>CM066166.1:1348750-2685000 GCA_033629205.1 Lithocarpus polystachyus
AAAAAAAAGAAAAAAAAGAAAAAAAGAAGAAGAGGTTTTAATACCATATAAATTCAATGTAACAATTCTTTTATGATTATTGACTTATAGGGTTAGCTCAAAATCATCCTATACGACTGCGTAGTAGGAGTTTCCTGGTGATTAACTTATATAGGCAATTCATCTCCTTTGTACTAGGGAAAAATTATGGAGGTAAAAGAATATCCACACTACTAGTATGTCAAGAGCAATTAAGGTATACAATATTGTTAAGTTTAATAATAGCAAAATATTGCACACCTAATAAACTTGGACACTAAGAACAACAAATTATTTAACGGACTGTTAAACAAGATGGAACAAAAACATGAAACATGTTGATTGGCCCAATTTGACTTGAAAAGCCATGGCTAGTTTCAAAAATCTATTTAATAAAATAGGGTTAAATATACCCTGAATTTCATGACCATCTATAAATTTAGACTTGTCGCCAAAAAATCTATTATTTTTGACCTAGCTATCGCCCTCGAGCCAAATTATTGTTATGAACTGTCATTAAAGTATTTGTTTGAGTTTTTCTCATTTTGATGCTTCATCATGCCATTGTGTTGTGAGTTGTGAGTGATTGCCAGATTATTTGTTTAGGTCTTTTGAAGTCTTGAAATTGATGGTTGCAAACTCTAAGTCCAAAAAAAAAAAAAAAAAAAAAAAAAAAATCAGTTGATAAGCTAATCCATATAGTATGTTTGATTGTGCGATTTCAAGCCAGATAAGACACATGTTGGTTGGCAGATTGATCCTCCATTCCTCCTTCCTCAATCTAAATTGACTCAAGTGATGAACATCTCTAATTCCAACAATTTTTTTTTTTTTTTGGGGATATAGTAAACTTAAGACTCTTTTAATTCAAACATAAAAGATAATGAGCCATGCAATAAGCGGTAACTACTAACTATACATGAATAGCAAAAAACTTTATACAAATTTGAAAGAAAAGTTTATCATATGCATCAAATAACACATACAAGAAAGGTGTCCCGATACATCCTTTAGCTCATCCTGTACATAATTCAAATATCTTCTCTTTCTACTATTGAATTGCTTAAAATTTTTTTTTCCCAAACTTGAAAAGTCCAAATCCGGCATAGTTTACCTTTTTGTCCTAGCAATATGGTCAAAACAATTATAGCTTCTTTGGTAATACTGTAATAATAGTAGTAATCCATGATATATTTTGGTCTTAATATAATCTCAAAGTTGTATATAAAAAAAAAAAAAATTGTAAAAAACATTGTCCCAAAACACTTGAATTCAAATTCAACATAGTTTACCTTTGTGCCCTCGCAAAGTGCTCAAAAAAATTATAGTTTCTTTGGTAATAGTAGTAGTGGCCTAGTGGGAGTGCAAATTCATGATTATGATATATTTTGGTCTTAATATAATCTCCAAAGTCAAGTTCTATCAAAATATTAACAAAAAAAAAAAAAAAAAATTTCATGTACTAATAATCAAACCCACCGGAATCTCTCACTCATATACACACACAGTCCCGGACAAATTCGGTTTTTATTGCTTTCCATTATTCTCTCTTTCTCTCTCTCATAAAACACATACACACATATTGTATTATTATTATGTGGTGGAGATCAGCCTCGTTCATTCTAGACCAACGACACTAAGAGGACCCACCAAACGACATCACTTCATCCTCCAAAGAACCCGATACTCTATCAACACTTTCCCCACCCCAAACCTACTCCTCCTTTATGGCCGCCGTCGATTCCTTCAACCCTATTCCTAATCCAAAAATCTCCGCCTACTACCAGACCAGAGTCGCCCACACCACCATCGTCACCAGCGACTAGCTCACCCAAGCCCAGGTCGCCATTGGCCACCATCCCGACAACTCTCCAGTGCCCCAAACCTACTAGCTCTTTTGTAGACCCGAAGATGATATTATCAACATAGACTTAAGCAACTACCAACTCGCCATCTTCCCTCTTGATGAAGAGTGTTTGATCAACTTTTTCTTTTGTGAAACCAAGTATTGTGTAAGCCGATCATACCAAGCTCTGGGTGCTTGCTTTAATCCATAGAGTACCTTTTTGAGGTACAACACGATCCAGAAAGTGTGGATCAATGAATCCTTTAGGCTGAGCCACATAGATATCTTCTTTAAAGAACCCGTTCAAGAATGCAGTCTTTACATCCATTTGGTAAAGTTTGAACTTCAAGTGACACGCCAAGGCTAGGAGAATCCTGATGGATTCCATACAAGCTACAGGAGAAAATGTCTCATCATAGTCTACTCCTTTCATTTGGGAGTATCCTTGAGCCACAAGACGAGCCTTGTTGTGGATCGCATTTCTTTCCTTATCAGTTTTATTACAGAATATCCACTTTGTGCCAATGATGTGCTCTCCTTCCGATCTAGGTACTAGGGTCCAGACATCATTCCTTTGAAACTAAAGCAGTTCATCATGCATGGCCTTAACCTAGCTTTCATCCTGGAGAGCTTCCTCAGTCTTGGTGGGTTCAACCTACAACAAATAGCAAGAATATGACATAAAATTAGCAACACATTTATCAACTGTACGCTTTCTTAGTGTAAGTTCATTAATATTTCCCACAATAACTTCAGGAGGGTGATTCAACTTGATCCTTGAGAAAGGTCCTTTCTCTTCATGAGATTTAGAATCAGGTAAGGTGGGAATGTCTGCTGAGACTTATACAGTACTTGGAGATGTGAGCTCTTGATCAACTATTTCTTGAACACCCTTAGGTTCAGAGGGAAGAATTTCCTTAGGTATCTCCTCACTAATTTTCTCAGAACCAGAATCTGAAGTTTCATCAGTAACAACATTGACTGTTTCCATCACCTTCTTGGTTCTTTTGTTGTATAACTGATAAGCTTTACTAGTGGAGGAGTATCCCAAAAATTCCTTCATTAAAGAACGCGTTGGTGATACTACTCTTGGTCCTAGTCCCGTTTCGTCAGAGGCGGAAGAATGAGGAAGGTGGTGCCCATAGCCAGAATAAGAAGAAAAAATCAATGAAAAGAAAGAAAATATAAATCAATGTTCTTCCCTTGAAACAAGATGTAAAAGTTAGGTTTTAATTTTTACAAAACCTAGCTTTTAGATCTTCTTTTTCACTGTTTTTATAATTTTTTATGTTTTGATATGAGAGAAACATAAAACGGTAACCAAAATACAAATTTACCCATGTTTTTAATAGAAGTGGGTAATGAGAGACAAACGGAGTTAGCCTCAAGTGGGTAAAGTGCCAATTTTTAAACCATAAGTAGGTAAAGTTTTTTTCAAGAAAACCATAGGTGGGCAAAGTGTAATTACTCTCATTTATTTATTTTGAATTAGGATACTCTTATTTGTTATTTATGGTAAAATAAATAAAAATTTCTAATTTATAGGTATGGTATCTTAAAATTTTAAAGAAGCTCTATTAATATGGTTTTTTTTTTCACTTATTTTATGAAGCCAACAAAATGAAAATGAAGTGGCGATAATTATTTTAGAATAACTGTCATCACTCACTTGTAGTGTCGATGCTAGGTTTGTATCGCCCTTGATAATAACAGTTTCAATCCTCTATATAATCTAATCCTTAATACATGTTGGTTATACCTCGCCCACATAAGTAATAACCTCTTACCATATACCAAAGTATATCTCTCCTTCTCATGTTGGCTAGAACCATTTCTATCCCAATCTAATTAAAGAGAAAAACACACTGAATGTTTTATGCTCACTCTTTTATTATTTTCTTTTCACTGAAAATGTTTGAAATTTCTTCTACAAAATTTGGCAATTAGTAAATCACATATGGATCCAAAAAAAGAAAAAGAAAAAAGAATAGATGTATAGGCAAAGTAAATGTAAGTAAACTTAATAAATTTAATATTTAGTTTTATTTTTAGGACCCAATATATAATGATTGTTAAATTTTTTTTAAGTGAAAGAATAAATAAATAGAGTGAATAGATTTTTATTAAAAATAAAGCAATAAAATGGTCTTAGTGTAAATAAAGATACATATTAGGTATTTTGTAAAGTATGAACATTCGAAAAAGGTTCCTATTAAATTACTTTTACTATTCCCAATCCTATCCGTGATTGAGATTTATTTCACCTCTAATATTCCTATAAAATTACTTTTCCTTTCCTCCATACTCTTCTTCAGAAGCCTTTGTGAACTCCCTTCACATCATCTTTTTTCTTTTTCTTTTTTTAATTATAATTATTCTGTCTCTTCAAAAAATAGCACATGAAAATATTCTCACCTTTTTCACTTGCTGCATTAAATCCAACGACTTTCTTTCCTGAGTAAATTATTCTTGTAGAAGAGCAAAACATTAATTCGAAACTTCTGTCACTGTTTTTGCAAGGAAAAAATGGTTAAAAAGGTATATATAAATTGAGGGAGGTTTTGAATAGAAGATGGTCGTTGTAGTTAGTTTTGCATCTACCTAGGATCATGTTGTTTTGGATTTCTATTAATTGGCTGAAAGAGTTTTAGGCGGTGTTTATTGATAAAAGTTGGTAGCTATCAATCCGCTTAAGCGCTTTTTTCTTTTAAATGTAACAGTTCGCTAAAGCATTTTTTTTTTCAATGGCGAAGGAGTGTAACACTTG
Organism: Lithocarpus polystachyus; assembly: GCA_033629205.1. Classification (NCBI taxonomy): domain Eukaryota; kingdom Viridiplantae; phylum Streptophyta; class Magnoliopsida; order Fagales; family Fagaceae; genus Lithocarpus; species Lithocarpus polystachyus. The sequence goes on from CM066166.1 coordinate 1,353,382, forward strand.
ATTTTTAAATCCTGAAGATGCAAAAGGCACAACGTTTTGCTTTTTATTCTGTGTTTTTTGACTAGTAACGTGGCAGATTTTTAAAGGGTCTTTTCTCCTACATGTCATAACCGTCTTAATAGCAAGAAAAGGTTTTTGCTATTATATATAGTATATGATATAAATTAGAGAGACTTACATTAGGATTAGGATTAAAAATAATAATTTCTTTAATTAGACTGCAATATTAAAGAGACTTGCATTCGGATTCCCCAAAAAGAAGGGAAAAAAAAAACTCAGATTAGGATTTAAAATAGAAAAAAATTTAGCTACAAAATTAGTTGTAACTTAAGGTTGGAATTTTATTTAATAAAATTTACATTACTAAATATTTTGAAAATCTAACCGTTAAATTGCATGTTCTTTACACTCTTAATACACGTCAAAGTTTGTGCCAATCAGATATTATTTACTTTATGATCTAAGCTTATATTTATACACAATTTTAAATTACAAAAAGTTGCAATTTTAAAAATTTATTGATAACATAGTTATTAATCTTTAATTTTTTAGAAATTTTGCAAACATAAAGGATATAAGAAAAAAATGTAATCCAACAATGGATTTTTCAAAATTCACTCCAAATAAAAATTAATTGAGTAAGATTCTAACCTTAAACTATAACAAATTTTTTTTTACTAAACTTTGTTTTTTAAAATATGTATGTGTTCAAACAGTAATAATTCTAAGTGTGCAAATATATTTTTGGGAGTTTTACTTTATTAAATTAAGAATTGTGAATTACTTTATAGGTTTTAGTAACTATACGCATGCAATGAGTTGTAAACAACATAAGCACGTATGTATGCTTGGTATAACTATTCATAAAAATGTCTGGTATTAATTGTATTTTATTTTATTATGACCATTCAAAAAAATTTTTTTTTTTTAAATTGCTATCTTGCAAAACGTCTATAATATGTAAATTACTAACTCAATTTCCTATCTCAAAATTTCATTTGATCTTATTATCAATAAATTTCTCCCGTGCTTCGCACAGTTTGCAACTAGTATAATATATATTCCAAATTACTTGCCTCAGTATAATCACTATTAGTTTGGATGAGAATGGTGACCACTCATGGATAAAAATGGCACACCGCATGAGTGATGTCACACAATTAGTCATGAGAATTTTCCAGCAACTGGACAAATCTTAACTCACATGTGCAATGGATTAAATCCGAAGTGTAGTGCTCTTACATGACTATAACAATTGCAATAATTCCAGGGGGCTCTGGCCCCTTTGGGCCCCCTTCGTCATTGATTTAATACTCACTAGGTAGTCTTCCCAAACAAAGGACTTCGCAGGGCGATTTGTTTGCTTGAAATTTTACCTTTTTGTTTTTGGACAGATACAAATTTTTAACTCGTGAATTCTACTCTATAATAATTGCCCTTTATGATTAGACCAAAACACTACTTGATTTTTGGTGAATGTGGGTTAAACTCTAAATCTTTTATTCGACAACAAAAAACTTTACCTATTAAACACACTGGAACTCACAAAATTTTACCAGTTGATTAACTGAATATTAACAATTCATGAGACCACAACACAAAAACACAAGTAAATATATAAAAAATTTGGTGTACATACTTTTCCTCGATTCCTCTCGTTGTTAGATATCACATTATCACTACATATTTTTATTGAAGTTCCCAAGAACACAACTTTTGTAATAATTTTTATGTGACAAACTATAATAACTAATAAGTTATCTACTACTTTCACATGAACCCAACAATTTTTCTCTGCTAATCATAATCAATCACATTAAGGGTCTGTTTGAGATCTGCTTATTTTGTTGAAATTAAAATTTTTTTGCTAAAAGTATTGTAGATGAAGGTAAAATTTAGTTAAAATAGTATAGTAAGATTTATGAATAGTACCAAAAAGTGCAGTAGAGCCCGTAAATAATAACAAAAATAAGCTGAATAGTAAAATAAGCTAACATTTTAAGCTAGAGCCAAATGCACATTAGGATTGTGACAAAGAATCCCATATATACCAAAAGAAAATCCAATATTGAATAAATTCCTATCATAAAGAGGGGAAGAAGGAAGGAGGGGGGTGGGGTGTGGAACAAAAAAATGCTACAAGCAAGATAGAAAAGAAAAGAAGAAAGCAAATGTATAGAATCAACCAAATAAAGAAACCAAAACGATTAAATTGACTAATGCTAAGCTGGTTATAGAATGAGGTCAGATTAGGGATTATTCATATTGGACCCAACTTAGAACACCTAATGAAATGCAACGCTTACTTGACTTCATCATAGACCAAACATTTGTAAACTTTACAAGCGCTTTCAAACTTTCAATGTCCACAATCTCACTGTTTTATTTTACTGAATAGCGGTGGAAAATCCAATTTTGACCTATTGCAATTTGTTACAATACATCACTTTGGCATTTCCCCGAGTATAAGAACAAAATTCCAAGTCTATCAACACACATGGTAGAACCAATACCAACTTTAATACGATATATCATCACAACTTCGACAAATTAGTTGGACACAAGTCATGCTTGCGTCCAACTAATTTGTAATCACGCAAGTAATCACGTAGATTATGATTCAAAAATAATAATTTTAGTAGCAATAATAAATCGTATGAACCATAAGCTAAGTGTATGCTATTTGCAATCATTGCAGGCTAACCTACACAATTGTCTCCTACTCTCCATCTCTATTTATATCACACCATATTGTTACTTACAAAGTAATTTAAAATGAAGCACTGTTCAAATGGATAATTACTCCAAAAAAACCTCTAAACATAGGCATAATTTATATATATTAGTCTGCTGCTGATATTCATGAGGCACAGGTGAACAACAACACCGCAGTTAGGAGCCTACTTGAATTGCGGACAGTTGTTGCGGTATCCATCACAATGGCTATAACCTTTGCTAATGCACTGCATGATTGACGAAAGAAAAAAAGTTATTAAAAACTTGAGAAAGCTCAAGATTATGTTACACTAACTTGTTTGGTGCAAAAGTAACGGTTACTAATTTGACAAAATTAAAAATACAGACCTAATAGCTTTTTGATATACCTTAGCAATTATCCCAATATGCAATGTTAGGGGATAGAAAATAATATTTCTAGTGTATATATACCATTCTAACTCACACAACAAGAAAAAAATGTGATAATTATATTTCACAACCCACGTTGTTTAGTATTTAATCGTATTATAAGTGTACTAAGAATGAAGTTATTTTTATTTCATACCTTTTACATCCCTAATCCTAGATTTTCATTTTTGTAATATATTACATCTTGAAGTTATTCTATACTAAAAGAGTCTAAATTTGTCAGACTATAGGAATGCACTACAAGGACAAGACAACAAAGCAACGTATTCAATTCCATGTAAATTTCAGAATGTAGAGGGCAACATAGCCTAGATTTTTTTTTTGATAAGTAACATAAAAATTTTATTAAAAAAAAAAAAACAATACATAGGAAATGTACTAGAGGGGCAAAAACATCAAGAAACTAAATTACAATGATCAAGCAAAACAGTAAGGGAAAGACAAGAAAAAGATGGTAAAACTAAACACCATTTGAGAAGAGTAAAAAAGAAAAAAGACTTAAACTCAAGAATGGTCTGTTCATATCCCTCAAAACTTCTAGTATTCCGTTCCTGCCAGATACACCATATCAAACAGTGCAGCACAATCCTCCATATTGCTATATTGCGATGTCGCCTGAAATTGCATAAGCAAGAATCCAACAAATCCACTACCCTTTGCGACACCACCAAACAAATACCAAACAAGTAAAAGACCATACTCCACATCTCATATGCTATAGGACATGAAGGAGCAGATGATCTACAGATTCTCCACACCTTTTGCACATATAACCCACTCAAGAACAACAAAATGCCTCTTCAGAAGATTATCCGTAGTTGGAATCTTGCATAAAACAGCAATCCAAGAGAAAAAAGCTACCCGAGGAAGAACCTTCAATTGCCACACCATTTTCCACAGGAAAGATACAACAGTAGAAGGGGATAGAGAATGATAATACCCACTCACCTCGAAACCTCGACCGCTGGCTGACTTCCAACTGTTAGGTTCTAAAGATTAGGATCTAATGTATTTAGAACTTCAATTTGTATGTTGGCAAACCATGATCAAAACAATGTTTAGTCGTGTGTTAGACTTGCTCAAAGTATGGGATTTAATGTAAAGTTGGAATCGAGTTTTTATGCAGAATTACTATTAACTTTCTGTATGACTCGATCGATCGAAAATTAGACTCGATCGATCGAAAATCGTGCAGATCGTTTTTCTGCAGAAAATTCCAACTCAGCCCAAGCCCGTTTTAATGTATAGGGTTTTATGTTTTGTCCTAAGTATATAAGGGAAAACCCTAGCCACGTTTTTAGTGTTCTGTTTTGCTATGTTTGTGAATCTCATTGTGAGATCTAGAGGTGTTTACCTTCACATACACTTAGGGTTTACAAACTTGAGATTCATGTCAAGAGTTGTGTAAATCAATACAGTTGTAGAATCAATAGAGCACAAAGATATACAAGTAGGTGCGCTTGTGGATTTGCTGAAGAATTCAAGAAAGAAGGAGTCCGTGGATCTCGGAGCTATCATGGGGTCGTGGTAGTAAGTTTCCTACACTTGGGTAGCAATAGGATGTTAGTGGTCTAAGTCGCTATTGTGTAAATTTCGATTCTTTCATAGTGGATTCAGTTTACCTTGAGGATAGTTAGGTTAAATCCTTCCCAGGTTTTTACCGGTGTGGTTTCCTGGGTCATCATATCTTTGTGTTATTTATTTTCCGCTGCTTTGTTGTTTTTGTTTATTTTGTGTTAACCTAGATTTAATTAAATTACCTTAGTTAATCACTTGGCTAATTCACTAGGTTAATCTGTTGGGTTTAAGGGGTCTAAACGAACTGACACCAACAAAGTTAGTCAAAACCAACACCCTACACCTTCGTGGCATAGATCAAAACCATAAACAAATCTAAAAATTGTGACTCTTGATCATTCACTGAATGACAAAACTGTAAGTCCCAAAATATTCTCCCATTTACGTAATGCATAATTTCAGAGACCAAAGCATCCCTTGTCCTACTAATATTATATAAATCTGGAAACACCTTCTTAAGAGGACGATCCCTACACCACACATCATCCCAAAACTTCACTCGAGTACCATCACCCACATCATACCGAAGGAACTTGGAAAAATTCAACCAGCCACTTCTATTGAACTTCCACATACAAACAGCATACACCCCAGACACAGATTTTGTACACCAACCACCCCAAGGGCCACCGGAACATGAAGTTCTTCAATAGGTTGGCACATTCTCACCATCAGAATAATTGCATTGGGAGCTTACCACTTGGGAAGAACAACACAGAAGATCAAGAGGACATTAAGGATAAAATTATCAGATTTTATAGAACCTATATGCTGAAACCCAAGAGTGGCGCCCTTTGTTGGATGATCCTCAATTAAAAACTCTGCCAGAGAGTGAGGCAGAGGGGCTGGAGATCGTTAAGGATGATGTTAGGCAAATTTTGCAGCAATTTCATAGACAAGGCACATTTGAAAAAAGTCTCAAAGCGACATTCATTACTCTTATACCCAAGAGAGTAGGAGCTTCGGATGTAAAAGAATTATAGACTAATTACCTTAATGGGAAGTATCTACAAAATATTCTCCAAGGTGTTGGCAAACAGATTAAGGTTGGTGTTAGGGGAACCTTCTCTCAGAATCACAACATGCTTTTATTCGGGCGAGAAAAATTCTTGATTCTTTTCTGGTGGCTAATGAGACTGTGTTGATAACAGTCAATTTGGTCCCTACATTTTAGTTAGTAGCAGTCAATTTGGTTTTTGTTATTTTCAACTTGCAATCAATTTATCTCTACCATTAACTACTAACGTAAAATGCTTATGTGGCAAACGGTGTGCACAGTTGGCATACATGTGGCAAATAAAATAATAAAAAATATATTTAATTGCTATTAAAAAATGCCATATCAAAAATTAAAGTTAAAAAAAAGCCAGATCAGACAAATAAAATAAAAAATTTAAAGGATGAATTAAAAAAAAAATAAAAAATTTCTCAGCTTTTATTGCATAGTTTCTTGGTAACCAAACACAACTGAAACACACAAAATCAAACCAAACAGTCACCCATCACAGACTACAAGATCCTACTAGATCAGATCACAATAACTCCAAATCAAAACAACCCCACCATGAACCCAACCACCATAATACAACCATCACAAATCAACCTAAATTCCCAAATAAGATTATACTAGATCAGATTGATGGGCTTGGCGTTGCAGTTGAATCGGCAGCATGTAAGGTGGAGAACAGAGATCTTCTGGTTGACTTGTTCTGGGCTTGGTATGAACTGGGTTGTGCGTTCGTGATTCAGTGAACGACGTAGTGGGTCAAAACTGACTTGTTCTTCTCAGGTTATTTTTTGAGGTTTGATTTACGTGTTTGGTTGCCAAGAAAGTGCAAGAACAGCTGGAAATTTATTATTTTCTAAATTCACCCTCATTTTTTATTTTATTTGTTTTATGTGGCTTTTTTTTATTTTAAATTTTGATGTGAAATTTTTAATAACAATTAAATGTTTTTTTATTGTTTTATCCGCAACATGTGTGCCAACTGTGCACACCATTTGTCACATAAGCATTTTCAATTAGTAATAAATGGTAGGGACTAAATTGGTTGCAAGTTGAAAATAACATGGACCAAATTGACAGCTACCAAATTGTAGGAACCCAAATAGTGTTTTCACCTTTAATCAGGGAGGCAAATTCTTGATTTTGTTTTGGTGGCTAATGAGCGTGTTTCTCAATTCTGAGCTATACGTTTGTTCAGATGACAAGGAAGCTTGTATTTCTGATGCTTTGTCCTTAAGAAGGGGGAAATGTTAGAATTTGGGACTTGAGATTTAATAAGGATTTTCAAGATTGGGAGCTAGGTGCAATTATTCTCTACTTGCTTTTATCCAAGCTCATATTCCCCGGGGTGTAGGAGTGATACTCTATGTTGGCGCCTCAAAAGAAATGGTAAGTTTGACACTCGCTCCACCTACCATGAGATCCAGGATGTTCCGAATTCTTTGTTCCCTTGGAAGGGTGTTTGGAAAACAAAGGTTCCTAAAAGAGCGGCTATCTTTTTTTGGACAGCAGCTCATGGTCGGATTCTTACTTGGGATAATCTCATGCTTAGGGATCACACTTTGGCATATCGGTGTTGATATGCCACTATAATGTGGAATCTGTGGACTATCTACTTCTTCATTGTCCCGTAGTACACTCTTTATGGGTTTTTATGCTTCAAGTTTTTGGTATCCAAAGGATCGTGCTAGGTTCTTTGATACTTTAGACACTTGGAATTTGATTCCAGGCTGTTTGATGTGGATTGTATGGATGGAATGAAATGGTTGTTCCTTTGAGGGCATTGAGAAGAAATTGGTAGAGTTAAAAGATCTATGCCAAAGTAGTCTTTTTGATTGGTCCCAGTGTTGGGGTTTTACGGATTGTTCCTCTCTTTCAGAGTTTGTTTTCTCTTAGAATAGCCTCTAGATTTCATTTTCTTCATTGTCTGTTTTTGATTTCTTGTGTTCATCATCATGAACACCTTGCATTTTTCCACACCTATAAAAAAATGTGTAGATAACAGGAGAAATTAGGCATTCCAAGGGTTCTTTGCGAATTGAAACTATTGATATACATATGCTAGAGCATTGTGGTCTTAAGGAAAGGTGGGGGCGGTGGGTGGATAGATTTCTGTATTTCCACTGTTAAGTTTTCAATTCTAATAAATAGCAGCCCATGTGGTTTTTTGAAAAAGAGTGGCTATCTTTTTGTCAATAGCAGCTCATAGTCAGATTCTTACCTTGGATAATCTCATGCTTAGGGATTACACTTTGGCAAATCGGTATTGTATGTGCCACTGTAATGGGGAATCTGTGAACCATCTACTTCTTCATTGTCCCGTAGTACACTCTTTATGGGTTTTATGCTCCAAGTTTTTGGTATCCAAAGGGTCATGATAGGTTGTTTGATACGTTTAGGTACTTGGGATTTGATTCCAAGCTGTTTGATGTGGATTGTATGGATGGAACGGAATAGTCATTCCTTAGGAAGTATACTAGCTGAAGGTTAAACAACAGTTTTAAAATTACAATGAATGATAAAATCAAATAAATTTGAAAAAGAAAACTTCCTTGGTGCTATCATCCACTCAAGCAACAAAAACTGTTTTTAATTCTAAAGTTGTCCACTCACATCCTTCAATACTCACATTTCTCTCTCTCCAAATGCACCACATCAAGCAGTGAGGAGTGGCTCCCCATGTATCACAGCTTCAATGATGCCCGGGCAGTGAGGGATGGAAGAAGATTTATTAGTCCAAAGGAGGGCAGATTACTATGATAAAGAGTACTTTCTCGAGCCTCCCAACATACTACCTTTCTCACTTTCCTCTTCCTGATAGTATTGCTCAGTGTATAGAAAATTTACAAAGGGATTACCTTTGGAGAAAGTTGGAGGAGGAACTGAAATTCCATTTGGTGAATTGGACAATGGTTTGCCAGCATATTCAGCATGTGGGGTTAGGCATTCGAAGCATGCTGTGTTTTTATCAAGCCTTATTAGGTTTATGGCTTTGGCATTATGCAATCGTAAAGGAGGCTTTTTGGTGTGCTGTGAGTGATTCCAAACATGGCAGTTTGAGGGGTAGCTGAACTTCAGGGGAGGCATCAGGGAACCCACGGGATGAGTTTATGGAAACATAACAGAAGTGGGTGGAACTTTGTTAGGTTTCTTCATTATAAGGTGCATAATGGCATGGCACTAGAATTCACTTTGGGGCAGATTGCTGGTGTGGTGGGACAAGTCTGAAGGATGCACTTCCAGACATTTTCCTTTTAGCCTGAGACAAGAATGCAGCGGTGGCAGATTGTATGAATATGGGGTATGGAACTGTTTTTTGGAATGTGGTGCTCACCAGAACTTGTCAAGATTGAACATTAGAGCTCAAGCAAAATTTCCTACAGCATTTAGGTTCCAACTAAAGTAATATTTTTTGTGTGGTCTGCTGCTTGGGGCAGTATCCCAACTATGAATAATCTCCATAAAAGGCAACTGTGTGTGATACATTGGTGCTGTATGTGTAGGCAGAAGGGTGAGTCAGTTATTCATTTGCTGCTACATCCTCCCTTTGCTTAAGATATTTGGTCCATCGTCTTTGGCATGTTTGGGGTGGCATGGGTTATGCCTCAAGAGGGTTTTGGCCTTGTTAGAGCATTGGAAGTTGTATCGCAGATATTTAAGATGCTGTTCCTTTATGTGTGATGTGGATTATTTGGCGTGAGCATAACCATCATACATTTGAGGACACCGAATGTTCGTTTTCAGAAGTAAATTTATTACCGCTGTGCACACTCTATGATTGGATGGCAATGCTTAGTGGTCATTCTTTCTCTTCTTTGTTGGATTTTATGGATTTATGTACTTTGCATTGTTATGCTAGTCTTCTCTGTACACATCCTGTGTATAGTGGCTGTACTATTTTTATATTTGAGTGAATAAAACTATTCATTAACCCATAAGAAAGAGAGAGACAGAGACTGCAAAGGGGCAAGTTCAGCACAAGGCCAATCACGAAAAAGTTAGGACCAACCAACCAAGGAAAAAATATCAAGCTATTGCTATAGGTTAATTTAAAAAGGAATCAAATTGAAAAGCCTTTCGACCATTGACTTTATCATAACAATTAACAAATAAACTAGATAATAAGGCAGAAAAGAAGATTATTTATCCTTAATGCTTATGAAGGGGTGACCAAAGAGTTGATGCATGATTGTAATTTGAATTTCTTTTATTTTAAACATCAAAAACTAGAGGCCTACTTTTTTCCCAAATGGAGGGAAAATGAAGTAGCCATCGAAGATTATGTATTGCTACATTGGAATTTCTTTCAAGATTGTCACTGGTTGAAGTCTAATTGAAGCACGAGTTGTGGTTTTAAAGGTCAAATTATAAGTATTAAAGAGATAGAGCAGATTTTAATTTGGATTTTTGTTTTACAAGTTATTCAGTATTCTAGGAGATTCAAAGTGTCTTGGGTTTTATTTTGGTCATAGGTAAGTCTTATTTAATTACAAGCTTATGCACAGGTTTTGCACTACTTCAATTAAGAGGTAATTTACTTGTCAAATTAGGAATTCTAGCCCTACTATGAAAAGTTAATATATAGAACTTATATAAGGGTGTCAAATGTCAATGTACTCAAATAAAGGAAAGTTGATTAATAGAGTAACGAGTGTTTAGGGTATTTTTCTTTTTCGCTTTCTTCTTTCGCAGACTGTTGTTCACATTACTATTCACACAACCCTTATCAAAGCCTAAAACCCCCACATATTTTCCCTATCAAATAGCCGTCAAGATTCAAATTTACAAACTTCAATTCATTCTACAAACCCTAACCCTTAATTTCTTCTATTTCTAAAATTGGTTGGAGACCATGCCTCATGCAGAAATAACTAGTTTCAATCTCCCCTTCCCGCCCCCTTTGGGACCAAAAAAAAAAATCTTGTTTTCTTCTATCATATTAAAACCTAAATCCACCTATTCACCCAATACTAAGCCCATGCCCATCACAAGCAAAGGAATTTCTCCAATCTGTCCTCAGACCCTACATTTCAGTCAAATCTATACTACATTCACAAGCATGAAACAAAGCACAAAAATAGTCTGAGACATTGTTTTTATTTACAAGTTATGAGGATGCATGATTAAATAGCCATACTATACCATTGTCATTGTTTACAATTAATAAGACAATCAAATGAATAGATGTTATAATTAATTTGGCACCATTGACACTGCTGTCAACTTGATTCTTGATTCTTGATTCATAGGATTGAAAAGGCAAAAATATTGGATCATAAAACTCAATTAAACAATACAACTCAAACCATAAACTACATGTTCCTTATATCTCATTACTGAGGCCTGTTTGCTAAGAATATTTAAATATAATTTTTTGTTTGCAATCCATAACATGGTGGGTCTCACACTTGAATTTATTGTTTGGTTAATATTTTCTAAATATCCTATTATCCTGGTTTAGAACAGGATTTTGAAAACGGCTAAGAGGGTATTTTTAGGATACAGAAAATGTTTTTATTAACATAGTTGTAAATAAATTGAAAATAGTGGACCCCACATATTTGTCCAAACTCTTTTATCTTTTAAATTAAGGAGCTTATCTTTATCACAAAAAGAATTTTTACACTTCAAATTTAAAAAATATTATTAAAAAAATACATGATGAGCTTTATTCCCTTATCATTATCCACTAAAAAAAAAAAAAAAAAGTAATCTACAGATTCTACACATTACTTTTTGTAAATATTTTTTTTTTAAATCTCAAAAATAGATTCCAGTGTGGGAGCCAAACATGTATAATATAAAAATTGATCTACCAAACAATTCGTTTTTGTTTTTAGTATTTTGAAAATTGTTCTTAAAAGTGGGAGCCAAACATGTATAAGAGCATTCACACTAGATGTGGCAAATGTGCCAAATCCTAAATATTTGGCACATTTGCCACACCAAACACCAAAAAGAGTGGTTTATCAGATGTGCTAAATGTTCTAAACCTTTGCAACATGCTACAGTGTCATTGCATTTTTGAGCAATTTTGCCACAGTACGGATGAAATTGCAAATGTTGGAAATTAATTTTTTATTCCTCTTTCTCTCTCCTCCCATCACCTTTCTCTCTTTTGTCTGCAACATTTTGACCGGTTCAGTTGATTGTTGTGCTGTTGTTGATAAAATGGGAATAAAATAATATATTATTTTAGTGTAGTAAATATTATTTTAATGTATAGAACTGAAGTATAAAATATCTGGTAAATGGGATGTTGTAAAATGATGTGGTAAAATAATAAAGTAGGTTTTTAGTGTGGCAAAATGGCATTTTTTTTGCAACATCTGCTACGGATGCTCTAACATAAAAATTATTATCTAAAAACTAGTTTCAAGTTCAATTTTTTGAGAATTGGTTTTATATTGTTTTGAAAACAAAAACAAAAATCCTCCCACCAATCAGGCCCTAAAAGTTTCTATATTAATTAAACACAGTTTACCTCTTTGTAAAACTCATAAGCTATCTGGCACATTTGAGGGTCTTGTGATTCTTTATGCCTATGGTACTCGTCCATACTGGCAAAACCTGCAGCAGTTGCTCTCCTTTGTTCAGATTCCGGCCACTCTGCGATAAAAAGCAAGAACCAGCACACCTCATCCACATATATAACAAAAGCAATTTTTAAATGAAAATAAAAATGAATAAATGGAAATCAAACTCCAAGGTAGGTTTGACAGCTTAAATTGGGGAAAGAAATAAAGACCAGCATCAAATCAACAAAGTTATACTTACTCTTAAGTCCTTCAGATATGGGTTGAAGATTTGGGTCTGCAGAAATAATGTATGAGAAGAGTTTAGTTGAAGTGTAAATAACTAAAACGTGAAATATAGAAAGTTCAAGTGGTAACACGTTAGGTGTGCTATGCATCAAATAAATAAAAGTGAATCATCTATTTGATAAGTAAATATCAGTGAATAACTAGAGCATAGGAAATTCTAATGGCTAGAGCTTGCTGACTGCTAATTTGTGATAATGAAGGTATACATACATACATACATACAAGCTTGAGCTCAATCCAAATTAATAAACCAAGATTGAAACTAAAATTTAGCATTGTCTTATGTTTAACACGTTAGGTGTGCTATGCATCAAATAAATAAAAGTGAATCATCTATTTGATAAGTAAATATCAGTGAATAACTAGAGCATAGGAAATTCTAATGGCTAGAGCTTGCTGACTGCTAATTTGTGATAATGAAGGTATACATACATACATACATACATACAAGCTTGAGCTCAATCCAAATTAATAAACCAAGATTGAAACTAAAATTTAGCATTGTCTTATGTTCCGTTTGTTTTACTGAAAATATTTTACTCATTTTACAATATTTGTTTCGTTGTAAAATGGTTGGTCACAGTAAAATATTGTGTGTGTGTGTGTGTGTGTGTGTGTGAGCAAGCTTGAGCTCAATCCAAATTAATAAACCAAGATTGAACATAAAATTAAGCATTGTCTTATGTTCTGTTTGTTTTACTGAAAATATTTTACTCATTTTACAATATTTGTTTCGTTGAAAATGGTTGGTCACAGTAAATATTCAGTCAACTGTTAAAGCCTAGGCAAAAAGACGTAAAATGTTTTACACTTAAAAAATGGGCAAACATTTTACAATTTCTCCACTCTCACTCCCACACTGCACTCTCCATCTCTCACTGCTCTCTCCCTCTTCTCTATCCCACAGACCTGGGACTCACCCACTGAGTAGTCCTGCAACCATCAGAGGCACCACCTTTCATCGGCGCCAAACATCATTGGCTCCACCATTGTCAGCGCCACCCATCATCGGCTCCACCGTTGTCAGCGCCACCACCAGTTCTCAGGTTCATGACCCAAATGCCAATTCAAACCAAACCCAAATACCACCCACCTCTCTAACCCTCTCGCACCGACAGGTTCTGATTTCTGATCTGGGTTTGTGGGTTTTTTTTTTTTTGGGCTATATGATCAGAATTTTGGGGTGGTTGGTGACGGTTTGGTTGTTTTTTGGGAGGTTGATGGTGGTTTCAGAGTTTGGAGGTTGTTTTTTGGGTGGGTTGGTGGTGGTTCTGGGTGGGTTGGTGGTGATTTCCATCTGGGTTTGTGGGTGGTTGGTGGTGGTTTCAGACTGGGCTTGTGAGTTGTTGGTGGTGGTTTCAGAGTGGATTTGTCAAAATTTGGTGGTGGTTTCAAAGAGGGTTTGTGGGTGGCTGTTTTTCTTCCCAATCTAGATTTTTGGGTGATTGGTGGTGGTTTGTGCAACTGTGCTTGCATTTGATGTGTTTTGCAAACTAGGAAATCTTTTTCATTTAACAAGAAACAAACATTAAAAAATGAGTTCCGCTGCATTTTCAAGTACACAACCATTGTAAAATGAAAACGTTCTACTGAAAATGAGTTCCACTGCATTTTCAAGTACCCAACCATTGTAAAGTGTTAACCTCTCATTTGGCACAATAACAACAATGTTTCTAGTGGAACATCTTCAAAATCCCAAGAAAGATAGTTCACCAGAAAATGATTCCTTTATCCACTTCATGCTATGTCCCTAGACAAAACTAGGTGTGCATATATTGTCATAGGAAGAAGGCGCTCAAACATAGTTACAATCTCATTAATGTATTAATTTTGGAAGCACAGAGAAAATTTTATTTTAATTTAGTCTTTTTTGATTTTGGAGTCAATTGTAATTATTATAGGTCAATCATATTTTTATTTTCAGTATTAGTAGTTAATTATGTTTATTAGTATTTTTAATTAATTTTCTAGAGAGGGGTATTTTTGTAATTCAATAATTGGAATTTCACAAGTCATTTACATTTAAGATTTCTATGTCAATTAGAATGAGGTTTAGTACTCTTTATAAGCATAATAATGCCCTATGGAGGGGATTATTTTGACTATAAAAAAATATCTTTTGAAATTGTCCTAATAATTTGGTGCTAACTCTAGCCAACCTTGGGTGCAAACTCGCAAACTCTTAACAGTTTCTAGTTCCACTTGCTTGCTGTCAACTCCAAGCAAGCCTAGATGCTTACTCCTAGATCATCTATCTTTTACTTCTAGGTTCTTCAATTTGTTGCCCGGTTTTGGTTTGTCTTGTGCCGTATCCTATCATAGGACTCGAGGCCTTTTACCAAAAGCACTATAGCCAGTATATGACACTCCAGATGTATGAGGGTTCTTGATGACTTAAGTTCTTAAGGATTGTTGAATAGGATTTAATATAGGAAGGTTTTGGTAAATAAAAATTGAATCTTGACTAAAACTTGGGGGAATTTAACGGGTGTATAGTATAGAAACAAAGAATTTGTGAAGTCCAACCTGTGAGGAGAGAGTATTAGAGGATAACTTATAGGTTTTGGAATCCCACACAAGTTAGATGAATAATAAGCAAGTTCATTAATTCCTATTAGTAGTGTTACCATATTGATAAGAAAAGTAGGGAGATGCAATAGTCCCTATAAATAGAGTGTTGGTAAAGCTTTTGTAGTGTGTGCAAGTTAAAAAACAATGCCTCATCTAATGAGAGAATTAAGAGACAAAGCTTTGACTAATGTGTTAATGTGAGAACACCTTGGGGTGTTTTAAAATTTGGATTAGTTTTTAATTGTGGGAGAGTGAGACTTTGTGAGTAGTAATCCTTATAACTGATAATGGATTCTTTAATTGGCATTACCCATGGACGTACTGTAGAATTTGTGAGTTCTAATCCTTATGAAACCCTCATATCTATATGATTTTTTGGAATTTCATTTAATCCAATCTCTTTATGAATGTTGTTAAATACACAGAATCCTTTTATATGGGAAACTGCCAATCATTTTTTTAGAAAGGCTAGGACTACTAATCTTTTCCTAGAAAGGTTAGGACTTCTAAATAACATAAAAAAGTAATCAAATAACTCTCAAACCAAATACAAAAATGACTCAAAACACAAAATAAGACCTACGTGCCTCTAGAACACCCCATTCTAGAAAATTTTGAAACTATCAAACTAACCCTATTTACCATATGGGAAAGAAACGGCTTTGTACGAGGGCCATCAACATAATAATAAGGCAAAAACAATAAACAGACTAAAGGTTTCCCTTTTTAATTTCTTTATTATACTATTTATAACATAAAGCATACATAAGATCTTCGATCAAAATTACTGAATCATTCATCACCTTTTGTACATAAATTTTCTTTTTCTTAGCTAATATAAATTAACCAAATTTGAAAATCATAACACTTAAGTCACTCATTCATTCATGGCCCTTACACACAAAAGACCGGTACCTGTTTGTCTCCTAATATTATCAATCACAAAGTACCTTGTAATGAAAGCCATTTTTCTAATTAAATAGCTACCATAAAGAAACACATGACTGTAATTTCCAGCTACCATGTCAAAAGAGGTTACTTCTAATTTCCAACTATCAATAAACCCTTATGTTTTCAAATATAAACGGGGTCCAACCCCATTGCAAAAACCCACACTCCAGAGGAATAGGAAAATAGCCAAATAGTAACCACATAAGATGCCACTGAATCTTAAAATAAAGCTCCTCCATAGTGGGGTTGAACAAAAAACTAACCTAGACTTTGAAAGACTATTAGACCATGTGGAATTGCCTCCCTCCAAAGGAATGTCCATAAGGCTGTGTACAGATTATATCCAAGAGTTCCTGCAATGCTGTGGTAATAGTCTCCACGCCCAACCTTTCGGTAGGATAGCGTACCACACTAAAACCAACTTCCACACACCACAGTACTTCCCACCAACCCCAGATAATTCCTCCCAAACTAGTCTCCTACCAATGCCATTATTTAGCCCATAAAACCTTATGAAAGCAGTGGTGGTTTAAAGTTTAGGAATTTGTGGAAAAGGGATTTAAGAGTATTTGAGGAAAAGGTTATGGTGTTTTAAGGTTATTTAATGAGTTATTTGATGAATATTTGGTGGAAGTATGTGGAATTTTGGGCTTGATTTTGAGTTGTAAGAGCATTCTCATCAAGGGTGTCAAATGCCAAATATTTGGCATTTGACACCCCAAACCCTTAAAAATCAGTTACATCAAACATTGCAAATGCTATTATTTTTGGCATTGATGAACAGTGCGGTCTCAAATTTGAGACCGCACTGTTCACCAATTGTAAAAATTATATTATTTTTTTATTCCGTGGGCCCCACTTACTTTTCTTCTTATTTTTTTTCTTTCTCCTTCCTTCTCTTTCTTCCGTCTCCCATTCTTTGCTCTGAGAGCCTCCAAGCATTTCTCTTCTCTCTCTCTCTCCCTCTACTCGACGTTCTGCCTCTCTCTCCAACGAACTTCAGGCCGGCGCATCAAGGCAAGCCGATCTCTATCACAGTGGGTTTTTTTTTTTTAGTTTACCTTGTGATTTGATGGTATGGATTTGGCGATCAAGGCAAGCCGATCTCCTTCCTTGGATTTGGCGTTTTGGATTTGACCGGCGTGGGCATCGGCGTTGAGGGTAGATCGGCGTGGGTCATCGGCTAAGAGTTCGGCATGGGTCTTTGATCGGTGGGTCTCTAATTGGGTGGGTCTCTCTCGGTGGTTGTTTTTCTTATTCCTTTTCCGATTGTTGGTGGTGTGAGGTTGTGGGTTTGTGATTTGGTTGTGATTTTGGAGGATTGTTTTTCTTTTTCTTTTACCGGTTGTTGGTGATGAATGGTGATGAGGTTTTGGGTTTGGGTTTGTGATTTGGTTATGATTTTGGTGGTTGGTGGTCGTGGTTGTGGGTGGTGGTGACAGTGGCAGTTGTTGTAGCTATGGTGGCGCGGCGGTGGTTTTTTTTTTTTTTTTTTTTCGATGGTGGTGGCCGGCAGCGGTTAGTCGTGGTTGTGGGTTTGCAAAGAAACAGAGAATGGGAGAGACAGAGAGAAAGAAACAAATAATAAAAAATAATATTTAAATGAAATGCTAAAAAAATTAGAATCTTTGATGTATGATGCATTATAAAGTGGGATGTTAAATGCTAAAATTTTGGGTTTTGAGATGGCATATGTTAAATTTTTTGCTTTCCTTGATGGGAATGCTCTAAGAGCATTAGACTTCTAAAAAATATCCCATTTTACACTCTCAAAAGCTACTTTTTCTATTTTAACATACCAATTTACAACTCAACCAATATCTCAGATTTTATTTTACTACTATACAACACATTAAAATAATATAAAAAACCAATAAAAATAATATATCCCTACTCTCTCTCTCTCTTCTCTCTTATCCTCAACAACTTCTCTCCCTTGCTCTGTCTCTCTCTCAACCACCCAAACCACCCCAGATCAACTCTCCATTGCGCACCACCCAAACCCATACCACCCATACATTGCCCACCACCCAAACCCAAACCAAAATCAACCCATACATTGCCCACCACCCAAACCACCCCAGATCAACCCTCCACTGCCCACCACCCAAACACATACCACCCATCGCTCGCCCACTCCCAAACCCATACCAAAATCAACCCCTCCATTGCCAACCACCCAAACCCAACCACCATCACCACCGCCGCCAACCAAAGCAACCAGCCACCACCACATCACAATCAATAGCCACCAAATACCTCTTTAATTTCTATTTCACTCTCAAACCCCATCAGATTATACCTCCTAAACTCTCTAACCCATGTCCCTCTCTCTCCTCTCTTCAGCCACAACTTCATGGCCATGGCAGAAGCTTCTTGGCTGGACCTCCATGACCAAAACCTCAAAGCTCAAAAACTCCACCACTGCCATGGTTCAGCCCATAGCCGCCGCTGGGGTGGCCTTCTTCTCCCTTAGCTTCTCTTTCTATCTCTTCTTCTCTTCATTTTATTTTCTTTCTATTTCTCCCCTTCTTCTTTTTGTTCTTTAACTTTTGGCCAAAAGTTTCTCTTTTTATTGCCTACCCGTTTATGGGTTTGGGAATTTGGTTTTCTTTTTGGGATTTAATGATTTGGAAAAAGAAGGGATTTTGATTTGGGTTTGGGGGCAAACCACCAATGTGACAGAGAGAGAGGAACGAGAGAGAGAAGGCAGAGAGAGAGAGGAGAACAGAAATAAAGAGAGAGGAAGGAGAGAGAAGAAGAATCGAAAATAATAATGATAAAAGAGGAGTGAGACATTAAAAAACTATTTAAAAAAAAACCCTCTTGCTACAATAACATCTTTAGTTAAGTTATAAAAATTTTTAAGAATAGCCCTCCAAATAATGGGCTATTTTTTGGCTTGATGGTATAAAATAACATATTCAGAGTTTTAGAAATCCCAATGCTAATGCTCTAAGCAAGAAGAAAAAGAGAAGATTTTATGATGTTCATGGGCTGTTTAAACGGTTCCTGTAACTTAGAGAAAGAAAAGAAGAAGAGAAGAAAGTAGAGGAGGAAGAAAAGAACCCACAAAGGCCAACATGCCACTATGCTCAAAACATTCAATAACTCTATTAATCAACTCTCCCTCTTGAATACATTGAGCACAACTTATAGAGACCATTTCTTGTACTAGTACTACTAGGACTCCTAATAGTACTAGGACTCCTAGTTTGACTAGTAAACTAAATCCCATTTGAATTACACCAAAGGCGATGGGAAAAAAAAAAACCGCACTTTGTACACGCGGGAAGTGTACTAGTTGTGCATTGAAATTAAAGAAAAATACGACAATCAATGAAGTCCAAAATACTAGAAAAAGAATGACTGCTCAAAAGCACCATCCAGGGTGCTCCGAATTTTTTGTTTCCTTGGAAGGGTGTTTGGACCAAAGATTCCTAAGCGAGTGGCTTTCTTTTTGTGGACAGCTATTCACGATTGGATTCTCACGTTGGATAATCTCATGCTTAGGGGTCTTTGGTAAATCGGTATTGTATGTGTTGCTGTAATGGGGAGTCAATTGACCATCTTCTTCTCCATTGTCCTGTTACACATACTTTATGGACTTTCATGCTTCCGGATTTTGGTATTCATTAAGTTATGCTAGGATCAGTTGTGGGATTGTTATCTTGTTGGTATCAGTGGCTTGGGAAGCATAACTTGAATATTTGGGATTTGATTCCAGGATGCTTAATGTGGATTGTTTGGTTGGAACGAAATCGTCGCTCCTTTGAGAACATGGAGAAGACATTGGAGGAGTTAAAGGTTTTATGCCAGCGTAATCTTTTTGAGTGGTCTCGCAGTTGGGGTTTTTCTGATTCGTCTTCTCTTTCCGAGTTTATGTTTTCCCTTAGATTAACTTTCTAATTTCTCTCTCCTTTGTTTGCTGTTTGTTTCATTTGTTTCCTTTTGTTCATCATCATGAACATCTTGTACTTTTCATTTTTTTTTTTCTCATTAATATTAGTTCTCTGATTACCTATAAAAAAAATATATAATGATTTCAGGAATGTTTGCTTCACCACCATTGTAGATCAGTCAATGTCCTCAAACACCCTATTGTTTCTTTCCTTCCAAATGGTCCACATTATACACAAAGGAATTGCATTCCAAATATCTCCATTGCAATGCCTAGCAAACCTTCCCTTCCAACACGCCGATAAACCCACTACCCTCTTTGGCATAACCCAATGAACCCCAAATAGACAAAGTGCTAACATCCAAGGTCCCTATTTTGCTTACACATACTACGCCAATTTACAATAATAATGCCTTTTCGTTGAAGCAGGTACATGGTCAGAATCTTTCCTAAGGCAGCTAACTAAACAAAAAAGGCAACTTTAATAGGAGCTTTCACTTTCCAAGTACTTTTCCAAAGGCCATACATAAAGGCCCATAAACTAAATAAGACTTATTAATACAATAAAGCCCATGAGCCATAACTATGGTCCATACCAAAAAATTGTAAAATTACCAAAATACACTCGACTCTAGAATAACCAAATAAAATATATAAAAAACTACCATGGAAACTAATTATTTCCCTAATAATGTTATGGTTATACCATCAACTCTAAATTTACATGAAATGGGGAGCTTACCCATCCCTTCGCTTCATCTACTTTCTCCATAGTCCTTTTGTCCCACATGAACAATATGCCACCAGAAGTCCCAATAGGTCCCACAAAAAGCCAATTAACTTGGTGACGAGTAACGACCCTATAAACTCCTAATCAAATATCCTTGATAATGTATCCTAGTTTTCTTTTTTGCGAACTCAATAAGTCTACCTTCCACTGTTTGAGCAAATTTCTCTATTGTTCTTTTTAAGCCATCATTCAACCCCTTAATAGTTCAAGAAAAGATCTTTAAGTTCACGGCACCGATAAATCCCTCCCACTATTATTTTTTCTTCTCTCAGAACTCCCAGCCTTATAGTTGACATTGATGATCAAATTTATCGATGCCATGTAACCTCTTGACTCTAAGATACATTTGGCTTTCTTCGGACTACTGCCATCCCTCTGATCTCCTAAAATAGCTTCAATTGCACATACAAGTACATAATGTCCTCAAAACCATCATAGGAGGTGCCCAAGAACTTACTAAACCCTTTGGATTTCTTCATCACCTAGCTCAAGTACTATTAAAAAAAATATCTTCCTCCCAACTCTTAGACTCAGGAAAAGTTCTAAACATTTGGTTCTCTCTGTGTATCACTCGTGTCCCTGTGTATCACTAAATCTATGAACTCTTTTTTGATAAGCACTAATTTTAGGATTCACTGAAACTTCAGGGCTTTATTTATTGTGGTTGCTAAGGAACTGTCTTCTCTTATTCTATGATTGTGTGGGAAGAGTTGGGTTATTCCAATATCAGAGTTAGAATTATTGGAATGTTGGGAGGGACGCTTTAACAAGAGCAATGCTCCAACATGGAAGATTGGAGCATTTGACGGGACCAAATGCAGACTCAATTAAAAGGAATGAACTCCAAGTATTGAATCATCTCCCTGTTAGTTTCCCTAAACACCTTAGCTTAGCTATCACAATTTGATCAACAAGGCACAAGACTCCAAAGAAAAAAATAATAATAAAAAATAAAACCCAAACCCTGGTTCAAGAAAAGAAATTTTTATTCATTATTTTTAAATAAACTGGCTAATCCAAACTATAAGGAAATATATACCAAATGAAAAGCTAACAACTTGTGTAACTCCTAAGTCCTAGCTCCTAAGAACAACCCCCCCCCCTCCCCAACAGAAAACAAGGAATCTATGAACATGGTATTTCACCATTTGACGGATCAAAACTTATATTAGAACGGATTTATGACACCTTAAAATACAATCCTTTACAAGGATTTTTCTTAGTTTTCCTAATAGAATTAGTATGTAAATCATGTAAATAGAAATTTTTTGTTTATATAAAATACAATTATAGATTTTCTCATATAAAATAGAAAAGGCAACACCACCTTAAGAGCATTAAGCAATCAACATTTTGTTCTTTTAAATTTGAAGGCAAAAGTGACACCTAAGAGAAAACAAGAAAGGCCCTAGATATGAGCACAATCAACAAGAACCAAAATAAAGTAACAGATTTACAAACCTCTCTTAAAATTACGGCATTCTTCTTTCTGTTTGAGGTAGCGATCACAGGAACTGGCAGTCTCACAGTCACGGGTCCTGCTCATGCACTGCATAAAAGACCAAAGAAAAATTATGGAAAACCTGCCCTGTACTTAGGAGTAGAACCAAACTAAACGAGAAATTATAAAGAAAGGAAAAAAAAAAATAGCATTTTTTTTCAAGTCCATTAACATAAGTTTTCACCCATTTCAACCTCCGTGGTCCTATAATTTGGCATGTTTTCAGATTGAATGATAATAACAAATTTTTCGGACAGTTAAGCGGGCAAACATAAAAACAATAATCTACCATAGAGATAAAAGTGAATATGTTTGCACTGGGAAATTAAATTGAAATATAAACTATAAGAATGAACAATAGTACCCCGTCATAGAGTTCAAGTATAATCTCACAATCATGTCTGCCTGACCCAGGCCCCAATGAGCCCCTCTTAATAGCACCCATAGCAACTAGAAGGGCAGCGCTTCTAGTAACTATGAAGATAGAGAAGAAAAGGGTGGTAAGTAGAAAACAACAGATCACAAAAAACATAATAAAAAAAAGAAGAGAAGGCACCAGGCCAGGACCCAGGAGTGATCAAGCACTAGTTTTTGCCAAAGGGACACTTACTGTTGAAAGGCTTTCCTGCAGAAACAGAAACAAAATTGAAAATTGAGGAGCACAAACAATAATCTAAAATAACTAACTAAACCATAAAACAGAGAGAAATAAAAAAAATAAATAAATAAATAACGTTATAACTGGAAGAGTAGACATAACTAAAACATAAAACATCAACTAATGTGAAATTCACAACCCCGTGAAAGCGAAAAATTAAATCGACCAAAAGGGTTTCTATATTTCGAAAAATTACTGCTTTTAAAAAAAAATATCATGTATAATGAGTTTATTATCTTCAGACGAAAAAAAAAAAAAAAAAAAGAGAAGAAACAATTACAGGCATTACTATATTTGAACATTTTTCATCTTTAAGCCACATGGACTCAAATCTAAAAAGCCTCTTTTGTTTCTTACATTTTACTCCCTGGTTGAAACGCAGCATTAAACAGCAATGATCAGAGACAGAAGAAGCTAAATGGAATAACCGAGCATTAGGAAACATGTTAAGCCAGTCAGTTGTTGCAAACAAATGATCAATTCTCTCTCTTATCCAACCAAAATCATTACGAAACATACTCCATGTAAACGAAGAGCCCACATATCCTACGTCCTTCAAACCACAGGCATTGATACATTGACAGAAATTTTCTATTTGTTTAGGAGGCCTATCTATCCCACCCTGCTTCTCTGTAACACTGAGAACTTCATTAAAATCCCCCACACACATCCATGGAAGATTGTTGACTTTAGCAAGCTGAGTTAGACGAGCCCAAGATGCCGGTCTACCATTTGTGTCAAGGTTGCCATAGAACCCTGTCAAACGCCACTTACCAGTAGGTGTACTAGAATCAACAGTAGCATCAATGTGCCAACGAGAAAAGGACTGCACATCTACTTGAATATCAGATTTCCAAAGCAACGCAAGACCACCACTCTTCCCCTCACTCGGTACTGCCAAACCTTGAGTCAATCCAAGGGAATTCTTGATATTGGAGAACCGTCTCATAGCCTTCAATGGAAGTTTAGTTTCCATAAGGAAGACCAAACTGGGAGCTTCAGTTTGCACTATCTTTTTGAGTGCATTAACTGTTCGGGGGTTCCCAAGCCCCCGACAGTTCCAGCTTAGTGTATTCATTGGTCTCGGCGGGGTTGCTTAGCAACCACCGCCGCTTTGAAATGTTCTTCGAAAACTTTACCCAGTGATACAGCATCATCCAACCTAATCTTCTTTTCGGCCACAATGTTTTCCATATTAGAACTATCAGAAACACATAGTTTTCTTTTTATGTCTTCAACTTGAACCACTTTCGCACCTTCTGTATCTGCAGATTCCGCACCAACAAGTTCCAGATGCTGCATAGATCCCTTAGACTTCTTAATAGCACTTTTATCCTTAAGAGAATGCAAGACTTTTTTGTTTTGAGGCTTGAGAACAATCCTACCTTTTAAGTTAGCCATCTGATTAATTTCTTCACCTGGGCCCAACATAAAAGCAGTTGTGCTGTTATTCTCCAAAAACATAGGCCCAGCCTGGATCGGCCCAATAGAGGATCCGGGTAGTGCTACTTCACTTTTATTTGCATCTTCTTTTTCACAACTTCTTGTCACGTGTGGCAGTTTGTCACTTCCATTTGAATCTTCCTTTTCACCATTTGGTGTCACGTGTGGCAGAGTGTCAGACTTTCCTTGCACTAATGTAGTCCTAACAAAATCTGTTTCTTCAATTGCCTTATCAATCTCCCTTAATTGAGCCTCAAAATCCGCCGACACATTTGAATTATTTTGAATTGAAGGCAGCTCCGTATTTTGTGGGATATTCAAATCAGATGGAGTAGTTATCCCGGGATTAGCGGAATTCAAACTTTGGCTCTGCAGACTGGAAACCGCTATACTCACCGGTTGCACCACCATTGATTGTGTGACTGCAGTGTACGCAGCGCCATATAGGGACTGTTATGGACCATGAGTTCCAACTTTAACTACTTGAGGCTTCTGTAGACGATCAGGACCAGCCCGAAGCCATGGACCATATTGCTGTGAGTTTTGACTTAAAGAACCATTACTCTGAATCCACAACCTGCAATCTTTCTCATCATGAGTGAGTTTTCCACACCAATAATAGTAGATCGGTAGACGTTCATAACGGAAAGAAACCCAACGCCTATCAGACTCTCCCAATCTGACCATTTTGCCTCTATATAGGGGCTGAGTTACATCAATCTTAACCCGTACACGGAGACAAGTACTCCATGCTCGGCCACACTCAGGAACATCAACAGTAATCACTTCGCCTAGAGTGTTGCCAATGAGTATTCCATTTTCTTTAGTCATGTGTCGACTAGGAAGATTCGAAATTTGTATCCAGAAAGTTGATGTGTCACAGCGTACAGAACTGATACATTCATTATCACCCAACCTATGAAGAGCCATTAGATATTTATCAAAGGACCATGGACTTTGTATCAGGACTCTGTTCATGTCGACTTCATCAGAGAAAACAATAAGAGCTCTATTGTTTCCCAAATCGCGAAACTCAAAATCACCATCTGCATTCTAGGCACTCCGAAAATTTCTTGCAACGGCTTCAAGATTAACCTTACGCTTTGTATAAAACTTAGCCACAACCGCGAAGGATTCATCTATCACTCCATCTTTGAGAGCACACTCAGCACCTTCCATTTCAGTGAGAGAAAGTTTCTCCCACTGTTTCGTGAAATCATCCATAGAAAAGACTAAAAAAACGATCCGAGGACAAAAGAAAGGAGAGTAGGAACAGTAAGAAGAAAATATTTCACCAAAAGTAATGGGAAAATTATCACTTATCATAACAAGCAAGAACTTCCACCGTCCAGGTTTTCAAAAGGAAAACTAGGAGCGAGGAAAAAAAGTCAGTCCATTAGTAATGCCTGTAATTGTTCAAATATAGTAAAAGAAATCTGGGCAGAAGGTGCGCTTCAGAGTGATGGGAATTGTTTTTCAACTTGTATGGATAAATGTCGAGAGGCTCTATCCCGGTGGAATATGCAACAATTTGGGCATATAGGAAAAAAGCTGGTGAAAGCACAAGATTCCCTACAAGTTTTGGAAGCAAGATCAGGTGGGATGTCAAACACTGATGAGGTATGTCAACAAAGGGCAAAGGTGAATCAATTGCTTGATTTGGAGGAAAGAATGTGGAAACAAAGGTCTGGTAATCCTTGGCTGAAGGAGGGCGACAGAAATACTAGATTTTTTCATATGAAGGCCTCAAATCGAAAGCAGGGCAATACAATTTCAGGTGTCATGGATGAATCGAATACTTGGCAGGACAGTGATGATAAAATCTCTGAAGTAATCATTGCATACTATCAGAATCTCTTTACTACTTCCCAACCTGATATTTCCCATGAATTTCTTGAGGCCATTAAACCAGGTGTGACTCCACAAATGAATAGTTCACTCATCAAAGATTTCAGTGCTATAGAGGTTAAAAAAGCTCTTGACCAGATGTATCCTTTGAAATCTCCTGGACCAGATGGTATGCCTTCTCTCTTTTATCAGCAATTTTGGCCAGTAGTAGGGGATAGTGTTGTTAAATGTGTTCTAAATTTTTTAAATAATGGTACAGCACCTCATAATTTCCATGAAACACATATTGTCCTTATTCCAAAAGTTAAAAGCCCAACCAAGGTTTCAGAATATAGGCCTATTAGTTTATCTAATGTGGTTTATAAACTAGCTTCCAAGGTTCTTGCTAATAGGCTTAAGACTTTTATCCCTTCACTTATTACTGAAAACCAAAGTGCTTTTCTATCTGAGAGGCTTATTACAGATAATGTGCTTGTTGCTTTTGAGGTTATGAACAACTTCAGTCAAAGAAAAAATGGGAAAACAGGGTCCATGGCCTTAAAACTAGACATGAGTAAGGCCTTTGATAGGGTTGAATGGAGTTGTTTAGAAAAAATCATGAAAAAAATGGGTTTTCATTCAAGGTGGATTTCTATGGTTATGAGCTGTGTAACTTCTGTCACATACTCTATTCGCATAAATGGTGTCCCTCAAGGGCGTATTACCCCATCTAGGGGTTTACGTCAAGGGGATCCTCTCTCTCCTTATTTGTTTTTGTTATGTGCAGAAAGTCTTTCATCTTTAATCCATAAATTAGCTCAGATGGGGACTCTTCGAGGTCTGCAGGTTTGCAAACGAAGCCCTCACATCACCCATCTTTTCTTTGCCGATGATAGTTTATTGTTTTGTAATGCTACCACGGCTGATTGTGATGAAATACAAAGACTGCTTATGGTCTATGAAAGGGCAACAGGTTAGCAAGTTAATAGGCAAAAAACCTCATTATTTTTCAGCCCAAATACTCCAACAGAGATCCAAGGAGAGATTAAGCAGAGATTTGGTGCGGATATTATTCGTCAGCATGAGAAGTACTTGGGCTTGCCTTCCCTAGTTGGTCGAAATAAACGCAATACCTTTCAACAACTTAAGGAAAGAGTAGCTAATAAACTTTCGGGATGGAAAGAGAAGTTTTTATCTATGGCTGGTAGAAAGGTGCTTATAAAGGCAGTCGTCCAATCAATACCAACGCATACAATGAGTTGTTTTCTTCTTCCGGACTCTCTTTGTGATGAACTAAATAGTATGGTGAGCAAATTCTAGTGGGGGCAGAAACATGATGAGCGGAAAATGGTGTGGATGAAATGGAACAAGTTGTGTAGACCAAAGGCTAAGGGTGGCATGGGTTTTAGGGATCTAAAAGCTTTTAATCTTGCTCTCCTAGCGAAGCAAGGATGGAGATTGCAACATGAATCAAACTCTCTCTTCTACCGTGTTTTCAAGAGTAAGTATTTCCATGATACTTCTTTTGTGGATGCCCGAAAGGGTAAAAATCCATCCTATGTCTGGCGCAGCATTCTTGCAGCCCAGCCTATTATTCGGCGAGGGATGCGTTGGCAAATTGGAAATGGTAAGAAGGTTTGCATTTGGAAGGATAAGTGGACTCCACCCCCATCTACATATAGGGTTGTGTCACCTAGAATTCTGCTACCTGAAGATGCAACAGTAGATATTCTTATTGATTCTGATCATGGGTTATGGAGGGCTGATCTTGTAAGGGAATTATTCCTAAGTTTTGAAGCTGAAAATATCCTTAGTATTCGTTTGAGTACTTGTATGCCTCCGGATAAATTAATTTGGGCTGCTACACCTAATGGTACTTTCACAGTTAAAAGTGCTTATTGGATTGCTATGGAAATGAAAGAGACAAAGCAAGAAGGAACTTCTAATAATGCTAGCCAAAGCAAGCTTTGGAAAACTATTTGGTTGTCTGAGGTGCCAAACAAAATTAAAAACTTTGTATGGCGGGCTTGTCAAAATATTCTTCCCACAAAATCCACTCTTTTCCATCGGCATGTGCTCAGTTTAGACGTTTGTGACCAGTGTGGCCAGAGTAGTGAGACGACAAGTCATGTGCTGCTATTTTGTGCATTTTCCAGGTCTGTGTGGGAATCTTGTAATCTGTTGGTGGATTGTCATTGGAATTTTGCTGATGTAGTTTGGAGGCTAGGTTGTGTTATGGGATCAGCGCCTATTTCTCTTGATCAATTCATGGCAATTGCATGGAATATATGGCGGAATAGAAACAGTATTCGACATGGCGAGGTGCCGAAGAAAAAAGAAAATTTGATCCTAGAAGCATCCCGGTTTATCTCTGAGTTTCAAGCTGTTCAAGACCCTTTAATACCTTCTGTTTGTCTTTCCCAAACCAGTTGGTTACCTCCTGAACCGGGTGTCTACAAAGCTAATGTGGATGGTGCTGTTTTTAAAAATCTTTCATGTGTTGGAATCGGTGTTCTTATTCGGGATTATGAAGGTCAGGTTGTTGCAGCTTTAAGCCAACGTTTTTTTGCTCCTTTGGGTCCTCTTGAAGTTGAAGCCAAGGCAATGGAAGCAGCTGTGATTTTTGCAAGAGATGTTGGTATTCAGAATATCATATTTGAGGGTGATTCTTTGCAAGTCTACAATTGTTTACATGGAACCTCCAAAGCCCCTCCAGCTGTTGCTAATGTTCTTAATGGCATTTTGTTCCACCTTCAATCTTTTCGTTCTTTTTCTTTTTCACATATTAGGGGAGAAGGAAACAAAGCGTCCCATATTTTAGCTCAATATGCTCAATTTGTAGGTGATTTTGCGGCATGGGTTGAGGAAACCCCCAGTTTCTTAGAAACTGTTATTGCCTCTGATGTACCAGATTGTTTATGATGTACTAGACTGTGTTATGAATAATATTATGTTTGCGTTTTCACATCAAAAAAAAAAAAATTACAGACCTTTAGAACAAGACATGGCTCCTCGTTAGTCTGATTATCATCATCAACAACAACAGAGACAGAAATAGAGAGATCAACGCAACAACAATCTTTCTGACTTCTAAGGCGGGCTTTCTGTAAAATTCGCAATCTCGAAAATAACAAAAATATTACTTACTTGACATAACCCAAAATTACTTTATAGTTTATATACTCTAAATAATAATAATAATAACAACTAGCCTCATATGCTTTTTTATTTTTTTGGGTAAAAATTAATAATTTATATTTATTATAATTTAAAATTTTTATTTTTTTTTAATCACAAAAAAAAGAGAATACGTGGATGAGTTTTGTAAACTGGGGAGTTTTAAAACTAACAAAAGAGTGATTCTATTTTGTAAAGAATTAGTGAGTAGAAGTAGGAATTTAAATCAACATAAAAGTAGGAAATAACAATAATAATCAAAATCTATATTACTATTTAATATATGCCGAGGTTTCTTTTGTTTAAGATTTTATTTTTTTTGGTTTAAAAATGCCTTCACATCTTTATATTTAAGTAAAGATAAAATTAAAGGACAATTTGATAAAAATACAACTCTAACTCTCACTAAAATATTATCTAAAAAATAAGGTCACTCTCCTATTAATTGTTAAATTACTTTATCGAGTTATAAATTATATTTTCAAAATAAAAATTATATATAAAAAATACAACTATAGGCTTTTTCCTATAAAATAGAACCACTAAAACCCAAAAAAGCCTCATTGCACGTGCAAAGTTTGTGTGATGAGATTAGTAATAATAATCTATATACTATACATAATATTTTTTTTAAAAAAATTGAGACTTACTACTACAAATTTACACCTCATTATGATTATTAATTTTTTAATTGAGTCCAAATTTGGTAAGGTTTGGTGCAAAACCCATGTTTTACACCATCCAATCAAAAATTACCACATCAATATTTTACTTAAAGTTCAATACCTTCTACCATACTTAATAACATCTCAATAAACGTCAAATTTGATTGGATTTATATATAAGTATTAGAATTGATTGGGTGTGATTGTGGTTATTCTTAAATATGTAATAATATGATGTGGCATGTTGAGATTGAAAGGATAAAACATGGATTTTACACATCCTTACAGAATTTAATCTCTATTTAATTAAAGTATTATAGAGACTCGTTAGAATTTATTAGAAAGGCTCATGTTAGGATTAGGATTAAAAATAATAATTTCATTAATTAGACTACAGTATTAAAGAGACTCGCATTCGGATTCCAAAATAAAAAACTCACACCATTGAATTACACATTTTTTATGCTCTTAATACATGGGCCAAATTTTGTGCTAATTAAATATTACTTATTATATGATCTAAGCTTATATTTTATGTATAATTTTAAATTACAAAAACTTGCAATTTTATAAATTTACTGATAACACAACTATTGATATTTAATTTCCTATAAATTTTGCAAACATGGAGGATATAAGAAGAAAATGTAATACAATGGTGGATTTTGTCAAAATTTACCTCTAATAAAAATAAATTAAATTGAGTAAGGTTGTAGTCTTTGACTATAACCAATTTTGTATACTTTTGACATTTTTGCTTTATTAATTTATATTAATTTAAGAATTGTGAATTACTATGTAGGTTTCATTATATATGATTTTTTTTTAAAAAATAATTTTTCGAAATATAGAAACCCTTTTGGTTGATTTAATCTTTTGCTTTCACAGGTTTGTGAATTCCACATTAATTGATTTTGTGCTTTAGTTATGTCTTCTAGTTAATTTTTAATTTTTAATTTTATTTTCTCTCTGCTTTATGGTCTTTTATGCAGTGCATGAGCATGACCCGTGAGACCACCAGTTCCTGTGATAGCTACCTCCAACAGAAGGAAGAATGCCGTAATTTTAAGAGAAGTTTGTAAATCTGTTTCTTTATTTTGGTTCTTGTTGATTGTGCTCATATCTAGAGCCTTTTTTGTTTCCTCTTAGGTGTCACTTTTGCCTCCAAATTTAAAAGGACAAAATGATGATTGCTTAATGCTCTTAAGATGGTGTTGCCTTTTCTATTTTATATAAATTCGCCCACTATGATTCTCATACATATATAAATATATACCTTCATTATCACATATTAGCAGTCAACAAGCTCTAGCCATTAGAATTTCCTATGCTCTAGTCATTCACTGATATTTACTTATCAAAAAAGCTACTCACTTTTATTTATTTGATGCATAGCACACCTAACGTGTTACCACTTGAACTTCTATATGTCATGTTATAGTTATTTACACTTCAACTTAACTATTCTCAAGCATCATTCCTGCAGACCCCCATCTTCGACCCATATCTGAAAGAATTAAGAGTATCAAACCTATCTTGGTGTTTGATTTCCGTTTATTCATTTTTATTTTCATTTAAAATATGCTTTTGTTATATATGTGGATGGGGTGTGCTGGTTCTTGCTTTTTATTGCAGAGTGGGAGGAATCCGAACAAAGGACTGCAACTGCTGCAGGTTTTGCCAGTATTGACGAGTACCATAGGCATAAACATTCTCAAGACCCTCAAATGTGCCGGATAGCTTATGAGTTTTACAAAGAGGTCAACTGTGTCTGATTTAGAAACTTTAAAATATTCTGTATTATATGATATAATACTCATGTCTTGGCTTTTATTCTCAGTAATGGGATATAAGGAATATATAGTTTATGGTTTGAGTTGTATTTTTTAAATTAATTCTTAATTTGAAATCCTGTTACAAGACTTATCTCCTGTCTAATTGAGTTCTATGATCCAATATTTTTGCCTTTTCAATCCTATGAATCTAAAATCTAGTTGACAGCAGTGTCAATGGTGCCAAATTAATTGTCACTTCTATTCATTTGACTGTCTTAGCAATTGTAAACAATGACAATGGTATAGTATGGCTATTTAATCATGCATACTTATAACTTGTAAATAAAAACAATGTTAGAATACGAACCTCAACTGATTGAAATTCATTAAAATGCAACTATTTTTGTGCGTTGTTTCATGCTTGTGAATATACTAGTATAGATTTGACTGAGATGCAGGGTCTGAGGACAGATTGGAGAAGTTCCTTTGCTTGTGATGGGCTTAGCATTAGGTGAATATGTGGATTTATGTTTTAATATGACAGAAGAAAATAATAAATTTTTTCCTTGATGGCTGCATCATTTTCCCCCCATTTGGGAAAAAAGAAGGCCTCTAGTTTTTTGATGTTTTAAAATAAAAGAAACTCAAATTACAATCATGCACCAACTCTTTAGTCACCCCTTCCATAAGCATTAAGGATAAATAATCTTTCTTTTCTGCCTTGTTATCAAGTTTATCTTCACAAAAATTTGTGGGTAATGCCTGTTACAAATTATAGCTACATCATCTTGTGTTGATATTGATTGTGATGAAAATTTGGCATTACAGGGGCCAAAAGAATTATCTTCACACAAAAAAAAAAAAAAAAAAAAAACTAATTTTTAAAGTGGCTAACTTATGCTAGGTTCTTTGTATGCAGTGTTCAGTGTAACATAATCTTGAGCTTTCTCAAGTTTTTAATAACTTTTTTTCTTTCATCAATCATGCAGTGCATTAGCAAAGGTTATGGAGATTGTGATGGATGCCGCTTTGATTGTTCCCAATTCAGGTAGGCTCCTAACGGTGGTGTTGTTGTTCACCAGTGCCTCATGAATATCAGCAGCAGACTAATATCTATAAATTATGTCTATGTTTAGAGATTGTTTGGAGTAATTAACCATTTGAACAATGCTTCATCTTAAGTTACTTTGTCAATAACAATTTGGTGTGATATATTTATAAGCATACCATGTACGAGAAATGTTTATGACCAATTGATACATTGGTTGTTTTAATTGCAACCTTATACATGTTAAATATGGAGATGGAGTTAGAGACAATTGTGTAGGTTATTTTGCAAAGATTGCTAATAGCATACGCTTAGCTTATGGTTCATACGATTTATTAATGCTACTAAAACCTTTATTTTTGAACCATAATCCACGCGATTACTTGGGTGATTACTGTGCAAGCATGAATCTGTAAACTCTCTCTCTCTAAAATTGAGCCTTCAACAAGCGGTAACGCACCCCTATTAGCACTATGTTGATGCCCAATTTTGCAAATCCATAGCCAAAAGTCCATGTGGAAGAAAGCCCAATGAAAAACAACGACCCAAAGAGTAAAAGGGGTCCAAAGAAAGAAATGCAAGGGAAATGATCCACAGAGGAATACAAATTTGCAGCAGGATGCAGCTTTGCCGCAGATACAGTTCTCTGGCAGAATGACTTCGGCAGATGAAGACAAATTGGGCTCAAGACCTTTTTGATCCAATCAACATTATCTGGTCCGCAAAGGCCCAAATCCTTTCGTATAAAAAGATAGGCATAAAAAACTAATATGAAGAAGCACGGTGAGAAGAAACAAGGAACGGCAGGAAGTGTCAGCAGTAGGAAACGCGTGAATAAAAGAAAAATCAAACTAAAGGAATTGACAAATGTAGCAGGAAACGCATGAAGAAACAAGACAAAAACACGCAGCAGAACAAAACAAAAACTAATCTGCTACGGCAGAAACGGCGTGGGAACGAAAGAAGACAAATGCGAAAGACAGTGGATCAAGCACACAAGGGCCGGAGTTCTACCAACCTGTACCCAGCCAATACGAGGGAGGTGGGCCCAAGGTCAAGGGGATTCAGAGGGTGTGGTTTGGTGGTGGGGGGAAAAGGGGGTCTATATTTGGTTTCCTGCCGTGACTTCTTTTGGAAAGATATCCTGCTGGGATGGTATCTTACCCAAAAGAAGTAATAAATGGTTGGGACCATTTGATGCATGCCATAGAGCTAGGTAGTGAGGTAACCCAATCCTTATCCATTTAAACCAAGAGGTAGAGGTATACAGCAGGAACAAACAAAAGAGAATTTTGTCGTGAAATAGCGATGCAGCAGACATGTACTGAGCCATAGCAGTGGTCGGGGCAACCAATGGGTTAGTGGGTAGTCCTAAAGAGATGCCCAAAACAAACCAAAAACAGTTGGTGAAGCCCTAGGGGTAAAAGGGAGAAATTCCATTGAATTAGCTCACTATAAAAGGAGGAAACAAGGACAAAAAACGGGGGAACAAGCCACGGCAAGAGAGTAGTAAAAAACTAAGAGAGACCCAATGGGGGAAAGAAAGAAAGAAAGAAATAAAGTGGTAAAATGAAGAGAGAAAAACATGGCAGGAATAGGGGCATGCATCAATAGACCATTTTTTCCCTCCCTCTTAGCAAACCCACTATTTGAAGTCTCCAAAAGTAATAGCCAGTAGCCATTTAGCCATGTTCTCCAAAATGCACAACTTTTATGGCAGAAGCATATGATAAGGTTGTTCAAGTTGGGGTTCGGGTTCCTTCTTGGTTTACTTATTCTATGGAAAGATTCAAAACTTGTTTCGGTTGCAAATGTGTTTGATTTCTCTCATTATAACTTATGTCTGCCGCATTTAGCCAGCCTGCTGTAATTTGTTTATGTGCAGGAAGTAATAAACAATATTTATGCAGTAAAAGAAATTAAGAGTAGTCACCCAGGTTACACAGCAGGAAACTTTACTACACAGCAGGAGACTTTACTGCACAGCATATAGCTTGTTGCACAGCAGACAGCTTGCTGCACAGAGTTTTGCTGCACGGCAGAAAACTGGAGGAAAATTCCTTCTGCGGCAGAAACAGAGGATAAGCCCAGCAGAAAGCTTTATTGCACAGCAGACAGCTTGCTGCACAGCAGACAGCTTGCTACACAGCAAACAGTTTACTACACAGAGTTTTGCTGCACGGCAGGAAAGTCAGATCTGCGGCAGAAGCTGGAGGAAAAGTTCCTTCTGTGGCAGAAACAAACAATAAGCCCACTTTGTAGCATCTTCCCTTGGACTTGGACTTAATGTTTGCGTACAAATCGGCAGCGGCAGAATGGTACTTTGGAGCCCATTCCGCGAAGCGCCGGGCCCGACTTCCTTCTTAGAAAAAGAAACGTAAAAAAGAACCCCCGACACACTATTTACAGTGATGATCTTTCTTCATTGGAAACTGCTCAACAAGAGCCTTGAACAACATGAGATGGAATTGGAGCTTTACTGCCAAACCTCATAAAATTGATTTCCATTCAAAGATGAACCTGCAATAAAGAGGAAACTTATTTGCCATTGTTAAACTAAAGGCAATAATCTTGGCTCTCATGTTAGTAAAATTCATGCTCTTTGCACAGCGATTCAAGTTAAAATTCAGAAAGTGAAGTTACAATCTTTTTTTAAAAAAAGCAAAGGAAATCCCACAAGCCATCTAATTACCCTTGAAATTATATCTTAAGTTAGAACATGTCTTAATCTTAAAGTCTTCTTGAGTTTGCAGAATAAATTATGAGCCAGCATCCACATCAATTTATGTACTTTTTATCACATCTGTGGATTGCCAGAGAAGCATTGCTATGGTCCATAAGATGCATAGTTTTAAAAACTAGTATTGACAAAGAACTGAAAAAGAGATTAATTATTGGTTTTTTGTTTTGACCGAAATTGGACAAATGGTCGAATAGATGACATTATAATTTATATAATTAAAATATTTAAAATAGATAAATAATTTTTATGTGAAGTTTTATTACTTACAATGAAAAAATATAAAGATTTTTTATTTGAATACTATTTAAGTTCCGTATTTTTATTTTTTTAAATAATAGTTTAATAATTTAACTTTACTTATATGTTTTAACTTTTAACTAATTATTATTCTACTAAAAAAATATTTATTATTAAAACAAAAAAAAAAGAGTCATTAACGTCACTGTGTCTTTTATCACACATTAGCAACCCACACCCATTCCCACCGGCAATCCCATTCCCACACGGCCACACGTTTTATGTTTACTACATTTTCCTTCCTTTTTTTTTTTTCCTTAAATCTTTTACTACTCTTTTATATGTGGTTTTCAGGTTTTCTTGCTTTTTCTCTATCTTCCGGTTTTCACGTTTTGTTTCTAACTTTTTTTTTTTTTTTGAAAACAAACACATGTAAGGAGAGGGGAAGGATTCTAATCACAACTTCACTCAAAATTCGTTAGCTTTTAAAGGAAGGCAGAATACGTTATACATCACACATCTAACTAATTTGTCAAAGTTGGTATTGGCTTTACTGTCTATGTGTTTGTATAACAATCGGAGTGTAACAAAAATGATTTTCATTCCAAACCCAAATAAATAATGATTTTCATTTGGAAAAAAATTCCTTAATCAAAATCATCATCAGTTCAAATAAATAAAAAAAGGACTTGGAAACAAAATAAAGACTAATCAAAATCATCTCATGATAGGAAGGAGGCTTAAGGCCAATTCCAAATCTTGAAATCATATCAATCATTTGCCGAAACTCCGAATTTTTGACACAATTAAAAGGAATGGCACTAGTGTAGAAGAATCTAGCAATTTGTTGGATCACTATATCATGTTCTCCTTTTTTAAACATACGATTCATTGTTATTTATTTTTTTTTTTTTTTTTTTTTGGTGACAAACTTATCCATGGAGCCTATGCGTATATGCCCCTCCTTTTTTAAAAGGAAGTATTTTAATGCACGTCCGATGTGTTAGTTTGTTATTGTTATTTATTTCATCGAAACAGTAACGTGATAAATAAGAGGAGGTGAAGAAATTGCAGGGACTGGTGTGAGTAGTAAATTTTCTGCTGATGATATCATAAAATGATGAATTTGGTTGTTGAAACTTGCACAATTGCACTTATTTGTAGTTACAGAGTGGGATTAGTATACTCATTCATTGTGTACTCAATTCATTATGCTATAGCTGTTACACTGTGGTTTGGTCATTTCTTTTAAGAGGTTGTTCCAAGCTGCTCATTTGGTGATATAATTTTAGAGGCGCTATTTAAATATTGTAAAAAGGTAACGGCTTGCGTCCAGTGGCCAATTCCATTGGACACGTTAAAATACGAATACGTGTTCAAAATTTTCAATTAGAAGTGCATACGGGGTGACAGTTAGTTTGTTAAAGATGCAAAGACAGATAATGATGGTGGGGGAAGCTTGAACTGCTCCAAAATGGAAGACCTTTAGAAGTTGATTTGGAATCTGAATTTCCAAAGTAAGATTAAACACTGTTTATAGAAGGCATGTAAAAACATATTGCCTACCAATCATTGCCTGAAGACTAGGAGGGTTATCCTTGAAGATGGATGTGTCATCTATAGGGAGTGCGAAACATCAGGCCACATATTATGGAATTGTGTGTTTGCAAGGGAGGTTTGGAGGGAATTCGGACTAAAGCTTCCTCATGAGACTTCCAACAGAAGGATTTCATTGATATATTATGGAAGCTTAGGGAGGTAGATAGTAATTTGGACTGGGTGGTTTTTGCGAAGATTGTGTGGAGTATATGGAAAAATAGGAGCATAATTATCACATAAGGGGCGAGTTAGGACAGCGAAGTCTATTGCGAAGGAAGCAACCATTTATGCAGAGGAATACCAGTTGGGCAATGCACCCTCAGCCTCGCCAGGCAATCCAAATACTCTAGCAAAACCTCAGTGGCACCCCCTGACCCAAGCTGGTTTAAGGTAAATATGGATGTGGCAGTGTTCAAGGAGTCGAGGTGTTGTGGCATTGGTGTCTTAATCCGAAACGAGAGAGGGGAAACCATGGGAGCGATGAGTAAAAAGCTTCCCCTCCCTCTTGGGGCCCTTGAAGTGGAGGCTGAAGCAACTAAAGAAGGCATCCTCCTAGCGAGAGACCTCGAATTCAAGGAAGTAATAATCGAGGGAGATGCGTTGTTGGTGATCAAGGCCCTTACAAAACAAGACCTTCCTCCTTGCTCTGTCCAAAAGGTAATAGAGGGATCGATATGGAGGCTTAAGTCCTTTTAGGCGTGGAAGGCAAACCATGTGAAAAGAGACTACAACATTCCAGCCCACTTGTTGGCACGACATGCAATGGGTGTTCCCGATTGTATTGTGTGGGTGGAGGACACTCCCCCCTTTATTTCCTCTCAAGTTTGTAAAGATGTATCTAATATGGGCTTTAGTCCCAATTAATGAAAGTTTAATCCGTATTGACTATAAATAAAAAAAAAAAAAATACACACGTCAGATTTCAAACACATTTGAATTTGAAACAATCTCCAAAACCCAAATCAGAAAATACCCATTTTGAAACAAAATCACACCCTCATCTACTAATCTCTCTTTATTTCTTATAACCTCTATCCATTTAGCCCAATGCATGTGTGCCTACACCAAAGCCCAACTTTGGAATTCTCTCAAACCGATCCAATCACTTAGCCCAACCCTTGAATCTACACCTGCTCATTTGAATCTCACATTTTTAACTTTTAGCCCAGCCCTCAAACAAATCCAAGCCCTTTCCGTGCGTGCAAAATGGGTACGATCCAAAATTTGTTTAAGCACAAACACTTAGGCACATCAGATTTCCCAAAGCTTTAGCCCAATACTTGCAAAGCCTCAACTTAATTTCCAAACATTCAGCCCAATCCGTGGGTCCACAAGCCACAAACACAACTTCCCTAAATTGCAAATCATAATGAGGTGTAAATTTGGACTCAATTAAATAAATTAAAAATTAATAATCATAATGAGGTGTAAATTTGTTGCAGTAAGTCGCAACTTTTCTTTTTTATATAAATATTATAGATAGTATATAGATTATTATTACTAGCCTTATCACACGCTAGAAAGCAATTTCCTAAGTTTAGTGGTTCTATTTTATAGAAAAAATATTTTTGTTATTTTCGAAGTTGCGATCTTACACCGCCTCAGAAAGATTGTTGTCGTGTTGATCTCTCTATTTCTGTCTCTGTTGTTATTGTTGTTGTTGTTGTTGATAAACAGACTGACGAGGGAAAGCCCTTACCATTCCAAATATAATACAGCCCTTATCATGTGCAACCTGCAGTAGATAATTGTAATTCCTAGAGCAATTACAAATCTAATTTAAAGGTTAGTGTTTAATATATATAGAAGCCGAAACCCTCAAACACATGATTCCCTTATCTTATATTTAAGTAAGAAAGTGGATTACTCATCTCCATGTACCCACCGTATATCTATGAACATCACCCGACTGAAACTATTCTAAATCAAAGATGCCTAAGAGACTAACATTAGATTCGATTGACTTACCCCAACGGAACTAACATCAAATGATTTCTAACTTTCCCAAAGACAAGGCGACAAAAGCATTGCAAGAAAACTTCAATTGACTTGCCTCATCGACGTCAACCTTTCATGTTTCTCCAAGATTCAGCTAGGCATTTTGTTGGGTCACATGTTGTATAAATTCTGAACTGTAAATTCTGGTTGTGTTGGCTATGGATTGATGGAGAACAAATGTGGTGTGTGTGGGGAAGTGTCGGCTACAGAGGGTAGGGAAAACAATCTGGTGACACCAGGTAGAGCCCAACCCTTGAATCTACACCTGCCCTTTTGAATCTCACATTTTTAACTTTTAGCCCAGCCCTCAAACAAAACCATGCCCAATCCGTGTGTGCAAAATGGGCCCGGTCCGAAATTTGTTAAAGCACGAACACTTAGGCACATCAGATTTCCCGAAGCTTTAGCCCAATACTTGCAAAGCCTCAAAATTCCAAACATTCAGCCCAATCCGTGGGTCCACAAGCCACAAACACAACTTCCCTAAATTACAAATAACCTCAAACCTTTTCCAAAATCTCAATTTGACCCTAAAATGTTTCAATACACCATTTCAACCCTCCAGTTTCCTAAAATTATAGTTTTGACCCCAAAACTTTCCTAAAGTACCAAGTCAACCCCAAATCTTTTCTAAAATACATTTTTGGCCCCAAACCTCCTTTCTCAAAACTTAATATATAGGTTTGATTTTGTGATCTAGTGACCCAAGGTTTGCAGTCGATCAATATATCATTTCCATCGATAGGAATTAAGATTTCTTTTGAATTAGAAATATATAGTATTTGTTTTTGGTTTTTTTTTTTTTTTTTTTTTTTCGTAATACATACA
Organism: Lithocarpus polystachyus; assembly: GCA_033629205.1. Taxonomy (NCBI): domain Eukaryota; kingdom Viridiplantae; phylum Streptophyta; class Magnoliopsida; order Fagales; family Fagaceae; genus Lithocarpus; species Lithocarpus polystachyus. The sequence goes on from CM066166.1 coordinate 1,393,649, forward strand.
ATCCTAACTAAAATTTGGGCTTTAAAAAAAAATTATTTCTAAGTGTATTTTCACCAAAAAAAAAAATTATTTCTAAGTGTATTTTCACCTTTTATATCTAGAGAAAATTAACAAAATATATTGAAGACATTAACATTAAAAAAAAAACTTTTTTTAGTGAAAAAATATATCTTTAAACCATTTGAATAACATAATATTAAATCTTAACACCGCCTGTATACAAAATTCAAAAAAAAAAAAAAAACAAACAAACAAACAAACCATTACTAGACAGCACTGCATGATACAACTTTTTCCACCTTACTATCTCTTGTCCTTTCTTTTCACCATTTGAAACCATTTGAATTTCAAGTCTCAGGTTTGAATTGTGTTGTTTCTCAAAAAAAAAAAAGGTTTGAATTGTGTTGTTCTTTTTTTAAAACTTATTTTTGAAATCCAAAAACCTGTACACTCTCTCCTATTTTATTTCTATGTCTCACCCTCCTACACACCATTTTAGTAACAGAAAGCTCTCGCTCTCATTACACTCACTCTCTCTCATTGTTTTAGTTTTATAGCTAAAAGCTCTCCCTCTCATTACACACTATTTTTTTTTATATTTTTTTATTTATAGCTAAAAGCTTAACTTTCTCTCATTCACCATGACACATCTTGGAAGGTTGTCTAATGCCACGAACCTCCTAACAAGATAGGGAATAGTTAAATCTTGAGATTTTAGCATGGTTTTAAAAACCGAATCGGGCATCGAACAGTTTTTTTTTTTTTAATTTTTGATTCAACCCCGGTTTTAGTTCGGTTTTACTCGGTTTTGGGGGGTTTTTATCGGACCAGACTAGCTCCCGATTCCCGATTGAATCGGTTCTGGCCTGGTTTTTAAAACTATGGATTTTAGGAAATGTAGAACGAGGCTCAAAAAGCTTATGCGGACAAATCTATAAATTAAATATATGGTATATTTTCTAATGGGAAAAGTTCCCATACACCCCTGAACTATGGCATATTTCCAATATAATAGTAAGAGTAGAAAATATTAGAGTAGTAGTTTTGATCTTTTTTGGGACAATATTATATAGAAGAGCTAACTAATATATAATAAGAAATTAACCACACATACGCAATTAACTATTACTCTTCATGAAAAATTCTCCAATTGCAGTGGGTAGTTTTCTGAATGTTATTTTCGAGACTGCTAATTTTACAGAAAACTTGCCTTAGAAAGACTGTTGTCGCGTTGATCTCTTATGTTTTCAAAATTTTAAATTTATTTTAGTCTTAAAAAAGTGTTTTTAACAGAGGTGGGTAATGGAAAACTAATGGAGGTAATCTCTAGTGAGCAAAGTGTTAAGTTTTGAATTACAGATAGGTAAAGTGCAAATAGGTCAAACCACAGATGAGTTTACTATAATTTGTTAAAGATAATTTCACAAAGGTATGACAACTTAAATCGATTGTTAACTTTGTCCAGCTCTAAATAGATTGACAAACCATATTATGTCCAGCTCTAAATTTTTTAATAGAAATTTTAGCATCAAATTAAAAGATTTCATGACATGGATAGTTAGACTTGTTTTTGCAAATTTTCATCAATTTTTATGAGGTTTAATAAATTTAATTGAGTTTTAATTGAAATCTAACCATGGGATTGGGTTAATTGTGAAAGAAAAAAAACATAATTTTCTATGTAACGTGTACTAAATTTTTAATATGATTTTCTTAGAAAATTGATACAATTTTGAGACTTTTTAAATCAAGCATGCCTTTGAAGATCACACGTTAGAATTGATCAAGAAATTTAATAGATTTTCATAAATTATGTGTCCAGTTTTTATTTGGACTTATTTACGTTGTCATTTTTGCTCAATTTATTGTTGTCACGTTATACATGTGTTTTATTTAAAAATCAAGTTAATTTCTTTTGATTAATGTGCATGTCAAATTTTATTGTGAATTATTAACTGTTGATTAAAGTCCATGTTACAGTTATGTAAGAGCACTACACTTCGGATTTAAACCATTGCACATGTGAGTTAAGATTTGTCCAGTTGCTAAAAAATTCTCACGACTCATTGTGTGACATCACTCATGTGGCGTGCCACCATTTTTATCCATGAGTGGTCACCATTCTCATCCAAACAATAGTGATTATATTGAGGCAGGCGGTTGGGAATATATATTATACTAGTCGCAAACCGTGCAAAGCATTGGGGAAATTGATTGATAATTAGATGAAATAAAATTTAGAATAGGAAATTGGGTTAATAATTTACATATTATAGACATTTTCCAAGATAACAATTTTTTTTAAAAAAAAATGAGAAGAAATATAATGCTCCGTTTGTTTTAATGTAAAATATTTGTAGGAAAATATTTTCACATTTTGCAATGTTTGTTTTGCAGTAAAATATTTAGTCAAAAATAAAATATTTTCAGTCAACCAAACCAACCAAAGTAAATTTGTGTAAAATGTTTTACACTTGAAATATTAGTAAAATATTTTACATTCGCTGCACTTTCCCAGTCCCGATACCCCTGCCTCTCTCTCACTCTCAAGCTCTCCTAGTTTCCTCTCCACAACCCGACCCACCATCAGCCTCTCTCCCTTAAACAGACCACCAAGACACTTATCACCAGCCACCAATCCGATCATTGGCACTACCCATCATCGGCCTCACCTCCACTGATCATTAGCCTCACCTCCACCATGGTTAGCTCTACACACACAATTCTTGTTGGGAAATCATCATGTTTGTATCGCATACAAAACACACGCAGCGGAAAATAAACAGATCTACTTCATTCGCAATTGATAACATTCGCTATGTAAGTTTCAGAATATAAGAACAAGAGAGTGTACCTTGATGCGGTGAATTTCAAAACCGAATGAAGAAGTACTCGGGAATACTTTCAATCTTCACTCCAATTCCACTCGATGCCCAAGATGTGTGGTCTCTCAATCAGTTCTATGTATCTAGAGAGAATATGAAAGAGTGTCTCTCTTCCTTATTTCATTACCTTACACATACAAACCATTTCATACAATATAAAATTTTGTATGTTTCTCTCCACATAACTGATTATCTAATTGGGCTAGCCTTTTGGGCCTTTCCAATTGGGCTTTGGTGTGTGGCTTGGAGTGGGACCAAAAGGGAACAAATAAGACACTAGCTCCAATGGGCCTTGGGCTTTTCTGTCAACTCTTGACAAGTCCAAAGTTACCATTAATTATATTTAATACCACTATATAAATATAATTGCACTCTAGGCCTCATTAATAAATTATATCCCAAGACTTTATTATACATGCAACCCCTTCATAAATATTTGTAGTAATACAAAGTCATGAATATAGACTGCCACTTTGTAAATTACTACATCTTAATCCTTGAGTACCCGGTTTAATCCTTTTAAGTTATTCACCATATATTTATGAAATCCAATTTCATAAATATATACTTTAGTCTTACTAAAGTGGTTAGGCCTAACTCTCTGAATAACTGTACCCATTAAACTTATCTCAAGGGAATATTTTATATCTCCGTTAAGAGACTATGAATTCCATCTTGAGAATATATGTTCCATCAACACGAAATATGGCTGCCCAACATACTGAGGTTTTGACCGTTACTTTAGATCTCACTCCTGATATATCAAAGCAACCTACATTTCATGATCAGGCCCATTATTCTCTCAGGATTAAGAGTTCATGTGAATACAAGTCGTGAGATTTATTATTCAATTGACAGTCGTTAGGAGAATAATAAATCTCACAGCGGTCCAGTTCAATATGTCTTAACTCTTAAAACATATCAACATATTAACTAGAAATCACCATTTCCATGATCAAGACAAATCATCGTAGTTAATATGTTATAGTCTTCGCAGATGAAATGCCCAATTTCATCACCGACTACGAACCAAAATTCTGAGTTTACAAAGAACTTGTGATCTATATCTTCTGTGACTAAATCACATAAATCACATACTATGCATCTCATGGACTATTTGATAATGTCCAAATATTCATGTTACCATTATTTTAGATAAAAATAAAACAACTTTATTACACATAATATTAAGTCATACATCATTTCTCAAATAATGTCAGACATAATATCATACATAGCATCATACAATAGGATTTAAGGGCACATATCCTAACAATCTCCCACTTGCCCTAAAGACTATTGTGCACTAATCTAACTCTCATTCCCTCCAAATGTGACTCGAAGGTCCTTTGAGGCAAGACTTTGGTAAAGGGATCTGCTAGATTATTTGCACTTTCAATCTTTGCAACCACCACATCTCCACGAGCAACAATGTCTCGAATGATGTGGTACTTCCTCTCAATGTGCTTTCCTTTCTTGTGATTCCTTGGATCTTTGGATTGTGCAACTGCTCCACTATTGTCACAAAACAATGTGATAGGAACTTGCTCCATTCTCACTACACCAAGATCAGAAAGGAATTTCTTGAGCCAAACAGCTTCCTTTGCCGCCTCACAAGCAGCAACATATTCAGCTTCCATGGTGGAGTCCGCAATACAAGATTGCTTAACACTCCTCCAACTTATGGCTCCACCTCCCAAGGTGAAAACACATCCTGACGTGGACTTTCTGAAATCTAGATCTGATTGAAAGTCTGAATCTGTATAGTCAATGAGAATCAAATCCTCACAACGGTAAACAAGCATATAATCTCTCGTTCTCCGTAGATACTTGAGAATATGCTTTACAGCTTGCCAATGTTGTGGTCCTGGATTTGATTGATATCGGCTGACCATGCCAACTGAAAAACAGATATCTGGTCTAGTACAAAGCATGGCATACATGAGACTTCCTACTGCAGAAACATAAGGAACTTGTCTCATCATCTCTACTTCCTCTTGAGTCTTAGGCCTTTGGTCATCAGACAGAGGAACTCCATGTCTGAAAGGAAGTAATCCTTTCTTGGAGTTTTGCATGCTAAACCGTTCTAGAACCTTATCTATATATCCAGCTTGTGATAAGCCTAACATCTTATTCTTACGATCTCGCCAAAGCTTGATCCCTAGAATAAAGTTAGCCTCACCCAAGTCCTTCATATCAAATTGGCTTGACAACCAAACCTTTACTGATGACATTACACCTACATCGTTTCCAATGAGTAGAATATCATCAACATAAAGCACTAGGAACATTACTACTTTGTCTTGATGTCTTTTATACACACATGGTTCATCAAGATTTTGTTCAAAACCAAATGATTTGATTGCCTGATCAAATCTGATGTTCCATGACCTAGATGCTTGCTTAAGTCCATAAATGGACCTATTTAACTTGCATACCATATGCTCTTGGTTCTTTGCTATGAAACCTTCTGGTTGCTTCATATAGATATCCTCTTCAAGATTGCCATTGAGAAATGCAGTCTTGACATCCATTTGCCAAATCTCATAATCATAATGAGCAGCAATGGATAAGAGAATTCTGATAGATTTAAGCATTGCTACTGGTGAAAAGGTTTCCTCATAATCAATGCCTTCTTTTTGAGTATACCCTTTTGCCACTAGCCTTGCTTTAAAGGTTTCAACCTTTCCATCTATCCCTCTCTTCCTCTTGTAAACCCATTTGCAACCAACAGGTTTAATGCCGTTAGGCGCCTTTACAAGATCCCAAACTTGATTGGAATACATGGAATCTAATTCTGATTTCATAGCTTGGACCCAATGATGTGCATCTATATCATTCATTGCTTCTTCATAAGTGTAAGGATCAGTTTCGGCCTCCTCTGAGATAGCCTCATAAGTCTCTTCAAGACCTATGAATCTTATAGGTGGCCTAACATTCCTCCCACTACGACGAGGCACCTGTGTACTAGACATCTCATGAGTAGTATCTTGTGGTGTATCCAATACAGCCACATCATCCCTAGTTTGAACTATTGGTTGTTCAATTACAGGTTCATTCATTTCAGCCAAGACAACTCTACTTCTAGGAGTAAAATTATTCATATAGTCATTTTCCAAGAATTTAGCATTTGTACTAACAAAAACTTTGTTATCTTTATGACTATAGAATAAATAACCCCTAGTTTCTTTTGGATAACCCACAAGCAAACATACTTCTGATTTTGGTTCCAGCTTATCAGACTTCCCTTTTAACACATGTGCTGGACAACCCCAAATGTGGAGATATTTCATACTAGGCTTGCGCCCACTCCACAATTCCATGGGTGTTTTGGGAACAGATTTTGATGGAACTAAATTCAAAAGATGTACTGCTGTATCTAAAGCATAACCCCAAAAAGAAATAGGTAAAGTTGAGTAACTCATCATGGACCAAACCATTTCTAAAAGAGTCCTATTCCTTCTTTCTGCTACACCATTTTGTTGGGGAGTTCCAGGTGCAGTCAATTGGGATACAATCCCATTTTGAGTTAAGTAATCCTTGAAATCCCCAAGAAGATATTCGCCACCACGATCAGATCGAATGGCCTTTATGTGTTTACCCAATTGATTCTCAACTTCAGCCCTAAACTCTTTGAACTTTTCAAAGGCTTCGGACTTCCGTCTCATTAGGTACACATAACCAAATCTAGAGTAATCATCGGTGAAAGTGATGAAATATTCATAACCTCCTTTTGCTTGGGTTGACATAGGACCACAAACATCCGTATGAACTAATTCTAGCAACTCTTGGGCTCTTCTACCTTTTGCATTAAAATGTCGTTTGGTCATTTTGCCTTCCAAACAAGATTCACAAACTGGAAATTCATCAAAGTCCAATGGCTCTAAGAGGCCATCTTTGATCAGTCTTTGAATTCTATTTGGATTAATATGACCCAAACGCAAATGCCAAAGATATGCATCATTAGTAGAAGGAAACTTTCTCTTTAATGACTTTACATGAGAGTTATTATCTAATTCAGAATTATACAATTCATGCTTATCTGGAGTTAAAATATAAAGACCATCCACAATATTGCCAGAACAAATAAAGGTTTTACCCTTCTTTATTACAACATTGTCTTTCAGGATAACACAATATCCATTTTTACCTAAATAAGTTGCAGAAATTAAATTCCTACGAACATTAGGTACAAATAAACAGTCTTCCAATATTAAAACCCTAGTTTCAAAGCATAAATTAAAAACTCCAATAGCTACAACTGGAATCCGACTCCCATCAGCCAAGGTCAGAAACAACTCTCCTTCTTTAAGTTTTCTGGTCTCCTGGAACCCCTACAAAGAATTGCAGATATGATTAGTACAACCTGAATCCACACACCAGGAATCCGTGGGATTTTGTACCAAACATATTTCAAGGAGAAATGAGCTATTCATACCCTTATTGGCAGCCTTGAACTTTGGACAATTCCTCTTCCAATGTCCTTTCTCACCACAATGGAAACATTTTCCTTTCAGCTTCTTTCCTTTGTCGGCAACCCCTAAGACAATTTGTTTACCCTCTTGTTTAGTGAAGTCCTTCTTCTTCTTCTTCTTACCCTTGTCTTTCGACTTAGGTTGAGAAGTAGAAGCTTCACCCATATAGGCTTGAACATTAGAAGTACCTAGGATGCCTTCCGCCGCTACCAACTCATTCATTAATTCAGACAAAGAATAAATCTTTTTGTTCATGTTATAATTAAGTCTGAATTCCTTGAATGATTCCGGTAGTGACTGGAGTATCATATCCACTTGGGATTCTCCATCAATGTCGGCACCCAAAACTTCTAAAGTATTCAGATTAGAGATCATTGTAAGACAATGCTCTCTCACTGAACTACCTTCAGCCATTTTGGTATTATAAATTTGTCTCATGGTTTCTTGCCTTGCAGAACGGCCTTGCTCACCAAACATCTCCTTCAGAATTTGCATAATGTCCGAAGCTAGTTCTACATCCTGCATTTGATGCTGTAGAACATTTGAGATGGACGCTAGGATGTAGCACTTGGCCATTTCATTATATTTCTGCCAACGATCATATCGTTGTTTTTCCTCAGGAGGAGCATCTAATGAAGGAAAGCTAGGACATGGTTGAGTAAGCACATATTTGTGCTCTTCAGCTGTGAGAACTATGTCCAAGTTTCTTTTCCAGTCAACATAATTGGTTCCAGTCAGTTTGTTTTGATTAAGAATGCTAACAAGTGGGCTAAATGATGCCATGTTCAAATCTGAAATAATAAACATGAATATAATAAGTAAACTGGACATTATCAATTTAGCATATAAACATATAATATGGAACCTTAATAAAACCATAATATAATATATGCAACGACAACCCAATCCCGCAATTAATATTCCTCGGTAGCGAGGTTATATCAATCACTATGATTAAGCAAGGATTATCCTCATTATTAATGCTATCATGGTAACTCTTACCAAACAAAAATAATGTGCTGCTTATTCTTTAGCCTTTAAGTGATAATGACATAGCTCCGTAGGGAGGTTAACATCATACTTAGTCTAGTGTACACCATTGTCTAGAATCAATATGAGTCACCAAGTAACTCCACGGTAGCGTGGTCGCTCTCAATGTAAACACACACTTCATCTATCATTAAGAAGTTTAACTTGTAGTACCATGAATTAAACACCCTCCGTAGGGAGCAAGGCATATACGCCAAGGCGAGGTGATTAATCACACTACTATAAACCGACAATGGAGGCCGTAAGATCCAACCCTTGAATCTCTCTCCCACTAGATGTTTTAAAATAAAGGTTTTTATCTTTAAACATGCATAAACTAATTATACACAACCTTGCACTTTTTCTTACGAAAAAGGCGTAAGAAAAAATAGCAAAAACACAAAATTTAAGTTTGAAAACACTTAGAAAAATTCTGATTTTCTTTCTTTCAATCGATCGAATGTGCCCCTCGATCGATCGAAAATATCAAACAATTCGAACTAAACCTTCTGTCTGATTCGATTGATACTCGATCGCCTCTCGATCGATCGAAAATAAAATTCGATCAATCGACTAGCAATCGAATATTAATCAATTCAAAAGGATAAGTCTCTGTTTCACTCGATCGATCGAAAGTAAATTTCGATCGATCGAAACTCGTGAAACTCGAATTTCCAGAAAATCTTCTAAGGCAGTTTTCAACCGTTTTGCATGAACAAACAACCATCATACGAAAATGACAGACAGAAATTGATATCAAAACTGAAAACTATTGATGCTATAGCCTTTAAGATCAATTTAACATTCTTAAATTCATAGTTAAACAACATCATAACATCAATATCAGTTTTTATCAAATCATAGTTTCAACAACTATGCAGAAAATTAAATGAATAATTCTCTATCAACTTGAAACTATAATCTCTAATTCCAAAACGAAAAAAACATGTTATACAGATTCGAAATGAAGACCGCTCTGATACCAATGTTGGGAAATCATCATGTTTGTATCGCATACAAAACACACGCAGCGGAAAATAAACGGATCTACTTCATTCGCAATTGATAACATTCGCTATGTAAGTTTCAGAATATAAGAACAAGAGAGTGTACCTTGATGCGGTGAATTTCAAAACCGAATGAAGAAGTACTCGGGAATACTTTCAATCTTCACTCCAATTCCACTCGATGCCCAAGATGTGTGGTCTCTCAATCAGTTTTATGTATCTAGAGAGAATATGAAACAGTGTCTCTCTTCCTTATTTCATTACCTTACACATACAAACCATTTCATACAATATAAAATTCTGTATGTTTCTCTCCACATAACTGATTATCTAATTGGGCTAGCCTTTTGGGCCTTTTCAATTGGGTTTTGGTGTGTGGCTTGGAGTGGGACCAAAAGGGAACAAATAAGACACTAGCTCCAATGGGCCTTGGGCTTTTCTGTCAACTCTTGACAAGTCCAAAGTTACCATTAATTATATTTAATACCACTATATAAATATAATTGCACTCTAGGCCTCATTAATAAATTATATCCCAAGACTTTATTATACATGCAACCCCTTCATAAAATATTCGTAGTAATACAAAGTCATGAATATAGACTGCCACTTTGTAAATTACTACATCTTAATCCTTGAGTACCCGGTTTAATCCTTTTAAGTTATTCACCATATATTTATGAAATCCAATTTCATAAATATATACTTTAGTCTTACTAAAGTGGTTAGGCCTAACTCTCTGAATAACTGTACCCATTAAACTTATCTCAAGGGAATATTTTATATCTCCGTTAAGAGACTATGAATTCCATCTTGAGAATATATGTTCCATCAACACGAAATGTGGCTGCCCAACATACTGAGATTTTGACCGTTACTTTAGATCTCACTCCTGATATATCAAAGCAACCTACATTTCATGATCAGGTCCATTATTCTCTCAGGATTAAGAGTTCATGTGAATACAAGTCGTGAGATTTATTATTCAATTGACAGTCGTTAGGAGAATAATAAATCTCACAGCGGTCCAGTTCAATATGTCTTAACTCTTAAAACATATCAACATATTAACTAGAAATCACCATTTCCATGATCAAGACAAATCATCGTAGTTAATATGTTATAGTCTTCGCAGATGAAATGCCCAATTTCATCACCGACTACGAACCAAAATTCTGAGTTTACAAAGAACTTGTGATCTATATCTTCTGTGACTAAATCACATAAATCACATACTATGCATCTCATGGACTATTTGATAATGTCCAAATATTCATGTTACCATTATTTTAGATAAGAATAAAACAACTTTATTACACATAATATTAAGTCATACATCATTTCTCAAATAATGTCAGACATAATATCATACATAGCATCATACAATAGGATTTAAGGGCACATATCCTAACAATTCTCAGGTTTGAACTTCTTGATTTTTTTTTTCTCATCATTTTCCACCTCTACCATCTCTACCTCCACCTTCAACAGCTTACCTATTGGCTCAGATTTGGTTTTTCTTTTTTGCTACGTGGGGTGATTGATTTGAGTGTTTCAGTGCTACATGGGCTTATAGCTTACCAATATCGATTTTAAGGTTGGGTTTGTGGATTTTTGTTGGTTTGGGTTTTGCCAATTTGGTGTTGGTTGCTTGGATTTTGCTGGGATGTGAGATTTGGAAAAACATTTCATTTTACTATGAAGTAGACACTTGAGAATGGTTTCTTATTATTTTCGATTACATAGGCAAACACGGTAAAATGAAAATGTAAGGACATAGATTTGGCCGCGTGGCTCAAGTGATGGAAGAACCAATCCAAAAGGCCCAAAACAATAAATTTGTAGAGAGTAGGCTGAGAAAACTAGGTAAAAATGAATTGGACCGTAGAGAGGATGAGTTTACAGTAAGAAAAATAAAATCAACAAGTCCAACTTCAAATAATAGTCCTCGGCAAATGTCTGAAGAGGTCAATTCTTATATATTGCTCCTCACTTAATTACAAGTCTGGTTTTCTAATAGCTACAGTGTTTTTCTCTTAATTTTCTGATCCTTTTCTCCCATTACCTTCACTTCCTTTTATACTCCCTTCTTCTCTTCTCTTTTTTCTTCCACGTGTAGGTCCAATGGTTAGCCTTGATACTTGTCCCATCAACACGTCCTTAAAGTTCTTAGATAATAGTTGTAAGGTTAAAAGTTACTGTTCAGCTATCATTTCTTCATTAATGTGGCCAGAGGGTTAGCTATTGAGTCTTTAATGCGGAGGTAGCAGCTTTTCTTTTAGATAATCTCTCATTCTCATTCATTTTGTACGTCGGTAGGATATGTCCTAAGCAATGGAATTTTTCAGTACCTCATGCAGAAGATTTATTTCTCCTCGAACTACCTCCTTATTTTATATAGTCAACAATAGGTAGTGAACCTTACTATCTGCTTCTTCTAAGCTATTGATTTGTCCTCGGACATTTGGACCTCCTCGGACTGACCTAGGGTCCACCATACATACTTGGGCTTATGGCTCTACAGAAAATATTTTACATTTAAAAATATTTTATTTCAAAATAAACAGAGCGTTAATACCAAAATTTTTTATGAATGGTTAATACCAAGCATATGTGCATATGTTGTTAACAACTCATTGCATGTGCATAGTTACTGAAACTTAAAAAGTAATGTAAAGTTCCTAAATTTGATTAAGCTAAACTCCCAAAAGTTTATATATATATATATATATATATATATATAAAGGCTAGAACGTTACTCAATTTATTTTTATTGGAGGTGAATTTTGAAAAATCTATCATTAGATTACATTTTCTTTTTATATCATATATGTGGGGGAATTTTTCCCGGCACACCAAGGGAGGTTTATCCGCTTTGGGGAGCCAGGCCCTCACGGTTTATCTCTCTAGCCACGAGTGCAGGAAGTGGCTAGCGTTGCACCTCACTAGAGAAGGTGGCAAGCACTACCAGCAGTCCCACATCGGGTAGAGAGCGCTCCCACTCAAGGTTTATAAGCCTCTGGGGCAACCAAGAGTGTACCATCATCACACATGTGGGGGAATTTTTCCCGGCACACCAAGGGAGGTTTATCCGCTTTGGGGAGCCAGGCCCTCACGGTTTATCTCTCTAGCCACGAGTGCAGGAAGTGGCTAGCGTTGCACCTCACTAGAGAAGGTGGCAAGCACTACCAGCAGTCCCACATCGGGTAGAGAGCGCTCCCACTCAAGGTTTATAAGCCTCTGGGGCAACCAAGAGTGTACCATCATCACACATGTGTGATGATGGTACACTCTTGGTTGCCCCAGAGGCTTATAAACCTTGAGTGGGAGCGCTCTCTACCCGATGTGGGACTGCTGGTAGTGCTTGCCACCTTCTCTAGTGAGGTGCAACGCTAGCCACTTCCTGCACTCGTGGCTAGAGAGATAAACCGTGAGGGCCTGGCTCCCCAAAGCGGATAAACCTCCCTTGGTGTGCCGGGAAAAATTCCCCCACAATATATGCTTGCAAAATTTATAGAAAATTAAAGATCAATAGCTATGTCATCAATAAATTTTTAAAATTGTAAGTTTTTATAGTTTAAAATTATGCATAAAAAATAAGTTTAGATCATATAGTAAATAATACTTGATTGACAAAAAATTTAATATGTGTATTAAGAGTGTAAAAAATATGTAATTCAACAGTTAGATTTTTAAAATATGTAGTAATATTAATTATATTAAATAAAATTGTAGATTTAAGCTACAACCATTTTTGTAGATAAACTCTTTTATAAGGAGCGAATATCAGAGGTTGAAATTCTCTCAAAATTTTTTTTTAGCTAAACTTTGTCCTATTTTAAATTATAATGTGAGTTTTTTTTTTTTTTGGGAATTCAAAAGCAAGTCTTTTTAATATTGCAATCTAATTAAAGAAATAATGTTTCTTTAATATTGCAGTTTAATTAAAGAAATTATTATTTTTAATCTAATTCTAATGCGAGTCTTTCTAATAAATTCTAAATAGTCTCTCTAATATTGCAGTTTAATTAAATAAATTTTTAAAAATAAAATAAATTATAGTGAGGTGTAAATTTTTAGCTATTCTATTTTTTTTTAATTATAAATACTATTTATATATATACACATATATATGAGATTAAATTCTATAAGGATGGTGTGTAAAACCCACGTTTTATATCATTCAATAAGTAATTGTCACATCAGTATTTTACTTAAAATTCAATACATCTTTACAACACTAAATTATATTTTAATAAATTTTGAATTTAGTTAGATTTATATATGAATATTAGAATTAATTGAGAGAGATTGTGTTTATTCTTAAATTTATAATAAAATAACGTGGCATGTTAAGAACGAAGGGGGATAACACGTAGGTTTTACTAAACGTTCTTATCGAATTTAATTTATTATTATTATTATTATTATTATTTTTGATAGAATATTATTATTATTATTATTATTATTATTATTATTTAGCGTTTATAAAGCAATTTTGGGGTTATGTAAGTTATTTTTGAGACTGCGAATTTTACAGAAAACCCGCCTCAGAAGTCAGAAAGACTGTTGTCGCGTTGATCTCTCTATTTCTGTTTCTGTTGTTGTTGATGATAATCAGACTGACGAGGAGCCATGTCTTGTTCTAAAGGTCTGTAATTGTTTCTTCTTTCTTTTTTCTTTTTTTTTTCGTCTGAAGATAATATTTTCATTGTACATGATTTTTCTTTTAAAGCAGTAATTTTTCGAAATATAGAAACCCTTTTGGTCGATTTAATTTTTCGCTTTCACAGGGTTCTGAATGTCACATTAATTGATGTTTTATGCTTTAGTTATGTCTTCCAGTTATAACCCTATTTATTTATTTTTAAAATTTTTCTCTGTTTTATGGTTTAGTTAGTTATTTTAGATTATTGTTTGTGCTCCTCAATTTTCAATTTTGTTTCTGTTTCTGCAGGAAAGCCTTTCAACAGTAAGTGTCCCTTTGGCAAAAACTAGTGCTTGATCACTCCTGGCCTGGTGCCTTCGCTTCTTCCTTTCATTATGTTTTTTGTGATCTATTGTTTTCTACTTACCCTTTTCTTCTCTATCTTCGTAGTTACTAGAAGTGCTGCCCTTCTAGCTGCTTTGGGTGCTATTAAGAGGGGCTCATTGGGGCCTGGGTCAGGCAGACATGATTGTGAGATTATACTTGAACTCTATGACGGGGTACTATTGTTCATTCTTATAGTTTATATTTCAATTTAATTTCCCAGTGCAAACATATTCACTTTTATCTCTATGATAGATTATTGTTTTTATGTTTGCCCGCTTAACTGTCTGAAAAATTTGTTATTATCATTTAATCTGAAACCATGCTAAATTATAGGACCACGGAGGTTGAAATGGGTGAAAACTTATGTTAATGGACTTGAAAAAAAATGCTATTTTTTTTTTCTTTCTTTATAATTTCTCGTTTAGTTTGGTTCTACTCCTAAGTACAGGGCAGGTTTTCCATAATTTTTCTTTGGTCTTTTATGCAGTGCATGAGCAGGACCCGTGAGACTGCCAGTTCCTGTGATAGCTACCTCAAACAGAAGGAAGAATGCCGTAATTTTAAGAGAGGTTTGTAAATCTGTTACTTTATTTTGGTTCTTGTTGATTGTGCTCATATCTAGGGCCTTTCTTGTTTTCTCATAGGTGTCACTTTTGCCTTCAAATTTAAAAGAACAAAATGTTGATTGCTTAATGCTCTTAAGGTGGTGTTGCCTTTTCTATTTTATATGAGAAAATCTATAATTGTATTTTATATAAACAAAAAATTTTTATTTACATGATTTACATACTAATTCTATTAGGAAAACTAAGAAAAATCCTTGTAAAGGATTATATTTTAAGGTGTCATAAATCCGTTCTAATATAAGTTTTGATCTGTCAAATAGTGAAATACCAAGTTTAAAGATTCCTTGTATTCTGTTGGGGGTCGGGTGTTGTTCTTATGGCTTAGGAGTTGCACAAGTTGTTAGCTTTTCTTTTCGTATATCTTTTCTTCTAGTTTAGATTAGTCAGTTTATTTAAATATAATGGATAAATGTCTATTTTTGAACTAGGGTTTAAGTTTTTTTTTTTTTTTTTTTTTTTTTCAAGGTCTTGTGCTTTGTTGATCAAATCGTGACAGCTAAGCTAAGGTATTTAGGGAAACTAACAGGGAGATGATTCAATACTTGGAGTTCATTCCTTTTAAATTAGTCTGCATTTGGTCCTGCCAATTGCTTCAATCTTCCATGTTGGAGCATTGTAGCTCTTGTTAAAGCGTCCCTCCCAACATTCCAATAATTCTAACTCTGATATAGGATTTACCCAACTCTTCCCACACAAATATAGAATCAGAGAACATAGTTCCTTAGCAACCACAATATATAAAGCCCTGAAGTTACAATGAATGCTAAATTTAGTGCTTATCAAAAAAAGAATTCATAGATTTAGTGATACACAGGGAGATGAGAGATATACCGAGAGAACCAAACATTTAGAACTTTGCCTGAGTCTAAGAAATGGAATGAAGATTTTTTTTTTTTAATGTTCAATTGAAATCCTTTGAAGTTGTCTTCAAAGAGAGCAAGAGGATGCATGGGTTACGCATCATTGAACGGGGGAGGAATAGCATTAATAATATTGTTCCTGATTCCGTAGTACAGCCACTGCAAGTGATCAAAGGACTAGTCATGTTCTCACCAAAGGGTCAAGTAGCAACTTCACAGCGGATTTCAGAGTACAGCCACTGCAACAACCTCCCCAAAGTCAACTGTGGGGCTGCAAGTCACACGCTCATAGACGGAATCCCAAACCAATCCTTTCAAGTTTTTGTAATTAATGGAAACCTTATCCCAGGGATACAAGGTTTGATGGAGACAAAATTTGTATGGAGTAAAATTTAGGGGTGGGTTGGAAGTCCACGCATGTGGGAATTAAATTTGAAGGTGATTTGGGAGTGTGGGCCAATGGGGATACAGTATCCATATCTGGCCTTTACTCAAATTAAAGCCTCGTCAAAGGTCCCAAACGCATCTCAAATGGGCAAAGGCCCAATTATTAGCATCCCTCTCCTGGAGTCCAAGATGATTTGGAGACCACAATGGTCTCGCGGGTCAACTCCTTGGGGCTTGGCTACTAGGGACCCAAATTAGCCAAAGGACCATTAAGCGAAAGCCGACTTGCTAGTTGTGGGTCTATGGAAAAACACCTCAAAACTTCTTAAGCCCATTTCAAAACCATTACCATTTGAGTTGGATGTGAATGAGCCAAGCTTGGTGAGTGGCGACGCTTTACCACCTAGGACCCCCTGTGATGGTCAATGTCAGTTGCATCCCTAGTGACGTTTCAACATGGCATTAACATGGCCATTGTAACTGCGCGATGTGAGGAAGATCTTGCCACATGTGGATTTTTGATGTGGCCCAATGGTGTTGTCAAAGCTCTCACTACCTCCTCCTAGGACCAGAGTGATGCTAGATCTCCACAAAAGGGGAAAAGCACTGGCAGAGTTTGGTGAGGTGTCGGAAAAGTACGAGGAGTGATATGAAGAGGAAAATGGAAGCTTCGTGGATACTGAGTTTGATGCGAACAATGAGGGATTCAACGAGGCGTTTGCTTTAATATTTTTGACTTTATATTTGGTTTAGTTGGGCATTTTAATGATCTATTGTGGGTCGAGCAACACTCCCTGTTTTTGATGAGGGGAGAAAAAAAAGGCAATAGTAGAGAACCCACCTAGACCAAAGAGGCACTTGAGCTAGGTGATGAGGAAATCCAAAGGGTTTAGTAAGTTCTTGGGAACCTCCTCTGATGGGTTTGAGGAGGAGATTACGGACTTGTATGTGCAATTGAAGCTGTTTTAGGAGATCAGAGGGATGGCATGGCTGTAGTCTGTAGAAAGCCAAATGTATCTTAGAGTCAAGAGGTTACTTGGCATCGATAAATTTGATCATCAATCTTTACTATAAGGCTGGGAGTTCTCAGAGAAGAATAAATAATAGTGGGAAGGGGAGGTTTTTGTCTATTTGAGGTTCATTGGGTTATGCCGAAGAGGGTAGTGGATTTATTGGCATGTTGGAAGGGGAGGTTTGCTAGGCATTGTAATGTAGATATTTGGAATGCAATTCCTTTGTGTATCATGTGGACCATTTGGAAGGAAAGAAACTATAGGGTGTTTGAGGACGTTGAAAGATCTACAATGGTGGTGAAGCAAGCATTCCTAAAATCATTATATGAGTGGATGGTGCTTTTGAGCAGTCATTCTTTTTCTAGTATTTTGAACTTAATTGATTGCTGTAATTTTCTTTGATTTCAGTGCACTACTAGTACATTTCTTGTGTGTACAAAGTTCTGTTTTGTTTTGTATGTTTTTTTCTTTTTCCAAATCAATAAAGCTTTCTTACCTATACAAAAAAAATGCATTGCCTTTGGTGTAATTCAAATGGGATTTGGTTTACTAGTCAAACTAGAAGTCCTAGTACTAGTAGGAATCCTAATAGTACTAGTACTAGAAATGGTCTCTATAAATTATGCTTAATGTATTCAAGGGGGAGAGTTGACTAAAAAGTTATTGAATGTTATGAGCATAGAGGCATGTTGGCCTTTGTGGGTTCTTTTCTTCCTTCTCCTCTTCTTTTCTTTCTCTAAGTTATAGGAACCATTCAAACAGCCCATGAACATCATAAAAAATTCTCTTTTTCTTCTTCCTTAGAGCATTAGCATTGGGAGTTCTAAAACTCCCAATATGCTATTTTATACCATCAAACCAAAAAAAAATAGCCCATTATTTGGAGGGCTATTCTTAAAAATTTTTACAACTTATCTATAAGATGTTACTGTGGCAAGAGGGAATTTTTTAAAATTGTTTTTTTTATTCTCTCTCCTCTTTTATTATTATTATTATTATTATTATTATTATTATTATTATTATTATTATTATTATTATTATTATTATTATTATTATTATCATTATTATTATTATTTATTCTTCTTCTTCTTCTCTCTCTCCCTCTCTCTCTCTCTCTCTCTCTCTTTATTTCTGTTCTCCTTCTCTCTCTCTGTCTGCCTTCTCTCTCTCATTCCTCTCTCTCTGTCACTACCACCACCCACGTTGGTGGTTTGCCCCCAAACCCAAATCAATATCCCTTCTTTTTCCTACTCATTAAACCTTAAAAAGAAAACCAAATCCCCAAACCCACAAATGGGTAGGCAATAAAAAGAGAAACTTTCGGCTAAAAGTTAGAGAACAAAAAAAGAAAAGAAAAGAAGAAAAATAGAAAGAAAATAAAATGAGGAGAATCAGAGATAGAGAGAGAAGCTAAGGGAGAAGAAGGCTATCCCCGTAGTGGCTTCGGGCTGAACCATGGCTGTGGCAGAGCTTCTGAGCTTTGAGGTTTCGGTCATGGTGGTCTAGCCAAGAAGCTTCTGCCATGGCCATGAAGTTGTGGGAGAAGAGAGAAGAGAAGGAGGGATACGGGTTAGAGAGTTTAGGAAGTATAATCTGATGGGGTTTGAAAGTGAAATAGAAATTAAAGAGGTATTTGGTAGCTGTTGATTGCAATGTGGTGGTGGCTGGTTGCTTTGGTTGGTGGTGGCAGCGGTGGTGGTGGTGGTTGGGTTTGGGTGGTGGGCAATAGACGGGTTGATTTTGGTATGTGTTTGGGAGGTGGGCAAGGGATGGGTGGTTTGGGGGCAGTGGGCAGTGGAGGGTTGATCTGGGGTGGTTTGGGTGGAGGGCAATAGATGGGTTGATTTTGGTATGGGTTTGGGTGGTGGGCAATGGATGGGTGGTATGGGTTTGGTTGGTGGGCAGCGGGGGATTGATCTGGGGTGGTTTGGGTGAGAGAGAGAGAGAGGAGAGAGAGAGTAGGGATATGTTATTTTTATTGGGTTGTTTATATTATTTTAATATGTTGTATAATAAAATAAAAACTGAGATATTGGGTGAGTTGTAAATTGGTATGTTAAAATAAAAAAGTAGCTTTTGAGAGGGTAAAATTGGATATTTTTTGGAAGTCCTGATGCTAATGCTCCTACAAACCAAAATTAAGCCCAAAATTCTGCATACTTCCACCAAATATTCATCAAATAGCTCTTTAAATAACCTTTAAACACCATAACCTTTTCCTCAAATACTCTTAAATCCATTTTCCACAAATTCCTAAACCTTAGCCCACCACAGCTATTCATAGACAAATTTTCCCTCAATTTTTCCTATGTCAAGAGTTGTCCTCCAGGTTTGAGTGGTCTTCACAAGGTTCTATGGGCTAAATAATGGCATTGATAGGAGACTAGTTTGGGAGGAATTATCTGGGGTTGGTGGGAAGTGCTGTGGTGTGTGGAAGGTGATTTTAATGTGGTACACTATCCTACCGAAAGGTTGGGCGTGGAGACTATTACCACAGCGTTGCAAGAACTTTTGGATATAATCTTTATACAGCCTTATGGACATTCCTTTGGAGGGATAGTGGCATCTTATGTGGTTACTATTTGGTTATTTTCCTTTTCCTCTGGAGTGTGGGTTTTTGCAATGGGGTTGGGGCCCATTTATATCTGAAAACATAAGGGTTTATTGATAGTTGGAAATTAGAAGTAACCTCTTTTGACATGGTAGCTGGAAATTACAGTTATGTGTTTCGTTATGGTAGCAATTTAATTAGAAAAATGGCTTTCATTACAAGGTACTTTGAGATTGATAATAAGGGGGGAGACAAACAAGTACCGGTCTTCTGTGTGCATGTGTTTTGTGTGTAAGGGCCATGAATGAATGAGCGACTTAAGTGTTACGATTTTCAAATTTGGTTAATTTACATTAGCTAAGAAATAGAAAATTTAGGTACGAAAGATGATGAATGATTTAGTAATTTTGATTTAAGATCTTATGTATGCTTTTTATGTTATAAATAGTATAATAAAGATCTTTAAAAAGGGAAACCTTTAGTCTGTTTATTGTTTTTGCCTTATTATTATGTTGATGGCCCTCGTACAAAGCCTTTTCTTTCCCATATGGAAAGTGGGGTTAGTTTGACATTTCCAAATTTTCTAGAATGGGGTGTTCTATAGGCATTTTGGTCTTATTTTGTGTTTTGTGTAATTTTTGTATTGGGTTTGAGAGTTATTTGATTACTTTTCTATGTTATTTAGAAGTCCTAACCTTTCTAGGAAAAGATTAGTAGTCCTAGCCTTTCTAAAAAAATGGACTGGCAGTTTCCCATATAAAAGGATTCTATGTATTAATTAACATTCATAAAGAGATTGGATTAAATGAAATTCCAAAAAATCATTTAGATTTGAGGGTTTTATATGGATTAGAACTCATAAATTCTACGTTACGTCCATGGGTAATACCAATTAAAATATCCATCATTAATTATAAGGATTTTTTTTTTTTTTTTGGATTAGTAATAAGATTTATTGATACAAAAAAATGGACACTTTAGTACACGGGGAGTGTACAAGGGTCAAATACAGAAATTACAAGAATCAAGAAAATCAGAGATAGAAGAGAATGATTAGTTCCGCAAGGAAGACAATCAATCCAAAAAAGTTCTGAAGAAAAATAACTTGAGGTCAGGAATGGATCTCTCAGAATCTTCAAAACACCTATTATTTCGTTCCCTCCAAAGACACAACATTAAACAATGGGGAACAATTATCCATATATGACCATTTCATTGACGACCAAACCGGCCTTGCCAGTAAGCAAGGAACCCACAACTGACTTAGGCAGAACCCAACTTACTCTAAATAAATACAAAACCATAGACCACAAATCCCTAGCAACTTGACAATGAAGGAAAAGATGGTCATCCGATTCACCTTTACACTTACACATATAACACCAATCCAATATCCACACCTTCATTTTTCATAAATTGTCAATCGTCAAACATTTCCTCAAGGTTGTAGTCCAAACAAATAAAGCCACTCGAGAAGGGATCTTCTTCTTCCAAATGCTTTTCCAAGGGAAACAAAAATCATTAGAGCCCACTAGAAGACTGTAATAATCTTTAACCATGAATCCCTTATTTCTATCTGGTTTCCAGCTCATTTTATCCTCCCCAAATCCAGTTATAAGGATTACTACTCACAAATTCTCACTTTCCCAGTGTTAAAAACTAACCTAAATTTTAAAACACCCCAAGGTGTTCTCACGTTAACACACTAGTCAAGGCTTTGTCACTTAACTCTCTCATTAGATGAAGCATTTTCTTTAAACTTTCACACACTACAAAAGCTATACCAACACTCAAATTATAGGGACTTTTGCATCTCCCTACTTTTCTTATCAATATGGTAACACTACTAATAGGAATTAATGAACTTGCTTATTATTCTTCTAACTTGTGTGGGATTCCAAAACCTATAAGGAATCCTCTAATACTCTCTCCTCATAGTTTGGACTTCACAAATTCTTTGTTTCCATACTATATTCCCATTAAATTCCCTCAAGATTTAGTCAAGATCCAATTTTTATTTACCAAAACCTTCCTAAACCCTTATATATTAAACCCTATTCAATAATCCTTAAGAACTTAAGTTATCAAGAACCTCATACAGCTAGAGTTGCTAAAGTGATTTCGGTAAAAGGCCTCGAGTCCTATGATAGGATACATGGCACAAGACAAACCAAAATCAGGCAACAAATTGAAGAACCTAAAAATAAAAGATAGATGATCTAGGAGTAAGCATCTAGGCTTGCTTGGATTTGACAGCAAGCAAGTGGAACTGGAAACCGTTAAGAGTTTGCACCTAAGGTTGGCTGGAGTCAGCAATAAACCATTAGGACAATTTCGAAAGAAAATTTTTTTAATGTGAAATAATCCCCTCCATAGTGCATTATTATGCTTATAAAGAATACTAAACGTAATTCTAACTGCAAATAGGAAACCCTAATTGTAATTGACATAGGAATCTTAAATGTAAATGACTCGTGGAATCCCAATTATTGAATTACTAAAATGCCCTTCTCTGGAAAATTAATTAAAAATACTAATAAACATAATTATCTACTAATACTGAAAATAAAAATATGATTGACCTATACTAATTACAATTGACTCCAAAATCAAATAAGACTAAATTAAAATAAAATTTTCTTTGTGCTTCCAGAATTAATACATTAATCAGATTGTAACTATGTTTGAGTGCCTTCTTCCCATGACAATATATGGATGCTTAGTTTTGTCTAGGGACAGAGCATGAAGTGGATAAAGGAAT
This sequence comes from Lithocarpus polystachyus, assembly GCA_033629205.1. Classification (NCBI taxonomy): domain Eukaryota; kingdom Viridiplantae; phylum Streptophyta; class Magnoliopsida; order Fagales; family Fagaceae; genus Lithocarpus; species Lithocarpus polystachyus. Next base: position 1,416,278 of record CM066166.1, read on the forward strand.
CATTTTCTGGTGAACTATCTTTCTAGGGATTTTGAAGATGTTCCACTAGAAACATTGTTGTTATTGTGCCAAATGAGAGCTTAACACTCTAATGAGAAACATTTTCAGTAAAACATCTTCATTTTACAATGGTGGTGTACTTGAAAATGCAGTGGAATAAAATGAAAAAAATTTCCTAGTTCTCAAGACACATGAAATGCAAGTACAGTTGCACAAACCACCACTGATCACCCAAAAATCTAGATTGGGAAGAAAAACAGCCACCACAGCCACCCACAAACCCACTCTGAAATCCCCACCAACCTCCGACAAATCCACTCCGAAACCACCATCAACAACCCACAAGCCCAGTTTGAAACCACCGCCAACCACCCACAAACCCTGGCAGAAATCACCACCAGTCCACCCAGAACCACCATCAACCACCCAAATTACAACCAAACCATCACCAACCACCCAAGATTGCAGATCAGATAGCCAAAAAAAAAAAAAAAAAAAAACCCACGAACCTGGATCAGATATCAGAACCTGTCAGCGTGAGACAGTGGGAGAGGCGGGTGGAATTTGTGTTTGGGTCGAATTGGCATTTGGGTCATGAACCTGAGAAGAGAACTGGTGGTGGTGCTGACAATGGTGGAGTTGATGATGAGTGGCGCCGACAACGGTGGAGCCAATGATGAGTGGCGCTGATGAAAGGTGGTTCCTCTGATGGTTGCTGCACTACTTGGTGGGTGAGTACCGGGCTGGTCTGTGGGATGGAAGAGGGAGAGAGCAGGGTGGGAGTGAAAGAGTGGAGAAATTGTAAAATATTTACCCATTTTTTGAGTGTAAAACATTTTATATCTTTTTGCCTAGGCTTTAACAGTTGACTGAAAATATTTTACAATTGACCAACCATTTTACACCAAAACAAATATTGTAAAATGAGTAAAATATTTTCAGGAAAACAAATGGAACATAAGACAATGCTTAATTTTATGCTCAATCTTGGTTTATTAATTTTGATTGAGCTCAAGCTTTCTCATTAGCGTAGTTTCGTTTATGTAAATTAGCCACTATGATTCTCATACATATATAAATACATATCTTCATTATCACATATTAGCAGTCAACAAGCTTTAGCCATTAGAATTTCCTATGCTCTAGTCATTCACTGATATTTACTTATAAAAAAAGTTGTTCACTTTTATTTATATGATGCATAGACACCTAATGTGTTATCACTTGAACTTCTATACATCATGTTTTAGTTATTTACACTTCAACTTAACTAGTCTCATGCATCATTCCTGCAGACCCACATCTTCGACCCATATCTGAAAGAATTAAGAGTAAGTCAACCTATCTTGGTGTTTGATTTCCGTTTATTCATTTTTATTTTCATTTAAAAAATACTTTTGTTATATATGTGGATGAGGTGTGCTGGTTCTTGCTTTTTATTGCAGAGTGGGAGGAATCCGAACAAAGGAGAGCAACTGCTGCAGGTTTTGCCAGTATGGACGAGTACCATAGGCATAAACATTCAAAAGACCCTCAAATGTGCCGGATAGCTTATGAGAATTACAAAGAGGTAAACTGTGTTTAATTTAGAAACTTTTGAATATTCTGTTTATATGATATTATACTCATGTCTTGGCTTTTATTCTCAGTAATGAGATATAAGGAATATATAGTTTATGGTTTGAGTTGTATTTTTTAAATTAATTCTTAATTTGAAATCCTGTTAGGAGACTTATTTCCTGTCTTATTGAGTTTTATGATCCAATATTTTTGCCTTTTCAATCCTATGAATCTAGAATCTAGTTGGCGCAGTTTCAATGCTGCCAAATTAATTATCACTTCTATTCATTTGATTGTCTGAGTAATTGTAAACAACGACAATGGTATAGTATGGCTATTAATCATGCATATTCATAACTTGTAAATAAAAACAATGTTAGAATACGAATCTCAACTGATTGAAATTCATTAAAATGCATCTATTTTTGTGCGTTGTTTCATGCTTGTGAATGTGGTATAGATTTGACTGTAATGTAGGGTTTGAGGACAGATTGGAGAAGTTCCTGTGCTATGTGGATTTACGTTTTAATATGATAGAAGAAAATAAGAATTTTTTTCTTTCTTTTTTTTTTTTTTAATAATTTTTTTTGGTCCCAAAGGGAGGGAGAAGGGGAGATTCAAACTAGTTATTTCTGCATGTGGCATGGTCTCCAACCAATTTTAGAAATAGAAGAAATTAAGGGTTAGGGTTTGTAGAATGAAATGGAGTTTGTAAATTTGAATCTTGATGACCATTTGGTAGGGAAAATATGTGGACCTATAAAACCACGACTCGTGCTTCAATTAGACTTCACCCAGAGACCTTTAACCTTGAAAGAAATTCCAATGTAGCAATGCATAATCTTCGATGGCTAAATCATTTTCCCCTCATTTGGGAATAAAGAAGGCCTCTAGTTTTTTGATGTTTTAAAATAAAAGAAGTTCAAATTACAATCATGCACCAACTCTTCAGTCTCCCCTTCCATAAGCATTAAGGATAAATAATCTTTCTTTTCTGCCTTGTTATCAAGTTTATCTTCACAAAAATTTGTGGGTAATGCCTGTTACAAATTATAGCTACACTGTCTTGTGTTGATATTGATTGTGATGAAAAGTTGGCATTACGGGGGCCAAAAGAATTATCTTCACACACAAACAAAAAAAAAAAACTAATTTTTAAAGTGGCTTATACTAGGTTCTTTGTATGCAGTGTTCAGTTTAACATAATCTTGAGCTTTCTCAAGTTTTTAATAACTTTTTTTCTTTCATCAATCATGCAGTGCATTCGCAAAGGTTATCGAAGTTGTGATGGATACCGCCTAGATTGTCCCCAATTCAAGTAGGCTCCTAATTGTGGTGGTGTTGTTCACCAGTGGCCTCATGAATATCAGAGCAGACTAATATTTATAAATTATGTCTATGTTTAGAGATTGTTTGGAGTAATTAACCATTTGAACAGTGCTTCATCTTAAGTTACTTTGTCAGTAACAATTTGGTGTGATATATTTATAAGCATATCGCGTACGAGAAATGTTTATGAACAATTGATACATTGGTTGTGTTAATTGTAACCTTATACATGTTAAATATGGAGATGGAGAGTTAGAGACAATTGTGTAGGTTATTTTGCAAAGATTGCTAATAGCATACGCTTAGTTTATGGTTCATACGATTTATCATTGCTACTAAAACCTTTATTTTTGAACCATAATCTGCGCGATTACTTGAGTGATTGCCGTGCAAGCGTGAATCTGTCAACTCTCTCTCTCTCTCTCTCTCTCTCTTTAAAATTGAGCCTCCAACAAGTGGTATCTCACCCCTATTAGCACTATTTACAGTGATGATCTTTCTACATTGGAAATTGCTCAACAAGAGCCTTGAACAACATGAGATGGAATTAGAGCTTTACTGCCAGACCTCATGAAATTGATTTCCATTCGAAGAGGAACCTGCAGTAGAGAGCAAACTTATCTGCCATTGTTAAACAATAGGCAATAATCTGGGCTCTCACGTTAGTAAACTTTGACTGGAGTCTAACTTTCTTCTTCTTTTTTTTTTTTAACAAACAAATGTAAAAATAAGGGAAGAGATTCTAACACAAAAGATAAATTACAATTTCATTCAAAATTCATTAACTATTAAAGGAAGGCAAAACAGGTTATACAACACACAACTAACTAATTTGTCAAAGTTGGTACTGACTCTACTGTGTGTTTGTATAACAATCGGAGTGTAACTCATCATCAGTTTAAAAAAAAAAGAAAGACTTAGAAAAAAGAAAAAGAAAAAAAAAAGGACTAATCCCCAATATCGAAGCCACCATCTCCATCACTGCCTGAGTCTCCACCAGAGCCCGATTGTGGTGGTCTAGGGCCACCTCCTCCACATCTGCTTTTGATCAAAAGCTCCAATCTTCTAGCCTCCTCTTCTATTTTGTGGTCCATTCTCTGAAATTCGGCATCCATCTTGCACTCCAGATTTTTCACTATTGATAAAATTTGTTTCACGTTTTCCATGGTTTCAATGCCGTCCAGGCCAAGCATTGAGTTGCCAATCTCTGCAGCGCCAGCCGTCAGGCTCTTATCACGAACACTCACAATCTTTCCGACTCCTTTTAAGCCCATCTCAGCTGCACCTTCAACAACCATTACGTTGGAAAGTAATGGCAAGATCCCTGTGCCTACCAAAAAAAAAAAAAAACAGTATACATTGCAAATTTCCAAACGAAGCCAAAACAACAAGTACAGAAAAGAAGTCATTCACTAGTTTACCCTTGTTTTTCTTTGCATCTTCTTGATGATCTCCAGAACCAGCATCCCCCTTGTTTTTCTTTGCATCTTCTTGATGATCTCCAGAACCAGCATCCACCTCCGCCCTCGAAGACCCTTGAACTCTTCCGATATATTTTTTGACCTTCTTCTCTAAGCTTTCTGCAAGACACTCTATACCAAAAAAAAAAAAAAAAAAGCAGAACCAAAAAAATTAGTAATAGGAAGAAAAAAAAAACAAGAAATTAAAAAATATATATATATATATATATATATACCATGAGTTTGGTATTTATTTCCATAAAGAAATTTTTTCAACTTCATCCTGCATTCGGTGAAGCCCCAACCTGTTTTAGAAAGTAAAAACAAAACTGAGTAAAAAATCAACCAAAAAACAAAAAAAAGATGATAAAGAAGAGAAGAAGAAGAATATGATTTATTATACTTTCGTTCTTGTGCAAGATATTCCGAGCTCCGGCGGCCATCCTTCCTAGGCGGGTCATGGTGAGGATGAAGATTTTGGAAAAAAAAAAAAAAGAACAATAGGAGAGAGAGGGAGCAAGACAATGAGAGTCAGAGAGTGTAAGAGTGGTAGTGTGAGAGTACGAGGGTAGTGGAGGCCATATATATAGAGCCAGAGCTGGTACAAAATAAGGACGTGAAGAGACATAACACGTGTCACTCAAGGCATTGTTGGTATAGTACTCCCAAATATTTGCAATGACAAATAAAGACAAAAAAAAAAAAAAAACAATCAACAGCAATTTGAGGGCGAAAATTGGTGTATGGGTTGGTTTAAATGGTTTTTTACAATTGGTGCACCGTTGCATCCTTTTAAGGAAAAAAGGAAGCAAGCAAGTTTAAGTAATAAGAGCCAATTTTGTTTTTGTTTTTGGTTTTTTTGTTTTTAATACAAAAGGATGACTCCTGTTTATTTAGCTGTCATTTTTTTTTCCCCCATTTTGTCTCTTTTTTTTGGTATAGCCATTTTGTCTCTTATTAATATACAAAAGGATGACTCCCAATTCCTATCCTACATATATTTTTTGTACTTTACTTCTTCGTAACATACTTTTATTAGTGCTGATTCATTAAAAATAAATAAAAATAAACCTTTTCTAGCTAGCAATCTTGGCAATACCTCTGCAACTTTATGATAGTTTTTATTATTTTTCCAATCTTGAATTGATTACTATTTAATAGTAATGTTAAGTCATTCTCAAAAAAAAAGAAAAGAAAAGTAATGTTAAGAGATTTAATAGTAATGTTAAGAGATTTAAGTGATAGTTCAATAATGTCTCATATTGAACTCCACTTCCTACTCTCCAATTGTCTACCTACTAAAAGAAAAGATCAATGTTAGAGAATAGAAATACAATATTTTTTACAATCTTTTGGTTGATGCATAGATTTTGCATAACCAATTTTGATCCGAAGCATTTACAAAAGGAAAGAAAAAGTTGAAGAACCCGCCTAAAGTTTGGCTATATAGCCTATATTTTGTAAGAGTAACTCTGCTTATTTAATTTTTTTTTTCCTTTTTTATTTATACCTTTGTGTCATGTGGAATGCTCTTTTATAGAACTCAAACAAGGCCTTTAATCAAATTCCTCATTAGGAGTCTTTCACCAGTCTTTTCACTAATTAAATGTAACCCTTATCGAAATTAACTTAAGGTAATATTCCATTATATCCATTTTATGGGGGGAGGAGCAGCACTTCCGAAAAGTTATTTTTTTTTATGCATTGGTCAAAATTGTTCTTCTCTCTTTTGTCACAAACACTAACAAACTCAACGTGAAAGATAAACTCCTACCGTCCTACTGTCCTACACTCCTACCACCTGATTCTCCAAAAAATCTCCTACCCACTTCTCACAAAAAGGACCAAAGGCAATCCCAATTTCATTGTCCAAAATCAAAACTCAAACCATTCGGCCCTAATTTAATTCAAACATTTGGTTGTTTTTTGAAAAAAATAATATTATTCTTATTTTACTAGTCAATACAATCAAGTATTCGAATTTAATTGTATGTGTTTGTTTCTCATAATAATAATAATAATAATAATAATAATAATAAGTGGTTTGAGCATTGATGTTTTAACAAATGTGTTGTGCTTACAATAATAGTTATATAAAGGTCCCATGATATGTGTGTTATTATTTTTACCTATATGGTATGGGATTGATGAGTCCACCTTAGAAACCCTATTTTTTTTTATTCACAAAACGTAATAATGATAATAATAATTGAGGGATATCATATAACGCATCTAAGATATTGTACTTACGTTTTACTCATTACTTATAATGTATTGGTTCTACTACTTATTGAACTTCGATTCTACCATATACTAGTTTGTTCATCTTTAAAACTTTGTTTATATGTAAGGTTTGTGAAATATGAACTAACTAGTATATTAAAAAAAATGCTTTCTCTAAAATTCATAGTGTGTTTCAAAAAAATTTGAAGTGAATGCTCTTAATTCTATAAAGATATAGATATGGTGCTTTAAATAATAATAATAATAATAAGAATAATAAATGACTTTAGTTGCTATTATTATTTTTATGATGATTAGAAATATTTACATATTAAGTATGTTACCCTGCGCCCATGTTCTCCCATTCCTTTCCATAGCACTTATCAGTGCTAGTGATTGGGATGTATTAACTCGCCCGAATAAAGTAGGGCTATTTCAATAAATGCATGCAACTTTTTTTTTTTTTTTATGAAGTGCTAAGTGCAAACCTAATGGGTATTGTATAGCCGCCATTAACAAAAGCCATAAATTTTTATTGCATTGTTTGTTTTTGTGTCCTTAGGAAGTTAGAAGACTTTGATCTTACCCATCAGTTTCGGGATAAGTATTTATTGCATCTTAATAAATTTTCGTATTCAGATATTTTTCACTAAACTTTGTCCATCCATCTGGGAAGCTTGGTTAAATTGGTTTTTTACAATTGGAGACCTAGAGCACTGGTTTTGTTGAGGAATTTGAGTGATGAAAATTTTTTTTAGGCTAATTAAAAAGTCTTATTGAGTGCTGTTAGTGTCCCTCTGTGAGCTCTGCCAGTTCGGCTGTGAGCTGCTCTGTGTCAGGACGTACAAAGCAGACATGCAGATAAAAATTGGTTGTATTGTGCAGTTACCCAAATAAATGGTTGTGATTAAAAGTTAGAAAAAGTAACTTTTAATCCCGACCATTTATTGTTATTGCAAGACATGCAGACAGTATAGGTAATGAGGATAGTGCTTGCACAAAAATGGCAACTATGATATGCATATATATGTCAGATTAGAGGAGGGCGAAAAAGAGGAGTGGGAGTGGGAATTCCTGATACTATTGCTGGTGGGTCTGCTTGCTGGTGGGGTCCGCAAAAAAATATGGAAATGGTGATAATTCCCCTGTCATGCATTTGTGCGGACATAATTTCTTCAATGCCGTGGTATTACGAATTTACTGGGCAAATGGTGTTTGGCTGTTTGCTCTTTTATTGGTTTTCCCTTCTTGAAAGATATCCATAATTGATAAAAATATTTATTTAATCAATTTCAACTCTTTCAAGTCTCAATAATATAATTTAATATTTCTATTAATTTAACAATCTAACATAATTTTTTTTAGCTTAAAAAAAAAGCATAGGAAGGGAGAGTGGACATTACGCAAATATATATATATATATATATATATATATATATAGAAAAAAGAAAAGAAAAAATTTATGAAATTTCACAGCATTGTCCTCACAAATACTAAACCAAAAGCATATTTAGAAAAAAGAAAAAGAACCTTGGTTGACACTAACATAAAGATGTAGCCACCATAAAGCATTCCCAAATCCGTTCCTATAGATATGACTTTCAGCATTTCATATGGATATGAGCAATTGATACATTATATGAACTTAGATTAAGAGGATGTGGCCACATTAAAGAGAAAGAGCAATGAATTTCAACAAAAAACAGTAAGCATATAACTACATATTTCATATTTGTGCAATTTTCTAAACTTTCCTTGCCTTTCTTTATCTCCTGCTCTCCCGTCTAATCTCAGATTCCTCGTAAATTGGTGATAGAAACAAATATCAATGCGTTGGTGCAAAACAACCTGACTCATGAATTCTGGGCAAATAATTTTTATGCTATTATCTTTCAAGAATGTGACAGACATTGTGGCTCCTAAGACATAAAAAAATTAGAGAATTCAAATAAATCAAGACATTACCTTATAACGTCAATTATCTTTCATGGAAATGTAAAATGTAAAATAATAAGTTCAAAGAATGCTAAAAACAAAATAGAATGGTAACAAATAAATCTTCAGTCATGAAAATTCTAAGGCATCAACGTATAGAAAATTAGCCCATTCTCTCATTTAAAATAAATTCTATTTTCATCATACCTATGAACCATTTTAAAAAGCTTCCATGGTTGCTAAATTATTGTACATTTGCATTAACTTATTTTCTAATTTGTTGAGTTATACTACCAAAAAAAAAAAAGAAAAAGAGGTTTTAATACCATATAAATTCAATGTAACAATTCTTTTATGATTATTGACTTCTAAGGTTGGCTCAAAATCATCCTACACGACTGGGTAGTAGGAGTTTATTGGTGATTAACTTATATAGGCAATTCATCTCCTTTGTACTAGGGAAAAATTATGGAGGTAAAAGAATATCCCCACTACTAGTATGTCAAGAGCAATTAAGGTATACAATACTGTTAAGTTTAATAATAACAAAATACTGCACACCTAATAAACTTGGACACTAAGAACAAAAAAAAAACTAAATTCATTTAATGGACTGTTAAAAGACAAGATGGAAAAAAAAAAAAAAAAAACATGAAACATGTTGATTCACCCAATTTGACTTGAGAGGCCATGGCTATTTTCAAAAACCTATTTAATGAAAATTGGGCTGAATACACCCTGATGAATCCCACGACCATCTATAAATTTAGATTTGTCGCCAACAAATCTATTATTTTTTACCTAGCTATCACCATAGAGCCAAATCATTTGTGAACTGTCACTAAAGTATTTGTTTGGGTTTTTCTCATTTTGTTGCTTCATCACATGCCATTCTGTTGTGACTTGTGACTTGTGAGTGATTGCCAAATTATTTGTTTAGGTATTTTTAAGTCACGAAATTGATAGTTGCAAACTCTAAGTCAAAAAAAAAAAAAAAAAAAAAAAAAAAACAGTTGATAAGCTAATCCTTTTTTATTAGTATTTTTGGTTGTGGATTGATCCTCCTTCCTCAATCTAAATTGACTGAAGTGATGAAAATCTCTAATTTCCAATTATTTGGTTTATTTTAGGGCAATATAATAAACTTAAGACTCTTTTAATTTATAATGAGCCATGCAGTTAGTGGTAACTACACATGAATAGCGAAAAACTTAATACAAAACTGAATGAAAAGTTTATCATATATAGCAAATAACACCTACAAGAAAGGTGTCCCGATACATCGTTTAGCTCATCTAATACATAATTCAAATATTTTCTCTCTTGTTATAACTCAGTTTATAACTACAAATGTTAGACTTTGTACTCTGGTTATATAATATATGATAAACATGATTTAAAACACTAATATTACTATTTTGTTCGTGTTCTAATAAGTATTATTGTTTATTTAAAAAAAAATCTTCTCTTTTTTTTTTTTCTTAATGAACAAATATCTTCTCTTTCAACCATTGAATTAAGGAATCTGAACAAAGGAGAGCAACTGCTGCAGATTTTGCCAGTATTGACGAGTACCATAGGCATAAGCATTCAAAAGACCCTCAAATGTGCCGGATAGCTTATGAGAACTACAAAGAGGTAAACTGTGTATAATTTAGAAAATTTTAAATATTTTGTTTATATGATATAACACTCATGTCTTGGCTTTTATTCTCAGTGATGAGATATAAGGAATATATAGTTTATGGTTTGAGTTGTATTTTTTAAATTAATTTTTAACTTGAAATCCTGTTACGAGACTTATTTCCTGTCTAATTGAGTTTTATGATCCAATATTTTTGCCTTTTCAATCCTATGAATCTAGAATCTAGTTTACGTAGTTTCAATGGTGCCAAATTAATTATCACTTCTATTCATTTGATTGTCTTAGTAATTGTAAACAACTAGTCGCTAACCCGTGCGATGCACGGGATAGTTAAATAAAAATTAAAAGTACTTATTTTACTTAAAAGTATATGACTTAAATTTTAAAAATGTATAATTTGAAAATGAATGAAAATAACTAATTTGTTCAATATAATGATTTAAAAAAATTCTTTTTCTTTCATATCATTGGTTTCACATAACACATTCCGACGTGGGTTATTTTATGATAATAACTTCATATAATACTCAACTGCAATTAAATCTATTATCCACTACCAATCTAATCTATGTTATCTTGATAGTAGATCTACAAATTGCATTCTCATATTCGTAGAGCTTGCCACATCATTGTTATTATCTATATATAATGTAAAACTGAAAATTTTAACTTTTTAAGAGACTTACGTTAAAATAAGGATTAAAAAAATAATTTTGTTTTAATTAGACCTCACGTTAGATTTTTTTTTAAAGGACTCACTTTAGGTTAAAAAAAAAAAGACTCACGTAAAAAAAAAAAAAAAACACTTTAGGATTAAGAAAAAAAGAGACAGAGAGACTCCTATTAGTACTCTCTCACTATTTAGTTTAAAAAATTAAAATTTTTTATAAATTAATATGATGAGGAAAAGAGAGAGAGAGACTCCTGTTAGAACTCTTTTACTATTTAGTTTTAAAAATTTTAAAAAAATTATAAATTAAAATGATGATATCGAAAATTTTAACTTTTTGAAAGACTTATGTTAGAATTAGGATTAAAAAAATAATTTTTTTTTAATTAGACCTCACGTTAGATTTTTTCTTTTAAGGACTCACTTTAGGTTAAAAGAAAAAAACTCACGTAAAAAAAAAAAAAACACTTTAGGATTAAGGAAAAGACAGAGAGAGACTTCTATTAGGACCCTCTCACTATTTACTTTAATTATTTAGTTTTAAAAATTAAAAAAAAAATTATAAATTAAAATGATGATGTGAAAAATTGTGAGAGTTTCAGAGGCTTCGGTTTTATATATATACTAGTCGCTCACCTGTGCGATGCGCGGGAAAGTTTTTAGTAACTATAAGATTTTAGCAAATCAAATGCCTTAAAATTTGAAAATCTTAAAGAACTTACATTAGCACTCATCAATTTGTTTACAAAGCCAATTCTAAATAGATTTACAAATTGCATTCTCATATCCTTTGTCATTTGCAAGCTGAATGGACTCTTTTGATTACGGTTTGCATCCTTCTATCCTTCAAAAGTTTTAAGAAGTGCCATGTATGGTCACTGCAAAAGAATATGTATAAGGTTATACAAAATTTTGTCATTATAATCCAAATGGATTACTCCCTATTTATCTAGCTGTCATTTTTTTTTTTCATTTCGTCTCTTATTAATATATAATCAATCCTCATGTTTCCTATCCTACATATATTTTTTTGTACGTTACTCTTTCGTAAAAATTTTTTTTATTAGTGCTGATTCATTATAAATAAATAAAAACAAACCTTTTCTAGCTAGCAATCTTGTCAAGACCTATGCAACTTTACGATAGTTTTTATTATTTTTCCAATCTTGAATTGATTACTATTTAATAATAATGTTAAGAGATTTAATAGTAATGTTGAGATTTAAGTGACAGTTCAATAATGTCTCATATTGAACTCCACTTCCTACTCTCCAATTGTCTACCTACTAAAAGAAAAGAACAATACTAGAGAATAGAGATACAACATTTTTTACACTCTTTTGGTTGATGCATAGATTTTGCATAATCAATTTAGATCCTAAGCATTTACAAAAAGAGAAAAAGGGCTGAAGAACCTCCCTAAAGTTTGGCTATATTTTGTATGAGTGAACTCTGTTGATTTAATTTTTTATTTTTATACCTTTTGTGTTATGTAGAATGCTTTTTTTATAGAACTTGAATGAGGCCTTTAATTAAATTCCCCATTAGGAGTCTTTCTCCAATCTTTTCACTAATTAAGTGTATCCTTTATCGAAATTAACTTTAAGCAAGATTCCATTATATCCACTACTTCCTTCTAAGTCTAGGGTAGCTAGTTCTTTTCTCACGAAATGACCCCTCATTCCCTAACTAAACTAGTTCGGCTTTGGTTTTTTGTTGGGAATAAAATCAATTTGGGGATACGTTTTAATTGCATTGTTTGTTTTTGTGTCTTTAGGAATTTAGAAGACTTTGCGCTTGTCCATCAGTTTGGGGATAATTTTTTATTGCTCTTTTCCAGACATTTTTCACTAAACTTTGTCCATCCATTTGGGGAAGCTTGGTTAAAATGATTTTTTTACAATGGGGGACCTGGAGTACCGGTTTTGTTGAGGAATTTGGGTGATAGAAATTTTTCTTAGGCTAATTAAGAAGGCTTGTTGAGTGTTGTTAGTGTTACTCTGGGTCTTTGGATTGCCGATTATTATGTTTACTTTTCCATTACCAAGTCTTGAAAAAGTTGGAACTTTTTTTTTTTTTTTTTTTTTTTTTTTTTTTTTTTTTTTTTTTTTTTTTCTGGTAGCTTTGCGAATTTGGCTGTGATCTGCTTTGTATCAAGACACACAAAAATTGTGCCTCGTCGTTTCTTTGATTTCTTTTGGCCTTATAGGTAGACGAAATTGCTTGTACTATGCAATTATCTATGCGATAGCAATAAATGATTGAGATTAAAGTTAGAAAAAACAACTTTTAATCTTAGCCGTTTATTGTTATCGCATAAGGTACAGTATCAATCCCAAGTAGGTAACTCTGGGTAGTAGGTACGATTTCGGTAGAGGGAGAGTGCTTGTGAAAATATGGCAAATGTCAGTAGGCGAAGTGTTGTACTAAGGCTAGAGGGTCTTTATTGCGCCCTCTGGGGTGCAGAGAAAAGAGGAGTGAGACTTCAAACCTGATACATTGCTGGTGGGGTCCGCAAAAGATATGAAAATTGTGATAATTCCAATTGTCACCTCCTCTAGTGTTGAAGTGCCCCTGTGTGCGTGTGTGAGGCCCAAGCAAAGTGTAATTTTTATAACTTTTCTGTAATTCCTAATTTATGCTTTTTTTTTTGATCACCGGGCTGGAAATATAACATTTTAGTTTATAGTTCCTAGTCAACTTCAACACAGTTTTTTTTTTTTTGGGTAAACACCACACAATTTCTTCAATGCCATGGCATTACGAATTTCCAGGGCAAATGGTGTTTGCTCTTTTATTGGTTTTCCCTTCTTGAAAGATATCCATAATTGATAAAAGTATTTATTTAATCAATTTCAACTCTTTCAAGTCTCAATAATATAATTTAATATTTCTATTAATTTAACAATCTAACAGAATTTTTTTTAGCTTAAAAAAAAGCATAGGAAGGGAGAGTGGACATTACACACACACATATATATATATATACATATAGAAAAAAGAAAAGAAAAACTTTATGAAATTTCACAGCATAGTCCTCACAAAGACTAAACCAAAAACATATTTAGAAAAAAGAAAAAGAACCTTGATTGACACTAAGGCTCCGATTGGGAGCTCATAAGGGAAGAGAATGAAATGGAATGGATTTAAGTAAGGGAAAGGAATGGAAAAGAATGGGATGGAAAAGAATGGAATTAAGTAACCTTGCTTGAATGTTTTAAAATTAAGGAATGGAAATGAATGAAAATGAATGGAATGTAAGTAATCTCGTTTGGGAGTCACACGGAGGGAATGGAATGGAATCATTTTATGACAATATTACTGTTAGACCCCTATTTTAAAATAAAAGGTTGAATATATAGGGGTATTTTGAGAGTTTTAGTAAAAAAATTATTAAATCTAATCCCATTTCCTCCCATTCCTCCCAATTTCGGGGGGAATGAAAATTTGAGGTTTTAAGGGAATAGAAAGGAATGAGTGTTCCCTCCTACCCATTCTATTCCCTCTCACTTAAACTCCCAAGTAAGGGAATGGACTTTCCATTCCCTCCGTTAAAACTCCCAAACAAGAAGGAGAAAAGAATATTCTAAAAATATTCTTTTCATTCCATTCCATTCCCTTCTCCCAAGCAGAGCCTAAAATAAAGATGTAGCCACCATAAGGCATTTCCAAATCCATTCCTATAGATATGACTTTAAGCATTTCATATGGATATGAGCAATTGATACATTACATGAACTTAGGTTAAGAGGATGTGCCACATTAAAGAGAGAGTGCGCAAAAGATTTCAACAAAAAACAGTAAGCATGTAACCTCATATTTCATATTTGTGCAATTTTCTAAACTTTCCTTGCCTTTCTTTATCCCTTGATCCCCTGTCTAATCTCAGATTCCTCTGAATTGGTGATAGAAACAAATATCAATGCATTGGTTCAATATAAGCTGACTCATGAATTCTGGGCAAATAGTTTTTATGCTATTATCTTTCAAGAATGTGGCAGACCTTGTGGCTCCTAAGACATACAAAAATTAGAGAATTCAGAGAAATCAGGACATTACCTTAAAACGTCAATTATCTTTCATGGAAATGTAAAATGTAAAATAATAAGTTCAAAGAATGCTAAAAACAAAATAGAATGGTAACAAATAAGTCTTCAGTTATGAAAATTCTAAGGCATCAACGTATAGAAAATTAGCCCATTTTCTCTCATTAAAAAAAAAAAAATTCTATTTTCATCATACCTATGAACCATTTTAAAAAGCTTCCATGATTGCTAAATTATTGTACATTTTTTTTGGTGTCCAAATTATTGTACATTTGCATTAACTTATTTTCTAATTTGTTGAGTTACACTGCAAAAAAAAGTGGTTTTAGTACCATATAAATTCAATGTAACAATTCTTTTATAATTATTGACTTCTAGGGTTGACTCAAAATCATCCTACATGACTGGGTAGTAGGAGTTTATTGTTGATTAACTTATATAGGCGATTCATCTCCTTTGTACTAGGGAAAAATTATGGAGGTAAAAGAATATCCAGACTACTAGTATGTCAAGAGCAATTAAGGTATACAATATTGTTAAGTTTAATAATTACAAAATACTGCACACCTAATAAACTTGGACACCAAGAACAAAAGAAAAAAAAAAAAAAATTTATTTAACGGACTGTTAAAAGACAAGATGGAAAAATAACATGAAACATGTTGATTGACCCAATTTGACTTGAAAGGCCATGGCTATTTTCAAAAACCTATTTAATGAAAATTGGGCTGAATATACCCTGATGAATCCCACGACCATCTATAAATTTAGATTTGTCGCCAACAAATCTATTATTTTTGACCTAACTATCACCATAGAGCCAAATCATTGTTGTGAACTGTCACTAAAGTATTTGTTTAGGTTTTTCTCATTTTGTTGCTTCATCACATGCCATTTTGTTGTGACTTGTGAGTTGTAAGTGATTGCCAGATTATTTTTTTTAGGTATTTTGAAGTAGTCACGAAATTGATGGTTGCAAACTCTAAGTAAAAAAAAAAAAAAAAAAAAAAAAAAAAATTCAGTTGATAAGCTAATTCTTTTTTATTTGTATCTTTAGTTGTGGATCGATCCTCCTTCCTCAATCTAAATTGACTGAAGTGATGAAAATCACTAATTCCCAATTATTTGGTTTATTTTAGGGTAATATAATAAACTTTAAGACTCTTTTAATTTATGTAAGAGACAATGAGCCATGCAGTTAGTGGTAAATACACATGAATAGCGAAAAACTTAATACAAAATTGAATGAAAAGTTTTTCATATATAGCAAATAACACCTACAAGAAAGGTGTCTAGATACATTGTTTAGCTCATTTAGTACATAATTCAAATATTTTCTCTCTTGTTTATAACCCAGTCTATAACTATAAAGGTTAGACATTATACTCTAGTTATATAATATATTATAAAACCGGTTTAAAACACTAGTATTACTATTTTTGTGCATGTTCTAATAAGTATTATTGTTTACAAAAAAAAAAAAAAAACTTCTCTCTCTGTTTTATTTTATTTTTTTTAAATGAAAAAATATCTTCTCTTTCAACCATTGAATTACTTAAAAAAAAAAAAATTGTCCCAAAACACTTGAAAAAGTCCAAATTCGGCATAGTTTACCTTTTTGTCCTAGCAATATGGTCAAAACAATTATAGCTTCTTTGGTAATACTGTAATAATGGTAGTACCAGTAGTGGGAGTGCAAATACATGATATATTTTGGTCTTAATATAATCTCAAAGTTGAATAAAAAAAAAAAATCTTCATGGCTTGACAAGACACGAACTCAACTCGCGAACACGAATGACCACCCCTATTCATAACTGAAAAAAAATAATAATTTAATCAATTTCAACTCTTTGTAGTCTCAATAATATAATTTAATATTTCTATTAATTTAACAACCTAACATAATTTTTTTAGGTTAAAAAAAAAGCTTAGGAAGGGAGAGTGGACATTACGCAATATATATATATATATATATATGTATTTCTTTTTTTTTAGTGTAATTTTGTTTTGCTTTTAGTTTGTTTTGTTTCACATTTTTTTTTCAGAATAGTAAAAATTTATGAAATTTCACAGCATAGTCCTCACACAAAGACTAAACCAAAAACATATTTAGAAAAAAGAAAAAGAAAAAAGAGAAAGAACCTTGGTTGACACTAAAACAAAGATGTAGCCACCATAAAGCATTCCCAAATCCATTCCTATGAATGTGACTGTAAGCATTTCATACAGATATGAGCAATTAATACATTATATGAACTCACATTAAGAGGATCTGGCCACATTAAAGAGAAATGATAATAGATTTCAACAAAAAGGAGTAAGCATGTAACCACATATTTCATATTTGCACAATTTTCTAAACTTCCCTTGCCCTTCTTTATCCCCTAATCCCATCCCTAATCTCAGATTCCTTGTAAAATGGTGATAGAAACAAATATCAATGCGTAGGTGGAAAACAAGCTGACTCATGAATTCTGTGTAAACAGTTTTTATGCTCTTATCTTTCAAGGATGTGGCAGACCTAGCGGCTCCTAAGACACATACAAAGAAAAAAAAATTAGAGAATTCAGAAATATCAAGACATTACCTAAAAACGTCAATTATCTTTCATAGAAAAGTAAAATGTAAAATAATAAGTTCAGAGAATGCAAAAAACAATATAGAATGGTGAAAATTAAAGTCTTCAACTATGAAAATTCTAAGGCATCAAATGTATAGAAAATTAGCCCATTTTCTCTCACTAAAAAAAAAAAAGAGTATTTTCATCATACTTGTAAACCATTCTCAAAAGGTTCTACGATTGCTAAATTATTGTACGTTTGAATTGACTTATTTTCTAATTTGTTGAGTTACACTAGAAGAAAAAAGAGGTTTTAATACAATATAAATTCTATATAACTATATTTTTAATTTTTTTTTCATAATTAATGACTTTAGGGTTGGCTCAAAATCATCCTCCACAATTGGGTACTAGGAGTTTATTGGTGATTAACTTATAGGCAATTCATCTCCTTCATACTGGGGGAAAATTATGGAGCTAAAAGAATATCGACTCTACCTTTATGTCAAGAGCAATTAAGGTATACAATATTGTTAAGTTTAATAATAAGAAAATATTGCACACCTAATAAACTTGGACACTAAGAACAACAAAGCTAAATTTATTTAATGGCATGTTAAAAGATAAGATGGAACACAAACATGAAACATGAAACGTGTGAGTGTGTAGGTCTGTGAATTACTTAAATTTTTTTTTTCCCAAACTTGAAAAGTCCAAGTCCGGCATAGTTTACCTTTTTGTCCTAGCAATATGGTCAAAACAATTATAGCTTCTTTGGTAATACACTAATAATAGTAGTACTAGTAATGGGAGTGCAAATCCATGATATATTTTGGTCTTAATGTAAAAAACATAATCCAGATAGTTTACCTTTTTGCCCTAGCAATGTGGTAAAAAATAAAATTATAGTTTCTTTGGTAATAGTAGTAGTGGCCTAATGGGAGTGCAAATACATGATTATGATATATTTTGGTCTTAATATAATCTCCAAGTCAAGTTCTATCAAAATATTATAAAAGAGTAAAAAAAAATCTTCATGTACTACTAATAATCAAAACCCACCGGAATCTCTCACACATATACACGCACAGTCCCCGGCGAATTCGGTTTCTATTGCTTTCTTTTTCCATTATTCTCTCTCTTTTTTTCTCTCTCTCTCTCTCTCTCTCTCTCTCTCATAAAACACATACACACGTAGTAATAGTATTGTATTATTATGTGGTGGAGATCAGCCTCGTTCATTCTGGACCAACGACACGTAGAGGACCCACCAAACGACGTCGCTTCATCCTCCAAAGAACCCGATACTCTATCAACACTTTCCCCTCCCCAAACCTACTCCTCCTTCATGGCCGCCGCCGATCCCTTCAACCCTATCCCCAATCCCAAAATCTCCGCCTACTACCAGACCCGAGCCGCCCACACCGCCGTCGTCACCAGCGACTGGCTCGCCCAAGCCCAGGCCGCCGTCGGCCACCATCCCGACGACTCCCCGGCGCCCCAAACCCAGCTCCTCGCTTCCCCCTCGGCTTCCGGGAAAAGCTTCTGCGTCATTAACGAGTTCAATAACTGGCGGAAACAGCCCGATCTCGCGGAGGCCGTCGCCGCTATTCGCGCCTTGGCCGCCGTGATTAGAGCTAGTGAGGCTACCACTATGATGGAGCTCGAAATCGAGCTCAAGAAGGCCTCCGATTCTCTCAAAGTAAAATTCCTCTGCTTCTCTTTCTTAGCTTTATGCTCTGTTTGTTTCCTTGGAATTTTTTTATGTGGGGCTAAAATAGTGAAATTGTCAAGTTCATATGAAGTTTGATATTTTATCATAATTGGGTTGCATTAGTTTTTTATAAACAGTGTATGGTCAAGGATATTAGATAAAATTGGTGCACTTGTAATTGTAAAGAGGCTGAATTTGATGATTGTAAGAGTTTTCTTTAGAATTGCAGTGATGATGATGAAAGTTGATTGAGAAAGTATAGGAGAGAAATAAGTAGCGCTATGTATTGCCAATCCTTTTTATAATGGGAAATTGTTAGAAAAACAAACTGGCATAAGGTAATCATTTGGGCAAATTAGTTAAATGCAGCACATAAAAAGTTTAAGTTTTGGGTCTCAATAGATTTTCTAATTGATATGTTTATCCGTGTATGCGCTTACCAGTCATGGGACACAACCTCCATCTCCTTGACAGCAGGCTGTGATCTATTCATGCGTTATGTAACTAGAACTTCGGCGTTAGAATATGAGGACTTCAATTCAGCTAGGTCTCGCTTGATTGAACGTGCAGAGAAGTTTGGAGAGATTTCGTGTAAGGTATGCAAACCAATTACAATCTATAACTCCTGAAGGAAAATTTTATTAGCATTGATATAATATTAGCGCCATTAGCTCAATTAGTTATCTCATATTGCAGGCACGCAGGATCATTGCCATGCTTAGTCAAGATTTTATATTTGATGGTTGTACAATTTTGGTGCATGGCTTTTCTAGAGTTGTCCTGGAAGTGCTGAAGACGGCAGCTCAGAATAAGAAACTCTTTCGGGTTTTCTGCACAGGTTTTGTTTTGTTTTTTTTTTTTACTCTTAACGCACTATATTTCTGTTGGACTGTCTCTTGATGGAATTAAATCAAAATTAGTGTTCTTTTGTTGTCCTTATGAATAAGATTAAATCAAAACTGGTACTATTTTTAATAGCAGAAACGAGCCATTTGGCAACTTGTTTAAGGGGTATCTGTCCCTTTACTTCTTTCTGCACCTTCAAGTTTCCCTAGATTGCAATAAATCACATTATTTTCTTGATGTTTGATTTCATCAAAAGCGTGACTCATTTTGAAAGTGGAATATGATTTACTAACATTATTGACCCATGACTGTCCGTGGTTATGGTGCCTGCTCCATAAACACTAATATTATGTTGGGTTATGGTCCTTATGTTTGCATTTTGTGTCTTGATGATAATCTTCTTTAATGAACAAATGGGCAGTGTCTGTATCTTTTATCCTTCCATAAGGTAGTCTCTATCACCGAGTTTAATTTTTCATGCTGTAAAATGCAGAGGGAAGACCGGACAGAACGGGTTTACGATTATCTAATGAGTTGGCCAAGCTTGATGTTCCTGTGAAACTCCTGATTGACTCTGCAGTGGCATATACTATGGATGAGGTTGATATGGTATTTGTTGGGGCAGATGGAGTAGTGGAAAGTGGAGGTATTATTAACATGATGGGAACATACCAAATTGCATTGGTAGCACACAGCATGAACAAACCAGTTTACGTGGCTGCCGAAAGCTACAAGGTATACCAAATTTTGTTCTTTAAAATATCTGATCAAGAAAATCATTGTTTTAAAATTGCATATTTTAGAATAATCACTTTGTTGCATTTATCACATTCCATAAAAAAAAAAAAATAATGCATAATTTTCTTTCCACTAGACATTAAATACTGATAATTTGATATGTTGCTATGCAGTTTGCTCGCCTTTACCCACTAGACCAGAAAGACATGGCCCCTGCTCTACGTCCTATCGATTTTGGGGTACCCATTCCATCCAAGGTTGAGGTTGAAAGGTCTGCTCGGGATTATACACCTCCTCAATATCTTACTCTACTCTTCACAGATTTGGGTGTGCTCACTCCTTCTGTGGTCAGTGATGAGCTCATCCAGCTATACTTATAGTCATAGTCGTGTATGGATAGTTGGATACAATTTTCTGTATTCATGCATGAATGGTTAGCTTGGTTTTGTTGGTGGTTTTTTATTTGTGAACTTTGGAATGGATAGGAATGCATGTCATTTTTTCGCTCAAACACAGGCCTATTTGCAACAAGCATGCCTATGCGTGCAGAGAAAATATCGCAAAGAAAGTTTCTTATGAGTACAAGTGATGCAGCACTTTATATAAGCCGGTCTCATGAGATAATTTGTTTATCGTGGTATTGGGCCTACTGGCACAGCCACACTCATTTACTCAGGTGATTTGATGTTTTTGATGTTAGAGCATAGAGGTCAGAGGCACATTGGTTCCTGTGCTCTATAGACAAGTAAATAAGTTACGAAAATGCAACCCTGTAATGCAGCAATCATGTTTTTAAGTCGTTAAATTTGATGTTTGAAATATACTGAGTTAATCATGGTGAGTGGAACATGTTGGATGGATACTGTGTAGGGGCATACCAGTCCTGCCCTCTTTACTTTCTTGTAGGTTTTTTCTTTTCTTTCTTTTGGTGTATTAGGATATACTTTTTTAACTAAACCTTAATAGCTACAATTTTATTAAAAATTGCGCTTAGGAAAAATAAAAAAGTTTTAAAAAGTTACATAAGCAAATAAGTTAAAAACTTCACCTAAAAAAGTTCAAAGAAAAAGCTATCATCCATTTTTTTCTTTTTGTGTGGAAATAAAGAAATGGCCTCATCCTTTTTATTTTTTTTGTGAAACCTATGGCCTCATCCTTAATAGTTAAGTGCATGTTATCCTTAAGAGTTAAGTGCATGTTAAGCACCATTAATTCTAATGACACATGGTAAATATTATCATCATTCGTGTTAAACATCATTAATTCTAGTAGGCTGCTCCCTTGTTCTTTTTCTTTCAAGCCCGTTCCATTCCGGACCTACTGCTCCCCCAATCCAAAAATATATATTCATACTTCTGGACTACTGCAATTGCAATTCTAACTCTTCTTTTGGATTTTCTTACTTCTTTCAGTCTAAGGTTTTATCAAATTCTTTACTCGATTTCTCTCTATCACGGTTGGGGGTACATGGTACTAGGAGTAGGAGTTTTCTTTTTCCCTAGTAGGGTGGGAATATTTGAATCCAAGTTATCCACGGAGAGAGATAGGTATATCCAACTTCTCCCATGTAGAGAACTGTATCCCTGATTACCATTGGTAATTGAAGTATAGGCAATTTACCTCCTTTGCACTCTGGATTTTTTTTTTTAGGTAAAAGTATATCCACACAGTGTATACTATATTCAATATTGTTAGTATAATTCCCATAAAAACAATATTGTTTAAAGTATAATAATTCAAAGATACTGCACACCAAATCAACTTGGACGCCGAGAACAACAAAGCTACTTTTATTTAATGGACTATTAAAGGACAAGATGGAACAAAAACCTAAAACATGTTTTACTTGATTAAAAGCATAGAACATTAGAAGCAAAAACGTAATATTTCTCCTCCTAGTCAAGTGAAGTCGTCGAATCAAAATTCTTCTTCTTCTTCTTCAATGTTTCTCCTTCTTGGGAAGAAGCTTCTCCCTTAGCTCTGCAACATCAATCTCACCAAAGTGACTCTCCGGAATCCAGTTGCCAGTCTTTGGATCTCTCATCCAAAAGATCTCTTTATGCTCTTCAGCCACAGTGCCGCCAGGTTCGGCAGCCTTCCTCACCACTGTCATTACCGGCTGCACCCTTGCATTCTCCACTGCCACCGAGTATGCCCTCCTATAGTAACCACAAAAAAGAAAAAAAAAAAAAAATCATGTCAAGAACAAGGAACCCTTATATAGTACCAGAACACAAAAGAAGAAGATGGCCCATGAATATGATGATTGAAAATAAAATGTTTAAGAGAAAAAAACAGGCACAAACCTTAGAAGGAGAAGGTTGTCGATGGGAACCCTAGCCATGATCACTTGAAGAAAGAATGAAGATGTAGATGATTAATAGAGGAATAATAAGGATTTCAAATATATAGAGATAAAAGATAGAGATGTACGTGAAGAGTTTGAAGGAGGAAGGGATTATTTATATAGGAAAAATAGAGTGGCGGTCTTAGTTGTAACTTAAAAAGTAGGAGATTCCTTGTTTTAAAGGGATAAGTAATTGTTTTGGTTTTTGAATTGGATAAAGTATTGGAAACTCCCTGCAGGCGCTAATTAATCACGTGGATTTCCTTATTTATATCTGGAATTAGGATTTATGCCTTCTGTTTTTTGCCCTTTAATAACCAGGATTTCTTGGTGACCAAGTAAACAATTAAAAAAAAATATGGAAACCAAATTATCCGCACTTAGAAAATTCCCTGGCAAATACAGTATTTACATCTAAAGGATGAATAATCTAGCTTATATAAATTGGGATTATCAAGGTGGGATGGGTGTCGAAAATCAAATAAAACACGTTCAGAATCGTATCACTTGTTAGAATTAAACAACAACAAATAAGTCTTAGTTCAAAAATTTATTCCAAAAAAAAAATAATAAATAAAGATGCGGTGGACTTTCATAGGTTAATTATAATGTAGGTTTCATTTAGAGTAATAGTTATCTTAGGCCGAAAGGCCTTTTTTACATGTGTGACAATTAACTGAATGGTAAAGCGAACCATTCTTTTTGTCTTTTGAAAGATAGAAAATTTCCAACCTTTTTATTTTGATTTCTCCATATATAATAAGACACAATGCTAATCCTTCTTATTAAAGCCATAAAAGGATTTATTCCCTGGCTGGTGGAATGGTGCATGGCAGATTCAGGTTAAATTAATTCATTTTATTTAAGCTAAATTCCAGCTCTCTACTCACATACATATTGGATCAGCAAATTTGCATATGTTTGATATATACGGAAACCTTTTACAAGTTACAACTAAAAGACTATTTTTTTTTGAGGCCAAAACAAGTGAGTATAGCTAAAAGGGCAAGTCTATACATGTATACAACTATACATGCAATAAGTTTAAAAGTAGTATGAATGTGACTGTCATTGACTGTATATGCTGGGAATAGAACTTACCATAAGTATGCAAAATTAGTTTCTTCCAGCAAAGTTTTTGAAGTGTGATTTCTCAACTCACTTATTCTTGTTCTATGTAAGGCAAATAAATTTATACCAATTTATTTAATTTCTTCTATTTTCTTATTTGCTAGTTGTATCATACGTATACATGATTGGATAAAGTTTGGTTACAAACTAGTTTGTACCTAATGGTTACAATTCTGCAAAATGTTTTTTATTTTTATTTTTTATTGGATGTGAATTTTTACAAATCTATTATTAAATTATATTTTCTTCATATATCCTTCATATTTGCAAAATTTTTAAAAAATTAAATATCAATAGCTATGACACCAATTAAGTGTTTAATTTTTAAGTTCTTTTTTGTAATCTAAAATTATGCATAAGAAATAAGATTATTCATCAAGTAGTAAATAACATCTGATTATCACGAAATTTTACATACATGTTAAGAATATAAATACCATATAATTCAAAGATTAGATTTTTAAAATATATAACTATGTTAATTTTGTTATTGGAATTTGTAAGAATTGGCTATAACGAAGTTTGTAGCCAAATTTTGTCCTATATGATATATCTTGTATGATATATCTAAGGACAAAGTTAGGTTATAAACTAGTTTGTAGCTAATGACTACAATTCTACTTAATATATTTTTATTATATGTGAGTTTTGATAAATTCTACCGTTAAATTACATTTTAATCTTATATCTTCTATGGTTACAAAATTTTCAAAAGACCATAAAGCAATAATTATGTCATCAATAAAATGTTTTTATTTCAAGTTTTTCAGTCTAAAATTATGTATAAAAAATAAGATTATGAAGCAAATAATAAATAACAATCAATTGACAAAAAATTGACATGCGTGCTAAGAACATAAAAAATATGCAAATCTAATAGTTAGATTTTGAAAATATGTAGTCATATAAATATTTTTTTTAATGAGAGATATAGCCACAACCAAGTTTGTTACAAACTTTGTCTTGTATCTAAGTGGAGCCTAGACTCTCAATGAAGCTAAATGTGCTATAAGTGCTAAGTGCTAAGGAAATAAGTTAATATGATTTTTCTTCGAATTATCTCCCTTGATATTCTTTTGTATAATGGTTATGTGTTTCTAGGATTAGTGTAATTTTTATTTTTTTGAAAAACAAAATTCACAAAACATGATCCAAACACATACCCATTATTTCTATATAGTGGCAAGAATATTTGATAATTTCTGGCCAAGTATTCCTAATGCAAATAGCAAAAGCCACCGATTCTCAAGGGAAAAGCCAACGCAGATGATTGATTGAGGAAATGAGAATCTTCAGCGTAGCTTCTGTTGTTAAATACTCCAGGCAATTGTTATTATCTTGTTTGGGTTGTTTCAATGGTATCATGGAAATTTAGCTCAAAT
Organism: Lithocarpus polystachyus; assembly: GCA_033629205.1. NCBI lineage: Eukaryota > Viridiplantae > Streptophyta > Magnoliopsida > Fagales > Fagaceae > Lithocarpus > Lithocarpus polystachyus. The sequence goes on from CM066166.1 coordinate 1,441,867, forward strand.
TATAATAAAAATAAATGTTGTTATCCACAAATTATGACCCTCAGGTAGTTCAAGCAAAGCATCTTTTCCGGGAAAAAAAGAAGAGAAAAAGAAAAGCTTTTGTTTATTCGATTATCCTTGTACAATGGAAAACGATATGTAACATTGACATGCACCAAAAAAGTTCAATACTTCCTTCCAATCCATCATGTACAACCACAAAGCAACAAAAGTGGGAAAATTAGGTCACGCAGTATTTCTAGACACTATGAGAGAAAAAGGAATATAATATATGCATCGGAAAATTTTAGAGAAAGGGGATTCTTTTTTCTTCATTATTATTTTAATATGTAATGATATTTTCATTAATAAAAAATAAAGGGGATTTTACAAAAGTTTAGGAACACGGTTGGGAGTATACAAGCTATAAGTATATACTATATACTACATATATGCCAAACTATTTGAGCAGCTAAAAATAATAATATGGAGCATTTGGTTCGCTGTGATGTGTCTTTAATCTGATGTATATTACGATGATATGATATTAAATTTTTTTATTTATTTATTTTTTCTAACATTACCATAATCTAAAATTACAAAATATATTATATATATTACCTTAATTTTATCACATTTTTAAATAATGTAATGTTGTATTATTGTATAGATTCCAAATGCTTCCTACAAAGAATCAAGAAATCACACACTAGAGGATAATATAAAAAATGAGATTTTTTGTTTTTGTATATACTACATATAAAGCGCTTTATGGGAGACGCCATGATGAGGGTGCATGAAAGGATAAGTTGCTTGACTTCAAGATGAAAAACAAAATTCATCCGAAGAAGGCGAAGTTGTGAAACCACTTTTGACATATCAAATTTAAATATTAAAAACACACAAACAAAAATTTTGGAGGAAAATTTTTTTTAAAGATATTACTTGCCACCTAAATTAATAGATGATTACAACCAATGCTGCGTGTTAAAAATGTTTATCGCAAATGTTTATGGTGGGTTAGGGAAATTGTTTTATGTAAAGTTCTACATTACTATTGGCTCTAGCTACATCATTAAATTTTGTTAAATTTAACTAAACTAGCCAATGAATTTAAGCACAAGGGAGTCAAGTTTCAGAAATCAAACCATAAACTACATCGAGAGTACTAATCTATAGGAAATTCACCTCCTTCGCACCCGGGAAAATTAATTTTTGATGTAACAAATTATCCCCACTATGGGTATACGGCAAGATCAGTTGGGCTATAGCTTAAATGCAATATTGTTAACAATAGAAAAATTCTTATGACCCGGCCGGCGCTGAGCTTATTGGTTCAAATTGATGAAGTTTGAAATTTAAATTATTATCTAGTTTGTGGATTAAAATTTTCATTATTTCAAATTGTATTCAGCTTTGCTTTTATTTTTAAATTGTACATAGATAAGAGTTCATTCCTTTTTTTTTTTTTTAAAGGATTAAATAGTTATGAGATTATCTCATTCTTAGCCTTAGATATATATATATATATATATATATATATATATTATGTACATTGATGGCATAATGAGAAGAAAAATGAACTCTTAAATGTCTTTCCCCTCTTATGTTCAAGTGGCTTGGCTCTTCAACTTGACTAAACTGTCATTTTAGACGATCAAGATTCAAAGGCAAAGATCATTTTTCATGGATTCTCAAGGTCATGAATTCTTTGTTCTCTACTGCACCTTGTAACACCACATGATTTTCATTGTTGCTCCTTGAAATTAAGGAAAGGCATAAGAATGGTTTCAAATCGCAAATGCATCGTGATTATGCACCAATTGAGTGGAGTTCATATATGCCCTACAAGATTATTTTGGAATACAGATCAATGAAGCACCAATGAAATCCCCTATGGACACATTATTTGAAATTCTTATCCAACTTGTTCAAGAATCAACAATTCAAGTGTCGGTGATCAAAGAAACCACCAAAAACAACAAGGGATTCAAGACATGTTGGTATTGAGAGTGAAATCCAAAAGTTTTTCACCAATATCCAATAGAATTTAAACTTTACATTGAATAAGTTGGGTCAGGCTTAGGTCCAGTGTCTATTAGTACTGGACCCGTTGAGATAATGACATGTGTTCACTTTAGATACGTGTCACCATCTGACCGGGTTCAGTGCATTGGACCTAAACCAAGTCCAAATAAGTTTATAAGTAGTATCTGACCAAGTTACTTTTAGATACGTGTCACCATCTGATCGGGACTGGTGCACTGGACTTAAACCAAGTCCGAATAAGTTTATAAGTAGTATAAATGTGATCATCATTGGCTGTATATGTTGGGAATAGGACTTACGGTAAGTATTTAAAATTGGCAGAAATAGTTACTTCCAGCGAAGTTCTTGTAGTGTGATTTCTCTCAACTCGCTTATTCTTGTTCTTTATATGGCAAGTCCAAACCACTTTAACTTAATTTCTTATTTTTGCTTATTTATGTTAGTTGTACCATTTATGATATATCTAATTGAAGCCTGATTCTCAAAATAAAAATAAAAAGTGGAGCCTGGACTCTTAATGAAACTAAAAGTGCTAATTGTTAAGGAAATTAGTTAATCTGATTTTTCTTCAAATTCTCTCCCTTGATATTCTCTTGTATAATGGTTTGTGTTTCTAAGACTATTGAGTTACAAAGGAAAACAAAATCAGAAAACATGATCCAAACACATTCCCCATAAGTTCTATATAGTGGAAGAATAGTATATGATATTTGCTGGCTAACTATTCTAAAGGCAAATAGCAACAGTCACTGATTCTCAAGGGAAAAGGCAGCATTGATGATTGATTGAGAAAATGAGAATCCTCAACGTAGCTTCTGTTGTTAAATACTCCAGGCAGTTCTTATCTTGTTTGGGTTGTTTCTATGGTACTCTGGAAATTTAGCTCAAATTATATATAATCAAAATGTTATTGTCCACCCATCATGGATCCTCAAGTTCAAGCAAAGAATATTTGCGAAAAAAAAAAAATTGTTCTATTCGATTATCCTTGTTCATTAGAGAATGCCATTTAACATTGACATGCACCAAAAAAGTTCTATACTTCCATTCCACGTTCATGTATGGCCACAAAGCAACAACAGTAGGAGAATCAGGTCAAGCAGTAGTTATAAGAGAGAAAAGAGAATTAGAGAATTGGAATTCTTTTAATTTTATTTCTAATATGTAATGACGAAAATCTTATTAAGTTCCTTTAGGATAAACCCCATCCTTTGGAAAGAAAGCCAGGCTGGGTATCAAGTAGTTGTTGGAGTTCTTGTAGCAAAATTTGTTCTTGTTATGCAAATTTCAGGGTATAAACCCTTTGTTTAGACTAGAGGGCGATTAACTTTCGGTTGGTTTGAGCATTAAGCTTTGAAGAGAGGACGTAAGTGACGGAACCCAATACCTTTACAATAACTTCAGGAGTCATTTATATAACCTCAGTACAGGCTAAGTTGGGTGCGAAAGCCACATGACTTTAAAATGAAAAGGTTGGTGCTTAAAAGCTAGGCTGAAAACATTTGAAATTTATCCAAAATATAAGTGGGGACTAGTGGTCAGATCAGCGAACAATTAATTAATATTGGCCAAGCTTTCAAGTTTCAAAATTCAAAGTTCTGCATTCACTGTGTATTTCCTTGCCTCTAGTTAATTTGTTCAAGTGAAGTGAGCACCTTTTGCCTGTAAAGGACCTCCTGTGTATAATTATAGCAGTGGGAGAGACATCAGACATGCGGTTTTCTTATTGCTTCATTTGATTTGAAGAAGTCACACAGGTCTGGTAGACATGGAGAGATTTTTAGAACTTAAACGTGGGTAAATAGCTAACCGTTGATATATAGTAGGGTTTTTGCATGTCGGTGCGTCATAACGTCAAGAGCATTGTTTTTTCTTCCTTCCCTCTTGATTTTCTTTGGATAATTTGCATTTTGTTTCAGCATGAAATTTTTTCAGATTGAGGCAAATAAACCAGGGAATATAATTTTATAACATGTATTGAATGAACTAATTGGTTAGCATTCCAGCGTGGTAAGAAGAGATTCCTTTCTGTTTTTAGTACCATCACTTTCTACTTGTCACACCCTTTCCCCTTATTTTTTTGTAGAAGAAATTGGAGAGGGGTGTGGGAACTGTGTTCGGGGATTTATAATACAATAGAATCACATTTAGACTTTGTTTGGTTCAAAGAATAGAAAAGTGAGATAAAAAAAAATTAGGAGGGTAGAAAAGTGAATATATATATATATATATATATATATATATATATATTAGATTTAGTTTTTTACCATGCGTGTTTAGTCGAAAGGATGAAAAAAGAAAAGAATAGAAAATTAATAAAAATTTTATTTGTTTGATTGAGAAGAAAAATAAAAGAATTTTTTTTTGACATCCAAAGATAGAAAAATAAAAGACAATTTAATAGCAAAGGATATGTGCGATAAGTCTATAAAATTTCCTTAATTACTAGTTATACTTAAAAAAAAAAAGAAAAAGAAAAAAAAATTCCTTACTATTTATATATTGCCAATGAAAATTTTACTTTTGCAATTAGACTTTAATAAGCTAATAAGCAGTTAGGCATCACCGCACACACTTAGTGTAATGGTCACTTCACAAGTATAAGCGCTTGCAGGGTGTGAGGGGCAAAGGTTGGAATTCAAGTCTCCAGGAGGGAGTTTTCACACACATATACACTTAAATTAAGATAGAGTAGAATTTCTATCTTGTATAAAAAAAAAAAAAAAAAAGCTAATAGGCAAAATAAAATACCAAATAACTAGAGTAGAATTTTATAGTCATAACCAAGAGACATTAGGGATGGCAATTTTTGCCCGACCTGCAGGTACCCGGCCCAACCCGACCCTAATGGGCCGAGTTTTACCCGGTCTGATAAGGAATAGGGTCGAGTTTGGGTTTAAAAAAAAAAAAAACCTGAATGAAGTCCGGGTTTTTGTAAAAATCCGGCTCGGACCCGACCCGACTCGATTATATATAATATAATTTATAATTCCTAAAATATCCTCATATATATATATATATATATATATATTGTTATAAACCCTAAAATTTTATTCCTCATCCTCATTTCATTTCAGCTCACATAGCCTGCCTCTCTCATCTCTATTCTCTTCAGTCTCACTCACCAATCTCACTCTCTCACTCACACATCACAATCTCTCACTCATAAATCACAATCTCTTTCACTCACTCTCAATCTCACCTTCGGCCAACTACCTAACCTCTCGCCACCGTCCCAAGCCTTCGCCGCCGTCCCAAGCTCTGTCAGTGTCACCGGTAACCATTGGTCTCAGTTTGTTATGTTTAGGTTCATTACGGTTTGGGACCTTTGGGATTGTTAGGGAGTTTGGGTTCTTTTTTTTTTTTTTTTTGAGAATCTGTTTTGGGTTTGTGATTTCTATGTTAGGATTTGTGTTTGTTTTGTGATTTTGAAAGGGAAAATAAAAAATCTGAAATTTTTGTGTTTGTTTTTGGGTTTTTAGTTGCTACTCTGTTTTGATTGAAGAATATGATTTGGGGTTTTTGTTTTTGGTTTTTGGGTTTCTCATGATCTTGGGGTTTTTTTTTTTTTTTTTTTTTTGAGATTTTTGATCTAGGTTTGTGGAGGTTTAGGGCTTCAGGTAATTTTTTTATTGGGCCACAGATTGGGCCCTGAAGTGGCATAGGCTGGGCGGGGCCCGACGGGGCGAGTCTGGGGCGCAAAGAAAAACCCGTTTATTAAACGGGGTGGGTTCAGGTTTTTGGGTAGACCTGCGGGTCAGGTTCGAGTATTAAGAAACCCGGGCCGAACTCGACCCGTTGCCATTCCTAAGAAACATGACTTTACTTGTTCATCAAAAAAGAGACAGGACCTTACTTACTTTAAGAGGTATCATTTATTTCCAGAGCAATAACTCTTAGATGGCCCCTTTGTTATGGAAAGAGCAATAAGATGCTTTCATATTCATTCCAAGTTTTTAAATTTTCCTCTTGCATTTCTATGGCATGAGTTGCTACTCAACCAACCAAGTGCGTTCTTTCATGTGACTCTTTTTTAATGAAAACACTTTTCACATAAGATTTCGAAGGGTACATATACGAAATATCAAACCAATAGAAAAGTAATATTGATAATTAGGTCACGTACAAATCAACCAGTTAAAAACAATAAAGACACGTAAAATGATAAATTTTCATTCATCTTCTGATTGGTTAAACACATTTTTTCATGATTGGACCTTAATATATCAAAATTTTGAAATTTCATTTTTCAAATAATTTTGAGACATCAAAGATAATTATTATAAAACACTAATAATCTGTTCTTAAAAAATAATAATTTGAGAGTTTTAAAATTGGAATAGAGAAATTTGAATTTTGGACGTTTTTATTAAAATTACACTAAAGTACTAGTAAAGTTATGGATATAAACTTATAACAAGTTAGACCACTGCAATTGGTAATGTTGTTTCTTCGATAGTAAAACTATGTAGTAATCTGTCTCCATAGTCCATCCTATCCTAGTCCTAGAAGCAAGTGGGTACTTCTTGCTATGTTTAAGATGGGCTCACTTCGGGCTACAACAATTCCTTAACGAGTACTCACTCATATTTTGAACCATACTATACTTTCACATATTTTAGGATAAGAATTTTGATCAATATAATGTCACAATTAACCCTTTTTTTTTTCACCGAGTCATCACAAAAATCACTTCCTACAAGTTCTTGTCAATGCAAATTTTACCCTTACAATTAGACTTAATTTTCCTAATAGGTTATAATATACCAAAGAACGATAGCTAGTAGAATTTTAAAAGCCATAACAAAGAGACATGACTTTACTTACCTCAAGAGGTACCATATTTTGCCCAAAGCAATGACTTGTAGATGGCTCATTGCAATAACAATGAAATGCTTTTATATACTTTCTACGTTTTCAAATTTTGCTGCATATTTAACTTTGAGCACTGGAACGTATCATTTTTCATTGCTATGGCACGAGTTGCAATTCAACCAAGTAAATGTGTTCTTTCATGCGTCTCTTATTAAATGAAGGCACTTTACACATAACCTTTTCAAATTTATATCAAATCAACTAAATATTAAATAATATAGCAAATTACAACTTACCCACATGTAGTTTGACCAAAATTTAATCTGTAATTTGAAATTTCACACTTTATCTACCTCAGGTTAGTTTAATTAGAGTTCTATAACCCACATTTGTTAAAAAGCATAACTAAATATGTAATTTTGTTCCTATGTCTCTCTCTTCCAAAAACACAAAAAACATAAAAATACAAGGTTAGATAAAAAAAAAAAAAAAAATCAAGCAGAACACTTGCATCATGAGATTTCAAACCATAGGTAGATAACTTAAATTTCAGTCAAACTCAGGTGGATAAAGTGTCAAATTTCAAACCATAGTAGGTAACTTAAATTTCAGCTAAATCACAGATGGGTAAATTATAATTTGGCCTAAATTATATCATTTTACCCATTTGATAGTTAGGTTTTGCACTAATTAATCAACCACTTACAATACAAACAAGACACAAAAAGTACTAAGTTTAATTGGTTAAACACATGCTTTTCACGATTATGATACGTTATTGACTTAAAAAAATACTTATGACCCTTTTTTTTTTTAATTTATTTATAGTTACAACAATAAGGAATGAGAATTTAAATCTTGGTTGACTTTGTTAGAAATACAATGAAGTGCCAATTGATCTAAAAGGTAAATCTAAACCCTCTATGATTATGACAAGTTACTCTATACACAAGATTCAATATCATACAAAATACCATTTTTGTTTAGTCAGAAAAATAATATAGATAAAATTATAACCTTTTTTAGAATTAAGAATTTATATGGATTGTCCTTTCTCTAATGAAACCTCAATACCTTTGATTGACCTCCAACACATGCCACATTTCATCCCATTGGTGATGTTCACAGGGGCGGCTCTACAGTCAGCCCAGGGGGTTCAAATGAACCCCCTGGCTTTGCCCCCAAAAAAAATTATATTTAAAATTTTTAATATTATTTTGTTTTGACCATTAAAGAAAATTTGGAACACCCTAAACCTAAATTTTATTTAAATCCAATTGAAATAAACTTCAAATATGATTATATTAGTGCTGTTTTCACAATATTTTTACAATAAAGGTTAAGTGACAAGTTGTAATTGACTTTTTATCTAAACCCATAACTGACGTCATTTTTTTTACATACCTTTAACAACTTGTCACCTAAATTTTATTACGTAAATGTTTTGTACTCTTAAAATTGCTCATTTATTAAAAAATAAATAAACCGTCTCTCTGGATTCTAGCTTACTTTAGAGTTGATGGTAAAATGAAATTATTTTTTTTTCCTACACTTTGCTTCTTCATCAACAAAAAATTAAATCACTTGTACTACCAACTGATCTGTATTTACATTTATGATTCTTTTCTCATTCGCTCTTTCTCTCTTCTATATTTTCTTTCTATCTAATTAAGTAGTTTGATAAGTATTCTACAGTTTTTCAAGTCCAAAAAGTCTTTTAGTGCTTAATCCAATTCTAAGAGAATGACCACATGTGTGGTTAAAAATCCATACACTTCAAAAGCAAAATCTTATATAAGTTACTATCTATTTTCCTTAATTTAACGTTTACTCTCAAACCTATTCTTAGGTGTGTTACTATTATTCTTTATCATATATTTTTATTTAATTGATATTATATATGATTATAATAAATTATTATTAATTTGACAAAAATTATGATTAGTTATTTATTTATATGCATTTTATTGTTATTTTCTTACAGATCTTTAAACTAATAATAATGTTTTTAGACTATTTGGAATTGTATTGTATGTAATATGACAATTGTATATACAAAAAAAAAAAAATAATAATAATAATCATTTTATTTTATTTTTTACTCCTCCACAACAAAATTTTAGCTCAAGACACTATTGACCCCCCCTAAAAGAAAATCCTGGAGCCGCCACTGGATGTTCAAATCAGTTTCGTTCATATGTTCTTCTCAACCATTGCAAGCTTAGCTCATAAAATTGAAGTTTGAAAGCTGTAAAAATTACAAGGTGTAAGAGCCAATTGTGCTTAAGATAAGAAAGGGAAGAGATTAGTAACTTTGAGTTAAATCATAGAGTTGAAAAGATGGGAAAGCGTGCTGCTAAGAGGAAGAAAAAACCTGAGGATGGTTCATGGTTGAATTCATTCAGTGAGTTTAATTTTCAGGAGAGGAATAGACAAAAAAAGAAAGAAATAGAATAGGAGAAAGATTGAATTACTAGATGCAAAACGTTTTAGCTTTCATTGAAGTGGATCGAATGGACCAATGTAAACTGAATGGACCAAATTGGACTGAAACATACCGAATTGGACTAAAATGGACAGAAGTGGACTGAGTTTCATGGAATGGACTGAAGTAAACCAAAATAGTCTGAATGACCTGAATGGACTGAATTGGTCCGAATGAACTAAAGTAGACCAAAACAGACCTAAATTGACTGAAATGAACCTAGGTGGACTGAATGAATTTGAAATGAACTGAGGTGGACCGAAGTGGACCACTTTAGATTAAATGAACTGAATGGACCAAAATAGATTGAATGGACTGAAGTGCACCTATTTGGACTGAATGGATGGAATGAAGTGTTAATCGAGCAAAATTCATAAAGTGCTAATTGAGCAAAATTCAGTTTATGTCAGATTGATGTATTGTCATAAGTCACCATCATCAAACAACTAAATGGTAAGGAGCGATTAAGTATAACGTGTTACATTCATTAATTATACATAATAAATTGCCCAATAATCTATTTGTGATTCTTTACATCCATCCCCTGTACAAATTTGACCATTTTGTTGTGGCCCATCATACTTTTACTCTATAAGTTTCTGTTCACAATTAGACTAATGTTTTGTTATTACGGAATATAAATTCCTAACTATTGCATTAATTTGAAGCCATAATCAATAGACATGACTTTTACATATCATTCTCAATGGCTATTTATAATGGAATGATCAACATAATGCTTTTACATTAATTCATAATTCTTAAATGTTGATTTTGTTTATAAATTGTTGATGTAGTAAGTGATTTTTGGTAAGTAAAAAAAGTTAGTAACGGTGGGTCTAAATGAGAATCATTAAGAGTTGGTTACATTAATAGTTTGTGAAAATATTATAAAATAATTTATAACTGTAGTATTACTCTTTTACTATTTTATCTATAAGATATATTCGTGTGACTGGCGAATTCCTACATTGAATAATAATAACAATAGTGTATAGTTAATATAACATGATTGAGTTTAAACTAAAAATTTTAAATTTTTGGAATAGATGTTCCTACAAATTATATTATTAACTACCTAATCAGATTCTCCCTTGCGGTGCTTTCTCTCCAACAATATCATTTTTAAATTGTATCCTTTCACCTATTATTTGTTGGGACTACGGACACACCCCAATCAACTGTTTCAATAATAAATTTTTTGGCAAAACCAAAACATATTAGAAAATTAGATAATAACTATACTTATTATTTGACATGACCTTTTGGCAACACAAAAACACACTAGCAAATCAGAAAACAAAATTTCTCTCTCCCAACCTGAGTTTCATAGTATTATAGTTACGAACTACAAAAATACTACGTACTTCTAGTAAGACAGAGTAGTAGTGCTACTGCTATCCCTGAAAGAATTATGAAAGGACTGATTGTGACGATGATGATGACGACGGTGTCCACCATTCTTGTTCAAATCGTGGTCCAAGGGAACAATCGTTTCTCTTCCCATCTTGTCCACTCTCTTGCTCCCTTTCAGCTAGCTTCCCTTCCGCCTTGTCTCTCCCTCTGCACATATTGATGCTAAACCGGGAAAGAGAAACACAAAAAATACGATTCCCAAAAAAAGGCGACCGAAGACAGTTTGAAATGGCAAAGGAAGAATGTAAGGGCAGGTGCATAAGGGAAAAAAAATTGAGTCGAGATCTAAGGTGTATATATATATAAATAAATATATATATATATATATATATATATAAAATACGAATAATAAGGGAACCACTTGAAATTTTATTATGTTTTACTTAAAGTAAATTAACTATCTTAATGAGTTACATGACCAAATAAAAAAAAAAAAAAATTCTAATGATATGTGTACATACAAATATTGAATCACTCGGCACAAACATATAGTCTCAAATATGTAAAATTACTATACCATATCATCTATAATCTATAATCTATAAAATACCAAATACATTTGATTTTTGGATGTTCTCATAATATGATGCCATGTAAGCTTTTGAGTTATTAAAATTTCACAAGTCATTGACTTCTTCCAATCTAATATCTCAAAACTAGGCTTCACAAAAAAAGAAAAAAAAGAAAAAAAAGAAGTCTTTTATGAAGTCTTGAAAAAATTACTACAAAATTTAATATAAATTCAATCATAAATGACTTTTGAGATTTTAAAAAAAAATGTTGATTTACACTTTAATAGATGATTGAGTTGAATTATATTTAGAAATAATTATTTTCCATTTTTTAATACTACATTTATAGTGTGCTAATGCTTATATAAATTTTCATATAAATTTTTTTAAATTTAATTATATTTCTAGTTTTTAAATCTTGAAAATGTTTTGGTTCATATTTTGGCCCCCAAGATGGAATGGTTTATTCGTATCTTATATTCATCACAAATGAAGGGTTTAAAATGGAGTCGTTAATTTAATTTTTGGAAGAAGAAATTAAAGTAATACTAAATTTTATTGAAAAATTTAATTGGTACAATCAAAATATAAATTATGATAAATTATAATGTATATTCTTACAATTTTTCCATATCACAAATTAATGATCAACTTATAACTTATATTATAAAGTTTGGCTTAAAAATTAAAAAAAAAATTGTTTGTGTTTTACCAAATTTACAGAGTTTGCATTTTACGTAGAAATTTAAACCCCCTAATATTTTCATATAGAGTGAAGAACATAGATCCTGTGTGGCTAGCCCTTTCACGATTCACAACACAAGCTTTCAATTGTTACAATTAGACTCCTAAAGTCTGGATAAAAATGAAATCGTGAGAGGGACTTTCGCCTAGCTACTCCTATAAAATTGCTAACACATGCTCCACACACTTAGGGACTGCTTATTTTGGGCGAAAATAGTTTCATTTTATTCCAAACCTTAGGAGTTAAAATAGGTTCCTTTGTGTTATATTTTTACCATGAACTCATGCTCATATTACATAAGTTAAAGCATCTTCAACGGTGTAGCTAAACTCACAATTCTCTCTATAATAGAGAATGAAACCCAAAAAAGGGTCTCCAGTAGCTTCTCTAAATCTCGATTTTTTTTTTTGGCTAATGAACAGAATCTCATCAACTCTGATGGGCTACTGTACATTAGCAATTGGATTTTTTTGATTAAAAAATCATACCAGCTACTATTATATCAATTTTTTCTCTATCCTCTGGATTTTTTTTCTCTCTCATACTCTCTCTCTCTCTATTGCTTCTCACAGAACAATTATTCTCTCCTCTTGTTCTCTTTCTGCTACAAATGGTGATCTGCAAACATCTCAGATAGTCCAAACACAAAACACAAAACAAAATCCAATTCTTACAATAAAGTTGAATCAGAACAAGCAAATATGAAAAAAAAAAAGAACAAGCTGATCTGACCCAGTCTGGTGGTGGGGAGGAGGACAAGCAGCGGTGGGGCGGTGGACGAGGTAGTGTTGCATGGTGAACGCCGATTTCCACCGGCTTTGTCTACTCGGCGACCTTGATCTCCACCAGCCTGCAGCAGTCTTTCTCCTCTCTTTCTTCTCTTTTTTCTCCTCTCTCTTCTCTTTTCTCTGGTGTAAATATGTGGTAAATGTGAAGTGAATGTGAGGTTGAGTAATAAATTGGGTATGAAAATGTGTGGTGGTCTTTATCCCTTAGTTTTTTTTTTAATGTAATCGTGTGGTATTTTTTTTTTTTTTTGTTGGGATTCAAATGTGTGGTATTTAATATTAAGAAATGGGAATTAAGAAATGTTACTGCAATATTTTTACAATAAATTTTAAGTAATAGATTGTTATTAGCTAATATTGGTGAGTAAAAAAATAATTCAGTGGTGGGTTCAAATTATAACTAGTAACAACTTTTCACATAAGATTTTGATGTGATTCTTGTGAAAGTATTGCGAAAAATGTTGTGAATATAACACTTTTCATTGAAAAATATAATTGTTGGGAATGAATATAGGAAGAATAAATGATGATAAAAAAAAAGAATAAAGAATGAATGAAAAAATTAATATTTAAATGAGATAAAGAATGCGATAGAGAATCTGTTGGAAAGTGTATTTGAAAAAGTGGGTAGCTAAAAGGTAAAAGTCATTGTTCATTCTCCAAACAATACAAAATTTAGAGAATTTGCTGGAGATACTCTTATTCATATATTATAGGAGTTAAAGGCCCAATTTTAGATGTTGGGCCGTGGACCTGTCCAAGGAGTCACATTTGTCTGAGGACGGTAAACTACAAGAAAGCTACATGGCCACGATCCTCACAAGGATTTGGCCAGCATGTGAACAGAGAAGAGTTGTCTGAGGAGGACTACCTCTTCGAGTAATCAAAAAGAAAGCTAAAATGTACACTTTGACACTTAATATGATATTTTTGAGAATCCTTCTGGTACATTAACGTCCAGCAAACACACATGACAGGTGGAAGCTATAAGTATTATATGGAAAGCTGCTACCACCGCATTAATGGGCCTACAGCTAACCCTTTGGCCGCATTAATGGAGAAAAGATGTTTGAACAATGACTCTCAACCTTTACCGCTGCCGTGTAAAGACTGTAAGGGAAGGTTGATGGGATAAGCATCAAGGAAAAATCACCTAACTGGCACGCGAGAGGAACTGACTTATAAATAGAGTTGGAGGCAAGGAAAGGAGGCGTTGAACAATTTGGAGAAAAAGAGGATAGGCAATTGAAAGAGAAAAAGAGAAAGAGAGAGAGAGAGACAAAGTCATAGATATTCAGAATAACTGTAATACACCCCTTCTCGGATAAAGCCGAGGACAACTTTATACAATATCAACATTCTATTTCTGTTGATTCGATCATAACCATATCCTGACTACAGTTAATCTCATATTAAGCCCAGTTTATCTGGCCCACTCTCTACAAATTCATTGTAAGGATTTTGTTTTTATCTTGGACCTGAGTCCATTTCACTTGTGGGCCCAATCGTCCAAAACTGTGTCCTTACATATATATATATATATATATATATATATATATATTAACACCTCGGAAGCCAGAGGATTGAATATGTTTTTCTTTAATTTTTTTTTTTTTTTTTTGTAGCAATACATATATCTTATTAATGCAATATAATTAGGGGTAACATTTACTGATAATTCATAAAAACTAGTTAAAATTTCTTATGATCCGGATTTTGATTTAACAGATGCAAATTGATAAAGTGGAATACTATGTCAATGCATGGATGGGAATGAACAGATGAATTGTTAGTCGATCGTGTTTTGGGAGTTACTCCACTCAGTGAAATTAAGGGTGCTGCATATATGTTGAATAATAAAAGAGAAATAGTTTTTACTTTGTAACAAATATAAATAATAAGACCCATACACATCTCGTTGTTTTAACTAGCTTTCTTTAGTTTTTTTTTTTTTTTTTTTGCCTTTATTTTTTTCCCTCATATTGTTTAAGATATGAATATCTTCTTTTTTGGTAAGTATGTAAGATCTGAATCATGAACCTAATGTATTTCTTTCCACTCCAATCACATCCAACAATCAAGATAAAGCCTGCCAAAATTTTCATTCATAAAATGTAAGGCAAATTACATAGACACCTCCTCAGATTTGAGTCATTTACAAACACATCCAATAATAGAAAGTGGTTCCATGCATGCATAACACATGGTGACTTTTATTATAATAAAAATCATTATTTAATTAAAAATTATCCTTTTAAATTACAATTAAATCATTTTTTCAAAATAAAATGTAATAAAAATATTTTATTACAATAAAATTTAAGACTAAAATCCAAAATTGACCCTCTAAGTTTCAACTTTTGTCATTTCAGTCCTCTAAATTTTAGTTTTGTCATTTTAGTCCTATAAGTTTCAGATTTTGTCAATTCAGTCATTCATTAGGCTTTCGCTAACTATTGCTGTATACTTTGACCAAAACGACGCTGCTTTGGGATCTTTTTTTCTCGTAATTAAACAAAAATGAAAAATTGTTATTAAAAAAAAAAAAAAAACCCTTGCAACTAAAAACAAAACAAAAAACCTCACCCCCACCGATTTTTGAAAAAAAAAATTAAAGGCTGAGGGATTGACTGAGGGAGAAAGAAAGAGGGGGAAAGAGAAAGAAAGTGAGGCTCACTTCATTGCCCCATCAAGTGTGAGGCGAGTCCTTATGAGCTCACCTGTCTCCACTGAGCTCAAATCCAAATACAACGTCCGATCCATGCCCGTGCAAAAAGACGATGAGGTCTAGGTCAACCATGGCATCTTCAAGGGTTGCGAGGGCAAGGTTGACCAGGTCTACCGTCACAAGTGGGTCATCCACATTGAGCTTTGATTAAAATCAGTCCTAGATTCTTCTTTATTGTTTGCACTTTTTGCATTTGGTTTCTTAGTTTAATATTTTACATTCAGATCATATATTATTGGCTTTTTTGACTATCTATCTATCTATCTATCTATCTTTTTGGAATGACAAAGCAGAAATGATAAATGACTTGTGGTTTAGTTGTAGTGACTGAATGCAATGCATCGTTTTTGTTTTCATTACTGTGTCTAATAGTTTGCTTAAATTCATAATTTTCACTCATAAAATGAAAATTTTATCATATTTTTTGTTTGGAATGTTCTAGTGAATATTGCTTGATTTATCATTAGTGGCATTGTATCCAAATTGTTTTTGGATGCTCGATATCAAGCAAAGGACTTATATGACTCCATTGCCTTCTTCACTCTTTCATATTATTATTATTATTATTATTATTATTATTATTATTATTATAGGAGTAAAAGGCCCAATGCCAGATTATGGGTCGTGGGCCTGTCTGAGGAGACCTGTACATCCGAGGACAACAAATCTTGAGGAATGGGCCCAGCCTAGCTCGTTTCTGAAGTGTATGTCACAAAAAAGGGGTTAGTAAGAGGAGATTTGCCTGTTCGGACTGTCAACAAGATGATCCAAATGAATGCTCCAATATCAATCCTAACTTTTCCGGAGAATTCCTTAACTTATATGGGCAAAAAGGACAGGTGGCAATGATCAGATATTAAGTAAAAAGCTGCTGCCACCACATTTATAATCCTGCAGCTAACATCATGGTTGCATTAATGGAGAAAAGACACCTGAACAGTGACCTTCATCATTTACAGCTGCCAAGTGAGGACTTCAGGTGAAGGCTGATGGGACAAGTATCAAAGAAGACTCACCTAACTGGCACAGGAGATAAGATTGGCGTATAAAGAGAACGAAAAACAGAGGGAAGAGGCATCGAACAATCAGAAAAAAGAAGGGAGTGATAAAAAAGAGCAATCAAGAGAAAGAGGGAGAGGCATTCATAGCAGTAGTCTAGATTAACTCTTCGGACTGCGCCGAGAAGAATTATGTACCATTTTAATAATTCGATTAATGTTAATCTGATCATGAATACACTTGGGCTATCAATCCATACATTCTCAATCAAGTAATCTTCAGCCCACTCTCTTTACAAATCTATTCTAAAGATACTATATACAGCCTGGGCTTCAATCCATCCTGTCCACAGGCCCACTCGTAGAATTTGTGTCCTTACAATTATTATTACAATTTTTCATTTTCTTTTAGTTACGAAAAAAAACCCAAAACGACGTCGTTTTAGTCAAACTAAACGGCAACAATTAACGGAAGCCTAACGGAGGACTGAATTGACAAAATTTGAAACTTAGACGATTGAATGACAAAACTAAAACTTAGAGGACTGACATGACAAAAGTTGAAACTTAAAAGGTCAGTTTTGGATTTTAACCTAAATTCAAAGAAGAGAAGAAAAAAAAAAAAAAAAACGAAAAACATGATTGATTTTTGAGAAAATGAAAGAAAAATTTACCCCAAGCTTCGGTCCAATTTGAGTTTCCCCTCCAATAATGTCGTAGTGTTAAGCTCATCAGCCACGTTTTTTAAATATCCAATACTACCCATTGATATCCAATCAAAATCCTAAATCTTTCACTTCCACTGTTCCACAACCTAAAAACCACTGCCCCATCTCAAATGTACAGTTCGGTAGGTCATCATCAAACATCTATCAAAAGATTCAAAACACTCAACGACAAACCTCAACCCCACGAGGGACCAATACTCATTAACACCATTCCACCTACAATAGAAACAACCATATATGAGCTAATAAACACCAAGACAAGGATATCTATTGCAAAAAACTCATTGATTTTCAACAATCATTCACCCATTTTGTTATGATTCTAGTATCCCACATGGATTAAGTATAAACTTAACCATGTGTTTATAAACTCTTGGACATCCTCTTCTTGCAAGCCGATTTTTAAAGGTGAGTTCTACTTCTACCTATGAATTCCTAATATTTGGTATCAGGGTCAGTGTCGCTAGAATAAATAAAATTTAATCAAGAGAGAGAGAGAGAAAAAGAAAAAGAAGAACATACCCCTAAAAATTAACCCAAAAAAGAAGAAGAGAGAGATCAAGTGTGTGAGCAAAATTAAGCGTGATCGTCATTGTCTCAAACCCCATCCCTATTGATATTTATGTAGTTTGCTCTAGAAGTTATACCAGAGCAATTGACACTAAAACATTTTCTATTAAGTTTTATTCATTTTTTATAATTTAAAAGTATTATTTTATTAAATTTTATAAAAAAATAACATTTTATGAAATGTGACCACATTTTGCTATTTTGATGGAAATGAAATGGATGAGTCAATTGCAATACCTCAAGGGTTAAAAAAAAAAATTTAAATAATTGATAGTATAAGGGTTTGTTTAGAAATGATCGAAACCCATCAATATTTATGCAATTTTTCCTAAAAATTATATAAGAGCAATTGACAATAATAATATATGCTATTTTTTCGGTATTCAAATACTAAAAAAAGGTCGTATTTTTTGTTTTGTTTTTAGAAACAAACACATACACACAATAAATAGAGAAAATAATTCTAATACAAAGACACATTACAAACTCTACTCAAAAGTCATAGTAACTTTTAAAAGAATATAAAATAAATTATACTATACACAACATACTTTTTTAAGCAAATGTTGTATAACAATATATTCTTTAAAGCAAATGTCGTATTTGATAAGAAAAATATCTCTATGGACTTATCAAAGTTATATACAAAGAGGATTGTAAAATTCATTGAGCTACAATTATATTTATTTATTCTATAAATATAAATAGAAATATATATATATATATATTTGCATTTTTATGAATTATATATAATTGGATGAGAATTCTCCTCTAAATTTTTTGATAAATATTTAAACACAAAATAAAAGGTTATTTTATATTTAATTTTTCAATCACGTGGCTGCAAAAAACCACTTTTCAGACGACCCATGGGAATATGGGATCGACACGCATGGGATCTCTGTGGGCTTTCACCCAAAGCCGACAGATATGTCTATAGGCACCAAACCTATATTATGCAGAATTGAATACACTCCACATGTTCCTTCTACTTCTACTTGCACATTTTTCACGTTTTCTCATCCCATGTTATAGTGTTTATTACTTGGCGGTCCGCATAATCAAAGGTTTGAAAAATGTTGAATATGAACTATAATTTTTTAGAATATAATTTTTGTTCAACCTTTAGTCCTTAGACAAAGCATGCAATGCAAAATGCGGTAAAGATTATAAAATTTTTATATACAAAAGAAAATGAAGCACGTGGGAAACAAAAAAGTACCAACAACTGTAAAACATGTCGTTTTCTTTGTGTCATTATTTTTCTGTGCGTAGACCAAATGCCTTTAAATATCTTTTTTTTTGGGTTAAGAATGCCTTTAAATATCATTCAGTCATCCACTACCCAACTTCATCAAATTCCTCTCTCTCTCTCTCTCTCTCTCTCTCTCTGCATAATAAACAAAATGCTTCTAAAGTTCAAGAGTCCCTTCAAAATGGAAGACGAAGTTAATAAGCAGAGTAAACAACATAATAAGCCCAGCTATGCAGGCCATGCAATCTCAAACAACAACACTTCATTAGCTGTTGGGTTACGAATCCTTACACAGGTTTCACATGGTGAATCCAATATCCTTGTGAAATCTGCATTGAAATTAACCCAACCCACCTCTCATCCTCAATTCCCACTTCATCTTCAGACCAAATCTCTTGAATCTTGCTTTCTAAAAATGTGTCACCTATGTGATAAGGAACTAAGCCCTGATAAAGATGTGTACATGTACAGGTAATTAATCTTATTACATTTCTTGTTAATTAGAGCAAGTGTTATCTTACTAGTATGATAGTATTTTGTAAAATATGCAAGTTAATTACTGTATTTAAGTCATGCCCTTCACTAAATTTTGTACTCCAATGCTGTAGATTAAACTAAGTGATGTTATGTTAATGCAGGGGTGACCAAGGCTTCTGTAGTATAGAGTGCCGGAACAGACAAATTGTATTGGATGAGATGAGAGAATTAGAAACTTCTACAAAGAACATGGTGGCATCTTATAGACATTGTTGCAATAGTGATAGACGTGAGACTCAAATCCTCCTAGAGGAAATACGTCAGAGACATGAGCCTCAGCCAATCCGTTGTCAAATAAATTGGGCCATAGTGTCATAGAGTCATATATAGTTCATAGTTTACCACTCTTTTATTGTGTATTTGCAAGTGAAGATGATGTAGAGAGTGGGAAGGGAAAGGTAAAAGAGTTGGGAATTTTTGTTATATATGGTAAGCAGATGAAATTTCTGCTGCAGTACTATTTTTTCCATATTCAAGAGTATAATAAAACAAGCTGATAAAGATGATTTGAAGTAGCGCTTTTTCTCAACCAAAGAAAAGAGTGCTCAATTTCTCTCCTTTCCCTTTCAATTGTAAGATAAATATCACTTATCCTTGTTGTATGTCACTTTCTTTTCTGCTTTTCTGTCACTACAAGACAAGGCCATCAGAAATCCACAATCTTAAGTGGGCTTCCCTCAAAGATATTTTGCTAGGATTATCATTTATCAATATGCTTTGATTTGGCAGTAGCGTGTTTCACCATTCTTACATAGTTGCCACATAGAGATCAACTACTCGTGCGGTACTAAAAACAAACCATTTTTCTTTTAAGATATTACGTCTTGTGGTTGGAAATGGATAAGGAGTGAGCATATGTATGCTAGATCACTAGCTGCTTTTTTAAGGACCTTGGTGTTGCACACAAATCGTGACTCATAAGGCAAAGAGGGAAGATGAATACCCCTTGTGCTTACTGCTAATAGAGCTTCACGCTTTGGTTTTGCTCTTCCGCAAAAATAGCTAGCTAATTACCTTCTCCCCATCCCACCCCTACATTAAAAAACAACCTCACTAAATTTCCATTTTCTGGTTTTAAACACCTGCAACCAACAAAATAGCTTTCCATCTCACAATTACCATAATAAAAAACTTATGGTTCCTACTAGTAGCCATTACATTTACTAAAACATTCCCTGCTGTTAAAATAGTTTCACAACTAGCTAGTACCCCATCTTCTGTTACACTCCAATATAGAATTTGTTCAAGAAACTCATCACTCCAGTGCAACCTTATTCCTGAAGATTCAAACAGACCATAAAACACCAACAAGTATTACAAGCAACTGGATCCTCAAAATAAGCATTAATCCACTGGTCCAGCCAGAATCCAATTAATTGAGGTTGTAACAAATCATATTTAAGTGCACAATTAGAAGCAAACCAAACTTCTCTAACTCTTGTTTTAACAGAAAAAGATGATCAAGCAGGTCTTCACCAATTCCACAAAAGACACAGCAGGCTTGTCCTTTTTGCAACTCAGCTTTAACAGATCTAGATAAAGCATTGTGAATTATTTTCCATAAGAAGAGCAAACATTTAGTAGGGCGCTTCAATTTAGTAGGGCTCACAAATGAACTAGATCTTGATTGATTATCAGATGACTATAAGACATCTATGATCTAGATTGACTATAAGGCATCTATAATCTAAACAAATGATACCGTTTCTTAACACTATGAAGTTCTGAAAATGAATGGAAAATAATTTATCTTTTGGATTACCCTTTGACAAAGGTAATCTCAAGATTTTTTCCAACTTCTCATACCTTATTGGTTATTCATTCCCCCACAGATAGCAAATGATAAGAAAGAGCAAAATTAATATTGAATCTGGATGGATGGCCATGCATCAACCAGTGGCGGCAGTAGAATTTTTTTTATAGATAGTCATTAAGAAAGTTATATGATAAAGAATCTAAAACAAAGAGAATTTGATTTTATCAACATCACCAAAAAAAAAAAAAAAAAAAAAAAAAAAAAGTAAATACATAAAGTTTTACAAATTTCTTCTACAAGCAAAATGAAAAACCTAAAAGGGATTGGTGAGAGATAACGTGAAAACTGAGAAAGATGAGATTAAAATAATAAAGCAAGAGATTTTTAAATTATTAGAGAATAAAAAAAATGAGAAAATGATAGATAGAGAGCAACAATGATACCAACTGCAACCATGAGCCAAACCACCAAGGAGGGTAGAGCTGGCCATCGAGGAGAATTCACAACTCACAATATCTCTCTTGGAATTGTTTAAAAAAAAATTATAGATTATTTTTATGGAATGGATTGAATGAGTTACAAACTTGAATAACTAGAAGATTTTATTATTATTATTTGTTTTTTAATGAACATTTTGTTTATTTGTTGTTGTTTGGCATAATCTTGTTTTTTTTTTTTTTTTGGTGCTATTATTTGTGTTGTGATATGGCTTGACTTTGGATATTTGGCTAAGTCGGTTTGCATTAGTTTGCTCTAGTGGAAGTAGGAAACCATGTCATTTTTGGTTTCGGAGTTATACATCACGACACAAACAAATCAAGTCCTAGTTGTATTAGGATACATTAGCCGCCGACTTTGTTAGTGTGGTAGGCTGTCCACCGGAAACTGCCACCAGAACTACTCAACAAAACCGCCCAGACCCAAGCCGATTGTTTGCTGACCCAGCGCCTTGGCAGTCGGTGGTGGGTGCTCCATTCAAAACCCGTTCAAAACATGTTAAATTAAAAAAAATTATGTATATAAACATTCTTTTTTTGCAAGTATAACTCTTATTTTTATTTTTTGTGTGCAATGAACGATACATGTGGAGCCGTAAGTGGCATCAACTCTATAAAGGAATCGACTAGATAAAATGAAAAACTATAATTCATAAATATATAAAATGATAAAAATATTATTATGGTCTTTAAACTTTTATAAAAAAAAATTTAATCTCTAAACTTTAATTCTTTTTTGTCCTTTAACTTTGTAAAGAGTTTTTTTTAATAGTTTAGTAAAAAAAACTAGGGATGAGAAAGAATATTTTTCAATAATTTAGGGATGAAAAAAATATTTTTAAATTTTAAAGACATAAATAAAAACATTTTCAATATTTTAGAAATGAAAGACGAATTGTTTAATAGTTTAAAGATGAAAATGAACTTCTTATAGTTTAAAGATGAAAAACAAAATTTTGATAAAATTTAAGGACCAAAATAGTATTTTACCATATATAAAACTATCAACAAGAATTAATAAAGTCATGAGTCCCATGCCTTACAAGAAAGATGACTACATTAAACAATTATGTACTTGGGGATTAAAATAACTAAATTTGAAATACTACGGATCAAATTGACAGCAAAACTAAATTAATTTGAAATTGCCAAAATTTATTTTAACCAAGAAGGAACAGCACGACCGAGACAGCAATTGGATTTCGAAGCCAATGGTCTTCCCTTTCGTAAAACAAAGTTCCTGAATCCCTCTTACTCTTTCTGTCGTCCTTTTTTTCCTGGGTCCTTTAATAATCTCTTACAATACAATTTTTGTTTAAACTTTAGTCTTTAGACATAGCATGCAATGCAAAACGCGGTAAAGATTAATTATAAAATTATTACAGACAAAACAAAATGAAGCACGCGGGAAGCAAAAACAGTACCAACAACAGTAAAACATGTCGTTTTCCTTGTGTCCATTTTTTTCTGAATGTGGACCAAATGCCTTTAAATATCATTTTTCCACTTCACAACTTCATCAAATTCCTCTCTCTCTCTCTCTCTCTCTCTCTCTCCAATCTGCATAACAAACAAAATGCTTCTAAAGTTCAAGAGTCCCTTCAAAATGGAAGATGAAGTTAATAAGAAGAGTAAACAACATAATAAGTCCAGTCAAGGTTGTCAAAATCAGAATCGTAGATTGCAGGATCAGACCGTAAATCATAAGATTCTACATATTTTCAGATTTAAAGTAAAAAACACATAAATAATGACTTTGTATGTTGAATAATCACATAAATTATATATTCATCCATAATAACACTTATATTTGCATCATATGATATAGTTTGCATATTATACATTGCTAAGTCTACATTAACGAAATAAATGTATTTAAGTTTTGATCCAATGTATCTAAAAAGTTCAATAAATGTTTAATTAACAACCAAATGCCAAAATATATATCAAAACATATGGAAAATATTTTCCAAGTTCTAAGTTCCAAGTTCCAAGTTCGAAATCCAAAATAAGTTAGCAAATGGAAACTAGCTAACTACAATATAAAATACAAAAGCGAAATAAATATTAAGGTGAAGTGAACATTTAATTATTCACATTCTAAGGTTCTTATAATCATCCCTTAAATTCCTAATCATCATCATCCATTTCATCATCTATGTAGACATTATATATTTGTATACTAGAGCTGCAAAAAACTTCAAGATATAATTTCACGCTCAATTATTCAAGTTATATCACTCAACAACAATTAAAGAGCATGCTCAAAAAAATCAATCAATTAATATACAAATACAAGCATAACTGATAAAATTATATATAAAAAATATCTTAGTAATATTAGAACACAAATTAGCATATTGATCAAACAAATTTAACAACATTATAGCTTAAAATGCAGTAAAGCCAACATCAAATTTTTCATTTAGAAATGATGAAGCATTCCTTCATTTGATTACAAATGAACTAGAAACTATAAAACATTGCTTAGGTTAACATAATTTTATAAAAAAATAACAAATAATAAGTCATACCATCATAACATGAAAAAATAAAAACTCTTAAAACTTCACCAAAACAAAAAATTTATCTCATAAAAAAAAAACAAAAAATTTATGTTTTTGGTAGGATCGGTAGGATCTCATATGATCCTACGATCCCACACAATCATATGTACGATCCTACCATTTTTCGATCATAGTGCGATTCTAAACGTTTTGGTGAGGTGGAATCGTAAAATCGTGTGATCCTACAATTTAGATCGCGATTTTGACAACCATAAGTCTAGCTATGCAAGCCATTCAATCTCAAACAACTACACTTCATTAGCTGTTGGGTTACAAATCCTTACACAGATTTCACATGGTGAATCCAATATCCTTGTGAAATCCGCATTGAAATTAACCCAACCCACCTCTCAACTCCCACTAATTCATCATCATACCAAATCTCTTGAATCTTGATTTCTAAAAATGTGTTGCCTATGTGACAATAAACTAAGCCCTGATAAAGATGTGTACGTGTACAGGTAATTAATCTTATTACATTTCTTGTTAATTAGAGCGACATTTATCTTACTAGTATGATAGTATTTTGTAAAATATGTTAGTTCATTACTGAATTTAAGTTTTGCGTTTCACTAAATGTTGTGCTCCAGTGTTATGAATATCAATCAAAATAATTGATGTTATGTTAATGCAGGGGTGACCAAGGCTTCTGTAGTATAGAGTGCCGGAACAGACAAATTGTATTGGATGAAATGAGAGAATTAGAAACTTCTATGAAGAACATGGTGGCATCTTATAGACATTGTTGCAATAGTGACAGACGTGAGACTCAAATCCTCCTGGAGGAAATACATCAGAGACATGAGCCTAGGCCAATCCGATATCAAATAAATTGGGCGATAGTGTCATAGCTAGAATCATGTATTGTGTATTTGCAAGCGTAGATGAGGTAGAGTAGGAAGGGAAAGGGAAAGGGAAAGTGAAAGTGTAATGCCCGGAAAAAAATAAAAATAAAAATAAAAAGAGGGGTATTTAAGTAAATTTGTTTATGGGGGTCAACTTTGATAATTAATATTACTAAGGGGTTTTCAGAAAATAAGGTTGAAACCCTAGTTTACATAGTCTAATTTTAAGTCAGCGTATATTGACAGATGTTTTGAGAGAGGAGATTACTCAAAATACTGAAGTAGAGAAGATTTGATTGCATAATTAAGATAAGAACTTAAAAATTTCTTCCTGTCAAATCTAAACCTTATTTAGAATTAGAGTATTTTTTTTATGTGGATATTTTGATCAGTAATGAAACTATTTAAATTATTCAAGAGTTTTAACTATATAAAGAGAAGTTTAGATTTATATTTCGGTCAATTAAATAGTTCTACCTACAGATTTTTTTGCGCTTAAGTTGTAGATTTTAGGCATATAAGGATCAATTTTTTGCACAGTTTTATTGTTTAAGAAAGTATACCAAATTGATGAAATTGGGGAAAAAAGATAAAAAAGTAAGTAAACATGGTTTAGGTGAGGTCTGACAAATTATTAAAAAAAAAAAAAAACAGTGAAGAAGGAGAAAGCTGTAAAGTAAGTACACGTCCTTGTCCTCAACCAAAAAAAAGAAAAAAAAAGAAAGTACACGTCCTTGTCTTTTTTAGTGTGACATAGGAGTAAGTGCTATGGCCTTATCTTTTAATATATATATATATATATATATATATAAAGAAAAATATTAGACTTAGGTGGAATTTCGGTGTAAGAAAAATATCATGATTAGATGAAATTTTGGTGTGAGATAAGTAAACAATTATGAGATATTTTTAATAATTTTTCTTTTGGTAAGGTATTGTTATAAGTCTTTTTTGACTTATTGGATCATTGAGTAAATGATGCTTGTAAATTGTTCTAGGTGATATTTAAGGATTTTAGAGGAAGTGTTAGAGAAAAGCTTCTTTTGGAATAACGTTTGGAGGTAAGTAACCTTGTTCTAATTGGTTTTATTTTGCGTATTTTAACTATTGAAAATTGTTTATAGTTGTTACAATTTTATTTCTATTGTATTACTGATTTTAAGTAAAGATTCTAAAGAATTATCACAAATATATTTGATTACTAAATATATGTTGTATTTTATTTAATCTATACTAATTCTAAGTAAAGAATAAATAATTTTCACAAATATATATGAGCATTGAATATAAGATTTATTTTATTTAATTTTTTTAGCTATACTAATTTAAAGTAAAGAATTATAGAAATATCACAAATAGATTTGAATATTGAATATATACTTATATATATATATATATGTGTGTGTCTGTGTGTGTGTGTGTTTGAATAAGATATATTTTTGTTAGAAACTATGATTTTATATATATGATTATGAACAATTTGACTATGAATTTATTCTGATACCCAGCCAATGGGAGTTATTCATTGGTACTCTAATACCCAAATCAATGAGGGTCATTCATTGGTACTCTAATACCCAGCCAATAAGGGTTATTCATTAGTATTTTGATACTTAAACCAATGAGGGTTATTCATTGGTACTCTGATACCTAGCCAATGGAGGTTCTTCATTGGTATTCTGATACCTAAAACAATGGGGGTTATTCATCGGCACACTGATACCCAGTCAATGGAGGTTATTCATTGGTACTCTGATATCTAGTCACGAAGATATAGCGTAACCATAGTCGTAAGATTGTTAAAAATATGAATTACGTTTGAATATTTGAACTATTTTGAGTCCTTAAAACTACATATGTGATTTGGAAATGTTTGAGTATTTGAACTATTTTTAGTCACTAAAACTGCTTATGTGTTATTGGAACTTATTGTAAAGTATAACTTTGATATATATGAAAACTGATTATTTTCTAATCCATCTACGATATATTGTAAGATTTAAAATATTTAATCTATATACAAATTATTATTTTGTAGATCTATTTGCTTGATAGAACTTTTAAGGACTTTGGTTACTTATTGAGTTGTCAACTCACCCCCCTCTCTTTCTCCTTTCAGATTTTGATCAGGAAGAGTAGCATATGTTTGGGCTTCCGCTGGGATGTGCGCATGAGTGAAGTTTAGGAAATCAATGGAATAAGATTTGAACTTTTATGTTTAAAATTACCTTTTGTGTAGACCTTTAGGTTTAAAGGATTTAGTTTATTTTTAATTTTGATGTTGGAAGATTATTATTTGGAGATTTTTTGAGAATTGCATTATTGAGGATATTTTTTTAAAATTTATTGGTGAAATTTTCTTTGAGGATAATTCTTTAATTGTTAAGACTTAAGAGAGTCTTACGCACGTGTAGGGTGTAGACTTTATAAGTATGTAGCTATTGTCACGTGTCTAGCTCTTAGTTGGATTCGGAGTGTGACAGAAAGAGTTGGAATTCTTGTTGTGTATATATATATATATATATATATATATGGTAAGCAAATGAAATTTCTGCTGTAGTACTAATTTTTCAATATTCAAGAGTATAATAAAACAAGTTGATAAGGATGATTTGAAGTAGCGCTTTTTCTCAACCAAAGAAAAAGTGCTCAATTGCTTTTCTTTCCCTTTCAATTGTAAGATAAATGTCACTTATCCTTGTTATATGTCACTTTCTTTTCTTGTCTTTCACTACAAGACAAGGCCATCACAAATATACAGTCTTAAGTGGGCTTCCCTCAAAGATATTTTGCTAGGGATTATCATTTATCAATATGCTTTGATTTGGCAGTAGCGTGTTTCACCATTCTTACATAGTGCCACATAGAGACCAACTACTTGCGCGGTACCAAAAACAAACCATTTTTCTTAGTATATTACGTCTTGTGATTGGAAATGAATAAGGAATGAGCATATATATATGTATGCTAGCTAGAGTACTGCTATATTGAGAGGAGGTCTAGTTTGTGCTATCGGTTTTGAACTAGTGTGATCACTAGCAGCGTTTTTAAGGACTTTGTTGTTGCACACAAATCGTGACTCAGAAAAGGCAGAGAGGGAAGATTAATCCCCTTGTGCTTACTGCTAAGAGAGCTTCAGGCTTTGATTTTGCACTTCCACAGAAACAGCCATACCTACATTCGAAAGCAACCTCATTAAATTTCCCTCTTCTGATTTTAACACCTGCAACCAACAAAAAAGCTTTCCGTCCCACATAACTACCATAATCAAAAACTTTTGATTCCTACTAGTAGCCAATGGCCATTACATATACTAAAACATTCCGTGCTGTCAAAACAGTTTCACAACTAGTGGCCCATATTCGATCTGTTACATTCAGCTATATATAGAATTCGGTCAAGAAAGTCATCCCTCCGGATGCAACCTTATTCCTGAAGATTCAAACAGACCATGAAACACCAAGTATTACAATAAAATGAGAGTTAGCTACTAAATCCTCAAAATAAGCATTAATCTACTGGTCTAACTAGCTAGAATCCAATTAATTGAGGCTGTAACAAATTATATTCAAGTGTGATGGGGCCTTTTTTTGTCAAAGCACACGTGTCGGAGTGCTATTGGTTTTTGCTTGGACAAAGGCTGGTGGGTCAAGGGATTGGGCCTGGTCCTTTCCGCAGAATAAGCCTCTGCTGGATTGAGGCCCAAAGCACCCTGCAGAATGACTCAAGATGAACTTGTCCATGGCAAAACAACACACTCCAAAAAAAGATAAAAGCACAACCTATGTGGGTTGGTCTCCCAAAATGGTGGCAATTCACCCAAAGTCTCTCCTTAAACAAACCAACCCAAACTTTATTTTAGAGGGTATTAATATTTGTTGCATACAAACTTTTACACACACCCCATTTTTAGCTAAAGTCGTGACATTTTTTATTTTTTGAAGAAGAGCTGAAATTGTGACTTCCAAGTTCAAATTTATGACTTCAAGTCGCGGTTTGAGTTCAAAAGTAGGGTATGTGTAAGATTGTGTGTAATAAACACATCTCTATTTGGATCCACAAAAAAAACTATGATTTGATGACATCCTTAGGGCTTTAGGTGGCTCCAATGCTTCCACATATAAACATTTTTTAATTCTCAAACACTAATGGTATCATATAATTTAGGTAAAATCAAAATTGTCCTTATACTAATTTCTTTGAATTCTTTGTCCAAAATTATTACTATAGTAGTTAATTCAAGTAAAAAAGGAGGGTGTCAATTTTAATTTTTAAGTGGTCCAAAAACAACAAATATCTTGTTGGTATCTTTTGATTCTTTTGCATGTAATGATGTAATAGTACTGAGAAATTTCATTTGGAGAACTTAGAAGTTAATATATCCTATATGAGTGCAAGCAACTTTGATGTAGCACCCTAGCTAGTAGTAAGATATATAGTCTCAGATTCTCTTTTGGCCGTTGATAATTAAGATTAATAATTACCTCTACGTGTGAAAAAAAAAAAACCACTCATAAAACATATAAGAAAACAAATAATCAGGATGCATTTATCATAATCCTTATCCTTTTGCCATAGTAATTTTGTAATTTATTCAAGCAATCATGGACGCTCTGTTTTTCACTTCTTTTCCTCCATGTTTCTCGGAGGTTTCCACATCTCTTACTGTGTAAAAGTTTCAACAAGAGAAAAAGATTGGTTTATAATTCTTATGAGAAATAAAAGTGTATTCATAGGCGCTATTATAATTAGTTCCTAACAAATTGAGGCCCACACAGTCACACAAATAACCTTTTGTCTTGGGTATTAGTGTAATTGTGTGGAAATGGCAAAGCCATGAAAACGAAAGAAGTTTCTTTTAAAGGGATTTTCCATGGTCCATTCTTGTACTTTTTCCTTTTCCATCACAGCAAGGTAAAAGAAGTCTAGTTGATTATAGGATGATTCGTAATTTCTTTGAATGTGTGTGTAAAGCCAACTTTTTTAGTTTCATTTATTATTCCTGTCAGTTCGTTTAGACCCCTGTAAACCTAGATTGTTTAACCTAATTAATTAACCAAGTGAATACTTAGGTTTATTATTCAGATCTAGGTTAAAACAATAACAATCATATCAAGTAAAGCAGCGGAAAAATAAATAACACAACGATATGATGACCCAGGAAAACCAAACCGGTAAAAAACCTGGGGAGGATTTAACCTAGCTATCCTCAAGGTAAAATAGCAAATCCACTAGAAAGAATTGAAGTTTACACAATAGCGACTTAGACCACTAACATTCTATTGCTACCCAAGTGTAGGAAACTTACTACCATGACCCCATGATAGCTCCGAGATCCACGGACTCCTTCTTTCTTTAATCTTTGCAAAACACAAACACTCACGCTTGTGATTTTGAGATCCCACTCAAAGGTTTAGCAACACAAACTCTCCTGTTTGTGACTCCAAGACCACCCTTGAAGATTTAGATCATCAGCACCTTTGATGACTAGAGAAGGCAGCAACTTCAGCAATACCGGATCTTGAGATTCTTCAAGGAACAACACCGGTAGAAGTAATAAGAGAGGTTTTAGGAACAAAACCCTAAATACAAAAGAGGCACACTCTTTTCTCTCTAAAAAGCCTTGTAAAAAACGTGCTTAGGGTTTCCTTTATATAGTGGGAGAAGTAGATTTGAAACCCTAATCCTTAATGGGCTAGAACTGCTGTTTGGGCCAACTTAAAATTCTGCAGATACGATTCTCGATCGATCAAGCCTGTTTTTCGATCGATCGAACCAGGCAGATTCTGAAATCTTCTTTCTGCAGCTTACATGTTCTTGTGTGCTCACGATTTGCCAATTGTTCTAAACTTTTAGAACCTAACAATTCCAACAGCATTTTCAGCCGCTTTCATCAATTCATGCCAATTTTTTATTCTTTTTCATTAGCTAAACGTCTAAGCCCCATAATAACTCATTCTTTATTGAAACTAAACAGACCTCTAGCCTTATTGAAACAAAGTTAGATTTAAAAATCGAGACGCATTGCAATCAAATCCTACTTTCACTTAGAAGAATTTTAATTGATTTAGCTAGAAAGCAATGTCTGGTTAAATTCTTCATGAGATGAGATGAAATGTCCACGACAGCTCAAGTATGTTGTTGTGAATTCCCATATGCAATAACCCCATGCTATCCTTAATGTCTAAAATTTGAAGATCACATAGAGACAGACCACCACATTCCAGCAATATTTTATGTTTTTTTAAGATAGGAGAAATAGAATTATGTGACTTGTTCAGGAGAAACACAGGTAGAGCCCAGGTCCATTCCTTCATTAACATCCCTATAAACACAGGCAGAGCCTAAGTCCATTTTCTCCTATTTCAAGATAGGTGAAATAGAATTTTATGGTTTCAAAATAGAAGATGTCGGTGTAAGGCAGAAGTGAGAATTATAATTACTAGTTAGATTAGCTAGCTACCTTTATTAACATTTTTGCTGCATATCAAATTTAAAATTCTAAAGACATGCTCCTGTATCCATTTTCTTGTTTGCAAGTTTCTATCACAAAACATTTGTAAAGCTATCTTCTATATATAATACCAAGAGGAAAAATGCAGGAACTTTTTTTTAATAACTTGGCCGGGAAGTATTATCATTATCATCATCATCATCATCATCATCATCATCATCATCATCCAGAATAAGTTTGACTCCATTGTTCCTAAGAGAATTGACAATGGCCCAAATCTTAGTGTGGTTCTTAAAGCCTTTCTTCTCTACTTCCTTGTTTAAATCAACATGAATCCCTCTGCCCTGCCCCTGTTCAAGACCCTTCACCCTGAGTCGCATAGCCAACACCTCTCTAACAACAGTAGTTGCCTTTGCATTGCGAGATCGACCACACTCAAGTGACTCCTTGATAGAATGTTCGACTGTTGATGTTGTTACAACAATTCGTCCATTATTTCTGTCCACCACATTTGCCGTGATGTACTTTATAGATATGAACAACCGGAGCACATATCGCTTTAAAACCGTCATCCTTTGATAGTCCTGATGTTATTGTTAACAATAAATCAATTTGATGTCAAATTACATCTCAGCCAAAATATTTGTCCGCAAAGAAATGAATCATATAATTAACAAGTTGGCATTGCAAGATAGAAGTTCTGTTTAGATTCACCAAAGTAACAGTTATGGTCTGATGAAGAACTACAAGAAAAAAGAAACTAGAAAGAACAACCTTTCAAAACCAAAATAAAAATCAAGGTGTATCCCCCCCGCCCCTCACTGGGATGAGAGAGAGAGAGAGAGAGAGATGATGGAATTTCCACTGAGAAATGAGGCAGAGATAATACAGATGGTTCACGCAGGCTTTATATATTGCTTAATATGCCAAAGATTACATCTCTTCTCTAAGGAATCTCTGTATCTAACAAGGTACGAACATCTTTCAGCTTGTGTTTATGTTATTCTAGTAAGATATAAAAATTTGAAAAAAAAAAAAAAAAAAAAAACAACTACAAGGGTAGATGTTATTAGGGAAGACTATAGCACAATAATTTTGGTTACCAAGGAATTAATCAATTGGATGGTTGATATATGAATGGAATCACAAGA
Source organism: Lithocarpus polystachyus (assembly GCA_033629205.1). Classification (NCBI taxonomy): domain Eukaryota; kingdom Viridiplantae; phylum Streptophyta; class Magnoliopsida; order Fagales; family Fagaceae; genus Lithocarpus; species Lithocarpus polystachyus. The sequence goes on from CM066166.1 coordinate 1,474,742, forward strand.
ACATATCCTAAATTCACTTGCTCCAAAAACTCAGCCCTTGCCCCACCTCGCCCTTAGGTTACAATTTACTTGCTCCCTCCACTCATTGGGGCAGGAAAATCCGCTCCGTTTGGCACCAGGGGGTTGGTAGACTGCCACTACCACACAGGCATTGGCGCATTGCGATTAAGCTAATCATATTCACCAAGAACAAAGAGGCATTTGTATAAACCTGATTGCACTAAAATAATGAAATTCTATTGCTGTAAGGCCAGTGGTCTGTCTAAGGTTTGATGGTTGTAAAGAAATATTTTCAGACTATGCTCCAATAATATAGGAGAAAGAGACCCTTAAAAATTCCAGGCATACCAAGACCTAAAAGGAGGCAGTAAATCTAAAGGCATGAGATTAAATAATAAAACCGTATTATAGGTGGACCCATATAAGACTTCCTGAAGTCTCTAATAATGCTACCCCAAAAAATGAGTCAATATAACTATCAGGGTGGCATTTAGCCATATATCAAAGTTCGGTTTAGATCCTACAAAGGAATAAATGTGGCCGGATATACAAGAACTTTGAGGGAGAGGCCCAGCTAATATTGCAATAGGGCTTAGGTTTGCTATACGTCGGTCTACCTAAAGATAAACATTATGGAATCACCTCCCAACCAACTAGATGAATTCAGATAAAATACCAAAACCATGTTATAGGTATACTGAAAATAGCACTTGAGACCACCATGTAGACAAATCAAATTTATAATGCAAGTAAAAAACATAGAATAAGGAAGCTCTACTCAACCTGAAAAATATTTTTTATTATTAAATTAAATAAATAAAATAAGAGAGGATAGCACTACCAAATATGAACAAAGGATACAGATCAAGTTGACACTCTAGATGCAAATTTCCCAACACTTTCAATTGAAAGATTAAGCGAACAGCAGGTATAAACATGTATATACCTCTGTGTACAGGAAAAAAAGATAAATACCAAGTATTTAATTTGTTAATCATATTCTCATTGCCATTTTTCTGAGCAAACTACAGCAAGTTACAAAAAGAAAATTTTTCTTTACTTTGTCCATTATTTTCTCAGTGCCCAAACAAGATATATTGCAGAGAGGGAGAGAGATAAAAAAAAAAAAATTTACAATATCATTGAACCAAGCAGTGGATTTGGTTTGGGTTGCAAGCGGGTCCAACTCCGAGCAGGATTGGGCCTGGTCCTTTCCGCAGAATGAGCCTTTGCTTGTAGTCGAAGACTCCCTCTTTGTATATAAACTTATGCTACATCTGGAACTTTCTGGATTTTGGGCCAAGTTCTTGGGCCAGCTAGCAGGACTTTTCTAATGGGCCTCCTCCTTTCTTCAATCCTATTATGTCTTGGGCCCTTCATGGGCCCAGTTTTTCGCGGGTTTGCTAAGTCTTTGTACTGCAGCAAGCTTTTTCTTCGCTATTGATCGGCTAGACTCCTCCTTCCTTCATGGGCTTTTGTCATCGGGCTCAAGGACCTTGTTTGTTGGCCCATGACGTTAAAAAATGGGCACCAACAAAGTGCACAATTAGATGCAAACCAAACTTCTCTAACTCTTGTTATAGGATATAACAGAAAAAGATGATGCAGCAGTTTCTTCACTAATTTCACAAAAGACACATCAGCCATGTCTCTTTTGCAACTCAGCTTTAACAGATAAAACATTGTGAATTATTTTCCATAAGAAGATCAAACATTTAGTAGGGTGCTTCAATTTCCATAATCTAGTTCATAAAGATTTAGAGCTCACAGATGAACTAGATCTTAATTGATTATCAGATCATAGATTGATTATTAGACATCAATGATCTAAATAAATGATACCCTTTCTTAACATTATGAAGTTCAGAAAATGAATGGAAACTAATTAATTTATCTTTTGGATTACCCTTTGACAAAGGTAATCTCAAGATTTCATCTGACTTATGGTACCTTTTTAATAATATGTTTCCCCACGGATAGCAAATGATAAGAAAGAGCAACATTAATGTTGAATCTGGATGGTTGGCCATGCATGAACCAGTGGTAGTACTAGAAATGTTTTTTAGAATAGTCATTAAGAAACTTAAATTATACCGAATCTTTATTAAAAAAAAAAAAAAAAAAGAAGAAGCAAGTACATGAAGTTTAACAAATTTTTTCTACTAATAAAATGAAAAACCAAAAGGGAATTTGTGAGAGATAAAATGAAATTTGAGAATATTGAGATGAAAATAATAAAGTGAGTGAGTTTGAAATGATGATAGAGCAGAAAAAATTGAAAAAGTGAGAGACAAAGAGCAATGGATGTATGATACTTTTTGTGAACGTGAGCCAAACCGCCAAGTAGAGCAGAGTTGTTGCTACTACAGCACCATCTAGGAGAATTCTTGGTCACAATATCTCTTATAGTATTATTTTTAAAAAAGAAAAAGAAATTATAAGTTATTTTTATACATGGAATGGATTGAATGAGTTATGAATCTGAATAATTAGAGTTTTTTTTTTTTTTGAATGGATGTTTTGTTGAATATTTTTTTTTTAATTATTGTTGTTTGGCATAATCTTGTTTTTGTTTAAGCTTTTTTTGCTATTATTTGGACTAATTTTTATTGTTGTTATTTGGACTTTTTTTTTTTTTTAAGGAGTTATGGATTATGTTTGTGGGCCCAGGATTATTTTTGTAAGAAATGCTACCGTCTACAATAACTTACAACAAGTTTTGGTGGCAAATTATTATTAATGAATAAAAAGTTATGTCAATGGTGAACCAAGTTTAAAACCTATAATAGCTTACTATTTAGAATTTATTGTAAAAATGTCATAGATGTAGCATTACTCTACTTTTGTTGAATCCAAATTTTTGAGATTTTCAATTGGGTGTTCACTATTGTTTTTTAGGTGTACATGTGTTAGCTTAAAAATAATAATGTATATAAACTTTATTTTGCAGGTATAATTTTATTTTCTTTTTTCTTTTTTTGGGGTGCAATGAACACCCTGAAATACATGTACTTAGAGCCGCCAGTGGTATCAACTCTATAAAGGAATCGTCCAGATAAATTGAAAAAAATATCATTCATAAATATATAAAGGGATAATTACAGTAAACCCACCTGTGCTATGGCCCGTTTTCACTTTGCCTACCCGTGGTTTAAAACTTTACACTTTGCCCACCTGAGGTGCCTTCCGTTAGGGATCTGTTACCCACCTCTCCCTTTGCCGTTAGAAAAACACATTTTTACAAAAAAACAAACATAACAAAGATCAAAAAGTTAAAATTTTTTATTGCTTAAGAACTTTTTGAGAACAAAACACGAATCAACAGATCTGGGTATTTGTCAAAACACAAATCAACATTGGATTGTTTTTCAAGTTCCAATTGTAGAAAGTAAGCACTCCTAACAGAGAACCTTCCTGATCTATTTTTGGTCCAAATAAGAGTATCTTCAGGTCTTCAGATATTGAGAGGAATGTTTTTAATGATTGAGGCTTCAAAGGGAAAGAAAATAGAGTCAATGAGGAAATCCTTCCACCTTGGTTGTGAGGCTGAGAAATCCATAGGATTAGCTACTGTGGCCTCAGTTGGTAAAATCGTTCTAGGCGAACATACTTCTGAAGGCAACCATCTGTCAATCCATATATTGATTAAAGAACCATTACCCACCGTCCATCTGCTGCCTTGAATGATTAAATCCCTCCCACGAGTTACCCACCCACCAATTGCATTGCCGCACTCTTGGTTGTGAGGAAATCCTTCCACCTTGGTTGTGAGGCTGAGAAATCCATAGGATTAGCTACTGTGGCCTCAGCTGGTAAAATCGTTCTAGGCGAACATACTTTCTGGTTTGTCTCTGAAGGCAACCATCTGTCAGTCCATATATTGATTAAAGAACCATTACCCACCGTCCATCTGCCGCCTTGAATGATTAAATCCCTCCCACGAGCTACCCACCCACCAATTGCATTGCCGCACTCTTCCTCTTCCTCACTGGTCGGCTATTTGTCGGTACAGTTCACATCAGAATACAACTGAAATGATAATCAATACAGACACCAAAAACCAAATTACGAGTTACGACTAAAGAACTTTCAATTTTTCAATTTTTTTAGGTTAAAAATATAAATGGAGAGAAAACTGTGACCAGAAATTTGAGTAAAGAAAAACCCAGATCAGATCTAGTTTGTAACTTTTAGGGTAAAATAGATCTGGGTAATTTTCTCGAACAAAAAGTTAACTTTGTTACAACAATAACTGAAACATAACCAGAAAAATTATTAAAAGTGATGAAAAGGTTTAGAGAGAGAGACCTGAGAGCGTCTGAGAGAAGGAAGAGAAGGAGGGAACAGTGGAGGAGGGAGAGAAAATGAAATGAGAGGAGAGGAAAGAACTTGTGTGGGTTTTTAATTTTTAAGCTTTGAATTGAAAATTTGAAAAGTTAAAATGTTAAATCCATGAATACGATGTTGCTGAAGTTGGGTTTTGGATTCGTGTTTTGTTTTCAAAAAGTTCTTAAGCAATAAAAAATTTTAACTTTTTGATCTTTGTTATGTTTGTTTTTTCGTAAAAATGTGTTTTTCTAACGGCAAAGGGAGAGGTGGGTAACAGATCCCTAACGGAAGGCACCTCAGGTGGGCAAAGTGTAAAGTTTTAAACCACGGGTAGGCAAAGTGAAAATGGGCCATAGCACAGGTGGGTTTACTGTAATTATCCCATATATAAAAATATCAACAAGTATTAAAAAATTCAGGAGCATGCAATCCCATTGCATTGCAAGAAAAAATGACTACGTTAAAGAACTACATACATGGGGATCAAAATAACAAAATTTGAAATTCTACAGATCAAATTGATAGCAAAACAAAATTAATTTGGAATTGCCAAAATATATTTTAACCAAGTATGTATATAACCAATTTGCTCATATATATCTTACTATTTTCTCCTTCTACAGCATTATACTACATTTTCTTTCTTCCTTTTCTACATATGGCAGACATTAGCCAAGAAAGAAAAGCATGACAGAGAACAGCAATTGGAGCAACAATGTCGACTATCTTTACTGTTGGGATCTGGCTTGTACCTGCATAAACAACATCTTGGCTTAGTGACATGCTATAGAGTCAATGATCCACGGTGAAAAGTGGTTTCTAGAAAATGATTCAGTGAATGTGTAGGTTTTTTTAAACAGTATAGGAGGTTATACAACAAGCACAACAAATGCACATCACAAGAGGTAAAAACCCTTAAGCTAAGAAAACGGAAACAAGAATGGCTACAAAAATTTTGTGATGTGAAAAATGGCTACAACAAATGCACATCACAAGATACTCTGTAGCATAAGCTACACCGGTCCCACCACCTTACCAAACTCTCTAATAATATCTTTGACACTCTCTATCTCTCTTTATTTTCCTCCTCCTTCTTCTTTCTTCTTTCTTCTTTTTCTCTTTCCTTCTCCTTCTTTCTTCTTCGGCATCTTCTTCTTCTCATTCTCATTCTTCTTCTTTTTCCTTTTCTATTTAAGTTTGATTATGGCCAGTGATTTTGGGTTTGCAATTTTGGTGGTGATTTTGGGCAGGTTTTTCCACTACATGGGTGGTGATTTTGGGGCTCTCCATTGACTGTTGTTGTTGTTGCTACTTCTTCTTTGACACCTTCTTGTTCTTTTAGTATTTATGCATTTTCTTCTTCTTCTTTTACAATTTGGGTTTGATTATTTATAAGGGTTTGATATATATATGAGAGAGAGAGAGAGAGAGAGAGAGAGAGAGGCTTTGATGAATTTGGGATCTAGATTGCTTTATGTTTGAAGAATTTGATGATTTGTTGTTGGATTTAAGAGAAGATAAGATGTGAAAAAGGGTAGAGGAAGAGAGAGGAGAGATAATCAGATAAGAGAGAAAAAATAATAAAAAAATAAAATAGAAAGCTATAGTAACTGTGTAAATATGCACGATCACTATAGCAGTTTTGGAAAGGAACAGTGATTTAGAAGAACTGATGTGAGTTTTTTATTTTGTATAAAATATGTAAAATCTTACTCTTTTTCTAATATCCATTGTCTAATGCAGGTGTTCTTAGCTTTCCAAATCTAGCCTCGTTTCGAGTATACCAGAGCATCCAAGCAATTATACAGACAATTTTAATATTAGTTTCCAGTGCGTAGTTGAGACTTGAGAGTCTTAGAAAGTCGCTTATTTATTTAAAGATTAAATTGCAAATTACACCTCTAAAATTTAGTGTTTGGATTTTACACTCTTGAAATTTTAAAATTTGGATTTTACCCCCTAAAGTTTAAGGGTATTTGGATTTTATATCCTAATACTTTAGAATTTGGATTTTACTCCATAAATTTTAAGGGTATTTGAATTTTACTCCCTAAAATTTGGGAGTATTTGGAAGTGCAAAAGTGATGAAATGTTCATTTTCAAATGCTGGAATATTAAATTGGTCAAACTTGGAAGTTTGGACATATTTTTTTACAGTAGAAGGATGAGAAGGGCTAATAATATATATATATATATATATATATATATATATATTATGGTTTTTGTGAATGAAGGTTGGGGTTTGTGAGGTGTAAAATCCAAATACTCCCTAACTTTCGGGGATAAAATCCAAATTCTGAAACGTCAGGGTGTAAAATTCAAACACCCCGAAATTTCAGGGAGTAAATTTTAAATTCTGAAATTTCAAGATATAAAATCCAAACACCCTCAAACTTTATGGGAGTAATTTGCAATTTACCCAAATTTAAAAGTTATGCACTATATAACATAGCCATAGAGGAGAAAATCTGAAAATGTGATTTGGCCTAACACATAAACACATATGGAAGCTACTGTTCGGTGAACAAACAACAAAAACATGCTTTTAACATCTTTGATCTCATCAATATATAAATATATATATATATATATATATATTTATAATTATATAATTTTATATTTTGAAGGAGGTGCTCAAATGAAGTATGCCTAGTACGAGCTCCAACACATGAAAATATGAATGACATTGCTCGAAACATTTTTTTTAGTTTGCCTAGTAGCTTCTTATTTTTAAGTTTTTCCTTAATCTATCCTGATTAGGAAACATATTTTTTTTTTACTAAAGAATATTAGTTGCATGAAACAGTTAAAACATAAAAAGAAAAAAGAAATTTTATGTTATAGAAAATGTTAATATATATGTTATAAGTTTTTTTTTTTTGGTCACCATCTACCTTTAGAAAATGTTCTATGCATTGGACGCAATTCTCTCCTCCGACCATTTCTTTTGTTATGGCAGAGGCTACAGCCCTCTGTGATCTTAGCTTAGTAGGTCTGTCCATTCCAAAAAAAAAAAAAATGCCGTACTAGTTCTATCTTTGGATTGGAAGACATTACAAGTGTTCTAAACTGAGGATTAATTTGAAAGTTATGTTGTCATAATTATCGGTTTTCGCGTATGAGAGAGTAAAAAAAAGTTGAAAGTTTTTGTATATAGATAAAAATTAAATTCTTAAAAAAAAAAAAAAAAAGTTAAAATGTAAAACTAACTTTCTAACTATTTTTTTAATTTTATTTCAGTCTTTTAACTTTGTTTTTACTTATTTCAGTTCTCTAAATTTTAGATTTATTCAATTAAGGTTTTTTCATTAACTTTTGTTAAATTTTTTTAAAAAAAATCTAGAAAATATTTTTCAATTATTAATTAAACTTTTTTAATTTAAAAAATTTGAAGAAAAATTTATAAAATTAAAAAATTAACCACAACATATAACAAAAGTTAATGAAAAATTTTTAATTAAATAAACTTGAAAGTTAGAGAATTGAAATGAAATCTGAAAGAACTTAAAAAGACAAATTTTTCATTTTACTAAAAAAAAAAAAAAAAATACTTACAATGGAAAGCAATGAAATGGTGCTTGACTTTACCTATTGCCATTGGTACACTTGGAGAACCTGGAGGTATAGCCGTATAGATAAAGGCGGAGGCAGAAGCTCAGGTGTAGGGACCGTATTGACCAAACTGTAAAACGGGGACAATTCGTACCTCACTTGTCAACTAGGAAAAAGAACTCTTCCTCCATGCCTTCCACCACAACATTTAAGAAGACGGTTAATAGCGGCCTGAAGACAACTATTGCAATCGGTGTTGGACAGGTCCGGTGTGCACTGTACTTGGCCGTACAACGTTTGAAACTCGGAGATATCACTTGATTCTCCCCAAACTTATTAGCACCCGCTGGAACGTTCGAGGCCTGTCTTGCCAAGTCTGTCATCGTCACGTTCACTTGCTGATTGAATTGCTCTTGCTCGGTCGTATTCCGCGTGTTCCATAAGTCAATTCTAGGCTTTATGGTCACGGTGGAGAAGAAAGACGCATTGGAGTAACGCAACATACACATATCGGACCAAATGACAGCAACCAATTCTCTTGAGCACCTGTTGGCGAGGTCTTTTGCCGCTGCCTCCACGCATTCTCTGGACACTTCGGCAGTGACATCACCACGGCAGATGTGGAGGCCATAGAGAGGGTCCGAGATGTTAAGAGAGATTTGGATTTTGATGATGGCGTTGGAGGAGAGGGAAGACGTGAGGGAGCTGCTGCTGGGACTGTAGAATTCTACGTTGTGGTTGGCGTACAAGGAGAAGGAAGAGTATAGGGAGTTTAGACTGGATTTGTACAGAAGTGATAAACGTAAACTCCGACATATGAGGGAGAGGTCCGGCTGAGGATGCTGAGCATGGAAAGAAGCAGTATTGGAAGACTGAAGTAAGACATTTTTACGAGGCTTAGAAACGAGGAGCGGTGATGATGCAAACTTAATCAGGCGGCTTTAGAACAAGAGGTCTGCTTAACGCTTCGGTCAACAAAAACAATTCAGGAACTTAAATTTGCGTGCATGTATGGTATTGCAACTTGAGAGTTCTATGATACAGCAGGGACGGACCTACAGTAGGGCAGGGGGGCCATTCCCCCCCCCGGTTAAAAAAAAAAAAAAAAAACTGGTATATGAATCAATCTGAAAAATAAAATATGGACTGAAAAAAAAAAAAAAAAAACTCATAAAAAAAAAACTCTCATAAAAAAAAAAAACCGACAAACTAAAAACTACAAAATAAAAAATAAATATGGACTCAACCTAAATTTTACCCTAACTTCACTCTTCTCAACCTCATTAAGCATCAATGCCTCCTCAGCTACCCCAAAATTTTACGAAGCTTTTTTTCTTCTTCAGCTACCCCAAAACCTAAATTTTACCCTAAATTTTATGAAGCTTTTTTCTTCTTCAGCTTGTGAGACACACTCAAAGTCTCTGTCCAAGAAAATGGCAAGAAGACTTTTGGGTCTTGCCAACAACCTGATTAATGAGATGCCTAATTAGTCTGGGCTGGATCACCACAACGACACCATGCACCCACTACAACAAAATGTATTTTCAGTGACGAATTTTAGTGAGGAAAATTTTTTCGTAAAAAAAAAGTACCATATAGTGACGAAATTTATATTTCGTCACTGTTTATAAAAAAATTAGTAACATTTAGTGACGAAATTTAGATTTCGTCACTAAATGTTGGGTTGAACTAAAGGCGCCAAACAAAAAAATAGGCGCCAAGCTAAATTCATCTATAGTGACGAATTGTTTCGTCACTAAAAGTTTAAGTTTTTTGTGACGAAAAATTTCGTCACTAAAGGTGCTATTAAGAATACTATTAGTGACAAAACCCATTTCGTCACTGAAAGTGACAAATAGTGACGAAAATTAGTTGTCACTAAAAACAAAATCATAAAAATGGGCACCATTATTAGTGACAAAGTTAAATTTCGTCTCTAAAAGTAGTCAATAGTGACGAAATATAATTCGTCACAATAAGTTATTCACAAAAAAATTAGGTCAGCCCTTTTATATTTTTTTGTTTCACTTCTTATTTCCCTCACTCTCTCCACCGATTCTCTCTTTTTCCCTCACTCTCTCCACAAAACCCAGCAAAACAGAAAGTCACTGTCGCCGACTCGTGTAGCCGTCGCTGACTCATGTAACCGTCGCCGTCGCCGTTGCCGTTTCTGACATCGTTGATCTCGTTCGCCGTCGCCGTTTCTAGGTATTGCTGAACCTTAAAACCCATTCGCGACGCCGATCCTCGGAGACCATTCGCGACGCCGATTCGCGATCCATTCAACCCAGAACCCATTCGCGACGCCGATTTGTGCATCCGCAGAACCCATTCGTGATAGTCTTGACAATTTCGACGATTCCCATTCGCAACGTTGTCGACGATTCCGATCCCATTGGCGACGATCCTCGACGATTCCGATTCCCATTCACGACGCCGATTCTCATCCGCGATGATCCTTAACGATTCCTGACGATTCGGACCCTTCACGATGATTCCTGGCGGTTTGGACCATTCGCGACGATCTTGAAGTCGTCACCACCGATTTGGACCATTCGCGACGATCCCGAAGTCGTCGCCGATTCGCCTCCTTCGCCGTCGCTTCCCTTTGCCGTTGCCTTTGTTCGGAATCGGTAAGTTTTTTTTTTTAATTTTTTTTTTTTTAGTTTTCCCTTTTCACTTTTATGTTTATTTGTTCCTATGAGTACAAAGATTGGAATCAACAGTATGTGTTCCTATGAGTACAAAGATTGGAATCAATAGTATGTTTATTTGTTGTGTGTTCAACTATAGCTATGAAAATGAGGATTATTTTTTGCTTCACTGAAAAGTTGAGTTGTGACCTAGACATATAGACATATATATATATATATATATGTATTTTTTTTTTATGTTTGGTACATAGTGCCTTCTTGTACAGCTGGTTTGGAAATTATCTTCACTGAAAAGTTGAGTTGATCATGAGTTATGGCCTTTTTTTTATGCTCTTGCTTTGCTCAGAAAATATGGTGGTACCACAGCTTCTTTTAGAAAACTTGTTTTGTGTTCATAAACATATTGAATCAAAATTATTAGGTCATCCTGGAAAGTTAGTGATAAGTATCCAGGTTGAACTCCATATCCCCCCCCCCACCCCCACGTTTTTTTTTTTTTTTTTTTTTTTTTTTCCGGTTGTTTTTGTTCAAATTAAAAGTTCATATGTTGGTATATTGTTGGTTATAATGCCAATGATTCAGATTCAGACGAATTGAAGGGTGATTCTTAGTAGACCCTTTAGGCCTGTGAGTCCAAAACAATCAAATGTAAGTTGATATCCCTATTACGTTTAGCGTTATTGTACTTAATTTTTCTCATTGCCTTGTACTTAATTTAGAATAGCAAGATGTTTACATGGCCTTATTGTACTTAGTATTTCACATTACCTTGTACTTGATTTAGAATAGCACATATCTCAAAAAAAAAAAAAATATAGACATATATATATATATATATATATATGTATTTTTTTTTTTATGTTTGGTACATAGTGCCTTCTTGTACAGCTGGTTTGGAAATTATCTTCACTGAAAAGTTGAGTTGATCATGAGTTATGGCCTTTTTTTTATGCTCTTGCTTTGCTCAGAAAATACGGTGGTACCACAGCTTCTTTTAGAAAACTTGTTTTGTGTTCATAAACATATTGAATCAAAATTATTAGGTCATCCTGGAAAGTTAGTGATAAGTATCCAGGTTGAACTCCATATCCCCCCCCCCCACCCCCACGTTTTTTTTTTTTTTTTTTTTCCGGTTGTTTTTGTTCAAATTAAAAGTTCATATGTTGGTATATTGTTGGTTATAATGCCAATGATTCAGATTCAGACGAATTGAAGGGTGATTCTTAGTAGACCCTTTAGGCCTGTGAGTCCAAAACAATCAAATGTAAGTTGATATCCCTATTACGTTTAGCGTTATTGTACTTAATTTTTCTCATTGCCTTGTACTTAATTTAGAATAGCAAGATGTTTACATGGCCTTATTGTACTTAGTATTTCACATTACCTTGTACTTGATTTAGAATAGCACATATCTCAAAAAAAAAAAAAAAATTAGAATAGCAGGATGTTTACAAACATACGAAGACCAAGGGTTATTCACTGTCAATTGTGTCATTAACTTGCCCTTTTATTTATTTATTTATTTTTTTATGGAACCTTAACATACCCTTTTGTGTCTCGTTTTGTGAGAATCTATTTTGTGGGTTCACATATAATTTTGTTTTTATTTGGTAGTAAGATGCACTTTTCTGAATTTGATTAGCACACTTAATACCATAATTTAGTAAGTTGATTTACCTTTCTTTTTTTTCTTTTTTTTGTTATTAGGGAACTTAATACTATAATTTACAGTAAGTTGATTAGCCTTTTTTTTTTTTTTTGTTCTTTACCCTAAAAGTAGTGAAGCTTTTGTTGGTTTCTTGTAGATTCACATGCTTAGGTTTCACCTTTCTTGACTTTCTTGTTTGATTTGCCTTAGTGTAATCATTGAAGCTACTGTCTCTCTTGTTAAATTGTCCCATAGGATGTTATCTTTAGCTCTTTTCTTTTTTGTTTTTCTTTTATTTGTGTGTGTGGAGGGGAGGGGAGGGGGGGGGGGGGTCCTACCTATGACAATGGACTGGGTATACCTTCGCATGCATGCACATTATGTTGGAAATATCATTGTGCAAAATTATATGGTGATAAATACTGATAGTGAAAGTTCAAATTGAATGGTTCAAATTGAATTTACTAACTAACGAGAGTAAAGAAAAGTAATGATTAAATGAAGTGGCACTAAGTAGAGTTAGATGAAACACTCAAGTAGATCACAATTGTTGAGTTTGCTATATACTTTTGGATTTGCAGATTCAGTAGTGTGTTGTACTTAGTGGCATTCATGCATTCTCACATATGCTTATGATATGTTTATGAACACAAAACAAGTTTTCTAAAAGAATTCTTGGGTCATCCTCGCATATGCTTTCTAATATCTAATTTTTATCCTTGTTTGTACTCCATATATTTATAATGCTCAAAATTATTTTCATCTCAAATTTATATTGGATAAGTTTTATATGAATTATGAAGTATATCTGTTTTTTCTAATTATATAAATATGTATTATAAATATGTTTGTGTAGGAATTTATGAGAGGATCATTTCCAAGACTAAAATACTTATAAATTTAATTTTTCTTTTGCAGGCTAAATACACATTATTTGCAATAATTTTGGATTTTTTCTGAAAGTTGTAAGCTTAGCTTGAGCAAAGTAAGTAAATTTTAGTTGAAAATTTTATAAAACTCTATACTTGTGATGTTGGAAATTGGATTTGTGGCGGGTTGTTGTGTTGGAGCAAGCGGGTGGCTTGCATGGTGTTATAAGGTGGTTTAAGTACATATTTGGAGTGTTTTTCAATTCTTACAAATGTGAATGAGTATTATTGATTAAATGTGATGAATAGTATTTTATTTGATTTCAATACTTGTAAGCATTATAGTCGTAATGTTTGTGATTGGTTTTGTGGTGGGTTGTTGTGTTGTGTTGGAGCAAACAGGTGGCTTGCATGGTATTATAAGATGGTTTAAACTAATATTGGGAGTGTTTTTCATTTCTTGCAAATGTGAATGAATATTGTTGATTAGATGTGAATGAATACTTTATATTTGTGATGTTTGTGATTGGTTTTGTGGTGGGTTGTTGTGTTGGAGCAAGCGGGTGGCTTGCATGATGTTATAAGGTGGTTTAAATTCATATTGGGAGTGTATATTTTTGTGCAATATATATTTGTTGAAGTATTAAAATAGACTTGTGCATTCATGAATAAGATAGAACTTTATCTAAGTAGTTTATAGACTTAGATGTTAGAATACATTATGTATGAGTTATCTTTAATTTACTAAAGTAGCATTCATCTTGTAATTGTAGTCAAACATGGATAAAAGTTGGATGACAATCGGTAAGACACCCGATGGTAGATTAAGTCATTCATATATTGAAGGGGTCAATGCATTTATTAATTTTGCAAGAGCGGTTGTGGACTTGAGTGGTAATATTTCGTGTTCGTGTATTCATTGTGTGAATTGCTATCGACAATCACCTCATACTGTGCATATTCATTTGCTTTATCGTGGGATTATGCATTCTTACATTAATTGGTATAATCATGGAGAACCTCGTGTATTGAACGAGAACATTCATGATAATGAAATGTCGGATAGTGATCATATGGATGGTATCGATGCCTTAGTAGGTGACCGAATTAGAGGGGAACCAAGAAATACAACCGAAGATGAGGAGGTGCGTCATTTTGACAAACTTGAGGAAGATGCAAAGCGTGAGTTGTATCTGGGTTGCACTGATTATAGTATCTTAAAATTTGTTATTGAGATGTTGAATGTAAAGGTAATGACCAACTTGAGTAATAAGGGACTTGATATGATGCTAGAATTGTTGACAAAGGTTTTAACGAAAGGTAACTTGGTTCCAAGGTCAACTTATGAAGCAAAGAAGAGATTTGGGCATTGTCAAGATCCTAATGCAATTCCCCTTACACAAGAGGAGATCTCAAACTTGGTTTTTAAAAAGAAGTCCGAAATTGTAAAAGGACTTGGCATGAGACCTTCCTCTTCTCTAGTAACCACCGCCTCATCTAATACCTCGGTGGAGTATATCCAACGGCTAGAAAATGAGATGCTTGAGCTTAAAGAGGCAAGAGCTAGGGACCAAGAAGAGCGAGCTAGGGAGCAAGAGGAGTGAGTTAGAGACCAAGAGGCACGAGCTAAGCAAAAAGAGATTCAAAAGAATATTCTTAACTTTTTGAGGAGCAAGGGTTATGATGATACTCTTACCTATGGTGGTGATTCAACTTCAAGTTAAAATACTTTTTGGTTAGTACTTTATATCATGAATATGCTCCTATTCTTAGTGCATTGTTAGAAATGTTTCTTAGAATATAGTTAATGTTTTTACTTTACGATTTTAATGTATTATTTTTATATTTGTGCAGATTTCTTATTGGTGGCTTTTAGGGGATTTACTTTTGGCATTACTTGAAGACATGAGAACAACTTCCGTTGGTTTTAATTATACTATGCTACACTTTTTGTATCGTTATAAAATATATTGGTTTATTGTATGTGTTGCAAACAATTATTGTATGAAAGGAGTTTGAATTGGATACTTATTTTATTTTTTATTTGTGGAATATATGGATCTTGTTTTATAAATGTGTTGTTGAAATAAATGTACTATTGAAATGTGAGGTTTTAATAATGTAATGACAGGTTACAGGTCAATATCAAAGCTATGAAAAAATAAAAAAAGAAAAAAAAATTTTGGGACAAATTTTGTAGTCACAAATATAGCAACAAAAAATTGTTTTAGTGACAAAATATTTCATCACTAAATGTAGCAAAATTTTGTAAGAAATGGTTTTAGTGACGAAAATTTTCATCACTATATGTGTATGGATTTTCTTAAAAATAGTTTTAGTGATGAACTTTTTCGTCACTATATGTATCTGAACATAGTTTTAGTGACGAAATTATTCGTCACTAAATATGATTTAATAAATTAATGTGTTTTTAGTGACGAAATATTTCGTCACTATATTTACCCGAACATAGTTTTAGTGACGAAATTATTCGTTACTAAATATGATTTAATAAATTAATGTGTTTTTAGTGACGAAATATTTCGTCACTGAATGGTATTTTTAGTGAGGAAAACATTTAGTAACGAAACGGTTTCATCACTAAAAGTTTTTTTTTTTTAACAAATTGGACTTTTAGTGACGAAATGTATCGTCACCAGGACTTTTAGTGACGGGGTTTCAGTGACGAAATGAGTTTCGTCACTAAATATCCAATTTCGTCACGAAAGGTTCTTAGTGACGAAATACTAGACTTTTAGTGACGAATTTTTTCGTCACTAAAAATACATTTTGTTGTAGTGACCCAACATCTTTTAGCTAAGAATTAATACTACTCCACACGAAAGATCTTTGGCTTTGGTCAATGCTATCACATATACTCTTAGTCTTAGGTATGACAGAAGTTTGAATAACCTTCGTATGTATTGATTATCAAAAAAAAAAAAAAAAAAAAAAAAAAAAAAAAAAAAAACGAAGGTATTGAGAAGAAACTGGCTTTATGAAAGTTGCTCTACTCGCCATGGATAGCTGGTTTGCCAACCCTAAATTTTAGTCACAATTGGTCTCTAATATTTTTATTGGAAAAGTCATATGATTCCTAAAGACATTGATTAAGAAAATATTTTTAGAAACTTTTTATTAGGAACAGAAAAATCAAGTCTAGAGCTTCCCTATGTACCTTTATGGGTAGCCTAATTTGTTACCCCTACTTGGGTGGTAGAATCTCCAGCCTCTTTATTCTACAGATAGAAAGAGAAGATATTGTTAGTGCAAACACAATGAAAATGGAGATAAAATAGAGAAACAGAATAATATTTTTGAATATCATTAACTTAAAGAGAAAAATTACACAACACTATTTAAATTGAGGCGTGACACTCACTCTCTTTAAGGAGATTCAAGCCATTGGTTGGCTAAACTTTGTAACTAGTGCAGACATTCTTTGACTTGTCTCCCCCAAAATACAAAAGTCCAACAAATGTTGTATAACTACAATAACCTTTGCACAAAGTGTTCAAGCTCAAAGTATCTCCAGAAAGAACACATTTCCTTGCCAAGAACCTTTGTAATATTGCAGTAACTTGAATTGGGTCTGAATATGACTTTTTATAGGCTCAATGGGCCTCATGAAATTATTACTCAAATTTATATGATTAATTAGGTCTATAATTATGATGTAGTGGGTGTTACAAGATTAATTGCTGGACATAAATCTGATGGGCTGGAGTTACACAATTAATGGATGAGATAAGGAGTTTTTTAAGAATGAAAAAGCCTAACAGCTAATCCATTAAGTGGGTAAATGGCTCTTCATTTTTCATAATAAAAAGACCATTTACTCTCCAATGAATATGGAAATTTATTCTGAATGTATCTAGCCAATATCTGAAGCAATACATATCAGCCCATTAATCACCATAATTAAAAAGAATAAAATAGTCTCTCTTCTTTTCAATGTAGGATTAAACATGTCACTAACTCCTTATCTTCTATATTAACTCCCATCTCATTATATTTATATTATCAAATTTATTTATTTTAATTAAATAATATTAAAATGCTCCAAAGATATTGATGCAAAAGTCATGATGAGATCAAGTCTATTAGAGCTTTATCACATAATTTTTTTTATGGATTTTTCATCGAAACACTCAGTTTTTTGGACTGAAATGGCATGCTAACAGGATAAAAAAATTCAATGGATTTATACAGAATGATTGTCACCACAACAAAAACATACTTGGGGATCGAAAAAAGATTCTTAAGTCAGTAAGTCATTTGACCCATTTCTTGGCGACTGGGACTGGCCCATACTGACGGAAGGCAAATCGGGGCTGGCGGGGCTTCTTTATTGAAAAAGGGGATTTGAATTTTAGAGATCAATTTGTTGAAGGGACGGTGAAAAAGATAGAGAGAAATTTCAGAATAAACTATTTTGTGTATTTATTGTATATATATCATGTGTATTTTGTTAAGAGAGGGAGTAGTATATATAGGATCTAGACTAGTTGACCTAAGGAAATAAGGGATCCTTGAATTTTCATTGAGAGCTTGAAACTAATAAATCAAGGAGAATGTTGATTGTCCTTCGTTTTAGATTAAGGGTGGCAAAGTAAGCCTAAACCTATTTGCCCGCCTAAACCCACCCACTTTAATTGAACCCAAATCTATCCAATTATTAGTTGGGTTAAATAGGTATCAACCTAATTAGACCCAATGATTATTGGGTTTTAACTAAAAACTCATTGAGACCCATTTAACCCAAAAATAATATATACAAATTCAACTTAGCCCTTCCCATAAAAAAAAAAAAAAAAAAAAAAAATAGCCCCTTAGACATTTCAGTGTTTCAAGTTTTCAATTTCCTTCATTTTCTCGGCCTCCAAACACTTCTCTCTCTCTCTCTCTCTCTCTCTCTCTCTCTCTCTCTCTCTCTCTCTCTCTCTCTCTCTCTCTCTCTCTCTCTCTCTCTCTCTCTCTCTCAGAGAACAATGAGCCAAAACAAACACAGCATAGAGACCACGAAGGCACATGAATTTCCAAATGCTACCATCCATGATCACACGCTTGAACCATTAGTTCTTCACAGCCAGCTTCATCAAAGACCTTATGTCTAGAAACTTCGCAATCCCTGTCCACACGTCCTCTTCGTACCTTCAAGCAAACAATTAAAAATCAAAATTAAAAAAAAAATCAAATTAAATTAAATTTAAGAAGTTTAAAACTCAAACTCTGTTATTTGAGTCAAATAACAGAGTTTGAGTTTTGTTTTTAGGCTCTCTTTTAGCTGTTTGACTCAAAAGTTAGTTAGAGAGAATTCAAAAAAAATCTAAATGGATTCATGTTTGGTTGTTGAGAAAATGCAAGAAATTGACTAAAACTTGAAAATGTTTCTTAATTTGATTTTCTAATCAATTCAAACGGAAACAGAGTTCAAAAATTTTCTCCTAAAAAAAAAAAATTGCTGCTAGTGAATAACAATCATGATTCGAAATCAGATCAATCAGTCAAGAGTATAATAACATTCACTTCAAATCACAGATCGGTACTTTAAAAACCATTTCAGAAAAAAAGATTTTCTAGATCCAAGAAAATTTTTTTCTTTGTTTTTTCTTTTCCCAGGGAAAGTAAAGTGGAGACCAGAGAATGGAATCCAAGAAAGTGTTAGGTTTTTACTTTAATAGCATTTTGGTAATTTTGATAATTGGGTAATTGAGTGAGTTGGGGTTTATCCATAATAATTGAGTTGGGTTGGATTTAGGTTAGAAACAATTAGTTAAATGAGTTTTAACAGGTAAATGAGCTTTATATACCCAACCCAATTATGCCCATCCCAAACCCACCCATTTGACACTCCTATTTTAGATGAATCAAGGATACGCACAATCAATACTGAGATACTATACTAACAAAATTGATCGCAAAACTAAATTTGGACTTGCCAAAATGTATTTTAACCAAGAATGAATATAACCAAATTCAAAAAAAAAAAAAAAAATTTATATAACCAATTTGCTCATATCTTAGTATATATTTTCTCCTTCTACAGCATTACGCTGCATTTTTTTTCTCCCTTTCTTACCTGGCAGACATCAAGCAAGAAAGAATAGCACGACAGAGGCAACAATTGGAGCAATGATGGCGAATATCGATACTGTTGGGAGTTGGCTTTTATCTGCATAAACAACATCTTGGCTTAGTGATGATTACACCCCAGTTCCTAGATAAAAATTCCTCCTCATATCTAAGTGGAACAAAACTCTTTAGGGGTTGTTGGTTCTATGCCTAGGCTATCAAGGCGGTTGCAATGTCTTTAAAGGTGCACAGAGGCTGACCTTTCCTTTGGAAATTGGAAGGTTATTGTGCCATCAGACTACAAACAAGAGAGTTCACAATTGAGATAATATTATATCATACCATATACAATATAAAAAAAGTTTGTACTTAAAAATTGTGGTTATGCCAAATGAATATACTACTTAGTTGTCAAGTGGATCTACTAAATTATATTAGCAATATTTTAGATAGAAACAACAAATTAATTATTTTTTATTAACTTTTCTTCTTAATTTTTCTTATCAACATTTTTTTAAAGTGGTTTGTTCTTGTCAACTTTTTTTTCCCTATGTGTAAAAGAAGGTGAGAGAAAATGATAGAAAGTTTGATCCTAAAAATCCTAAAATGATTTCACTACAAAAAAAAGGACTTTAGGCCGCGTTTTTAAAACGCGGCCTAAGGTCCGAAAAACGCGGCTATAGGCCCAATAGGGCTATAGCCGCGGTTTTTTAGGCCGTGTTTTTAAATGTGGCCTAAACCCCGAGACTATAGGCCTCCGGGGTCTATGGCCGCACTTTCAAAAACGCGGCCTAAAACCAAGGTCTATGGCCGCGTTTTAAACGCGGCCTAAGACCAAGGTCTATTAAAAAAAAAATAATTCTGAAAATATTCAAAAATATTAAAAAAAAATAATTCTGAAAAAGCAATAAATATAAATGCAATTTAAATTAAACACAAACCCAGCAAATATAATCAAGAACACAAATATTTGAACACAAACCCAGCAAAAAATTTGAACACAAACACAACAAATATTTGAACACAAACCCAGCAAAAAATTTGAACACAAACACCACAAATATTTGAACAAACACAAACCCAGCAAAAAATTTGAACACAAACACATTACATATTTAAACAAACACAAACCCAGCAAAAAATTTGAACACAAACACTACAAATATTTGAACAAACACAAACCCAGCAAAAAATTTGAACACAAACACATTACATATTTAAACAAACACAAACACAAACAAATTAAAACCCAGCAAATTTAAACAATAACAAATTACATATTTGAACAAGAACATAAACACAGTAAAATTAAAACCCACCCAATCTGGCTTCGAGTTCTGCACGCCGGTCCAAGCCGCCACAACCCACCCAATCTGGCTTCGTGGCTCGGAGATGGAGCTCTCCAAGCCTCCATCTCCGATCGGATCGGAGATCGAGGCTTGGAGCGCCTTCATCTCCATCTCCGAGCCTCGATCCGAGATCGGAAATCGGAGATGGAGATGAAGGCGTGATGAGGGCTTGGAGCTCTAGAGTGAGGGTGAGGTGTGTGGGTGATGAGGGTGAGGTGTGTGGGAGATGGAGCTCGATCTGGAGGGTGATGAGGGCTAGGGTCAAAAGCTTGAGAAAAAGCTTCAGAAAAAGCTTGAGGCCGCGTCTAAAAACGCAGCCTGAAGCTCTTTTTTTGGGCCACGTTTGGAAAAATGCGGCCTCCAGCTTTTTTTTGGGCCGCGCTTGAAAAAACGCGGCCCGTTGAACAGACTTAAGCCGCATTTTTAAAAACACGGCTTTAGTTCGTTTCAGGCCGCGTTTTTGCAAACGCGGCCCAAAAAACAGGGCCTAAAGCCCCCGTTTTTTGTAGTGTTTATACTCTCCAACGTACTTAAATTAAAGGCAAAAGTACAATTTATACCCATTAACTTTGCCCAAAATTATTTTAGTAATTTAAGTTTGGAACTAGTCATTTTAGTCAGGGTCATTTTGTCCAAAAATCATTTTAGTGTTTTTTAAGAACTCACTTAGTTTGGTAGCGCTTTCCAAAAATCACTCAAAACTACTAGCTTATAGGTCTGAAATGGTTTTTAGGTAAACATGTTGGACTAACTTAAACTTCTGCCACATATTTGTTTAACCAGAGTATAACTAGAAAATGGTCTAGCCATTATAGTTGTAGACTGAGGTTATAAATAGTGGACACTAGGCACATACAACTAATATTGATATTACTTTGATATTTTATTTTTCTATGTTGTTTTATTCGACAAATATATGGTACATTAGAAGAAAATTTTGAGGTTATAAATTAATCTTATTTTTTTCTCTTAAGGAATATTATTTCATTGAGTTATTATTTCTCAAAAAAAAAAAGTATATATATATATATATTCTATAAGTTTTTGACTAAAATTGTGCCATGCATGGGCCTTTTAAGGAACTAAAGTTGAAATGATCCCATATATTAAGGGACAAAAAATACAAGCAACAAATGGACAAAAAGTAAGAAATGGATAGAAAATAGATAGAGGGAAAAAATTGTCCATTGATTGAAAAAATGTAAAGGACTAAATTAGAATATTTTTAAGAGAATTGCTACATCCACAACATTTTTACAATATTTTCACAACAAATAATAGATAGTTAGTTGTTATTGGTTCAAATTTGAACTTATTACTGAGATTACTTTTTTGCCTCAACAATAACAACTAGTAACAACCTGCCACCTATGATTTGTTGTAAAAATGTTATGGACATAACATTTCTCTATTTTTAAATTACAAGACCAAATTGATACAAACTCATATTTGATAGACCAAAAGTATATTTACCCAAAACTTTAATTGTTCTTCCCTTTAGTGGGAAAATATTATGAAAACTTTAAAAGCAGTATAGTGAAAGGGAAGTTATTTTGAATAGTAGCATTATTTAAAAAAATAATAATTGAAGTGATTATTAAATGTCTTGTAGCTCAATTAGTTAACATTTTTTAATGTATCTAATTAAGACATCCAAAATTTAAATTTATTAATTCCTAAATTATTGAATTATCAAAAAGAAGAAGAAGTGATTAAGATTATTTTATTTACTTTATTAATTATTAACCAAGTAAATAATATATTTCAAAAAACTAAGTAGATAATTTTTTTTTAGATAGGTAGATACTAGATAGTGATGAGGCAGAGCAAGGTAGGATTTGAACCCTAGTAAAAGGGTTTGACTAGAAATATCAGCTAGTTTTGTTTTGTTTTTAATTAATAAATATTGCGTAGTTAATTTACAAATTATTATTGTTAATTATTAAAAAAAAAAATACATCATTACCTTCTGGTTCACGCGGAGGCAGAGGCGGAAGCCCTGGTGCAGGCGAGGGTGCGGTATTGATTATCTTGTAAAACGGGTACACTTCGTACCTAAGGTAACAGCTAGGGAAAAGAACATCCCCTTGCTTTCCAGCACAACGCGCAGGAAGTTTGCCTATAGCCGACTCAAGACATGTTTTGCAATCGGTGGTGGACAGGTCCGGTGTGCACTGTACAAGGCTGTATATCGTTTGAAGCTCGGAGAAATTCGCTTCTTTGGTCTTAAACTTGTTAGAACCGGCTGGAACTTCCGAGGCCTGACTCGCTAAGTCCATCAGTGTCGTGTTCACCAGCTGATTGAACCGCTCCAGTTCGGTGATATTCTGGATGTTATACATGGAAACTGAAGGCTTTATGTCCATTAATTGTTGAGAAGAAAGACGCGTTGGAGTAACGTATCATGCACTCACTGTACCAAATGACAGCAACCAATTTTCTCGGGCAGTACTCTTCGGTGAGGGATTCGGCTGCGGTGGCCACGCAATCTCTGCACTCTTCGGTAGTGAGATCACCACGGCAGAGGTGGAGAGCATAGATGGGGTCCGAGATGTTGAGGAATTTTTGGAGTTTGCTGATGGCGTTGGAGGAGAGGGAAGAAGTAAGGGAGCTGGTGGCAGGACTGTAGAATTGGAAGTCGCGGGTGGCGTACAGGGAGATGGAAGAGAGTAGGGAGATTAGACTGGATTGGTAGGAGCTATTTTCGGGGATAGTACTGGTATCGTTTGGACAGAAGTGGTAAAGGTACTCTGGTGCGCGATATGCAGGAGAGGTCTGGCTGAGGACGCTAAGCATGGAAATTAGGAGCAGAATTGGAAGAGAGAAGAAGTAAGTCATTTTGATGAATCTATCAATTTCTTCCTCTTTCTAGGTAATAAGGATGCAAACTTGATTTTCAGCTGAGGATTCAATGAATAAATGAGATTAGTAGTGGTGATGATGCAAACTTGATTAGGCGGCTTTAGGACAAGAGGTCTGCTTAGCTCAGGACGCAGCTGGTCAACCAAGCAAGTCACGCAACTTTGATTGGAGGGACATGGCAACGTGAGCATGAACGTTCAAATATATGTTATGCGGACTATATTATAAAAATTGTTGTAATTTTAGTTTTTTATACCGGATTCCTTGATTATTTTTAAATAGATTATTTTAAGAAAGTTTTAATATTATTTTTATAAAAAAATATTAAAAAAATTATCAAAATAGTTAGTTATTTATTTCTTTTTCATTAAAAAGTTTTTAATAATAATTTCTAAATTATTACCCTTAGAATATACGTAAACTTTTTTTTTTATCGTAGATTAATAGCAATCTAGTCTCATGGATGCAAACATTCTCTCCAATCACATAAAATCTGTATTAATTTTTTCTTCATTAATCTTACTTAAATAGTAATTTAAACAAAGAATAATATATATATATATATATATTATTCTTTGTTTAAATTGCTAATTGAGTCCTCTAGTTATAGTGTAAAGTTCAATTTGTCCCTCAACTATTAATTGTGTCAATTGGGTAGCTCAAATATTTGTTCTGTTAATTTAAGTCATCAATTTTTAAAAATGTCACAAATTAAACCTTTATCATATATTAAACTCCAAACTCAATATTGTTCCAATAGATTAATATTCAATTTGTTACTTTTGAAACTATAATGTTTAATTATTTGAATTTTATTATTTGCCGTTTAATTTATGGACTAAGTTTAGTTATAAGCTTGGTTATAGCCAACAATATAGGAAGATGACATATGTCCATGTTAAGTGCAATTCACAGGACTTACTTAAAACAATTGTATCCAAACACTTAAGTGTGGTTTAATACACATGACAGGAATACTTGTTATTTTCCTATTGTTGGTTGTAGCCAAACTTTATTATTAATTTGTTACTTTTGAAAGGGTAAGGCTTAATTTGTTGTGTTTTAAAAATTAAGGTTTAATTTATTACTTTGAAATTATAGAGTATAATTTGTTTCACCCATAATCTATTGGGTTTAAAATGTAATTCTGAAAAATTATTATAGAAAACATTAAAAAAATCAAAATTAAGTTAATTTCCTTAAAATTTATGTAGATCGTAGATCTAAGTATGAAATTTAATTTTCTTTTATAGGAGACTTAATTTTAAAATTTGAGGAGGTACATTGACAAAATCAAATTAAATGTTTCCTAATAATGTTAGAAGACTAAAATAATTAATATTTTTTGGAAAAAAAATTTCAAGTGTTTGTTTGCAAACTTGAAAATGCCCTGAAAAATATTTTCAAATATTTGATTGCATTCTTAAAAATGCAATAGAAAACAAATTTCCTACTACTTTCCCTTATCTTTTCATCTCCCAAGCACATTTATAGTTTTTTTTTTTTTTAAGAAAAATTTTAGATTAAAAAAAAAATCATGATTAGCAACCTTAAGGGGATGTTTGGGTGGCTAATGGTGGGATATTGGGATGTGGAGGTTTAGTTGATAAGTTTTTGTGAGGTGGAAAGAAAGGATCGTAAATAGAAGTGTAAAATATTTTTCGGCAGAAGTGTCTTTATTTTATATTAACAATTTCAGTCACCTAAAACATCCATAAATTCAAAAAAAAAAAAAAAAAAAAAAAAAAAAAAAAAAAAAAACTCTAGAAATTAGTTTCCGTAGAAACAAACACAACCCTAGGTACAATGGTACTGTTTGGTGATTGTGCAAACTTAGGTGGCAGGTCAACCAAGAAAGTCGTGCAAGTTGAATTTGCGTTATTGGAATGAACAAAAATTGGAATTTTCACAATTTTCCTTTTATATTTGTTTGGGTAATTTGGTTTATTTATGCATTATAAAAATGATGTTCTGACTTGACTTGGCTTGATTTGTTTCTCGGTCAATGGCAAAACTTGCTCCCACCTATGCTCTTCCCCCCTGTCAATTGATCCTAGGAACTTTTGAACGTAGCGGGGAAAGAAGATTATGTTAATTTTGGACGCAATCTTTGGCACAAAGTAAAAGAAAGCGATAGAGGAAGGAGGAAGGAAAAGAGTATTCGTTGGGGAGGAATTTTCCATTGTTTGCTAGGTATGGAAAATGGGAGGAGATGAAAAGTCTTTACCAGAAACTCGTGACTTTTTCCCATTAACCTCAGATCACTTATGGTCCTACCCTAAACGCATTGCATTGCATCTTCCTTTGCTTTGAACACCATGCCAACAACACAAACTTAATTGCAGCAATGAGCAAACTAAAAACACCCTTCTCAGTAAAGCCTCTAGGCACAAATCCATCCACTTTATGAAAAAATGGCACCGGTTTCTCCCAGTCTAATTTTTTCACTGTGTTTGATTTTCATACTCATTCCTCATGCCACTACTCAGCCAAGCTTCATATGCCACACCTGTTCACCTGGCCTGGGTAACTATACCACTAACAGTACCTACGCAGCGAACCTCAACCATGTTTTTTCCTCCTTCTCCTCCAACACCGCAATTGACAATGGGTTTTACAGTGCCTCTTATGGCCAGGACCCTGAAAAAGTCTATGCAATTGGACTCTGTAGAGGAGATCTTAATCAAGATGTTTGTCGAAGTTGCCTTAAAACTGCACTTGCTCTCATACAACTTTGTCCCAATCAAAAGGAGGCAATAGGTTGGTACGACAATTGCACTTTGCGCTTCTCAAACCACTCCATATTTGGAAGCGAGGATGAAAATCCTTCTTGCTTTAGTAACCAAAATAACGTGTCGGATGTAGATGGCTTTGGCAAAGCAGTCAAGTCCCTGTTAGATAGTATGATAAGTGAAGCTGCATCTAGTAATCGCAAGTTTGCTACCAAGACCTCAGTCGCCCCGGACTTGAGCAAATTGTATGGGTTTGTGCAGTGCACTCCTGACTTGTCCGAGCAACAATGCAATAATTGTTTAGAAATGACTTCTTCACAACTTCCACTGTTTACTATTGGAATGGGAGGTGGCAGATTTTACACACCAAGCTGCAATTTTAGGTTTGACACCAATCTTTTTTTTCAACCTCAAGCTGATGCATCCTTGCCACTATCACCGATTTTTCCTTCTCCCATGCCTATAAAAGGTGCGGTAATTCTCATGTAAGTAGTACACACAAAATTTCACCAATTCTTTTACAATTTATTGAGATAGTAAGGTATTACTTTCACAGTAGTTTCACCTAAGCTTGTTATTGTATATTGATATCATGCATGCTTTCATTATAGGCCAAACAAAATATATCATGGAATTTTTTGTGTAATTATTTCTTTTCCTCATGGTACATGTTGCCCCTCTTTCAAGTATGTCTTGGGAAGGGTATTTATGAGTGGGCTACTTGACACTGTTCAATTTAATCCAGGCTATTATGAAGTTCATAAGTATTATGTTTTGTTATATAATTTTCTTTTTCTACGCAAAGCAACGTATATATGTGTTGCAGTATCACTGTCAACTCCTTTTTTTCTTAATTATGTGGTGATAAGTTGTAATTTGTGTCACAGATGAATAATTCTTTCCACTCTAAGGGTAGAAGATCCTCAATGACTAATAATTGAAATTCAGCAATAGACATGCCTTTCATTAAAAATATGCTTTTGATTTTGGTTTCCCAGAAAACGAGAGAAACACAGCTCGAATTGCCATTATCATTGCTGTTCCCACTGTTGTTGCTATGATACTTGTCATCAGCATTTGCATCTTTTTCAGAGCAAGGAAGCCAAAGGATACTTTTGAAAGTAAGTTAAAATTAGTTCAATTGCTGCTAGTTATTTGAAAAGTATTCTGTTACAGAAAAAGAAAACATTTCTAAAAATGTGAAGCGTAGGAATTCACATTTTTTAAAAACTGTAGGTTACGGCATTTGGTGTTTTTTGAGGAAAAAAAATGCTTTTCTTTACAAAATGATCTCATTCCCCATAAATTTGGCATGTGATCAGTTGCTCATTCTTTCTTAAAAATAGACCTTTTTTTTTTTTTTGCTGAATTAAAAATAGACCTTATGCGGCTATGCATACCTCACCATAAAATGTTTATTATTATTTTTTTGAATAATCACCATAAAAAGTTTGCGGTTATAAGTATAGACATTAATTGTGTGTACGTGGAGGAAAAGGCAAGGAGCTAAGAATGCACCTGTATCATTTAAATATATGTATATATATATATATATATATATATATATATTAACTTGTTTCTCTTGCGAAGCTGTGGACGAAATAACAAGTGTAGAATCCTTGCAATTCGAGTTCACGAAATAACAAGTGTAGAATCCTTGCAATTCGAGTTCAGCACCATTAGAGCAACCACTGACAACTTTTCTGTAAGTTCGTTTAAACCCCTTAAACCCAAACAGATTAACTTAGAGAATTAGCCAAGTGATTAACTTAGGTAATTTAACAGATATAGGTTAACACAAATATATCAAATCATGTAAAAGTACGGAATAATAAAGAACACATGATATGATGACCCAGGAAAACCAAACCGGTAAAAAACCTGGGGAGGATTTAACCTAGCTATCCTCAAGGTAAACTGAATTCACTATGAAAGAATCGAAGTTTACACAATAAGACTTAGACCACTAACATCCTATTGCTACCTGCCTGTAGGAAACTTACTACCACGACCACGTGACAGCTCCGAGATCCACGGACTCCTTCTTTCTTTGAATTCTTCAGCAATGCACAAGCGCACCTGCTTGTATATCTTTGAAACTCTTTGATTCTGCAACTGTATGATTACTAAGCTCTTGACATGAATCTTGAGTTTGGAAACCCTAAGTGTATGTGAAGGTAAACACCTCTAGATCTAACAAATAGATTCACAAACACAGCAAAACAGAACTCTAAAAACGTGGCTAGGGTTTTCCCTTATATACTTAGGGCAAAACATAAAACCCTATACATTAAATAGGTTAGGGCTGAGTTGGAAAATTCTGCAGAAAAACGTTCTGCACGATTTTCGATCGATCGAGTCTAATTTTCGATCAATCGAGTCTAATTTTCGATCGATCGAGTCAGGCAGAAAGTGCACAGTAATTCTGCTTAAAACTCGATTCCAACTTTACATAAAAAAAAAAAAACCATACTTTGAGCAAGTCTAACACAAGACCTAAAGAATGTTTTGATCATGGTTTGCCAACATTACAAATTGAAGTTCTAATACATTAGTTCCTAATTCTTAGAACCTAACAAACTCCCCCTTTGGCAATCCGTGACAAAACACAGACTTAACAAAAAGCTTAAAGTTTACAAATTGAAACAACCCATTACAAAATTAAACAGCCAATAATCAATTCAACCTAACTATTATCTAATAGTTGCAAAGTAGACAGCAGCACGACTGAATCAACCTGTATATTCCTGTAACACTTAACAAACACATAAACGCATGTGTGGAAAAAAAAAAGAATATATAAAATAACTTCTTGATTTCACATGACACAAAAAAAAGACATATATCATGAATAACATCATAAATATAAATCAATAAACAACATAGCATAGTGAAACAAGAAACAAATACATAAATATGTATCACAAAATATATCTCCTAACAAGAGCCAAAAATGTAAATACAAAGTGAAGAGCTTAGATACAATCTAATAACTCCATAAACTCAACAGTATCACAACAAAGTACAAAAACTCCCCCTAAAACAAAATCTCCTAAACTCTCCAAGATATACTCCCCCTTTTTGTGACAAATTGCCAAAGGGCACTCACTCATCATCAAAAGGAGGTGGAGGAGAATGACGAGAACTCACCAAATTTGCTCGCAAAGCACGAAGCTCATCAAGGATGTCCACCAGAAGTTGACCATGAGCCGCCTGAACGGTCACGACAGTATCCAGAGTCCGACGAAGGTCAGAAACATCATCAAAAGGTGGAGGAACATCAGCAGCAGCAGCAACAGGATCAGCAGACGTCTCAGCTGCAGGAGCATCTGTAGAAGAAGAAAGGGGTGGAGTGACACCGGAAGGCTCTACCCTAGGACGCTTAGAGCTAGCTCGAAGTTGAGCAGCCCTTTGCCTCAAAAAGGTAGCACCGATAGGAGCAATAACATGTACAGGCTCAGAAGCAAGAAAATCACTTAAACCGAGATAAAGGAGAATCCTATGAATAAAAACAGGAAAGAATAAAGCATGAACCGTAAAATTAGACCGATGTACCTCGTTCAAAGAACGAAGGAACAAATGAGGAAAACTGATAGGAGCATCAGTAACAAGTGCATACAAAAACACACATCGCTTAAGAGGAATAGTATGAAGATGAGAAATAGGCCATAAGGAATGACAAGCAATCCTAAAGAAAAGATAATGAAGCTCGGAAAGCTCAGCAGACGTGATCCGAGGATCATAATCCCACTGGATAGAAGACCCAGTGATATATGACATCACGTCATCAAGAGGTGGAGACTCCTCATAAGGAAAGACGGGATGATCAACAATCGACACCCTAAGAGCATTAGACACTACCAAAGGGGTAATACGATACTCTACACCTCGTAACCAAACCTTAACTAAGGTGTTGGTATCATAGATGTGGATAGAGAGGTTCGAGTAGAACTCTCTAATCAGGGTAGCAGGAGGAGGATGCTCAAAATCGAGCAAAGACAACCAACCCCTACGCTTAAAGTTACGTCTCACCTCAGGATCAACCTCATCTAAAATGACCCTACACTCAGCCCAAATATGACGCCTAAGGTTCAGGGTCTCATAGATCTCTTGGTTCTTCTCACTAGGGAACCGATCACTATCAAAGGAAGATGAAGGGTCAGAAGTCCTATGGGCTCTAATTTTCCTAGACATGGTGCTAAGGAAAGAAAAGAGAGACACAGAAAGAGAAGAGCAAAAACAAAAACCAAAGGCAAACAGCAAGTTAGCACAGCATAAAATATAGAAAAACACAATCTATATGATGCCTGAACAACATATGCACATGATGCATGAACTAATGCAGTGACAAGTTCAAATATAATCCAAATTAACAAAATTGACTTGAGCATGAGTTTTAAATTAAAAATACCCAATTTTGAAAAACTCAATTTCTCAAAACACAAGTAATTAATAAATTGATCAACACAGCAGTTATATAACGCAATATAATGATCAAATTAATCAATCTAACAAGTCAATTTCATCAATTTATATCAATTTGAACAAAAACCCCAAAATCATCATTTTCAAGCCCTAGATTTTCAAATTTTCCACAAAACACCAAATTAATCAAATTAAACCACATGTAGTGATTGGATAAGGTGCCCCACAAAAACCCATGATTAATTTGAAATAAAAACACCCAAAAACAATTCCAAAATTACCAAAACTCTAAATGCCGAAAATAACCCAAAAATGCATGAAAAAATGCATGAAACTTGAAAATAAAAACAAAAGGAGGGTTAAAAATGTCTTACTGGCCTTGGGAGAGAGGATTGATGCAAAAAGAAGGGAGGAAAACGACAAAAACAGCAACAAAAGCCTTGACCGGTTGGTAGGGAGAAAAAAATGTTTGAAAAGATTTTGAAAAGTGAAAAATCAAGTGAGAAAAATCTTTTTAAAAAACACTCAGCCCGATTTTCGATCGATCGAAAATTACATTTGATCGGTCGAAAATCCTTCGATTGATCCAATACCAATCGAGGACCGATCGAAACACACAAAAACTTTTCAGAGATTTTAAAAACAATTTCGATCGATTGAAAAACAGACTCGATCGATCGAAATTCTGGAAAAATTGAATTTTTGAAAAATGAAACATATTAGCTCAAAAACTCTTCAAAGCATTAGATTTTATGAAAAGAATGCATGAGTATAAGATGAAATGTTTTCCAAAAACCCATGTTTTTAACCCAGATCTCTCAAAGTAAGATTTTCTCATAATCTCCCTCAACCATTTAAACAAGCAAACATGTTTTGCATCAATTTCTAAAAATATTCAAACATTGTTGGTCAGACCAAAAACACACAATAACATGTACACAGTTTAGCAGAGAACAACTTGTGTAGTGTGTGTAACTAGCATAAGCTTGAGAAACATGTGAGGTGATATGCACATAGTAATCAATCACAATATCTACAAAATCCATCACATGAATTTGAAAGAGACTATTACTTAAAGAGTTACATCATATAACTCTCACATGAATAAAAGTTTCTTGATTTGCCTGAAAATTTATATTCAATTTAATTGATTTGAAACTTAATAAAAGCCAGGATAATGTACACACCTATTTTATTTGAATTGTGATATTATTATAGCCCAATAATGTACACACCAATTTTATTTAAAGGCTACACCTTATATTCTTTTTGTGCATGTGCTACACTTTCTCGAGCACAAAATCTTATGATATGCACTAAGGTGTTCATGATTGGCTAGTAAACAGTGGTGAGATGGTTATTTATGTCTTTCTCAATAAGACCAAATCCGACAATCAAAGACACAAGACTTCAAGATCAAGATTATGTGATCAACAAATATAGCATCTTCCCAAACAACATCCACAACAAAACTTTAGCTAGTAGAGTGCAATGAAAATAAGTGCATCAAAGCTAAACAAGGTACATAAACATGTTATTCAAAATTAGATTGACTAACCTTGTTATCAAATTAAAAAAAAAAAATAGCAAAAACACAATTTGCAAAAAAAAAAATTTTTTTTTTTTATAAGAAAACAAACATCCTAGAATGAAATGCATGAATGTTATGCAATGCAAATCCTAGAAATAAAGGTCATAAAAGATAGAGTAATGAAGCACAAGGACCATGTCAGACAGACTCAATTAGTTTGAGCCTTTTGCATCCAAAACTTTTTAAATGCAACTCTTGCATTGGAGTTATGATTCACATTAGAATTCTGAGCAACTCCAGGAATGGAATAAAGGTTTAACGCCTTTACCAATTCACCAATAAGTACCATAGGATTATGTGCTTGGGGCACAGGTACTTTAGGTTTATTTGCTCGCTTTGCAGCTTGTAACTTAAAACAATTTGGACGAATGTGTCCAGACTTTCCACAAAAATGACAAACCTATGCAAGCTTATCATGCAACTTGCCCTTAGAAGAAGTAGAAGCTCTAGAATGAGAAGCTTGAAGATCAATCCTAATCTTTCTAGGTGGAGTAACATCTACAGATTTAACAGGTTCACTCACCAAGGGTTTGACAATCTCACTCTTAGGAGATTCAGAAGAGGGAACAAAATTTGTGGAAGAAGATTCAAGCACAGAGATGCTTTCCACAAAACCTAAGCCAGTCTTGTCAGAAGGAGACTTTTGAACACTCAACATGTGATCAAGTTTGGAGCTTGCAGACCTATTAGTTTGTTCTCTAGCAACAGATAATTCAAGTTCCAAACATTTAACTTTATCAAGTAAAAGCATGTTCTCAGTTTTCACATTATTCAAAAGCTCATTTGCATCAAACAATTTCACAAGTAAATTCTTCTTATCAAGTTCAAGAGATGCAATTTTCTTTAAGCCTAAATCAACATTCATGACATCCTTTGCAGCAACTTTGCAAAGTTTGTTATAGGCTTCCTGTAAATCTGCATCTTCAGAGAGTTTCCCATCAGAAGGGTTCTCTTCAATAGACATGCTTTCATTAACTACAATAGTAGCAGTGAAAGCAATGAAGTTTCCATTCTCATCACTAGCGGATTCATTGTCAAAAACTTCATCATCACTAAGGGTTACAGCCATAGTCTTACCCTTAGACTTCAAGTATGTGTGACATTTAGATTTCATATGACCATACCCTTGACACCCATAACATTGTTGTCCCAAAGAATTATTAGAAGGTTAACCTACTTTCTCTTTAGGTTTTTCAGTGTTATTAACCTTAGTGGGATTATTCCTCCTAAAATTTCTAAGTTCAGCAGTGTTCTTGCCTGTTGCCCTTCTGTTATTGTTCCTAAGAAAGTTTTTAAAGTTCTTGGCAAGATAGACAATCTCTATAGCAGAGAGTTCATCATCAAATCCACCATCCTCAACATCATCAACAGACTTAAGAGCCATTGATTTGGATTTGTTTGTCTTGGGTAGGTCCAACTCATAGGACTGAAGAGATCCTACAAGTTCATCAACAGGGATGGAGTCCACATCCTTGCTTTCAGTGATGGCAGTCACTTTGGGTCTAAAATCCTCAGTTAAAGATCTAAGAATCTTCCTAACGATTTTAGGTTGATCATAGATTTCACCCAAATTATATGCAGAATTAACAATATCATTCAGTTTAGTATAGAACTCATCAAAAGACTCATCATCATTCATTCTAATGCTTTCAAATATAGTAGTTAATTGCTGCAACTTATTAATCTTAACTGCCTTTGTGCCTTCATGCACAGTCTGGAGGATATTCCAAGCAGTATGAGCAACCTCAACATTAGAGATTCTCTTAAATTCCTCTATAGAGACAGCATTGAAAATAGCATTCATAGCTTTGCTATTGAAAGCAGCTGCCTCCTTTTGAGAAGTTTGCCACTCACTCATAAGAGTAGCAGGCTTCTCCCATCCGTACTCAACGGAGTTCCAGACTCTCTCATCAATGGATTTCAAGAATGCTTTCATCCTTACTTTCCAATAAGCATAATTGTTCCCATCAAAGTGAGGTGGAACAACAAGAGAGTGTCCATGTTCCATGACAACAGAGGTCAAGGATCAGCTCAAAGATCAAAGGATCAAAAATAAAAGCTACCCGCTCTGATACTACTTGTAAGTTCGTTTAGACCCCTTAAACCCAAACAGATTAACCTAGAGAATTAGCCAAGTGATTAACTTAGGTAATTTAACAGATCTAGGTTAACACAAATATATCAAATCATGTAAAAGTGCGGAATAATAAAAAAAACATGATATGATGACTCAGGAAAACCAAACCGATAAAAAACCTAGGGAGGATTTAACTTAGCTATCCTGAAGGTAAGCTGAATTCACTATGAAAGTATCGAAGTTTACACAATAAGACTTAGACCACTAGCATCCTATTGCTACCTGCCTGTAGGAAACTTACTACCACGACCACGTGACAGCTCCGAGATCCACGGACTCCTTCTTTCTTTGAATTCTTCAGCAATTCACAAGCACACCTGCTTGTATATCTTTGAAGCTCTTTGATTCTGCAACTGTATGATTATCAAGCTCTTAACATGAATCTTGAGTTTGGAAACCCTAAGTGTATGTGAAGGTAAACACCTCTAGATTTAACAAATAGATTCACAAACACAGCAAAACAGAACTCTAAAAACGTGGCTAAGGTTTTCCCTTATATACTTAGGGTAAAACATAAAACCCTATACATTAAATAGGATAGGGCTGAGTTGGAAAATTCTGCAGAAAAACGTTCTGCACGATTTTCGATCGATCGAGTCAGGCAGAAAGTGCATAGTAATTCTGCTTAAAACTCGATTCCAACTTTACATAAAAAGCCATACTTTGAGCAAGTCTAACACAAGACCTAAAAAATGTTTTGATCATGGTTTGCCAACATTACAAATTGAAGTTCTAATACATTAGTTCCTAATTCTTAGAACCTAACATTTTCTGATGCAAATAAGCTTGGTAAAGGTGGATTTGGGCAGTTTACAGGGTAGGAAGTCATTTTGATATAATAAAATAATTTAATCATGTGTTAAATGATGACTTCTAATTTCGTGAAGTTGACAAAATTTTTTATATATTCAGGATACACTTTCCAAAGGACAAGAAATAGCTGTAAAAAGACTATCAAGGAACTCTGGACAAGGAGATCAAGAATTTAAGAATGAGGTTTTGTTAGTAGCCAAGCTTCAACACCACAATTTAGTCAGGCTCCTTGGATTTTGCTTGGAAGGAAATGAAAGACTTCTAATCTATGAGTTTGTGCCTAACACAAGCCTTGATCATTACATATTTGGTACCATTGCACTTCCATTTATACATTGTACATTGTACCAAAATAATTTCATTTGGTAACAATATGGTTTCATGAATGTAGATTCGATGAAGTGTGCAGATTTAAATTGGGAAAGGCGTTATAAAATCATAAGAGGTGTTGCTCGAGGGCTTTTGTACCTACATGAAGATTCTCGACTTCGAATTATTCATCGTGACCTCAAAGCTGCCAACATTTTATTAGATGCAGAAATGAACCCTAAAATTTCAAATTTTGGCATGGCAAGGATGTTTGTATTGGATCAAAGTGAAGGAAGCACCAATAGAATTGTGGGAACCTAGTAAGTATCACAACAATCTAGAGATAACAGCTACAATTATGCATGCCTTGAATGATTGACTTAAATATGTCAATTATAACGGAACTAACATCAAAGGCATAACAACGATGAGAATTAAATCACATATGGTTACAAGTCATAATCATTAATGGTTTATTGCGTTTCAAATCAAGACTATTCTATGATTGTTCTTTAACCAAACTAAATTTATTAATATTATTATGCAGTGGATATATGGCTCCAGAATATGCAATGTTTGGACAATTCTCAGTCAAATCGGATATCTTTAGTTTTGGTGTGTTAATACTCGAAATTGTAAGCGGCCAAAAACTTACTCGTTTCTGTGATGAAGAGAATATTGTATACCTTCTAACATATGTGAGTATGAATATCAATTTGTACTATATTTTGTGTGAAAGAGGGGTTGGGGGATTTTGAGAATCAGGAAAAACAAAAATTGGTACAAGTTTTAGTTTTGACATCGATATATTTTTACAGGCATGGGAAAATTGGAGGGAGGGGACAACTTCAAATCTCATAGATCCCACATTAAGGGGCGGTCCAATAGCTGAAATGATGAGATGTATTCACATTGGGCTGCTTTGTGTTCAACAAAATGTTGCTAATAGACCAAACATGACTTCAGTACTTCTCATGCTTAATAGCAATTCTGTCGCCCTCCCTGCACCTACACAACCTGCAAGCTTTCTGTAGAGAAATCTTCCATCAGCCGAATCCTTACAACAGGGAATTAATTACAGTGTATCTAAGTATGAGGTTTCAATTACCGAGTTGTGTCCCAGGTAGTGTTCTTTGGATGATGGTTAGAATTGAATAAGCGTGTATGTCTAGAAAGTTTTACTTGCTACAATATGTTTCATTGTATCAATATATTTTGAGAGAGGAAAATTCTTGTGTGAGACGGTCTCATGAAACCTATGTCTCAATGACATGTGGGTTCCATACTCATCTTGAGAAGTAAGAACCTATTCAATATATATTTGTCAAAGGTTTGGCTGGCAAATATATATTTTATTTCATCAAATATATATATATATATATATATTTGCCAACTAAACTTTTTTTTTTTATTTATTGAGAAACTTGTCAACCAAACCTAGATCCAGTCAATACAGAAGGAATTGAACCGAAAGTCATTATTCATTACAGATAAAACATGCCAAGTTTCATTGTTTCAATAAAAGTTTATCTCATCGCCGCACACCTTTGGTGTGATGGTCACTCCACAAGTATAAGTGCTTATAGGATGTGGGGGGCAAGGGTCGGGGTTCAAGTCTCTAGTAGGGAGCTTCACACACATATACACTTAGATTAGGCAAGTGTAGAATTCTATCTTGTATCAAAAAAAAAAAAAAAAAAAAAAAAAAAGAAGAAGAAAAAGAAGAAGAAGTTTATCTCATGCTTCCATGAATTCAACTAGTAAAGTTTTTTACTATCAAACATAAAATTTAAGTTCAAATCTTGCCAACACTATAAAGAAATTTATTAAGAGTACTCATAACAAAACAAATTCCTTAGGTTTAAATCTTTTTATGTAAAAGAAGGAAATTTATCTCAAGCAATTCAACTTAGAA
The DNA here is from genome assembly GCA_033629205.1 of Lithocarpus polystachyus. Classification (NCBI taxonomy): domain Eukaryota; kingdom Viridiplantae; phylum Streptophyta; class Magnoliopsida; order Fagales; family Fagaceae; genus Lithocarpus; species Lithocarpus polystachyus. The sequence goes on from CM066166.1 coordinate 1,512,002, forward strand.
ATTTTACATTATCACTATTTATTGCTCTTTTATATTGTGTGAATTTGTGTTAAGCGAACTCCAAACCAGTTTATTTAATAAGGTGGTTCGACATATAAAGATTTTTGGAAATAGAATTTAGCAAAATAAATTGAAAGAGAGAAGGGGATGATAAATATTTGCATACTCTTTTGCAAAATTGATGATACATCTATCATCATGGAATTCACCAACTCTTGACTAAGGAAGTCAATATTGTACCGATACCAGGGATATATATTTTACTAGCCATTGGTTAGAACCGAGGCTAGGTCCATGCTAGTTGAGCTTGAGACGAGGAGATCTGAGTCAAGTGGGTTGAGATCGAATGGATTTGGTTTTGCTTTGGGGCTTGTGTCTACAGATCCAGCTTTGTGGTGGATCTAGGTTTAGGATGGTGTTGGATGGTTGGGATTATGGTAGATTTGGGTTTGTAGGAAAGGATTTTGGGATTAGTTTGAAACAACATGGCCTATGTTGATTTAAGATTGTTGGACTGATTTAAGATTTTTGGACTAAATTATTGTTTGGTTACCAAGAAATTGCAAGAAAGGTAAAAAACCAAAATGAATTTAATAAAAATAAAATTCTATCAGGTTAAGAAGAGAAAATGAAAAGAAAAAATAAAAAAAATGGAAGAAATGGGTAAAGAAAACAAAATTATTTTTTAAAGTTGATGTGGCTTTTTTGCCACCTGAGTGTTGACATGGCTACTAAAACTTAGACAAATCAGCATTTCATCCAATTTTTTTAATATTAAATATAACAATGGTACAAACTGTTTCTAATGTAGGTATTTTTTTGTTAATAAGTTAACGACGTGAATAAAATTAACAGTATTTTTATAATAACATGGACCAAGTTGACTGATACCAAAATGTAGGGACCAAACTGACTGTAAACCAAAAATATAGGGACCAAAGTGAGAAATTATACTATCCTTATGATGGACTATGTTACTTGTTCACTATTCTACTAAAAGACTTTCACTTATTTAAAATTTCTGAGTTAGTTTAACAAAAAAGATTTATCATAAGCTAACTCAACAATTTTAAACAGGTAAGAGTTTTTTGGTTGAGAATTGTATAATTTCTCGACTGGGGGGGATAGAGTGAGATAACACGTGGATCTAAAGGGAGGGGGTTTTGGATCACTCATTACAAATATCTTAGGAATAGATTTACAAAATTACCCTCACATTAATTTCTATCACCAAAACCCTTCTTTATTTATTTTTTCTTTTTCTTTTTTTTTTATATGGGGTCTCTCTCTCTCTCTCTCTCTCTCTCTCTCTCTCTCTCTCTCTCTCTCATATTGTACTAAAACCATTTTTTTGGAACACCAAAAATTTAGGTTTTATGGCAAAACAATAAGTAGTGTTTGTTGACTAGTTATGACTAACAATTTCTTTTAATCTCTTATGAAACATTCACAATTAGGATAGGAATTGTTTTAGATGAGGATTTTAATGTTGTTTTAATTTATATATACATACATATATATATATATATATATACACACACACACACTCAATAAACTAATTTCTTTATACTTTGATAATAATAATAATAATAATAATAAACTTGATTTTTTTTTAACATTCATTTAGTGATCATCAAAATATAAATTGTTAGATTTTTTTCATACCCAAAAGTAGAAAAAGATCTAATTTTCTCTAAAAAAAGTAGAAATTTTTTGGTTCATGGCATATATTATATGGAAAATGATATTTGGATATTCTTCAAAAGTAGTGCAATTGAACTAAATGTTCTCAATCTTTTTTTTTTTTTGGTCATTTGAGGACATAGAATGTGGATTGTGGTAGAGTTGGGTCATAATCCAACTCACTAAAAGTATAATACACGGTTTTAAAGATTTTTATAATTTTGCATCCGTTTGCGGGATCATGATCCATTGACAAGATATGCTAACCTCTATAACTTTTTATCTAATAATCTAAAATTTTAAAAATTATCTTAAATTTCTTGATATTGCAATTGACAATGCAAAAATTTACCAAGAAAAATTTTCAAATGATGAAAGATTAAAATCTGTTTAAGTTTTAAAAATTGCATTTCTTAATTTTAGGTTGAATGTTTAAAAGATTGTGTTCTTTGATAATATATGGATGTAAGCTAGACTTATTAAACTAAATTAGCCTCTGAGCACGCGCGTGAGACTATTCTATTTTTTGGGTAAGGGTTAATTTAGAGCATTTATTATAATTTGGGATTACTACATTTTCCAATCACAAAAAAAAAAAAAAAAAAAAAAAAAAAAAAAAAACCTAGGGTGTGATGAGTATTATGTGCGGTGAAATAACTTGTCATCACACCCCTAGGGTACGTAACATTTCTAATCACGTGCGTGTTCAGAGGTTAATTGTATTTTATAAGGTACGTAACATTTTTTATGAAGTAGTAAATTAATAAAATTTTTGTTAAAGGAAATGCTCCTGAAAAGATCCTAAAATTTAGTAACTACCCATCCTTTTTTCTTTTTTTCTTTTTTTGGTGTTGTTGATGTTGTTCTTTTTTTCAAATTTTATGTATGGCAGTTATCATTTTTTGACTAATCCTAAAATGTAGTTTTTTAATTCTAAAATTTAGTCATTTATTACACATCCATAACATAAGTAAATAAAAGCTTAAATTTAAAATTTTTTGGCAAGATCCACGTTATTTTTGGTGTTGTTGTTCTTTTAAAAAATATTAATTACATTTATCAATTTTTGTTTAATCCAAAATTTTAGTTTTTTAGTCTTAAAAGTTAGCCATTTACTACACATCCATAACAAAAGTTAAAAAGAGTTTAAATTTCAAATTAAAAAGAGTTTAAATTTCAAATATATCAATGAGAAAAAGGTACATAGCATTTTTTTAAGTTGTACATTTTATCCAAAAAAAGGTACCCCTATTTTGAGAAAAAAAAAACATAAAATTATTGCACATTCGATCCAAAAAAGACCCTACCCGGCCACCTTTTTTTTTTTTTTTTTCCAAATTCAAAGTTTAAAAATACCTTATCCTTATCCCATGGTAACGTACATCAATAATTCAATTTTAATAGAGATGTTCAATGTTCAAATCAATCTTTCCAATTATGAAATCATCATTAAAAAATAATCATTCAAATTCAAATTCCACTTGCCAATATATTATATTATCCAAATAAAAATTCCTAATTTAGAAAAAAATTTCCGATTGCTTTATTATTATTATTATTATTTAACTCTCACAAAATAATTTCCCATTTTTTCATGTTTATTTTAAAAATTAAAAATCATTACCACTACCATGTGAAAAATGCAATCCCCATAATATATAAACACCTTCATCTGTACAGAGAAAAAAAAAAAAAAAAAAAAAAACCTAAAAAAGAAATATAATAGGAAACCTATTTTTTAGGATATCTTTGGTAAAAATACATATTTAACTCCCAACAAAATAGGACCTCTTTTCTGTTAGTTTTCAAAGCAAACTCACCTCACGTTTTCTCTCTCTCTCTCTCTCTCCTTTTTTCTTTTATCAAGATTTATCTGTTTTTTTTTTTTTTAACTTCACTTTCCTTACTCACATTTTCTTTTGTAAAAAAAACATCTCACATTTTCCTCTTCTTTTTTCTTTTTTTTTTTTTTTCTTTTAAATCTCTTCCATATTTTGGAAAAAAAAAAAAAAAAAAAAAAAAAAAAACTCCTACTCTATAGCCACTACTATAACTTCTCCATCCATATCCTTATATTTAGGCACTAACATATCTGATTTTGAAAGAAAATAAAAGGCTAAATTTTAGGGAATTTAAAAGATTAAGGTGGGGAATTGGTGTGAACCTATCCTTATTTAAAAGTTTATCAAAAAAAGAAAAACTACACATTTAAAAAAATCGCATGTTCTATCCATGTACTATTTAAAAAAAAAATCCCACTTTCTATCCCATGTTTAAAAACTACCCGACCACCTTTTTTTTTTTTTTTTCAAATTCAATGTTTAGAAACTTTATGTACTGTTTTAATCCTAAAAGTTAGCCACTTACTACACATCCATAACAAAAGTGAAAAAGAGTTTAAATTTCAAATATATTTATTTTACGGTAAAAGGATCAATAATAGTTAGCTACTTACTGCACATCCATAACAAAAGTTAAAAAGAGTTTAAATTTCAAAGATATCAATTACCCTTAAAACTGAGAAATTGTATGTAATATTTTTTATGGAGTAGTAAATTAATAATTAGAAAAAAAAATGTAAATTGAATTTCACATAGAATTATACAAATGGTAAATATAATTTATGTAACAAAAGAAATTTTTTTACAACAATTTCTTAGATAACAACCACTTCATGTGAGGTTTAAATTGGGTAACTATTAACATGATACATCAAATATATAATAATACTCTCTTAAAAAAATGGCGTAAATTACATTTAAAAAAATAGTGTAAATTACATGGAAAAACTTGTTTACATAATACCCTCTAAAAAAAAGTAGTGTAAATTACCACTTCAAGCAGTTTAATTCCCTTAAAACCTAACACCAAATTGACCAATCATGCACACATTTGCTCCAGCCTGCAATGCCTCCAAAAATTCCTTGGTCCTCGACCTCGCAATTGTATCCAAATTATTCACCAAATCTCTAACCCAAAAATCAGAAAAAATGTTAGCAATCTAAAATCATATTAAATATTAAGTTCTTGGACCAAAATAGAGAAGAATAATATATAAGTAACTGCACGCATAAATAGAGAGAGTCTTGTTGAATCGAATCTTATCCAATACCTACACACATAAATGCAAAACCAATCAGTCTTAATTCTCTTCCAAGTAGCTTAATTCCCTTAATAAAAATACTGTAAATTCAAAAAAAAAAAAACTCAAAAAAGGAATTTACCAATATTCTTTTTCAAGCCACCAATTCAAGCACAAACCCTCCTATTTAAAATCTTGAAGTCGACCACGATAATAAGCCACCGTGAAAAAATAGAACCTAAAAAGTTGTTGGAGTCTCTAATAGTAAATGTCTTTGTTAAGTATATTATTAGCAATGCAATGTGTTATATTATGTTGTATATGCTAGAGTGGATGTGGAAGAGGAAGCATAAAATAGGAACATCGAGAACAAGAGAGTTATGTGGTTTAGCCTTGTCGGCCTACATCTATGGAGGAATCCCTTTAGGGTTACATCTTTATTGTATAAGAGTGTAGTACAAAACCTGTGTTATAATGAATCCTAACATAAGAATATATAAGCGACTAAACCCTAGACTACTAGTACAAGTAGAACTGAGCTTGAGCCTATTACATTGGGCTGATATGTCTAATATATCTCTAATAGTCTTCAATTTGAAGAAAAATAAAGGAGGATGTAGAGCTAAATTAAATGCCTTCAATATTAAAAAGAATGAGAGATAGAAAGCGAGATGAAAACTGGCAATGTACATGAGTTTGTGGCTCTTAAACTATAGGAATTTTAATTTACATATTTATCTCTATTAGTTGAAAACTTGTAGGTGGATATGATGAGGGTATTTTGGGCAATGTATTAGTAAGAGTTAGAGTTGCATTTTTAACGAATTGTCTTTTAATTTTGTCTCTACTTAAACATAGGGGTGTAGAGACATTTTTGAACTAAAAAAATGAGAAATCCAAACAGGAGAAGCTCTTTAAATAGTAGTATAGATATCTAATGACAACTAATACTTATTATAAGATTTAAAAATTAAAAAGTAAAACTGTGCAAAGCACGGGTCAACAGCTAATTTGTAATATTTTTGGAGGTATTTGGCTTTAGGCTTAAGCCTGGCTGTTGCAATATAAGAAATGACGCTTAGGAAATAATATCTTTGTAATATATGAATACTGTTAGGTTCTAAGACTTTAAGTTTAAATGTATTAGAACTTCAATTTGTAATGTTGGCAAACCATAATTAAAACGTTTTAGCCTTGTTTAGACTTGCTCAAATCATTAGTTTTTATGTAAAGTTAGAATCGAGTTACTACAGGATTTACTGCATAAATCTGCCTGGCTCGATCGATCGAAAATTAGACTTGATCGATCGAAAATCGTGCAGATTGTTTTTCTGCAGAATTTTCCAACTCAGCCCAAGCCCGTTTGACGTGTAGGATTTTATGTTTTGCCCTAAGTATAAAAGGGAAAACCCTAGCCACGTTTTAGGTTGCTCTTTATGTTGTGTGTGTGAATCTTTTGTGAGATCTAGAGGTGTTTGCCTTCACATACACTTAGGGTTTCCAATCTCGAGATTGATGTCGAGAGCTTAGTGATCAATTCAGTTGCAGTTTCAAGAGTTTAAAGATATACAAGCAGGAGTGTTTGTGCTTGTTGTGAATCCAAGAAAGAAGTAATCCGTAGACTCAGAGTTGTCACGTGATTGTGGTAGTAAGTTTCCTACTCGAGGTAGCTATAGGATGTTAGTAGTCTAAGTCGATTTTGTGTAAATTTCAATTCTTTCATAGTGGATTCGTTTTACCTTGAGGATAATTAGGTTAAATTCTCCCCAGGTTTTTTACTGGTTTGAATTTCTTGGGTTATCATATCATTGTGTTCTTTATTTTTCACACTTTGCAATGATATGAAATATTTGTGTTAACCTAGATTTGATAATTTGACTAAGTAATAACTTGGCTAATTAACTAGGTTAATCTAGTTGTATTTTACAACTAATACTTATTATAAGATTTAAAAATTAAAAACTAAAACTTTGCGAAGCACGGGTCAACAGCTAATTTGTAATATTTTTGGAGGTATTTTGCTTTAGGCTTAAGCCTGGCTGTTGCAATATAACAAATGACAAGTAGGAAATAATATCTTTGTAATATATGAATGCATTGTTACTCAAGACTTTGCCTAATTCCAAGTCGGATAAAATTTAGTTACAAAATTGATTGTAATCTAAGACTACAACATTACTCAATATCTTTTTATTGGAAGTGAATTTTGACAAATCTACCATTGGATTACATTTTCTTCTTATATCCTTCATGCTTGCAAAATTTCTATAAAATTAAAGATCAATAACTATGTCATTAATAAATTTTTTAAATTGTAAGTTTTTGTAGTTCAAAATTATGCATAAAATGTAAGCTTATAAATCATATAGTAAATAATATTCAATTGGCACAAAATTTGATATGTGTGTTAAGAATATAAAGAACATGCAATTCAATAGTTAGATTTTAAAATAGGGATAATTACAGCAAACCCACCTGTGCTATGGCCCGTTTTCACTTTGCCTACCCGTGGTTTAAAACTTTACACTTTGCCCACCTGAGGTGCCTTCCGTTAGGGATCTGTTACCCACCTCTCCATTTGCCGTTAGAAAAACACATTTTTACGAAAAAACAAACATAACAAAGATCAAAAAGTTAAAATTTTTTTGTTGTTTAAGAACTTCTTTGAGAACAAAAACACAAATCAACAGTTCTGGACTTAACATTTTAACTTTTCAAATTTTCAATTCAAAGCTTAAAAATTAAAAACCCACACAAGTTCTTTCCTCTCCTCTCATTTCATTTTCTTTCCCTTCTCCGCTGTTCCCTCCTTCTCTTCCTTCTCTCAGACGCTCTCAGGTCTCTCTCTCTCTTTGCGTTCCACTTCACCTGCGATAAAAATATACGTAAAACAAAGAAGATCAAACTTTCCCGAGAAAATTTTCAAAAGCTTTCCGGGGGAATCGCGGTAGCCAAACACTGGAGAGAAAGGATTTGAAAAAAGCGAGCTGGTTTTGAAGTTTGAGTGGTCTTTCTTCGATAGATGGTTGTAGTGGATAAGAACAAGGGTACGAGCATGGCGCTGGGACCGGAGAGATCGAAGGCTTTGCACAATTTCACTATGCCGTGTTTGAAGTGGGGGAACCAGAGGTATTTGAGGTGCATGAAGCCCGGTCCGGATGGCGGCCGTGAAGCTCCGACGGAGGCGATGGTGAATCGGCGATCTCCGGCTACGATAGCGGAGAGCTCTTCTACGGGGACTCGGGGAAAGGAATCGGAGAGAACAAGGAAGAAGGATTGGAAATCGGGAATCGAAAACGAAGGGATCGATGCGGTCAGAGAGAAGCTGTTGTTTGATCTGAAAACCGCGACGGATAAGATGAAAGACGCGATTTTTCGGAAAGAAGAAGAAGAAGACGACGAAGAAGAAGACGACAAAGAAGAAGAAGAAGAAGAAGAAGAGGAGGAGGAAATCGAAGAGGAAGATGACGAAGCGAAAATTGGAGAGAAATTGGCTTCGCCGTCGTCGGCGGTGGAAGCGAGGCCGTGGAATCTGAGAACGAGGAGAAGGGAAAGAAAATGAAATGAGAGGAGAGGAAAGAACTTGTGTGTGGGTTTTTAATTTTTAAGCATTTGAAAAGTTAAAATGTTAAATCCAGAACTGTTGATTTGTGTTTTTGTTCTCAAAGAAGTTCTTAAACAACAAAAAAATTTTAACTTTTTGATCTTTGTTATGTTTGTTTTTTTGTAAAAATGTGTTTTTCTAACGGCAAATGGAGAGGTGGGTAACAGATCCCTAACGGAAGGCACCTCAGGTGGGCAAAGTGTAAAGTTTTAAACCACGGGTAGGCAAAGTGAAAACGGGCCATAGCACAGGTGGGTTTGCTGTAGTTATCCCTTTAAAATATGTAGTAATGTGAATGATATTGAATAAGGTTGTAGTCTTAGGCTACAACTAATTTTATAGCTAAATTTGTCCTTCCAACCCCCCCTTCTTTTGTAAAGAAAATCAATATAAATGGGAATTAAATTTTATCAATTATAGTGGAAACACAACTACATAAGAATACTAAATTTTAAGTGAAAAATTCTTTCTCCCCGAAAGAAAAAAACACTTTATAAACTCCTAATAATTTTACTATATAATATAGAAATTACAACACTCAAATTTATGTCAAAGTTAGAGATACAACTCAAGTAAATCTCCGTTTTTCTTTTTCACTCCTAGTTTTTTCCTACTCTGTTGTGTTTTTCTCTTTTGCTTTCTCTCTCTCACACCGTTTGTCAATAACTGCTCTCTCTCTCTCTCTCACAATTAATTTCCTTCAGGCTTTTTTTCTTCTTCAGCGTGTAAGACACACTCAAAGTCTCTGTCCAAGAAAATGGCAAGAAGACTTTTGTGTCTTGCCAAGTGACAACAACATGATTAATGAGGTGTCTAATTAGTCTGGGCTGGACCACAACGCCACCATGCACCCAACATCTTTTAGCTAGGAATTAGTATTACTCCACACGAAAGATCTTTGGCTTTGGTCAATGCTATCACATATACTCTAAGGTATTGAGAAGAAACTGGCTTTATGAAAGTTGCTCTACTCGCCATGGATAGCTAGTTTGCCAACCCTAAATTTTAGTCACAATTGGTCTCTAATGTTTTTATTGGAAAAGTCACCTGATTCCTAAAGACATTGACTTAGAAAATATTTTTAGAAACTTTTTATAAGGAAAAGAAAAATGAAATCTAGAGCTTCCCTATGTACCTTTATGGGTAGCCTAGTTTGTTACCCCTACTTGGGTGGTAGAATCTCTAGCTTCTTCATTTTATAGATAGAAAGAGAAGATATTGTTAGTGCAAACATAATGATAATGGAAATAATATAGAGAAACTAAATAATATTTCTGAATATCATTAACTTGAAGAGAAAAATTACGCAACACTATTTAAATTGAGGCGCGACGCTCGCTCTCTTTAAGGAGATTCAAGCCCTTGGTTGGATAAACTTTGTAACCGGTGCAGATCTTCTCTAACTTGCCTCCCCTAGAATACAACAGTCCAACAAATGTCATATAACTAGAATGACTTTTGCACAAAGTGTTTAAGCCCAAAACTTCACCAGAAAGAATGCCCTTCCTCGCCAAAAACCTTTGTAATATTGCAGTAACTTGGATTGGGTCTGAATATGACTTTTTATAGGCTCAATGGGCTTCATGAAATTATTACTCAAATTAATATGATTAATTAGGTCCATAATTATAATGTGGTGGGCGTTACAAGATTAATTGCTGGACATAAATCTGATGGGCTGGAGTTACACAATTAATGGATGAGATAAGGAGTTATTGAAGAATGAAAAAGCCTAACAGCTAATCCATTAAGTGGGTGAATGACTCCTCGTTTTTCATAATAGAAAGGTCATTTACTCTCCAATGAATATGGAAATTTATTCTGAATGTATCTAGCCAATATTTGAAGCAATACATATCAGCCCATTAATCACCATAATTAAAAAGAATAAAATAGTCTCTCTTCTTTTCAATGTAGGATTAAACATTTCATTAACTTTTTATTTTCTATATTAACTCCCAAATCATTATATTTATATTATCAAATTTATTCATTTTAATTCAATAATATTAAAATGCTCCAACAGATATTGATGCGGAAGACATGATGAGATCAAGTCTATTAGAGCTTTATCACATAATTTTTTTTATGGTTTTTCATCGAAACGCTTAGTTTTTTGGACTGAAATGGCATCTATACATAATGATTGACCACAACAAAAACATACTTGGGGATCGAAACATCTAAATTCGAATTTTAGAGATCAACTTGTTGAAGGAACGGAGACAAAGATAGAGAGAAATTTCAGAATAAACTATTTTGTGTATTTACTGTATATATATCATGTGTATTTTGTTAAGAGAGGGACCAGTATATATTGGACCTAGACTAGTTGACCTAAGGGAATAAGGGATCCTTGAATTTTCATTGAGTGTTTGAAACTAATAAATCTATGAAAATATATTTTCAAGAAAATATTTTCACATTTTACAGTATTTGTTTTAAAGTAAAATATTTTCAATCAACTAAGCCAACTAAGGCAAATTTGTGTAAAATATTTTACACTTGAAATATTGGTAAAATATTTTACATTCATTGCACTCTCTCGTTCCCGATGCATTGCCTCTCTCTCACTTTTACGCTTTCTCAGATTTCTCTCCATAACCCAACCCACCATCAGCCCTTCTCTCTCACCCATCACCGGTTCCATTGCCTTCAACACCACCCATCACCAGCTCTCCCTTCACCGTCGCCACCTATCACCAGCTCCACGTCATCGGAACCACCATCAGATCTCAAGTTCTCTTAGTGCCACTATCAATCTTGTTCCTTCTTCAAGATTATTTAGCTGGGTTTCTGGAGGTTGGGTTGCGATGGGGCTTGCTTTTAGTGTATCGGAGGTGAATCTAGTAACGAGATTGTACAGCTTTTGGTTTATGGATTTTGGGTCTCAGTTGTTTGAAGGATTTTGGGTCTCAGTTGTTTGATCTAGTGGCTTGATGGACAGCGTGGGTGGGGTTGTTTTTCATGGTTCTTAATCTTTCATTTTAGTGGCAGATTTCAATTGTTTCTCATTTCTCATGGGTTACCGTTGTTTTTCAGGATGATTGTGGCAAATCTTGATTATTTTTTCCATAGGTTTGTGGCTTTGTATTTACCGGTGATCCTCTAATAGTTCCAAATAGATTTCTTTGATTTGGTTGGTCGAAAATGCACTGATCCGGTGGGTTGTGAGTTAGAAAAATGTTCACATTTTATATTAAAAAAATTTTGAAAATGATTTTCCTTGTACGCAATCAAACACTGTAAAGTGAAAATATTTTCAGTAAAATATTTTACATTTGAAAATATTTTACTTCAAAACAAACCGAACATTGATTGTCCTTCATTTTAGATGAATCAAGGATATGTACAATCAATGTTGAGATACTATATAAACAAAATTGATCTCAAAACTAAATTTGGACTTGCCAAAATGTATTTTAACCAAGAACGAATATAACCAAATTAAAAAAAAAAATTTATATAACCAATTTGCTCATATCTTACTATTTTCTCCTTCTACAGCATTATACTACTTTTTTTTTTTTTTTCCTCACTTTCTTACCTGGCAAACATTAGGCAAGAAAGAATAGCACGACAAAGACAACAATAGGAGCAACGATGGCGACTATCCTTACTGTTGGGATTTGGCTTTTATCTGCATAAGCAACATCTTGGCTTAGAGCATCTCTAATAGATTAGCTAAATCTATTTTTTGGAGAACAAACCCCAGAAATCAGCTCTAACATATTCTTCAAATGTAAAACCTTTCCAAAATTTTTTGAAGTTTCTACAGTGCTTCTCTAAATATAGAAAACACTGTAACAACTCCAAATGAATTTCTCTTCTTTAAAAAATCATACAACTCAATAAAAAACAATTCTTTCTCTCTCCTCTCACAACTGCTACAAACATTCACAATGGCTACAAACACAACAATCCTTTCTCTTAAACATCTCTAAACTCAAGCATAATCAAAATACAAAATAAAAAACACAATCTTAAAATTAATCAAATCATAACAATAAAAGCAACCAAAAAAAAAAAGACAGAGAGCTAGCAACAGTGGAGCAAGCAAGATTCTGCGCTTGCCTATGTCCTTCGATCAACGATGAAGCAAGCAAGATATCTCTTACTTGTTCTTTCTCTGTTTCTTATCACATAGAGAGCCAGAGAATGTTCTAGAATCAAGTAGAAAAAGAAAAAGGAGAGAGAGAGAGAGAGAAAGAGAGTTAGAGAAAGTGATCTGAAATCAAGTAGAAAAAGAAAAAGAAGGGAGCTAGAGTGGATATACGTGTGTGGTGGAGAAAAAACAAGAGAAAAAAAAAACGTATGGATGATATTGAAAGGAAAAATAATATAAAGAATAAGAAATGACAATTAAGAAATGCTATCACAATATTTTCACAATAAATCTTAAGTAACAGATTGTTATTAGCTAATATTGGCGAGTAAAAAAATAATTTCAGTGATGGGTTTAAATTATAACTAATAAAAACTTTCCACGTAAGATTTTGTTTTGATTCTTGTCAAAGTATTCCAAAAAATGTTGTGAAAAAAACACTTCTCATTGAAAGATATAGTTGTTGGAAATGTGCATATGAAGAATAAATGATGATTAAAAAAATAATGAAGAATGAATGAAGAAATAATATTTAAATTAGATGGAGAAAATGATAGAGAATCTGTTGAAAAGTGTATTTAAAAAAATAGATGGTAAAAGCTAAATATCACTGTTCACTGTCCAAACAGTACAAAAATTTAGATAAGCTGTTGAAGATGATCTTAGTGATGGTTATATCCTAGTTCCTAGATAAAAATTCCTCCTTATATCAAAGTGGAACAAAACTCTTTAGGGGTTGTTGCCTTGTTGGTTCTATGCCTAGGCTATCAAGGCGGTTGCCATGTCTTTAAACGTGCACAGAGTCCGACCTTTCCTTTGGAAATTGGGAGGTTATTGTCCCATCAGACTACAAACGAGAGAGTTCACAATTGAGATAATATTATATCATATCATATACAATATAAAAAAAGTTTGTACTTAAAAATTGTGGTTATGCCAAATGAACATACTACTTAGTTGTCAAGTGGTTCTACTAAATTTTATTAGCAATTTTTTAGATAGAAACAACAAATTAATTATTTTTTATTAAGTATTTTTCTTAATTTTTCTTATCAACATTTTTTTAAGTGGTTTGTACTTGTCAACTTTTTTTATTTCTGTGTAAAAGAAAGTGAGAGAAAATGATAGAAAGTTTGATTCTAAAAATCCTAAAATGATTTATACTCTCCAATGTACTTAAATTAAAGGAAAAAAAATACAATTTATATCCATTAACTTTGCCCAAAAACTATTTTAGTAATTTAAGTTTGGAATTGGTCATTTTAGTCAAGGTCATTTTGTCCAAAAATCATTTTAGTGTTTTTTAAGAACTCTCTTAGTCTGGTAACGCTTTCCAAAAATCACTCAAAACTACTAGCTTAAAGGTTTGAAATGGTTTTCAAGTAAACTTGTTGGATTAAATTAAACTTCTACCACATATTTGTTTAACCACAGTACAATTAGAAAAGAGTTTAACTTTTATAGTTGTAGATCGAGATTATAAAAAGCGAACACTAGACACACACAACCAAAGTTGATATTACTTTGATATTTTGTTTTTTTTTATGTTGTTTTATTCTACAAACGGTACATTAGAAGAAAGTTTTGATGTTGTAAATTTATCTTATTTTTTTCTCTTAAGGAATATTATTCCATTGAGTTATTATTTCTCAAAAAAAAAAAATATATATATATATATATATATATGTGAGGACACTGAGATCGACTCATTAAGATTTATCCGCTTTGGGGAGCCAGGCCCGCACGTTTATCCCTCTAGCCGCGAGTGTGGGAAGTGGCAAGCGTTGCACTTGGACCAGCAGTCCCACATCGGGTAGAGAGCGCTCCCACTCATGGTTCATAAGGCTCTGGACCTCCCATGAGTGTACGTTTACTCACGTATGCGATCGCATACGTGAGTAAACGTACACTCATGGGAGGTCCAGAGCCTTATGAACCATGAGTGGGAGCGCTCTCTACCCGATGTGGGACTGCTGGTCCAAGTGCAACGCTTGCCACTTCCCACACTCGCGGCTAGAGGGATAAACCGTGCGGGCCTAGCTCCCCAAAGCGGATAAATCTTAATGAGTCGATCTCAGTGTCCTCACATTAAAACGCTTTTTGGTTGTAGAGGGGCGAACCCTGACTAGTCCCAAGAAGTTTATCCGCTTTGGGGAGCCAGGCCTTCACGGTTTATCCCTCAGCCAATGGATGGGAAGTGGCAAGCTTTGCACTTGGACCAGTAGTCCCACATCGGGCAGAAGAGTAAACGTACACTCATGGGAGGTCCAGAGCCTTATGAACCATGAGTGGAAACGCCCTCTGCCCGATGTGGGACTGCTGGTCCAAGTGCAACGCTTGCCACTTCCCATCCATTGGCTGAGAGATAAACCGTGAGGGCCTAGCTCCTCAAAGCGGATAAACTTCTTGGGACTAGTCAAGGTTCGCCCCTCTACAACCAAAAAGCGTTTTAATGTGAGGACACTGAGATCGACTCATTAAGATTTATCCGCTTTGAGGAGCCAGGCCCGCACGGTTTATCCCTCTAGCCGCGAGTGTGGGAAGTGGCAAGCGTTGCACTTGGACCAGCAGTCCCACATCGGGTAGAGAGCGCTCCCACTCATGGTTCATAAGGATCTGGACCTCCCATGAGTGTACGTTTACTCTTGTATGCGATCGCATACGTGAGTAAACGTACACTCATGGGAGGTCCAGAGCCTTATGAACCATGAGTGGGAGCGCTCTCTACCCGATGTGGGACTGCTGGTCCAAGTGCAACGCTTGCCACTTCCCACACTCGCGGCTAGAGGGATAAACCGTGCGGGCCTGGCTCCCCAAAGCGAATAAATCTTAATGAGTCGATCTCAGTGTCCTCACAATATATATATTCTATAAGTTTTTGACTAAAATTGTGTCATGCACGGGCCTTTTAAGGAGCTAAAGTTGAAATGATCCCATACATTAAGCAACAAAAAATACAAGCAAGAAATGGATAAAAAAGGAGGGACAAAATTGTCCATTAATTAAAAAAAATGTAAAGGACTAAATTAGAATATTTTTAAATTACAAGACCAAATTGATACAGATTCATATTTGATAGACCAAAAGTATATTTACCCAAAAATTTAATTGCTCTTCCCTTTAGTGGGATAAATATCAAGGTTTTCAGACTTGGACCGTTCATTGAACCGTAAAAGGGAGAGGTTCAAAGTTTTTGAAGTCGAACCGAGGTTGAATCGGGGTCGAACTGTAATGATGTCATAATTAATTTAATAATTATTTAAATATATATAAAAACATTAAATTAATAAAAAATAAAAAAAATAACTAAAATAATTCAAAACAACTATAGATAGTATTTTTTATAACATAACTTTCATAATACAAATAAAATTATTAAATTCTAAAAAATAATTGTTGTTGTTATTTTTAAGTCATGACAAAGCACACTTTAGTATCCAATAACTTTTATTTTATGAAACCCAATAAAATAGTTAAGAGACAAATGAGTTTATTTACTCATGGCCAAGCCCATTTGACTACTGATCATTTTTTTTTTTTTTTTTTGCCAAGCTCATTTGAATAGTTACTGTTCACAATTTATTATGAATTAAAAAAAAAAATCAAAAGCTAGATCTTAAGATGTCCATGCATTTAAAAATGGTTAAAGTTAAATAAATAACAAAACCCAAAGAAGGAAGTGCTTGACAACAAGCAAGCATTATATGTGAGTAGTTGACACTAAAGCACGCAGCAACAAAGAAGAGGTCTCTAGAAGCAGCGAAGAAGTTTACAACATTTTTAACAATACTTTCACAACAAAATTTATGTGAAAAGTTATTACTAGTTCTAATTTGAACTCACTATTGAAAATATTTTTTTATTCACCAATATTAACTAATAATAATCTGTTACTTAAAATTTATTATGAAACATTGTGAAAATAATGTAGTAACATTTAATTGTGATTTTTTATTCTTTTTCCTTTCTTTCATTACATCCATACGTTTCTTTTCCTTTTCTTTTCTTTTTTTTTTCTCTTGTTTTTTCTCCTCCACACACGTATCCCCATCCCCCACTCCTCTCATCTTGCTTTTATTTTTCTAGACTCTTCCTCCACACAGCGTGTCCTCCTCTCTCTGCTTTTATTTTTCTTTCTTTATCTATAGCTCTCTCTTCCTCATTCTCTTTCTCTCATACTCTCACCCTGTCACACACACATTACTAGCAGAGAACAAAGCTAGAATTTAAAGCTTGCTTTGCCCAAGAGAAGAGTTTCTGAAGAAAGGGAGCTGCGTGATGTACTCTGAAGAGAGAAGAAGAAGAAAAAGAAGGACATGTTGTGTTTCTCTGGAGATGGCAGTGGCACAGTTTCTGAAGACATGATGTACTCCCAACAGTTGTGTTTCTTTTTCTTTTGCTTTTCTTATTATTATTATTTTTTAGGTTTAGATTCAAAGGGAACCGTGAGAAGCGGTCCAATCACGGTTCTCAGAACCGTGCGATTGAACCGCGATTCGAACTGTTTCCTGCTTTTTGGGCATAGATCGGTTCTTAAGATTAAAGAACTGTAATTGTGAGAGGTTCACGGTTAACCCGGTCGGACCGTACAGTCCGGTCCGGTCCGGGTTTAAAAACCTTGATAAATATTATGAAAACTTTAAAAGAAGTATAGTGAAAGGGTAGTTATTTTGAAAGGTAGCATTATTTAAAAAACTAATAATTGAAGTGGTTGTCAAATGTCTTGTGTCTTAACTGGTTAATATTTTTTAATATTTTTAATTAATACATTCAAATTTTAAATTTATTTTTTTTAAATTATTGAATTATCAAGACGAAGTGATTAAGATTATTTTATTAACTTTATTAATTATTAACTAAGTAAATAATATATTTTTAAAACTAAGTAGATAATTTTTTAGATAGGTAGAAACTAGATAGTTATGAGGCAGAGCGAGGTAGGATTTAAACCCTAGTAAAAGGGGTTGACTAGAAATATCAGCTATTTTTTTTAATTAATAAATATTACCTAGTTGATTTACAACTTATTATTGTTAATTATTAAAAAAAGAAAAGAAATATATCACACCTTCTGGTTCATGCGTAGGCAGAGGCAGAAGCCCTGGTGCAGGCGTGGGTGCGGTATTGATTATCTTGTAAAACGGGTACATTGCGTACTTAACGCAACAGCTAGGCAAAAGAACATTTGCCTCTGGCTTTCCAGCACAACACGCAGGAAGGTTGCAAATAGCCGTCCCAAGACATCTCTTGCGATCGGTGGTGGACAGGTCCGGTGTGCACTGTACAACGCTGTATATCGTTTGAAGCTCGGAGAAATTCGCTTCTTTGGTCCCAAACTTGTTAGAACCGACTGGAACTTCCGAGGCCTGATTCGCTAAGTCATTCATTATCGTGCCCAGCAGCTGATTGAACTGCTCACGTTTGGCGATATTCTGGGTGTTATACGTGCAAACTGAAGGGACCTTGTCCACGGCTGAGAAGAAATACACGTTAAAGTATCGCATCATGCACTCACTGTACCAAATTACAGCAACCAATTCTCTCGAGCACTCTTTGGCGAGGAATTTGGCTGCGGTGGCCACACAATCTCAGCACACTTCGGTACTGACATCCCTGACCATTTTGTTGGCTTTATTCCGTGCCAAATTTGCTTGTAATTCAGCATTTAGAAACTCTGTATTTAGGTGGAAATCATGTAAGAGTAGTGTGTGAGAAAGTGTGAAGAAATGCTCAAGACTGTGCAGTGAAGCAAGGACTCACGACTGGATTTCGGGGGTGGCTCTCGGGTGGCAAGCCACTAGAAGAAGCACACGAGTGAAGCATGTAGAGAAGTTAAACTGTCATGCCAGCTGTAGCACTACAGGACAAAAAGTCCAGACTGGCCATTTAGTTAGCTTGCAGCTGAAACTTATGACTCAGTCAAGTCACGAAGCCAAGTCACCAGCTAGCTTTGTTTTGGAAAAATGACTTTTCGCATTCCAAACACACACTAGTATAAATAGACCCTTATACCCACGAAATGTAAAGAGTTTCTAGAGAGAATTTTGAGAGAGAAATCCTAGAGAAAAATAAAATTGACTCATTCACAATCTTTACATAGTGACTCTTCAAATTCCTTTACTCTCATCCTTTCCATTGTTAGATCCTTGAGAGGTACATTACCCAAATCCTTTTCTCACCTTACCCATATTTGTGAGAAGACTATTTGGTGCTTGGGAAGCAGTTAGGAAGAGACCAATCGATATTGGTTGATGCTATGGGTTATAGCGGAATCCGGTAAGCTAAAGAAGACAAAGGTTCGGCGCAACCTCATTGTAGCAAGAAGCTTCGAGGGTTTAGATACACTAGGTAGATTAGGCTTGGAGGGTCTTCTGCTGTTCATGTATCGTAACTTCATTCTTTAGTGGATTATTGACCGCTTGAAGAGCGATGAAGAGGTTTTATGCCGAGGGCTTCAGTTTCCTCTTCGATAACACATCGTTGTGTTATCCTTGTATTTGCATCTCTCTTTCCTTAATCTTTGCCATTTAATTTCTGTTGTGGATGTGATTTTATTTGGTTTAGATTGTCTATCAATTCTGTTATAAGCTTATGTTCATTTTCTGCACATACATTGTTTGATATTAAGCTTGAATTGATAATTTGTAATTTGGGGGTCTAAACGTTCAAGATGCTTTTCATACTATTTGAACATTCAATCCCCATGGCAGAGGTGGAGGGCATAGATGGGGTCTGAGATGTTGATGAATTTTTGGAGTTTGCTGATGGCGTTGGAGGAGAGGGAAGAAGTAAGGGAGCTGGTGGCAGGACTGTAGAATTGGAATTCAACAGTGGCATACAGGGAGGTGGAAGAGAGTAGGGATATTAGACTGGATTGGTAGGAGCTATTTTCGGGGATAGTGGTATCGTTTGGACAGAAGTGGTAACGGTACTCTGGTGCGCCATATGCAGGAGAGGTCTGGCTGAGGACGCTAAGCATGGAAATTAGGAGCAGAATTGGAAGAGAGAAGAAGTCATTTTGATGAATCTATCAATTTCTTCCTCTTTCTAAGTAATAAGGATGCAAACTTGATTTTCAGCTGAGGATTCAATGAATAAATGAGATTAGTAGTGGTGATGATGCCAACTTAATTAGGCTGCTTTAGGACAAGAGGTCTGCTCAGCTTAAATCAAGACGTAGCAGGTCAACCAAGCAAGTCACGCAACTTTGATTGGAGGGACATGGCCACGTGAGAATGAAAGTTCAAATAATATGTTATGCAATACATTTTGAAAATTTGTCTTCGCTTGCGTCATGTTGATTATATAATAAACATTGATGTTGTAATCCTTTCTTTTACATGAGATGCCTTGAGTTATTTTTAAATAGACCATTTCAAAAAAAATTTAATACTATTTTTATAAAAAATATTTTTTTTTAAATAATGCTATAATCACAAACTATTTATTTATTTATAAAGTTCCAAGTTTACTTTTAACATATTGTCCTATAAATAATTGAAAAATTAGAACAAAAGGTAAAGGAGAAAAAACACAACTATTTTTCAGCTTTCAAATATATCACATATACTAATTAGGACAGTAAACAAGCCAAACCAAAAGGAGTATTAAAACTTTTGGATTATTTATTTAATGATATCTTACTAACTTGTATACAAATTAAAATTAAATTATCAAAAATTATATCTTTTATCTCATATTTAACAAATAATTAAGTTTCTAAAAAATTACGCAATACCAAATGTACACAATTGCATGTGAATGCTCTAAAGTTAAAATGGTCTGAAAGAGAGAGAAAGCAAGTCTACCCACTGAAAGGTCCATTTTCAGGGTTCGCACTAGAAATTACAAAGATTCTTCGTCCATATCTTGTCTCTAAAAGTGAGCATGAAGTTTCAAAGCTTTATATATATTCGAGAGGAAAATACTAGGACAACAACTTTTGCCATAGCTTTTGTTACAATTTGCTCATGTGGTAAGTTGTGAGTAGTTCACAACTCCACAACTCTATTACTCACAACTCGCCACATGAATAACTTGTAGCAAAAGTTGTACTCTTAACATTACTCATAGTGTACAACCACAATTGGTTTAAAAAAAAAAAAAAAAAAAAAGAGTAATGCTAGAACCACGTACAATTGGTAAGTTGCAACAAAAGTTGTGCATAGCCCTACCATTTCTCATAAAAAATATCTGGTGCTCGTCTTTTGGTTTGTCATTCCATTATCAACAAGAACAGAACTACGAAGAACATGAAGAAAAAATAAGCAGCAGGATGTACGGTTTGAAGTTGACGTAGTTCAAAGATTGATTTTTTTCTCTGTTGAACTCAGGACCTCCGGCTTTAATACTATGATAAATTACCAATTTTTCCAAAAGTTTAAGCTATTAGGATATAGTAAATGTAATCCTTTAACTACATACTTCTAATACTTAGTTAAATAACTTCAATTTTTTATTTCATTTCAGTGTTTGTTTCAAATTTAGTGCTCTGTTTTCATAGCTATGAAAATGGGCAGAGGATAAAAACTTGTGATATATGATATATGATATCTGTCACAAAACTTGGATTACATGTTTTGTGAATTGGAACACGGAACCTTAGCATTTGTTTTCCGTGGCAAAGAAGGGGAAGGAGAGAAAAGAAAAGAAAATTTTTGGGAGAGATCACACACAATACACCCATTTTTTTTAACTGTATGTAACAGTCAATACCCAACATAAAACTTTGAATTGTATACTTAGCTTAGCGTAACGGAGAGTTTTTTTTATATAAACGTTTGCTTCTCTTTGTTAGGGTCAAATCATTTGGATTAGGTTCAATGGAGGTGAGGTTTTGTAATTCAGGCATCACATCAAATTCTGTCAAAATAGCAAAGCAAGATGCTTCCTTGCATCAAGGAGAAGTTCATTTTGCTAATCAGATCAGCTCACAAGTTCAAGGTGACAAAGGCATTGATCAAACAGCTGCTATGGCTCTGATTGAAGCAATGCCTCACTATGATCAACTCCTATACTCAATGCCATAGATATTGCCACGTATGCAAGGATGATGGGAAGGTACTTGGTCACGTGTGTATGAGCTGGAGTATGGCTGTAACAGATTTTCCCCTTTTTTAGGGAATTAGTTTTGATAGCTTTTCTTTACTTGCTTTAGTTTCTGTATATATATAGGATCTAGGCTTGTATGTAAAACACTTGTATTCTTTTACTCTTTCTTGAATAAAGGGTTCAATTTCTATTTAGAGAGAGAGCATAAGATTTTACAAATTCCTTTACTCCTGTTATAATTTTTGAATAATTCACAAAAAAGCATCTTATTTAATTTATGACTGAACCCACCAATCATCAAATATATGTAAGAAAGAGGAGTACAGTATTTTGTTCTTCTGAAGTATTATATAATTTTCTGTGTGAGATATAGCCGTTTATTGTATTTGAGATTTTTTTTTTTTTTTTTTTTTTTTTTTTTTTTTTACGGATCGGGTATTTGTGCAATTCTTATTGCTTAGTTACGTAGAAAAGCTAGAATTATAAACTAATAGTAGTATAATTTTTTTTTTAAATATTGAGTTCTCACTGATTATTGTATAAACAAGAAACTACTTGCCGAGACCTAGGATAATTATAGGAACTTCTTTCTAAGGATAAATTCGCACAAGACGTTTGACTTTGTGTGTGCACATTTTAAAATGAAATTTGCACAAGATGTTGGGCTTTGATGTGCATATGTGTGCATATAATATGAGTGATCTGAACTATGAGTGATTTGTTGCATAACCACATGGTTGCTTGAATGATTGAAATATACCGAATATCTAGAGAGCTTATATTAAAACCATAGCAGCTATGGCCTGCTTGGCTGCTTTTGAGCGTTTTGGTTTTGATCAGACATTGCAGAGTATTGGAAAAGCTTGGATGGTTGTTGTTGCAACGGTTGCATGTATTAGTTTATTTGATATCCATCACCGATGCTGATGTACCCAAGAATCGATTGGAAGTCCCTTCAGTATCTCCAACTAGTCCACCTTGGGCTGCACCTGCTGCCTCTGATCTGCTTCTACTAGCTGATCTTCCTTTAGACCATAAACCTATTGCGATTTTTGAGAATGTTACCTCAACAGAGACAGAGTCCGGTGCTCATGCACGTCCTTCTGCTTTAGCTCAGCCACCGCTATAATCGGGCTTGTACATGTGTGGGGTGTTTTTTAAAATTATTGGGTGAATTTAAAACTTAAGCCCATGAACTTTGGTTGGAAAGCCCAAGCCGAAGCTCTAGAATTTTCCTATTGGCGTATGAGTTATTGGCAGCAAACAAAACCCCAAATTTTCTCCTCTTTCCTTAGCAATTGGTCAGCCAGCACCTTCCCCACTTTTTGCAGAAAATACACAATGGTTGTGGCATCAATGGGAAACAAAAACTCCACAAATTTCATCTTTTTCCTTTCACCCATTTTCCCTTGACTGCTTCCTTTTAAGAACCTTAAGTTTCAAATTATATAGAGAAGATTAGTTGCAAAAGATCTGAACTTGCTTTGATACTTTTATCCTCTGTTTTTTACTGAAAACTTTCTTTTGGGCATTTGTGACGAGTTCGAACTCTGTTTGTGAGTGCACATTAACAGAGTTGCTGTTGTATCCTGAAAAGCGACCGTCTAAGTCATTTGCACTGACGGATTTATTCCAGTGGGAGCGAAATCACTTCCTAAGGACAGTAGATTTAGTTCCGTATCTCGGTAATAAGTTTTTACTTAATCCTTAATTTTATACTTGTCTATTATTTTTATAAGCTAATCTAAGCATATCTTATTTTACCGATATATTATTGATATTGCATTGTAATTTTGTTAATTAATTTGAGCAATCTTCAACACTATATTTCCTACAACAGGTGTGCAGTATGTAACTTTTTACTGTCTTATTTGATTTATCTATTTATTCTGTAAAGCAACTCTTCTATGGAAAAAGTGGGATGATGCTATAATGGATTTTTTTTCTTCTTTTAATATATATATATATATATATATATATATATGTATATGAATATATATATATATATATATATATTTAACTTGTTTTTCACTTTACCAAGTTTGTGGTGGAACATTGAGTGATCTGCGTCATAATTGACTATGTTTTAGGTTTCCTGGTTCTGCTTTTATCAGTCTTGTAGTCAGCATGGACCTTTCTTTGATTGAAATACCTTTTATTGCTCCAGATACTATTGCAAACCAGACTTGGTATTGAAACGAGGGATTTATGGCTGCCACTATATGTATCCAATACTGCTAGAAACTGATCTCCATTGGAACTTGGACTGCAAGTTTCTCAAATTGAGCTGATCAACTTTAATGTACTCGGCTTATAAAGGTTCAACATTTCAATGACAATGGTTCCACAGGGGATCAGTTTCTCTGCCAATGAGGCATCTGCAATAAACTCTTCGCTTGTCATACTGTTCATTGCCATTGTAGCTATGCTTGTACGTTGTTTACGCACATTCTGGCCAGGGAAGACTAAAACATCACCGGGAGAAATTGGTGTTTATCTCAAATTCTGTCATTCATCTCACGCTGTCTTTATGGTGTACTTCTCTTTAATGATCTTAACAAAAACAACTTGCTATTGGTAGAATTAGAAACCATCATGTAGATCAACTTTTGATAATGCCCTTTAAAATTTTGCAGTGGTTTAAATAACTAAACAATTTTTTGCATGATATGCGGATACTTTGCAATTTCATTTAAAATAATTTTTTTTTTTATGTTTTTTAAGACCTATTTATAATACTCATTTTGTTGTATAATATTTATGTTATATAAAAAATATTGCTAAATGTTTTGAAACTCAATTTTCTTAATTCGTACTATATAAAAAAAATTAAAATAGAATTGATTTTTGAATATAGAGTGGAATTGCTCTACTAATCTAAAATTTTGAGGTTGGAATAGATAAGTTTTTTGGGTATGCATTCACATGGGGTGCGTACGCATCCATACACATGCTTACGCACTCTATTTAAGCCTTTTTAAAAATGGGTATTGGGCTTGAAAATGAATTTTGGGATCAGGCTTGGTTTCTTGGGTCACATTTTGAGCTCTATTAAGTCATTGAGCTCCACATACAATGCTAATAATTTTGGTAGCGATTTGATTTCTCATTATTGGAATAGGAGTGCTCGAATATAGGTCAGAACAAAATAAGGTGTCCACAAAACCTATGAATTTCACCTAATTAAGGCAAACAACCATTAATTGTTAGTGCACTCGGTTGACCTTAGATTTGATTTTTCTTTGTTTTTATACCCAGTCTAAGAAATGTTTCATGGGGCAATATGGATAACAGATTATGACAATATCGATAAGATATTGGAACTTTTGGAGAGAAACTCTTTGTATACTCAGATTGCTTTAGTTAAGAGTTATCCACCACTACATAATAACTATTCCAGAAACTCATGATAATTACCAAGAAACATTTTTCTTAAGAAAAAAATTCTCCTAAGATCTCTCTCTCTCTCTCTCTCTCTCTCTCTCTCTCTCTCTCTCTCTCTCTCTCTCTCTCTCTCTCTCTCTCTCTCTCTCTCTTAGACAGGGACTAGATGGCCAAGGGCTTTTCTTCCGCACTTGATTAGGTCAATAAAACTATGAGTTTCACCTAAGCAGGGCAAATGAACAGTGTTAGAGCATTCCCATCAAGTGTGCCAAATGCCAAATATTTGATCTGTTACACTCGGTTGACCTTTCGGCTTAGATTTGATTTTTCTTTGTTTTTATACCCAGTCTAAGAAATGTTTCATGGGGCAATATGGATAACAGATTATGACAATATCGATAAGATATTGGAACTTTTGGAGAGAAACTCTTCGTATACTCAGATTGCTTTAGTTAAGAGTTATCCACCACTACATAATAACTATTCCAGAAACTCATGTTAGTTACCAAGAAACATTTTTCTTAAGAAAAAAAATTCTCCTAAAATCTCTCTCTCTCTCTCTCTCTCTCTCTCTCTCTCTCTTAGACAGGGACTAGATGGCCAAGGGCTTTTCTTCCGCACTTGATTAGGTCAATAAAACTATGAGTTTCACCTAAGCAGGGCAAATGAACATTGTTAGAGCATTCCCATCAAGTGTGCCAAATGCCAAATATTTGATCTGTTACACTCAGCTATATATAGAATTCGGTCAAGAAAGTCATCCCTCTGAATGCAACCTTATTCCTGAAGATTCAAACAGACCATGAAACACCAACAAGTATTACATTAAAATGAGAGTTAACTACTAAATCCTCAAAATAAGCATTAATCTACTGGTCTAGCTAACCAGAATCCAATAAATTGAGGCTATAACAAATTATATTTAAGTGTGATGTGGCCTTTTTTTGTCAAAGCACACATGTTAGAGTGCTATTGGTGTTTGCTTGGACAAAGGCTACAAGGTCAAGGGCGTAGAATGAGCCTTTGCTGGATTGAGGCCTAAAGTACCCTACAGAATGACTCAAGATGAACTCGTCCATGGCAAAACAAAACACTCCAAAAAGAGATAATAGCATAGCCTATGTGGGTTGGTCTACCAAAATGTGGCAATTCACCCAAAGTCTCTCCTTAAACAAACCACACTAAACCAGGTAATACTTGTTGCACATAAGCTTTTATACACAATATTACACACACCCCATTTTTTAACTAAAATTGTGACTTTTTATTTTTTATTTTTTGGAGAAGAGCTGAAATTGAGACTTCCAAGTTCAAATTTTTGAGTTCAAGTCACGGTTTCAGTTAAAAAATAGAGACTGTGTAAGACTGTATAATAAACACATCTCTATTTGGATGCACAAAAAAACTATGATTTGATGACATCCTTAGGCCTTTAGGTGGCTCCAGTGCTTCCACATATAAATATTTTTACTTTCTCAAACTCTAATGGTATCATATAATTTAGGTAACGTCAAAATTTTCGTTAAACTAATTTCTTCGAATTCTTTGTCCAAAATTATTACTATAGTAGTTAATTCAAGTAAAAAAGGGGAGAGGGTGTCAATTTTAATTTTTAAGTGGTCTAAAAACAACAAATATCTTGCTGGTGTCTTTTGCATGTAATGATGTAATAGTACTGAGAAATTTCACTTGGAGAACTTAGAAGTTAAATATCCTATATGAGTGCATGCAACTTTGATGTAACACCTTAGCTAGTAGTAAGATACATAGCCTCAAATTTTCTTTTGGCCGTTGATGAGATAAATAATTATCTCTACATATGAAAAAAAAAAAAAAAAAAAAAAAAAAGCACTCATAAAACATAAAAGAGAATAAATAATCAGGATGCATTTATCATAATCCTTATAATTCTGCCAGAGTAATGTTGTAATTTATTCAAGCAATCATGGACGCTTTGTTTTCCACTTCTTTTCCTCCATGTTTCTTGAAAGTTTCTACATCTCTTACTGTGTGAAAGTTTCACCAAGAGAAAAAGTTTGGTTTGTAATTCTTATGAAAAATAAAAGTGTACTCATACGTGCTATTATAATTAGTTCGTGACAAATTGAGGCTCATACAGTCACACAAACAACCTTTTGTATTGGGTATTAGTGAAATTGTGTGGAAAAGGCAAAGCCACGAAAATGGAAGAAGTTTCTTTTAAAGGCATTTTCCATGGTCCATTCTTGTACCTTTTCCCTTTCCATCACAACAAGGTAAGAAAAGTCTAGTTGATTACAAGACAGTTCGAAATTTCTTTGAATGTGCATATAAAGCTAACTTTTTTAGTTTCATTTATTATTCAGCATTTTCAGCCACTTTCATCAATTCATGCCAATTTTTTTTTTTTTTAATTAGCTGATCGTCTAAGCCCCACAATAACTCATCTTTCATTGAAGCTAAACTGACCTCTAGCCTTATTAAAACAAAGTCAAATTAAAAAATAAAGATGCATTGCAATCAAAGCCCACTTTCACTTAGAAGAATTTTAGTTAATTTGGCTAGAAAGCAATGTCAGGTTAGATTTTTCATGAGATGAGATGAAATGTCCATAACAGCTCAAGTATGTTGTTGTGAAGTCCCATATGCAATAACCCCATGCTATCCTTAATTTCTATAATTTGAAGATCACATCTACAGACCACCACATTACAGCAATATTTTATGTTTTTTCAAGATAAGAGAAATAGAATTATGTAACTTGCCTAGGAGAAACATAGGCACAGCCTAGGCCCATTCCTTCATTAACATCCCTATAAACACAGGTAGAGCCTAGGCCCATTTTCTCTTATTTCAAGATAGGCAAAATAGAATTATGGTTTCAAAATGAATAATGCTAGTACCGGCAAAATTGGCACAACTTTGAGCCAAACTTGCCACATAGCGAGTTGTGTTTGGTGAAGGTGTGTTAGTGAGCCATGTGGGGACATACTTTCACCAATCACAACTCGCCATGTGGCAAGTTATGGCACAAAATTGTGCCAATTTTGGTGGTACAAGATTACTCTTTCCAAATAGAAGACGTGGGTGTAAAGCAAAAGTGAGAATTTTAATTACCAGTTAGATTAGCCAGCTACCTCTATTAACATTTTTGCTACATATCAAATTTAAAATTCTAAAGACATGCTCCTATATGCATTTTCTTCTTTGCAAGAAAACAAAAGTTTCTATCACAAAATATTTGTAAAGCTGTCTTCTATATATAATACCAAGAGGAAAAATGCAAGAACTTCTTTTTATTAACTTGGCCAAGAAGTACTATCATCATCACCATCTAAAATAAGTTTAACTCCATTGTTCCTAAGAGAATTGACAATGGCCCAGATCTTAGTGCGGTTCTTAAAGCCTTTCTTCTCTACTTCCTTGTTTAAATCAACATGAATCCCTCTGCCCTGCCCTTGTTCAAGACCCTCAACCCTGAGTCGCATAGCCAACACCTCTCTAACAACAGCAGCTGCCTTTGCATTGCAAGATCGGCCACACTCAAGTGAGTCCTTGATAGAATGTTCAACTGTTGATGCCGTTACAACAACTCGTCCATTATTTCTGTCCACCACATTTGCTGTGATGTACTTTATAGATATGAACAACCGGAGCATATATCACTTTAAAACCATCATCCTTTGACAGTCTTGATGTTATTGTTAACAATAAATCAATTTGATGTCAAATTACATCTCAGCCAAAATATTTGTCCACAAAGAAATGAATCATATAATTAACAGGTTGGCATAGCAAGATAAAAGTTCTGTTTAGATCCACCAAAGTAATAGTTATGGTCTGATGAAGAACTACAAGAAAAAAGAAACAAGAAAGAACAAAGTTTTCCCCTTCAAAACCAAAATAAAAATCATGGTGTATCCCCCCCCCCCCCTCCCTCCCTGGGATGAGAGAGAGAGAGAGAGAGAGAGAGAGAGAGAGAGAGAGAGAGAGAGAGATCAAATGATGGAATTTTCACTAAGAAATGAGGCAAAGATAATACAGATGGCTCACACAGGCTTTACATATTGCTCAATATGCCAAAGATTACATCTCTTCTCTAAGGAATCTCTGTATCTAACAAGGTACGAACACCTTTCAGCTTGTGTAGATGTTATTCTAGTACGATATAATAATTTGACAAAAAAAAAAAAAAACAAACAAACAAACAAACAAACAACAAGCAAAATTACCCACAAAAAGGGTAGATGTTATTAAGGAAGACCACCACAGCACAATAATTTTGGTAACCAAGGAATTAATCGATTGGATGGTTGATATATGAATGGAGTCACAAGAACATATCCTGAAATTACTTGCTCCAAAAACTCAGCCCTTGCCCCACCTCGCCCTTAGGTTACAATTAACTTGCTCCCTCCACTCACTGGGGCAGGAAAATCCATTCCGTTTGGCACCAGGGGGTTGGTAGATTGCCACTACTACACAGGCATTGGCGCATTGCGATTAAGCAACTCATATTCACCAAGAACAGAGAGGCTTTTGTATAAACCTGATTGCACTAAAATAATGAAATTCTATAGCTTAAGGCCAGTGGTCTGTCTAAGGTTTGATGGATGAAAAGAAAATTTTTCAGACTATGCCCCAATAATATAGGAGAAAGAGACCCTTAAATATTCCAGGCATACCAAGACCTAAAAGGAGGCAGTAAATCCAAAGGCATGAGATTAAATACCAAAACCATATTATAAGTGGACCCTTATAAGACTTCCTGAAGGCTCTAATAATGCTACCTCAAAAAATGAGTCAATATAACTATGAGGGTGGCATTAGCCATATATCAAAGTTCGGTTTTAGATCCTACAAAGGAATAATTATGGCCGGATATACAAGAACTTTGAGGGAGAGGCCCAGCTAATCTTGCAATAGGGCTTAGGTTTGCTATACGTCGGTCTAGTGGTCTACCTAAAGATAAACATTACGGAATCACCTCCCAACCAACTAGATGAATTCAGATAAAATACCAAAACCATGTTATAGGTATACTGAAAATAGCACTTGAGACCACCATGTAGACAAATCAAATTTATAATGCAAGTTAAAAACATAGAATAAGGAAGCTCTACTCATCCTGAAAACATCTATATATGGAAAAATAAAAGAAAGCAAAACAAACAGAATGCTGCCTTCCTATTGAAGCCATCCCAAAACTTTGAAGAATTATAACAAGAAACAAAATCTATGGAGAAAAAACAATGTACCTTAAATGTAATCTAGTTCCTACGTGGAGCTTAGCCTTTTCCTTTACTCACAAAGCAACTCAAGCTATCACAAACAGCAGGAAGTTCTTCCACCAGAACTCTGTAAGTAATTCAAATTGAACCAAAATAACTGATCGTTCGTATACAAATTTAATTAATTAAGTAAATAAATAAAATTTTTAATTATTTAATTAAATAAATAAAATAAGAGAGGAAAGCACTACCAAATATGAACAAAGGATACAGATCAAGTTGACACTCTAGATGCAAATTTCCCAACACTTTCAATTGAAAGATTAAGAGAACAGCAGGTATAAATATATATATATATACCTCTGTGTACAGAAAAAAAGATAAATACCAAGTATTTAATTTGTCAATCATATTCTCATTGCCATTTTTCTGAGCAAACTACAGCAAGTTACAAAAAGAAAATTTTTCTTTACTTTGTCCATTATTTTCTCAGTACCCAAACAAAATAATATTGCAGAGAGGGAGAGGGATAAAAAAAAATTTACAATATCATTGAACCAAGCAGTGGATTTGGTTTGGGTTGCAAGCGGGTCCAACTCCGAGCAGCATTGGGCCTGGTCCTTTCCGCAGAATGAGCCTTTGCTCATAGTCAAAGACTTCCCTTTGTATATAAATTTATGCTACATCTGGAACTTACTGGATTTTGGGCCAAGTTCGTGGGCCACTGGCATGACTTTTCTAATGGGCCTCTCCTTTCTTCCTCCCTATTTTGTATTAGGCCCTTCACGGGCCCAGTTTTTCGTGCGTTTACTAAGTCTTTGTTCTGCAGCAAGCTTTTTCTTCTCAATTGATCGGCTAGAATCCTCCTTCCTTCATGGGCTTTTGTCATCGGGCCCAAGGACCTTGTTTGTTGGCCCATGACGTTAAAAAATGGGCACCAACAAAGTGCACAATTAGATGCAAACCAAACTTCTCTAACTCTTGTTATAGGATATGACAGAAAAAGATGATGCAGCAGTTTCTTCACTAATTTCACAAAAGACACAGCAGCCATGTCTCTTTTGCAACTCAGCTTTAACAGATAAAACATTGTGAATTATTTTCCATAAGAAGATCAAACATTTAGTAGGGCGCTTCAATTTCGATAATCTAGTTCATAAAGATTTAGAGCTCACAAATGAACTAGATCTTAATTGATTATCAGATCATAGATTGATTATCAGACATCTATGATCTAAATAAATGATACCCTTTCATAACACTATAAAGTTCAGAAAATGAATGGAAACTAGCTTATCTTTAGGAGTACCTTTGACAAAGGTAATCTCAAGATTTCATTCAACTTATCATACCTTTTTAATAATATGTTTCCCCACGGATAGCAAATGATAAGAAAGAGCAACATTAATATTGAATCTGGATGGTTGGCCATGCATGAACCAGTGGTAGTACTAGAAATGTTTTTTAGGATAGTCATTAAGAAACTTAAATTATACCGAATCTTTATTAAAAAAAAAAAAAATTTTTTGAATTGATCAACATCACCAAAAAAAAAAAAAAAAAAGAAAAAGAAAAAAAAGAAGAAGAAAATACATGAAGTTTTAAAAAATTTTCTACTAATAAAATAAAAAACCAAAAAGGAATTTGTGAGAGATAAAATGAAATTTGAGAATATTGAGATGAAAATAATAAAGTGAGTGAGTTTGAAATGATGATAGAGCAGAAAAAATTGAAAAAGTGATAGACAAAGAACAATGGATATATGATACTTGTTGTGACCGTGAGCCAAACTGCCAAGCAGGACAGAGCTGTTGCTACTATAGTGCCATCTAGGAGAATTCACGGCCCCAATATCTCTCATAGTACTATTTAAAAAAAATTAAGTTATTTTTATACATGGGATGGATTGAATGAGTTATGAATTTGAATAATTAGAGGTTTTATTTTTTTTTATTTTTGTTTTTGAATGGACTTTTTGTTGAATATTTTTTTAATTATTTGTTGTTTGGCATAATCTTGTTGTCGTTTGAGCTTTTTTGGCTATTATTTGGGCTAATTTTTATTGTTGTTATTTGGACTTTTATTTATTTATTTTTTAAGGAGTTATGGATTATGTTTGATGGCCCAAGATTATTTTTGCAAGAAATGCTGCCATCTACAATATTTCGCAACAATTTTTGATGGCAAATTGTTATTAATTAATGATAAAGTGATGTCAATGGTGGACTTAATTTAAAACCTATAATAATTTACTACTTAGAATTTATTGTAAAACTGTCATAGACGTAGCATTACTCTACTTTTGTTGAATCCAAATTCTTGAGATTTTCACTTGGGTGTTCAATATTGTTTTTTAGGTTTACATGTGTTAGCTTAAAAATAATAATGTATTATAAACTTTATTTTGCCGGTATAATTTTCTTTTTTTGGGTGCAATGAACACCCTGAAATACATGTACATAGAGCCGCCAGTGGCGTCAACTCTATAAAGGAATCATCTAGATAAAATGAAAAACTATCATTCATAAATATATAAAAATATCAACAAGTATTAAGAAATTCAGTATAGCTATGCTTGGACGTTGTTTACGAACATTCCGCCCAGGGAAGACTAAAACATCACCCGTAGAAATTGGTGCTTATCTCAAATTCTCTATAATTCATCCCACACTGTCTTTATGGTGTACTTCTCTTTAATGATCTTAACAATAACAACTTGCTATTGGTAGAATTAGAAACCATCATGTAGATCAACTTTTGATAATGCCCTTTAAAATTTTGCAGTGGTTATTGTTCTAAAAAAAACTAGATAATTTTCCTCATGATACGCGGACACTCGGCAATTTCATTTGAAATAATTTTTTTATGTTTTTTAAGACCTATTTATAATACTCATTTTGTTGTATAATTTTTATGTTATACCAAAATATTGATAAATGCTTTGAAACTCAATTTTCTTAATTCATATTATATAAATAAAATATTTAAATAGAATTGGTTTTTGAATATTCAATGGAATTCCTCTACTAATCTAAAATTTTGAGGTTGGAATAGTGATGTTTTATGGGTATGCATTCACATGGGGTGCTTACGCGTCCATACACACATACGCACTCTTTGTAAGCCTCTTTAAAATTGGGCTTAAAAATAGGTATCTTGCTTGAAAATGGATTTTGGGATTAGGCTTGGTTTCTTGGGTCATATTTTGGGCTCTATTAAGTCATTGAGCTCCGCATACAATGTTTGGTAGCGATTTGATATCTCATCATTGAGACAGGGGGCTCAGATATAGGTCAAAACAAAATAAGATGTCTACAAAACCTATGAATTTCACCTAATTAAGGCAAATGATCATTAATTGTTGGTGCACTCGGTTGACCTTTCGGCTTAGATTTAATTTTTCTCTATTTTTATACCCGGTCTAAGAAATGTTTCATGGGGCAATGTTGATAATGGATTATAACAATATCGATAAGATATTGGGACTTTTGGAGAGAAACTCTTCGTATACTCAAATTGCTTTAATTAAGAGTTATTCACCACCTACGTAATAACTATTCTAGAAACTCGTGAAAGTTACCAAGAAACATTTTTCTTAAGAAAAAAAAAAATCTCCTAAAATCTCTCTCTCTCTCTCTCTCTCTCTCTCTCTCTCTCTCTCTCTCTCTCTCTCTCTCTCTCTCTCTCTCTCTCTCTCTCTCTCTCTCTCTCTCTCTCTCTCTCAGATAGGGACTAGATGGCCAAGGGCTTTTCTTTTGCACATTATTATGTCAATAAAACTAAGTTTCACCTAAGCAGGGCAAATGAACATTGTTAGTGCACATGGTTGACTTTTCGGCTAAAATTTTATTGGCAAAAATACACTTTTGGTTCCTATATTTTAGGCCTATTTTCATTTTGGTCTCTAAATTGATTTCACACCTACCTCAATCCCTAAAAATAGAAAATTACATCTATTTTGGTCTTTGCTATCAACCTACTAACAAAAAATTTCTATGTGGCAAATGGAGGCATAGTTGGCATAGGAAAAGCTAACGTGACTATTAAAATAATATTAAAAAAATATTTGACATTAAAAAATTGCCACACCAGCATATAAATTAATAAAAATAAAAAAGTACAATGTATCAATTTTAATTTAAACTTTTTTTTCAAAAGAATTTTGATTTAGGAATTTTGATTGTTTTGTCGTTTGGATTTAGAGAATGAAAATTTTGAAAGTATCCTGTTATCTCCACAAAAACAAATAATTCTTTTTTTTCAAACAAGCTCTCTCTCTCTCTCTCTCTCTCTCTCTCTCTCTCTCTCAAACAAGCTTTCTCATCTTCTCGGTTCAAGATCTTTCGGTTCAAGCCACCGCCACTACCACCGCCTTTAACGACTGAAAACCCAAATCACGGGCTGAACATATATGACACCACTGACGACCGAAAACACAGATCTTTCATCTTCTTCGTTCAATCTCTCTCATCTTCTTGGTTCAAGCTCTTGATGTCTAGTACATTCTCTCTCTCTAACTCATTATCTTTGTCTCTTTAAACCCATGACGGGATGGTAGCGATTGGGTGGGCTGATTGGTCCAAATCTGAAAGAAAGAGAGAGAAGCACAAAGGATCCGAGTTAGAGGAGGGTTAATTAGATTGGGTTTTCTCTGGGGTTTGTTGATAATCTGTGGTCTGATTGGTGCTATGTTGTTTTGTTGTTGATGTTGGATGATTTAGATATTTTGTGGTTGATTTGGTTGGGTTTTGATTTACTGGTTTTGGAGATATGTTTGGGATGAAATTCTATGTATTTAGTTAAATTTGTTTTATGAGAAATGTTGGAAAAGAAAATCTTTGAGTACTATGTTCTTCATTCTTCCTTAGTATTTAATATTTTTTTTCCATTTGCATTTTTATGTTCTTGTGATCTGGGTTTGTGTTCTTCTGATCTGGGTTTATGTTCTTCTTTTTTCATGTTCTTCAACCTGATTTGAATTTATGTGTTTTTATGTTTTTAATTTTGTTTTTATGTGCCAACTATGTCTCCATCTACCATATAGGAATTTTCTGTTAGTGGATTAACAACAGAGACCAAAATGGATATCATTTTTTGTTTTCAGGGACTAAGATAGAGGTGAAATCAATTTAGAGACCAAAATGAAAATTAACCCAAAATGTAGAGACAAAAAGTGTATTTTCGCCAATTTTATTTTTCTTAGTTTTAATGCCTGGTCTAAGAAATGTTTCGACAGCTTTTCTCATTTCCCACAAAAGTGATGTTAAAAATTTCTTAAAATAGATTGTTAATCATTACTTTAAGGGCATCTGTTAGCATTTTTCTTTTAACAATAACAATAAGAAATTGTGACTTTTGAGGAGAAATTCTTCACATATTCAAATTGCATTTGTTAAGAGTCATCCACCACTTTTGTAATAAATATTCCAAAAGCGCATGGTACTTACCAAGGGGAAATTATTGAATACTCTCGGAGTATGCACCATAAATGCATACTCCTTCCTTTCACAAAATTGTGGGTCTTATTAACTAAATTCTTGGTGGGACCCACAATTCATGTGAAAGGAGTGAATACACGTTTATGGTACTCCGAAAGTACTCAATAATTTTCCCTTACCAAGAGTTATTATTATTATCTATATATATTAAGAAAATTCAGAAAGTTAGTTATTACTTTTTTTCCTGTCAAAAATATCCCTAAACTAATTAATCAATAACTTAAAAATGGGATTAAAATTATAAATTGGCAAAAAAAAGTTAGTTATTGTTTTTTTACTGTCAAAAATATCCCTACCTAAAACTTAAAAATGGGGTTAAAATAGTAAATTGACAAAAATAATAAATCCCTACTTCTACGTTGAAATGCCTTCATGCTTCTAATTAACTTTTACTTTTAGGTTGATTTAAATTCCTACTTCTACTCACTAACTCCCTACAAAATAAGATCACTCTTTTGTTAGTTTTAAAACTCCTCCAATCTACAAAACTTACCTACGTATTCTTTTTTTTTTTTTTTTTTTGTGATTGAAAAAAAAAAAAAAGAAATCTTAAATTATAATAAATGTAAATTATTGATTTTTACCCAAAAAATAAAAAAGCATCTGAGCACACGAGTGAGCGCGTGCTTAGAGGCTAGTTATTATTATTATTATTATTACTATTATTATTATAAAAGAGAATATTGTCACCTATATATATATATATATATATATATATATATATATATATATCGACAAAGTTTAGCAACAAAACCATTTGTAACCTAAGGCTACAAACTGCTTTAATAAACTAACATGTGTAAAAAATGGCATGTACATTGCACATGATTACTTAAGTAAACTTAACCCAACTAACCCTAGCTAACTACACCACATATTAAAAAAATAAAAAATAAATAAAAACTAACTATACGTTCTCTCTCTCTCTCTCTCTCTCTCTCTCTCTCTCTCTCTCTCTCTCTCTCTCTCTCTCTCTCTCTCTCAGCATCTCTGTAAACCCAGAAACATAATCCCTCTCTATTTCATGACTTCTCACCATCGGTCACCCCCTAATCTCCATCTACACTTACCACGCGAGTCTCTCTCTCTCTCTCTCTCTCTCTCTCTCTCTCTCTCTCTCATATTCCGTTCTGCATTTACTTTTCAATGACCACCAACTGTTTTTCAATGCCCACCAACTATTTGTAACAATGTCTAAATCAACATGTTTTTATTTTTCACCGTTGTTATTGATTAAAAACCTTTTCAAAGGTGATTATGACTTTGTTACTGTCATGGTGGGTTAACCACTGATTCTGTCTTTATTAATCCTAATTTTATTTATATCTTTTCTTATGTTTAAAAATTAGTAATAAGCTAGGTTTTGATAATGTATACTCCAAATTATTCTAGCTCAGGCGCAAATAATTGATATTGTGGATCAGGTACAATTATTTTTCACCATTATTGATTGAAATTTTTTGTAGTCTAGAATGCACAATGCAAATATTTAAATAAGAAAAAATCTCAGATAATCTCTGATTAAGGAGGCATATATGTGATTGAATTTCAAATTTTGGATAAGGTTTTGATTGGTTTAATGGATATTGTTGTAGAATGGGTCGTATAGTGGCTTTAAGGGTGCAGAAACTAAATTAATATCTGACTTTGGGAAGAAACTAAATTCATATACACTGAAAAATGTGAAAGAAATATGGGCTATTAGTGAAAATGGGGAAGACTCAGCCTCTAAGTTAAAGGTGAAAGGTTTTCCTTTCCAGAAGTGCTGCACTATCTGCAGAGGCAATGATATTGTGGCTCAAGTACAAATAATTGATATATGTTTCTAGCATTGAAAACTGAAGCCTCATTGATTAAGATTTGCTTTGTGTTCTGCGGAATTTTCTAAAAAATGCAACAAAGATATATTGTTTTAAGCCTGATCAGTAACTTTGCGGAACCATATTTTGTTATTTACCAGAGGTTTAAGTACATGTTTGGCATGTGTGATTTGTGTATAGACTAGAAATTATTGAAGATTTTTAACAACATACATTTGATGACTGGACACAGAAATATGTTCTTAGTACAAACTTAATAGCATTGCTCAACAATCTTTTTTTTTTTTTTTTTTTTTTTTTTTTTTTGGCTGAGAGCTCAACAAATTGCACTCTAAGATAAGATACATGACTTTTGCTTTATGTTATGAGCTTTTAAACCATGCTTTTCTTTTGTGGCCTTAATTTATCTTGTTGATCTCTCAACTTGAACAGTTGAACTACATTTCTTGCTGGGGAATTAGTTGTATGTATAAGTTACAGAATGACATGATTTTCGGGTCTTGTTCATTTCTCAATAGATTCATCTAATTTCTCATGCAAGATTTTTTTTTTTTTTTTTTTTGCATATTTATCATGGATTATCTCATGCTTCCTCATCTTGTCATTCCTTAAAATTGTCTCATAGATTTGTTAAAAGCCACTAGCTGCTGCAATGTAAATGTTGTAGATTGCTTATATTTTTTTTTTTCTCTTAATTTTATAATTACAATTTTATTCATTGTGGTTTTTAACATAAGCTCTCACTCTTATGTTTTGATGCAGACTAGCCTCATGTACAAGTTGCGGCAATTTATGCTAAAAGGAATAAATTTCAACTAATCATATATCCTGGATCTGATGATCATGCTTTGGTTGTGGCATTGGTTGTAATATTTCTATATTGAAGAAAATAGAATGGTTGTAATATTTCTAGATTGAAGATAACACTTATGATAATGCACCCTCCATGGTGCTATGTTTCAAGAATTAGCAATGGTTGTATTTAAGCTACAGCTTCAGCTATAAAAGGCAGCAAATATTTTCCATTTAAACTATTCTCTTCTCGTCTTTTAATTTCTTGGAGGGTTGTCGCCTTGAATACGACTAATTCCTTTCAAACTCACCAATTCACAGCACATAGCCTCTGGGGTATAGAACTGGACCAATTACGATTAATCTACAAACAATAAATTGACAAATTCCAGAAGATCCACACAGCCATATGATAAAATAAACCTAATTAATTAAATAAAAATCAAGCTTCCAATAATCTGCACCAAGTCATGTGCACATAAAGACAACATTGTAGTTTGTGGGGAAATCAATAAACAAAAACAGAGTTTTCTTGGTTTCCTATCAAATGTAAACTAGGGATGCAAAAAAAGTGGTACCATTTTGAACCGCAAACTTTACCTCTCACAATAGCTAAAATAAATTCAGCCTAAATCATAAATATACATAACTTTTTTCTCTATAAACTTTATATCAAACAATAAATTAATGCATTTCAAATGGCCCAACAATAAGAAATAGTCATCAATCTACCAATGGTTTGATAATAAAAAACACCAGCTTCAATTTGCCAATGGTCTAACAATAAAAAAATACTAAAAAGTTAACAGTTTGCCATTGGTTTTGCCAATGGTACTTCTACAATTTCCTTGCTATTTCTACTCAGAGTATTTGATTTGTTTGGGCTTCGATGAGTAGGTTCTACTTGAGGGTCCTCTTGTTGATCAGCTATGCAACCATTCAATTCATCTTCCAATAAAATGATTTGATTAGTATCCATCATCTATAGTCAAGATACATATTCAAAATCAAATCGGAAAAAAGGAATAATTTTATAAACAGTATTAAAAAAATAGTATTCCAATATTCCGGACCCATTAAAGAATACTCTCAATGAATTACTTAAAAACACTATAACTTTAGAATTTCTAAGTTTAGAAGCCTATAAAGTTTACCTACCCTTAGTTGCTTATATTTTAAATGTCAAGTCAATATGAACAAGGAAAAAAAAAACTTTTTTAGATGAATCAAAGGTAAATTCAAATTTAAATGAAAAAGGAATACAATTTCTACTACTCAACTAAATTTAGTATCACAAAAACTACAACAAAACCACAGTACAAGACAACAAATAGCAGCACTATTACATATTAG
Organism: Lithocarpus polystachyus; assembly: GCA_033629205.1. Classification (NCBI taxonomy): domain Eukaryota; kingdom Viridiplantae; phylum Streptophyta; class Magnoliopsida; order Fagales; family Fagaceae; genus Lithocarpus; species Lithocarpus polystachyus. Next base: position 1,551,584 of record CM066166.1, read on the forward strand.
AGAAGAAGAAATACACAAATTCATTTTTTTATAAGTAAATTAAACAAGATTTGGTAACTTATAAACTACAGCTAGCAAATCCTCTTCCGTTTTTAAGGAATCAAGGTTATCAATGAACAATCAAACTAAAAAGGCTACTCCATGTATAAAGGATGAAGAAAATTATCGAACTGTGTCAAACACATGATAATAAACAGGTCAGCACCAATTTTTCAAAACCTAATGGATAATTTCAAATTTAGCTTGCAAAGAAAGAGCATTCACTGACCATATACCAGATTTGCAAAATGTTCTAACCTAACATCAAGTTCTTGCTAATAGTTGAATCATTTAATCCTCACAAGTAATAAGATGTCAAATTACAATTAATACTTCCTCGTTATGTATACAAAATAACAAATCATCATTGAGGCTTCAGTTTTCAATGCTAGCAACATTTATCAATTAAAAGTTCAGTGAGCCACAATATCAATTATTTGTACCTGAGCCAGAATAATTTGGAGTATAGATTATCAAAACCTAGCTTATTACTAATTTTTAAACATATCCCTTTTATATGTTTCCACTATAAAAATGAAAATCTGCATTGATACAACACCACCGATGCCAATATACATTCATTTACTAAACCAAAGAAAAGATATAAATAAAATTAGGATTAATAAAGACATATACAGTGGTTAACCCACCATGATACTAAAAAAGTCATAATCACCTTTGAAAAGGTTTTCAATCAATAACAACGGTGAAAAATAAAAACGTGTTGATTTAGACATTGTTTCAAACAATCGATGGGCATTGAAAAATAAATGCAGAACTGAATAACAGAGAGAGAGAGAGAGAGAGAGAGAGAGAGAGAGAGAGAGAGAGAGAGAGAGAGAGAGAGAGAGAGAGAGTGAGTCACATGGTAAGTGTAGATGGAGATTAGGGAATGACTGGTGGTGAGAAACACTGTTTCAAAGGAGATTTAATTGGAAAATACTTGTACTTGCCGAAGGAGGAGTAAAAATTCATAAATTTACTTTTGTAAGTTTGGAATGAAGTATTTTTAAAGGTTATGATTATGGATTCATCAAACTTGCAACATTTAACCATTTAAACTTGCTGTTTAAGTACATGAACATTAAGAATTAATCTTATAGCTTTCATCAATCTAGAGGAAGATGAATTAGGAATTATCACGTTGTGCGTGATAATTTTTTTAGGACGATCTCATTAAATATTTTATTAATACTATAATTTTAAATATTAACCATTGGTTTTTCATTAGTTTTTAAGTTAATATAAACCTTAAATATTCCTTCTTCTTTTTTTTACCTTTACACACACACACACACACACACATATAATGTGAATCTTTACACATACTTTTAAGAAAACTCTATATATTCCATATTTTTGGATGCGTAAAATTATAGACCATTACTCCATAATGATAATTGTTAATTAATTTTATATCTTTTTTTTAGTGATCTCATTTACAACACTTCTTACCATTATCGTATATTCACTAATTGATGATTTGCATAAAAAAGACATTAAATGAGAGGTAACATTGTTCATTAGATTTTCAAAAGTAATAGTGTATGAAAATTATATATATATATATATATATATATATATAGTATTAGGAAAATTCTATCCCTTACCATTTTTTGGGTCTAGCACACAAATTGAGGGTGAACAAAATACGGTATCTACAGCCCATTGTATTTGTACGGTCCGGGACTAACCCTCTATTGGGCCTCAGGTATAAGGTCTTGCTTTGTGATCCATAAGCCCGGTCAGCCCACTTAAATCTGGGCCTAGCCGGACATTAGTGATTGCCCTGAAATTGGGCTTTGCCATAACCGGCAAGAGCTCCGTTGCTCACAATTTCATCATTTTCACATGGTCGTCTGATTGGGCTGGCCGTCGTTTGGTAATGAGCATCTCTGAGGAGATTTGTTCTCAAAGGAGCTTTCTGTTCGATTTGGCTGGCAACGCACCAGGGAAGTCGTTGCCGGACATACTACCAACAACAATGGGCAAGTTCCAATGCCACTCTTGCCACTCAACTACCAAATTCCCACTTAGCAACGACGGCATTGGACCCTCTTTTCCATTATCAACCAGAGCAATCATAATACCTCCACCCAACGGAGTCTATAAATAAGAGAAAGCTATGAAGAAATTTGGGGGGAGGGGGGGGGGGGAAGAGGAGAGGGCGACAAGAAGAAAGAAAGAGGAAATTAATCAGAGGAGAATGAATTAGCCGAGAAGCAAGAGAGTTGTCTTTGGGCCTCAGTGCAATGAGCCACCCATTGTAAGAAATACTAAGCCCACTTCATAAATAAATTGTGAGCCCAAGTGAGAGTCTAGCCCAATAGTCTCTTACTAGGCTCGCACAATTTGGCGCCGTCTGTGGGAATCTCCTACTAAGCCGTAGTTCAGCTATGGTCCATACCTAGTGAGATGTCTGAGGGGCGTCCGGATAGTTACGCCGAAAGTGGTTTAGCAGGGTCCTCTCGGGGATCCACTTGGCGGGAGCAAAGGCACAAAAGGCGTGAAGACAAATACCGAGAGCGAGGCGAAGAGCAGTCTGGTCAAAGCGAAGGCACGCTCAGAACCCAACAAATGGTGTCCGGTGCCACGGAGAACAGGCAACTTGACGAAAGGGATGAAGAGCTAGAGCGGTTGCGAAGGCTGGTAAGAGATTTGGAGCTGGAGGCCGAGGGACGGCGGAGAGAGAATCTCGAACACCGGGAAAGAGAACCGAAAAAAGCGAGGAACCACCGGAGGGGAGGGTCCGAGCAGTCTGGCCATTATCGGCCGCACGATCATTCACGCTCGCAGGAGACGCAGCGATACCGGGACCGCTCCCGATCACGAGGTTATGCCGACCGAGGTTCGGACTCCCCGGAAGAGCGACGCCCACGAAATGCAGCCATGGATGCTATGAGCCGAGCACTTCGTAAGGCTGCACGGTCTCCGTTTTCAGATGGCGTCAAGCAGGCCCCAATGCTGAGCAGGTTTACTCGACCACCGTTCAACTCTTACGACGGGAAAACGGACCCGGTGGAGCACGTCAGTCATTACATTCACATGATGTCTTTGCATAAACATGACGACGCGCTGATGTGCAAAGTCTTCCCGTCCAGTCTTGGTTCCACCGCATTAAGATGGTCTAACGGATTACCAAAGGGTTCTATTCACAGTTTCGCGAAGTTGATTCAGGAGTTTGGAGCCCGGTTTGTGACCTGTAGCCGGGTTCCACAGCTGGTAGATGCGTTGCTCTCTATAAAGATGAGGGTGGGAGAGACCCTGCGCAGTTATGCGAATCGCTATTGGGAACTTTATAACGAGATCGGCGGAGGCAATGAGAAGATAGCAGCGAGCACTTTTAGAATGGGGCTGCCCGAGGACTCCAAGCTACGAGAGTCATTGACGAGGAAACCTCCAGAGGGCATGAGGCAACTAATGAGGTGCATTGAGGAGTATAAAGGCCTAGAAGATGATCGGATACAAAATAAGGGTAAGGCCTTACTAACTACTCGTCCTCGGCAGAATGAATTTCAGACAAAACCGCAAAAGGGTTTGACTGTCCAAGAACCAGGACTGCAACAAGGGGAGGTGAACGTAATGTTCAAGGAGCCGGTGCATAGAATCATTGACCGGATAAAGAACGAACCGTACTTTAGGTGGCCGAACAAGATGGCGAGTGATCCATCCCGGAGAAACCAAAATCTATACTATACGTACCATAAGGACAAGGGGCACACCACTGAGCATTGCCGGGTATTAGGGGATCATTTGGCACAGCTGTTGAAAACAGGGCATTTGAAAGAGTTCGTAGTCAACACCAATAACAGTGAGTCCGAACCGAGCGCACGGCTGGGCAAGGATCCCAACCCGCCCCCCATCGGAGTAATTGAGGTAATTCACGCTGCACCAAGGGATATCGTAAGGGTCGGGAGAAGAGAAGTACTGATGGCGTCCCCGGTTGAAGTCTGTTCGGAGGATCATCCATATAGAAAAAGGGGTAAAGCTTACCCGAGAGCTTATAGCTTTCTGCGACGAGGATCTGGTAGGGACAGTCCAGCCGCACGATGACGCATTGGCGGTGACGGCCTAAATAGGCGGTTTCTTAGTGAAAAGAATATTGGTAGACCAAGGAAGCGATGTCGAGGTCATGTATCCTGACCTGTTTAGGGGGCTCAGGCTAAAGATTCAAGATCTCACGAAATACGACACACCCCTGATCGACTTTGAAGGCCAGGTAGTGGTTCCTGAAGGACATATCTCCCTTCCCGTGGTTATGGAAGGGAAGGAAGTCAAAGTAGCATTTATAGTGGTCGCCTCATTCTCTCCTTACACTGCAATTCTTGGGAGGCCATGGATTCATGCAATGGGGGCTGTACCATCCACTCTGCACGTAAAGATTAAGTTCCGGACCGAGCAAGGTGTCGCAATGGTCAAGGGCAGCCAACAAACAGCTAGACGATGCCTTATTACAGCAGTGAACCGGGAACATCAGAACGCCGAACAGAAGGACCAATCTGACGAGGTCCCTTCATAGCAATTACAGCAGCCCTCGGGGGAAGCTCGGGCTAGTCATGCAGAGGAGCTCATTAAGGTAAAACTATTGCCGGATAAATGCAGGTATTTCCAGATAGGTGCGAGTATGAAAGACGAAGATAAGGTGGGGACGTTGCTGCTCCTCGTACGGAATGTGGACGTATTCGCTTGGAGCCCATACGAAGTACCCAGGGTGGACCCCGAGTTCATCTTCCATAGGCTCAATACTGATCCGTCGATCACCCCCAAAAGGCAAAGACCGAGAAGGTCAGCCAAGGAGCACGTCGAGGCTATGAAGATGGAAGTAAAAAAACTAAAAGAGGCGGGGGCTATAAAGGAGATTTTCTACCCGGATTGGTTAGCAAACACAGTGGTAGTGAATAAGAAGAATGGCAAGTGGAGGGTTTGTGTAGATTTCACGGATTTAAACCGAGCGTGCCCGAGAGATCCATTCCCAATGTCGAAAATCGACCAACTAATGGACGCCACATACGGACACCCGAGAATGAGCTTCCTAGACGCTTTCCAAGGTTATCACCAAATAGCCCTAGCAGTTGAAGATCAAGAAAAAACTGCATTCATCTCACCAGAGGCCAACTATCATTACACCGTGATGCCCTTCGGTTTAAAAAATGTCGGGGCCACTTACCAGCAGATGATGACGAGAATGTTCCGCGATAAGATTGGACACACGGTGGAGGTATACATAGACGACATAGTTGTCAAAAGCAAGCTAGAAACCGGGCACAACGAGGATTTCCAGGAGGTGTTTGAAATCCTTCGACAGCATAGGTTGCGCCTTAATGCAGAAAAGTGCATTTTCGGGGTTGGGGCTGGTAAGTTTTTGGGTTATCTGGTCACTACCCGGGGAATAGAGGTCAACCCCAACCAGATCGAGGCCGTGAAGAACCTAGAACCTCCGAGGAGTCCAAAGGAGGTACAAATTTTAACCGGGATGTTGGCAGCCCTTAACCGGTTCATCTCCAAATTTGCCGATCGATGCCGTCTTTTTTACCAACTCTTGAAGAAATGGAAGGGGTTTCAATGGGATACTAAGTGTGACGAGGCGTTCCAGGACCTGAAGGTATATTTGGCACAGGCCCCTATATTGACCGCCCCGCTGTCCGGGGAGGACTTATTCATGTACCTCTCAGTATCAGAACACGCAGCTAGCGCCGTACTCATAACAGACCAGGAAACCCAACAGGCCGTGTATTACATCAGCAAGACTCTGATCGACGCAAAAGTCAGATATCTGCCCTTAGAAAAGTTAGTGTTGGCCCTGGTGCACGCCACGAGGAAGCTGCCCCATTACTTTCAGGCCCATACCGTATACGTGTTGACCGAGTACCCTTTGCAGTTGCTACTGAAAAGATCAGATTTCACAGGATCGAGCAGATGTTAACACAGCGCTTGGATCTTCTCGACGAACATAGGGACACCGCGCTGATACAACTAGCCGAGTATCAGCAAAAGCTATAATCAGGGGATAAGGTCAAGAGGGTTCAGCGCGGGGGATCTAGTCCTTCGAAAGGTCGTGGGGAACATGCGTGACACCAACGCCAGGAAGTTGGCTGTAGCTTGGGAAGGACCGTGCAGAGTCACTGCAATCGCTGGGGAGGGGGCTTATTATTTGGAAAGCCTAGATGAGAAACCTCTTCCTCGGCCATGGAACATTCACAACCTGAAGAAGTTTTATTACTAAGCGCTTCGAGTATGAACCTATTGGTGTTCTGTGTATGTTTTTTACCACTCGCCAATTGAGGAGATGCTTAACTGGTGCAGTGTTGTCTACAAATATTGCCCCCCGATCTAAGGACAGAAGCCTGTCCCCTGTTTGATCCTAATCACCGGACAGGTGAAAACCTTAAATAAAAATATCTAAGAACAGAAGCTTGTCCCCGGTTCGATCCTAATCACCGGACAGGTGAAAACCTTAAATAAAAGGACAAAAACCTGTCTCCGGTTCGATCCTAATCACCGGACAGGTGAAAACCTAAAATAAAAATATCTAAGCACAGAAACCTGTCCCCGGTTCGATCCTAATCACCGGACAGGTGAAAACCTTAAATAAAAATATCTAAGGACAGAAGCCTGTCCCCGGTTCGATCCTAATCACCGGACAGGTGAAAACCTTAAATAAAAACATCTAAGGACAGAAACCTATCCCCGGTTCGATCTTAATCATCGGACAGGTGAAAACCTTAAATAAAAACATCTAAGGACAGAAGTCTGTCCCCGGTTCGATCCTAATCACTGGACAGGTGAAAACCTTTCGATCCTAATCACCGGACAGGTGAAAACCTTAAATAAAAACATCTCAGGACAGAAGCCTGTCCCCGATTCGATCCTAATCACCGGACAGGTGAAAACCTTAAATAAAAATATCTAAGGACAGAAACCTATCCCCGGTTTGATCCTAATCACTGGACAGGTGAAAACCTTAAATAAAAATATCTAAGGACAGAAGCCTGTCCCCGATTCGATCCTAATCACCGGACAGGTGAAAACCTTAGATAAAAACATCCAAGGACAAAAGCCTGTCCCCAATTCGATCCTAATCACCGGACAGGTGAAAACCTTTCGATCCTAATCACCAGACAGGTGAAAACCTTAAATAAAAACATCTAAGGACAGAAGCATGTCCCCGGTTCGATCCTAATCACCGGACAGGTGAAAACCTTAAATAAAAACATCTAAGGACAAAAGCCTGTCCCCAATTCGATCCTAATCACCGGACAGGTGAAAACCTTAAATAAAAATATCTAAGGACAGAAGCCTGTCCCCGATTCGATCCTAATCACCAGACAGGTGAAAACCTTAAATAAAAACATCTAAGGAAAAAAGCCTGTCCCCAATTCGATCCTAATCACCGGACAGGTGAAAACCTTTCGATCCTAATCACCAGACAGGTGAAAACCTTAAATAAAAACATCTAAGGACAGAAGCCTGTCCCCGGTTCGATCCTAATCACCGGACAGGTGAAAACCTTAAATAAAAATATCTAAGCACAGAAACCTGTCCCCGGTTCGATCCTAATCACCGGACAGGTGAAAACCTTAAATAAAAACATCTAAGCACAGAAACCTGTCCCCGGTTCAATCCTAATCACCGGACAGGTGAAAACCTTAAATAAAAACATCTAAGGACAGAAACCTGTCCCCAGTTCAATCCTAATCACCGGACAGGTGAAAACCTTAAATAAAAACATCTAAGGACAGAAACCTGTCCCCGGTTCGATCCTAATCACCGGACAGGTGAAAACCTTAAATAAAAACATTTAAGGACAAAAACCTGTCCCCGGTTCGATCCTAATCATCGGACAGGTGAAAACCTTAAATAAAAATATCTAAGGACAGAAACTTATCCCCGGTTCGATCCTAATCACCGAATAGGTGGAAGCCTAAAACGAAAATCTCTAAGGACAGAAACCTGTCCCCGGATCAATCCTAATCACCGGACAGGTGGAAGCCTAAAACGAAAACCTCTAAGGATGAGAACCTATCCCCAATACGGTCTAAGTCAGCGACTGGACGTTCATTATATTCGGTTGAACGGTACCGAACAAATTCGCAAAATAAACAAGTTGATTTGCCTCACATTCAAAATAAAGCATATCATTCCGGCAATGAGATCGAATCAAAATGATCAGAAGCACATGGTAGGCAAAAACATACACAAAAGAAATTTGGCATTTTAGTGATTGAACAAACCAAAATAAGTCACGATAAAAATAAAAATAAAAAACAATTGTTCAGGCACCATAGCCCAGCGCCTAGGCAAATTAAACAAATAAAAGTTAACCCCAGGAATACCAAAAGGGAAGAAAATTAAAAACATTTAAACGAACTTAATTCGCTGGGCCAGTTGGAAAGAGCGGAGATGAGTCAACAGCTTCTTGATCTCGGTTCTCCTCGCCGGGTGGCTGCTGAGACCCTTCGTTACCGGGAGCATTGAGGGTGCTGGATACCTCCAGATCGAGGTCTTCGACGTGAGTGTCTATAGCCCGGATCAGCTCCCTCATACTCGGGGTGTCCTCCTCATCAGCTGCACCTACCTGGCTCTGGACCAGATTGGAAGGAGTTTTCCGAGGGATATTCTCCGGGTTCCAAAGTGGGGAGTCCCCGGGCACACCAGCTGCTCAAAGGGCGGCCAGCCAACCTTCCTCGAAACCGTGAGCTCTAGCCTGCAAAACGACCGACTCTATGGAATTCTCGGCATTCGCAAAGCCCTCGTTGTACCATTTTTCTTCACATGCTTCAAGAGTCACCTTAAGATTGGCTACTTCGTCAGCATGGGCCATGGCTAGGCTCTCGGCTTGTGCCAGCTTCAACTCTGCCTCATTCAGCCTCACCTCCAACTCGGCCACCATCCTTTCTGCCTGCTGCTTAGCTTTCTCCTCAGATTGCGCCTTTTTCTCAGCATTTTCGGCAGCGGTGGACTTTTTTCGGGCCGTTTCAGCAGCCACTTCTCGGAGCGCCTTCTCCCGCTCAGCGTCCTCGACAAGTTCATTCATTCTTTCCCCGAGCACATGGGTAATCTGTGCGGCCTGCAACACAGAATTGATAAACTCCAAAGGAAACAAGGCAAAAAATTACACATCAATCAAGTTAACAAAAAGCATGAATTAGAAAAATCACCGCTATGGTGTGCCATTGGAGCCGCCTTGTTACTTAGTGCCGTCCCTGAAGAAGTGGACATCCTCGGGCAACATCAGGCCGCTGGCCAAGCTGTGTGCCACCCGGCCACCCTCCCCTTGAGCCCACAACCATAGGCTTGCTGTTACCGGTAAAGGCTCGCTCCCTAGCATGAAAGTCGGCTGCCAGCTGGGAGTCTGCCGGGAAGAAGAAGCCTGTCCAGTAACTCTATGAGTGACCAGCTGGGAACTACCCGCAGGCTCCCGGATCACTATCCCGCTTGACGGGCGGGGAGGCGTTTTGGATGGAGCATCGCCTTGTCTCCCAGGAGGGGGGTCCCCAACACGTTGTTTCTTCTTTTGCCTGCTAGGCGGAGGAGGAGGGGAACGATCCCGAGCCCGGGTTTGCTGCTGTTGAACTGGTTGTCGCGAACCAGGTAAAAAACGATCAACTGTAAGCACCTTCCTTGTCACCATCTCGTCAACTGGCACGGCTACTCGAACACCCTCAGTAACTTGGGTTTGAGGTATTTGGGACTCAACGTCGTCCCTTTCAACAGGAACGTGTGCTCGTTCCCTCAGCAACCGAGACACTTTCTCGGCAGACTCGTCCCGGACTAGTGCAAGATCGTCGGCTGTTGTGTAGCATGGGCCAATGTCTCGGGCTTCACCAACGGTCAGGGAGGGAGGCAAGAAGTTGGCATGCCGAACGTCTATGTAAGAAAGCAAGGGACTATCTACCAAAAGGGCCTGAGTGAATGGTTGCAAGGTCTTGTAGACGGGAGTGCAACCGAGAATCAAATGGGATGCACGGAGCTGACCGTCAGTGTGTACAAAAATCTCAGACCTAAGTACAAAGTTAAGGTCCCTCACATGCACTGATCTTATATCCGGGGTGAACACTCTTCCGTCTACAATGGAAAGAAACAAAAGATTAGCCTTCATAAGGTAACATAAATAGTGGTAGGAAAAAGAAAAAGTTAGTATTCGGTACGAACCGACTTCGCGCCGTGAGAGGGGGCAGGGAGCATCATCGGCAAACCAATTGCCGCTGACCCGAACAAACTCCCCAGCAGAGTTTCTGTTAGAGTCAGGTAGGCAGGAGATTAACCGTACCCGCATATCCCTAACTTTCAAATAATAGTTGGTTCTCTTGTTCCCACGCAGACTATACATGTGGTTTATATTGTTATGGTCCAGTTGAAGACCGTACATCCTATTCAATCTATTGACACAACTAACTACCCGGTAAAAGTTGGGAGGAAGTTGATCGGGACACAACCCATAAAATCTAAGGGTGCTAAGCAAAAGGAGGTTCACGGGAAACCTAACCCCACCCTCCAAGATTGCCATCAAGGGAAAGAAAGCAACATTGGGCCCCCTATGAAGAGCAATTTCGCTCTCATGGCAATATGCAACATTCACATCCTCTGGAATGTTGAATGTCTGCCTAAAGGAGACTAAAGATGTTTCAGTGTTTAACAAGTGAGCAAAACCCATCCTAAACAATGGAAACTAAGAGAGGAAGCTTAAACGAAGAAATTAAAGTAGGAAGAAGAGGCAGAAGACTTACTTTAGACTCTAGGAAAAGGGTGTTCTGGGCTGGGAAATAACCACGCAGATGAATGCACGGCAGAGAGGGAATTCCGAAACTAAAGGAAGCAAAAGTATAAGAATGATTTGGAGTGGACTATTTATAGGTGCAAGAAGAGCAAAGGTGAGTATTAATGAAAAGGGGAAGGCGGGAAAACTGATGACCCTTCACCTAAAACCAGCATGCTCGCGCCGCCTCAGTTTGTGAACCGCCAAGCAATAATGACGGATGGAACAACAGGCTGGCGCGACACGTCTTTTCAAAGCGCATTAAAATTTTACTTAAAACCTTTCGGTGTCAAACCCCTTGGTATTCTAGGGCGGCTACAGCACCCGGGCTTCCTTGATTCGTCACCGGTAAGCGAATACTAATCAAGTGGGGGCTATTGTACGGTCCGGGACTAACCCTCTATTGGGCCTTAGGAATAAAGTCTTGCTTTGTGATCCATAAGCCCGGTCAGCCCAATTAAATCTAGGCCTAGCCGGACATTAGTGATTGCCCAGAAATTGGGCTTTGCCATAACCGGCAAGAGCTCCGTTGCTCACAATCCCATCATTTTCACATGGTCGTCTGATTGGGTTGGCCGTCATTTGGTAATAAGCATCTCTGAGAAGATTTGTTCTCAAAGGAGCTTTCTGTTCGATTTGGCTGGCAACGCACCAGGGAAGTCGTTGCCGGACATACTACCAACAATAATGGGCAAGTTCCAATGCCACTCTTGCCACTCTACTACCAATTTCCCACTTAGCAACGACGACATTGGACCTTCTTTTCCATTATCAACCAGAGCAATCATAATACCTCCACCCAACGGAGTCTATAAATAAGAGAAAGCTATGAAGAAATTGGGGGGGGGGGGGGAAGAGGAGAGGATGACAAGACGAAAGAAAGAGGAAATCAATCAGAGGAGAATGAATTAGCCGAGAAGCAAGAGAGTTGTCTTTGGGCCTCAGTGCAGTGAGCCACCTATTGTAGGAAATACTAAGCCCACTTCATAAATAAATTGTGAGCCTAAGTGAGAGTCTAGCCCAATAGTCTCTTACTAGGCCCGCACAGTGTTTACTACCTCTTTCCATGGGCTTCCCCAACCCATTTATTTTACCTATACCTCTTATTAATCTCATAGGTCTGCTAGTTGTCATTCCTGCCATGTTGGCCTATTGGATTTACTACCCATTTTCTTGGGCTTCCCTAGGCCATTTACTTTACATTTACCTCTTATTAATCCCATGGGCCTGCTAGCTGCCATTTTTACCATGCTGGCCCATTAGGTTTACTATCTTTTTCCTTAGGCTTTCTTGGCCCAATTTACTTTACCTTTACCTCTTATTAATCTTATGGGACTACTGGCTGTCATTCCTGCCATGCTGGCCTCATTGGGTTTATTACCTCTTTCCTTGGGCTTCTCTAATCCATTTACCTTACTTTTAGCTCTTATTAATCCTATTTTCTCGCATTTTCCTTATTATTGGGCTTCTTCTGCCATTGGGCATTTTGTCAAAAATGGGCATCAACAAAATCTAATTTCATTAAATATAAACTTTAGTAAATCTTTACTAAAGTGGCTAGCCTTGAATAACCAATTCCCATTAAACTTATCTCAATGAGATATTTTGTGTCTCTATGGAAAAAGGTTATGGATTCCATCTTGAGAATATATGTTCCCTCAACATAACGTGCGGTTACCCAACATACTAAAGTTTTGACAGTTAAATTAGATTTTTACTCCTGATATATCAAAGTAACCTACATTTCATGATTGGGTTCACGATCCTTTCAGGATTGAGAGTCTATGAAAATAGAAGTTGTGAGATTTATTATTCAAGTGACAATTATTAATTGAATGACTAATCTCATAGCAGTCTAGTTCAATGTGTCTTATACACTTAAGACACATCAACACATCAACTAAAAGTCTCTATTTCTATGGTCAAGACAAACCAGCTTAGTTGACATATTATAGTCTTTGCAGATAAAACACCTAATTTCATCACCGACTACGAACTACATTTTAAAGTTCACAAAGAATTTGTGATTTATATCTTCTATAACTAAATCACATATAATGCATCTCAAGGACTATGATAATGTCCAATAAGTTCATATACAAATAGTTTCATATAATTAAACAATTTAATTATTTATAACATACTAATAAATTAAATTTTAGGGCATAAACCCTAACAAATATTTGGTCTGGGCCTTATGTGTGGATTTTGCTCCATTCTTCTTATACAGATTGGAATTGGCCAAATTCATAGTAAAAACAAAATAAGATCATCTTTGTCAATTATTCACGGGCACTAAACACAATGAAAAGCTCTAGTCTCAAATCAAAAGCTCCCAAGTCGTCCTTCTCCAACCCCACTCACTTTCATAGTTTTCAGAACCAGACCGAACCGGACCGAGAGGTTAGACCGTGAAAACCGGGAACCAAGATGAAAACCGGTTTTTTAAGCTTAAAAAACCGGATTTTTAGTTAATTTCGTGAACCCCTAAAACCGGGGTTGGACCACAAGAACCGTGCGGTCCAACCCCTTAGCAAAAAAAAATTTTAACACAATTTTATTAAATATATGCTTAAAAATCATTAAATTTCAATTTTGCTAGTTTTATAAATTTAATATCTATATTTGGCTTTAATTAATTATTAAATTAATTATGATGTCATTACGGTTCGACCCCAATTCTACCTCAAAAACCTTGAACCTCTCCCTTTTACGGTTCAATAAACGGTCCTAGTCTGAAAACCTTGCTCACTTTGATGATCCAATCCTTTGTGACCTCCCTTGATGAGTCCTTGACTTTGCCACCAATTTGCTCCCACGTCACCTCTAAAGCTCTTTTTCTATCTTTTTCTTTTGTATCAATGTTAGAAGCCAATCAAGTAATCCTTAAAGTGACCAAAAGAAAGGTGAAAAAACGTGGACAATTAGGTTCACTTTACTACAATCAAAAGAAAGATCATAATCCCTCATTGAATACAACTGAACTTGCTATTCCGTTTTTTGAGATAGATTTATATTAATGGAATTATTGTATAGTTTGTTAGGATTTATATAAAAACTCCCTGATTAGGTGATAATTTAGGTCTCCTTCAAGTATAGTGGTAATATGGCACTAAACAACTAAATTTAATTTTTTTTTAAATTGAATAAATTTTCTGTAACTTAGTACTATATAATCAAAAAAATGAAATCAAATTAAAAAATATAAATAAAAAATGTTGATGTGGAAAATTGTGGAGAGGTCAACCAAAAGTTAAAAGTTTCAGTGTTATATATATATATATATATATATATATATATAGATGAAGGTAAACTGTTACAGTTATTCAAACAACAAATTTTGAAAATAATTGAACGGCCAAATATCTTATAAACACCAGGCTTAACATTGTCAATAAGGTTGCCTACTCGCCTTCTCCTAATTACTCCAAGGTAAAGGTATTCTTCAGTCTAGACACCACATTACTGGGGGAGAGAGAGAGAGAGAGAGAGAGAGATGAATCTTCCGCAGTAGTAACAAATTTTTTTAATTTCTCTACTCTTTTAAACCTCATCCTCGTCACAAAGCCTGAATTGTTTTTTAACAAATAAATTTTGGAATCAACAAAGACTACTAAGTGCATGTAGTAAGCTCTTTGAATCAACCAATTATTACTATTGACTAGCTATCATTATTCGAACACAATGAAAAGGATTACTTATATTGCTAGTTTTAAAAAACATAAAAAACAATTTTTCAAATACAAAAAAGATATGTAGCTTATGACCTATTTTCACATTTCTCACCTCAGCAAGGATACAAGAATTTTTTTTTTTTTTTTTTTTTTTTCAAATTGGATATTTACAGGAAGAAATTAAAAAGGAAGGAGAAAAGACTGATATTTCAGGGGGAATCCCAAATTGAAAACACTCTTACTAAAAACTAGCATAATTGAAGATATGCAAATACAAATTAAATCTTCATGCGTTTTGCATCTATAGCATAGGAATAAAATCTAACATAGCAAACGCAAAAAATGGATTGCACAAACATGGATTTAGGTGACATGCAATATCCAAGAGGAATGAACCAATAATGCCATATCATATGAATCAAATAATTGAGAATCATGAAATTATTCATGAACAAGTTCCTCATATCATTTAAAGAAACATTATCTGCAATGAATTTTGTAGTGATAAAATTTATAGAGAAGCATGAGCACCAAGTCTCCAGACAAGTCAACTATGATATGCACATATGCCATGGGCTTGGGAACCTAAATTTTTCCCTCCAAATCACTCAAATTGAAAACTAGTAAAGAAATAAAGATTGAATTCTTAACAATAGAAGTTCCATCCACCACCATCAACAACTCTAATAGCAAAGAGAGATAGAGTTCACCATTAAACAAGTATCTCTAATTTTTATTCCATTAAAGTTTCAAATGAAGACGCAAATAACAATAGGTATTCTCATAAAACTATTTATTCTCATAGTCAAATGCAATTTGACAAGTTTGAGAGCTCTTAGGGAACTTCCTTAATTCCTCTTGAACTTGAAGCTTCACCTTTGATTCTAGAAGGCTTCTAACAGTGATTCTCATAGTCTTTAACACTTTTGCAGCCTTCAGAATTAGTTTAACAAGTTTCATCTCAACCCCAAACCCTGAAAGTACTTTATAATGACAGGTTGTAAGGTGTGATGATAGACATTCAGGAACATCCATTGACTCCTCCAAACAACTGTCAGGTATGGAACCCCTATCAGCATAGTGGATCAAACGAAAGGCTAGTGTTTGTAGCTTTGGAGCTCGACAAAGTAAGAGTCGTATTGCATGCCACGCATTCCAGTTAGGCTGAAGCTGACCATAAAACGTCAAGGTAGACAAATTATGAAATTTGGGAACATCATCATTAGAAACATTGTAGAGGATCTGCACGACAACATAAAAATCACAAAGTCACAACTCATCACTCGCAACAATTAATAGTATTAACTACTAAGTAGTATTTGGCAATTTCGTTAATGATAGAGTTAGAACATGAAAAACATAAGGTGCCCTTACTTGTAAGGTGTCCATATGCAATTCAATGCATACAACGTTATAGAGCAGTCCCATGAAGTCTCGTACCCTCTTTGCATAATTTGTAATACTCATAGTTTTATGGTTCCCAATGTTAACGACTGATTTAACCAAGTTTGGGAGGTCTTCCAACACAACATCATCACCCAACGGACCTATGAAACGCAAGTACTCGAGAGCAGGGGTGTTTATGTGGAGTTTGTATGATGAACTCTCAACACAGATACAACTTATAAAAAAACTTTTCAACGTAGGTACGGGTACAATGATATTAAACTTTCCTGCATGTTTCAATAGAAAATAATTCACTATGAGTGTCAAATCTTGGAGGACTGGGCAGGCAGCAAGTAGTGTGGAGAGAGAGTCGCCGTCTGCGTAGGAAATATGTTCAAGTTGTAGAATCTTAAGACTTGGGAACATACAAGTAGAAGCAGGAGGAGGATTGAGAAGAAAATCACCATCCAATTTCAAAACCACTAATGTTTTACAAAAGAAGACACTACGGGGCAACTCCAAAGATTGATTAGGAAAATTTAAGTCTAGATCAAGCTCCTGTAGCTGTGCAATCGTAATGGTCTCTTGAAGACATGTTTCGAAATAGGATGGGTCACTATCTGAGGAGCAATGAAGGCGCAACTTGTGTAGGGGCATGGGATTAGGAATAGCGTTGCGAAGAGACAAGATCATTGACACTGTATCGATAAAGCTAAAAGTTCTTTCTTTTTCCCAAAAGTAATTATTCATCAGCATGCCCTCCAAGCCGAAGTCCAAGTCAAGAATAGGGACAAGGATCCATAGATGCCTCCACCTCCTGGACAAAACGCTTGTTGCGGCAGAGTCTCTGATTGGGAGAAAAGAGAGGATGTGAGAAAGGAGACAGTCTGGAAGACTGCTAATTATGTCAGTACTTGCTGCTGTTTCAGCTCTCTCTGCTCTTTCAATTCTCTGCCTCTCCTCTTCCTCCGTTACTCTCCTCCTTTTCGGCTTCTTCATGCTGCCACCAACTCTAATCTAATTCAGTTGAGTGAGTGAAAAGGGTTTCAATTTTTGGAGTTGGTTATATATTGGCGAATACGAGAGCGAGCGATCACCAGAATAAGGATTAGCAATCCATAGTCGATGGCTTAATTTGTTTTAATGGCTTAGGAGACCTAGTCCTACTTGATTTAGAATTCGTGTAGTACAAGACTCTCGTTACCTACTCCAACTAGGAGTAATATATATATATATATATATATATATATATATATATATATATATATAAACACTTTATTAAGGATGTCGTATTTATGTAGTATCTGTGTCATCCATGTCATACCAATATTTGTACTCGTGCCGTGTCTATGTCCGTACTTCTTAGCATATAACTTCATAAGAGTTGGTCACCTTAGCTTTGCAGTCTTTACAAATTTATACAATTCGAAGCATGTTGATTTCATGAGAGTTAGTCATCTCAACTTTGTAACCTTCACAAATTTATACATCGTTATTAATTTATAATTTTAAAAAAAATCAATTCAATTTAACTCCAATTTTTAATAATTATAATTGTAGGGACACAATTTCGTGGTGACGGCCCAAAGGTGGTTGGGGTTACCCAAAAGGGGCCCTAAACAATGAATTTGTAGAGGGTAGGTTGAGAAGGACTGGGCTAGGAATGCTTTAGACTAACATCTGGTTGGGACTAGATCATCCACCATGATCAAGTTCTGGTTCTTGACTTCAAATGTAATTTTTGTTCTACGTCCGAGGATGACTCTCTTTCTTTTTTGTTTCTTTTCTCCGTTTTTCTGCCAAAAGGTCCCCTTTTTTCCTTCTTCCCGCCCCTTTTATACTTCCTTTCCTCCTTTCTTGGCCATCCACGTGTGGATTTTCTCTTTTTTCTTTGGACACCTGTCCCCCTAGTTTTTTCCAGAACTTGCTTCGTAGAAACGATAGGACAATCTACCACTGTTCAGATGTCCCCTCCACATCAATGCGGCCAGGGGATTAGCTGTGGGGCATTCAATGCGGTGTTGGCAGCCTTCCTTGATATTTTGATGGCTTTCTTCTAGTGTACGTCTCCACAGAACCGTTCTCGCCCAGTGAGGTTCCCCAGGAAGTTCTTCTGGTTGGCAGAGCTTCGAGTATCACCTCGACAATGATATTCCGAGGTGAACTATCTTCGGGCGTTCCCCAGACCTCGGCTTGGGCCAGTAGGTGCGCTATACGGGTAAGTAGGAACCTCTGAGCCCATCATCTTTGTCGGCCCAATGCTTGTTTCGGCCCATCTTTACCATCAGCTCATAGTTCCCACAATAATTAAATAATATTATTATTCCAAAAAACCAAGGATTTTTCTATATAGTTAGTTCACTATTTTTTTTTTTTTTTTTATTTCTACTTTTGGTGTTGACTTACAAATAACAAGAATGCACTTACACCTAAATTCTTGTAGGACCTCATACTATTATGGCTGCTGATGAGCTCTAAATGTGTATCTGACATTAACTTAGCAAAAGAAAAAGATTCAACAAAGCTCTTTGATGGTGTTAGTTTCTTAGTAAGTTAGTATTGAATTAGCTTATTATATCAAAATGGATTGCAGTTTTTATGTTAAACAACTTTTGTGACTACACCTTTTTATATTAGTATTTTTGGATGATTTGCAGTTTAGTTTTAGTGTGTTTACATAAATGAATATAGCATTTAATTTTGTATGTCATGCTTGCATTGTGATGAAAATGCTCACAATTGTAGCATATGTAAATAAGGATATGTTTCCCAATTGTGTTAAATTTCTTCTTGCTCATCAGCTATGAAACACAAGTGCAGATTCGGATTCAAGTGTAGGTGTGGAATTCGGTAATTTTTGAAAAAGTAAGGTGCAAGTGCGGCGGGATACATTTTTAATAAATTACTAAATATACTTTTAAATAGTGAATTTAAAATTTTTTATATAAAAAAATTCAAGTAAAGGGATAGAGTTTATTATTAAAAAAACAATTATTTATGATTTGTTTTTAATAAAATCAATATTCTTGGTAATTTTAAACAAAAAAATCACCTTCCAAGAAGTTTTCTTTGCTCCTTTTCCAATTCCCAAGCCCCTCACTTGAAACAATTGACTTTCTCACCTACTTAATTTATAATATTTTGTTATAAACCTTTATTCTTCTTCTTCTTCACCTCTTCTAAGTTCTAACCATTTCTTTGTGTCTTCTCGTCTTCTTCTTCCTTCTTCTTTTTTCCCCCTCTCACAAGGCCACATGAAGTAGAAGAATGGCGGCCAGTGGCCCATTTCAACTTGTTTCGACGACCGTATCGATCTGTTTTGGTAGCTGTTTCATTCGGAATTGAACCGTATTGGCCGATTTGGCTCCCGTTTCCGCCGGAATCGGGCCAAATCGAAAAAAAAAAAAAAAAAAAAAAAAAAAAAAAAAAAAAAGGCGAATCGGTGCTTCGAATGTAGGACGCCGCGTCAAGGCGAGTCCAGTGCAGGTATAGCGACCCTAGAGCCGCACCCATGCTTTCTAGCTCATCAATCAATTGAATAGCAATTATTCCCATCTAATGGGTCTATTCTCTAATTTATTGATACATATTACCATGTAATAAAGGTTTTGTTAGTATACATTTTAAATAGTAACAAACACACATACAGTCCCATTCATAATGACAATTGAAGTGTCATTCACATTGCTTACAATGGTAACTTTTGTGAGTGCACCAAGCACATTGATATCAATCTATATATTACTAAAAGCTAAAGCGTAGAATTTAATGTTGCTGCGCTTACGTTGATTCACGTCAGCATCCACGTCATTATCTTTTTTCTTTCTATTTTCTTATAATTATTTTTAATATTTTTTTATTTCATATTTACACTTCTCCAGCCTTTCTCCCTTCTTTACCTTTTCATCTCTCCACTACTTCTCTAATCTTTCTCCTTCCCTCACCTTCTCATCTCCCCATTACCTTCTACATTAATATCATTCTTCATCTTTCTCTTCACCTTCATTTATTTTTATCTCTTCTTATTCACACACTCTTACTATAAATTTGTCACTATTTCTTTCATTCTATGTATAGTTTTTCCCTACAAAAAAAAGGTTCTCTCTCTATCTCCCTCTCCCTCTCTCTCTCTCTCTCTCTCTCTCTCTCTCTCTCTCTCTCTCTCACACACACACACAAAATTTTTGGGTGGATTTTTATTTTTTATTTTTCTTGCATCTTCACTTTATGTTGATAATTTTTTGTATTCTTTAATCTGCTTTAGGTTAATGCGATTCAGTTTTTTTTTTTAATTGTTGTGTTTTTTTTTTCTCTCTCTCTTTGATTGTTAAATGTTATCTTATATTGCGTTATAAATGATTAAATATAAAAATATAATATTGCATTTAATGCTGCTGTGTTCACGTTGAGCCACATCAGCGTCCACGTCATTATCTTCTTTCTTTCTATTTTCTTATAATTACTTTCAATATATATATATATTTTTTTTCATATTTTCACTTCTCCAACCCTTTTCCCTCCCTTTCCTTTTCATCTCCCCACTACTTCTCCAACCTTTCTCCTTCCCTCACCTTCTCATCTCCCAACTACCCTCTACATTAATATTATTCATTTTTCCCTTCATCTTCCTCTACTTTTGTCTCTTCTTATTCACACCCTCTTACTATAAATTTATCATTATTTCTTTCATTCTATGTATAGTTTTCCCTTATAAAAAAAAGTTCTCTCTCTCTCTCTCTCTCTCACACACACACACAAAATTTTTGGGTGGATTTTTATTTTTTATTTTTCGTGCATCTTTACTTTAGGTTGATAATTTTTTTATATTCTTTAATCTACTTTAGGTTAATGCAATTCAGTTTTTTTTTTTAATTTTTTTTCCTCTCTTTAGTTGTTAAATGTTATCCTATATTGTGTTATAAAGGATTAAATATAAAAATATAATATTATTCTACTACATAGCATGATTTGGATAATTTAATTTGGTAGTTATTATAATTTGATAGCATGATTTTAATAATGCTTAATTTAGATGTTAAACTATGAGACTTTAATCATTTTTGTTTATTTTTTAATCCTTTGTGGTGGACAAAGCATTCTTAATAATTGTATTAGAAGTACTCTATAATGCTATTTATTTAGAGAAAAGCAAAGGTTGGCTAAACAAAAATTATTGGATGAGAGAAAAATTTTATCTTTCACAATTTTTCTTTTATTATTATTATTATTATTATTATTATTATTATTATTATTATTATATAACAATGCATATATAGAAATTTAATTCTTAGAATTTGCTAATAATTGTTTATTTGATAATATGTTTTGGGTGGACGAAATTACAATTTCTACAAAGAAAATAACCTTAGTAGATTATAAACAATAAATTGTTTTCCTAATTGGCCCAATTAATCATAGTTAAGTTTTATTAATCTATATATATATATATATATATATAACCGAAGCTTTTCAAGCTCCCACAATTTTTCACGTCAGCATTACTTAAATAAATAAATAAAAAACAAAAATTCTAGTTTTACGAAAAAACTGGAAAAACAATTTTCTGCCATTTAAAACAAAACGCGATTTTACTTCTTCTATAACTAAAACTCGATTAAAAGAAAAACTCTCCCTTCTCACAACTTCTCTTCCTTTCTAAACACAATCCTTCCCCTTTAACCTCTCACTAATTTGTTTCTCTCATAAGTTTCTGATGGTAGATTCAACTCAACCAAACCCTTCGCACAATCTGGGTTTCATCCTTAAACATTATCGGTAAGTTTTTTTTTTTTTTTTTTTGTTCTATAATTTTGGTTGTTAAATATGATTTAGGGTTTTGATTTTGGTTGTTAAATACGATTTGGGGTTTCGTTTTTGGGTTTCGTTTTTGGTTGTTAAATATGATTTGGGTTTCATCCTTAGTACTCTTTTTTTTTCCTTTTCAGACCAGATTCTCTCCGCAAACATTATCGATAAATTTTTTTTTTTTTTTTTGCTCTATAATTTTGGTTGTTAAATATGATTTAGGGTTTTGTTTTTGGTTGTTAAATATGATTTGGGGTTTCATTTTTGGGTTTCGTTTTTGGTTGTTAAATATGATCTAGGTTTCATCCTTAGTACTCTGTTTTTTTTTTTTTTTTTTCAGACCAGGTTCTCTCCGCAAACATTACTGGTAAGTTTTTTTTTTTTTTTGTTCTATAATTTTTGTTGTTAAATATGATTTAGGGTTTCGTTTTTGGTTGTTGAATATGATTTAGGGTTCCATTTTTGGTTGCTAAATATGATTTAGGGTTTCGTTTGGGAGGGTCTTTTGAATGATTTGTTTAGATTGATGGATTTGGAGCATAGTGGGTTTTATTAATTTCAATTATTGGCGGTGAGAAAATCCATCTGGGATTTTAGAGTTGTTATTCTGTTTCATTGTTAATAATTTTGTTATGTTTTGTGTAATGATATTTCCTGTCCTTTTATTAGACGAGCATCCTTGGCGTGCCCTTGATGTTTTTGTAAGTCATTTGTTTGTGTTTGAATTTAATTTAACTTTTTAGGTTTATATACAAATGCAAGTATATTAATTTAGTTATTGGAGCAGCATGCCTTTGATGTTTTTGAGTCATTTGTTTGTGTTTGGATTTAATTTAAGTTTCTGGGTTTATATACAAATGCACGTATATTAATTTAGTTATTGAATAATTAACTTTCTATTGTAGATTATTGAATTATTTTAGCCTCATATGGATTTGTGGTTAAGTATATATACTTGGTGGTAGTATTCAGTTTTGATCTTAGCCTCCCAATCCTATAGGTTTTGCTTTCATGTGTTTCAGTTTCATGGCTTTTTTTGATAGTATTGTACAAATGTTATTTGTTTTTGGCTGGGCTTTATTATTATTTTTTTTTTTTTTTTTTGGCAGATCAAGCATAGATCGTT
Organism: Lithocarpus polystachyus; assembly: GCA_033629205.1. Classification (NCBI taxonomy): domain Eukaryota; kingdom Viridiplantae; phylum Streptophyta; class Magnoliopsida; order Fagales; family Fagaceae; genus Lithocarpus; species Lithocarpus polystachyus. The sequence goes on from CM066166.1 coordinate 1,574,370, forward strand.
TCATTAGCTTTTAATCCAGCAATTTAATTTGCAAGGTATTTGATGAGGATAATTTTTCCGTTTCATGGACTGAAAACTATGGCGGCAATTTTTCTCTCATCTTAAATGGTAAATAGAAAGATTTATATACAAAAATGTTCTTTGATAACTTTTACTATTCTGGATTAAAATGACAAAGAAAAAAAATATATAATATGCTTTGAGCCATATTGTAAATAGAAGGTGAAACATATCCTTTTAATTTGGAGTATGTACATGAAATCTTTTAACTTCATAACCAAACTTACCTGTTTATGTGGTATAAAAAATACATAGGTACCTACAAAAACCTCATTGAGAGAGAAAAAACAACCCTTGGTTATATTGAAGCTGGTGTTGCTGCAACATGGCACTCCCTTTTCTTTTTAAAATTCTTTTTTATAGAGTCTTTTGGAAGTTTTGCAATGATTCATGACTATTGTCCTACTATTTTAAAGTAGAGTAAAAGATCATTCTCAAAAGTGGGTTTGTATTTTCAGTTTTGTGGTATTTGTCAAGAGGTCAGTTTTTTCTTTTAAACCTCTGTGCTTTTCTTGGTTTTTATTTTTACTGGGATTTGTTAGTTTTGAAAGGATAATTGTAATGTTTTGTTTGATGGGGTTGCAAAAACATTTTAATGCTCCTATAAGGCTTGCATTTTTGTTCTTCAGAAAGAAGTTTATGACTGCACGTGTAGTTCTTTTCCAATTGCAGTTACATTGAGGTTTATTCAATCTGTTCTCTTCTATTGATGTTTCCTGAATGTGGGTTGAAAATTGGATTCTTATGGTTTTGCTTACAGGGATTTGGCAGTTTATTATCTAGGTTATTAGGAACTATGGATTCTCTGCTTCTGCGTAAAACTCTTAATACGTTACACAAATCCTACTACTTGAACAATTCAGAAACTACGAGACTAGAATAGCTAGGTATTTACCAGTCTTCTCCTTTATTCTGTATGGTTTCTTGCATATTTATTGTTAATATGTTTCTATAAAGAATCTGAAATTAGAACCTGATTGCATATTTATTGGTTTTGATATAGGAATTTTATTTTTTAAGTTGAGGTTGTTTTTCTCTTCATTTGTGGTTGAGTTTTTCTGCTTCACTCTCCTTAGAATTTTGACTTAACAATTGAAGTTTTTCATTGAATTTGATCCTTCTGCTTCACTCCATCATAGAATTTTGATTACCCTATTGAAGTTGTTAATTGAATTTTGGCTGGTACAAATTTGCATGCATTTAGTTTGAAAATTTTAAAGTTGAGATTATTAACATTTACTTCTTTATGATGTTTTGTATTTTCTGAATTTTTGAATTTTTTTTTCAAGTTCCTTCTTAGGTGATTTTTTTTTTCGGTGTTGGCAATTATCATTTCTGCAAGGCTAACAGTAAATTAAGATTGATGGTGTTCTTGGAAGTTCAGAAAAGAAATCTGATTCTTTACTGAAATAGAGTTTCATTAATCTTTAAAACTAAAATAAAAAATTTTAGGCGTTCAATTGATAATAACATTTTTGTGGACAACACTTCCCTCCCTCATTATCTACCTACCTCAAAAAAAAAAAAAAAAAAGAAGCAAATGAGCTTAAATATTTTTGTGGTTAATCTATTATTTAGGTTGTCTATATAAGTATTTATTTATGTATGTGTATGAATCTTGGAGCTTGAGAAAACAAAAAGTTTAGGAGTTTTCATCTTGGGTAGAGTATCAATTGCAATTTTTGATTAAGATGATGAGCAATTGAAGTGGAAAGTGAATGTTTCAAATGGACGTACCAAAACATCTGAGGAGAATCCATCAAGAAAAATATTTCAACATATTGCAATGTACTACACATGAATGAAGATGTTAGAATGCTTCAATTTGTCTCCTTAGCAAAAGGTGTGATTCACTTTGTAAATTTGATTTTATGCTTTTAATTATTTGTTTTATGAGTTACTACACAAGGCAAAATGTACTATCAACTTTTGTCTTTTAATCTATAGACATTTCATACTTTCAATTTATATAAATTTTGCACAATTGTTATCAGCCAACTTTGTAATGGTTTCTAAAATAAAATATAAAAAACCTCTATCTAACAACTAAAACTACATTATACGTACAAATGCTTTGGGTATGAAATTTTTTATGGTGGCATTTATCATTGCTAAGAACATGTTCTACTTGAACTTACATATTTCATATTAAAAGCAACTCAAAGAGATAAACCCGTGCATCGCACGGGTTAGCGACTAGTTATCATTAAATTCAAGAGCACCTCCAACAAGGCAGGATGGTCTCCAAACTCAAGATAGCTTCCTCCCCACCACCTCAAGTTTGAGGAGGGATGTAAGTAACGGATATTGAGCTAAAACTAAGGACCATTATTGTGTCCTTGGTTTTAGTCTCAATCAAGGATTTTCTTGTCTCCCCCACTCTATGGCATATATAAATATAATCAAGCCTTACTATGTTTCAAGGTACAGAAAAAAGTATATTGAGCATATACAGTGTTGGAGGACCACAATTTGACTCCCTACAACTAATCTAAAAACAGGCCATGTGGCGTGATGTCGAATATAATAAAAAATTTGAGTATGTCTTCCTCATCACCAATTGGTTTTGAGATGAAATGGCATAACTCATGGTCCGACATACAGTTCATAGTATGTACCATTATTCTTTGCTCAAATTCTGTGTGCTTATTCTCAACATATGAGAAACCCAGGGTCTTGCTATGTGGGTGTCTGGGTGCTCGTTCTTATGGTTCTCTCGTATTAACAAGCACTTGGAGCATGTGGAGACCGTGGTGATGATTGGGAAACATGAAAACTTCTGCAGCGTGCACAGATTAAACCTCAATTATTTGATGCTTAGCCATTCCTTCACCCTGAATAAAGAATCCTCTTCAATGGGTTGCTAAGTTCTAGTATATATTAGTGAAGACACAACCCATTTATAAACTAAATCACCATTTTGAAGGCAATCTCATATTTGTGGCCCTCGAATATGGGACAATGATTTGTTTTGTGCCTCTTGAATGACGTGCAGCCGAGTAAGTGTTCGAGTTTCTTGGTATAAGTCATATGAACTGTAGTGCTGTACGTGCCCACATGTCAGGGACTACCCTTTTCTGTAGATGATAAAAGTGGACAGCCTTTATGTTGATAGGTTTTTATATGATCATATTTGTAACGACCCAGCGCTATACTTTAAAAGGATTAGTCGCAATTGAAACTCTTTGTAGTTGTTAATAAAGCCCAGATCTACCCAGTAAATACCCGATGTGGGACTCATCAGACACCCACACACATCATATAATCAATCAATCAAATTGGAGGCTTTAATACCATATGTAATGACTCAAGGAAAAGTGCTAGCCAAATCTGCGCTATACCTCAAAAGGACTAGTCGCAAATGAAACTCCTTGTAGTTGTTAATAAAGCCCAGATCTATCCAGTAAATACCCGATGTGGGACTCATCACACACCCACACACATCACATAATCAATCAATCAAATTGAGACATCACAATATTAAATAATTAAATTATACATTTCTTAGTATATACATTAGAGACAATCTGTAATTTAAGATGGCTGGTGCTTTATAATGGTGCTTTGGTATAAATTGAGATGGAATAAGCGATTGACTACTACTAGAAATTCCTGTTTGCTCCAATTGTTCTTGAAGTTGAAGAGTAACATTAATTTTTGTTTTTGTTTTTTGGTACATATATTACATAGTTGGAGTGGGAAATTCGAAACTTGGGGATGTCTCTATTGAAAACGCCAAGAGGTACCAATTGAGCTTCAAGACTCTTGGTAAGAGTACCGATAATTCTAATGTAAAGAAAGTGATTGTACAAGTAATTTCTTTTTCCCAAGCCCCTTATTAGGTACCACTTTAATTATTGCCTTTTTATTAAATTTCAATAGTAATAATATGTTAGTAGCCATATATCAAACCAAGCATGCACAAACCACTCAATGCCTCATAAACCTGAGCCCTGAGGTTGCCATAAGAAAGGAGCATCAGCATTTTCATCACTGCAGTAGAGGCAAGGGTGTTGAGCAAAGCCTCCTACCTCTAAAGACTTCCTAGCTAGCAGCACAACTTCTTTGTTGCTGAGTGAACCTAAATGATACTTCAATACCATCTGGACAGCATTACTGAATGCTCCATATGCCTTTCCTCCGGTCATCATTGGGTTCATGTCTGCAGAAGTCTCATTGGCTTGGCACCCACTAAGAAGAATTCCTTCGTCTGTCTTCAATGATTCAGACAAGTCCAGTTCATGTGGATGTAAATTAAACTTATGGCTTGCATCGGCTCCAAATAATTCTAACAAATGAGTGCCAATATCAGATGTGTTTATGCTTGTCTGTGATGTTAGATGTTGTAGAATTGATTCAAAGGGAATGGTCTTGGGGCTACATGATTGCTGCAATGTGCCATCATTGGTGACAGAAGAGGGTCCAATTTGCTCTTTCTCTTTGTCAATTAGGCCTCCACTGTGGCATGAGTCTGAGAGAATTGTGAAGCTTGCTCCCTTTGGCAGGCAATTCACTAATTGCCGGAAGTCCACATCTACATATTTAGTGGCATTAATTTTTATTAAGTTTACTATGACAAATTGACAATGAGAAAACTTTCTTGTGATAACTTGAAGTTCGAAAGAATTGCAAAAGCATTGTTAACAAATGTTGAGTAATGTTTTATGAGAAAATCTTTAATTGCATCATGCCCAAGTGTACTAATTGAAAGTGCCAAAAGCTTTATCAGCAAACAAGCCTGGAAATTTAGTACTGGGGATACTATACAAAAAGAAAGACAAGGGATCATGATGGTACATACCAGTGATTAGATTGAAATCACAAGGCACAATTGCTTCATCCTGCCTAAAGGGATGCCCAGGTTTGGCTGATGGAATCCTTGTTCCATGTCCGCTATACTGAAAGAATAGGACATCTCCAGGTTCAGCCTTCTTGAGCATCTGATCAAGTGCCTTCTTAATGTTAGCACCAGTGGGCATGACTAATGAACCAGGTGCATCAGTCAAGAGCTCAATATGGTTGTGATCGAACCCAAACCGTTTAACAAGCTCGTCTCTCATGGCCAAAACATCGTTTATGCATCCATTTAACTCATGTGGGGTGTTGGGGTAATTGCAACCAACCAGAACAGCTAGCCTCTTGTTTCCATTCTCCATTTTTGCAGGCAATTTGAGTGAAAACCAATAAGATGTTTTTCTTTGAATTTCTAATTGGTGTTTGGTTTTTTGATTTGATCTCTCACAAAATTTCAGCTTTATAATTCCTCATATGTCATGACTCACATGCGATTTTTTATTCAAGCAACCTATGATGTCCTATTAATTGGCTTCCAAGGATGGGAAGTATACACTTGAGCAGAAAGAAATATGCTTCAAGGCTTCAACTTCCATAAAATTGGAATATTTTAAGGGTTGTACGCATCTACCATTTTGTTTATTGATTTATTTATATTTTACAGTCATAATACATTAATACATTGCTGTCATACTTCCCACGCAAGAGCACTATGGAGTGACAATATAGAATATCCTTCTTCTTTTTTTCATTTTGTCCTTCTATTGGTTTGTGATTAAAATAATTTAACCATCCAAAGATTATTGTAATCCTCTAATCAAATATCCATTCTTCCATGGGATTGAATTCAACACCTCTTCGAAGTGTGATAATTTTTGCCTTTACAGCTCTGTCCTAACACATGATTACAAACAGACCACTTCAATATATAATTTACATAAATTATTTGGTCTTTAATTAGGTTGTAATACTAAACTTTGCGGCTCAAAATGTCATCCCATGACAGGGGAAAAAAAAAAAAAAAGGAGCGTTTTCCAATCCATTTTACTGTATTTGGTTTTGGTGTTTCATCTTTTTTGCAATAAGCCTTACATGTACGCTTTATGTGCTTGGAGCTGCCTTGCGTACAAGCAAACATTAATATTTACTCCATTGCTCCCAAGTCCAACCGCCCAAACTATTTCTCACATGAGGTACTACCCTACAACTCTTCTTTTTTCTTCTTTTTTTCCTTCTATTACAAGTTACAAGTCTCTTGTATTTGATGGCTAGGTTTGGTATAACAAATTAATCTACAATAATAATAATAATAATAATAATAATAATTAGCCGCTAACCCTTGCAATGCATGGGAACTTAAATTGATTATAAAACTATACAATTGCATAAATTACTCCTATCTGACTTGAATTTGTGTTACAATTTGATGAATAAGTCAAAACCTAAAATATTCACGAATTGGAAGATTCATTGCTTAAGAATTGTTGAAATAAAACAAATTATATATGGCTACACAATAGAAAAATATAAGAGAAATATTAGTTATCTTCAAAAGAATTACCCATGGTATAGTTGTTGAAATCTACAAAACGTATTCAAATATTGCTAAAACTAATGTGAAAAGTCAAATGTCAAAAGTTGAAACTTCTAAAATGCCAAAAAAATAATTTTAAAAAATTTGAAGATTCTAAAAACCTAGAATTATTGAAACAATAGAAAAAATATATGACTACAGTCATTACACACAAAAGAGAAATATAAGAATTAGAAATATGCTAGATGGTTTCATATAATGCAAAAAATAAACCCAAAAATTCAGATGAAACTAAAGAATTAGAAAATTTGGTGCCTACAAATTATTGAAACAAAATATAAACAAAAAAATATGTAACTACACATAGAGAAATATAAAATAAAAATATTCTAGCCTCAAAAGAATAAATCATTGCTATAATTGTTATATTTTGCAAGAAAATTTCAAATGTTACAAAAAATTAACCAAAAAGTCAGCAGTTAAAACATAATGGAATTATTTAGATGAAACAATCTACTGGTGGGTTGAACCTAGCGCCAAGTTTATCCTAGGATAATAGCTTGTTGTTGAGACTTGAGATCAAAATTATATGTATAATGCGACTTCTTTTTCTTCCTCACCAATCAAGCAATCACCACTAAAAGCAATCAAGCAATCACCACTAAAAGCCATCTATGTTGGTGCCAATAATTTCTCCACCAAGCAGTTAGTCTCCCAAAGCTCTAATATATTATGATCTTTTAGTATTCGAAGAGTTCAATTATTATATATACATAATTAAAAAAAAAAAAAAAAACTCTTTCAATCTGTTTAATAATATGATTCAAATTTTGATGTTGGTTTGTTTTTACCCGTTCAATCTTAGGGTTTCAAAAAAGTGGTTTTCGAAGTAACATCCCGTTTTTAATTACATCTTTAGTAAAGAACCTGATTATATACATTCTCCGTTTGTATATATCCCTCCTCAAAAAAAAAAAAAAAAAAACAAACAAACAAACAAACAAACCAACAAACCGTTTGATATATACACTATATTAACATAGAGTTTAAGAATTTTAAGGTATTTGATTTTTACTTGGACTCCTTTTAAGTGGAGAATGTATATAATTTTATTTAAATATTAATGATAATGATGAGTTTGATTTTAAGTTGGGCTTGTTAGAAAGATAGAGTTTCACTCATTGTTAAGTTTGAATTAAACAAAAATAATTTTATTTAAATAAAATTATAATTTTATTTAAATATTGTGCTGACGTGAAAAATTGTAGGAGTTTCAGAAGTTTCGGTTATATATATATATATATATATATATATATATATGTATATATATCACAATTGTTTTGAACCTTCTCAGTTTGGAAGGAATATTTACGAAATCCACATGAGGATTTTACACTATAAATTTTAACACTACAATAACATAAAATTTCAATGTACCAATGTAATAACACAAACCAAAAATACCTTCACCAAGCAATAATACTCAATAATACAATCCAAATATAAAATACTAATACAAACCACAAATTATTTAACAAAACAATAAAACAAAATCTCAAAGTATCTAATGATGCATTAAAATAAAATAAATATACAAAACTAAGAAGGATTATAATGGTAATTTGTAATTATAGAAAAACAACATCATTTGGGTACATACATGAGGCAACCAAAAGCCATCCCCTCCTATCGAGTGTGGTCACGTTCTATTTAAACTTATCTTTGTCACTTTGTGGTTGTTAAATCCATAGATCAAGTAGCATTTGAAGTGTGTTTTTTTTTTTTTTTTAATGAAGATTTTTCTTTTGATTGATAAATACATTAAATGTCAATTGAAAATAATTTATGCAGCGTAGGCGTGTAGAAGCAGAATCTATAACATACAATTACTACAACTCTTCCACGAAACCTGAGTTCTACAAGAAAACTAGACAAGTAAGCAAAATAATAGAGAAAACCTCTCTAGCAAACTTTTATTAATCAACACATAATATTAAACCACTGCCCTATAAAGATATATATATATATATATATATATATATATATATATATAGGAATAGAATTTATCCTACTCCTTTTAGGAAAAGAATCAATAGACCTACTTCTACTTGATAAACGAAAAACAATTTAACCAAGAAATGAAAAACAATTGAAATCCCAATTCAATTAGGAAAAGGATTTTAATTTAACATAATAGAGTAAATAAATCCTAACTCAAATAAATAAATAAATAAATAAAAAACTCTTTGTTCTTCATAACGTGATTTGCATCATCCCCCCTAGGTTGAAAGAAACGCATCACCAATAGGTATTAGAATTAATTTTCTCAAGAATTTCCAAAGGACCAATCTTTCTAGCAACTAGTTTGTTATACTCTCCCACAAGAAAGCAATCTTTGGTCAAAACTGCCCAAACAAAATCACCAATCTCAAATTCTACTAATCGATGTTTCTTGTCAACGGCTTGTTTGTACTTAGCAAAAGTCTCTCGTACGCTCTTAGTAGTTGCTGTATGAATTTCTTGAATTTGTGTGATTAAATCCTCAGCTTACACATTGACACGCTTCAAGTCAAGGATAGGAGCCAAATAAAGTGGTGCACATGGGTTGTAGCCATAATTAATAACAAAGGGATTGAATCCAGAGCTACAATTAACAGAACGGTTGTAAGAAAATTCTGCCTGGTACAAGCGCTAATCCCATGATTTAAGATGATCACTCACCAAGCTCCAAAGTAAATTGGCCAAGGAAGGTTTACCACTTCTGTTTGACCATCAATTTGAGGATGATAGGCCCTATTGAAATTAAGTGTAGTGTTGGCCAAACGCCATAAGCAACGCCAAAAGTGACTAAGAAAACGCACATCGCGGTCTAAAACAATTGATTGTGGCAAGCCATGGAAGCGATAGACCTCTCTTAAGTAAAGTTAAGCGACGTCAATTGCATATGAGGTCTTCTTACAAGCAATAAAGTGGGCCATTTGGAAAACCGGTACACAACAACAAAAATTGAATCGTTACCTCGTTGTGTATGAGAAAATCCCAAGATAAAATCCATACTGACATGAATCCATGGTTGGTCTGGTATGGGAAGAGGTATATATAGGCCAGCATTGGTTGTAGTGAACTTGGAAACTTGACAAATACGACACCTCTCAAAACACTTAGTAATCTCCTTTTGCATGGTTGGCCAAAAATAAGAGTCTGTCACAAGTTTCATAGTTTTATCACGTCCCATATGGCCTTCATTATGCAACTCTTGAATAATCTTTAAGCGTAGGCTACTATTAGGAATGCATAGTTGATTCCTTTAAAAAAGGAAACCATCGTGTATAAGGAAGCCAAACCGCTTTCTTGTTGCCACATCATTTAGTATAGGGCCAAAGTATAGGTCACTAGATAGCAACTCACGAAATAAATCAAACCCCAGCACTTTGGTTTGCATTGTGATGAGCAAAGAGGCCCATCGACTAAAAGCATCTGCCACTCTATTTAATGCCCCGGACTTATGCTTGATGACAAAAGAAAATTGTTGAATATAAGCAGCCCAAATTGCATGCCGAGATGAGAGCTCGTCTTGGCTATTGATATGCTTCAAAGCATCATGATCATAATAGAGGACAAACTCATGATAGGCCAAATAAGAACTCCAATGCTTCAAAGCGCGCAAATTATTGCATAAAATTCCAAATCATAAGTGTTGTAATTCAATTTTGACCCACTCAACTTCTCACTAAATTAGGCCACTGGTTTGCCATTTTGATTAAGAATAGCTCCAATTCCAACCTTAGATGCATCACAATGTAACTCAAATGGTTGAGAGAAATCAGGAAAAGCTAGAATAGGCACCATAGTAAGCTTTTCCTTGATCTGATGAAATTCCTTTGTGGCTTCAGCTGTCCACAAAAACTTACCAGCCTTCATGCAATCTATAATCAATGCCATAATAGTGCTAAAATCAAGAATAAACCGTCAGTAGAACGACACCAACCCATGGAAACTGCAGACCTCATGGACTGTGGTTGGTTTTGGCCATTGTTTAACAGCAATAACCTTTGATTCATCAACTGATAATCCATCCTTAAACACTACATAACCAAGAAATAAAACACTATCTTTCATAAAAGAACACTTGGCTATGACAACATAAAATTTCTCCCTACATAGAACTATGAGTACCTAATGTAAATCAATTTTGGCACTATATATCAAGATATCACCAAAATAAACTACAACAAATTTGCTGATGAAGGGGTGAAAAATCTGGTTCATAACACGCATGAAGGTATTAGGAGCATTAGAAAGTTCGAATGGCATTATAGCCATTCATATAACCCCTCACTTGTCTTGAATGTCGTCTTCCACTCATCATCAGGACGTACTCGAATTTGATGGTACCCACTTTTTAGATCCAGGTTAGAAAACACTGTATCACTACTCAATTGATCAAGCAAATCATTTAATCAAGGAATAGGGAATCTATACCGGACTGTAATTTTGTTGATGACACGACTATCTACACACATCCGCCATGTCCATCCCTTTTGGGTGGGAGTAAGGCTGACACAGCATAGGGACTAAGACTCTCTCTAATGTGCCCTTTTAACAACAAACCCTCTACTTGTCTTTTAAGTTCTTTATGCAATTTTGGGCTCATGCGGTTGTTTGGGCGATTAGGCAAATTAGGACCTAGTATAAGATCAATTTGGTGTTGGTTTTCTTGGAGTGGCAGTAACCCCTCAGGTAGATCATTAAGAAATACATTTACAAATTCATCTAATAAAGATTTCACAACCCTAGTACTACACTACCCTTTAAGCTCTCCTTTCCCAACAATACAAACACCAACCTCAAATCAAACATTTCTTCAACAATGCTCTTTTAGCTTAAATATTCTTACCCTCTCTTGAAGTTGGCTACCAAACATGAAATATGTATTCTTCTTACCATCATGTTGAACCTCCCTATCATATTGCCATGGTCTACCAAGGAACATGCATCCATAACTACCACATCATACCATGCTTTATCCTTGTATTTCATCCTAATAGAAAAAGAAATCAAGCAACGTTTAGATACAATTACCTCATTGCCCTTTTTGAGCCAAGATAGTTTGTAAGGGTTAGGGTGCTTCTCTATTGCTAATCCCAATTTTTGAATAGCCTCCTCTGATACCACATTCTCACAACTTCCAGAATAAATAACAAGTCTACATACCTTGCCCCCCATAGTACATGTAGTTTGAAAGATATTACTTCGGAGCTAATCCTCACCTTCAGATTTGCGAGGTGTGAAATATGCCCTTCTCGTAACTAACAAAGGGCCATCATGTCCTTGCACACACTCCTCTTCCTCTTTAGCATCATAAATAGCTTCTTACTCAAAGGTATTTAAATTATCATCAGTACATTCTTCACTCTCAATAAATAAACCCTTACCATATTAGCCACCCTTCTTGCAATCAACCATTCTATGCCCTGCCTCACCACACTTGAAACATCGAGGTCCAAAAGCTACTAGCTACTGTGTGATTAGGTTGTGGATTAGCTTGATTAACTTGGCCTTTTCCTTGTATAGATTGTGTAGTTGCACCACGAGGAGGAGCTACTAGTGGTAGTTGGCTGCCACCACTATTTGAAACCATATTAGTCCTCCTCTTCATCATCTTCTCTAAATGCAAAGCTCTTTGATGGGTTTCGAATATAGAAATTGGGTCAAATAAATTCAAAGTATCTTGAAATCGTTGCCTCATGCCCCCAATATAGCGTGAAACCAATTGATCTTCCGAATTTACAAGGTCAACTCTAGCTACAAGTTGATAAAACTCGCGAGTATAATAATATACAGATTGTGTACCTTGTCTGAGATTGTGTAGCTGTTGATATGATGTATGCATATAATTATGGGGCAAGAATGCAACACGCATATGTCTCAAAAAATTTTCCCAAGTATTGATTTTAGATTTACCTTGGTTAATACAGCCTTGCTTTAATTGTTGCCACCATGCAGTAGCACGTCCTCTGAATTTAGTGGCCACCAAAGAAACTCTCTTGTCTTGTGGCACCTCCTTAAACTCCAAAATCTCTTCAACCACAGCTACCCAATCTAGAAATTCTTCAGGTTATAAACAACCTTTGAACTCTAGAATATCTAATTTGAACCCAAATTCTCATCTGCTGGAATTGTATGAAACCAAGGGTTTCTCCCTCCTCATTCTATGTCCAGCAAACAAATTTTTCATCTCATCCTCAACATTATAGTCTACCTCATTCTCCTCCACTAAACATAGAGTTGGACTACAGTTTCAAGGTTGGTTGACAATGGCTAAGGCAACAAGTTGCTCTGACAGCGCTTCAAACTGCTCTTCCATCTGCTGAAAGCATGCCTCTAGTTGCATATTGCATGCAATCTCATCGCATTCATACTCACCATCTACGGTAGCGTGCCTTCCCCCATGTGATCCTCTCCAAGCCATGGTAGGAACCTAGTCGTGCTCTAATACCAACTGATGCAGCATAAGCGTGTAAAAGAAAAATCTATAACACACAATTACTACAACTCTTCCACAAAACCTAAGTTCTACAATAACACTAGGCTAGTAGGCAAAATATTAGAGAAAACCTCTTTAGCAAATTTTTATTAATAAACGCATAATATTAAACCACCACCCTATAAAGAGTATAAATAGGAATAAAAGTTATCTTACTCCCTTTAGAAAAGAATTAATAAATCTACTTCTAATTGATAAAGGAAAAACAATTTAACTAGGAAAAGAAAAACAATTAAAATCCCAATTCAACTAGGAAAAGGATTCTAACGCTCTATTTGTTTCGCTAGAAAAAATTCTATAAAGATAGTTTTCCACATTTTTCAGTGTTTGGTAGTACCAAAAAAAAAAAAAAAAAAAAAAAAAGCTGCTCAACTGAAAACTATCTTTCGTCAACGGAAAACACTAATAAAAATAAAGCTTATTTTCTATAGGTTGTTTTTCAAAAAAAAAAAAAAATGGAAAACAATCTCTCTCTCACGCGTTACATCTCTTATAAATATTATATTCATCTATAGCCACGGAAAACATAATTTTTTGGTACCTTCTCTCTCTCATGATAAGCTCTCTCATTTTTTCTCTCATCCTTTTACTTTTTTCTCTCCTCAATCCTCACATCCTCATTGTCACTAACTCTGCTCTCTCCTCTTCCCATAGATCTCTCTCTCTCTCTCTCTCTCTCTCTCTCTCTTTCTCTCTCTCTCTCTCCATGTTTCTCTTCTCCTCTATAACACAATTCTCTAATTAGATTTTTTTTTTTCCCTCAATAATCGGTCAATAGCTCCAACTTGCAAAGGAGAACAAATTTGCAGCGGTAATTATTTCATTCCTCTCTACCAAAATCCCAGTTCTTTGCTTTGAATTTCAAACTTGATTTTATTTTTTTCTCTAAGAAATTTTTAGTTTGATAGATTCCAAGCAGAAGTTACTTCTTTTTTGCACATAAAAGTGCAAAAAAAAAAAAAAAAAAAAAAGAAGAAGAAGAAGAAGAAGAGGAAGAAGAAGAAGAAGAAAGAAAGAAAGAATGAAGTAAAAGACGAAAATTATAATTGTAGTGTCTATGGCCCTAAATTGCTTTTACATAGGACAACATTTACAGTAAATTAATAATATTGTTATATAATAAACGATAATTTTTTAAGAGAGTTGCATTTGTTGGCAGATATATTATGCAAATACATTACGTAAATACATAATTTAGAGTAATATTGAAAACTTGTGGTTGACCATAGTAAACAATTAGTGTACCAATAAAAAATGTAGACAATTAAAAGTTATTGTTATTTGTAGTTATTAAAGATGTATTCCCCTGTCAATTTATATATATATATATATATATATGTATGTATGTATGTATGTATGTATGTATGTATGTATGTATGTATGTATGTATGTACATGTTTTAAATTATACAATAAATATAAATAAATAAATAATTGCATACCAAACACCAAAAAAAAATTCTTAAGCTCGTTTTTAAAGTTGATACCAAACACCTAAAAATGAGATGGTTTTCTAGAAAATGCTCATCAAAAAATAAATCATTTTTCAGAAACATTAATATTGAAACAAACAGGACATAATTCAACATTAAATAAATCTTAATTCAAATAGGAAAAGGAAAATAATAATTAAAAAAAACTATTTGTTCTTCGTAACATGATTTGCATCAATAATTAATAAAGAAGCTTCTTTTCTTTCTTCTTTTTTTTTTTTTTTTTTTTTTTGAGAAAAAGAAGCTTCTAATTTGGTTTGGCATTCTAAAGAGCAATTTCTCTGTAGGCTTAAATTTATCAATTGAATTCACGTAAAAGAAAAAAAAAATAGATTTACTTCAGTTTCTTAAAACATTCATTTGAAGAATTAAAAAAAACACAGCTAATAAGCAATGTCAATACAATTTCATACTCTCGTAAAAAAAAAAATGACAATACCAAATTGTCCATGCCATTTGGCAGGGCCAGCGGTTAGGAGCTTTTCTGGACGACATCGTTTTTAGTCATTCCCATCGTTGCATTCATTGTATCTCTGCAACTGAACCTAAACTGCCAAATCACTGTTGAGTCACAGATATTAGCATAAGCAATAAACGCTCAATAAGAGAGAACAGAGTAACTTCTCCCATGAGTATGTGTTAAAAATACTTAGTATTCTCAAAAATAAAAAATAAAAAAATAAAAAAAATATAAGAGAGAGCAGAGAAGAGAGGGCAGAATGACGTGAGTCACGAGGTCTTGTCCTTGGCCTTGCAAGAGTTCCCTCTCCTCTCATTTGATCAACAAAATGAAAATGCATTCTGACATTATTAGCAATCTACCAATAATAAAGTTTCTCTCCAAACTAATTTGAAGAAAAACTCTTCAAACTTCTCATATATTTCTTTTTTGGGTGTAAATTTTAAAAATCTAACCATTGAATTTCATGTTCTTTATGTTCTTAACATACGTATCAAATTTTGTTCAAATTAGATGTTATTTACTATCTGATCAATTAACTTATTTTTTATATACAACTTTAGATCACAAAAACTTGAAATTATAATATTTATTTGATGACATAACAATTGATCTTTGATCTTTTTGAAATTTTGTAAGCATTAAGAATATAATAAGAACATGTAATCTAACGATTAAATTTTCAAAATTCACACTCAATATAAAGATATATGATGAGTTTCTAGAGTTTCTTTCCAAACTAATTTGGAGAGAAACTTTGTTCATCTACCAAACTCTCTCCCCTGCCATTCTCTCCTTTCTCCCATCCCAAGATGCCATCGTCACAAGCATTTTTGTCAAGCAGGTGGAGGCTTCTCTGAACTCTTGTCCCAATTCTTGACTTGGACAAGTTCAATCTTGTTAGGAATGACAAAAAACCTTTTAGCTTTGTGGATATAGTGTCCAAGATCTGGACCCCTTGCAATGCCAATGCCATTTCCATTGCCAATCCCATTCACCTACAGAAGTTGCAGATATGCTGGATTTCCCATTGTGACCCATTATATGTTGACATATGGGTCTGAGCCACCATTCTGTGTGGCATGCAAGAGCTCTCTATCTATCCATATTTATTAACAATCAACCTATTGAAGAATAATCCTAACACAGGTACTTGCTACAAATTTAAGATTCTGTTCCAAATATCATATACCTCAATTCACAGAATGACGGAAAACACAGCTCATTACCAACCAAGTGTTGTCCACTAAAACACTAACAAGTAACACACACATAAAATCCTGCTTTCTAACTTCTTTCATAAGGCCCAATTGTAAACATTGTGACAAGGTGAAATGATACACTATATCTACTTCATAAAATACTCAACGTATCTGTCTGTTGCAAAATCTGACACCCATGTTTTTAACTGAGCATCTCCACTCTCCAGCAGCAAATAAGCTCCAAAACATCCAAATAAACAATGCAAGTTATTCCAGAAGAACAAGGCTCTGCTCTATTTCCAGCTATGTTCTTATCATAGTTATCAATAATGTTCCTGACACTTGAAAGATCTATTATCATCAACCTTCCCCCTAAAAGCTACGAATGAGAAGAAAACTCTAAAAATAAACAAGACAATCTCAATCAATCATGTACAGAAATTTACATTGAATCACACACATCAGAGAAAGTAAAGAATATAATAAAAAAGAGAACAGCATTCTCAACCATACAGGAATCGATCATGCATTTAACATATACATTGCAAATGCACACATGCTAAATAAAAATGCAAGCACAAGTATATTCCCTGCCAATTTATAAATGCCAACAATCCACCAGTCAATAACAGAGGATGTCAATAGTCTCTTTGTATAAAGCAATAGGGCTTATCCATCACTAAGAAACTTAAACAGATTCAATCACTTACCTAGAATCTAATCTCAACTCTATAGTCCACAAACTTCACTCCCAGTCCCCCCACAAACCAGAAAGTTTTACAAAGCTATCTGGACAGAATATTCCTCCAAAATTTTGGGGGGAAAACCTCCAATCCACTATTTGACAATTCAAATGATTTTCCATTTATACTTTTAATTACATGACTTATTTAAGAGTCATAAGACTTGTTTAGATAACTTAATAGGTGATTGAAATATCCCATAATGAGTTTAAGGAGTTGTCAACAATGCCTTTCTGTGCCTTCTCTGGCAAAAGGATGTCAAAGTTTACAACTTAATAAGTATTGCCACTTAGTAAAAGATTCCATGAGATGGCAACCAAATTATAGGTCCCATTCAACTATTCTTATAGAAAAAAATAAATAGGAATACATATAAATAAACAGACTGATAAATAAAAGTCAGTTAACCCGCTACCCGTTTTTATTTTCATCACCAGACACCAGTTTTATTTTCATCATCAAACAGGAGAATTCAGAAATCCAAATCAGGTGTTCTCTCAGACTTCAGAAATTTAAATTAAAGTTCTTATTTCAATTTAATTCAACCTACAAACACCTGATTGATTATTTGCTTTGAACAAGACAGCAAAAATAAACACTAAAAAAAATAGCCAATAATTAATACGTAGTCTAAAATTTACATGGTTGCAATACTGTAATTGTAATTCTGTTTATCTAAAAAAAAGACATGCAGATGAAGTCTATCATGAACGGTGATGGAACTCGAAGAAATCACACCCTGATTGCTAATAATAAACTCAATGGCAACTTAGTAACATATATACAGAGACAACAACTTCTTATCTTGAAACTTATATTAACCTTGGAATGCCCTAGTACAGTAGTCACCTATTGGGCAATTAAAAAAAAAATGAAGCATGTCAGACTGAAAGGGGAAACCAAACAAAACTTGCAAAAAATAAAGCTTAAAGATCTTTCCAAGCATTAAAATCAGTAGATGAGTTGCTATAATTCACAATACTGTCTTGGCACCCTATAAATTATGAACTTCATATTGGATCCACGTTTACTAAAGCATGGGCAGTTCTGCTTGGGCTAGCTGCAACAGCAACCTCGTCTGCATCAATTATCACTTCAGCGTAACCTTTACTAACTACTTGGCTGTTCTCCAACTGCAAATAGTTCACAAATGAAAATTAAATAATTAATTTTTTTTTTTTAAAGTCAAAGGAATATGAAAACATCATATCAGACTCATCAAATTATGTTATTGTTTCTGAAATATTTACATTCAGATAACATATAACACCCTCATTGTGATACATAAAAACCAAAGCAGTCTTTCGCCAATCACTAGTGAAATATCACAGAATGGATCCCATATTCCAGTACAGTGATTTAAATAACTTATCTGTCACTCTGTTACTTTTAATATAAAATGTTTCCTAGAGAAGTAGGCATAATACAATAGCAATTCCAATTGGTAATAGCATAATGATACACGTACACAACAGGTGAAAGAGAACAATTTTAAAAAAGGGTAGATACAACTTCCACTGGAGTCAACTAGTATGTTTTGTCTCATCACTAGAACTTTTTGATTTTCGGTAATTACATAACTCAGAACTCATTAGACAAGTTTCCATCCACAAGAAACAGAAGTTAGGTTAGCACCTTAATATGCCAAACAGTAACATTTGATTAAAAAATAGAATGAGAAATACTTACTTCTCACTCTTCCATTATGTGCCATTCATGGCTCCTGCAAACCTTTTCTGCCAATTTGATTTTCTTTTTTTTCCCCCATTAATGCACTAAGTATTGAATTAAATTTCTTGAGATGATAAATAACACATCCAAACAATTAGTGTGGCCTACATCCACAGAATCAAGCTGCTATGATATTTTCAATTCTTTTAAAGCCACAGCTTACGCTATATTTTGTTTTAGCACCCCAAATGAAAAGTGTCTCATTACAAGTATGATGTCTGTGATTTCCCCTTAAAGCACCAGGTCGAATTTCCCCAAGATGAAGTGAAGCACAAGTCACAGCTCCACCTGTAAACAAACACACTCCTCCATCAAACTCTACAACATCAAACTAAATATCAACAAAGAAACAAGAGAAGAACCATGATGATGATCCTATGTTCTTTTTTCCCTGCACCAATAGTTAGTCACAATTGTTACTCAAGGTAAGATGCCAACCAAAGCAGATAGCTCAACAGAATTGGATTTGATACATGGAACCCCATTGAATTTGAATCAAATTCCTTTTTTCTGTTTTAAAATTCAGTAGCAATTCTGAAACCCATGTACTCAAGTGAAGAAGTTACTCAATTTTTCTATAAATACAATCAGATTTGAACCTACAGTATCCACACCATGATGAATGTTCTTTATCATCAGGCCAACCCAACAATTGGTTTTGGTGTAAGTGGGAATCAAACCAACATCTCTTATTTGGAAATACAGTAGGCAGGCATACCCGAAAGGTGATGAGTCTTTAGCAACCACGGGTGTCTTTAGCAAGAGGGGAAGGAAACCCAGATGGGAATCTGACCAAACCAGCCCTACTCATTGTCATGGTGATTCAAAGTCTGCTGGGCACGAGCTAAAGTTGGAGGTGAAAAGTGCTGAAGTTTGAGAGAAAGCCTTGTGAGGAAGAGGAAGACCGAGAGAAGAAAAGGGAAAGCATGAGGCTTCTAGTTCTTGAGGAAGTGAATGATGCGAGATGAGGTTGAGTTTGCATGTGTTGGTGTTGATGTTTGGTTCGAAAATATCGAGCTCTGATTATTGTGTGTTTGCTAATGAGTTTCTTCTAAGGTTTGCCATCTTCACCTCTCCACTCTGTCCTCTCCTCTCTTCTTCACATTCTCATTCACCACAGTGTCGTCACTCTCTCTCTCTCTCTGTCTATTTGGGTTTTTTTACTCCCCCTTTGCGCCTACTTTTAATTTTGAGACAACACTTTGTGCTTTTTTTTTTTTTTTTTTTTTTTTTGGAGTTTGATAAAAATATTTAATCAAGCCAAGAAATCCAATTTGGATTTGGTTTGATTTGTTACTATATTGAGTCATCTTTATGAAGTGAGGGCTTTTTTTTTTTTTTTTCAATAATTTGATAATCGAGAGTGGTTGAGTTGATTGAGCTACAAGCCTTTTAATAGTTAAGCGGTTAGCTTAATAATCCTTAAACTTAAGGGTCCGATTGGTTAGAAGGGGTAGAAAAGTAGAATAATAGAAGGTATTTTTTCTCTCATATGTATTTGGTTGATACTGGAAGAATAGGAAAATGAAAAACCCTAAGATGAAGTTAGTATAAATTTACAATTATGTTCTTATTAAATAAAACAAAAATATAATACATTTTTTTAATTAAAAAATTATGTATGGTAACTTCAATTTATTTTTATTATTATTATTATTATTATTATAAAAACCACATGTCAAAATGATCCAAAATAGATGAAAGCAGAGAATGTAAGAAACGGATAAAATTCGGATGTATGAGATGTGAGCTTGATCTTAGTACCTTATTCTTAACACTTATTGACTGAAAATATGCTTTTTGGATTTTGGTAAGTGTTTTCATTGAATATGTATTTGAAATTTTGAATAGTGTTCTCTGGGTTAGGATCTAAGATGTTCAAGTCTCTTTTCCTTCTCTCTTTGGATTTTTGTGAATATGACAGTATTGTTTGGATTGAAATTGGCTTGAGAACGTTCTTACGAAGAAAAAGAGTGTTCTTGAGCAAAAGCTTCACCATTTTAACAAATATGTTTTTAGATCTTGATTTTTATATTTTTGCTATGTTTTTTTGTGTGTTTTTTAATGGTGAAGATACGGAGGTGGGTTACGGCAGTTTAATGGAGCTAACCCCATGTAGGTAAAGTGCCAATTTTTAAACCACATGTAAGTAACTTAAATTTTAGCCAAACCACAGGAGGGTAAGTTGTAATTTGCCCTAAATTAATAGATCACTCAAGTTTATTAATTGTTCCAATTGCATGCAATATACAATTAAATCACCAATCTAAACTTAAGTGCGACAAAAAATAAATCTTGACACATATAATGTGGTCATGACAGGGAAAACCTTTGCAGGAAAAACCCCAACAGATGATATATAGTCACCACTCCTTGAAGAATCCACTAATAAAGATTAAAATTACAAGTACAAAAAATCTTACCTGATCCTAACATACTTCTCTACAGTTGAACCTACTGATCTTCTCAACAGACTTCTTCAATATGCAATAAACTCCATTCTGTGATTGACTCTTTATAGCAATCCTTGATTAATGTAGTTGATTGGTACAAATTTTTTCACAGCAACACACTTCAATTGTGAATTGTAAATAGCTCGGTATAAAACCTTAGGTGCACAAAGTTGTAGCTACCTCTCTTAGTTTGTGTGTCTTCTATCTCTATGATGACAATTGTAGAATATAGTTTTCATACCTCTGGGAACCTTAGTGCACGGATCTCAAAACAGATCATGTCATCATGAGCTAAAATAGAAAAATCTATTCAATTTTCTCGAAACTTGATTGATCGAAGGTGTCAAACTTTAGTAAATCTTGATAGGTTGACCAGGTATCGAGGTGCAGTCGAGGTACTTGACTAAAAAGTTTCTTAAGCAATTATTTTTGTGTATTCAAAATGGATCTTTAACATACTTGTGGACATTAAAAAATAAGACTCAAAATATATCATTCTTTAACATACTTGTGGACATTAAAAAATAAGACTCAAAATATATCATTAAGGGCATTTTGACTTAAATTTCCCAACACTTAAAAATATGACCCTAACAAATTCCACTCTTACAAGTATACTTGACCTTAGAGAAAAATAGCATATTAAGATAAAAACTATCTAATGAAACCTTGTGACCCTAATCAAAAGATATTACTTAAACAAGAAGCAACTTAACTTAAAATCTCGTACTTCTAAAAGCCAGACTTCTTAAGCAACATTTATTTTAACAAAAATATCCTAATCATTCATTGGTTTATAAAGACACAAGGGTGTTAAGTCTTAAATATTGTTTTGAATTTAACTTAAAAACAAGAAAATTTCTAAAGTGCTAGAAAAATGATGGCCACGTAGTTTTTGAGAAACCTTAAGGCGGTGGTGCTGAGCCTAGTTATCCTTTTTTTTTTCTTTGTTTTTTTCTTTTTTTTGATTTGAAGCGCAAGCTAATGATTTGGCCTCTTCCTCTTTCCATACCTCTTCACTTCAAATCCCTCTTCCTCATATTTTCAAAGTTGATAATGTGCAACCCCAATTTTCAATTTGCTTTGAAAGCAAGATCAGACAATGTAAAAGAATCTCACCAACACAACACAGAGGGTCCAACAAGAGAAAGATTTGTCTTCCTGAAGGTTTACTGGATTGCATGAGACTAATGGATCAAGATAGCCCATTGTATGTTCATAAAAAAAGAAAAAGAAAAAAAAAGATAGCCCTTTGTATGAAAAGGTGAATATGATAATGTTTGTATACTGCGTTGCGCCGCCGCCATATTATGATAGCAAAAGGAAAACTGAAGAAGGCAATTAGGGGTGTGCATGGGTCGGGTTTAGTCGGGTGAAGGGGATTTTTTTACCTAACCCAAAATGATAGATTAAAACAAAATTCAACCCAACCCAACCCATCACATAAGTCCAACCCAACTCACATGGATCGAGTTGAACCCATGGGTTGGACAATTTTTTTATTGCTATTATTATTAAATTGAGCATAAAAATAAAAATATAAATATATTTAAAAAGCCCAAAGATTAGTATCAATGTAACTCCTTAAAGGCAAACAACACTAATGACTAAACAACAATAGAAATTTACTAGGGTTTGTGTGAACTAATTGGATTTATATAGGATAGAAAAAGCTGGTTATTTAAAAGACATTTATTAATTATATAATATATTTTAAATATATATTAAATATATGGGTGGGTCGGGTCGGGTTTGACGGGTTTGGAATTTTATGACCTGAACCTAACCCAACTTGCTATTAAAAAAATTTATGTAACCCAACCCAACCCACTAAGCCCTAAAAATCAACCCAACTCAGCGGGCTGAGTTGGGTCGGGTCGGTTTTGGCAGGTTGGTGGGTTGGCTGCATACTTCTAAAGGCAACAAAATTTTTGTATCAAAAACTTTGAATTCAATGTATGAAAAGGGTAGAAAGAATAATCGCACTAGAAGAAAGCATTGGCAGCTCTAAATGCAAGCCGACCACCCTAATTTGCAAAAAATTGCATATATACACTTGCCAAAAAAAAATTTATATGTTAAACTAATCTATTATGATCACCCTAACAAAAATGTTGAACACCCTAACTTGAGAATTACAAAAAGTTGGGTTCAAAAAAAATAAGAATAATGCTACAATGCTACATTCACAACATTTTAACAATAATTTTATAACAAATCCAATGTAGTAAGCTGTTACTGATTCTAATTTGAACTCAATACTAATATTATTTTTTTACTCACTAATAATAGCTTTTTGCATAAGATTTATTGTAAAAATATTATAGATGTAGCATTACTCCAAAATTAATTCTGCCTTCCGAACATAATCCTTAATCCATTTCATAAAATTAAAAAAAAAAACATAAATAACAACAATAAATATTAGCCCAAATAACAACAAACATAAACAAACAAAAAAAAAAAAAAAAAAAAAAAACAAGATAAGACCAAACAATAACAAGTGATCTAATTATTCAACCAAAAACCACTACAAAACAAAAAAATATAAATCACTAAATATTCAAATTTATAGCTCGTTCAACTTATTCAATAAAAACAATCTCTAATTTCATTTTTCTCTAAAAAATGGTACCATAAAAAAATATTGTGGTTGTCTGTTATCATTAATGGTGATGACAATTATATTTTTTTTGGCTTTGAAATCTCAACAATTTTACTCTCCTTAGTGATTCGACTCACAATTGTAGCAAATATTCAAGTTATCGCTTTATTAGATTATGTATAATTTAAATTTCTTAGTGACCACCCTAAAAATAATTTCTAAAACCTTCATTGGAAGAAAGTATGAGAATTTGAATATAATAGATCCCTTTTATTACAAAGAATGTTATATTGAACTGTACAAAAGGCATTACCACGCACCCGTGGTGTGATCAAGGTTTTCAGACCCGGACCGTTCATTGAACCGTAAAAGGGAGAGGTTCAAGGTTTTTGAAGTCCGACCGAGGTCGAACCGGGGTTGAACCGTGATGACGTCATAATTAATTTAATAATTATTTAAATATAAATAAATATATTAAATTTGTAAATATTAGCAAAATTTACTAAAAATATCTTTAAAATTGAAACAAAATACATAAAATAGTACATTATAAGGTTAATAAAAAATAGTACAACATAAATAAGCATAAAAATAAATTTTTATAATAATCCTTTAAGAGAAATCATTTCAATTAACTAAAAATGACTTTTAAAATAAATTCATAAATTGCATAGGTATTATTCTTAAATAAAAAGTTAATTTAGTAATATTTAATATGTTGAGAAAGATGACATAGATGTTTAAAAACTATAAATCATGTAAATTTAATATAAATTTAATAATATTGCATATTAGCTCCCAAAGGGAGCACTTGGTCTGTTGGTCAAGGCTTCAGTATTACTTTCAAGGTAT
Organism: Lithocarpus polystachyus; assembly: GCA_033629205.1. Classification (NCBI taxonomy): domain Eukaryota; kingdom Viridiplantae; phylum Streptophyta; class Magnoliopsida; order Fagales; family Fagaceae; genus Lithocarpus; species Lithocarpus polystachyus. The sequence continues at coordinate 1,598,843 of CM066166.1, forward strand.
GAGAGCTCAAGTTCAACCCCTGGCAGCCGCATTTTTCTTGATTTTTCTCTATTCCAGGACCGGTTGAACCGGTCTATGGTTCGGCCGGTTTTCCCGGTCCAACCCCGGTTCGTCCGGTTCCCTCACAAAACACTAATACCCGGTTCTGGGGTCTTAAAAAACCGGAATTGCCACCGGTTCTCGGTTTTCCCGGTCGGACCGCCCGGTCCGGTCCGGGTTTCTAAACTATGGGTGTGATGGTCACTCTATAAATATAAATGCTTGTGAGGTGCGGGGACAAGGGCTGAAATTCAAGTCTCTAGGAGGGAGTTTCACACACATATACACTTAAATTAAGCTAGAGTAAAAAATTGTATCTTGTGTAAAAGAATAAAAAATAAAAAATAAAAAGTACAAAAGGCATATCAAAGGGCACTAAGATGTTACTCATATATATCATCCAAGAGAGAGCTCCAATCTTTGACTTGGTAAAAATTCTCTCTCTCTCTCTCTCTCTCTCTCTCTCTCTCTCCAAGAATGCACAAAAGTATGAAAATTCAACCAATACCTTTTTTTGGATCTAAGTTCCTCGTATTAAACCCTTTCATGGGTCTAAGATTACACCATTAGCCTAGTGGATTGGGGTGTGAGAATGAATTTCACAATTGGTTTTCAGGACTAAGAAATTATGTTAATTCCTATATGCAAAAGTCTAACCTACTTTATTTAAATTGAACTTAGTGCTAGAGAAATAAGTTAGTAGATACCGGAACGGAGCTAGAACTTTGAGTTAGGGGGGCGACTATTTTATTGGCTGTATGCGGCAGTTTCAACCACTAATTCTGCTCCACTACTTAGCTGATGAGATTTTTTCTTTCTTTCTTTTTGCGTGGATAAGAACAAAATTATTTTTGCTTAGAATTTTTTAAAGAGCAGGGTTGTTTATTTTGGATAAAATTGGTTAATTGATCTTAATTTTTATTTTTATTTTAGTTTTACTATTGGTAATTTTATTATTGAATTTTTTTTTTTGGCTTGTATATTTTGTTTTAGATTTTAGATCTATAAATTTTTTTATGATCACTAAAATGAGGAAAATACTAGAGAGCTACAAACTTTTTTATAAATTACTGATGTAATAAATGATTACTGGTAAATAAAAAATTGATGTGAGTGATAGGTCTATATGTGAACCAATAAGAATTTGCTGTCAGCACAATTTGTAAAAATGTTGTATAAAAGTTTATAAGTATATTATTACTCTTTAAAGAATCAATGATATTGTTTAAGGGGAAAAAAAGTAATTTTATAAAACAAAATTGCTAAAATTAGATAGATTATTCCATTAATGGTTGATATCTCTAGTCTTAAAAATTGGTATAGTTTGAAACAAATAACTATCGAGAGATTTGTGATGCAACTAGAGCCGGTGTGGGCTAGGCATTATAGAGCTAATTAAATCTCTTCCACTTTTGCTAGCATGGAGTTTGCCGAGGCTTCTTCCTTGAATCCTGTCATGATCATGCACCCAATGGAAGAACTTTATAAGTGGCATTGCCTTCACTCAAGTGAGTTTGCAGGATTGGTTCGATTTTTCATTTTTCTCTTAATGGCTGGTACACTTCTTACTAAGCTCCAAAATCTCCCACTGAAACTCATTAGTTTCTCTTGTTCCTTCTCCAATTTCTCTTAGTGGCTGCACTGACTAATCAGTTACTTTATTGAAGTTAAATGGAAATGGGGGAAGATGACTCATTTTTGTGTTGCAAAACAGCATGATTGAATTTAATTGAAAAACTTAAGCAACTCCTAAGGAATTACAACTAAGTTTTGCCCTAGAAATATTTTAGTTTTTTAGATTCATGACCTCCATTCTAACAATTGTAATATCATTAACCTCAACTAACATTTTTTATTAGTTATTTTTTTAATATTTTTATAGATACGGTAGATCTGAACTTATAGTGTTCATTTTATGATGATTGTTATGTTATTATGAACAAAAATGGGTAGGGGGAAACCTAAGTTGGTGTCTTCCACCTGAGTGTGATCAAAATGGCACCCTACCCGCTAGGTCTAAGCCTGTAGGAGTAGGGAATCTTAATGAGTCATAACTGTGCACCTAGTTCTATCAAGGACGCTAGTGAGCATGAGCCAAGCGCATGAAGTTTTTTCCCAGATGCTTCCCGTTGCAAGATTCAAACCTAGAACCTCCACCTCCCAAACTCTTAAGATGAGCTCATGACCACTAAAGCAACCACCTTTGGTGGTTGATCATTGTGATTTATTATAAAGTCAAAACACCAATTAATATTTAGGTTTGGTGGGATCCGAACTTAGGTCTCTTATTCAATAACCAAAAAAAAAAAATTTATTAATAGCAAGAGCAATATTGAGTATCGACACAAAAAAATGTTGAGCACAAAATGAAATTTTCCAAAAATTAAAGATCAAAAAGCATATTTAAGCTTTTATTTAAATCTCATCTTACCCATAATGTTGTTTATCAAATGAAGTTGTGGCACACAAAGAGGACAAGCCAATGGAAATGCAATCACTAAGAACCAATAACCCGTTAGTTCAACCTTGGTCTCACTTTGATTTCATGCTAACATCCACAAAACTAATGTATTATAAACTGGGCTTTCTAATTAAAAAGGCATTTTAATTCTGCTTGGGATATAAATATGCTTACTAATCTCTTTGACAACACCATAACATTTTGTAGATCCCTTTCTCCTATTAAGTTGCTTCAGATAAGCTCATATGGACTCCAAACTCACATGGTAATTTTTCACTGTGAAGTCATCATATCTTTTAGGCCAATCCCCAATTTTACATGACTTGGGTTCTATATCAAAACATGAGTGAGAATATTTATGGAAGCTGAAGATACACGAAAGGCTAAACCTGATGCTTTGAAAAATTGCTTGGGACATTCTCCCAACCAAAGACACACTCAACAAAAGGAGGCCTCAAGGCTCAAGCAGACATGTCTTGTGTCCTATGTAATCAAGCAATGGAATCGGTCAACCACTTCTTTGTCTCACGCCCATATACAACCATATAATTTGGTCTCTCTCCATGGCCTATCCTTTGTTCCTCACTGACTCACTTGGTACAATGACTCCAAGTGACCTAGTAAAATATGTCACATTTTCACAATGATTTTTGAAGATTCTTATTGATGAAGGTCACAAACTCACTTTTTTTGCTACTATTTTATTTGACAATATTTGGAGATTCCGTAACCAAATCATCTTTATTGAATACATTCCAAATCCTACAAAAGAGGTTGAAAAGATAAACAAGGCCCATCTTGACCACTTATCAGCCTGGTTCTCATTGGTATCGACCTTAAATTTATGTTGGTGTCATCCACAATCAGGTTGAGTGAAGGTCAATTTTAATGTTATCATCCGACCCATGCTTCTTTCACTATTGCTATATGTCGAAATGAATTTGACGATATTGCGTTTGCCCACTCAAATCTCTTTTCCATTACATATCTTTCTCAAGGTGAAGCCCATGTAGCTTTTCAGACAATAACATTCGTTGTCCACCATGAATTCCAATATGTTTTCTTCGAAGGAGATTCCAAAGGAATCATTGAGGCTCCTTTGCAATTGCATTTCTCTCCCATGGTTTTTTTAGGCTCCTTGCGTAATTGAGATTTTATTTTTGTCTCTAGGATGTTAAATTTTTGTCTCATAATAGGGCCGTTGGGTTGTCTCTTGTAATTGGGATGGATCAATGTCCATCTTTTCTCTTCTTTCTTGAGTTCTTATCCTCGAAGTTGAAGATAGTTTAAGGCCCTCTCCTTATCTTTAATATTTTATTATTCATAAAAAATGACAGAATTTAACTACAAAATTAATTGTAGTATTCAAGATTCCCAATTGGACCGATTCAAGCGATTGAAAGAGGAAACCTAGAAAGAAGAAGTTTGTGCTACTATAAGGCCTCTAAACTCCTTCCTTAGGACATTGTTGTGTTGCCCATGGGGACGAGCAGCCCAATGGCATGAGATGTACCTTGTTGGGAGGGGGGGGGGGGGGGGCGGCAGTCTCCTAGATACTACAACCTTAATAAAATAAACATTATTACATATTTTGAAAATCTAATTGTTAAATTGCATGTTCTGTACGATTTTAATACACATGTCAAATTTTATGTTAATTGGATATTATTTACTATATGATCAATAAACTTATATTTTATATATAATTTTAAAGTACAAAAACTTTCAATTTAAACAATTTATTGATCACATAATTATTGATCTTCAATTTTTTTTTATAGCATGAAGGACATAAGAAAAAAATGTAATCCAATGATAGATTTGTTAAAATTCATCTTCAATAAAAAGATATTAAATAAGATCGTAACTTTAAACTACAATTTTATAAGTAAACTAAAAAAAATGAAGAAAAAAAAAAGCCTACACGGTGTACAAAGAGCACCTTTCCTACTCTTTTCCAGGAATTTTTGGTACTTCAAGGCCGTGTAATGTTTTTTTTTTTTTTTTTTTTTTTTTTCTGAAACAGGGCCGTGTAATGTTTTCATTAGTTTAATGAACAGGAGCTTTGAACTAAACGGAACAGGCCTCACGTTGCCAATCCAAGATCAAAAAAAAAAAAAAAAAAAAAATTCCATAAAAAAAATTAAAAATAAGATAAACACTTACTAAAAGAAAAGAAACATAAAGAGGACTATGACAACTAGTAGTAAAACTAGTAAAAAAAAAAATCCATGAGCATTTGTTTTGACTTTAATCTACCTAAATCTATTGGAGCACTGACAACGTTGTTGTTGTTGTTGTTGTTAAATTCACCAAGTCCGAATCTAATGGTCAACAAACTATGATGCAAATTATCCCAAAAACTTTATAGTACTATTCGTTTGGTTCAATTCGTTATGAGAAAAAAACTTCCTTTTTTTCTATTAGTACTTGTTTAATTATTGTTCACATATATACAAGTTTGGATTCTTGTGTTCTGTTTCCAATCAGAACTTTTTTTTTATAACTTTTATCACTTCTCTCTCCTTATTTTTCCTAGATTTGACGTTTGACCTGAGGTTAGATATATTTTTTAACATTTGGGAATATATATATAAAATATAAACTGATTTTTGGTGAATATGTGCATTTGATTTTGTGTTGCTTTTCAAGAAGTTGTTTTTAATTGTTATATATAGTTTCTCTTTTGAAATAAAATAATTGGGGATATGAGAATTAAGGGACTAGGGTTACCTTTTCTTACTTTACTTCTCTATTGGGGTGCCTGTTTATGATTTCATAAGCTGCGGGCTCACTTGGGTCGTCGATTTTTTTCTTGATTTTCTCATCTGGGTTGTTCAAAGTTCCTTGATTTCCCATATGGGTCGGTGAGTTTTTCTGCTTTTATTGTCTGAAGCGGGGTGTTTTCTCATCTGGGTCTTGCCTGTTTTTCTCTATGTTAGCAGCTTTCGACATTGAATTTCTGGGCATTTTTTCTCTTTTGATTGAATCAGAGAGGTAAAGTTGATTGATTTCCATCTTAAATTCTGTTACCAGTGTTTGGGGTCTTGGATTTTGGCTTCTTTCCAGAGATTTGGATTTTTTTTTTCCTGTGGCTGGGGGATGTGTTGTACACTTCTTTCATTGTTTGATAGAAGGAAGAATTAAGTTAGAAATTTGATCAGGTTTGGTAGAAATTGGTGCAGCAGTTAAGGGGTTTCAATCCTTGGGGGGGTGCTATGATTTTTGGGCTGTAACTTTTCTGTATCCAGCATCTGAGGCTTTGTTGGGAAAGAAAGTGAGGTGTTTCTACTCTCTGGGAATTGTTAAATGATGTTTCATCCACAAGGGGCTTCAAAACACGCTTGTAGTCTTCTTGCTGTCACCAGTGACAAAAATTTAGAAGATAAACTCAAGAAGGATGTTTTGGAAGATAAGCCGAGATATCCCTTTCCAGAATTGGTGTCCTCTGGACGTTTGGAGGTGCAGTAATCTATTTTTGGTTGTAAATTTTCTATAATGAATATCAGATTGAAGAGTATTGCATATTTTATAGTTCCTAGTTCCTAGAAGTTCATTGTTGGCTTCTTTTACTATAGTTATATATATCCCTCTCTGACTGCAGGTTCAGACTCTGAACAATCCAAGCAAAGATGAGTTAGTTAAGACTCTGGAATCGTATAAGCCAAGCATTGTGTACTTGCAAGGAGAGCAGCTTGAGAATGATGAAGTTGGGCCTCTGGCGTTTGGAGGTGTTGGTGTGTCCACCCCGGACGCTATATCTGAGATCTTTGCTACCACATTGCCTACTGCTGTATGTGATACATCTAAGTTGAACATGTTTTTGTGGTGTAGATCATTCCATTGTCTTACCACTACCCGTTGTGGTGGGTGGGGTAGGGGTTGCATCTATTTCTGAATACGTGTTCTTTACTATCTTGTTCGCTGCTAATTGGATTGCTACATACATCTCCACCTTTTACTTTCCTATGTGTTTGTTCTTTTTATTTTTATTTTTTAATCTTCCAGTGTTGACTTTTGATGCTTATTGCACTTCCACAATAGAATCCTTAAATATTGGAACATATGGTCAATGGTGTCAGTATGGTAAAAAAGGGAAGGTGAGTGAGTATAGAGACAAAAAATAAAAGGTTTAATATTCCACTAATGTTTCCTAATCAACTGAATTGAACATATATTTAACAGTAAAGAGATATGGATTCAGCATGTGTGAGTCATTTTGGTAGAAAATTAACATTTGAGTAAGAAATCAGCAAGAATTCTGTAATGTAGATGAAATTTGTAAACAAGTTCATCATAGTTTGTGCGGTTCTGCATGGTCTTATGTAGCTTAGTCCCATGAACCCCAACTGTTCTTCACCTTTTGTTAATAATGTGTTATGTGGCTGAGCATTTGTTTTCTTTGATATGGTGAAGGTCGTTACTACATTTGGCATTTGATCTGATTTGATTTCAAATGTGTGTGCAGGTTTATTTGGAAATCCCAAATGGAGAAAAGTTAGCAGAGGCACTTCACACAAAGGTGACTTTCGAAAAGATTTCTAAGCATGCCTTATTGTGTTTACAGTTCATTATTATATTAAACCATTGAAAGCTTGTGTTTGCAATGGTTAAATGTTATCTTTGAAGGAAAAATTTAATTGAATTGATATGCTTTATTGTTTCAGGGGATCCCCTATGTGATATATTGGAGGAATGCAATTTCTTGTTATGCTGCTTGCCATTTTCGTCACGCATTATTTTCAGTTGTACAGAGGTATATTATCTCTTACCAAAGTGCATGTAGTGGCTTTTACTTTAGTTTGGAATGTTCTGTGAATGATTAGTGCACACTTGAGCTTTAGATAAATGATGGGCTAATAATTGGAATCTTGGATAATTTACATTCGTACATGCATACATAAAAAAGAGTCACTTTATTTCTCTCTGCATGTTTGGAGGCAAGATAAATCATCTCATTTTGGAGCAAAACTACTCTCTCTCTCTCTCTCTCTCTCTCTCTCTGATTAAGGGTCAGATTATATGCATTAGCTTTTCTGCGTCTATGTGTGCACATGTTGAAACATGTTTTATAGGTTGATTAAATGGTATAATGATAACCAGAAACTTTTTATGTTTGGATCTTTTAGTTATCTATTTTGGATTGTTGGCTAAATGGATCAATGGTATTTTGGTTGAGCTATTGATGCTTGTCTAGATCTGTGAGCTTTCCTTTGTGACCTCTCAATGAGGTAGTTTGGCACACAGCATTACATGGTATCCATAGCATGATTCTTTTGAGCGAAATCCTATTAAATAAAATCTATTTATGGATATTACCAAGTGGTCTTACAAGTGCATAGGTAGTTAAATCAGGGACCCTGTTGCACGGAGGATTACACTTACAGGGTAACCAGATCCCTGGCCCTCAACAATGGTGCACATAGGCTGCTGCTGCCTCTGTATCTCTCTTTTTTTTTTCCTGGTGGGACTAGAGTTTGGGGAGGGGGATTATTGGAGAGCTAAATTATATGAGCTTGAGATGGCATTTAATCTTTATCTCTTTTGTTGGATTGCAGTTCATCTACTCATACATGGGATGCTTTCCAACTTGCGCGTGCTTCCTTTAGACTTTATTGTGTACGAAACAGTCAAGTTCTTCCCACTAACAGCCATAAAGTTAATGATGAGCTGGGGCCATGCCTTCTAGGGGACCGTTTGAAAATCAATGTTGACCCTCCCGAGGTAGATGCAGAGGAAGATGATGAAAGTTCTTTAGGTACTTTGCCTGCTATAAGGATACATGATGATGATGTGAGCTTGAGGTTTCTTGTTTGTGGAGTGCCATCCTCATTGGTGAGCTGGAATTTATCTCTCTTAACTGGTCTTTATCTGATGGTTCTTCTCTTAGGAACATATGCACCTAATTTCATGCTTAAACAAACACAGCCATCCACCCACGTATATATTTTGTCTGGAGTTTGCTTATGGGCAGATTTCTTTTCAGGATGCGTGCTTGTTAGAATCATTGGAAGATGGCCTCAATGCCCTCTTGAACATTGAAGTAAGTTCAATGAGGATTGTCTGCAATTATTCTTCAATTAACTTGAGCTTATGTTTCTATTTTTACTTTACATCCAGTTATATAGTAATGTCTTCTCATGTATGTTCTTGTTGTCCAACTTGGTTTTCTCATTAAGTGTTAGTTCTCCTATGAAAAAAGGAAAATAAGGATTATTAATATCATATGCCATTATATTTTTGGTGTTATTGACTTGCGTTTTGTGTCATCTTTTTGGTGTGAGGGAGGTTTCAACTTTTCTGTATTGTTATTTCTCATTTTGTGCTTTATGTTGTTTCAGATACGAGGGAGCAAACTTCATGGCAAATTTAGGTATTATTCATCTTGGAATTTGTTGATATCTACGGTGGATATATTTTTAATGTTACCTAATTCCTTTTAAATTATTTTGGTTGAATAAGCTGCATGCTTACAAAGAGATGCTTACACCTGTGTTTGCAAGACAACCTACTTGTTTAAGTTTTCTGTGTTTATGTTGATATGATGCTTTCTTGGGGTTTTAACATCTTCAAGATGTTTTGATCTTTTAAATTACCTCTGTTTTGAATGATTGTTTGTCTGCATTTATTACCCTGCCTAATAACTTTTTAATATGTCAATTCCTTTATAATGTGGTTCAGTGCCCCTCCTCCGCCACTTCAGGCAGGGACATTTTCTCGTGGCGTTGTGACTATGCGATGTGATGTAACAACCTGCAGTTGTTCTCACATCTCACTTCTGGTGTCTGGTAGTGCTCAAACGTGCTTTGATGATCAGGTAAAAGCAACAAGGATTTTTGTGGAAATTCTTTTTTGGTATTGGAGATGTTGTGTTCTAATACTTTTATGATCTATTTATTTTCAGCTCCTGGAGAATCATATTAAGAATGAAATTATTGAGAAGAGTGAACTTGTTCATGCACTGCCTGAAGGTGATGAAAAGAAAATTACATTCTCTGAGCCTCGTAAATCAGCTTCAATTGCTTGTGGGGCAACTGTATTTGAAATTTGCATGAAGGTCCCTACATGGGCTTCTCAGGTATTTCAACTACAGAACTCTGATTCCTCAATCCCCTGCTCCCCCCTTGTCATTGTAATATTGTATTGAATTTTTCCCCCTCTTTTCCTCTTATTTTTTGGGCAACTGTAATGATTTTCTTTGTAAGGGTTGTGCTTTTTCTTGAACATGACCCTGATACAAACCTTATGCTTGATTCATTGAACATCAATTTTCAATGTTGAACTGTCAGTTCACTTGTCATTGGGGTTCACTTTGAAAGTGAAAGCTTAGCATAAATCAAGTTGCATGTAGTATAATGGCACATAACTACCAAAATTCAGTTGGTGATTTTATCTGTGATTTATTTGTGTCTATAAGTATAAATCTGTGATTTGATTCTGCTAATTAGGGGGAATCTTTATATGGCTGTAACCTTGAGCTTGGATTTAACTGCTAGAGATAATGGTTAGAGTAACCTGAATAAATGGCACCTTCCTTTTTGGGAGACCTCAACTGTCTGATAATGTTACCTATAAGACTTTTGGATATCTGGATTCTTGCAGATTCATAGACCGTCTCTTACAATGGTTACCTTTTAATACTTAGACCTTCTCCCTTTTACATTTGAGAAATGAGGAGCCTTGAAGTGGCACTGATTTAATTACAACAGGGTTGATAGCTCATTATGAGCTTGTTCATATTGTTTGATTACTTACTATGATTAAATGGCTTATAAATATGTAACAATAATCTCTATTGTACCTATAAAAATATATATATATATATATATATATATTCTTAATTGTGCATTTAGCTGGATCAGTCTGTTCCAAACAGCATCCTCCTTCCCGCTCCCCCTCTCTCTATTGGTGATCCTCCACCTAGAACTTATAAGAGAGGTGGTGCCACTTGAGCTAGAGCTCATTGGCACTCTTTACTTCTTTAGCATCCTTAGAACTTGTATTAATCAAAATTGCAAATTGGGTGGATTCACTGTTCACCTTTCTTGAGCTGGAGTCAGATCTAACCTCTTTTAGGACAGTTAGATTGCTGGCGTTAGGGCATTATGGTTCATTATAAGATATTCTGAACTAGTGAGCACTGAACAATTTTAAGCCTCAGAGCTTGAGAAAATTATGCATGATTCAGCTTTGAGGCTCAAGTTCTTTGACCATTTGCACCTCTGAATGTATGGAAAGTTACTTGTTCTATGAATCTGAATTTATTTTGTAAATAAGATACTTTATCAAGCACACTTACTCTTTTGTGTTGATTTGGGGCAGCTAACTGGATGTTTATTACTGTTTTTGTTGTGGTTTTATTATCAGGTTTTAAGGCAGCTAGCGCCAGATGTTTCATATCGTAGTTTAGTTGCACTTGGAATTGCAAGCATTCAGGGATTGCCAGTTGCTTCTTTTGAGAAAGATGATGCTGAGCGTCTGCTTTTTTTCTGTTCAAGGCACAGAAAAGATACCTGTAGAGACAATTTAATTTTTAGCGGCCCTCCTAGTTGGTTGAGACCACCTGCTCCTAGTCGGAAGAGGTCTGAACCAAGCCAAGGGACTACCCCTGCTTCTCATGATGGCATGTCTAATAAAATTGATGAAGATGACAGAGACACTAGATTGCGGAATGGGGTTAGCATGCCCTTACTCCCAGCTAGGCAAAGATTGAAGGTTGCCGCAATGAGGCCTATTCCTCATGTTCGTCGCCATAAAATGACACCATTTTCTGGAATGTCTGAGGCAGATGGGCATGATGGAGGCCAAGTTAAGGTTACTTTGCCTGTTGTTACTCCTGTAAAGCAAAGTATTGTAGGATCAGCTCCCACAACACAACGAAGATCATATTCAAGCTCATCTCAAGCTAAGCAGATTATTTCCTTGAATCCACTTCCTTTGAAGAAACATGGGTGTGGTAGAAATCCAATGCAGAGTTGCTCTGAGGTGAGTTGTCTAATTATGTTTTATATGACCAGCTATGGTTTTGACTGCAGATATGGCTGCTTTGGAAATCCATCGTGCCTGGTCTTGCATCATACATTATGATGAAGAAATGGAAAATTTACAAAACAAAATTATACATCCAAATTACGGTTACTTTTGTTGTTAAAAATGGAAGTAAAAGCAAAGCTTTTACTTTTATCAACTTCCTTAAATTTGTTTCGTTAATCACAGCATTGAATAAGAAAATTAATGCCAAGATGGTTTGATGAGCCAATATCAGAATAGCTTGCCCATGGGACCCTTCAAAACACAGTGACTTTTTGTGGTAATTGTGTTTTAAAAATGAATGAAATGAAACACATGTTAGAAAAGAAACATTAATGTTGCGTCCTCAGAACAGAAGTTTAACTCAAATCAAAGATGCTTCTAGGTGAGGAGGAGAACTTACTCTGTTTGGTTGACGTTATAATTTTCTTGTAGGAGGAGTTTCTGAAGGATGTGATGCAGTTTCTAATCCTTCGAGGACATACTAGGCTTATTCCCCAAGGTGGGCTTGCTGAGTTCCCAGATGCCATACTTAATGGGAAGCGTCTCGACCTATACAACTTGTACAAAGAGGTGAGTTCATTGAATTTTTCTGGTTAGTGGGAATTAGTACAATTTGTTGCTGAAGAGTTTGTGCATTCGTAGGTGGTTACAAGAGGAGGCTTTCATGTTGGCAATGGTATCAACTGGAAAGGGCAGATCTTTTCTAAGATGCATAATTACACAATGACCAATAGAATGACTGTATGTTCTATAATCTTTCTTTGATCTTCTTGATTTTTAGTTCTTTCAGCAATGGTCTTTAATTTTGGTCCTACTATGCAACCTTTGGGGTTTCTTTCTTTGTTTTTGTTTTTTTTAATTTAATTTTTGGGTTGGAGAGAGAGAGAGAGAGAGAGAGAGAGGGGGGGGGGGGTGTGGAGTGGAGGAGGGGGGCAGGGGAGGAGTGTGTTGGAATTGGAAGAATGGTGAGGGCAAGGAAGGATGGTAAAACAAGTGGGAGGGCATAAATGCTTACTCCTCAGGAGCTTAAACAAAAGTATTTAAATGTGGATGTTAAGTTGTGCCAAGCATATTTCGAATCTACTGAGGAATAGAGTTATTGTTAATCACAAATACTTGTGAAAAAACACGTTTATTATAACACTATTGATTTGGGTAATCTATTTGTTTTGACAGGGTGTTGGTAATACACTAAAAAGGCATTATGAAACTTACCTTCTAGAATATGAATTGGCTCATGATGATGTAGATGGGGAGTGTTGTTTGTTATGTCATAGGTATGTACTTTTCCCTTTCTCGCTCTCTCTGCTGAGATGGTAGTTAGTAATATCATTGTAAAATAAATGTTTACTTACAATGGAAGTTTACAACTGTTGAGCAGTAGTGCAGCAGGGGATTGGGTGAACTGTGGCATATGTGGTGAGTGGGCCCACTTTGGCTGTGACAGAAGACAGGGTCTTGGTGCATTTAAGGTATCAGTATTGCAATTCCTGAACTCCATAAGAACCTCTTGGTTGCAAAAACTATTTGCCTCATAGCTATTATTCTTTTCGTAGCTTTTATACATGCCAGGAGTTTGATTGTACATCATACGTGCTGCATTTACCATACAAACTGGGATTTGTTCTGAAAAATTCATTGTTGTAATAATTTGTTTTTTAACTTGCAGGATTACGCAAAAACAGATGGGCTAGAATACATATGTCCACATTGTAGCATTACAAATTTCAAGAAGAAACCACAGAAAGTAGGAAATGGAGTTCCTCAAGGCTCGATGATATCAAGACCATTGTAATTCATTTTTGCATTCCTTTTTTTGTTCATTGGCTTACCATTTTTTGGGGTTTCTTTTTCTTATATCACGTATGAGAGACTCTTAGTTTGCTCGGCTAATGGGGTTGCATGTTCTTATTAAGTTCTCACCCACTTTCATTGCAATTAATTAGGAGATTATGGGGAAAAGGACAAGGAGTAGAGAAGCATACAAGTCGATAAATAGAGGATAGGTGTCGCAGGCATAGTATTACAAGTAGGAATTTATATTTTCCACTTTTCAGTGGGGTGGATAGGTATTAGGGTAAAGATGCCCTTAATTTAGGCAGGGTGGTTGTAAAATATTTTGATTCTCCTTTGAACATTTGACTGATGTAGCTTAATGACGATGATAAATATATCCATTAAATGATTCCCTGTGTCTAGATTATCTGAAAAGAATAATCTTTATACTATAGTTGATGTAGTTCATTATGGATATCCCACAGAACTCTGTTTATTGACAAGATGGTGTGATTGACACAAAACAACGAGCCATTGGATGATTGCTAGTTGTTTCTAAATGAAAATACCAACACCCGTTTGAAATATGCCATGAATGACAGTCAATTTTCTTTCATGGCCTAAAGAGACCATGGATTTTTAGGTGAATATCCAGCATCAGTTCCTAATACAGGTTGATTTTTATTGTTCATGGCCTATTTTATTGTGTTTTGGTATGCTTGGGTTGTGTGATGGTCTGGTGGCATAATGTGTTTCTGCCTGTCCTGTTTTCTGTTGTTGGTTCTCTGTTGCCCCTCTCAGGATGCTCTGTTTCTTCAATAAAAGTTTTTTGGTTCATCCAAAAAGAAAGTCTTCTTGTGCAGCTGGAAATGTACTGAAAAATGATCTCGCTTCCTAAAAAATGGATTTTTCTCGTAAATTGTTGATTTTTGTTTTTTAAGATTTACTTGTATTAAGCACAAAACCATGGCCAGAAATCGAACAGGAAACGCCACTTCTTAATATTGGAATTTGGAAGATTATAGTAGGTTATATTCATCAATTAAATACTCCCTATGCTGCAAAAGTTGAGTTTGAGACTCAGCCTGGTTATTAGACCTATATCAAATTTAGTGACATTTTTTTTTTTTTTTTTTTTTTTTTTTACAATTTGTTCATATGATGAATTGTAATTGATGTAATGATAAAGATTAATGGTGGGTTCATGTTAAAATTCACGTCAAGTCACAACTCAACATTTTATTTGAATTTTTTTGCTACAACTTAGCATCTTAAGTCCCTGGCAATGCTCTTCATAATATGGTTCAAGTTAAAATGTACTTATTCAGTGGGAACTGCAAAGTTTATATGAAGAATTGTGCCCATATTTTTAGGGGAAGAGTATTTCAAGGTAAACTTTAAACTGTAACAGCAGGCTATAGTTAATAGAGTCTTTTGCAATATTCAGCCAAAAGACTCACTATGAGTCTTTTGGTTGAATATTGCAAAAAAGTGAGTTTATTTGTGATATGTCATATCACTTAGCGTTGGTGGCGTTTTGATTGTGTGGTGTTTCATTGAATTTGTTGTGATGATGATAATTTTTATTTGGGTTTTGGGTGGGTGAGGGTTTGGTTTATGGTTTAAGGTATTTTGTGGTGTTATTGGGTTTGTTTTGGTATTTAGGATTGGATTTGATGATAAGTGATACATTGGGGATGTTGATATCATTGAAACAAAGTGTGAAAGATGGCAGTGATTTTTTTGTGAAGATGACCTATGGTTGATTTTGGGTACAGTACATTTTAAGCCCTATAGTCTAGGGTGTAACATACTAAACCCTGTAGTTTCAAAAGTAACAAATTAAAACCCCAAGTGTTGTTTGATAATTTGATAAATGGGGGAGGGGTTATTTGATTCCTAGACTTCCCAATTGGAAACACTAAGAGGTGCCACTTGACCTACAAGGCTCTTGGCCTATAGTTTTATACTAACAAATTAAACCTCAACTTGTTTAAATTTAATATATATTGTGTTTGGATTTTAATATAAATTGAGGGTTTAATATGTCACTTTTTGAAACTTTAGGATTAAATTGGCTACTCCTTAAACTATAGGGATGATAGCTTTGAAAATGTAATTTTCCCTTGATTTTTTTGTATTTGCTGCAAATTTCTTTTGGTTTTAAGAATTTTTTTTTTTTTTTTAAGCACAAACTTCATGCTGACCAAATCTTGAATTTCGGCCGGTATTTACCAAAATGTTCCAAAATACCCGAAATGATCTGAAATTTTTTTAAAGTAGAATAGGAACACCCTGAACAAAATTTTTGGAGTCGCCACTGCTCAAATGCAGTCACTAACTCCCCTCCATCATCTACTAACATAGCCGAGCAGTCCTTGTAGGGGCAGTAAAACTTTTGAGACCCAAGAATCGTTGATTTACAAAGGGCATCTCCCCATCTATCAAACAGTTCTTGTGGAATAATGTCACGGCAACACTGAGGCTCCAAGAGACCTCTACAATTTGGATCATGGCATTTCACTGATGATATATTTTCTTGTAACTTTGTTGCAACATATTGGCTAATACAGTCAGCACAAAATGAGTGAGTGCAGCTATTGTTTGTGAACATTTCACTAGTTACTTTCCCATCCATGCGAATCATGCACAAGGTTTGAGAGGAATGAGAAGATTGACCAGTTTCTTTACCCTTTCCATTGTGATTTTTCACAGAAGAGGAACAGTACTCTTCCTCCACCAAAGGAGTAGGTGATTCCCTATTTATTCTTGAAGAGATTACTGAGGACATGAGAGCCTCTTGAAGCTTTAACTCTCGGGCAATAGGCAATATTTTACAATGTATTAGCTTCTAATATTTACAAATCATATATTTATACAATAATAATAAATCTGTTAATTTCTAGAGCTATAAGTTAATAAAGTAAAGCAAAAAAACTCATATTAACTCAAAACTTACCATCCTTAGTTGTGCACACTAAAGCAAAGCTGAAGAGTAATATAGCAATAAACAATCAGAGATAAGTGAAACAACATAAAAAATGTAACTTTTTGTGAGGAGACGCAATGCAAAAAATGATGGTGCATGCTGTCTTTTATAATGAGGAGGAGAAATAAAAAGACAAAAAAGAATCCATGACATAAATTCTGTGTGATATTAGTAGATTATGTTTTATTGAGAATGAATTAAGAATATATTCCAAGTACTTTGGAGAATAAGAATCAGAAAGAAGAGGTGGTTGACTCCTCCAATTTTCAGTGCCACAAATTTTCTTTTCGGCATTCCAAAATTCCTATTAAATATTTCTCTCTCCTCCCTTACAATTTCGGCAACTTGGTTGCATAATTCTTTTTTTTTTTTTTTTTCCCTCCCATTTTCGGAAACTTGGTTGCCAAAATTCCTATTAAATCCTCCCCCATTTTGGCAACACCATGCCCCAATATTTCTAAATATATTCTTCAACAAAACGAATAAAAAGAAATGGAAGAGGAAAAGATTGAAAGTTGATGGGGAGAGTGACGACTTGAAGATGCCGTCACCATTTACCTGGGCGATAGCACGGTAAGGGGTGACAGTCCCATTCCATCCGTCACCCCCGACCAACTCTCCAACCTGATCCAACGGCGGTCTACACATCGACGGGGTAAAGGGGTGACGAGACAAAGCTGAAGGGATCAACATGTCGTGCCACGCATGCCACTACCTGGATAGATATCTTGCACTCCACGCAATTGGGAATTGCTCCGGTGAGGAGAAGATTCCGTAAAGAACACGCATTAAGGTATGGCTCCGATCAGAGGTTACCTCCCCGAACACGCCAAAGGTCCCAACTCTACACCACTATAAATACCCTCGGCCTTCATGAAAAAGGTACGCATGTTTCTACCCCAACTCTAGCACTCTGAAGTTGTGAGCAATACTAACTTAGCCATCGGAGGGTCGTTGGCCGGTACCACGCCGGTACTCCCCTTTGAGGTTCTTTCCACTCGTGCAGGTTTACCAGGAACACGCGAAAATCCTGCGGCTCACTGAGGGTGATTTTCGGCATCATCAAAAGTAATTTGAAGAAAAAAATAAAAAACTAAGCAGTAGACTGTAGGGTTGGGTCAAGAGTCTTTTTAGATTCCTAGATATACATGCATGCATGGGGAAGCTGTTTATTAACACCAATACCAATCTATGCAGAATACTAAGCAGGGCCTCTAAATCCCCTGATTAGAGGTTCACGTATATAAATACGAACAGAATGAGATACTTCCTTAAATGAAGCATCAAATATGGCAGCTGGAACATCAAGCTCTAACAATCATCTCTTGGTTGTTGACTTCTACTTCTTAGCTCTCCATGATGACGAAGGCTCCCATTCCAATCCCACGTTCCAATCTCTTTAACTTTGACGAATTTGCAATATGTATTCTACGGGTTTCTAACACTGCATTCATGACCTGGTTTATCTAAGTGATCTGAAACATCCTGTTGCTGTAAGGTGCACAACTGATTGCATCACAAGGCTAGAGAGATGTGACTATGAATTTGCGAGGATTTTTAATTCTAAGTTGTTATCTATGTCATACTATGAGATGTCATGTCATGCAGAGTCCAACGGATAGCCCCTAATTGTAGTTTTGGTAAGTAGTTCTCAAGATAAATATATATATATATATATATATATATATATATATATATATATATTCCTTCTGTTTTTGTCTTTAAAATCATGCAATAATGTGGGGATATGTAGCATAATCAGGGTGTGTTTGCAAAATTCCATGAGGTTGTGAATTAGGTAGGTAGCATAATTAGGGTGTGTTAGAAAAATTCCATTGGTTCCATCTTTCTCTTTACCATGAAATAAATAAATTAAGAATTACATTTTTGCATAATTCAACATTGCAAATTTACTAAATTGAAATTACGAGACTCATTGAATAAAATTATGAATGTTTTTTTTATTTTTTTGATACAAAATTATGAATGTTTTTGGATGCTTTGTGTAAAAAATATGTTGCTTTTGAGTGTAAAAATTTTCATCAAGATGGTTTAAGTAATCCAGTAATTTTAAGTTTTATTATGATTGTGGAAAAAAAATTAAGTATATTTCTTATATAAAAAAATCAACAATGATAACCAAATAGAAAAATGCCCATTGAGAAAGATATGTGAGTTTTTAAAAGGAATTGAGAGCTTTTCTATTTGGGTTTTGCTTATTTTGGCATTAAATGACCATACAAGGAATAGGTTGAATAAAAAGGGAGTAAAAAAAAAAATGAAGCTTGAGTACCATAGCTGTTAGAGTAAGATATAGGGAGGGCAATGATGTGGGCCAAGGTGGGATCATGGATGTGGGGGTGGCCATCCCCATCTTGTCACCTTTTTGGTGCAGGGAAAACTAGTGAGGGATAATAGTGGAGCAGGTTGGGTCTGAGGCGGGTTGAAGATGTCTTACTAATACTAATAAGATTATTCGGACGTTGAGGAGATAAAAGATGAAATATAAAGAAAAATGGTAACCATAAAAGTATTAAAAAATAAGTACATATAAGAATGAGTGAATGCATATATATATATATACACACACACACATACACACACATTTGAGGTAGGTTGGGGCAGATGGGTGGGTTAAGCAAAACTAGTTCCACCCCCGCATGGGTCGTTTTTGCCATCCCTACCCTAGGAAGAAACAAAGGGGTCTAGATTGAACTTTGGAAAGAGAGAGAAGCTTAAAGAAAAAGGTCAAAGAGAGAGAGAGAAAATGAATATTTTGAGTTGAGGAAAGTTACATGACATGGCAAATAGGTGGGAATTAAATAGCTAAACAAAGTGCCTTCTCACGTGACTTTGCACCATTGCAAATTTGCAATGGTGACTCAGTTTTGGTTTGCAGGGGAAACAAGCCCCCCTCCCCATATAGAATTTTATCTTTTCAACACCCACTTTAAAAAGTCGTGGAAAAAAGTTGTACTTTTAGCATGAATATTTTTAAAAAAATTAATAAAAAGTTTTCGCTTTAGGCCTTAAAATGCTTAGAACCAGCTGATGAAAACATGTATATTGTTGTTGATGGTAATTACGATCTGAAAGGCACTTATAAACTGCCCAAACATGAGGATTGAAAGGCAATTCTACCTGTTCGGCTGAATTTGGAAGTAATAGCTCATCTTTTCGGCCCAATTGTTTATGGACCGCATCTGGAAACAATCATATTCATACATGTTAGTGTATTGTATTAAAATTAGGCTCTGAGTTTCGGGCTAACTTATTCATTTATTTGGGCTCAACCTCTTAATTCTACATTTGAACTCATCCACAGTAGAAGCAAATCTTCCACGTAGCTTAACCATCAGTGATTCCCTTACTAAACGTGGTTGTCATCTGATTCAGGATTTTTTTTTTTAAACAAAATTTTATTCTAATCCTTCTTTTATAAGTTATAGTACTTCTGTTAAATTTAAAAGTTTTTGGCTTGTACTTGGATCAGATATTCTTTAATGTAATATTGTTCCTTTTCTACTTAAAAATTAAAAATTAAAAAAATAAATAGAAAGTCTTAAAAAGACAATCAAATACAAAACTAGGAAATAAAATTTGGGAGTTACACTTTACCACCCTAAACTATACTCCAATTTGTATTTTGCACCCTATACTTTTCGAATGCACATTTTGCACCCTAAACTATAACCATTGTTACACTTTGCATCCTGACATTAAGTTTGCCGTTAACTTGGATGGAAAAATATGACATCACATGAAAAGTCTTAATTGTCCCTCTTTTTAATTCTTAAAAATAAGTAAGAAATTACATTTTACGACCCTAATCTATACTATTGATTACACTTTACATCCTAAACTTTGAATTTCCATCCAAGTTAATAGAAAACTTAACGTCGGAGATGCAAAGTGTAACAAAAGTCATAGTTTAGGATGCAAAACGTGCTTTCAAAAAGTTTATAGTGTAAAGTATAATTTAGGGTATAGTTTAACGTAGTAAAGTGTAATTTTTTCAAAAAAAAATTGAGCTATTTTTGTACTTAGTTTTATTTCTTATAATGTAATTTTTGTTATTGTAATAAAAGAAATTTTGTTAATGTTATTACATTTTTTTTTTCCAATTAGTTATGAAAATCTATTTAATGGGTATGACTTGTTTTTTAGAACAATATATATTTTTCATGAAGTTTGTATCTTAGTTAGCTTGTAACCCCATGCATAGGCATGGATACACATAAAAATATACAATAAAATTTATAATATAATCTTATCATATAATTTAAATATAATTGATTGTTATTTTTATATTTTGTTAACTCTTTAAAAAATTTTGTATGGATATTATTAGGTATAAAATGTAAATTGTTCATGTTTTTAAAAAAAATTATTGTGAGACTTTTTTTTTTTTTACAATTCATTTATTTTATACTATTTGGTTTTTATACTTAATAACTCACTTAGATAAATATCTATGATGTGATCCCACAGTTAATTTTAAAATTAAGAAATAAAACTCTTTGAGAATAAATAATTTAGGACATATAAAGCAAAATTGGAACTCTAATTTAGGATTCTAATTTGAGTTTCTCTCAGCTTCACCTATTATTATTATTATTATTATTATTATTATTATTATTATAGATATATAGATTTATTTTAGATAGAAAATTTGAAATTTATTTCAAATGAGGTTTTGTTGGTTATAATGGTGTGGACGATAATTCCATTAGAGTAAGAATCACCAACATATCTATAAAGAGAAATTAATGGTACTTTGAAACAAATGATCCTTATTTTACACATGTCTCTTGGTAAGAGATATGTCACTTTAATAACAAATAAGTTCTATTCAAGAGACACAACTCTTCTGTCTCTTCATTAACGAATAAGCAATGAATCAATGCTTATATCATTGATTTTCATATGTTTGAATTAATTTATTTTATTGGCTCAAATTAAATTGCTTATCACAACTTGTTAAATTTTTGTTCTATGCGTCTGTATATTGTAGTATGACTTGTTTAAGTTTAACACGTTTTCTTTAACCAATATCTCCTTTGAAAACCCATTAGTATGGATGAATTTGATATGATATGTGATAATTATTTGATCATCCCTCCTTACAAGTTTACTTGAAACTAATTACACTCTTATAACCATACTTATCTTTATTCAAATCATATGGTTACATTAATAGTTGTTTTGAGACCCTATGGTAATAATCAAAAGACATTACTCTTAAGTCCTAGACAAATAGCATACAAATTATCATACTTCGAAAAGATACAATTCTAAAACGATAACACTAAATTAATTATGAATCTATTAATAATATTTTAAAGGAGTCTAGTAATTTAGTTAAATAAGGAATAAAGTTTTAAGCCTTTATTGTTCTCCTAAATTATACTTTAAAACAAGAAATTTTCTAACATTAGGTAAAATCAATTGATGAAAAATTTATGACAAAACTTGTGGTGGGGATGATGGAGCTTGTTATCCTTATTCTTATTGATCTACAAGCTAATGTCTCTACCTCTAAATTTTCCAATCCATCTTCACTTCCTAATCCGCTTTCTCATCTCTCTAAGCTTGATCACGATCATGGCATTATTAATGATTGCATATTAGAAAAACATGAATATTGTCTAGATTACTCTAATGAATGTGGAATTTGTATTCTACGGGGTTTCCAACATTGCATTCGTGACTTGGTCTATCTAAGTGATCTAAAACGTCTCGTTGCTATAAAGTGCATAATTGATTGCCTCAAAAAGATAGAGATGACCATGACTTTGGAAGCACTTTGGTAACTTCTTATGTAAGTCAATCTATGAGATAGAGTAAAATGGATACCCCAATTATAGATTTGGTAAGTAGTTCTCTCTCTCTCTCTCTCTCTCTCTCTCTCTCTCTCATTTAAGGTGCAAGTTTTTGTTGTTTAAAATTACACATGAAAGATGAATTTATAGGTCAAATAGTAAAATCTGTTTGATTAACGTGAAATTTGTCATGTGTGTTAATAATATAGAAAACATGGGACAAAATGGGCAAATGCCCTCTTCACACAAACTAAGCAGCATTTTGCCCTCTTTTCCAAACTAATTAAGAAAATGCCCCTCTTTTGAAACTCGATTTTCTCAAAATCGAGTTTCAAAAAAAAAAAATTTTTGGAGCCCTATAGTGGCGTTTTAAGGAGTCTATAGTGACGTTTTCAAGACCTATAGCGACGTTTTATAACTCGATCTTCATGAAATCGAGTTGTAAGGGCACAAAAGTAACGATGATTGGGCTGGCTAACAGTATGGCTGGAGGCCCAGAATATATTTAATACCCCAACAATGTATTTGTAAAGAGAGTGGGTTGAAGATTATTGGATTGGACACGCATGGATTGAAAGCCCAAATATGGTGGTATTCAGATGTGTATTAATAAGATGATCGAGAGTTACAATACTCTCTTCAACACTGTCCGAGGAGAATATCAGTACAAGTGTTGTTAATGAGCTCTTCTCTTTCTCTTTTCCTTTCTCCCTCTCTCTTTAGTTCCTTTTTCTTCTCTTTATATGCCCTCTCATTTGCATGGGCCCTCTCTGTTCATTCTTGTCCCATCCCTCCCTTCCTGAGCCTTCCTGAGGCAGCTGTAAAGGAGGAGATCACTGTTTAGGAGTCTTTTCACATTAATGCGGCCATGATGTTAGTTGCAGAGCCATAAATGCGGTGGCAGCAGCCTTTCACTTAATATCTGATTTTCATCATCAGTCTTCGCGGTCAACACAAATTAGGGGATTCTTTGGGAGAGATAAGATTGAGACTGGGACGCTCATTCGGGACACTCTTCCAACCATCCGAGCAGTAGGTCTCCTCGGACAAGGCCTTCTTTTACAAGATTCACACTTCAGCGTCGAACCAGGTTGGACAAGTACTCCATGAGATGTTGTCCTCGGACGTCCAGGTCTCCTCGGACAAGCACACGGCCCAGGATCTGATGTTGGACAAGCCCACGGCCCAGGATCTGATGTTGGGCCCTCTGCCCCCACAATAGCCCCTCAAAGTTCCAGTGTTCTCCTTTTATCCGAGGAGAAAGGTGGGACTTTGATTTCCACCAGGCTGAAACCCATCAAGCGCTCCAACAACTCCACGTGGATGTGACGTTTCGCGAGACTTCCACTTTCCAAAGACGCTTTGGAAGTTGTAGCGCATCCTTTATTACTCTGGGTGGCGCTCTGTCCCCTTGATCAACGGCTGGAGGTAGATCGTGCGATTGGGATTTTCCTATGAAATTTTGAGCGGGATATAGTCCACCACTTTCGCATGCTAGGTATAAAAAGGCCGTGAGAAGGTGGGTTTCCTCACTTTACCTACGTTCAAGCACCCAGTATTCCAATACATACTACCAGCATTCGTTACATCGTCTTAGACATTCCGAGGAGACCTTTATAAAGATCCCTAGGTTTCTAAGAGCTTTTCGAACTTACAATATCATCCTCCTTCGTAAGTATTCTCTTCCTTAGTCATTCCATCTTGGTTAAGTATCTCGGCCATCTTCGTCCTCCTTTCCATCTTCACCTTTAGGGGAGTTTCTTAGCAAGCCTTTACCCTTAGATATCGATATGGGTAGATTCAAGAACTTAGTTGATACTCCCGCAGCCATAGAGCGTTTTAAGGTGAAGTATAATATTCCCGAGGGGGTTAGCCTCCGTTACTGTTCACCGGAGGACATCTTAGTTTCCCGGAGGACCGGGGAAGTGGTCATCCCTGTGATTGCCTTTTTAGAAGGGGGAATGTCCATTCCCATGGGTGACGTCACTAGGGAGTACCTTAGGAATCACAGATTGTGTCCACACCAATGTGCTGCCAATGTGTTTAGGATTCTGGGGTGTGTAGATGCCCTTAACGAAATGATGGGCCTAAGACTTACCTGGCATGATGTCGTACACATGTACGAATGTCATTCCCTGAAGGAGGGGGGATACTACTTGAAGTCCCGCTCTCCGGTCGTAAAAATGATCTCGTGCCTCCCAAAATCCAACAAAGGCATGAAGGACGATTACGTCATCGTCTCGGGGGCATGGCATGATGGCCACCACTGTCCGACCACTGAGGGGGAGCCAGGTGGGGTACTCTGGGATTAGATTAAGACGATTATAGGGCTTGCAGTTTAGATTTGCCTTTATTTTACTGTACATACGTTTAGCCTCGGAATCGTGATGACTAACTTCGTGTGTTTTTTTTTTTTTTTTTCTTAATTGTCGTTACAGATAAACGGTTCGTCTCCCCCAACATCAATTTTGTGAACGTGCAAGGGTTGAATTACCTGTTGCGCTCGGAGGTATTCCCCCATACGGACGGCCAGCTGCGTGCCGCTCATTTGATATTGGACTTCACTCTAATATCCGATAGCTTCCAAGACGTCGGGGACTCTATCCGATCAGGGGACAAGAGGATTCACCGGATAGACGTGTCTCGGCAAGGATTCTTGGCAAGCAAAGACCTTCCCCCAGTCCCTTGGCCGCTTCAACAAGTTGCCCCTCAAGAAGTTTCACGAAGGGAAAGCTCCGCCTCAACTCTACCATCATTGGAGGCAGAAATAGACCAATTCCACTTCGAAGGGGAGGAAGAAGTACAGAACCAACCTCTCGACTCTCAACGTTCCGAGACCCCGGAAGACATAGAAGAGATGCCTTTACAGCCGAGGAAGGGGTTGAGAGCCTTGATAGCAGGGCGGAACGAGGGGACATCCTCAAAAGAGGCCCCTAAAGAGAAGGAGGCCAGCAAGCTCCCTCCTCCGCCTCCACCAACCACCACAACCGGTCTCCTTCCTATCCCAGATTTAAAGAGGAAGAAGAAAGTTGTGGAATTAGACGCCGAGGAGGGCGAAGTGTCTCCTCGGCAGCAACGAGGAGGGAAGCAGCAGAGGAGGGAAGATAAGAGGGTCTCTCCGCCAAGGGCCCGAAGTGAACCCCATTCCCGAGAGGTTCAGCAGCCACAAGTTTGGGCTCCTCGGCTGGAATTGGATGGAGCTCCAATCACCGTGAACGCGTCCATACGCGAGTTCCAAAATGGCCACTCGGGATATGTCGCCGAGGCCCTGGAGCGCCCGCTGCTTCTCCCTCGGGATATGGACACAGTGAGGGCTTGGAGGCAGGCCGACCTCTTTATGTCCATGAAGAGGGACTTAGCCATGGTAAGTCCATGGTACTCTTTGTACACATGTATAAGATTCAATTGCGTCTAAGTTACATATTTTCATTACCTTCATATAATTTGGTGTTTCTTATCTTGCAGCTGACTCAACAGGTTTATGTCGCGGAGGATTGGGTCAGGGACGCCCGCAATCTGGCCAGGGCCGAGACCCAATCCCGCAAAGAAGTGGAGAAGACCCTGGGGGAGCTTAAGCATCAAAAGCTCGAGCTGTCCAACAGGCTAATAAAAGAAGAAAGGGACAGGAGGAGTGCTTAGGCTGGGCTGCAGAACGCCCAAGACCAGGCCAAGGACCAGCGGAAGAAGCTACACATGACCGAGATAGAGCTGGCCACTGCGAGGCAACTGGTTTTAGACCTTCGCACCCGAGCCGAAAAGGCCGAGAAAGCTGAAAAAGAGGCCAAAGGGGCGCTGAGGGCGGCAGAGGCCGAGAAGGAGGCTGCATACCTCCGAGGCATTGAGGAAACTGAGCGGAGGCTTGCAGAGGAGGTAACGGAAGTTTGCAGGGACTACTGCCAATCCACATGGGAGGAGGCTTTGAACATGGCTGGAGTCCCTGCTGACTCGGAACTTAGGCTGCCAGGGAAGACGTATTTCCACCCGGATCTTGCCTTGATGCCAGCCGACCCCTCCTCCTCGTCTCCTCGTGCCTTGGAGCAAGCGAGCCAAGCGGTGATTCCACCCGGAGCGGCTCAGGAAACTCAAAAACAGATAGATGCTCCGGATGAGGCACCGGTGTCCACGGACCCTGATCGAGTCGAGGACGCGGCTCCCTCAGCGACCCTGCCAAGCGATGAGGGTCACCCCCTTTCCTAGGTCGGGCAAGTTTAGAGTTAGGCTGCTAGGGTACTTTAATTGCTTTTGAGAATAGTTCCAAATTTGTACTTAACGAGCAGATCATATATTTAACTATTGTATTTTAAATTTGTGAATCAATGAAAGCATTTTGCCAGGCTTCATCCGTTTCCAATTTCTGTTTATTTCTTTGCGCAAGGTTTATGTTTATAGACAGAAACCCAAAACCCTGGTTTTGACTTAATAAGTG
This sequence comes from Lithocarpus polystachyus, assembly GCA_033629205.1. Lineage (NCBI taxonomy): Eukaryota > Viridiplantae > Streptophyta > Magnoliopsida > Fagales > Fagaceae > Lithocarpus > Lithocarpus polystachyus. The sequence continues at coordinate 1,625,389 of CM066166.1, forward strand.
CTGAGTACAATTTGTCGTCATAACACTGACTCGTTAAATTAAATAAGAATGAATGCTTAGAGTGTGCAGCCTGAGCGATTGTGTAGAATTAATTCTTTGAATAATTCTAAGAACACGATTTGAAAGGATAGACTCGTCTGAGACTTCATGTCACCTTTAAAGGAATGAGTGGAGAGTGACATCTCATCCGAGATGGTTGATCCGATAGATTGAACCAGACATGGATTACGTTCAACATTTATGAGCGTTAATTTGCCCAAGGTAGGTGATCCGAGGAGCCAGGCCTGACCAAGGTTCTGTTTAACACTTAGTAGTGATATTAATTTACCCAAGGTGTGTGGTCCGAGGGACCAGGCACGATCCAGGTTCTGTTTAATATCTAGTAATGTTAATTTACCCAAGGTAGGTGGTCCGAGGAGCCAGGCCTGACCAAGGTTCTGTTTAACACTTAGTAGTGATATTAATTTACCCAAGGTGTGTGGTCCGAGGGACAAGGCACGACCCATGTTCTGTTTAATATCTAGTAATGTTAATTTACCCAAGGTAGGTGGTCCGAGGAGTCAGGCCTGACCAAGGTTCTGTTTAACACTTAATATTGATATTAATTTACCCAAGGTGTGTGGTCCGAGGGACCAGACACGACCAAGGTTCTGTTTAATATCTAGTAATGTTAATTTACCCAAGGTAGGTGGTCCGAGGAGCCAGGCCTGACCAAGGTTCTGTTTAACACTTACTATTGATATTAATTTACCCAAGGTGTGTGGTCCGAGGGACCAGGCACGACCAAGGTTCTACTTAATATCTAGTAATGTTAATTTACCCAAGGTAGGTGGTCCGAGGAGCCAGGCCTGACCAAGGTTCTGTTTAACACTTAGTAGTGATATTAATTTACCCAAGGTGTGTGGTCCGAGGGACCAGGCACGACCAAGGTTCTGTTTAATATCTAGTAATGTTAATTTACCCAAGGTAGGTGGTCCGAGGAGCCAGGCCTGACCAAGGTTCTGTTTAACACTTAGTAGTGATATTAATTTACCCAAGGTGTGTGGTCCGAGGGACCAGGCACGACCAAGGTTCTGTTTAATATCTAGTAATGTTAATTTACCCAAGGTAGGTGGTCCGAGGAGCCAGGCCTGACCAAGGTTCTGTTTAACACTTAGTAGTGATATTAATTTACCCAAGGTGTGTGGTCCGAGGGACCAGGCACGACCAAGGTTCTGTTTAATATCTAGTAATGTTAATTTTCCCAAGGTAAGTGGTCCGAGGAGCCAGGCCTGACCAAGGTTCTGTTTAACACTTAATGATGAGCAGTATCAGAAACTGTAATAAGAGAATTGAAAATTTTATTTAGTAGTAGTACCTTTTCAGATTATTTACATTCCAGGGATGTGGCACAGCCCTTTCATCTAAATTTTCTAAATAAAAGGCTCCTATCCCAGCCACTGACAGAATACGGTAAGGGCCTTCCCAGTTAGGTCCCAACTTCCCCCAGGCCGGATTCTTCGCCGTACCAACGACTTTTCGTAAAACCAAATCTCCAGGTGCTAGTGGTCTTAGTTTGACATTGGTATCATAACTTTGCTTGAGCTTGTGTTGGTAATAGGCTAGTTGAACTGCAGCACTTTCTCTGCGCTCGGCGATTAGGTCCAGATTGCTCCTCAGCTGTTCGTCGTTGTGGGCCGAGGTGAATGAACTGGTCCTGAGTGTGGGAAACCCAGTCTCTATGGGAATGACCGCCTCTGCACCATACGTCAAGGCAAATGGGGTCTCTCCGGTAGATCGCCGAGGAGTGGTCCTGTATGTCCAGAGCACATGCGGTAACTCTTCCACCCATTTTCCTTTGGCGTCATCCAACCTCTTTTTGAGACCGTTCACTATGACTTTATTAACTGCCTCAGCTTGGCCATTTCCTTGGGGATATGCGGGGGTGGAGTATCTGTTTGTAATGCCCAGTCCACTGCAGAACTTTCTGAACGCTTTGCTGTCGAATTGGAGCCCATTGTCCGAGATGAGGGTATGAGGCACCCCGAACCGTATAACGATACTCTTCCACACAAACTTCTGGACGTCAACATCCCTGATGTTGGCTAACGGCTCGGCTTCAACCCATTTGGTGAAATAATCTGTTGCAACAACCAAGTATTTCTTACTTCCGATTGCCTTAGGGAAAGGCCCAACAATGTCTAGGCCCCACTGAGCGAAAGGCCAAGGACTTGACAGAGGATTCAGGACTCCTCCCGGCTGATGTATATTAGGGGCAAATCTCTGGCACTGATCGCACTTCTTCACGTACGCCTGTGATTCTCTTTGCATGTTCGGCCACCAGTACCCCTGAGTTAAGGCCCTGTGTGCTAGGGACCTTCCCCCAGTGTGACTGCCACAAACTCCCTCATGCAGCTCCTCAAGGAGCAACTCAGTAGCATCAGGGTGTACACATAGCAGATAGGGTCCAGAGAAAGAACGTTTGTATAGCCTATTGTCCTCTGAAAGCCAGAACCGAGGGGCCTTCCTTCTTACCTTGTCGGCTTCGGCCTTGTCAGCTGGCAAGACATCCTCTCGAAGATAAGATATCATAGAGTCTATCCAACTCGTCCCTACCCTGGCCTGACAGATGCTAGGCCCTTCAACTTCTTCCGAATGCCTCTGTACGTCTTCCACCAGGATAAGCCGGGGCAGCCCCTGAGCTGAAGTGGTTGCAAGAGTCGCCAGAGAATCCGCGTGGGTGTTACCACTCCAAGGAATATGTTGCAAATCGAATGACTTGAACCGCGACTGCAGCTGTTTGACCTGCTTCAGATATTTCTGCATTCTTTGATCACGTGCTTCCAACTCTCCTCGGACTTGGCCAACGACCAAAGCTGAGTCCGAGAACACCTCAAGGACGCTACCCCCCATTCTTCTGACCATAGACAAACCGATCAGCAACGCTTCGTACTCAGCCTCATTATTAGTTGCCGAGAAGTTTAGCCTTAAAGATTTTTCGATGACAACGTTCTCGGGGGATATTAAAACTAGCCCCACTGCTGAACCTCGTTGGTTGGCTGCACCGTCCACATACAATTTCCATGATTCAGAGTCTTGCACGGCGATGAGACCAACTGAATTTTCATCCGTGGGAATTACTCCAGTAATCTCATCTAACACGGGCTCAGCAAACTCGGCCAACAGGTCGGCTAGTACCTGCCCCTTGATCGAGGTGCGAGGCATGTACTTTATGTCGAAAGCCCCCAGTATGGTACCCCATTTAGCAATCTTTCCCGTATAGTCTGCACTCCTGAGCAGCGACCTGAGCGGGAGCTGGGTAAGGACCACAACCGTATGTGATTGGAAATAATGAGGGAGCTTACGAGTGGCATGAATTATCGCAAAGATAGCCTTCTCGAGTGGCAGGTAGCGGACCTCGGCCTCATGAAGAGATTTACTCACATAGTAAACAGGCTTCTGGACACCATTGTCGACTCGGACAAGTACCAGACTTACCGCATGTGTGGCTACCGCAATGTAGGCGAATAGGATCTCGTCCGTCGAAGGGCTAGACATGATGGGTGGTCGAGCTAGGTATTCTTTCAGCTGTTGAAAAGCTAGAATACACTCCTCATTCCATTCGAATCCCTTCCACTTATTAAGTAGTTGGAAGAAAGGTCTACACCTCTCCGCGGACCTGGAGATGAACCGGTTAAGAGCGGCGGTCATCCCAGTCAACTTCTGCACTTCCTTTGGGTTCCGAGGAGGTTGCAGACTATTAATTGCCTTTATTTGATCGGGGTTCACCTCGATTCCCCGATGAGTAACCATATATCCCAGGAATTTCCCTGATCCAACGCCGAAAGAACACTTCGAGGCGTTGAGGCGTAATTTGTGTTTCCTTAAGATCTCAAAGATATTCTCCAGGTCCCCGATGTGGTCAGGCTCAAGCTTACTTTTGACCACCATGTCATCAATGTATATCTCAATGCTCCTCCCTAGCAATGGTTCAAACATTTTTGTCATCATTCTCTGGTAAGTGGAGCCTGCGTTCTTCAGGCCAAACGGCATCACCTTGTAATGGTAGTTCCCAATGGGAGTCACAAATGCCGTTTTCTCCTGATCGTCCAGGGCCAGGGGGATCTGGTGGTATCCCTGGAAGGCGTCCAAGAAGCTCATTCGTGAATGCCCTACGGTTGCATCCACCAATTGATCGATCCGCGGCATAGGGAAAGGGTCCTTTGGACAGGCTCGATTCAGATCGGTGAAGTCCACGCATACGCGCCATTTCCCGTTTTTCTTCTTCACCACCACTGTGTTAGCCAGCCACTCGGGGTAGAACACTTCCCTGATAGCCCCAGCCTGCTTGAGTTTATTCACCTCATCCTTGACAGCGTCAGAATGTTCTCGGGATGAGCGCCGAGGTGGCTGCCTTTTAGGTAGTGCAGCCGGGCTCACATTGAGGTGATGACAGATGAACCCAGGATCTACCCCCGGGGCTTCGTAGGAATTCCAGGCAAACACGTCCACATTACCCCTAAGGAAAGACACCAACTCTTCCTTTTCCCGAGGGGGTAGCTGATCTCCAATCTGGAAAAACTTGTTTGGATCTTCTCCGATAACGATTCTCTCCAATTTTTCACATTGCTCCTCGGGAAGGTCCTCGGCTCCATGGGGATCCGGGAACGTTGATTGCTATGAATGCCCGACTGAGGTGGTCATCAGCTCGGCATCCTGCTGATGCGAAATGGCAGCTATGAGGCACTGCCTTGCCATGGGCTGGCTTCCCATTATTTCCTCTACTCGTCCTCCAGACGGGAACTTGACCTTTAAGTGCAACGTCGACGAAACTGCCCCCAAGGCATGGAGCCAAGGTCTGGCCACGATGGCCGTGTAGGGGGAATAAGCATCCACGACGATGAAGTCAACTTCAACTATCTCGGACCCTGCTTGCACAGGCAGCCTAATCTGACCCTTTGGGATGACGGTCTTCCCGTCAAAACTGACTAGGGGCGATTCGTACGCAGTCAGATCTTCAAGCCGTAGGCCCAACCCCCTGTACAGGTCTGGATACATAATCTCGGCTCCACTCCCCTGATCGACCATCACTCTCTTCACGTCGTACCCTCCTATTCTGAGGGCAATGACCAAGGCGTCGTCGTGGGGTTGTATTGTCCCCACCTTGTCCTCATCCGAGAAGCTTAATGCTGGTCGGGCCTCCATTCTTGCACGTTTCGCCTCTTGATTATCTGCCTCAGCAGGCGTTCCCAAGATAGACATCACGCCTGAAGGGCAGGATCCAGTTCTCCCGGGGACCACGAAGATAACATTAATCGTGCCCAAAGGGGGCCTTGATGAGGCAGTCGCCGAAGCCCTTGGCCTAACATGATCTCCCTGGCTGTCTGGCCGGTAGACGAACCGCTGCAACTTCCCGTCTCTCGCCAGTTGCTCCAAAAAGAACTTCAACGTTCTGCAGTCCTCGGTGGTGTGCCCACGCTCTTGATGATACTGGCAATGAAGGCTCTGGTTGCGCCTCAGGGGATCTCCTCCCATCTTGTTCGGCCATTTGAAGTATGGCTCATTCTGAATTTTCTCTAGAATCTGATGAATGGGCTCTCGGAATACGGTATGAACAGCTTGGGATACAGCAGATCCGGACCGCCCACTATAATCTCTCTGCGGCCTGCTATTGCTGTATCGATCCGACCTGAAGTCCCTCCTCTCTTGAGGGACAGCCTTTGCTTTTCCCTTTCCAAGTAATTGGTCCTCTTCGACCCGCTTGTATTCGTCTATGCGATCCATCAGTCGGCGCACGCTCCTCACAGGTTTCTTGGTCAGAGATTTCCTTAGGTCGTGCTCGGCTGGCAAGCCGACCTTGAATGTCCTTACAGCGACATCATCGAAACTTCCTTCGATCTCATTAAACATCTCCCAGTACCTGTCTGAGTAGGTCTTTAGCGTCTCTCCTTCACGCATGGACATGGATAGCAAGGAGTCTAAAGGCCGGGGTACCCTGGTATTCGTCACGAACCGAGAGCAGAAGGCTCTAGTGAGCGCCTGGTAGGATCCGATAGAATTTGCTGCAAGACCATCGAACCACCTCATGGCCGCAGGCCCCAGGCTGGAAGGGAACACCTTGCACATGAGGGTCTCGTTCCGAGAATGGACAGCCATTTTTTGATTAAAATGACTCACATGCTCCACGGGATCAGTCCTTCCGTTGTATGCGGTGAAGGTAGGTTGTGTGAAACGTCGAGGAAGGCTCCCTCCTTCGATACCGCGCGTAAAGGGCGACCTGGAAATTTGATTGAGTGCCCTTGTCATGGTATCACTCCCTGTGCCCCTTGAGTACGTATTTCTGCTCCTGCGGTCATGGCGATGTTCTTCCTCGTAGGAGAAAGACTCGCTTGGTGGTGTCCTGGAGCGGGGTCTATAACTATCATCTTCCTCATCTCCACAAGAGTCATCCGTGCCAGATGGGCTGCTTGACGGACTACGTCTCCTCCGTGTGCGACGCAACTCCCTCTCGAGTTGATCAATTTTACGTTGCATGGCCATCTGAGTCTGGCCACCAGCATTCCGGCGTTGACTCCTTGCAGTATGGTTCGTATGCACGCTTCCTTCGCGATCCCTCTGGCGCTCGAGGTGCAAAAAGTGGTCGATGTGCTGAGAATCAGCTGACTCCGCTCTGTCTGCTCTAACCATAGTTCAAGCTGGAACGCACAGGTATCACAATAATCTCCTCACAGACGGCGCCAATTGTAAGGGCACAAAAGTAACGATGATTGGGCTGGCTAACAGTATGGCTGGAGGCCCAGAATATATTTAATACCCCAACAATGTATTTGTAAAGAGAGTGGGTTGAAGATTATTGGATTGGACACGCATGGATTGAAAGCCCAAATATGGTGGTATTCAGATGTGTATTAATAAGATGATCGAGAGTTACAATACTCTCTTCAACACTGTCCGAGGAGAATATCAGTACAAGTGTTGTTAATGAGCTCTTCTCTTTCTCTTTTCCTTTCTCCCTCTCTCTTTAGTTCCTTTTTCTTCTCTTTATATGCCCTCTCATTTGCATGGGCCCTCTCTGTTCATTCTTGTCCCATCCCTCCCTTCCTGAGCCTTCCTGAGGCAGCTGTAAAGGAGGAGATCACTGTTTAGGAGTCTTTTCACATTAATGCGGCCATGATGTTAGTTGCAGAGCCATAAATGCGGTGGCAGCAGCCTTTCACTTAATATCTGATTTTTATCATCAGTCTTTGCGGTCAACACAAATTAGGGGATTCTTTGGGAGAGATAAGATTGAGACTGGGACGCTCATTCGGGACACTCTTCCAGCCATCCGAGCAGTAGGTCTCCTCGGACAAGGCCTTCTTTTACAAGATTCACACTTCAGCGTCGAACCAGGTTGGACAAGTACTCCATGAGATGTTGTCCTCGGACGTCCAGGTCTCCTCGGACAAGCACACGGCCCAGGATCTGATGTTGGACAAGCCCACGGCCCAAGATCTGATGTTGGGCCCTCTGCCCCCACACGAGTTATATGCAATTTTTTTTCATTTTTTTTTTTGCCTATAACTCGACTTTGTAAAGATCGAGTTATAAAACGCCGCTATAGGGCCTAACTCGATTTTTAGAAAATCGATTTTCAAAATAGGGGCATTTTCCTGATTAGTTTGGAAAAAGGGGCAAAATGCTACTTAGTTTGTGTGAAAAGGGTATAGGCCAATTTTGTCCAGAGAACATGTAATTCAATAGTTGGATTTTCAGCTTATTTATCTAATAAAAAGTTATTAGGTAATATAGCATTTTTTAAAAGTTATATCAGGTGTAACTTCAACCCTAGCCCCATTGTTGGTAAAAAATGTTCAAAATATCTAATTCTAGATAGATTTGAGGGCTTTAGTTAATGAGTGATGAGAATTTTTGTGAGACATCATGACTTCAAGTTATTATATGGAATGAAATATGACTCATGTGAATTAATACGGTCGTATTAATTGCCTCTCAAAATGTGTAATTTGACTAATGTCATTTTACATGTTGGTCAAGGAGTCTAAATAAATAAAAACCATAATTAAGTGCCTCATCCATACTACTTATAATAGTTTTCATAGACCGGTCGATTCAATCAAGTTAACTAGAAATTGGACGTCCGGCTGATTTTTTTATGTTGGAAACTTGACTGACACGTTAACCATAAAGGTAAGCCAGCTTCTTGGGTCTCTATGTTACAAAATATTATATTTATTTTATATATATAATTGAATTAATAATTTTTATTTTGTTACGGTTTGACTTCGGTTGGATATCGGTATGATCGTAAAAATCTTGAACCTCTCTATTTTTCGATTCTTTAAGCGATTCAAATTTCAAAACAATGCTACTTATAAGAGGATTCTCTAGTTTGGTACAAGAAAATTTAGTTACTCTAAAATGAGAAGTGCTACATCCACAACACTTTCATAACAAATCATAGGTTGTTAATTGTTATTGGTTCTAATTTGAACTTACCAGTGAAATTACTTTTTTGCCCACTAGTAACAGCCAATAACAACCTACCAGCTAAAATTTATTATGAAATTATTGTGTACATAACATTTCTCTTCTAAAATACTTCACACAACTTACTGAACTCAAAACACCCCTATGTTTTAGTTAAATTATTTGAAATTAAAAAAAAAAAGTCACAAATATGTTTTACTATATTTAAATCTAGCCAACTTTGTCAACAAATAAAAAATACTAACACTCATACACTACTATCATTTTGAATTTAATGGAGAGAATTAAAATAAACCCTAATTTTAGGCTCTTTTTTTCTTTTCATTATTTGAGTTACCATAAAAAAGCGAACTAGTCATAGGTTGAAACTCTCTCTCAAAAAAAGAATTACCACCTTTTATTTTAAATTCAAAATTTTAAAAACATTCACAATGGCTTAAACATAATTTTCATATAAGTACTATAAGTGGAATTTGCTACTAGTAAGTTCAGGATCTATTGATTTTTCCAAAAAATGTTAAATTACAAACTATTTTACAGCAATTTTTATGAATTGTTGATGTGGTGAGTAATTATTGGTAATTGAAAAAGTGATATTAATGATAGACCCAGATGAAAATCAGTAAAAATTGGACATATCAACCATTTGTAAAAATGTTATAAAATAATTTGTGACGGTAACATTTGGTAACATTACTCTTTGTTTTTTTTTTTTTTCTCTCTGTCCTTGTTTTTTCTTACCATGGATGATAGATCTGATTATTTAGATTTACGGAACAGGTCTAGAATATTTCAATAGATTAATACGTAGGCGTAGAGCTATTTTGAGCGATGTCTTGCAGCTTTCATTCTCTCTTATAAGTTATAACCAAGGCCAGTTATAGAAACGTTGCAAATAGGTGAGGCATTAAGCACCTGGTTTTTCCAAGGCCAACATGACGTTGATGTACCAATTCATTTTCAGGTCCATACAATTGCTGTCCACAATGATGAGGAGTTGAGCAAGCTTATAGGAAAACTCACTATTGCCAATCCAGGTGTTTTGCCCATTATTCATCTTGATTTGTTGGGTCTGAAGAGTTTTTGGGTCTTTGTTATAGTAAATTTGGTGTTCAAAGTTTAGGATATGGTAAATAAGATCAAGAAGACAATGCCAATCTCTTCATCATTTTTAGAATCATTTAAATTGATCTCCTATTTTAAGTAAAGTGAATTAAGCCCAAAAGAAAAGGGAAAAAAAAGAATGAAAATTCAATTCAAGCCTGAAATTTTAATTATTGGGGATCCAATAAACCACAACCACTCAAATTCTCCTAACACTGCAAACATAAGACTCAAAATTCCAGCTGATTTGAACATAGAGAACAATTCGAACCTAGTTCCTATTAGCCGGTTGATGATATGCTAAAGAAGATTCAAGAAGACAATGCATGTATTAACCAGTTTTGGAATCCAATTTTTATAATGTATAATTAGATAATTAGATTTTCTTACCATAAAGCAATATTCTTGACAACTTTTTAAATTGACATAGATGTCAAACTCTTCCTTCTTAAAAACAAAAGATGTCGAACTCTTGAATTTGAAACCATTTTCCCCTGAATATTAAAATTCCATTCCGCTATTTTGTAGGTGGTTGTTAGAGATTTAAAGTGTCTTACAGAAAATTCAAACGATCTAATAAAAGGTGTTCTATACAACAATTTTTCCAACTTCTCTAGATGCATATTAGCATTGCTATTGCAAAGCTACCAGATGTGTTGACGAGTTGGTGAGGTTGGGAGTTAATCAAACCTCTTATTTTGTATTGTATGATAGTCCGCCTGTGAACTTGCTAAGTTTTTATCATTTGGAATTGAATGGACTGTTTTAAACAAGCTTTGTCTTGAAACTAGCTTGGTTCTCTAGTTTTTAATGCGTCCCCTTTCTACCAAAAAAATTAAATAAATAAAATACATTATACAATATGCTTCAAAACAAATTCCGATTCAATTATTATAACAAAACAAAACCAAAAAAAAAAAAAAAAAAAAAAAATCCATTTCTTTCATGTCACTTTGCCATGGACTGTTTTAAACACGCTTAATTTGTCTTGAAACTAGCTTGGTTCTCTAGTTTTTTATGCATCCCCTTTCTACCAAAAAAATTAAATAAATAAAATACATTATACAATATGCTTCAAAACAAATTCTGATTCAATTATTATAACAAAACAAAACCCAAAAAAAAAAAAAAAAAAAAAAAAGACAAAATCCATTTCTTTCATGTCACTTTGCCATGGACTGTTTTAAACACGCTTAATTTGTCTTGAAACTAGCTTTGTTCTCTAGTTTTTAATGCGTCCCCTTTCTACCAAAAAAATTAAATAAATAAAAAACATTATACAATATGCTTCAAAACAAATTCCGATTCAATTATTACAACAAAACAAAACCAAAAAAAAAAAAGAAGACATAATCCATTTCTTTCATGTCACTTTGCCATGGACTGTTTTAAACACGCTTAATTTGTCTTGAAACTAGCTTGGTTCTCTAGTTTTTAATGCATCGCCTTTCTACCAAAAAAATTAAATAAATAAAATACATTATACAATATGCTTCAAAACAAATTCTCATTCAATTATTATAACAAAACAAAACCCAAAAAAAAAGAAAAAAAGAAGAAGACAAAATCCATTTCTTTCATGTCACTTTGCCATGGACTGTTTTAAAGACGCTTTGTCTTGAAACTAGCTTGGTTCTCTAGTTTTTAAAGCATCCCCTTTCTACCAAAAAAATTAAATAAATAAAATACATTATACAATATGCTTCAAAACAAATTCCGATTCAATTATTATAACAAAACAAAACCCAAAAAAAAAAAAAAGAAGAAGACAAAATCCATTTCTTTCATGTCACTTTGCCATCACTTTCGAAAATCTAGTGTTTAGCAAAAGTTAGTAAAGTTTAGTTGACAATAATTCGAGAGGACGATCATTAAGATGGAAGACGCAAGAACCTTCTTCATAGCCCCTATAATATTTCTTTATAAACTTGTTTAAAGTTTGAATAACTTTGCCTTCAAACTATTAAGACAATGGCAAAAAAGGAAAAGGCTCATTGAGTGGCTTTTGCTTTGATTCACAACCACACCAAAGAGGCCTGCCATCCCTGTATCTCTTCCTCTTTACTGCTAATAATGAGACTCCCAATAATTGCACGTGAACTGTACCACCTTCTGTATCCCGTTCTTCTTAATCTTGCTTTCACTGCCTCTTGTTCCAGGAAAAAGAATCCTTGCAGTATAAAATGGCTATATTTTGTGTGTTTTCAGTTAAAAATATATTATAAACGGTTATAACATGTTATATTACATGATATTTTATACGTCGTTAAATTTAAGAAATAAAATTTAAACAATGAAATAGATTGTTTCCGTTTGAAGTGTAATAAAAAGGATCGTATTTCATGTAATTGACTTCTCTTAATTTCCCTCTGCTAAAAATTACTTAAATTGATATCAATTTTATTACAAAATATTTAGAAAGCGACAATTAAATGCGATTGTTTCATGTATTTATTACTATTATGTTAAGTGGTTAAAGATAAATTTTTTTTTTTTTTTTATAAAAAAAGAATTGATACATCAATTTGTAAAATCATAAAATTTCATTATCACTAGCAGTACTATTTTCTTCCACTTGGCTTTGTTTATATATTTCCCCATCATCCTTTTCGCAATCTAATCTTGGACTCTTCCTTTCTTCAAAAAAAAAAAAATCTTGGACCCTCTTCGTTTGGTTTACCTTTTTAGTTCTACAAATAGAGTAATACTCGTGCTCCTTTTCACTGTACCTTCCTCAATGACAAGGTAGAAAACTATATAGGTAGGTGAATAATAAGTGATAGAATGGTCCATTATCTTCAAATTCAAAGCTAGAAGATCGATCACAAATGCAACTTTGTTCTCACTATGGAGTAAGGTCCCCCACCATTCCATGTTATTGTTGAGACCTGGAATATGTGAAACTAAAGAGGGCCGACACTTCACCCAGAACGTCATCATCAGCAAAATTCAAAGAAAAGATGATTGACTGTACATTTTTAGTTTTATTCATCCAAAAAAGAAAGAAAATCATGGGGTTAGTTTCAATTGGAATGGCCCACCCTCCTTATTTTCCCTTCCAAAATGTCAATGATGATTCAAGATGATCGACAACTGTCTTCTTAACCATGCGTACTAGCTGCAGTTGTACCTATGGATCATGGGTCCCAAATTCAGACTCCTTTTATTAGACCAAAATCAACCTCATCCTCATTCATATTCCATAGCTAGGTGAAATGGTATGGTATGGTCTTGTTACTTTATCCAACTTGTACACTCGCTTAGTGTACAGCCCCAGCGGACCAGACGTGTACTCAACCCAAACTCATTACCAAATCAATCACTTTCTTTAGGTTCATAATTCTCTACCAAAAAAAAAAAAAAAACACTTAAGGTCACGATAATTATCACAGAATATCTCACAAGTTGATATTAATAATAAATAATAATAAAGCAATGTTAGCAATGAAAACAAGATTGTGTCTAACATTGGTGTCGGCAAATTGTAGTCCATACGCCTCTGCAACTTAGATGGCAAGGAGTTGCTGAGCAGTAACAGCAGGGAAGGGTGTGGCATAGTATAATATGAGAAAGATACGTTACAGGTATATTAGACATATTGGCTTAATGTAATAAGTTCAAGTTTACTCTTACTTGTACTTGTATTCTAAGGTTTAGTCGTTTTATATATATATATATATATATATATATATATATATGTTATAGTTTATTGTAATACAGGTTATTCATTCTAGCATATACTACATAGTATAACATTGCAAAATACCTTTGTATTATTGTTAGCGTAAACAAGATTGTGTCTAACATTGGTGTTTGCAAATTGTAGTCCATATGCTTCTTCAATTTAGATGACGAGGACTTTTTTTTTTTTTTTTTTTTTGGGGGGGGGGGGGGGAAAGATGACAAGGAGTTGATGAGTAATTACAGCAGGAAAGGGTGTGCCATAGTATAATGTGAAAAAGATATAATTGTGGCCACAATCTATTATATTAGTTTATTAATTCCTAGATAGCATGGATCAAGCAACACACACATTCAAAATCACAATCTTATCAGCTTGTAAGCATAATAAATCACCTTATTTTATTATAATCTGGTGGACTGGAGCAATGAAAATTGAGAAGAGTATTACGTAGGACTGTATGAGTCCCCATGACACAAAATGTTCTTTAAACATTGAACAGTACTCTTAAAGTTAAAACACTCTCTAAAAAACTATTTAAAGGGTAAGCATTCCAAAGCAACTTTAAAAAAAAAAAATTGCTTCAAGTTCTGTTTATGTATATGTGGTACTAATTTTATTCACGAGAGGCACAAGCTGCACCAAAATGACATCTTTAATTAAAATGATAGTAATAGTGATAGCTACATTAGAATATGGGTATGTCCCTGAGTTTTACGGTGGGACATTGTGCATGAAAAAGAAAAACAGTATTTTTATTTTGGATATACAAAGAACAAAGTTATGCTACCCCACGTGTCTTACATATATCAGTTGTCCATGTACCTTGACAATATATGCGTATGAAAAAGCCATGTACAAATCAAATCAGCAAAACCCACTCGCTTTATTTTTTAACAAATTAAAAGGCTGTAAAAACATGTTGACACGAGTTTGCAAATTCAGCCTTTAAACACTTGAGAGAGAGGTGTAGAGTAGATGATAATGACGAGTCCCCACACAAATTAACATCAAATTTCTCTTTAAAAAAAGAATTGAAAAACTATTGCAATTTTCTATACCAAATCCCACTTTGAATTTTACTACTAGTTTCTCTTTCTTCTTTTTATTTTTTTACCACCGACCATGTCGACATTGACCAATTTGGCTAATTCTTTACATGCCACTCTAGTTTTAGTTGTAGATTAGGCTATACATGGTCATATTTTTACTTTTTGGTATTACCTAAAAGGTTAAATTAATTAAAGAAAACTTATGTTGCCAACTGAAGTCAATCCGCATGAAGGTTCGAGACAGTTTATAATTCAAAAATTTTTTTTTCATTAAATTTGAAGGTGTTATATATCCGGTCAAATTGTTTATTGTAATGAGAACAAACTGTGGGTTCCAACTAACTCAATCAGTAAAGTCTCTGATGGTTGAATAAGAGATCTGAAATTTAATCTCCGTTTACACCAAAAAATGATTGATGTCTTGGTCTGATGATAAAGAGCAATTATCAGGAGTAGACACCGTAAGCTGAAACTCTCTCTAAAAAAACAAAAGTTAAATTTTTCAAACTTCTCATATGTATTTTTTTTTTTTTCAATGCAAATTTTAAAAATCTGATCGTTGAATTTCATGTTCCTTATGTTTTTAAAATGTATATCAAATTTCGTTCAGATCAAATGTTATTTATTATTTAATCAATAAACTTATTTTTTATACATAACTTTAGATCACAAAACTTAAAATTTTAACATTTACTTGATGACATAGTAATGGATCTTTGATCTTTTTGAAATTTTGCAAGCATAAACGATATAATAAGAACATGCAACTTAACGGTTAGATTTTTAATATTCACACTCAATATAAAGATATATGAGAAGTTTGTAGGATTTCTCTCCAAACTACTAATTTGAAAAGAAGTTTTGCTCTTGTATTAGGTATAATACAATCCTTTTTCTTATTTGAAGTTGATTTTATGTGTGAGTCTTGTGCATAAAACTCAGAATAAAGATAAAACGCATCAAATTAAATAGCAAACAACCTAGCAGCCAAGGCAACTAGGTCCCAATAGAGTTTGTAACAAAAGGACCCTGAAGAATCTCTAATCAAAATAGGGCCAATCTCCATAGGCAGAGTTTTCAGAATAACAAAATCATGCTGAAGGCAAGATCCTTTCTTGGCAAGCATATCAACACGGGCATTTGCTTTCCTAAAGCAAGGGCTGGTCTTCAAGGGTGGGATTTGGTTCATGAATTGTTTGCGATCATCAAGAATTGGTACAAAGTTAGCAGATGAGCTATCATTGTTAGAAAGTAAATAAACAACTGCTATAGCATCAACCGCAAGAAACCCAAGAGATGAGAATAAAGCTAAGCCATCCATGACTGCCCAAAGCTCGGCCTTCAAACTTTTGGTTCGGCCAATAGATCTAATGAATCCTTTGACTTAAGAATCCCATTCAACCAGGGTATTAGGCCCAAGAGACATAAATGATTTTTTTTTTTTTTCTCTCTCTCTTCGGTTCTTATATAGTACAAAAATATTTTATAGTGCATGTTAATTAGTTTGGATGATTGTCTACACATAGATAGATACCATTTTGTTTTTGGTCTCACAGACTAGATTCATTGTATCTCCTGTTGTGATTTGTGAGAGGAAATTTTCTCAACTATATAATATTATATGCTTATTAGAGGCTATTTTTTTCTTTGAAACAAGAAAAGATTAGTAGATAACATCTAAAAAAAATAGGTAAGAAGAAAGTCAATATTATGTTCTCATTTCTCAAATGTTTCTTTTCTCGCCATTATGGGCCTTGGGTCAAACCTAGGATGCCATGGTGAGATGGTCAAGGAATTTATGACCTTTTGAATCAACATAACCAAGTCCAAATACATTCAACGGTCATTAAATAAACATATTTTATTTATTTTAGAAAGATGACTTGGAACCTTAGTTAAACGTTACAGAATTTTTTTTTTTTTTTTTTTTTGAGAAAGAGTTACATAATTTATTTGGAAAATAATTTTATTTATTGAAAATAGTTACATTTTATTATTCCTTTAAATATTACAAACATAAAAATGTAATTAGTGTTTAAATTACAAACATTAAGATGTAATTAGTGTTATGTTATTTAAAATTTTAATGGACATTGTATTATATACACGGTGAATTGCTGAAAATATAAAGAAAATATTTCTAGCTTTACAATATATTTTGAAAAAAAGAAAAAGAAACCCACAATAGAAAAGGAGATAATCATACATATGATCAGTGGTACTTTAGAATAATACTCCAATATGAACATTTCCTTATGATGGTGTTCATGTATTTACATGATGAAAAGTTATAAATAAATATTGATAATATCATTATAATATTTGGTGTATAATGATTACTGTGAGCTGAATGATAAATAGTGTGATAAGAAGCTAATTAACATGAACTAATCAACAAACCTACAATTTTAATGCAATTACCACTTGAAACTAAACTTTTTCTTACAAATTTATATTAGGGTGTTAATCAAAGTGATTCAATGACACTTATCCCCGTCTAATTTGTATTTTCCCAATTATTACAAGATAAAGAAAAAAAGAAAAAAATTTCTAATCAAATGAAAAGGATCAAAGCAAATAGAGCCAGGCTTTTATCTCCTTTTTAGAAAAAGGAAGAAAAAAAATACTGTTTATATCAGCAACATCCCCATCAAACACTATGCGACAAAAGCAGAATTATTATTAATATAATGTGGAAACTAACAAAATATACAAAATACTCAACCCCACCAATTCAAATTTCCATTGCCCAAAGAAGAGAAATCTCAGAACTCTATTTGAAAGAACAAAATAATTTCGCATAGATTCGTCCCAAATCAACAACACCCTTCGTCTACCACAACACAGACAAACCCCACCTCCTCTCACACTCACACCTCACTAGCCCACTTGTATCACTCACTTGTCTCTGTCTCTGCCCAACACTCTCTATTGCTTCCACACTTTAGACAATAGTAGAAAATATTATGGAGATAATATTTTGACAGAAATCTTGTAAATTATTATTTACTAATTACTGCATATGGTGAAAAATGTTATATTTTTATATTTATTATCATTTTAATAATAAAAATATTACAAATTTTAATTATATATCATATAAGCTTATAAAATTAATTTTCACTCAACAATCCAAAAAAAGAAAAGAAAAAACTTGTGTCAATTATGAAAAAAGAAAATACTAATTACAATATTTATTTAGTTTATGATTTAGTCATTTCTCACTCGACAAGATAGTCCTACACGCTACCATCTCTGGTACTAACAGTGACTTGAACCCAAAATCACTTATGATGAGATGGACAACGATTTATAACTAACCGACATCTAGGGTTAGTTTATTTATTACCCCTAATCACACTCGTTATAATTTATAAGTCATTTTTATGATTCTCAACAAAAAAAAAAAAAAAAAGTCATTTTTATAGTAGCAATAAAATTTATACTAATTTCTGGATTTTTTTTTTTTTTGGAGGAAAAACGAATTTGTGGAATCTAATTATCTACTAATAGAGTCTTTTATAATTAAATAAAAATATCTGTTTACATTTAAAAATCAATTAATATTTTAATTCGATAATATTAAGCTCTCACCAATTGCTAACTCTAAATTGAAACCATTTAAAAAAAAATGCTATTTTCTGTCTTTGGTCTTTAATCTCTGCAGAATCCTGACAGTACCATAGTTGATAGTACTATCATTTTAACACTCTCTCACAGTATCTTTAGATTCTCTACTCCTACTACCATACTATTTCCTTTTTATCAGTCTATCACACACTCTCCCTCTCTCCCTCTCTCCATTCTTTTTAAACTTAGCTTCACTGCCAAAGCATTCACACTCTCTCCCACACACACACACAAAAATGGCCCCTTCTCTCACCTTCTTTCTCCTCCTCCTCCTCACCCTCACCACCTCCACACCCACACCCACACCCACTTCCAAACCCAAAACCTTCATTATCCTAGTCAACCCAGACTCCAAACCCACCATCTTCCCCACTCACACTAACTGGTACACCTCTCTCCTCTCCACCACCAACACCACCACAACACCCACCATTCTCCACACCTACTCCACCATCTTCCACGGCTTCTCCGCCACACTCTCTCCATCCCAAGCCACCTCCCTCAGCTCCCACCCCCACATCCTCTCTCTCCTCCCCGACACTCTCCGCTACCTCCACACCACTCGCTCCCCTCAATTCCTCGGCCTCAAAACCTCCGGCAACTCCGGCCTCCTCAAAGAGTCCGACTTTGGCTCCGACCTCGTCATCGCCGTCATCGACACCGGCATTACTCCCAACCACAAAAGCTTCAACGACCAAGACCTCGGACCCATTCCCACCAAATGGAAGGGCCACTGTGTCACCACCTCAGATTTCCCACCTTCCTCTTGCAATAAAAAGCTCATCGGAGCTAAGTTTTTCTCTCAAGGCTACGAAGCCACCAACGGTAAAATCAACGAAACCGTCGAAACCAAGTCTCCTAAGGACACTGATGGTCATGGGACCCATACCGCCTCCATTGCCGCCGGAAGATACGTTTTTCCGGCGTCCACTTTAGGCTATGCTCGTGGTGTCGCCGCCGGGATGGCTCCGAAGGCCCGTTTAGCTGCTTACAAGGTTTGCTGGAGCTCTGGCTGTTACGATTCCGACATTCTCGCCGCCTTCGACGCCGCCGTCGCTGACGGTGTCGATGTCATATCACTTAGTGTTGGTGGCGTTGTTGTACCCTACAATCTCGACGCAATAGCTATCGGAGCTTTTGCTGCTGCTGATGCAGGGATCTTTGTATCTGCGTCCGCCGGAAATGGCGGCCCCGGAGCTCTAACGGTGACGAATGTGGCTCCGTGGGTTACCACAGTCGGTGCCGGAACGATTGATAGAGATTTTCCGGCGGATGTGAAGCTTGGGAATGAGAAAATCATTCCGGGTATGAGTATCTATGGTGGGCCGAATTTGGTTCCGGGTCGGATGTACCCGTTAGTGTACGGTGGCAGTGCTCAGACAGGTAATGGCGGTGATGGGTACTCGTCGTCTTTGTGCTTGGAAGGTTCATTGGACCCCAAATTCGTAAAAGGCAAAATTGTGTTATGTGATAGAGGCATCAATTCAAGGACTGCAAAAGGCGAGGTTGTGAAGAAAGCTGGAGGGGCTGGAATGGTTTTAGCAAATGGGGTGTTTGATGGTGAAGGATTGGTGGCTGATTGCCACGTGTTGCCTGCGACCGCAGTGGGTGCAGCCGGCGGTGATGCGATTAGGAAGTACCTTACAGAGGCGAAGAAGCCGGTGGCGACTATTGTATTGAAAGGAACTAGGCTTGGAGTTAGGCCTGCACCTGTGGTGGCATCGTTTTCGGCTCGAGGGACTAATCCGGAGACCCCGGAGATAGTGAAGCCGGATGTGATTGCTCCCGGGTTGAATATTCTTGCAGCTTGGCCTGATAGTGTTGGTCCATCTGGGATTCCATCGGATAAGCGTAAGACTGAG
The DNA here is from genome assembly GCA_033629205.1 of Lithocarpus polystachyus. Classification (NCBI taxonomy): domain Eukaryota; kingdom Viridiplantae; phylum Streptophyta; class Magnoliopsida; order Fagales; family Fagaceae; genus Lithocarpus; species Lithocarpus polystachyus. Next base: position 1,645,188 of record CM066166.1, read on the forward strand.
TTTAATATACTGTCTGGGACTTCAATGGCTTGTCCTCATGTGTCTGGTTTGGCAGCACTGTTGAAAGCAGCACACCCAGAATGGACTCCTGCTTCTATAAGGTCAGCTCTTATGACCACTGCTTATACTGTGGATAATAGGGGTGAGACTATGATCGATGAGTCTACTGGAAATGTTTCGAGTGTGTTGGATTATGGGGCTGGTCATGTCCACCCTGAGAAGGCTATGGATCCTGGACTAGTCTATGATATAAGTTCATACGATTATGTGGATTTTCTGTGCAATTTGAATTATACTACTAAGAATATTCAAGTGGTTACTAGGAAGAATGCAGATTGTGGTGGGGCAAAGAAAGCTGGTCATGCTGGGAATTTGAATTACCCCTCATTGTCTGCAGTGTTTCAACAATATGGGAAGCACAAGATGTCTACTCATTTTATTAGGACAGTGACGAATGTTGGGGAGCCAAATTCGGTTTACCAGGTTACAATTAAGCCGCCTAGTGGAATGATGGTGACAGTGCAGCCGGAGAAGCTTGCGTTTAGGAGGGTGGGTCAGAAGTTAAGCTTCCTTGTGAGGGTGCAAGCCAGGGAAATTAAGCTCTCCCCTGGGAGCTCTACTATGAAAGGTGGTTCTATTGTATGGTCTGATGGGAAGCACACTGTCACCAGTCCCTTACTTGTGACACTGCAGCAACCTCTCTAGGAGTGTTTATATTTTTGGAGTTTTGGGTTTAGGAATTTTGCTCTCCTTATAGAATTTTTATATAAATTATCTCCATATGTATCATGAAGATGTGTTATTTTTTTGTTTTTTTTCCTCTTTTGTAATGTTTTCCATTTCAGAAAACTGGTGGGTTGGTTTTGTAATGCACAATAGATTTGTATCCTTGTTTCTGTAAGATTAACAATCAAGAATGAATGTAAAATGCTTTCCATCAAAAAAAAAAAAAAAGAATGAATGTAAAATGCTGTGTGATAATCGAAAGATCTCTTTTCCTTTTCAAATCATATGTTGCTGGGATCTCATAACTTGTTCTATTGTCTGCTTAGTCAAAGATTTTGGTAATTGCATGTGCAAAAGAGAAAGCCGGACCCCTTGTAGATGTAATTTTAAAGTCAAGGTATCTAGCATACAAAGCTCACAGCCTAACAACAAAGACATCATGATAATGACAATCATTCGGACAAAAAATCATGTGGGGTTTACCTCATGGCAGTAATAAATGGGCGTAGCAATTGTTTATTTGGTATTATTTAGCATGTGTGCTGCTTTTGACTCAGGAGAGAGAGATTTATAAAGTGTCAACACTCAACAACCGGATGGTCAAAAAATCATTACTTTTTTCCCAGGAAAATAGGACAAAATATTTGAAGAACTTTCAGTTCATTGAATCAAGCTTCAAATCCCACTTGGGATGATCACATTTGTAAATTTGAGCAGAGAGATACTGCAGGTTTCTATATCAAACATCCAGAAGAGAATGGAGATAGGCTTTGGTTTATATATCAAACAAATTTGAGCAGAGAGATACTGCAGGTTTCTATATCAAACATCCAGAAGAGAATGGAGATAGGCTTTGTAAGAAGCTGCAGTGAACATAGCTGGAGGCTGGAGCCATCAACTACATTGTGCATGTATGTGTGTGTGTGTGTGTGGTCACATTGAACCCCAACTCTATTGGGACACAAAATGAACTTATTACTCATTTGAATTTACTTTTTTTTTTCTTTTTTCTTTTTTTTTTTTCTTTTTTTTTTTTTTTTTCTTTTTTTTTTGAGAATGGAATTTACTTAATATGCATGTCTATCCTAACCAGTTATTTGATTCTAGAGCTAAAATATGCTGCATAATAAATGCTATTGATTAAAACCCGAGTGGAGCACAATCAATGGCTTCACTTCATGGGACTGTCTGCTTTTAAGTGGGAACTTAATGAATGATGTTTGTTCTTCATCCGTTAAATAAAGCGAACTTAGCTGGAAAGGACCCCATGTTGAGAAATTACTTTACATCCATGGGCCATGTTAACACGGTTTCAGCTGGCTTTTGTTGTTCTATTTGCTTCGTCAATCATGGTGTCTCCTTCTTATGCTGGACGAGAAAAGTCCTTTTCTTTTTGCTTGAACTCTATAGGGCAGGAAGACCTCATGCTTTGAATTTTGATTCAATGGCAATCTAATATTTGAACACTTAAGTGCATTTGGATTAGTTTTTTCCCGTTAGTTCATTAACTTTTTTGTGGTTAATGTATAATTTTTTAAAGTCTCACTCTTCTTTATATATAATTGTATTTTTCTAATTACATTATGTACCCAAGGTCTGCCTAGACCTATGGTGCTCACAGCTCTGCTCAAGCTCTTTGGAGTGATTGGTCAGAACCCAAACTCAGCCTCATAATAGATCATGCAAAGCCACTGTTTTTTCTCTCAAATCTGAAGCTACCCTTATAGCTGTAATTTGACTAGTTGAGCATTTTTGCCAAAGAATTGTGTACACTCAAAAGAAACAAAATAGGCGGACAAAACCTTTGAGTTTTGATGTTGATGTGAAGTTTAGAGTTGGCAATTTGAATTCAAATCTATTCCATCTTATTCCACATTATATATGATTTGTATGCTGAAAATTTATATTCAAATCTATCACATTTTATTCAATATACTAAGGCTAGATATAATTAGTATGCCTATAAACATTTGATGTTTCTTACGATAAAAGTTCAGCCGTTCAGGCATTATCTAATGTATTATGTTAAAAGATGATCCATTATATAAATAAGAAATGTTAACAAGTATCAACCGATGCTGGTTAAGGTTCAAAAATAAATAAATAAATAAATAAATAAATAAAATGTCAGAAAAAAGTCAAAAAAGACACCAAACGATACTTATAAAGTTGAAAAAATAAGATAAAGCTGTAAAAAAAAATTGTCAAAAAAAATTTCAAAAAAGTTATTAACAGACACCTGTGGTGCTTGTTAACACAACCCTATATAAATTTATGTATTTCAATATGATGTCAATAGAGTGGAGTGTCTTCAACGTTCAACATCATTTAGAGCTCAATAAATTATAGTATAAAAAAATATTTTCAACCTTTTTTTTATTTATAATTATTAAGAATAATTGCATTCAAGAAAGCCCAAACTCATTTCTATCTTTAGAACAAAAGATTTAATCAATAAGTGAGGAGATGGTCAAGGCCCATCCCAGATACAATGAGCAGCCTAGCTGGTAATATTATGGGCCTAAATCCCAACAAGAAAAGGATCTCAAAATAGATCTAATAATAGACATTATAATTACTATACTATCTGGAGGAGCTAAAGAACAATGTTGCAAATTCTATTGCCTTTTTTGGATTAGGTATGTTAGATTTCGGATTCTCCATATACTATCAAAGAGAATGAAGGAGAATAAAGTGAATTTGTGGGAATCATCCTCTAGAATCTTAAGAAACTTTGTGGGATCAAGTAGACATTTCACAAGTTCAGTAAAAATCCCCAATTATGAAAATTGATGGGCCAATCTATAAAAGAGTAGGTAGTGAAAATTTTCAACTCAAATGCAAAGTTAGGGCTTTTTTCTTTTTCTTTTTCCTTTTAAATTAAAGATCATTAAATAAATAATGAAATCCTAATTCTAAAACCCTTACAAATGAAAAAAAAAAAAAAACTAGATTCTATCTATTACTATATATGAAGAAGCACTGGTTGAATTGAATTATCAAGATTTTTCAATTATTGTAACTAAACAAATTAAAGAGGATAACAAACATGGATTAAGATCTAGCGTATCGTGTGCAATTATTCTTTATGGTTGAGATTAAAAGTTAAAAAAGAAACTTACAATCTAGCTTTTGAATTTTATAAAAACAAAAACAAAGTAAAAAAGTGAAGAAGTTAAAAAATAAATAAATAAAGTGAAAGAAATGAGAATAATTGGATGAGATCCTGATCCAAAAATAGCGTATAGCAGCTAAAGCCAAAAATATAAAAACTAAACTTAATAAATTAAACTAACTTTTCTTAAGTCAAGGGGCCTATCAAACCAAAAGGCAAACTTAAATATTATATCTAATTGCTATATACATGTATAAATATTTTATGAAATGAAATGCTTTTTTTTTCATTTTATTTATAAACCCGAAATGCTGTTAGTTGTTGTTATTATTATTATTATTATTATTATTACTATTTTCAGAGTAGAAAATGCTGTTATTATTGACTGTGAGTTGATAAATTATTACAATTTGTATTAAAATTCGTACTATAAACGATAAATTGTGTATTCAAGAAGTCCCACGTACTAAATATGCGCTCTATTATTAGTACGTCAAATTGCCAATAATAGATCCACACACGGTGCAAAGGAGTACCATAACATAAGTTATAGACTTATAGGTTATAGCCTCACATAATAAGGGTATACATTAAGGCTAATTAATGGTTCCTCACACTGCTTTATCATTACTCATTCAATAATTCTAATGCCATAGACTTTATCACAACTATTGGGGTGATCTATTGCTATTGACGTGATCTATTGTAATTGATGTATAATAAAAATAGTATTATAGATGAGTTTATATAAAATTAATGTTTTTCCAATCAAGAGCCTGCGTCTTAGCAAGTTTTAAATATAGTTTCTGAAAAAAAATTTCAAGCTCTTATTTATTGAGTAACGTTACAAACATAATAATTTTCTTGACGTTTTTTACAACAAGTGAGTTGTCTAGTTTATATTTTGCTTTCAGTTACTAGCAATACTAAAGCTACTAACATCACGTTTTTTATGATCAATAGTGAATTTATTCGGCACTTCTATATCTGGTGGCCCAACCTGATAACCTCTGGATGTAGAACATTGGATGTTTATTATGGGGTACAAAGATCAGCAAAGCTTTGAAACCAGGACCATAGGCCCAATTGCAGTAACAACAGGCCTTGTAAGTTGAAACATCCACTACAACTTGCTCAGAAGTTTCAAGTTTAGTGACCCAATTTAATGTGGGTTAGCAAACAGGCTTTTCTAAAGCTTATTAACAAAAACTGGGCCAGCCTAGGTTTCAAACCTAGTCAGTTATTTTTCAGAACAGTTGAGCATCAGGAGCATTATCTAAAAATAAATGACAAAGATATATATTCATATTCTCACCCAAAATAATTATAATATGGTTCCAACGAAGGGGTGTCAATGTTCGACCCAACCCACGAATACGACAAGATAAGAAACGTGTCATAAGCGGGTCAACTTGTGCAACTCACAATAGACACATTTAATACGTCAATTTAGGGCACATTTGGTAGACTGTAATAGACACTGTAATGTAATAGATATTCTTATGACATATCAATTCGGTTGTTTGGTTATATTTTTATTACAATGAATAGTTATTCTTTATGAATAGCTATTCTTCAAAATGAGGAATAACTATTCCTTATCAAAAGTACTAAATATCTATTTCCTCACCTTATGTAATAACTTTTTTTAAAAATTTCCTAAAAAGCCATTAGTTGCCATAACTTCAAAAGGAAAGAAAATAAATTTCCCATGTTGTTAATTATTAGCTCTATTTTGAACACCCTAAAATAAGTGTATATTAGGAAATTTGACTAAAAAATGATTTAATTACACCTTTTTTTTTATACTCTACTAAATTGTAGATGCATATTCAGGATTCTATTCCTAAATGGTCACCAAACTAATGAATAGTAATACTTATTACATTCCAACTTAATGTATTCCTTGTAATATTTATTTCTATTCTCATATAATAATCATTACAGTGTACTAAACGTGCCCTTATTCATGTCAACCCAAAATGACACATTTAACACAGCCCGTGTAACTTATATAACAAATACATGTTCATTTTATTTTAGATTTGTCAAATAACTTTTATATCCAACCTATATTTTAAACTTAAAAAAAAAATGAATAATTACAAAAACTTATAAGGGATATAATTAGAAATTGAAATAAGTTGAAAACTTGAAGTGTATATACTACTTTTGGAATGTTAAAAAAAATATTTCTAAATAAATATTATATTTAATATTTTAAGCAAGTTAAAATGAGTTGTGTCACGTCAACCTACCTTATTAACAAGTAAGGTTAGGATTGAAAGATCATAACAAGATTATTAAATAAGTTAGATTTGAATTGAGTCACTTAGTCGAATAATACTACCTTGACAAGACAAGAATTCAACACATTAGTCTGGATTCACACCCCTATTCCAATGTCAATTTTGTGTAGGCCCCTGTAAGAGCTAAATTTCGGCAAGATTTATCTTCAGAATCTTACCATGGACTTCCCATTCCCAAATTAAAGCAACTACTAGTACTATCAAATATCAATCAAATCCCCAATAAAGCTTCACGGAGCTTCTAATAGTTGTGTATTTAACGTGTTCGAAACGACAGATTACTGCACTGATTATTGATTATATTTATGCAGATACGAATCAATATATACGTGGCAACAAATTGTGTTTAGATTAATTTCCAAACATGTAGGTCACCTAAACCTCCGAGACCATGGCCTATGTTTGTCTCTTGCTCTCATATACTTTCGAATACTAATTTTGATCACACTTTTGTCCCTTCTTTCTTGGTGTTCATTAGCAACTAATTTATTAAACACAATTTTTTCACGGCCGTTGAAATGATAAGTTGTTAATAATATACAAAAAAGTGTTGTGAATGACTCAGTAATAAACTCATATAAAAATTAAGAATAATTAATTACCTTAAATTTTTAATAAGTTGTGAAAAATATTTTGTTTATAGCATTAATCTTTAAGTTGCTTACCGTACATTATTATAAAAAAGATCGAGGAAAAAGATAAAATAGCAAAAGACAAGAGAGATGGTTGCACCCTTCCTTTGCCAATACACAGGAGTCTAGCTGGCCGAGTAGGTATATACAATTAAGAGCTCTGCTAGCAACAAGGGTACCATCATTTTCATGATTTCATCACCAAGCTACAAACCTTTAAATTTTGACTTCATTCTAGCTGATGACCAAAGAAAGTGACCTAACCGCTTGATGAAATGCATTCTGCATGAAAATTCAATAAGATACACATATGTTGAGAGAGAAATCCATGTGGTCCTAAGCTTGGATTACATATATATAGTACAAGGCAAGATATGAAAGGGCAATCCAATCTCTATCCCTTATATCCAACACTTCCTAATATGCGGTTTCTTTTATAACATGATTTTATGGAAAAAAAAATTATTAAAAAAAAAAAAAGGTAATCAATCCAGCTCAAATTATTGGTTTTCTATTCCATTTCAAGATGTCTCAAAACGTTCCTCTTTGAAAGTCTAAACCTTATCAACAGTGTTCATCTTTTGTTGATCCTAGGTCTCCTTTGAATATTTCACTTTATTCTCCATCAACAATGAAGTGTCATATATTCATTTTTTCTTCCTCAGAAAACAACCAAATTTTAAAATGAAAAAAATAAAATAAAATTAGACACATGGTATACTACATTTAATGGAGCATAAAGTAGAATATGAAGAGTATGAGAAGATTTTTAACCATTCTCATAACAAAAATATGCATACAATTTATATGGAAGGAGATTTAAGATTAGTTATTGACATTTTTTAGAACAAAATTAGTACACCTTAGAATCTAACTATTGGATACCATAGGTTGAAATTCTTCCTCTTAAAAAAATAGAACTTAACTATTATATGGTAAAATTTGAATCTATAACGTCTGCTCAATGATAATTGTTTTTTATCCCGATCGTATTTGAGTCAAAAACACCTATAGTCAAAAGATACTTTGTCCTTCCTGGTCAATATATAAGACTATGTCATTAATTCAACATATGTAACATTTTTTTTTCCTTTTTTTGGGATAAATTCGATAGTTACATTTGGAATTTAAATCTTAGACGTTTTTACTATAAAGTGCTAATTGAATTATAAAGGTAATATTTTAAAATTTTCAGAAATGTTGACAAATTCTTACATTTGGTTGCAAATTACACAGGAAATTAAATACTAGAGATATCTGGATTCCTACTCAACCCCTTTCTTGTAAAAATGTGGATTCTCTTTGAAACAAGTGAGTATTCAAATTCCCAAGCTTGAAAGAAATTACATTTATTATAAATTGACAATTTTACCCCTTGATCATTATCGTTATTAACAAGACATGATGTTGTGATTTCCACAAAGAACAAGAATTTTAATAGTTATTTTTTAAATTATACATGTTGTGAGTACACGAGTGTAGACTCATTAAGATTTATCCTCTTTGGGGAGCCAGGCCCGCAAGGATTATCCCGTGTACCCAATGGAAGGAAGGAGGGAGCAAGGGCTGGCCTTGGACTCGCGCTCGCAGTCCCACATCGGGTAGTTAGGCGCTCCCACTCATGTTTATAAGGTTCTGGACCACGCATGAGTGTACGCTTACCCGCGTATGCGATGATCGCATACGTGAGTAAGCGTACACTCATGCGTGTTCCAGAACCTTATAAACATGAGTGGGAGTGCCTAACTACCCGATGTGGGACTGCGAGCGCGAGTCCAAGGCCAGCCCTTGCTCCCTCCTTCCTTCCATTGGGTACACGGGATAATCCTTGCGGGCCTGGCTCCCCAAAGAGGATAAATCTTAATGAGTCTACACTCGTGTACTCACATTAAAACGCTTTTTGGTTGCAGAGGGGGTTACCTTGCTGTGCCCAAGAAGATTATCATCTTTGGGGAGCCAGGCCCGCAAGGATTATCTCGTGTACCGCGAAGGAAGGAAGGATGGAGCAAGGGCTGACCTTGGACTCGCACCGCAGTCCCACATCTGGTAGTTAGGCGTTCCCACTCATGCTTATAAGCCTCTGGAGCACACATGAGTGTACGCTTACTCGCGGATGCGTTCATCGCATACGCGAGTAAGCGTACACTCATGCGTGGTCCAGAACCTTATAAACATGAGTGGGAGCGCCTAACTACCCAATGTGGGACTGCGAGCGCGAGTCCAAGGCCAGCCCTTGCTCCCTCCTTCCTTCCATTGGGTACACGGGATAATCCTTGCAGGCCTGGCTCCCCAAAGAGGATAAATCTTAATGAGTCTACACTCGTGTACTCACACATGTCATTTTGAAATGTTAGACTATAATTTTAATAAATTTGTCATAATTTATAGTTTATATTTTGTTTGTCATTATTTATTTGGATAACAATAATAATAATTGTAAGGGCTATTTTTTCTAAATCCTAGGCCCATAAGGTAAAAGGATTCTGGCCTAAAGAGCCCAATACAAAGAATTTGTAGAGAGTTGACTGAAAACTAGGTTTCAATGAGTTGGACAACGCTCACAATGGATTAAAGATTGAAGTAAAACAAAGGAAAATAGGTTTTGTGCGAAGAAATCCTTCCTCAACAAGGTCCGAGGACAGTAGTTCCTGGATATATTTCTCTTAAACTTATTATAATTGCAGTTTTTAGTGCTATAGTCTTTTTCTTTCTACAGATTCTCGGATGAACCTCCCCCTTCATCTTGATGGATTTCTTACATTATATAGCCTCTTTCAACTGATCTTGGCCCTCCATTTGTTGATCATGTAGGCCACTACTCCAGTGTTTGTCCCATCAGACGCCTTCATAAATCTTTTGTGAGTTGCGGCAACTAAGACTGCACTGTTCGAGAGTCTTCTCCACATAAATGCGGCCAAAAGGTTTGGTAGGATGCAATAAATGTTGTGGTAGCTACCATCTCTTCAAACATGTCAGGACTAACCCTTTTTCTGAAGCTCTTCCTCTACAATGTGACCTCCTCTGGTAATGTGCTATCGACGTGGCCAAGGCTCGCCTCCCTAGCCTTGCCATCCGAGGGTATGGTTTCTCCGAAACTGCATCGGCCTCAAATATGACACGTGGCACTATTACCTTATTAAATTTCTGTATAGCCACATCATCGAAGGCTGACCTTGAAAGTCCTTATAACCACATAATTGAAGTTCCCATCTATCTTATTAAACATTTCCCAGCATCTATCAAAATACGTTTTCAAGGTTTCTCCTTTTCGCATAGTCATAGAAACAGGGAGTCTAAGAGCTGAGGAACTCTACTGCAAGTAACAAAACGAGCCCCAAACACTCTAGTAAGCTCTTTAAAGGAGTTAATAGAACCTTCCTGCAGACCATCAAACCATCTCATCACCACAGGCCCCAAACTGGATAAGAACACCTTGCACATCAAAGTCTCATTCTTTGAGTGAACAGCCATTCGCTGATTGAAGTGGCTAACATGCTCCATAGGGTCCGTTCTGCCATTATACATGGTGAACGCTGGCTAAGTAAGCCACCAAGGAAGCTTCGCTCCTTCAATCCTACGGGTAAAAAGAGATTTAGAAATCTGGTTAAAAGCTTTGCTCATAGCATCGCTGCCTAGACCTTTGCGAGATGGACTCTTATTCCTACACTTATAGTGGTGATCCTCATCATACGAAAAGGCTCGCTGGAAGGAGTCCTTGACCTAGACCTATAGCTGTCATCCCCACCATCATCAGAAAAAGGATCAGAGCTTGAAGGAGTCTTTCTCCGTCGTTTGCGGCGTAACCTCCTCCATAGATAATTAATCTCCAACTGCATGCTTCTAGTATTCTCTTCATGAAAAACGTGACTTCCACTTTGAGACTATCTTCTACTAATTTGAGTAGTATGTACACTAACTTCACAATCTCTCCTACGTTTAAGGTTGAGGAAATGATGTTGGGACTGGGAATCAACAGATTCTTCCCGATTGGGATCTGAACCCACCATAGCTGAACATTGATTTCACTAAAACTCTATTATCCCCACAGATAGCGGCAATTATAAGGGCTGTTTTTTCTGGATTCTAGGCCCAAAAGGTAAAAGGATTTAGGCTTAAAGAGCCCAATACAAAGAATTTGTAGAGAATGGACTGAAAACTAGGTTTCAATGAGTTGGACAATGCTCACAATGGATTAAAGATTGAAGTAAAACAAAGGAAAATAAGTTGTGTGCAAAGAAATCCTTCCTCAGCAAAATCTGAAGAGAGTAGTTCCTGGATATATTTCTCTTAAACTTGGTTATAATTGCAATTTTTAGTGCTACAGTCTTTTTCTTTCTACAGATTCTCAGATGAACCTCCCCCTTCTTCTAGGAGGATCTCTTACATTATATAGCCTCTTTCAGCTAATCTTGGCTAACAATTTGTTGATCATGTAAGTTACTACTCGAGTGCTTGTCCCATCAGACGCTTTCCCAAATAATTTGTGAGTTGCAGCAACCAAGACAGCACTATTCAGGAGTCTTCTCCACTTAAATACGGTCAAAGGGTTCGGTAGGGTGCAATAAATGTAGTAGCAGCTACCATCCCTTCAGGTATGTCATGACTAACCCTCTTTTTAAAACTCTTCCTTTACAATGTGACCTCTTCTAGTAATGTACCATCGACGTGGCCAAGGCTCGCCTCCCTAGCCTTGCTATCTAAGGGCATGGTCTCCTTGAAACTGCATCGGCCTCCTTGGCCTTCGGATATGACACATGGCACTATTACTTTATTAAATTTCTATATCTCACAATAATAAGAATAATGATAATAATTTGATATTGAGTTTATAAATTTAAAGATAATATTAGAAAAATAAATAATTCCTATAAAATTCTTTAAAGACGACAACTTCTTTAAAGATTCTAAATGTGGGGTTACGTGGATTCCCGATACAATACGCCACCTAAACATTTTCAATAACCACTTGGGCTTACTGTTAATGTACGGGTATGACGTGAACATGAGTGCACTTGCCCTTAATGTACGAGATATATAATAATGAACTTCTTCTATTTTACTTTTTTGGTTTACTATGAAATATAATACTTCAACTAGGAGGGGAAGTTGTCCTCTAATGCTCCAAAGATAAAATAAGTAAAGATTAGAGGAGAAACGAAAAGAAAAGACAGTACGTCGATTTAGCAAACAACAAGTCATGTGATTAGCCAGTTAAAATTAATAATATAACAAATGAGAATATTTTTAATATAAATGTTTCTTTAACTTTTTTTTTTTTTTTTTGATACAATGTTTCTTTAACTTTCGATCTGTAGAATATCTAATGCTTACCTACTACCTAGTACCTTCGTTGTTGGGGCCCAAATGGAAAGGGATGAATTTCCTTTTCACATCAACATTATGCAACCAAAATTATGCACTTTTATATAGCTACGGCAAAGTAATCAATTCTTTTTAATTTTGAAGAAGAATTTGCTATTGAAATTTTGAGTTTCTCAGAGTTAAACACTAGCATCTTTTAAAGGGTTTTTTTTTTTAATTATAACTTTTTAAAATTTAAGATATTAGGACACTATTTAACTCAAAAACTACATATGAGTTTAAGTCAAATTATGTTATATTAATTATTTATTCTTGTCAAGTTTTCATTGTTATCTAAAGCAAAACTTCCAGTTTGTCTCCTTCTTGAATATAAGTATTTTTCTTAGCAATCCAAATATCACATATTACCATTAATTTTAATACTCACTAGTAGAGTGACTTTACTCTTTTAAATCCTGAATGATATTAGCATTTGATTCATTCTCGTTTTACTTAGTGTGACTCACTGATGAACATTTACCATGTGAAACCATCATCTCTGATACTACTTTTATCAGTTGTGAGAGTTAAAACGCTAACAACTTGAAGAGTGTATCTATGAGTTTTATTTATTTATTTTATAACATGTAGGGTCACCACTTAGTCATAAAGTTAAGCTTATCACTCCTCTCATTATAATCCAATGTGAAATTGTATTACTTAACTAACAATACAACTCATATGTGAATATTTCAACCTCTGCAAACATATGGAACAATTATCAATGTATAATTTATGTAATCTATTTTATATCTTGATCACATACATCCAAACTATGCAAATAAAATCATACAAGAGCAATAGTTATCTATGTGTAATTTCTGCTATCGATTTCCTTTTTGGCTAAATTTTTTTATTTTTCCTAAAATAGAGTAAACACATAGCATATAGAGAAGAACAAGAATCAAGTACAAGTGTCATCGTAACAAAATGAAGGAAGAATGATGGAAACTCTTAGGGGGCACAAGAACCCCCTGCAAATTTAAGAGATGGCTAACTTTCTAAGCAGTGAACCATTTCATTGATAATTCATATAAAACCAATTTGAACATAAACTATGTTCCAACAAAGAAAAAGGCCAAGTCTTTAATATCCTCAAAAATAGCAAGGCCATATAGAGGGGATAGTCTCCCTTCTCTTAAATCCCTAATACAAAATCACATAAAATTAATCACTTGAATGTACAATTAATTTCATTTTTTGAAATTTTTTATAGAAAATCATTATTTGGAGGTCCATATTCTATTAATTAAAAATCTCATTTATGTCATGCGTGACATATAACATATGAGATGATATTAAGGGTTTGAGGTTTGACCAATACATAAAAATAAAATTGGGATTGAGTTGGATGAGTTTGGATTTTAGCCCAACCGTCCAGGGCCAATTGAAAATGATCGTGTCTGTCACCCGAGGACCATCCACTAAATAGGGGCCATAATTTGTTGGACGGTGGCTCCTACTCCTAAAAATCACCAGATGCCACAATCTTCTTATGATTCATATCCATGATCAGGAAATCACAGCCGTTGAGACAGTCAAGGGTTCCCATACTTTTGGTCAGTGTGCAACCCTACATATCCACTTCATAATTCATAGCACATGAGTGACGAGGCAAAAAAAAAAAAAAAACTGTAGCATCTACAATTGCCCACTTGGTACCTTCTTTATGCTAATTTTTAAGTGTGGATACCACGGGCTTTTACCTCGATACCATCCTTGGATCTTCAAAGTTTTTCTTTAAATATAATCTTCGATTTTTTTTTTTTTTTTAGAGCAATCTTCGATTCTTCATTGACAACGAAGTAACATCACTTTGATTAAATTATAATTAATAGTAACTGTGTTTTCCTTAAGTTTATCTACAACTTGTTTGGTGGAGTTCTATCTTCCATCAAGACAAAGGTAGAAGATTCATTCAGGCCGAATATGAACATTAGGTATTAATTAATAATAAAAATTAAAAAAGAGTATAAAAATGAAATGAAAATAGTCCACCACAAGAACTTGTAAAATTGAATTGCAATATGTACGTATGAAAGAGGCCTAAGGCCATAGGGCCACCATAAAGCTGGCGGACACTAATGCAAGTAGAAGTGAGTTACAACTTGTAGCTCACTTTAAATGTGACTTATGACTGGCTCTTAGCCTTCCATAGATAAGATTTTTATTTTTTAGAGAGTTTCAACTTATGGCGTCTGCTTCTGATGATGTTCTTTTTCATCAGATCAAGACACCAATTGATTTTTGGTGTAAGCGGGAATTGAACTCCAGATCTCTTATTCAACCATCAGAGACTTTACCAGTTGAACAAACAGGAACCCACTTTCATAAATAAGATTTGGTTACAAGATAGTGGAGAGAGAAAGAGTAATTTTATTAGGAAAATGAATATTGGCTCTCCCAATCATGGCATGCTCTAATTATCTTATGGTCTATTAGGATTACCTTCGTTGCTTATTACTGTCTAATCAATTCTCTCACCAAAGGATTTTTTTTTTTTTTTTTTTTGAATAGGTAAGGAAAAGTTTATTTAAAAATAAAAATCAACAAGGATAATGAATATTTGGCCCAACCCATCTACAAAATTGAAATAAGGTTGTGTTTGTTTTGATATAAAACGTTTTATAAATTTTCAAGTGTTTTGCCCAATAAAAAGTATTGGTAATGCCAAAATTATTTTTGGTTTGACCATGGAAAGAAGGCTTGTGGGTCATTTTTCCCCCCTCTCCCTCAACCCAAATCGGACGTGAATGTTCCACTTAGCCACAACTACCCATGATCGTCTCTTGATTATCATGATCATCACCCATCGTTGACTCACCCACCCCCATTGCCACCCAAAACCGATCGTGATAATCAAGAGACGATCATGGGTAGTTGTGGCTAATGGGGGTGGGTGAGTCAACGATGGGTGATGATCATGATAATCAAGAGACGATCATGGGTAGTTGTGGCTAAGTGGAACATTCACGTCCGATTTGGGTTGAGGGAGAGGGGGGAAAAATGACCCACAAGCTTCTCCATCCCCCAATATGATCGGTTTTGGGACGATCATGGGTGATAATCAAGAGACGATGGAGAAGCTTCTCCATCCCCCTCTCTCTCTCTTAGTATTTTTTGCATTTTTTTTAGATTTAAAAATCATATTGGTAGTAAAATTTTCATGTTGGCTTAGAATTTGTTGCATTGAAATTACTAGAACAATATTTTACCTATTGTGATCTATTGGATGTGGTTTTAATTGCATTGTTGTAAGATCAAATTTTGCCACTATCTATTTTGTGGTCATTATGTTTGATTTTGTGAGATTATACTATGCTAAAAGTTGGTATTGTGGAGTATCTTTTATATTTTGTGAGATTAGCTATGCTAGATTTCTATATGAGCCCAACACTAAAAAATACGTAGTTTTTTTTTTTAAATAATTTTAGTTTAAAAAAATATTTTACATTGAAACAAACACTGTCAAAGAATAGCAATATTTGTAAAATTAACAGAAAATTAAAGAAAATTATGCAAAACACCATATGAACAATTGAGCATTGTCTTCTTCTTTTTTTCTTCTTCTTTGAGAATCATATACCATATCAATTATTAGGGATACTAAGAGAAAGTTATGCAATATGTACTAGCGTTCAGCAAATATTCTTTTACATATAAGATATAACAATATTGCTTTTAACTTGCAGTTCAATAAAAAAAAAAATTGTATTTAGCTTAAATATTCTTTTACGTCTTAATTTTTGGAAACTTTGTTTCTAATGCTTTTGTGCTAAGCTAGTTTTTAGGCAAGAAGATGTTGACCATCTACCAACTTATAATTTATAATATCCAAACTATTATTAACATAGAAAATGATTTTGAATAATTTAAATAATTTCTAAGATTATTATTATTATTATGTTTTCCTTGCAATAACCTCCGATTTACTCTATCCTCTCACTCAAAGTCCAAAGGTGTCTAGTTAATACAATTGAACCCTTAAACATATCTCAAATTTGTGTGGCAGATTGTAGAGTGCTTATCCATAAAGAGTGTAAATTCCTTTGTTGTTATGAAAGATTGAAGCATCATATGTCATCCATTGCAAACCGTAGCAATGTGGAAATGAAAAAATTATTAGGTAATTCCAGAGAATGAATACTTTTTCTTTTTATATAAATGGTGGGTTCACTATAAATTTAATTAGTAAAATTTACTATTTATATGAGAGAAAAAATATACATTTATAATATTCTAAGAGTACACAATGATTTTATGTAAAAATATGCAGTATCTAATGTCAATATAGGATAGGAACAAGAGCCACTTGCCTTGTTTTATTATTAGTGTTAAAAGGATGCAAGCAAGTTGCCCAGAAAAACAGTATTAGAATCCCAAAAATAAATAAATAAATAAATAAAAGAATAGAAACAAAGACAAACCAAGCAACAAAATTATACGTGTGCACCTGCTAGCTTCTACCAATAAAAATACAAGGGTCTGGTTAATGTGTGTCACACGATAAGTCATTTATTTTTAAAAATATTTTTTTAAAAATTGAAAAATTATTGATAGTTTAACGTGTATCTATTTTTAAAAATAATTTTTTTAATTTTTAAACAAATATTTTTAAAAATAGATAATTTAACGTGTACTTCACATATTAGCAAAATCCAAAATATAAAAAGGTCCCTAAAAAACAAATCAAAAAAGCCTTGGAGTTCGGACCAGCTCAAATATGCATCACCATGTGTGTGGTTGGTCCCCACCTATCTCTCTGGGTCCCTCTCTCCTCCTTTATTTCAACTTTTTAGCTTTGTCGTTTTGTATTCTCTCTCTCTCTCTCAGTCCGAATTCACGGCATGTCCTGGTGCATGAACCCGCCTTTTTAACCCTCTTTTTAACTTTTTTACCCCCCTTCCCTCCCTATCCTCAAATTGACCATTCCTTTTTACTTTTTGGTTTTGGGAATGCCTTTTCTATCTCCACCATACTTGGCAGTAAAAAATGTGGAAGATTCCTAAACTTTGTCAGACTCTTTTTCTTCCCAGGTTACCCTTCTATTATCCATTTATTAACAAATTTGCCATTTTAGTATTCAAGCTTCATTGGCAATGCCCTCGGTTAGTTACTTAGTTTAGTACCTTAGTTTACAGTTAGAAATTTGGCACACATATAAATATATATATATATATATATATTTATATAAAGAGATTTATTAATATATACTTTAATGACATACGTTAATAAAACTCAATTTTATTTAGTATTTTATTTACCAAAGGAAGAATAGTTTACATGACCCAACCACTCTAATCACGATGGCTTAGAAATTTGAAGACACAATAACACGCATAAAGGGTTGGTAGAGGGAGATAAATACATTGCTGGGCTAATTTTTGTTATTAAGAGCTTGTTTGAATACTGCTTATTGCTGAAAACTAAAAACACTGTATACGGGACTCACGCGCAAAACACTGAAAGCTTGCCGCTATCCAAATGTTCATTAAGCGTTTACATACTAAGATTGGAATAAGTCAAAGTAATACCATCTGTTACATAAATTTTTAAATAATTTTCTAGAGGTGGCATATTGTGATTAATAATAAATAAACATAATATTAGTGGTGGTCCATATTATTGACCGTCCATCAATCACAATTAGGACTTTTAAACGAGTCAAGTTGTGTATTAAAAATTCAGCCAGGCAAAGTTGTGTTTTAAAAATTCAAATTCGTTCATTTAGTTTTATTTTGAAAGTGAACTGAGCTCAAGTTCGTTACTAAATAAGATGATTTGTTCAAAATTGATTCATTTTCTTATCAAAAAACTTGTGCTTATTGTTCAAGAGCAACTTGTTAAACATATTTTTTTTCTCATATATAATAAAATCATGACTAATATTTTACCCATTTATAAATCTATGAAGTTTTAATGTGAATAGACTATTTATATTATAAATAAACTGAAAGTAATAATTTGATATCATATGGACTTATTTACAAAGTTATACAATCTAATCTCAAATTTATATAAGTATATTTTTAAGACAAGTATACACATAAAAATATAATATTATATATAGTTAAATAAAGTTCCTTGTCCAGGAGCTTATTTACGAACATATTATAATATTTAAACTTTGCTCGTTTAATAGTTGGTCTTAAACTTGATCTTGAACTTGACTTGTTTAAGTTGTTTGCTAAACAAGTGAAAATAAAACAAGTTATTTCCCACATTGAGCTCAAATTATTCATAAACAACTTGATTAATTTGATAATATACAACAACATGCTTACAGTTTGGTAGAGGGGGAGAAACACTTTGCTTGTTAATTTTTCTTAGTAGGTCACAGTATTACAATCAGTTACACAAATTTTTAAATAATTTTTGAAGATAGTAAATTGTGAATAATAAAAAGTAAACATAATATTGGTAGTAGGTTCATACAAATGATTTTGTCCATCAATCACAACAATTTATTTGTTTGTTTGTATTTTTTTAAAATCATCTATCACAACAATTATTACTACCCTTTAATGATTTGTGAAAAAAGCTGCGTCCATGACAATTGCTAAGCTTATATCAGTTATATGAACACGTCATGAATGACAGAGATTGCTTAGAGTCAAAAGTTTACTACGAGCAACGACTTAGAAATTCAACACGTTTTATCATTTATGTCTTGTGGGGAAGCCTCTCTGGAAAGGATAAACTTTTTTTGCGTATCAAATTCAAATAATCTGTGATTACGAAGTTTGCCAAAGATTATGTTATCAAGTGAACTATTATAAATGTTGACATTAGTGTAGTCGGTACTGTATTGGTATCGACCGATTAACTTTTTTTGCATATCAAATTCAAATAATCTGTGATTATGAAGTTTGCCAAAGATTATGTTATCAAGTGAACTATTATAAATGTTGACACTTAACACCCCTTAAAAAAAAAGAATACTTATATTGGAAAGCTATCTTTATTTAATTTGTAGGAATCATGCATTAATTATCATTCTTGTGCAATTCTTTTTTCTTCTCTAAATTGGAAAGCTACTATTATTCACATCGTAATATTATTTACAAATCCTTTATATGTGTTTTAAGGACGTTTCATACATATGACACCCCAAAAACAAAATACATAATACAACAAAACTTGGAAGCTGATCATTATAGATATTGAAGCTAGTTGATCTGTACATGGAAGTCAGCTTTTAGATAAACATACTTGATTAACCTTTGACTCATTAGTCTCTAAAGAGTAACGAGTAGGTTTCTACAATCAGAAACAAGTGCAAATATTTAGATTCATCCGATCAGAAATAAGTATAAATAGTAAGTACCTATTGACCAAAAGAGAATTCACATCGAGAATGATGTCCTATAGACCCTTTGACATATGTAAATCTTAATCCTTCTATTGTTGTCTACAAATTCGTTTGTGACACTCTTTGTCTGGCCTAACTTGATTGAAAAACCTCCCAACCAATTCCCTAATGATCCGTTTAGATCAAAAGGAGTAGAGTAGAGTAGAGTAAAGTAGAGTACGCAAAATTGATATAAAATTAACTTATTTTTAGCTAACTCTACTTTATTCCCCTTCACTTCTCCTCCCTTCCTCTTCAATCCAAACGAGCCCTAAATCAGGGCCAGCCCTAGGCCTAGGCCACTTAGGCCACCAGCTAGGGCCCCTTACTAGAGGAAGGCCCCAAATTTTGGGGCAAAAATTGATATATATATATATATATATATATATTTTTTTTTTAAATGGAGATATAGGAAAAAAAAAGTTTTATAATTTTCCTCTACTTTTAAGAAGTTTCAGAGTATTGAGTAATGCTAGAGATAATACAACTGTAAATACATAGGTCTTACAAATAGAATAATGTTATAATCTTACAAACTATTTAACAACATTTTTACAAACTGTTGTTGTGGTCAACTTCTTATTAGTTCTCATCTGGGCCCACCGATAACATCACTTCTTTATTTATTTATAATCATTCACCACATCATTAGTTTGTAAAAGAATTTGTCTTTCTAGCATTTTCCTTATAAATATGTGTTACTAATCGTAAGAAATAATTCAGATAGGAAGATGTTATAAATATTATTAATTTTACTTTAAAACTTTATAAATTAATGTAACAATTAATATGATATGTGAACACTAATAACCTATTAAATGCAATTTTGAATATTTTTTGTGATTAATAATACATCTTTGTAAGCCTAATGTTGTAAATTTATAATACCCTAATATCATTCATTCAAATACTTGTTTATTATCTTCTTGAAATATCACTAATCCCGTTCATTTCGACATTGTTTGAAAGTTTTTTTTTTTAGTAAAACTTGTTTTAGCTTTAGCATTTTTCCCACAAAAAAAAAAAAAAAAGCATATTATAAAACTAAAGGAATAGATTTTTGTTATAAAAAAATTATGATATTAAATACTAGTTAAATATTATTTAAATGATAACAAAAAGACTCTATTTAAATATATCGCCTTAAGCTTCCAAATTTGTTGGGCCGTCTCTGCTCTAAATAATCTCATAGTCCATCATAATTCCGGATTAGGATTGCGTGTTCATAAATTTTTTCTATATGCATATTATGCTCGCTTGACGAAAAAAAGAAGAAGAAGCAATTATTAATTTAAACAATATTTAGGAGCATTTAAAAATATACCGTAAAGATTAGTGGATGTAAGAAGCACGATGGTACATTTCCCACTACTTTTTTCTAAAGTGGGAAGCTTCGTGGTGAATGCGTTTGACAAAGATTCAATAAGTTTCAACATCCGTAGGTAACGTCGGCAGATTAATGCCTTCTTTCTAGTTCTACTTATACGTTGAATGCATTTGCTACACGTTTGACATGTGATACAGTACCATATATTTGACACATAATTGTTTTCGTCAGCAATTCAAATACAACAAACTTCTTTGAAGTTAATCAATCATTTTGCCCAAGTAGGACTTTCGTGCGTAAAGGGTAAAAAGTACAGGCCACAAATCTTGCATTTGGTGCACCTATGACCTATATAAATTTTTGAAGGTGATTCAAGAAACTTTTGTCCAGTCAAAACTAAAAAATAAAAATTCTATAAGTTGACCTAATGCCAAGAAGATGGCAGTGTTTGAATGGTAAATTTTGGGTTGGCATGGAATTGGGAAACTAGTTAGGAAAGCCACAGGTTAACATTATTTAATTACGTTGAAAGATGGAAAATTTTAGCTCAATTTAATCCGAAAGTTATTTATTTTTAATTTTTTCATTTTGAAAGAAGGTAACTTATTTATTAATACAAGTTAGTACATCGTTAGTTCAGACACTTTCTTCTAGTAAAAGAGAGTCGAGAGTCTCGAGACACATTACATCTTTAACTATAGTTAGTAACTTGGATACATAAAAGAGGGACATTGAGAATAATTCTAGACTTTGCTAAATAGATTGGTTGCTGCATATCTTTGCCAAAATGTTAGCACATCCATTTGCTTCACAGTATATGTAACCTGAATGGATTTTCTGCTGTTTGCTCGAAAGGTCGTTACAATCCAACATAATAGAAGACAATCCCTAGGTCATAGGATTAGTACCACGGGTTGTTAGTAAAGATATGATAAAATCAAATCTAACTGATCTATAGAATTACATTATGGTACCCTAAATTTCCATACCAAGTTTAATCCATAATGATGAGCTACCTTAATCCGCAATATTATTAGTTGTCTTACCCAAATTGAGTGAACAACCCCATATTAATCTACCTACCGAGTCTCAAATCAAACCTCCAACATATTTCCCATAATATCACCATCTATATTTAAGGTAACAAAATTAAGGGGGTGGGAGGTAGTTTCTAGCAAATCGTCATGGGAATTCGAGTTGGTTTACAAAATTCTTTAGAGGTGAAGAAAAAAAAATTTTGATGACAACTCAAAGCTGTATTTTATCTATTTTATTTTTAGCTAGCTTATTCTTCACTTGGGCCAACACTTAAAAACTCTCTATATTTTTAATTTATTTTTCCCTTGACTAGTTCTCTTACCTCTCTCTCCCTTTCTTACAGATAGCAACCACCAACAGACATGAGATTGAGTCGAGTTTCTCCACAATCACCCACCGCCTCGAGTTCCTCCCGGTCAAGGAGGATGACTACACCATTCAACAGTTGACGTGAAGGTGTTTTGCTAAGTTACGGTATTAGGTAGATTTTACCGTATACATTAGTTAGAACTAGAAGGTGTTTTGCTAGTTATAAACAGATTTGATTTTGTACGTTAGTTAGGAGTTGTTTTGCTAGTTATAAACTACTCCAATGTTGTGTCCTATTTTTGGGAGAAGGTATTTGACGAGGTGCAACGTCCATAACATTTTTACAACTAATCATAGGTGGTTAGTTATTATTAATTTAAATTTGAACCTAACACTAAGATTACTTTTTTGTCCCAACAATAACAACCAGTAAGAACCTGCCACTTATGATTTGTTGTAATAATGTTGTAAAAATATTGTGGATATATCATTTCTCTTTATGTATTTGGATTAATGCATTTTTCTCTCATACAATGTGGGAGTCTCGCAACCCTCGTCTGATAATGAAGCCTACATACTATGAGATGGATGGAGAATCCAAATTATGAGCTAATTATTATCCTGTTTTTTTGGATTGATTAACAAATTTTTATTTATTTATTTATTTATTAACAATTCAATGATTACAATCGAGAAGAAGATATTTGAATTTTAGATTTTTCCAGGATGTACCAAAAACAAAAAGTTGTTGCGATTAACAAAATTTCAGTTGATACTAATTAATTACTAATCCATTATTAATGGTGTAAATGGAGTAAGAAGTAAGGCATAAATGGCAATCTATGAAACTCAAGAATTCAAGAAAAGTTAGGCGATCCAAGCAAAAGACTGTTTATTCAGTCAAATCAAATGAAACCACTCCTCTAGAATTAGGTGAGCCAGCCTTTAGAAAGAAAGGGTGCGTTTGAGGACCATGAAGGATCACATGTGAAACATTATGAAATCTTTTACGGATTTTTCAAACCTAATGTTGAAAGTTTTATCACTTACTTTTACCCGTTGTATGATACGAATAGACCTTGAACGTTGAAAAAAAGTAATTCAAAATTTGTAAATTAAAGAACAAATTCTTTATGTATTTTAAGCTTTTCACCAGAAAGTCTGCTGCTAATTTGGTAAACCAACACTCCAAAAGACAAAATAAATAAATAAATAAATAAGATAATAATTGTTGCTTGCCAGTGATTCTATAGCCGATGGCATTCTGTTTCATTTAATTTAGATCGGATAATTATTAGGTATTTTCAAAGCACTATAAATATATATTCTTCCATTTATATAATTGTAAACTTTAATAATTATTTATGATAGAACCCACAATTTATGTGAAAGAAAAAATTATACATTTATAATACTTTCAAAATATTCAATAATTTTTCTTTTGATCCAAGATTTAGTTAATTAAATTAAATACTGGTCATCGTCGCAATTACTGCGGTGTTAGTAAAAGTTATTGTTTGTAAATTAAAGTCATTGGAAACATTATCCACACAACGAAGTGACATAAAAATGTTCATGGGTCATGGGTAAAATAAAAATAAAAACGACCCATGACACACCAACCTTTTAACGTCACTTCATTTCATCAAAAAAATTTTAACGTCACTTCATTTGTTGAATTACAGTCTTCTAAACTTTAATCATATTGGTTTTTGCCTTATTGGACTACTGGACAACGAGTGAGGACACTTTCTATTAACATGTACTAGAGTAATTTAGAACGTAATAATATTTTTCCTTAATTATAAGTATAGTTGAATACATCTAAATTATAAAACTACACAAGATGGAAAAACATCTCTCTCAAAAAAGATGGGCAAACACTACACAAATGCATTTCAAATTCTGCAAGAAGGAACAAACAACAATTGCAGGTTATGGTGCTACCTTATCATCATCCTATCTTATAACAAGTCACATATTGTCGATAACTATAATTTAATTTGTACTTTAGTTTCTTTGGGTTCAAATCCAAAGTTGAAACCTACTCTACTCTCCATCTCAAGTTGAAACATATTGTCACAATTCACAGCAAATAAAATAATGATAAAATGTCTAGCACATATCTTAGGCGACTACAAATTTACCATGTCAGAAGGCAAGGCAAGGCAATTGTCTAGCACATATCTTAACTCAGTATGTCAAGAACATTGTTAGCTATTTAATTTGGATAGAGAAAAATCTAAGTATAATTGAGTTTGCTTTGGCTCGAATTTTATTATTTTTATCTTCACTTTAATTACATTACGATATTTTTATCAATAATAATAATAATGATGATGATGATGATGATGATAAAAATTATAATAAAAAATGATAATTAAGGATGACAAAAATTTTCCATCCCACTTAACTCGTCTTGCCTTGCTTGAGTTTTCCTTATTGTAAAGAGGTGACGAGATTGGGGTTACCTCATCCGCTCTACTCTACTCTCAACTATATCTAAAATTTAATTTTTCTATACATATCCTACTTATAATATATATATATATGTAGGTACGGCACTGTGATACTCAGGCCCAGTTGAGCCTTGGATCCTAACTCAACAGTGTGGCCCATGACACCAACCTCTTTCTACCCAAAACCCCAGCCCGAACCCATGAAAGCCATGAGCCCAAGCTTCGTAATGCTCAAAAGCCTGAGGAGTAGACAATCTACATTAGCACGCACCCTGTTTCGCCACTTGGTCCTTGCTTGGCGAGCCATTCCCAAACAAGAAGAAAGGCATCTAGGTACACCATCCCTTATATGCCCTGCAGTGCCTTGGGAAATATCGCTGTCGAACATATCTACTGGAGTGGGAACCAATTCTAAAGCCACTCCTATCTAAATACCCACTTACGATTAACGATATTGGACCTCCTATTGTACTAACCCTAAGAGTAATCATGGTTCTTCCACTAATTTGAGGCTATAAATAAGAGAAACCAAGGGGAAAAAAAGGGTGGGAAAAGTGGGAGAATGGGCTTATAGTCAGGAATAATAGAGGGAACAAGGAGGATGGAGTGAACTCAAAAGTTCAAGAGCTATTGTTGAGTCTCCAAGTTTGAATCGCACAAAGTAGGAAATCCATAACCCACATTACAAATAGATTGTGAGCCCAAGAGAGAGCCAGCATGTTGGACTTGTTTGGAGCGCACAATATATATATTATTACCATCCTTAAAACGCTTGCTAGAAGCTTTGTACCTACCTTCTACCGCTCTATTAGCAAAGGAGGCAGCTAATGTAGTGGCTTTCTTTCTCTTTTAGCACTCTCATAATTATCTCCTCTCATTTTAGTCTCATCTCCATCTTATAAATGTTGAAGACATCTTATTGGACCACCGTGCATCTTTGATGCGATGGTCACTCCACAAGTATAAGTGCTCATGGGGTGTGGGGGGTAAGAATCAGGATTTAAGTTTCCAGGAAGAAACTTTACACACATTAAGCTAGATTACTTAGATTAAGCTAGATTAAAATTTTTATCTTGTATCAAAAATAAGAAAACATCTCATTAGGGATAATAAAATAGCTTAAACCCAATTCTCATAACTAACCTACCCTAATAAGATTTTCCTTGTCTTGTAGAGGGGTAGGATAGGGGCAAGACACCCTAATCTGAGTACCCCACTCCATCTCGTTACCATCCTAAATTGAAAATGCACATACAACTATTTTAAGAATGGATGCACATCACCTTATTAAAGTCACATCTTTATTATCTTCAATTTAATGCTTCTATCAACAAACCTCATTTGTGGTAGTTAAGCACAATACGTAGTCCCCCTCGTATGCCTCACACAAAAATTTATGATAAAACAAAAGTGAGGTAAATTATTTTGTTTAGATACTTGAATTTGAATTTTAAAGTAATGGATTAAGAATATATTGATTCCAAATCTATAAATATTAAAATTTCTTGTTTGGATGTGTTTTATACTTATAATGATTTAAAATTATAAAATTTATTGAAGTATGTCTCAAGGATGTTTAAAATTCAATATGTTTAGAAGTTATTTCAAATCTAAAAATTTCAAGGTTTTAAAATATGGATTTATCAAATCCAAATTCTTGAATTCCTTTTGAACTATTCAAATAAGGTACATTTTATTTTAATTGCCCAAATCCTACCATCCAGGATTGACTTATAGTAAATTCACGAAAAGTAAACACCAACCTGGTGTCTATTTTTTCCTTCTATTTTGAGTAATGCTTGAAGATTTATTCAAACAAAAGAGGGAGGGATCCCTCACCGAGTCACCATCTACAAGATCTGCCAACAAATGAGCAGAAACGGTTGAGATACTGCCTCATCCGCCCTATGAATTCTGATTTAGCTAATCCAACATTAACTGCGATCAATCTCTCCCTCTCTATTTCTCAATTTATGTTCTAAGGTTTTTTTTTTTTTTTTTTTTTTTTTTTTTTATAAATTAAAAAAATGAAAATGTTCTACTCTTCTTACGTGATCAATACTCTTCTTACGTGAAAATGTTCTACCCACGTGTAAAGTACACCCCAAGTAGTGTAGTCCCCTCGGGCTAAAACTCTAGGGGCATTTGTACTACCAAAAACCCAAAAAAATATTTAGTAAAATACCATCTAAACAATGGGTAAAAATGTCCTATAAAAAAAAGGGTAAAAATGTCAAAAAATCCTCCACCAAAACCTCAAAATCGCCGACCCCAACCATTTGCTACAAAAACATATATATAATAAAAAGTGAAAAAAAAAATAAAAAAAACTTTGTTCACCAACTCATATTTAAACCCTCAAAACACTCCAACTCTAACTCAAAGTCTCAAACGCACTTTCTCTCACAAAATCTAAACCCTTCTCATACTCTTTTCCCCAAAAAAAAAAAAAAAAAAAAAACCTTTTAACTTTCACCCATCTGAGAAAGAAAAAAACAACACAAAGACCAAAAAATTAGAAGAAGAAGAAGAAAGAACCGACCACCGTCATCATGTGTGGAGGAGCTATAATCTCCGACATCATAGCGCCGGCCGGGCCTCGGCGGGCCACGTTTTCCGATCTCTGGGGAGATCGGAAAAAACCCACCTCGGGAAGGGGGTTCTCGAAGCCTGTCGTTGGCATTGACGACGAATTCGAGCTCGATTTCCAGGGCTTCAAGGACGATGACGAGTCAGATATTGACGAGGAAGAGGTCCTCGTGCAAGATGTCAAGCCCTTTGTTTTCTCTGCTCCTCGTTCCTCTGGTAAACCACTTCACTTTATATATTTTGTGGGGGGTTGAAAGTTAATATTTTGGCTAGTTTTGGTTGATATTGATCTGGGTTTTGTTGATTTTGTTGATCAAAGTTTGAATTTTTTTAGTTTTGTTTGTTTCATTTTGTATGATATCAACGTTGTTTAATCGATTTTTTTTAATCAAAATTGAAACTTTTTTGTTTTCTTAGTGCTGTTTGTTTGTTTGTGATTTTA
The DNA here is from genome assembly GCA_033629205.1 of Lithocarpus polystachyus. Taxonomy (NCBI): domain Eukaryota; kingdom Viridiplantae; phylum Streptophyta; class Magnoliopsida; order Fagales; family Fagaceae; genus Lithocarpus; species Lithocarpus polystachyus. The sequence continues at coordinate 1,672,846 of CM066166.1, forward strand.
TGTGGTAGAAGTAAAATTTTCTGGGGCAAACTTTGTTTTATTATTATTATTATTATTATTATTATATATGATATTGGGTTTCTGATTTTGCTGGTAATTTTTCTAGAAATGTTTTTTATTCCAAATATTTTTGGGGTGTTATTTTGGTGATGTTGAAGAATAGCCTCTGGGTGTTTTAGATTGATGTAGAAGGTTTCGGGTTTATGATCATTTCAAGATCATTTTAAAAAATAGTGACTTTTTTTTGATGGTTTATCATGGTGGCTTTGGATATCTGTATAGATTTGTTTCATTGTTGAGAAAAAGGGGTTGATCCTTGCATGATCTGTTAATCCCTTTTACTTTTTCTTAATCAAAATAATTGAGCATCAAATATGTGTTATATATATATTTTTTTGGAATCAGTGCTTAACTTTACATAAAGCTTTTGTCTTTTGATATGTCAATTTTTTGGGCAACTCAGTTTCTAGATTTTGTCTCAGTTGTGGAAATTAACTTTGCCTTTTTGTCAGTGATAATCATGCTTTATGATCGAAAATCTCTCTGATTTTATTTCTTTAAAACTATAATGCTCTGCTTTGTAAGGCTTGGAGAACCCCCCCCAAAAAAAAAAAAAAATTTTGTAGAAAATATTTAATCTTTCCTGTTCAAAGATTTAGCGTAAAGTAAAAGAAGATAATAATTTACTCAAAGGTAGCTGATATTTTCTTTAAGTTTGCTTGGTCCTATAGAAGGTCATGCTCTTTCTGTTCTTTGATTATTATTCAATGAATTAAGTTTATATTTATTTCTAACATTTCTGTCATTATTTACATGTTTCTTCTTCTTCTTCTTCTTCGTCTGTTTTAACTGCTTTATTTCATGGATCTGTTTATCTTGATATTAGGAGAGTCAAGTATTTCTTTTTTTATTGATCATCTATATGTGACGAAATGGAAATTGTGGCTTTATAATTTTATTCGATCACAAGTTATTTATGAGTGAATCATAGATGGTTTTGTTTCAATTTATTTTTCTTTTAAATGGTGTCTGCTTAAAATGGTTTAGGGTCTCATGTGTATTGTTGATTTGGAAATTGCTTTGAAACTGAAATGTTGTTTTGAGTTCCACTGATTGGTTAATTTTCATTTTCCCTGAGTAGAATTTTTCTGAATAAGCACTCATGCTATTTTATAATCTCTTCCCTTATTGATCCTTGTTTTGTTCCAATGATTAATTTGTGGAATTCGTTGGGTATTTTGAAAGATACCCTAGCATGTGTGTGTTATCTCAATCTCTTATGGAGTTGTAGTGTATAATATTTATGTTCCTAAATTATGTACTCACCTCTTGATTCATGAATCTGGATAATTTATCTGTTTCTTCTATACTTATTGAAGGATCTAAGCCTGTAAAATCTGTGGAATTCAATGGGCAAGCTGAAAAATCTGCCAAGAGAAAGAGGAAAAATCAGTATCGTGGAATCCGGCAGCGCCCGTGGGGTAAGTGGGCTGCTGAGATTCGAGACCCAAGGAAAGGGGTTCGTGTCTGGCTTGGAACTTTTAACACTGCAGAAGAAGCTGCAAGAGCTTATGATGCAGAGGCGCGGAGAATTCGTGGCAAGAAAGCTAAGGTGAATTTCCCCGATGAGACTCCTCGTGCTTCTCCAAAGCGTTCAGTCAAGTCAAATCTGCAGAAGCCACTTGCCAAGGCAAACCTGAATTCTGTCCAGCTCAACCTGAACCAAAATTTTAATTTTGTGAACTCTGATCAGGACTTTACCATGGGTTTGATGGAAGAGAAACCTTTTACCAACCAGTATGGGAATATGGATTCTGTCCCTGTCAATGCAGATGTCGGCCTCAAGCCATTTGCTTCCCCTAATACAACCTCGGTGTACTTTAGTTCAGATCAGGGGAGTAACTCGTTTGATTGTTCTGACTATGGATGGGGAGAACAGGGTCCTAAGACTCCAGAAATCTCATCTGTTTTTTCAGCCACTGTAGAAGGGGATAATACTCAGTTTCTGGAGGATGCAAACCCCCCAAAGAAACTGAAATCTGACTCTGGGAATGCAGTTTTTGTTGAAGATGACACTGCAAAGACGCTGTCTGAGGAGCTATCAGCTTTTGAGAACTCGAACTTCCAGATGCCATATCTCGAGGGAAGCTGGGATGAATCCATTGAGGCATTGTTCAGTGGGGACACAACTCAGGATGGTAACTCGATGGATCTTTGGAGCTTCGATGACCTCTCCGTTATTGTTGGGGGAGATTTCTGAGCAAGCTTTTCCCATACTTGCTAGTTTATGTAAATAAGGCCACATGTTAGTGAGTTTCATCCTTTTGCAAGCTTCTTTATTGACTTGTTTTCTTGTTCCCTCTCATTTGTTGCTTTTTTACTGTTGTTTTTCTGAAAAGAGTTGTTGCTCTCGATTTTACTGCTTACAGGAATGGTTGTAATCTGTGATGGACATGGGGTTACAAACAACATGAACTTGCTTAAGGCTTTTATGGAGATTGTACTGAAGTAGCTACGGTTGTATGGGGAGTACATAGGTATTTAGGTTACATTCTACCTTGAAGACCTTAAATTTGGGATTTTGAATTTTATCTTTTTGTATTAATGATGATGTGTAATCTGTGATAAAAATTTCTAAAACCTGATGAATGTCAACTTTGGTGTTTGTTTGCATCTTGGGTCTTTTACAATAGGGTCATCGATTTTTGGATTGTTGATTTGTATTTTGATTACCTACTGCAGAATGGTCCTAAGCCAAATGGTTAGATTGCTTCTGCTCACTTATTAGGGGTTTAAAACTCTATGGTGTTAGTTGAGCCTTTTTATATTATGATACTTGGCTAATCAGCTAATTGTTCTTCATATTCCATTAAATGATATCGTGTAGCCCAACTTAGAAAGAGAGAAATTTGTGGTCTAATTGAGCCTATGATCTTCATGTGAGAGAATTTTGCACAGAAACCACTCCAAAATAATTATATATTCTCCAAAATATATGTGATTCTATTGACTTTATGCCACGAAATTGGGTTTTGTGACACCAAGCACTCACTTATTACTGATTTTTGTCATAAATTATGTTATAGTTAATTAAAGCTGCACATGGAGACATAAACCTAACCTATCCTCCTTATGATGCATGCAGCATGGAAGACTGGGTCTAGTCTTCCTTCCAGCCACGTAATCAATCTATTTTAAATCTTACTCGCAATTTGCTAGGTGGGATCTCATTGCCATTTGGCAAACTTACTGAGTGCCTGATTGATTTTTTATTTATTTATTTTTTATTATTTTTTTGTCACAGGAAATCAATTGAGTCTAGGCTACAAAACTTTTTCACAATAATTGGTATTAATAATGTTAAAATTTTTAAAATAATCTTATCTTTACTCAAAGAAACAAGCCCATTTATTTTTTTAACTTGATAGTAAGCTCAAAATTTTTATATTAATGTTATATGCACAATTTCTTTACAACTTATAAGTTGTATATTTCACACTAATAATCTGTAAGCTCAGTTCTCAACTCACTAACCATAAGAAATTATGTGAAAAAAATAAGAAATTATGTGAAAGAAAAGGTGTAGTAGATAGACTTATTGATTTTTTTTTTAGTTATGCTAGGATCACAAAACATTATTTTAATTGACAGATTGTAATTTACTATATATTACCTTTACATATACTTAGTAATTTTTTTTTTTTTGTTTCACTTAAACTTCTGTCACCGCGAAAGTTAATGGAGTAGATTTTTCTCCAAAACTTTTTAAAGTAAATTCTCTACATGCCTAGTAAATTATCTTTACATATACCTAGTAAATATATTTTTTTCCCACTTATCTTGCAAAAGTCAATGAAGTAAATTTTCTCAAATATTTTTAAAAGTAAATTCTCTACTTGCCTCCAAAAATTGAGGTGGTTGTGTCATATAGTCAGGCCAATATGGGAATCTTTGGGGATCACAAATTTACAGTGTAATAGCAATACTAAGACCTAGGAAGATGGACCCACATGTGCACCTGCAGGCTGCAGTGGTAGTAATGAAATGACGAGAAAGATGCATATGGGGTTGGTGCTTCAAAGGACTACTCGTGATTGTTGGCAAGTGGCAACAAAGACAGAAGGTGGCCAGAGAGCATTTTACGGGGTGGTGGGTGGTGACTGGGGGTCTACCAAGTTCCTTCCCATGTATTTCGTGCAACAGTTTGCAGCTATCATATCATATGGACCGAGAAAGGGTGAACAAAAATAATTTGTGATGTGTACTCTTCTTTCGTTGGTGGACTGCATGTGATCCAACCATCATAAAAAATATCCTTACCAAATTCACTTGTTTGATTATGCTATGCTAGGGATGTAGATGTAGACCATTAAACCAATAACAACAATACCTTGTGAGTTGTACCTAACATTCCACTTTTGCTTCCAGCTTTGATGGGAAATTAAGAGGAGGACACTTCATACCTAACTAAACTGGGACTTGTAGGAAAAAGAGGAATGTTTGGGACACAAATTTCATTTTGTAGGGACTAATTGTTGATATTACTGTTGCCAATATTCTCTTAGTTTAACTAACTGATATTTCTTTGTGTTTTCAATTGATAGAGTTGTAAATGAGTTGAGTTTTGTGGAACAATGAATGTTCGAGCTTCACTTGACTATAAAACTAAAATGTTTAAGCTCAAACAAGCCTACAAATAATGCTTGAACTCGAGCCCATTAAAAATTCTTAAAGTTTGAGCTCGGCTTGGCTTGTCTTGATTTATTAGTTAAGTTGAGTTCAATATTTAGGTTTTTTGGCCTGAGATTCAACAATAGTATAATGTTAAATCTATATCAAACTTATTATTAAAGCTTGTTTGGTTTGGATGAGTGGTCCAAACTCCCAAGTAATTAAAGTCATAGTAAGATGAGTTTATTTTTCATGCACATATCAAGCTTATTACCATGTCCATAAACAAGCTTAAGCTCAGCTTGTTTTGTATCAAGCCCTAATATTCATGAGACTATTCATAGCATTTTTTTTTTTACTCAACTTGTTTACTAAATAAGTCTAAAATTAAAGCTCAAAATTAGCTTGATTATAAATAAGCAAATATTAACAAGGTTTTTATCGAGCAAAATCCAAAGTATTTATGAAAGAATAGGTTCATCTACAACCTTACAAATAAATAGAAACATATAGGGTTCAAATATCTCCTCCCCAATCATCAAATTATCCTTTCTAAAAAAAAAAAAATCATTGACATTACTTTTATTAGTCTCAATAACAACATGCCACTTCAGTAGTTGTAAAAAAGTCATAAAAAAATTTGTGTCCTTGGACCTGTTGGTAAGACAATTTCGTACAAGTCATGTCGAGAATAATATATTTTATAATTTTAAAAAAGAAAAAACTATTAACATGACGTGTTGTGATTGGATTAACATTATATTCACATGATCACAACACTAATCACAACATTTCAATAGGAGCAATTGTGAAAAAAGTAGTTTAAAAAAAAGAATGTTGTAGTTAGTGATTCCAGATGGGCTCCTTGTAGATGGGCCCTTCTTGGACATGCCATATGGGCGAGGGTTGTAGTATAACGTGAGTCTGGTTTTTTTGTTTTGTGCCACGCAAAGGACAGACACAAAACGCAAGCTACGCACAGGTACACATGATAAGCTGAAGTTCTTGTCCCGTGCCCAGCAAGGGAATATAGGACGCAGGTTGTATGTTCATGTTTTGCACCTGTAACGTCTATAGCGGATAAAGGTGTTTGTGGTTTTGATGACTAAGATGGCAAATGCTAGCCTGTGACGATGATTGTTCACATGAATTGTCCCATTGCCATAGAACCGGCCTTTATGCCTTTTGCAACTTACCCCAAATGATACAATTTAGTTGGGATGGGAATGGGATGATAGGATTACTGTGAATTTTATGGAAAAAATTGTGCGGTAGTTGATTGTGCCCATATGCTCGGCCTCAGAGAAGCAGAAAAATACGTAAAGCCTCACATGAATATAAGCTCCCCTCTGGAATTTTTATTTTGTATCATGGGGATATATTTTAAGGGTAGGGATAACCAGATCATAAAGAATTCTGTCTGAATGCGATTATAGCAATGCTTATTCGTTGAGAAAACGGTGTTTGATTAGCTAAAAAAGAAGATGGGGAACAAATAATTTGATGAGTAATGCTACAGATATAATAAACTTCGTAACACTTTTCACAAAAGTTGCGTTGACAAATTTTTACCTATTTCTAACAATTTGCCACATCAATAATTATGAAATTTGTTGGTGTTACAAATTTTCTCTATTTTGACTGATGGTACTAATACTTCTTATCCCTTATTTCAAAATGACCGATCACTTTTGATTAAAGAAAGGGATTTGTTTTTACCATTTACAAGCTTTGGCAATGATGTAGGAGCTTAAACTACCTATAGATATATGAGAGAAAGCTTTTGCCACATGTTAAGGACTAGTAATAAATTAAGAAAACAGCATTCTCGTGAGGAGATCAACTTAGAAAAGACTATAAGAGATGTCATTCATCAAAAGCGAAAACAAAAAGGGGGGAAAGGAATACAGAGCAAGGATCTTATGCTTTGCTAATCAGATACTTAATCCCACACGCATTTGTTGGCCATCTAACTCGAACTATTTGTTGATCTTCAAAAATTTTATACCATGGTTGCATCATTGTTTTAATTTAAATTCTTAAAGCATAGAATTAGTTTGAAGAAAGCTAATTCCTTTGGGGTTGCTATATGAAAGGTTTTGGAATCACCCTTTGAAAAGAATAATAGAATGCTACCTTCAAAAGAAAGACATCACATTCCTCCTTACCATAGAAGTATTACTAATTAAACAATTAGAAAATTTCTCATGTTACTGTTTTTATGTTAAATCAGCTAAAAAACCATGGTGACCAGCCATGGATGGTCCAAGACAACATTTAGATTGCTTACATTTCCAAAAACTATGGCATGCATGTTCTTTCAAGAGATGCTGCTTCTTTCTTGTCATCTTCCTTCTATTTATAGTTCTCACACTTGGGGTTGCTACAATACTTGTGATCTTCCTTTTGAAGCCACAAAAGCCTGTTTTCACTTTCCAAACAATAAGTTTGGATTGGTATAACCTAGATACCTATTCTGGCTCATTCCTGTTTGTTTCATCTGTCATCACTTTAACCCTGAATGTTCAAAATCCTAACAAGTTCGGCCTAAGGTATAGTTCTACACGGCTTGGTCTATATTATGAAGGATTGCCAATAGGAGTAATTCGAGTACCAGGATTTATTCAACCTGCTCACAGCAATAATGTCAGTGTGCCAACCCGTGTATTGTTTGAGTGCGTGAATGTCAGCCAAATTGTTGCTGGGGCTTCATTGCATGATGGCTCAAGGAAACACATGATTCAGATGAATATATTAGGTGATGTTAGAGCTCAACTGTTGGTGCTTCATATGGCTTTCTTAAAGATTAAGGTTTGTAGTGCATCTCATTTTACGAAAACAAAGCTTTACTCTTTTGGCCACCTTATATTTTTGCCTTTCATGCTATCATAGTACAAAAATCACTAATAATGCAAAGCAGAAGTAGGCTTGTAAAGAAGTTGTTGTCGTTTTTTATTTTTGGGCTAACATAGACTTGTAAAGAAGTTAGGTGTTCTTTTTTGGATTCCCCACTCAGAATAGCGTGATAGGATGTGGACTTCCATCAATTTTATTGACATGCCATTTCTTTTATGATTTTTAGAAATATCTCTTTTAGAATGTGAGTGTCAATTTGTTGCTTGTACTTTGAATTTGAACAATTAATTAATCCCTATAAATTAGTTTTGTAATTGATCAAACATTATATTACTTTTTTACGTTAAAAGCTAATAAATTTAATCACATGAAGTACACACATCATTAATAATTTTAAAATATCAATATTTTCATGAACACATTACACATGGTTTAATTTGTTAGAATTAATGAAAAATACTAACACAATGTTTAGTTTTCCACAGACCTACTGTGTAGGGGGTTAAGTATTCAAATCGAAATGATAAGGATCCAATATCGACACACTTATATCAAAGGTTAAGGGTGACATATGTAAAAACCTTAATGAAAATGCACATCACTGTTTTTGAAATGAAAGGAAGTGCCTTGCCACGTTAGTCCAATACACTGTTAAAAAAAAGGTATGATTTGTATAAATAACACTTCCTTCCTAGATGATAAAGCCACTTTCTTCCAAAATTATAAATTTAATCACTTCACCATTATGGCAATATTGAAACTCAAATATTATATATTTCTCTATGATAGTTTAATCCAGTTCCAATGTCTTGTAGGTTGCCCTAGATTGTGATATAAATGTTGACTACAGAGAGTTAATTACCATTAAAAATGAAGTTAACATCACAAGGGTTGTTAACAATCACTTCGTAAGTATTACTGTCCCCCCTTCAGGGTCCCCTACATATTTCTATATTTCTTTACTTCCATATTTAGATCTATACACATCACCAAGTACTATTATCAAAATATAGATATATGATATATAAACCATTTACTTTTTCAGGCTTCTTTCCCAGACAGCTCTGAATTCATTTCCATGAAGTGCGCATTATCTTTCTACGCATAAAGATGGCTATGTCTATCTTGCGAGTCAGTTTTGATGCCAAATGTTATGATGGCTCCTAAACATTGTCAAATCCAACTATGGATGCCACTTTCCTGACTCATCTTCTTGTATTTTCCACTGAGTTTGTTGTTGCACTGTAATATAGTTCGAGTCACTTACGAGCAATAGAATGTTGGAATGAAAAGACAAAACGGCAGCTTCCTATATATCTTCATGGATTTGCTTGCCATTGGATTTGAAGTTCAAACTATACATGGAGTATTTATTATTCTCTGTACTTGTCTTAATTAGGGCTGGAACAGAGCCAGATTTCGAGTTAAGGGGCAGGAAAAATGTATCATGAAAATCCAACAAAACATATATTGAGGCTCAGTTTGGATACCGCTTATCGCTGAAAACTAAAAACACTGTAGCAAAATAATTTTTAAATATGTAAATAGTACTGTGGAACATAGTTTTAAATTTTTTTTTTGCTGAAAAAAGTACATGTGAATCCCGTGAACAGTGCACAAAACCCACTAAAAATGCCAAACGCTAAAAACTCTCAATTTTTAGCGTTATCCAAACGTGCACTTAGTATTACCAAATATGGGCTGATATGTGGAATTTGTTTTTTTCATTTATTTATTTGTTGTTGTCAATTTTGGGATAAAATATGACCTGATATGTGGATGCTTGGGTTGATTTGTCTTGTTGTTTGAATTGATCTGTGAGGGTTGGGGGCGGGGGGGGGGGGGGGGGGGGGGGGGTGCTCGAGATTTTGGAGAGAGGGGTCAAGTTTTATTTTTCTCGGACTCAATTTGAATTAAGCCCTAATATCTTCTTCTTTTTTTTTTCTTTTTTTTTTTTAAATAAAAAAAATCTGCAACTCGAGGGGACCGGGGCCTTAGTGTGACTCCTGAATTACAGTAATTTAATCTCACTGGCATATATGGCTTGCGAAATTGCAGTTTTATGTCAATGAAGATCTACAGGAGGAAGTTCCTTTGTTGCCTTATCCTATGTCTAGATGGAGGAAGAAAAATGAAATAATAAGGGCAGATGGTTGAAATATAATAGTAAAAATCAAGGTGGTCGATACCGTACTGGTACTGGCTAGTATGCAGTGGCGACGCCACATATAGGTCAGGGTGGTCCTGGGACCACCCTGACCTGAATTTTCATTTTTTTTATATATAATAATTAAAAAAAATTTATTTACTTACCCTTAAAAAAAAATTAGGAACATCCTTAAAAAAATTAAGAACACCCTTAAAAACTTTTTATTCCGATAAAATTAAATTTTGGTGGATTATTTGTTACATTTCGGCCGGTACCAATTTTTAAAAGAAAAAAAGAAAATTTCCTAAACTGACAAAACTCATCAACACAGCATGTCATTACCAGCGTCGAATGCCTAAAAAAGCAAATCCAACCATCGCAAAGATCGCCCATTCTTCTTCTTTTCCTTTTTCTTCTTCTTTGCTTCATCTCAGACACTCTGCCAATCTGCCTCTTCTTTCTCTTTTTACTCTAGTTTTTGCTTTGTCAAGTTTTTTCTTTAGTTTGTCTTTTAGACTTTTAGCTTGCTGACCCCATCCACACGACAAAGCTTTGAAAATGACAAAACTCAAAAAGCTGACAAAAGAGTTTGATTTCAAACTTATTTATTGAGTCTTGTCTCTTCCCAATATTATGATATACATATATACACACTTATTGTGCTATTTTTTGTTGTTGTTTTTCATTATTTAATTACATATTTATGTTTTAATATTCTAAAACAGTAATTGTTATGTAATAATTAAATGATTTGAGTGTCAAAAAAAGAAAAACTTAAATGATTTGTTTTATTTGAGGTTTATTAATTTGGATCAATAATTTTATGTTGTATAAGAAAATATAAATATATATTATTTTTAATTTTTTTTTTAAATCTCGAAACTCCTTGAAACAGTATGTCAAAATAGATTGGTACTAAAATATTTCGTTCCACTAAACAAATTGAAACAGGGTCCCAAAACGGTATTCATAACATTGTTTTCAAGCAAAAAAAAAAAAAAAAAGCTAAAAAAAAAAAAATTGAACTAAAATCTAAAAAAGAAAAAATTGTAACAAAGAATCTAAAGAGAAAAAAAATCGTAATAGAGCAAACCCACCCAGGAACACCCTGAGAAACATTCCTGGAGCCGCCACTGCCAGTATGTAACGTACTGGTACGTAGACCGGTATCGAAACGCCAACGTTTCGTACCGGTTTAAATACCGGCCGTACCGGCCAATTTCAGGCAATACAGAAAAAAAAAAACTTTTTTTTTTTTTAGTTTTGTAATTTTTGAATTTTTGTAAGAGTAGAATGATAACTTATTCGCATTAACTTATTAGTATTATTTGTTTTTTTAGTATGCAATGAACAATTAAACTTTCTATTTTTTATACTGTGTTTTTTTCTTCTTTTAATTGATGCTAAAGTCTAAAACCATGAATAATTTGTTCTGAATTGAGGTATGTTTTATGGTAAACTTTTATACTTATTGTAACACACACACACACACACACACACACACACACACACACACATATTTATAAATTTAAAAAATAGCGGTAAATCTGAAACGGTACACCAGTATTGACCGGTACTAAAATATATCGTTTCACTAGTCAAACCGGTACAACCTCCGATACAAGATTGACTCTCTTGGTAAAAATTAGTACATTTCCACTTGCTTCCCGTCTCCTCTCATTATCAAACATGCCATAACTTATGCTCACATTTAATTTATTGTTTGGCTGAGAGAGAGAGAGAGAGAGAGAGAGAGAGAGAGAGAGAGAGAGAGAGAGAGAGAGAGAGAGAGAGGTGTCTCACATTTGGTAAAAATTTAAATAGAATTAAAATATTTAAATAGAAAAGTCAATATACTAAGTGGGAGAAAGTGGGCTTAGATAGGAAGTTACCCATCAGCCCCTTTCCTCTCCCCATGTTTTATCTTTCATCTAAGAGCGTTAGCATCCGAGTTCTTAAAATAATTGTCATTTTACACTCTAAAAAGTTACGTAATCTAATTTATTATATCATTTCACAACTCACCTAACAACTCATTTTTTATTCTAACATACAACTCATTAAAATAATATAAACTATCTAATCAAATAATATAAACTATAAACATAATCATTTCTCTCTTTTCCCTCCCGTCTCTCACTTCCAATCAAATAATAAATTTTAAGTTTAATACCCAACTACAGTAAGTTGTAAAAGTAACAACTTATTGTAGCAAAGTGTGAAGATTTTTTTAGCAATACGGACCCCAATAAAGTTGGTTTAGGGGTATGTGGTTCTAAAATAACAAATGCTAATGCTCTAAACATTATATTTTTTTGTTTTCTTATAAACTTAATTTTTTATTTCTATTTTTTATGTAATAGGAGCATGAGAGTAAATTTATACAAACTATTTTCTATCTTCTCGTTTTTCTTCTTAATCAAATAAAAGAGTTTTCAATCTTGCTACTTTTCTACCCCCAATCAACCATATAAGAAAAAACTAAGGGGCTGTTTGGATTTATAATTTTCATAACTCATAACTCTGTTGTCATCACTTATAACTTAAAATTTGTGGGTCCCACGGTTGAGAAGTGTGTTTGGCATCATAACTCAGTTTTTTGTTTCCATCACTCAATTCTTTGATTTTTGAGTGATGAGTTATGAAAATTGAAAACACATTTTAGATGTTTTCAGTTTCCATAACTCTGTTTTCAATGGCAATTTCGTAATTAAACACACACTGAGGGACCCACTGAGCCGCAACTTTTGATTTTTTTTCCTTTTCTTTTCTTTCACTGGTTCGGTGTGTTTTTGGGTTTTTATTTATATATTTATTTATTTTCTACTGGGTTCAGTGAGTTTGGGTATTGGAGGTGAAAAGAAGAAGAAGAAGTAAAAGTAGCACCAAGTCAATCCGTGGGTCTCACAAAAAAGTAGAAAAATTGAGTGATGAGAAAATAAGTGATGGTGCCAAACGGGTGAGGTGTAGGGAATTTGAGTATTTTAAGTGATGAGTGATGAGTAATGAGTGATAAGTGACGAAAATTGAGTGAGGAGTAATGAAAAAAAAAAAAAAAAAAAAAAAAAAATCCAAACATGGCCTTAAAGTCTTTTCTTTCCCTACCTTTCCATCCCATAATTTTCTATCCCCCAATTTTTCTATCATTTAAAGTCACAGAAGGAAGTTACTGCAAACACTGTAAGCCATCTTATCAGCTTCCTTTTACAATCATGCAATTGTTGATAATGTAAAGGAAAATTATTCTTGATTAGCCAATTAGATATTTTCTTTCTTTGTTTCACTTTCCCCATTTGTTCAAGAAGGAACTCAAGTTATTAAATAAATCCGTGGCTAGCTCTTTCATGTTCAAACAATAATGGTTTTGCTGAAAGTTGAATCATTACCTAAAAGGAAAGCTAAGTCGAATCAACTGGTGCCATATTCGAAATATATTACATGTGCTTCGAATTATGCGATCAGAATAAAATGAGTCAGTAGTTCGCTATGATGATTGATGGGAATGCCCTAGCTTAATAAAAACCACAGGAAGTTTCATGGAGTGCCCGTGTAATTAGTACCAAATTTAAGTTACTTAAACTAAGATTCAATTTGTTGGGTCTCAAATAATATTATCAACAATATTAGCAATCTGAAACAACAATTATACACAAAAACATATTTTCGTGTAAAACTCTTTCTCCTTGAAGGGAAAAATCACGGAACAAACTTCGAATAATTTCACTATTATCAAATTAATTACAATATTTCTTATGTATGTCTCACAAGAAAAATCTTACGGCTAAAGAAAAATCTTTCTTGTTTTTTTTTGCTTTCATACACACTAATTATCTCTCTCAAAGATAGCAATACTTTGCTCTCTCTTCTCTTTATTTTCTTTTGCACGCACAGCTCTCTCTCTCTGGGCTGTCTTATTTCTTAAAGCGGCTCTCTCTTAGCTGCTCTCTCAATTCTCTTGTGCTGCACCTTTTTCTGCTATCCTTATGCGGCACGGTCTATCTCTTTTTTGCTTGTGTGGCTGTTCAATATGCGGCAACCACATGCTTTTTATACACAAAAAAGCTTTTGCCACTTTAGTATTCATTTCCTAGTAGAATATGAATTCCTAACATGACTTGAGTTAGGACTCTTTTGGCCAACACGCTCATGAAATGAGCTTTCACATGCAGTCTCCTATTTGTAATAGGATTAGTATTCATCATGTGGCTCTCCTGCCACCAATTAAACTATTGTGGGTTGGACTTTGGTGCCACGCACCCAATAATCTCCCCCTCCAGCTCGCCGATGGGAGGAGATCTTCAATCTAGCTCTTCGATTCAATTCCATACTAGTTAAGCCAACACAAGACTTGACCTTCATTATCTTCACTAGCACTGAGAGCACCTCATCAATGTCAATACCTTTCATTTTTAAAGAATTCATCTCATTTTGGATTTCCTTAATCCAATCCCTTGGCTCCCCCTTATCAGAAGCCCCATTATTCTCGAAGCTAACAGTTTGATGTACTTTAAAAGTCCTCTTCTCATGAGGTTCAACCATCTCTAGTGGAGGATATTTCTTCCCTTGCTCAAGACCTTTAGGATCTTTCACTTTATCATCATCCCATATAGCCTTAGTATCTTTATATTCTTCATCACCCATTACTTCCTTATCTGAAGCATTATCAGGTAAAGAGAATTTTACTCTCTTAGTATCAACACCATTAATCCCAACTCTCATCTATGGAGTTTTCTCAAAACATTTAATCTCATTGAACTACTTCTTACAATTCTTTACATGAGTCCTGTACATACCACAACAAGTATGTCCTCTTGCAACAACCATTGATCTCTTAGTAAGTTTCCATCTTTCATTACCATTGTGGTTACAATAGCCTGCTCGATCTATAACCAATGTAGAAAACACATTCATCTTTAATTCTGAAACATGTTGCACATTATTCAACATCACGATGGTACTAACATTGGTTTTGATGCACATATCACCAATTCTCACAATTTTTAAGTTACTGGAATTACCCATCTTCATTGTACCAAAATCTCTTGCTTTATATGTGGTAAACAACACTTTCTTAGGGATAACATCTCACACTTTTGCTCTTCAACAGAGAGCATCACAACATCCTCAGCAATCACAGCAGTTGTAGTATTTTTCTTTCTATTATTTTTTTTTATCTTTGCCTTCAATTTGTTCTTTATTCCAATGCTAACAATCTCTTTTTATGTGACCATTTTTTCCCACAATAGAAGCATTCTCTAGTTTCCTTAAACTGAGATTTATCTCTTAATTGTGATCTACCATTGAATTTTCAATCATTAGGTCATTTACTTCCACCTCTGCTTCTACTTTTGCTCTTGTTCTCCATGAAAAAAGCCTGATCTTATGCATTGTTTATATTCTCATCTTTCTTGCAAACCTTTCACTTAAATTCAAATCTCGTATATCATCATATTTGAGTTTTCTTTTCCTTGTAGAATTACTCACTACCGTTCTCATGGCTTCCCAATTGTTTGGTAAAGAAGCCAAAAGAGTCAATGCACGAACCTCATCATCAAATTCAATTTCTACAGAGGATAATTGATTTGTAATTGTATTGAACTCATTCAGATGCTAAGCTACAAGAGTTCCTTTTTCATTCTTCAGATTGAACAACTTTTTCATCAAATGCACCTTATTGTTAGCTGACGGCTTTTCATACATGCCAGACAATGCTTTCATCAGACCCACTGTGGTCTTTTCTTTCATAACATTGTGTGTAACTGATTTTGGTAGAGTTAATCGAGTAACTCCTAATAACTATCTATTGAGAAGGTTTCAGTCTTCATCCTTCATAGTTTCAGGTTTCTTCTTCAAAAGAGGCAGATTCAACTTCTTCCCATAGAGATAATCTTCTATTTGCATCCTCCAATACCCAAAGTCTGTTCTATTAAATTTTTTAATTCCTGAAGCCTTGCCTTCTTCTCCGGTCATCGCTTCTACTCTAATCTTAGCTCTGATACCACTTGTTGGGTCTCAAATAATATTATTAACAATATTAGCAATCTAAAATAACAATCACACACAAAAACACAAATATTTATGTGAAAAATCCTTTCTCCTTAAAGGGAAAAACCGTGGGACAAATTTCTAATAATTTCACAATTATCAAATCAATTACAATATCTTTCGTGTATGTTTCACAAAAAAAATCTCACGGTTAAAGAAAAATTTCTTTATTTTTATTTTTATTTTTATTTTTACTTTCACACACACTAATTATCTCTTTTAAAGGCTGCAACACTTTGCTCACTCCTCTTTATTTTCTTCTCCACGCACAGCTTTCTCTTTGGGCTGTCTTCTCTCTCTTTGGGCTGTCTTCTTTCTCAAAGCGGCTCCCTCTTGGCTGTTCTTTCAATTCTCTTATGCTGCACCTTTTCTGCTATCCTTAATGCGGCACAATCTATCTTTGTTTCTCTTGTGTGGCTGTTCAACATGCGGCACCCACATGCTTTTTGTATACGAAAATCCTTCTGCCGCTTTAGTCTTCTTTTCCAAGCAGAACTTCCTAACATGACTTGAGTTAGGACTCTTTTGGCCAACACGCTCATTAAATGAGCTTTCACATGCAGTCTCCTATTTGTAATAGGATTAGTATTCATCATGTGGTTCTCTTGCAGGGACGGATCTAGGTGGGGGCTCAAGGGGGCTGGGCTCCCTCAGGTCCTATTTTTTTTTTTTTTTTAACTTATTATATATTTCATTTTTGTAGTTAGGCCCCCCTTCCAAAACCTTAGGCCCTCATTTTCCTCAATAAACCTAGCCAACCTCATCCAAATAGCAACTATCTAATCCAAAAACTTAATAAAAATAATAAAAATATTTACAATGGTGATTGTATTTTAGCAAAAAAAAAAAAAAAAAAAAAAAAATTTTTTTTACCACCAAGTAACCAAAAAATCATTTGTTATTGGAGCAGCTAAAACTAAATTTTTTTGCAACTACAGTAAACTGGTATAAATACTAGTTGATTGTAACAAGTTGTTAAAAAATAAAATACATTATTTTATTAAGATTATATCTCTTCCTTTAATTAAAAAACTCAAATTCTCTCTCTTCCTTTATTATTTTAATGAGTTGTTTATATTATTTTAAATGAAGTGATAAAAAAAAGAACATTTGATATTTGGTATATTGTAAAGTGAAGTGGTAAAATAGATAAAGTAACTTTTTGAGATGTTAAAAGCTAAAATTTTAAAGTATTAAAAATAACATTATTTTGTTTTTGTTTATTGATAAATGATTGCATTTTAATGTATTTAGAAACAAAATTTGTTCGTATTTATAATTTTTTAATACTATATAGATGCCTATTTATATATATTTTTTTCTGCTTTATAATTCGGCTCGCACTAGCTTAAAATATTAGACCCGTTCCTACTCTCTTGCCACCAATTAAACTATTGTGGGCTGGACCTTGGTGCCATGCACCCAACACAATTAACACTATTGGATGTTTCAAATAAAAAGTCCAGAGTATACCTCATCTCCAACAATTAAATTATAAATAAATATATAAATAAAAACCTAAGTCACTTAATTATTATTTTTAAGAATACAAGAATAATCACCTTTTCCTAACGTCAAATAGATCTTTATGTGCATTTGACCAGCCTAAATGTTAGGGGAGCCACATGTGGTGGCTTAATGACTAAGGATTCGATTCCTAATAATATCACCTAGGAAAAAAAAAAAAACTAGTGAACACATCGAAAGATAGCGAAATAAAGAAATATGACAATTTATAAATGTAGGGGTAGAAATTCCAAAACCATAAGAAGATAAATAAAACAGTTTGATATATGGTTCATATCTGTGAGAAATAGGATAAAGAATTAGTTGTAATTAGAGTCTTACCATTTTTTTTTATAGAAGAATAAGAGTCTTACCTATGAGTATTTGTGTTTAAGATTTGGTGACTTAGGTCCATGTTGAGGCATTAATCCAAGGTGATCATGAAGAGTAGTGTAAGTGTAACAACATTATTAGGTGTTGGAAGAAAAAAAAACCTGATTTAGACCTCAATAACTTTTTTTTTTTTGGGAATGGAAATATTGACCTCTATAACGTAATCAGAGGATTAATTGATTAACGGTGACTAAATTTCTATTTAAGCACTGAAGTTAACAAATATCAATTTGCACAACCCTTATTAAAGCACTCAAATACATCATACATCTAAAAGCAATAATAGAACATATATATACTTTGGTAATAAAGTGTATATTCAAGAGTTAGACCATTTTTTATATCCAAAATGGTCTAACTCTTGAATATACACCACTGTAAGTTCCTTTAAGACCTTCTCTCTTTTTTCCGTATGTGTATGTTAAAAATATTTAGTATTCTAAAAAAAAAAAAAAAAAAAAACTATGGTAAAGAAGTGGAAAAGCTTTGAAAAATTCATACATGACCTTTGTAACTAAACTCTTTATACAACCTCAAAAAACAACCAGTTTGCCTCCCACCACTGCAGTACCCAACCTACCTTGTGAAATTTCCATTGACTTGCTCAACCAAACCTTCAATTATTCAATGTCTTCGAGTAGTTCTTTCACTTCTTTGACATAACTTTTTCCTATTGTATACAATCCCTTTGGCCACTGAATTTATCACACAAAAATTTCCAACGTTAAAACCTTATTGATTATGTGGTTCCGGGATGTCAAGTTTGTGAGTTAAGATTGAGAGTTTGAGTTTTTGGTGTGCCATTGATAGGGATTGTGAGAAATTATTTGTGGGTTTTTAAACTGTTGGAATATTTAATATTAAAATGTAATTTTAATAAATTAATTTGATAAAAAGGTTGGAGTTTTTTGTGGTACGTGTTAGAGAATCTAAATAAAAAAAATAGGTGTGAGTTACTATTTGTACTTTTCTTGATTATGAAATTAATAATGCAACCTATATTCTTTTTTACATTGAAAATAATATAATTTTCTACTCAAGTGATGCGATTTTTCATGACGAAAATTAATTATTAAATTGAAAAAGAGTGGGAGGAAAAATATTAGAGACAATATTATCACAACTGAGTTCTTTGATTTCTCCTTCACAAACACAAGAAATTTTTTGAATTAGAACCCTAGAAGAAGTAAAATGGCTAGACTTGAACATGCGATTTTAGGCTAAATTATTATGTTTCCAATAGTGATGAAGTCATTCAAATTTAAAAGAAGCTTAGAATCATCTGATATTGTATTTTGGGAAGAGGCTATAAATGATTAGATGAATTCTTTAATTTCTAACAAAACTTGGAAATTAGTAAACTTACTATCGGGTTGTAAAAACCATAGGTTGTAAATAGGTTTGTGGAAAGAAACTTAAGTCTAATAGTACTGTAGATAGGTTTAAAACTAGACTTTATCTTGATTTCTTTGACCATTTTTTTTTCCAGTTACTAAATTTTTTAAATGGGGACCTAGAAGAGGAAAATTATTTAGATTAACTTGAAGGCTTTAATTAGATCCTATATGGCTTAAAACAAGCCCCTATTTTGGCATGGAAAATTTGATTCCTACATGATTGAAAATGTCTATGAGTCAAATGAATGTCACAAGTTCATCCACTCTAACTCTTGGGAAAACTCACATGTTAATGTTAGCCTTTTTGTGGATGATTTATTAATCTTTGGTTCTAATTTTTCACATTATAAATGAGACAAAAAATATGCTTAGAAGCCATTTTCTATAAAAGATTTTGGTGAGGTTAACTTTTTTTTTTTGGGGGGCATGAAATTACAAAAACATGTGATGAGATTTTTCTTGATTAGTCGCGTGAGAAAATATAATATTCTTGATTGCAAACAAGTTGCTACGACTTTTGATTCTAGTGTTCATTTATTTTCTATGAGTAATGACAATGGGGTAGTTAGTCAACAGGAATATGCTAGCATAATTGGTTGTTTGTGCTATGCTACTAATTGCACTAGACCTCATATTGCATGTGCAATTGGAGTACTTGGTAAATTTACTAGCAAGACAGGTAGAGATCATTCACATGCCAATGAACATGTAATGAAATATTTATCTTGTATCAAAGTCATGTTTTGTTTTACATAAAGTATCATGTTGTGGTTGAAGGTTTTAGTGATGCCAATTGGAACACTATGTTAGGTGATTTTCTCATTACTATTGGTTATATTATCACTCTAGGTAGTGGTCTTTTACTTTAGAAATATATATAAAAAAGCCCATTATTGCTAATTCAACTATGGAAACTAAGCTTATTGCTTTTGCTTTAGTAAGTGAAGAAGTAAATAGGTTAAGATATTTATTGTATGAAATTCCAAATTAGGAAAATCCAATTTCACCTATCTTAATATGTTGTGATGGCATCGCTATGATTGGTAGAGTAAGAAATCATTATTATAACGGATAATTTAGACCCATAAAAAGAAAACTTAGTACCGTGAGATCTTATTTGAGTAGTGGCATCACTAATGGGGATTATGTTAAATTTTGTGACAATCTTACAAATCTATTTACCAAGGGCTTGGCAAGAGAAAGAGTCTAGAATACACAAAAGGAGATGGGGCTAGATAATTCAAATGAATCATATAGAGTCTAGAATACTATTTATTTTTGTTGTTTGCCCTTCCCTATGGTATAAGTGCATTTTTCGCATAATGTTTAGGAGGTTGAGTATACCTAAAAGAGCTCTTAATAATAGCTCTTATGAGTGGAGTGTCAGAATTACAAGAGCCCTCTTGATAGATTTTGCTTATCTGAGTGTGAAAATGAAGCCGCTCCTTATGAGATTTGGACTTAATAAAAATTTGGATCGATATAAAGCTGCAACGAGCTAGCTAATAAAGCTCATGTTAACATTTGGGTTATTTAGTGTAATCAATGACACTTAATTTCCCTTAAAGTAACCGTTCAAGTCTGAAACCACTCTATCTATGGAGTTAACTTTTCTATTTACTAAATTTTAATATTAGAATGAGTGGGAGAATGTTGATACATTTTATTAAAATGTAAATTGAAATAAATTAATTTTGAAAAATTAAATGAGAAAATATGGGAGTTTCATATGGTTAATAAGTGTAAAGTGAGGAGTTAGTGTTTTTGTATAAACAAACAAGAATCCCACATTGATAAAATGAAGTGTTATAAGTTATTGCACTTAAGTATAAAGTATGAGAAAATGGGTCTAGAACACGTGCATCGGATGGCGATTGGAGCCAACTGCAAAGAACTTGAATCTCTTTAAAAGAGAGATTTTTTTTTTGCCTTAGTTCGAATTGTTTTAGAAATAATTTACAAAATCTTTGCTCGAGTGTATTATTCATATTTTCACCAACATAACCAATATCATAGAAAGTGGATTTTGATTGATGTCCTAAACATAAATAGTTAGTTACACCAACTTAAATTTTATATGCGATTTTTTAAAGGATTTTAATGCTATTTCTTATACTTTTTTTTTTCCCCAATTTTATGTGTTAGAATGTGATACGTATCAAATTATAGATATTAAAGTAAAATAGTGGAGGTCAACGAGTGTAAGAGGACATTTCCTCCTCTTTCTTCTTCTTCTTCTCTTTCCTCCTATATTTTATCTAATTTGGTTTGCTGATTCCAAATTGGCAACTTCAAGTACTGTTTGGACTAAAAAAACAAAAAAGTTCCTTTCACATATATATATTTTTAATTCATGATGTTTCATGAATTTCAAGCCGAAATTTTTATTGTCCTATTTCAAACTAAAAGAAATGTGCAACTTGGCCTTTTTCGATTTCTTTAAATGGATTAGACTTACTGTCCAATTCTTTAAGGAATGCACGTTTTCATTCAGCTTGTTCCACGCATCTATATCTTGAATGGCGCCGACTGGTCTAATGACTCTAAACTTAGCATTGCTCCAAAAACCACAATGTCTGTTCTCTATAGCCTATAGGTAGGAATACTTTTTTCTTTTTCTCTTTTTTGAGAATCATCAGGTAAGAATACTTTTTAGTTGTTCGAAGCATGTACAAACAAAGTTAATACAAGTGTTGGTTATATATATATTACAGTGTTTTACACATTGTAGTATAAATGTAACTATGGTAAGGAAATCAGTCATGGCAAGGCCAAGCTCTCCCTTCCATGTCTTCTTTCTTCATGTAGCCCTCGTCTCAAGCTGTACTACTTCTACTGAGATTAGATCCGAGCATTCAAGAAATCATGTTGCTTTGTTCATTTTCGGAGACTCTTTCTTTGATGCTGGCAACAACAATTACATCAACACCACAACCCTCGACCAAGCAAATTTCTGGCCTTATGGGGAAACTTATTTCAAGTTCCCAACTGGGAGGTTCTCTGATGGGCGTTTGATTTCAGATTTTATTGGTAAGTAAGATTTGCAAATCTTTGTTTAGCTATATATATATATATGTGTGTCTTTTTCTTTTATGTTCGAATCTGTTTTGGTTAACAAACAAAGATTCTGTCTGCTTAATTCCTTGTCTTGTATATGTGTGAGTGACATATAAATATATTAATTTCATTGTAGCTGAATGTGCAAAGTTGCCATTGATTCCACCATTTTTACAACCTGGTAATATTCAATACTATCATGGAGTGAATTTTGCGTCTGCTGGTGCTGGTGCTCTAGTTGAAACCTTTCAAGGGGCGGTACGTGCATTTCACATCACAGAGAAATTAAGAAACATGCTATTTACTGCTTTCTTTGTCTATAGCATTTGCAAAATATGATGATGATTTACATCGCATTTTAGTCTAGTTGATTTAACATGGTAATGTGTTTCACACGTACGGCAAGCTAGCTTTTGATACATATGTGTAGTCAAATAGTCAAGCACTTGAAGCCAAACCTTTCATGGTGGCATAGATGTTGACTTGAATATGTGGCAACGTAAGCTTTTGTTTTTGCCAATTACCATTTTTACTTTTTTTAGCACCGAGTATGTTTGGGCCACAAGTTGTAAGTGCAGTTCTTGATTTGTCAAATGTCAAGTGAGGCCCAAAAGGTGATATATAATTACAGTTTGTCAACATCCATGTGAAAAAATAGTAAAATACATTTGTGGACCCATAATAATACAATCTAAAGCACTAAAGTCAAGATAAATAAACTGAGTCCACAAATTAACATAGACATGACAATCAGAGAATTCATTTGTTTGCACTCGTTAAAAGCAATCTCAGTAATTATGTGCTTTTTTTTTTTTTTTCCCTTTGTTTTTTTTTTTTTTTTTTTTTCGGTTTTAGGTGATTGATCTTAAAACACAGCTAAAGTACTATAAGAAGGTACGGACTTGGTTGAGAAGCAAGTTAGGCAAAGTTGAAGCCGAAATAGCATTATCAAAAGCTGTGTACTTGTTTAGCATTGGAACCAATGATTACATGAGTATTTTCTTAACCAATTCCACTGTATTGAACTCCTATTCCAAATCAGAATACGTGGGGATTGTGATTGGCAACTTGACAACCATCATCAAAGTAAGTTGAAGCTACTCTACTTCTCTTCTTTTCCTTCATAGGAAAAAAAATGCTGGAAATAGAATAATTTTTATTTTACAATTTGTAAATATAGTTTACTATGATTAGAGTAACATTACTTTTTATATGGATTCACCATTGATATTACTTTTAAAAGTTATGAAAAATTGTCTCTTACGATTCATTTGAAAAAAAAATTTGTGAGGTCAATCATTTCGTGGGAGAACTATTTTGGGTTATTGCCATTTTGGCAGGATATATATAAAAGAGGTGGTAGGAAATTTGGGTTCATCAATTTGTTACCCTTGGGCTGTGCTCCTGGCATCAGAATCATTAAGGCAGAAAACAATGGTAGCTGCTTAGAAGAAGCTTCATCACTTGTGAATTTGCACAATAAAGCTTTGTCCGAGCTCCTCCGGAAATTAGAGAAGCAGCTAAAGGGGTTCAAGTATTCATTGTACAACTTCAACATCAATCTCAGACAAAGAATGAATCATCCTTCAAAATATGGTATGTCTTATCTTATTACAGGCACATAATCTCTTTCCTTTGACATGTGAGGTGGTGAATAGATGGGCTGTGCTTAATCAAAAAAAGGAGTAAATGTGCTCCAGTTCGAAATTTGAGTTATGTTGGGATTAAGTGGGCCTACTATCATTACTCTTTAATACAGTGTGGAAAATAGTAAGGCCCAAGGTATGTCAGAAGCAAATGATGGAACTTTCTTTTTAGCACAAATAGCTTTTTATGGGCAAGTGAAACTGGCAAAGCCCTTATGTAACAGGCATCCAATTCTAGTCTCATATTTAGACATTGCCAATACAATTTATATCATGTTGCTACCAAAAAAACGAAAAACAAAAAAGAAGGGAATTTGGTGTTTTCTTTTAAATAAACTTGTAAATTATTGAACAGAGATTTTTTTTTTAATGAAGGTTTCAAGGAAGGTAAAGGAGCATGCTGTGGGTCTGGGCAGTTCAGAGGAGTGTTTAGCTGTGGAGGAAAAAGACTGGGGAAGGAATTCCAACTCTGTAAGAATCCCAATGAATTTGTGTTTTGGGACTCATACCATCTCACACAGAGGGTGTACAAACAATTAGCAGATCAAATGTGGAATGGGGCAAGAAAACCCAATAGTGTATGGCCCTACAATCTTAGGGACCTGTTCCAAGCTTTCTAATTATTCTTACTTATCAATTTGATGTGTCGTAATTCCTATATTGTAGTACATAGCTTCTATTAGAGTAAAAGGCAAAGAAGCTATTCCTCTTT
The DNA here is from genome assembly GCA_033629205.1 of Lithocarpus polystachyus. NCBI lineage: Eukaryota > Viridiplantae > Streptophyta > Magnoliopsida > Fagales > Fagaceae > Lithocarpus > Lithocarpus polystachyus. The sequence goes on from CM066166.1 coordinate 1,697,278, forward strand.
TCTTTTCTTTTTTCTTTTTTTTTTTTGTAATAATTAGTTTGTCAAACTTACTATTAATACTTTTGCTTCTTAAAAGGTGTTAACAAAGGAGAAAAGACAATTTGAATTTTGCTTTTGAGAAAAACTGACATCTAATAAAATAATTGGTATGAGTCTTTAGTTATCTATTTTTTCTCTCAGTCTATACGAAGTCCTCAAGTTGTAAACTTTTGGTTTGTGTCTTGTAACTTTTGTCCATAATTTCAACAAGTCACAACTCACAAGTATGGCTATGTAGGGACCTAATTAACCAGACCCACTCGATCGGCTTGATCCAATCTGATGGCCTTTGAACGGTTTTGGCAAGAGAGTCGGGCTGATGTCTCAGAATGGCATATGCTACAACGCCACCAAGCCCAAATTTTCCTTTTCCCTCGGCAATAAAGTGACAATGCCAATCAAATCGAAAATTATTGTTTCATGAAAAGAAAAGTGAAAAAAATTAAAAATATAATTTATATAAATTAACTCATACGTCTTTATTAAAAAAAATTATCTCAATTAAAATAAAAAAAAATCCCACCAAGTTTATTAAAACAAAAATTATGCCCTGTTTTCCTTTTTATTTTTTTATTTTTAAAAAACAAATAAACGGAAAGGTAGCATTTATGTATAAAATAAAATAAAACAGAAAACCCAAAAATGACACAAAGGCAGCAAGTAACATAGTCAGCATGTAACAGAAAGGGCAAAAAAAGTTAAAAAAAAAAAAAAAAACTAGAGATAGAAGAAGCTTTACATGAGTTTTTTTGTCCTAATATTTTTGCACACTTTTCTTTCTCATTTTCTCCCGAATTTGGGGAGATTATGTTTTGATGGCTCAAGGAGAAAACTTCTAAACTCCACCAAAATTTTCTCCATTTTCCACCCTCAACTAAATAACTACAAACTCTATTTTCTCCCTACTTTTCTCTCCTCTATTTTTCATACCTCCAATAATCACTCTAACCAAACAGAGTCTAAATGACAAAGAAGTTACTCCTATTCTTTTTGCCTCTAGTATTTAATTTTTCAAACTTGCCATTAGTGTATTTTTTTTTCTCAAAAGGCACTAGAAAATGAGGAAAGATAATTTGATTTTTGCTTATGAGGAAGGAACACTAACATAAATTAAAAAAATTGGTATAATAAGTAATTAAGCATATTTTATTTCTCTCTCCCTTTCTCCTCTTTCTCTTGGAAGGAAGAATTAAATGTGAGTTTCAGTTAACTCAACTAATAAAGTCTCTAATGGTTGTATAAAATATCTAAAGTTTAATCTCCGCATACACCAAAAAGTGATTGGTGTCTTATTCTGATTATAAAAAACTATTATCAAAAGTGGACGTCATAGGTTAAAACTCTCTCTCTCTCTCAAAAAAAAAAAAAAAAAAAAAACTAAATAAATCAAATCTGGCATGCCCAAAGCCAAGACTCGAGCCTCGAAGACCGCTAATCCTTTTCCATTGACCGCTATTATAAAAAATAGACATCATAGGTTAAAACTCTCTCTCTCTTAAAAAAAAAAAAAAAAAACCTAAATAAGTCAAATCTGGCATGCCCAAAGCCAGGACTCGAGCCTCGAAGACCGCTAATCCTTTTCCATTGATGGAGATAATGCGACAATGCCTCCAAGCCCATATCTTTCTCTTCTTTTCATAATTTTATTGTAAAAGTTTTGGTGATAAAAACTAAATAATTGATTAATATATAGTTTTAGAATTCTCAAATAGTCTAACAGCGTTTTTTGTTCCTTTTTAGTTTTTTTTTTTTTTTTGAGAAGATACTTAGTTAATAGAAGTACAGAATTTTAAACTTTAAAAGTACCATAACATGTTTGTTTATTTAAAATAAAACCAGAACTGAGTTTTTTTAAACGACAAATTAGATGACTTTATTAGTTTAAACTTTATATCATTAATTTATTCCATTTATCCTTTTTTTTTTGGGTTAAATATACCATTTATCTTTATACTACTAAGAAATGTATCAAAAAATAAGAATACTCCGTTCCATGAGACTGCTTATTGTTTCCACCGTAACCAAATTAATTGATTTAAAAAAAAGTATTTAAGAAAATATCTGAAAGGTGAATACCTTTTCAGATGACTAAAACTTGTCATTAGTGTTTTTGCTTCTCAAAAGGCACTAGAAAATGGGCAAAGACTTTAAGACCAAGGGTCATGATATATCTTCTTTAAGGATGAGTTCATCATAGGGACTAATTAGTAATTAGCAATCATTATTTAAAGTTATATCTTGGATAAGAATCTTATTTGGAAATATAATAATATAATGTCACATTTTATTTTAAAACTTCTCCGTCTTAATTTGTTCGTCTTGTTTTAAAAATCAAAATTTTTAAGAGAATATTATATATTGTTTTGTCTGCGGTATAAAAGGGTGTAAGTTTCTAGAGCTACCCTATTAATTTAAATTATAGAAAAAGAATGACATTGACTTTTTAAATAAAGTAAAAGGTAAGATAGAAATTTTATTTATTACTTTTAGAAAAATGACTTCATTTTGGGACATTCCAAAATAGAATAGAGGATTAACAAATTGGGAGGGATGGAGTAATACATAATGTTGCAATTTACAATGAGGGAAACGATATCAATGATATCCTATCATAAAGGCGTAACTTATAAAGAACACAAATTTTAGAGTATGAAGTGAATTACTAAAAATAGGCAAGGCTTTGACATTTCCCCCATGGCCAAACCTCGAGGAAAAACCCACATTTATTGACACTATAAAATCTACTGTTGAAGAATTAGATTGAGTATTATCAATTTGATGTCGCAGAAGCCAGAAGAAAGCACACATAATATTATCTTTGATGAAACAGAAACTAAATGTTAGTTTCTAGTAGTAAACCTTAAATTCACGAGAGATTCTTTGAATCCATGAGAGATTTCTTGAATCCACAAGGTGATAGGCTTTGAATCCACTAGAGAAAATAATTAATCATGTCTGAATTTTTATTAATCTGAAAACTGAATTATCCTAGAGGCTACAATAGATTTAAATAGTAAAAGGAAAACATAAGGTGGCTGGAAAACGCCCAGAAACCCTAATTCGTGCGAGTCATGTAATTATGTGGCAAAATAGTAATTTTTGCCAAAAATAGCAAAATTAAGATAATTGCGAAAATTGAAAATATTGTCTTTAAGAGACGTTCCAAAATAGACATGACTTTAGTTTGACTTTTAAACTAAAATTTGTTAAGGAAAACAAATATTACTAAAAATAGTAAAAACACTAGTTTCCAGACTTTAATGAAGGAATTTGCCTAAATTAGGGCGACCCTCGAGGCTTGAGTTTTGATCAGAATGTTGTGTCCATTCAACCTGCCAAATTTCATACAATTCCAACATTGTCACTCTGATGGCTTCTACTAATTCCCTTCTTAATCTTGCGTCATGATTTCCGGCCAATGGCAGAGCCACTTGAGGACTGAGGCGGGCCTTGCCCCCCAAATTATTTGAAAAAAATTAAGGAAATATATATATTTTTGGAATTATCCTAACTAATTTGAAAATTTTTAAAGAACCTTATCATTTTGGCCCCCATACCCGATAATATACATACATACATACATACATACATACATACATACATACATATATATATTTAAGAAAGTCTAAAAATATGAAAAAAATGAGTCTAAAAATAAATATAACTTTCATTTAAATAGAATACAATTTTAAAACCCATTCCTCCCTTACTTTTTGGAACACATAGTGACTCCCAACTCATCCAAGACATCTTCCTTTCATCACCCTTCTGCTCCCACCAAAATTTCCTTACCATACTTGTCAGTTTTTCACAGATAAAATTAGGAAGTTTAAAACAACTCATAGTGTAAGTAGGCACTGCTTGGGCGACAGCCTTTATCAAAATTTCCTTACCACCTTTAGATAATAATTTCTCCTTTCACCCCGCCAATTTGCTAGCTAGCTTCTCTTTAAGGTCCAAAAAGGTATTGCGTTTAGAGCGACCCACCAATGATGGAAGACCAAGATATTTTTCATGTTGGCGAATCACTTGGGCAGCAAATCTCAACCTGAATTCTTCCTTTACATCATGAGGAGTATTTTTGCTAAAAATAGAGAAGTTTTTGCTCGATTTAAGAGTTGACTCGAGGCTTTTTTATAAATCCCAATTTTTCTCTGCAAAGATTCACTCTCTTCCATGGAAGCTCTACAAAATATTAAACTATCATCTGCAAAAAATAAGTGAGAAATACTTAGTCCTCTTTTACAAGCTGCAACCCCATGTAACACCCCATTCTCCACAGGCTTTTTAATTAAAGTAGAAAGCCTTTCAGCATAAATCAAAAACAAATAAGGAGATAAAGGATCACCTTGACGCAAGCCTCTAGTTGGAATAATTGAACTACTTGGTACACCATTGATTTTTAAAGAATAAGTAACCATAGAAATGCATTACTTCATCAAATTCCTCCATGTAACATTAAAGCCCATTTTTTCCACTATTTTCTCCAACCAAATCCACTCAACTCTATCGTAAGCTTTACTCATATCCAACTTGAGAGATACCTCACCCACTTTTCCTTCCTTCTTTTGGCTAATGTGGTGCATAGTTTCAAAAGCAACTAAGACATTGTCAATTATTAATCTGCCATGCATGAAAGCACTTTGAGTATCACTGATAAGATAGGGCAATATTTTCTTGAGTCTATTAGCAAGGGTTTTTAATGCTAATTTATACACCACATTACAAAGACTTATTGGACGGTATTCAGTAACCTTGGTGGGATTTTTTGTTTTAGGTATAAGAACTATATGAGTTTCATTAAATTTTGGTGGCACTTTCTCATGATTAAGAAAATCCAAAACCGTTTTAATTACGCAATCTCCAACAGATGGCCAAAAGTGTTGATAAAACAGAGGGGGCATATCGTCAGGACCCGGAGCTTTAGTCGGATACATCTGCTTCAAGGCTTGGGAAACTTCAAATCCATGGAATTCCGATGTAAGCATGTCATTCATCTCCATCCAAATAGTTGGCTGAATAGCACCTAAGATCTCTTCAAATTTAGTAGGTTGAGCAGATGTAAAAAGATCGGTGTAGTACTTCATGAAAACCTCTTCAATCTTTGAATCATCTTGCTGCCAAACCTGATTGTCATCAAGGATACCATCAATATGGTTTCTTTGAAGTCTGCCAGAAGCCTTCGCATGAAAGGATGCTGAATTCCTATCCCCCAACTTCAGCCAAGTAAGATGAGATCTCTGATTCCACATGGCTTCTTCTCTATCTAACCACTCATTCAGTTCAGCCCTTGTTCTACACGTCTCCTGTACAAGCTCCAAATTAGATTGTTGCTTTTTAAGCCATTGGAGGCGTCGCTGCAGACTAGTGATTTTTGTTTGCACATGTCCAAATTCATTCTTGTTCCAACTTTCCAATCTGTATCTGCATAAATTCAAACACTTCAAAAGTGGAAATTCCTCCCTAGAAAGCAATCCTTCCTCCCAAGCTTCGGACACCACTTTCTCACAGCTTGCATCTTTCAACCACATAGCTTCAAATTGGAATAGTTTACGCCATTTCGACGCTGCATCAATCTCATATCCAAGTGAATAGATAATTGAGAATGATTCGAAATAGAGTTAGATAAGTGAAAGGCTTTTGCACTAGGAAATAAATCGAACCAGGTGGAAGAAGCTAAAGCTCTAACAATTCTCTTCCAAATCTGAGTGCCATCTCGTTTAATATATCTCCATGTAAATTTTGAACTCACATATCCCAAATCTCTCAAACCACATACATTAATAGCATCCCTAAAGATATCCATCTGTCTAGCCTGCCTAATTCTTCCTCCTTCTTTTTCACTCATTCCCAGAATTTCATTAAAATCTTCCACAACTAGCAATGGTAGATTGTTCCTTCGGTGTAAGTATTTGAGAAGCTTCCAAGAATCTTCTCGTTTTGAGGCTTCTGGATTACCATAAAATCCTGTGATGCGCCACTAGCCAATATTTTGACCACCATCCACATGGGCATCTATTTACCACTTAGAATAGTGTTGAATATGAACTGAAGACTCAATCTTCCACAACAGAGCAGTACCGCCACTTCTACCTTCACTCGGGACAATCAAACCATGCTTAAACCCGATTTTATTCTGGACATACTTCATAGTATCTAAATTAGCTTTTGTCTCCATTAAGAATATCAAAGCAGGAGCTTCCTTTTGAATAACCTTCTGTAAGGTTTTAACTGTCTGAGGGTTCCCAAGCTCTCGGTAGTTCCAACTCAAAATACTCATTGTTTCCGGCGGGGTTGCTTAGCAACCTCCGCTGCTTCAGATTGGTTTGCTTGAAACATAACTTTGGAATCTTCCTCCCTTTTTTGTTTCTTCACAAGGTCCATTGTGATAGCATCCACACTGTCAGAGACTCTGCGTTTTCTGTCTACCCCCAAAGACTTCTCCCCTTTTATATTAACACACCTCTATTTTTTGATTCTTTTCCACATGCCTTTAGGTGGTACAGGGTTCAGACTAATTTGATAAGGATCAGGCAAAATCAAATCACTACCTGTGTGTGGATTAGGCAAAAACAAATCTCTACCTGTATTCCTACTAGTCTGGATAGTTGTTAAAGGACTTTTACCCAACTTAGAAGACTTTCCAGCATTACGTAGCTTGTATCCAGATTTATGGGGACTACCTGATGCACTACCTACACAAAAATTATCCTCAGCAGATAGGGAGAGGTTAATGCCACGGTACATACCTTCCTTACTTTTAGTAGCACCTAATTCTATTCCAATCTTATCACAGACAGCCACATGGTTACTTGAGTTCAAATTTGAATCCAGATATTCCACGGATAAAGCTCTATCAATATCAAGCAGTTTTTCATCAAAAAAATGTAACCGACTCCTTGTTTTTAGCATCCATAGTGACCGTTGTATCTTGATTCAACCGTTCTCCCCAGCTGGCCAACCGTCCACTCAACTCACCAACTTCCACCGGAGACAGTTCCATCCTCTTCTCCAACACAGCAGACTCACCTATTTCAGCACCATCTACACCCTCAGAAACAGGATTCATATTGTAACGCACCCTTTCTAGTAAAACATCTGATATTCGAGATAGGCTTAGACCACCCTGAGAACGTCGTGGAGCACCATCACCAAAGCCTTTGACATCCACCAAATGCAATTTCTGCAAGTGCAGGTTTTGCAAGTGTAGTTTTTGCAAATGCAGTTTCTGTAAGTGCAGGTTCTGCAAGTGCAGTTTCTGCAAATGCAATAACTACTGTATATGATCTGCAATTTCTGGAAGTTCTGCATTAGGCTTAGCAAAACAATGTAGACAGGTTTGGTCTCCTCCTGATGCTTTTGGTTTTAAAGTAAATGTTGATGAGGCTGTATTCGTGGAACAACGTAAGTCTGGGGTAGGAGTGGTAATACGCAATTGTGAAGGCTTGTTGATGGGAGCTTTGTCAATGAAGCTAAATCAGCATCTGGGATACTTGGAAGCTGAAGCAAAAGCTTATGAATTGGGCATTATGTTTGCTAAAGATATTGGGTTTCACGAGATTGTTCTTGAGGGGGATTCTGTTATAGTTTCAAATGCTATTGCTGGCATTTCTCCTCCTCCATCTTCTATTGCATCAGTCGTGTATGGAATTAGTTCTCTGTTTAGTGCTTTTCGTAGATTTTCTATTTCACATGTAGGTAGGAAAGGTAATCAGGTAGCCCACTTGTTAGCAAAACATGCTCAAGGTGTTGAGCAATATGTTACTTGGATTGAGGAGAGCCCTTATTTCTTAGAACATGCTCTCTCAACTGATGTACTTGTTTCTAGTTTATGTTAATGGAATTTCAATTTTCAAAAAAAAAAAAAAAAAGAATACAAACAATTACAATAATTTGACATTCACCATCTTTAAAATAAATACATAGGTATTTTAACAATTAACTCAATATATAAAAGGGAAAAAAATTCTAATTTTTGTAGCTACACATCTAGGGCTTACTTGTACCATTGCAGTAGGAAAATTGAAAGGTTAGAGTTTTTGTTGAATGTTGATTTGCCACACCAAGCTAGCACAGGTGACTCTCTTTCTCTCTCTCTTGCCTTCTTCTTCTTCTTCTTTTCTTTTCTTTTTCGTTTTTTCCTTTGGGTGGCTTTTCTTTTTAGTTATGCAATTTTGTGATTTACAATGTAAAAAGTAAGATCTGATAAAGTTTTTGTGTGAGTGTGACTAGACTATACAAGAAAAGACAGACAAGCATGAGGGCCAAAATGGGAAATTAACCTCATTTTTCAAACAATATAATTAATAGGCATAGTTTCAAAACTATATTTTTTACTAGCATCTCGAGTCTCTAAGACTCGATTTTGAGTTTATAAATCGCGTCTTTGAGACTCGATTTCAGTGTTCTGATTTGTCTGATGTGGCACTGCTTCCACGTGGCCTGAAAATTGAGTTTCTAAGACTTGATTTATAAGCCAAAAAAAACCAAAAAAATTTTTAGTCTAAGTCTCTGTGACTCTGTCTACATGCCGTCCCAGAAATACCAAAAAAAAAAAAAAAATGTAAGAAATCAATGCAAAAATCCCAGCATAATGAAACCTCTTTCACACATGTTCAGCTCTCTCACCATCACCATTCACCACAAACATCAACAACCACCAAAACCCTCCACACAAAAAAAAAAAAACCAAGCCAAGCAAGCCTAGATCCACAGTGAGCAAGCCTAGATCGGAAGAAGAAGAAGAACCCAAAAGATGAAGAAGAAGAAGACAAACCCATGGGTCGCCGTGCGTCTGCGTGGGTCTGCGTCGCCTTGCGTCTGCGTGGGTCTGATCGCCGTGGGTCTGCGTCGCTGTGGGTCGCCGTTGCCATGGAAAGGTGGTCTTGATCGATTTTTCTTCTTCGTCTTCCTCTTTTGTTTCGTCTTCCGCTTCGTCTTCCTCTTCTGTTCTGTTTTTTGTGTCTTTTTTTTTTGTCTTTGTTTCTTGTGGGCTTAAATTTTTTTGTTTCTTTTTGGTTTTGAGTATTCTGGAAATTGAGTCTCTAAGACTCGATTTCCAAGTGTTCACCACGTGGAAAAAAAATGCCACATCAGACTTACTGGACCATAAAAATCGAGTCTCAAAGACTCGATTTATAGGCCCTAAATCGAGTCTTTTAGACTCGAGATGCTAGTAAAAAATATAGTTTGAAAATGTTGCCTATTAATTATATTGTTTGAAAAATGATGTTAATTTTCCATTTTGGCCCAAGCATGAGCCTTGAAGCTTCTGTGTAGGCCCTTGTCCCTGTGCAGTACTGTGCCCCTGACCGGGTGACCACTTTCCCAATTCCCACTATTTTCCAAGGAGTTTACTTTATTTTTTCATTTGTTTTTCCTTATAATATATCATTTGTTATTATAATAATCAATATATTTTATACCATAGCACATTATAATTGTACTTGATTAAAATATACTACTATATTAACATGTATTTAGTAGTTGTTTATTATATTTAATACTACTATATTAACATTTACTTGATTTGTATATTAATTATTATATTGTATTGTACATTACTATTTTAGATTTCATACCAAAAAAAAAAAAAAGGGCCCCTCAAAGATAAATTTCTAGCTTCACCATTGTTTCTAGCGCCCTTGCTGTTCCAAAAAAGCCTATGCTATCCGTTCTACGTCACAATCTCTATTAGGGGTGTGCATGGGTCGGGTTGGGGGAATTTTTTGACCCAACCCACCATGGTGGGTCAAAAAAAATTCGACCCAACCCAACCATCACATATGTCTAACCCAACCCAACCCAACCCAACCCACATGGGTCGGGTTGGGTCGGGTTGAACCCATGGGTGAACAATTTTTTTATTTTATTACTATTATTATTAAATTGAGCATACAAAAATATATCACACTTGCCACTTGAATTGATAAACAAAATATACATTAATATATAAACTAATATTCAAACTCAGTTGTAAACAAAATATGTCTAAATGGGATAAATATGTCTAACAAATTTTTTTTTATTAAATATATAATATATTTTTAATATAAAATATATTTTAAATATATATTAAATATGGGTGGGTCGGGTCGGGTTTGGCGGGTTTGTAATTTTATGACCCAAACCCAACTCGACCCGCTATGAAATAATTTTTTGTAACCCAACCCAACCCACCAGGCCTAAAAAACCGACCCAACCCGGCGGGTTGGGTTGGGTTGGGTCGGGTTTGGCGGGTCGGTGGGTTTTTTGCACACCCCTAATCTCTATCCATATATTTTATCTTGTTCAGCTTTTAGTATTATTATTATATTAAGTATTAGCAGTAACACAGTACACTCCCCTCAGCTCTCAAGATGAGCATTTTGCAGTTGAAAGATTAGATCGAGCCTTCTTGTACTACCAAACACCAATATGCAATATTATTCATGTACGTAGCCGATCTAGTTGGACTTAATAGAAAAATCCACTAATTAACTCCAATAGATTTGATGAACCATCAGAAATTGCAGCAGTATTGTTCCTTGATGGAGAACATAAACGTACGTATATGGTTGTTATGGTTACACTCTAGTGGCTGGAGTCTTGAAATGTGCAAGGGTGAACTGCATCGGCAATCTTCACGATGCATGGTACAACATCAATTAGAGTTAAAGCAACTTCTGAAAATGGTATGATCTCTTGTAGATTAGCATCTTCCAAATGGTACGTATTAATTAAGTATGAATTTTAGGTTTTTAATAGCAGTTTTTGAGTTTTCAGTGTTGGCAGTAAGAGCATCCACATTGGCAAATGCCATCCTATCCCATTTTACCATCCAAAAAATCTACTTTATCAATTATATCATAACATTTTACAATACACCTAACATCCCAAAATTCTATTTTTTTCCCATTTTATTTAAATATTCTTTTTTATTCCTTTTTTTTTTTACTATTTTTTTTCTCTTCCTTTTCTTCTCTTTCTCCCTCAACCTCTAGCACCGGCCACAACTAAACAAACAATCACCACCACGCCACCACTACCCTCAGCCCAACAAAATCCCACCGGAACCAAAAAAAAAAAAAAAAAAAAAAAAAAAAACCCACCAAGTACCCACTACAAACCCAGCAAACTCATAGCAACCCAACCAACCAAACGCCAGCCACCAAACCTAGAAACCAGCCACCATGTCAACACCACTAAACCCACCAAATGCCGGTCTCTATGCCGATTTCCACGCCGGCCACCAAACCCAGAAACCGGCCACCATGTCAACACCACCAAACCCACCAAACACAGGTCTCTATGCCGATCTCCACATCGGTCTCCACGCCGATCTCCACCGCGCTGACCTCCAGCCACCATGCCCATCTCAGCCTCGCCACCACACTGATTCAAAGAAACTGATTGGAACAGAGATTGGGGCCTAAAAAACCAAAAGGAGCCAAACGCCGGTCTCTAATGTCGATCTCCATGTCGGTCTTCACCACGTCGATCTAGAAATCCGATCTGGCATGAGCTCCGATCTGGCTTGGTGATTCGGCGTGAACTCCGATTTGGCACGATGAGAGAAGCTTGACAATGGCGAGAGAGAGAGGGGATGAGAAAGAGAGAAGGAAGAGAGAGAAAAGAAAGAGAAAAATGAGAGAGGAGAGAGAAATGAGTGTATTAAAAAAATATTTTTTTATACCATTCAGCTACAGTACCATCTTACATTTGAGATGATACTATAGCTAAATCTTAAAATTTTTTTGACTTTTCCCATATGGCCTTCCAGTTGTTGAGCAATATTTGGACCTGTATGCTAAATGTACTTTACATTTGGCATATAACAGGCCCATTGCTGATGCTCTAACTGATGTTGGACTTGGTTGGTTCATTTTTTTGACTGCTGATGCTAATTCCCTAAGAGCTTTTCCAGATTCAGAGCAAATTTTTGTGCATGGCTCTTGAATTTTGCGTCCAAATTCGTTGAGTGTCTGTAAGGATGGCAAAACATAGGTCAGCGAAGTGACTCTATCACATAATTAAAGATTATTTGTGTTAGTAGTACGTGGTGTCCAGATCTCACTTTAGGGGGAACTAAATATATACTAATTAATTAAATAATTATTAATTTATTGAAGAATTTTCATTTTCATTGGAGACCACTTAGACTTTAATTAAGGGCATGTTTGGTACACTATAATGATTATTACATGGGAATATGAATAATTATTACAAGGAATACATTAAATTGGAATGTAATAAGTATTACTATTCATTAGTTTGGTGACTATTTATGAATAGAATTCTGAATATACATCTACAATTTAGTAGAGTATAAAAAGAATGTGTAATTAAATCATTTTTAAGTCAACTATCCTAATATACACTTATTTTAGGGTGTTCAAAATAGAGCTAATAATTAACAATAGGAAAAATTTATTTTCTTTCCTTTTGAAGATGTGGCAACTAATGGCTTTTTAGGAATTTAAAAAAAAAATTATTACATAAGGTGAAGGAATAGGTATTCAGTACTTTTGATAAAAAATAGTTATTCCTCATTTTGAAGAATAACTATTCATAAGGAATAACTATTCATTGTAATAATAACAGAACCAAACAATCAAATGGTTATGCCATAGGAATATCTATTACATTATAGTGTCTATTACAGTCTAACAAACGTGCCCTAAATTATAACCTTATTCGTAATATTTTGTAAGTTTTCTCACAATTTATTTAAAATAAACAAAATTCAAAAGAAATAAGTATATAATTATCATTTCATAAATTTAATATGATACAATGAACAGTAGGTCGTCGTCATATAACAAATTTTATAATATATTGTGTTGACGCTACAAAAAAAGTCCTATAGCCGCGTTTTTAAAACGTGGCTATAGCTCATAAAAACGTGGCTATAGGACAATTTGGCCTATAGCCGCGTTTTTTTAGCCCTCATTTCCAACCATAGCCTAAAACTCGTGACTATACGCCTGAGAGGTTTATGGTCGCGTTTTAAAATATTACACACAAGTGATTCTATAATATAAAATGATTGAAAATAGCGCGGCTTGGATCGGGATGAAATGGCATTTTGCGTTTTCAGCTTTTTTTTTTTTTTTTTTTAGCCGTGAATGTTGACTTTTCCCGTGAATAGTGTACAAACAGTGCACCCATGCACTGTTTATGGGACCCACAAACATCACTTTTCAGTAACTTTTTTATTAAAAATGGATCCTACGGTACTATATACACATTTGTAAATTATTTTGCTATAATGTTTTCAGTTTTCAACTGTATCTAAATGGACCTTAAGTCATTGCATACAAGAGTGATCTAATTGAATGGAAAAACTAATTACCATTACAATCATAAACAAGTATGACACAGTACGAAAAGAATAATAAAATCATTAATTACACTAAAATGGATATATTTCTTAATTTTTTCTAAGAGAAAACATTATTTGAAATATCTATGAACTTATTTGTAATATTAAGGTATTGCTATTGAAATACACTAACAAAAGAAGGGAAAACCTTTTTTTTTTTTTGGGTGTGGGGTATGTTTCTATAAATGGTCTATTTGCTCCTCCCTTGTGTTAGAGAAACATTTGGGGCTGATTATATGAGTAAATACAAATTAATCTCTATATAAGAGTGTTCTATACGTAATGACTTTTGTGAATTAAATATCGAGTCCAAATTTTCTGTCTCATTCTTCCTACTTCACTTTATACTTCACAAATAAAAACATGCCACATGTTTATCTATTTAAGTAAAATGCTACATTTATGCCATTTTCTGATTTTAGTTTCCCGAGATAAATAAAAATATAAAAAAAAAACCCAACGTATTCCTTCATCATCACCAACCTTCTTTGAAGCCACTATCAAGAGCCTGCTGACACCATCAACACCTCCGGGTATGGCTCTAGTCATTTTGTCCCTCTCAAACCCATGAAAAAAACTGGTGATCGGCTCAGGTTCCATATCGAAGTTACCTTTTGAAAAAACCCAGAAAACTTCAATCTTTGAACTGAAAGATTGGAAAGTTCCACACTTTGCTATTCAATCACTGAGAATCTAAATGCAATTTACAAAGTGAGGATGTGTTGTCATCGATGTTACTGAAGAGGCCTTGGCACATAAGCTTGTTTTACAAGGTGAGTCCAATCAAGAGCTATTTCTGGGTTTAGAGTTTGGAATTGAAGGGATTCGTTTTGGAGTGCCATAAGGCTAGTTTGAAGGCTTGAAAAATATGAATGGGACACCTTAATAGAACATTCATTCTAGTGTTGGGTGGATTTTTTTTTCTTGGGTTTGAGAGGGACAAAGTGGTTGGTTTCATCGGTAGCAGTGAAATTGTTTTGAAATTAAAGAGGACAGTGGCCGGTGGTATTAGCTTGGCGGCAGCAATTGACAGTGACCGGAGGCGTTAATGGCATCGATGGACAGCCACTCCGGCGAAGTTGGTGGTGATGGCGTGGGAATATGAATGAGTTTTCTTTTAATTAAATCCTCATCTAAATTTAAATAATAAAAAATTTGAAATAAGAAAATAACATAAATCTAGCATTTTAATTAAATTAATGGATATGTGACAAGTTTTTATTAGTGGAGTATAGAGTGGAACAAAAAGTGTGAGACAGAATATTTGGACTCGTTAGAGTTCCAACTTTAATGTATTGTTTCCAAGGATGAAAGAACCCGAAACGATAGTGCCACTGTGCCACAGTTCCCATCTTGCTAGATAAGCCTGGAGAAGAAGTTGAATTCAAATAACTTCAATTATTATTATTATTTTTTATTTTTTATTTTTTTGGTTTTTTTTTTGGCCCGGGGGGGGGGGGGGGGGTGGGTGGGAGATAGAGATTTAGAGCGATAATTTTATACCTAGCATAGTTTCTTCATTGTTTTTTGAAGCGAAAATGCTTTTATATCCTTGAAGAAATGGTTTATCATCGACGAGCTGCCCATCGTAACCTTTGATATTATAAAGTAATCATCCCCAAATCCTGTAAGTTTGTATAGGTCAATATATTCTCAAGGTTAAACAAGTAACCATTAAGAAAAAAAAAAAAAAAAAAAGAGGATTAGGAGGGCGAATTACAAAGAATTATATACTAAGAAGGACAAGGACACCACACAAGACATAATGACACGGCAATTCATGAAAAATTAGCATACATCTTGGTATACAAAAATTAATTAATCTATAGGTATATATATTTTATTTATTTATAGATATATTTTATGTTTAATTTAAGTTTTCATAATTGAAAAATAACGATTGTTAAGAATTTTAAGAATATATTCAAAATCAATTTTTTTAAAATTATATTTAAAAATATAGTTTTCCTCCCAATACATTCTCGACACACATACAAGAGTACGTGTTATTGAAAAATTTGAAATGGACACAGATATGGTGAGAATTTTGTAGGTTCATGCTTCTTAATATATGAGACAAAGTATTAATTTTATTTATATGACATAATTTTGTAGGTTCCGCCAGTGTGTGGAAGTATACCTTGTAAGAAATTCCCAAGCTTTTCCATGTTGTTAGCTACCAAATTTTGAAGATTCTCTCGAATCCAAACGGGACGCAAACAGACGCATGTAACAGTGGCGATAAAGCTACCACCAATGATAATTATGATTGCCCTCAATCTCATGGGCGATGCTTCCTTATCTTCTCGGTAACTCGAAACAGATACTAAAGAGAAGTTCAACATGAATATCATGAGCCCATAATCATACCTCGCCTTCATTGTGGGAAAGAATCTCACAAATGTTACTGTTGCAGCTGAGCTGCTTAATTGCATTAATTACACACACATCTCAACTATGAAATAATGAGTTTTAAAATTTTGAAACTATAACATTAAATTATCAGAATTTTTTATTATTATTTTTTTATGAGAAATAATATGTCCACAACATTTTCACAACATTTTTACAACAAATCTTAAGTGGCAGGTTGTTAATAGTTGTTAATGTTGGGGTAAAAAAGTAATCTTAGTGTTACGTTCAAATTTGAACCAATAACAACTAATCATTTATGATTTGTTGTAAAAATGTTGTGGATGTAGCACCTCTTTATTTATTTATTTTTTTTATATATAATGTAGAAATTCTACTCTAATCCAATCTAAGTGTATATATGTTTGAAACTCTCTCTTGGAAACTTGACTTCGGCCTTTGCCTCCCACACTCCACAAGCATTTATACTTGTAGAGTGACTATTGTACTAAAGGTATGCAGTGGTAAATTATCAGAATTTGTATATAACATGTTATGTACCAGTAATAAAGAGGAAGAATCCAAGTAACATATATGGTCTCTCTTTGCTCATCAGAGAGAGTTGCTAGGTGATGAACTCCTACACCAAGAGCACCAGCTGACAACGTTGCTAGCGTCCTGTTGAAGCCTTTTGCCAAAGTTTATATATATATATATATATATATAAGGCAGCTCTGATACCAAAAAGGGGTAAGTTACAATGACTGGGGGTCAGACGCCGACTGGGGCTATCTGATTACAAACTGGAGGCCGACTAAGGCCATTTGGTTACAAATGTAAAACTAACTGGGGAATTACAAATGTAAACTGGGGTTGCCCTCTGATTACAAGACTAAGGGTTGTAATGAGAAGGGAGGTAATTTTGGAACTCTTCCTAAAATTGGACCTCTAAGGTCGTTTTTCTTTAAAACTGAACCTGCTTTAGAATGGAATGGGAGCTGCCTTATATAGACTGAAGGGAGCCTTGAATCCTGCTGAAGATTGCTGAAAATTTGGAAGGGTAAATGCTTTTATTGGGGGTGAAAACCTTTTCCATCGAAAGCAAATAGTACTTCTAAATCATTGTGTCCAATACTGTTCATGAATAGTGCCTGGTACTGTTCATGAATAGTGCCTGGTACTGTTCATGAATAGTGCCTTGTCTTTTGTCTTCTTCTGTCGGCTGAGTGCGGGGACTGTTCATCAACAGTGACTGGTGCTGTAGAATAATAGTAACTGGTCTGGAGGAACTATTCTGAATAGTGACTGGTGCTATCCAGAATAACTTAATCTTCATCCAAATTGTAGCCACTGTAAGGATCTTAGGAGTCCTGGAACAATGGGTCATTTGGATCAAAGTTTGCTGAAGCTTCTAATAAGGCAGGAGAACCTTTCTCCTGTGACTTCAACTCTTCTGACTGGAGGAGTAATTGCTAGGCAAGATCTTTTAATTCTTTGCTAGATTTTCCAGCGATCTGGACGAAGTCTAGGCGAGACTGAGACCTTGTAACTGGAGTAATAACTCTTTGAACTGTAGGGGGAAAATCCTTATGAATCTGACTGATGATTGGATCAATCTTAAGGCTGTCCCACCATTTAACTGAGAATTCCCTATTTAGTAGGTTGTTCTGGATCAAATAATTTCACATACTAATCCAGTGAACTCCATATCTTACGGTCATGAGTACTATAGCTAGAAACTAGGAATTATGCCTTGCGATCCAGTACCTTGAGCTGAAATATCTGAGGGCATCCTGTAGTGATTTAGGCCAAATTTGGGGAACAAGCCCAAACATCTCCCACCATTTAAAAACCACGAAGGAATCTGACCAAAGAACTTTTTATCAAACATTAAGAACTAGGAATGGTCAAACTTCCTATTCTGATAATAGAGAACTTTCTCAAAGGCATCCATGTAGTCGTAATAACTATAATGGAGTTTTGAACCTGAGAGAAACTTGTGGCCTGCAAGTGTCTTGAGCAAGGAGGGGTGCCTTCCCCAATCTTTGCAGCTGACGAAACCTGTGATGATGAACTTATGGTAGAGGACTTCTTGGGGGTCCCCTTTGTTCATAATGTTTTCTACCCGGGCAAACTCTTCTTGAATGAGAATGCACCTGTAGTACTTGATATTTTTCTCTGGGTGCTTTGGCAGATAATGCCATCATTCTGGCAGAACTTCCATTGCAAGAGCTAAGGGATCTTTTATATGAACTATTTGGGGTTCAATATAAGAGATATGCTGAACATAGGACTTCTTGACATAAGGAGACCTGTTTTTTCTGGAAAGAACTTGGGATGATCTTTGGGATTGTATAGGGCCAAAGGGGTCATCAATTGAGTAGGGGGTGATTGCCTTGGGGGCTGGAGTGACTAGGGCTGAACTATAACTAGGTTGGGTTGGTCTTTTGTAATTTGGTTTCGGAATGGTAGAAATTACAAAATGGTTAGCCATGGATACTGGAGAGACTGGTACTAATTGGCCAAGGTTTTTTGCCTGACTAGTACTTCCTATGGTTTGTTGTTTAGACAACTTTGGTGGTTGTTGTTCCAGTTTCTTTCTGGACATCTTGGTTTGGACTCTGCAAAAATTTAGGAGTAAGGAAATCAGGGATACTGTTTTGAGTTCCTTTTATGAATTCAATGTCAAAGTCAAAAATTGAAAGGATGGCTTGCCATCGTGCAAAAATTTGTTTTGATGCAATATTTTGAACATCTTTTTCTAAAACATGTTTTGCAGATAAACAATCAATCCGTACTAAAAACTTTTGATTCAAAAGTTCACTTTGAAATTTTGAAATGCATAGTATTATAGATAAAATTTCCTTTTTAATAGTACTATAATTAATCTGAGTGGGAATCCAAATTCCTGAGTGGAAACAGACTATCTGTTCCGGAGAATTAGTACTAACACGCTGGAGAAGCATGCCACCATAACCTATGTTAGAGGCATCGGTCTGGACAATCTTAAAGGAATCGATTGAGGGGATTCCTAAACAGGGGAGTGTCTTGACATATTTTTTGATATTTTGGACAACAGAAGTGTGAACTTGTGTCCAAGGAGGGGGACAAGTTTGAAGTCTATCAAAAAGGGGTTTGCATTGTTGCCTGAGATTTTGATAGAAATCAGAAACATAATTTAGAGATCCTAAAAACATTTGAAGGGTTTTGTCTAGGATTTCATCTAGAAACTTATCCGCAAACTAGATGGCTTTGTCTATGGGTTTGATGACACCATGTCTTATATCAAAACCTAAGAACCGCACACTAGTTTGGAAAAGTTTGATCTTGGGGGCTAAAACAACAAGACCATTGAGCTTCATTGTATAGAGGAATGCTCACAAGTGCTTCCAATGTTGATCCAGCGATTCTGAAAAGATAAGTACATCATCGATGTATACAATGGCATGACTGGAGAATGGATTAAAAATCTTATTCATGATATTCTGGAATTCAGAAGGTGCATTTTTGAGACCAAAGGGCATTATATTCCATTCGTAATGACCAAAAGGTGTGGTAAAGGCGGTTTTGTACCTATTAGACTCTCTGATTTGTATCTGCCAAAAACCACTCTTCATGTCAAACTTACTAAAGACTACTGCTTTACTAATCCTGTTGACGAAGTCTTTTTTGTTGGTGATTGGGTACCTTACCCATTCTAAGACTTTGTTAAATGGCTTGTAATTAACGACTAGCCTGGGTACACCTCTCTCAATCTCAGCATTTTTCTAGACATAAAAGGTTGGACAAGACCATGATGACTTAGATTTCCTGATAATACCTTTTTGAAGAAGATCCTCTATTTTGGCTCTACAAACATCCATGAGTTCCTGATTCATTTGGATGGGTCGAGCTTTAGTTGGAATATTCTTTTCTTGGAAGTCTTTGGCATATAGGAGGGCTATCTCATGTCTTTTTCTATGCCAAAAGGCTGTGGGTAGATCAGAGCAGACTTCCTACTTGAGTTTTTCTCTAAACTCTTTGATCTTTGCTTGGATGTTTTTACAAGCTAGTTTTTCTTCAACTTTCTTGTATTTCAAATCGTCCTTGAGGTTTTTAAGATGCTTGGTTTTAGCACTGATAAGGTTAAGGATTTTGGAGACTGAGACTTCTTGGAGGCTACTGATGTCTCTAGGTTTCGGGCTTCTAAGGAACTTAAACTTAACTGGCTGGCCAAAGGGATGGGTAGTGATTCCTTTACTATCCGTAATGAAAGGATACAACAGACACATGAATGGGTTTCCTAAGATGACCCTATCTGTCATATTCTTAACTAGGACAAATGTGGGTTTGAAACATGTGTTGTCCTGGCACACATGTGCTTTTGGGATTTTGAATTCAATCTGCATCTTACCACTACTTGTGGATGTCAATCTCTCCTTAGTCTTTTTGAAGTAATTGGAGGGAATGATTCCTTCTTGAATGCAGTTGAGATTAGCCCCTGAGTCTATCAAGGCTATAACCTCAAATTCAAAATATTTGCTAATGACAATCCTGACTTTGGAGTGCCATTTCTGGAAGTTAATCCTACTGATGGTTTCTAAGAACTTCTGACTGCGTTGTTCGGCTGAACCATATTGGCTGTAGGGTAAACTGTTTCATTTTTTCATCATCCGAAGGGTTCTAAAATGAGGGTTCTTCCTCATTACCTTGATGAGAAGTGTTTTCTAGGTTCTTAACTCTTTGATCAAGGAGAGTATTATCAACCTTAAGAATGGTAAGTTCTTGCTTAACGGTTCTAACCTCAGACTTTGTCTCAGTTATTTCCTTTTGAAGGTCGCTGACTGTAACTTCCTTCTTAGACCTAGGGAACCTATCATAGATTTTCTCTAAGTCTATCTTGGGTTGACGAATCCTTGGTTCGAGTTTACTGGTTTCCCTAACTAAGGTCGCATCGAAAGCACTAAGCTTTTGGGCTTTAACTACTGGGTCCTCTATCTGTTCTATTAGATCTAGGAGTAGTTCTTCTTGCTTACTAAGCACACTCACTTGTTTACTGAGGACATTGATAGTCTTGTTCCTACAACAACTATCTCTACATCCTAACTCGATTCCTGGGCTACTAGAGGACTCTGACTCTCTAGAAGAATTTGAGTTGGAAGACTGGTTTAATTGGTAGATCTCTTGGTCACTAGAACTACTGGTTGACTCACTTTCTATGTGATCAAGTTCTAGGAGTCTAAAGATCTCATCTTTGCCGGCTTGGTCACTAACTAAAGTGTTGATAAGGGATTTGGCCTTGGATCTACACTCTTTTCTAAAATGACCTCTCTTTCCACAATTGAAGCATTTTCCTGATGCTTTTGTGGGTTTCTCATATTTGCCTGTGGATTTAGACCTAGATGGCTTTCCTTTCTTATAGAAATCATTATCCTTGAAGTTTTTGTACTTCTGTTTTCTATAATATTTCGTGGCTGTCCTTTTCCTATGGGATTTTTCAGGGGATTTTTTCCCTCTGAACTTGGATTTTCTTTTAAAGGGGGCTATGGGAGGTATTTCATACTGTGTACAGAAGTTTCCTGCTTCGTACTTGGCTTTACTCTTGCTAGCCTGGCTTTGGATCTTATTTAGGATTTCTTGTTCTGATGAACCATCTATGTTCCACTCATAGGGTTTACTAGAGGTTATTGTGAATTGGTTATTAACATTCCTTTCCTCGTACTGGAGGTCAGGGGGTGTTGGTCTGGGATACCAATTTTTGGTTAGGCTGGTCGGGGTTGGGTGGTGAAGCCTTTTCACCTTTTCACCTTTTCACCTCTAAACCTCGAAACTGGTTTTCTATGTGTTATATCTCCTTTTCACTTTCTGAGGAGGTTCTGCTATAACTACTAGAAGCTGTGTGGATGTCTAAGGTTGCTAGCTGGGTGCTTTTGCTTTTCGAGAGTCCGGATGGGTTTACAAGGGTTTATTGGTTAGAGGACAACCTTGTTTTCCATCTTCTCTTCTACTCTATCAAGCTGCTTACCTAATACACCTAAACACTAGTTGGTGTAATTGTTCTGCTCTATCACCTTTTTAGCAAGTTTCTCTTCTCCTAAAGGAATCCTGAAAAGGATAGCAAGGACATCTTGCCCTTTGTACTTAAAGGTGATGGCTACTTGGGGTGGATGACTAGACTGGACAACTTCCTTAGTGTCTTCTTTGGTGTAGTTGGTTTTGGTGATGACACAAGACTTTTGTGCCATTCAAAATGGTTCTCAAAATATTCAAAGAAAGGGACATTGCTGGATATCTCTTTCATGAATTCTTGCCATTTTGCTAAAACCTCTTTTTTTTTTGTTTTAGAGTATGGTTGGCTCTATAGGCTTCTCTTTTGACTCTGTTTTCTTCAGAATCAAACTCCTTTCCTAAGGTTACTAGGTCAGGGGTGAAGTCTTTTTTCATGACCATAATCTTAAGATCTACTAGGGGTTCCTGATCTTCATACTGGTATGGATCCTCCATATCAGTCTTGGATGGGGATGGTGTCTTTCGACTGTTGTCATCTTCCTGATCGACAACTGAGTCTTTTCTGGCTGTGTAGCAAGGGGTACTAACTTGAGATTTGGTTTTAACACCTTGGAGTTCTACACCTAAGTCTCTTCTAGATCTTGGATAAAGTGCAAGGGGTCTAAAGGAGCTGGCTTGAGATGCAAGTCTATCTCTGAGGAGAATAAGTGGCTGCCTACTGGGTAAGTGAGACTGGCGGAGATCTACTGGGGATCTAGGCCTGTACTCATCTAAAGGTTCTAAACCTAGATTGGTCAAAGCTAAGCCTAACAGTGCCGTCTGCTAGCTGCTGGACAAAGTCTAAGTCTGGATTTTGATCTGGGTTCTGGATTTGTAGAGGATAATTCTCATTCTCTAAAGTCCAACTTGGAGGGAAATCTACCTTTGACCATTTCAGGGTTTTGGGTACCTGAATCTTGGCATTGACATTGGTCTGTGTGAGGAGAGTTTCTCCCATTTTCTTTTTGTCAAGGGCTCCAACGTTCAGGTTGGTTCTACAGCACTTGTAATAAACTCTATATATCAAGGCTATCTGGCTGGCTCCCTGCACCGTGAGGGTTCCATGTGTTTTGATATTGAGGGTGAGTGCCTTCGTGATATAAGGGTCATGAAGTTGCAATAAGCTTACCAACAGAAAACTCAAAGACAATAATGACCGTAAAGATAGCCCACATTGCATTTTTTTCGCCAAAACGATCATACAATGGCTGAATGTAGTAGAATAAGGAAACCAATGTGAGAGCCAGTCCTACTTTTAGTGAATGGATAATTCTGCTTGGATCATCTTGTTCCAATCAAGGTTTTCAGACCCGGACCGTTCATTGAACCGTAAAAGGGAGAGGTTCAAGGTTTTTGAGGTCGAACCGAGGTCGAACCGAGGTCAAACTGTGATGACGTCATAATTAATTTAATAATTAATTAAAGCCAAATATAGATATTAAATTTATAAAACTAGTAAAATTGACTAATATATCTATATATGTGAGGGAAATTTAATGATTTTCAAACATATATTTAATAAAATTGTATTAAGTTGTTTTTATAAAAAAAAAAAGAAAACATTGCTAAGGGGTTGGACCGCACGGTTCTTGAGACCAGTTCTTACGGTCCAACCCCGGTTTTAGGGGTTCACGGAATTAACTAAAAATCCGGTTTTTTAAGCTTAAAAAACCGGTTTTTATCCCGGTTCCTAGTTTTCACAGTCCGACCTCCCGGTCCGGTCCAGTTCTGAGAACTATGGTTCCGGTTCTTAATCTTCTTTGCTACCTCGACTATCTTATTAGCCCAAAACTTGAGACATCCATATGCAAGAGTGAAAATTCCAGCATTTTCAAGACTTGGAGAAGCAATATTCATTGCTACGGGTTGAAAGGCAAGGTTACAAATGGTTGAGAGACAGGTAATATATGTGGATAAAGCCCAACGAGAGAGAAGGGTTTGGGATTCCATGATGTTTAGCGAAAAGTATCTATTTATACGTGTACATAGATGTTAAATGGAACTTAAATAGTATATTAGTATGTACAATTTTTATGAACAAAGTGAAAGAGATGCCCCAAAAGAAAAGAAGGGGAGGTAATTATGGGAAGGGGTATTCAATTTGACGGGTCATATTAATTAGATAAAGTTGTGTTTTAAATTTTGATTATTTTGAATCGTTGATTTGTTGTGATAATTTATACTACTAGCTAGGGCCAAATGTGTCTTGTGTTGGCAAAGCCATTCCAAAACCTTGTAGAATAATGGTTGAAGATCTACATTAAAGGCCAGGGACGGAACTACCTTGGGGCAGAGGGGTGCCTTGCCCGCCCTCCCCCCCTTTTGAAAAAAAATTCCCTAGAATATATATTAGCATAAAAAATATTCTTTTGGTTCTAAAATTAATATACTTGACTTCCCTCTCCAAAACAATTTAGAAGCTGACCCCTGAAACAAAAAATGAAAAAATTTATCAAATCATCCCTTGTCTTGTTGTCCTAAGAATATCAAGAAAAACTTTTAGCTAAACATTTGAACAATTTACAAATCCGGACAACAAGGAAAATCTACAAAACAATTAACATATTCAGATAATAAAAAATAAAAATAAATAACAAATCAATTATAAATCCTAGCAAAAAAAAAAAAAAAAAAAATCACAAAAACCCAATAATTTTTACCCAATTTCTACCTTTCATTTGAGACCTTTTTGTCCCTCTCAAATAACTACACCCCCATTGTCACAGAGGCAACTCTTATGCCGCTAATCACTCCATCCACACATCAATTAGTGTCACTAGCAATTTGGATTAGTTGGTGTCTTTAACTCAATCCATAAAAAAAATTTATTTTTTTAAAGAGTTGCTACTCTTTTAACACAACTTGTGGAAATTTTTTTTTTTTGAATGATAGAATTTTATTAATTTTTAATGTTTTATTAACTTTGAGACACAGTTGGCATGCATGCATAAATGTAATACACATGTGAAACAACAACAATTTATTATTTTATGCCTTATCTAAACTACCACTAAAGCATGTGTGTGATTAGTCTATTGGTTATAAACTCAGTGCTTTAGCTAAATTAATATAGTGATGGGAAAAACTTTATTATTTACATAGTTGAAGACTCAAAGTTACCGTTCAGTATCACATGATTTTTTAAAATATCTCTTTTTCTTTTATTTTTTTACTACTTTTTCAAAATGTCAATTTTTTAAAGGAAAAGATCTCACATCTTTATGCTACCTCAACCTTAACCTAGTATAAAAAAGAAATCCTTAACCAAGACACCAATAATTTTCTTAGCCTTTTTTTCGCTTGGTGCATGAAGTTGATTAACCATTATTTTAGTTGTTTTATTAATGTAATCCTAAACATGGATTTGAACTTTTAACTACAGTTTTTGTATTTCTTTTTTTAGAATCTTTTATATATAGAACTATGAAGTTATTAGGTATAGAATTATGTGAAAAGAATAAATAGATTTCTAAAAAAAAAAAATTTATAATGTGGATAGAATAAAGAATTGGTCTAACCTCAGTCAGACCTTGAAAATATCAAGATATGTCAATTGACTTACAGAACTCTTGATTATAAATATCTATAATTGATTTTAAAAAAATGAAAAATGAAAAAATTTAAAAAAAATTAATGCTAATAATGCATCATTGTCAACCTCTAGTATTAATATTCCAATTTTTCAAAATTCTTGAGCAAATTCCATTCCTTTAAAACCACGAGAAATTGCTTAGAAGCTAAATATTCTATTTCCTTGACTGTTGCCTTGACTACAGGTTGAACGATTGAGATTCATTAATTCTTAACTCTTCGCTCGACTCTAGTCTATCAGTTGAAACCCGAGTAAATTGATTTCTCAATTTGTGGACCATGATGATTTAGAGGACTAGGGATCTATGCTTAGGGGTCACAAGGTGTATTCAAAGTCATATTAGGTCATCATAAACATAAAAAGGACACTCTATAAAGAGAACTTACTGCAATGTCTGTGCACCAAGGTTTTGAACCAAGCGAAGTAATTGAGGATTAATAAGTGACTCAAGTGAAGCCTTGATGGATGGTACTTATAGAAATATTTATTAAGACACTTTTTAATCCTCAAAATTTTTTATTAAGTTCCATATTAGATTATAAAATAAAAAATAAAAAAAAAACCTAGAAAACCATGATGGATGGTATTTGTAGCAATATATATCATGATATATATAATATCTTCATATGTTCTAGAACATATATATTATCAAGTGAAAATAGGAATTTGAAAGAAAAAAAAATTCCAATAGTAGTAGTATTCTGGAAAGGAGAGAAAATTGAATTTTGATAAGTTGAAACATTTACTTCGACATGCTTTGAATATCTTACTAGTTATACTATGTGTTTATGGCGTGTGCATGAGTGTCCAATTCTTTATGACAAGTGAGATGTACGGTTTGCACCTTTTTTATTTTTTTTTTTAAGATGTATGAAATTAAAACAAGCTTAATTTATCATTAGATATGAGGGCATCATGGCCGCAAAAAGAGACATCTTAAAAGCGTATATTAAAAAATAAAGTAAAAATGAAGTTGAATTTTTCAAAGCATTTCCAAGGTAAACGTAACATCTTTGAATTGTCTTATTCTCTTACTAGTTGAACAGTATGTGAAACAAATTTCTTGATGATATTACGCTGTAAGCTTTGTTAACGGAATATGAAATTGAGACAAAAAGATGGTTGAATTAGGTTTCAAAAAAGATGGCTGAATTATATCATTAGATATTAGAATATTAATTAAGATTTTGAACTTAGACTTTTTAAAGAACGACCCCATTAACTGGCGGTACTTAAGATATTTATTAATTAACTATTTTAGAAAATTTTTAATATCATTTTAATGAAAAATATAAAAAGCTGTCAAAAAATTTTTTTTTTTCTCATAAAAAATTTATAAAAAAAATATTTCTTAAAACAATGCCTTAAGACATCTATTAACTTTTCCTTTAAAAAAATACTATCATTTGTCACAAAAGTCCGTTTGGATACTGTTTATTTTGCAGAAAACTAAAAACATTGTAGCAAAATAATTTTTAAATGTGTAAATAGTATTGTGAGATTTATTTTTAATGAAAAATTTACTGAAAAATAAAATTTGTGAGTCTTGTAAATAGTGCACGGGACCCAGTAGGACAACTTATTTTGTTGTGTGAACAGTGCAATGATAAAAAAATCAAAAATCACGGCTCAAAAAAAAAAAAAAAAAAAAGAATCGCAGACGCAAAACATGTTGCTTTTCATCCGGATCCAAACATATACCAAGTCCAAGATATTTGCAGGTTAGAGTAGTCAAATGGTGAATGTAGCCAATTTGAAACAGATAAACCAAATGGCAATTGGCCTCCTATCCTATGAAAATTTTAAATTAAGCAACTCTTCCTTTTTCCTCACGTAAAGCACAAATCAAGCCGCCTATAAATAAAAATTACAACTTGTGTTATGTATAAAAAAAAGTGTGTTAAAGATTTGACATGATGGGTTTAAGGCTTCACTTATGTTTCTTGGCTTTGTTTTCAACTTTTTTAATCTCAATCCACGGCCTTGGTCCCCTTTGCCTGCCAGAGGAACATGTTGCTTTATTCATCTTTGGAGATTCATTATTCGATGCTGGAAATAACAACTATATCAACACCATTACTGATTACCAAGCAAATTATGAACCATATGGGGAGAACTTTTTCAAGTACTCTACTGGGAGATTTTCTGATGGCCGTATAATTCCAGATTTTATTGGTAAAAAATGCTGCTATGTGTGTCTTCTTTACTGTAGAATCTGAATTTTTGCTATATATATTAACAATTTTTGATTTATTTCAGCTGAGTTTGCAAATTTGCCGTTCATTACACCATATCTACATCCTGGTTATCATCGATATACTGATGGGGCAAACTTCGCATCTGCAGGAGCTGGTGCTCTTGCTGAAACTCACCAAGGAATGGTATTTTTTTTTTAATCATTAATTTTAAGTTGGAGTCTTAATTTAAATACATTAATAGGATTGACATCTTGATCTTACTCTCTTACTCCTACTATTGGTATTGGCGACTGTGTCCTAAATCCTAATATGTCCCATCATATTCTCTTAAATAGAGTATTATGTGTTTCTTAAAAAAAAAAAAAAGAGTATTATATTTTGGGTAAAAACAGATATAGTATTATATTAAGTTCTTCAATTAAATTGAATACAAATAGTTGTATTCAATTTAATTTTTCTTAGAGAATATATTACTGTTTGTTCTTTCTTGGTCAATACAACCTTGTGTTGGAATTTAATTAAGTAACCTAACGTATATTATTGTACTTAAATTTTACTCGTGTTTTTATGGCATAAGCTTTCTTGAAGGAAATAGTTTTATACTTTTTTGTTTATCCACAGGTGATAGATCTAAAATCTCAATTGAATAATTTCAAGAACTTGGAGAGTCTGTTGAGCAAAGAACTCGGTGATGCAGAAGCAAAAAAATTATTGTTCAGAGCTGTATACATAATTAGCGTGGGAAGTAATGATTATGCAGTCCCTTTCACTAGGAATTCTAGCATTTTTCAATCCTACACTCCAGAAGAATACGTAGACATGGTGATCAGCAATTTAACATTTGTGATCGAAGTAAGAAAAATTAACAATTTATTTAATAGTTGAAGCAAGTTCACTTTACTTATCGTGTTCCTTTACCTTATAGATTGTTTATACTCATCATAGCTACATATTGATTTGCTAGGAAATATATAAGAAAGGAGGAAGAAAATTTGGGTTTCCAAACATGTCGCCAATGGGTTGTTTACCATTGGCAAGAGCACTAATTCCTGGAAACACAGGTGCATGCAAGCAGGAACTTACAGCCCTAGCAATATTGCACAATAAAGCACTCTCTGAAGTCCTCCAGAAGCTAGAGAATGAGCTCAATGGATTCAAATATTCAATAACCGATACCTACACTATTCTTAGTGAAAGAATGAATAGCCCTTTGAAATATGGTATGTCATGACCATTTTCATAGTATAGAATACTTAATTATATATTTTTAAAATTTGTGTTTTAGTCATAATATGTCATTAACTGATAGCATTATAACTATGTTGTGAAGGTTTCAAGGAAGGGAATATTGCATGTTGTGGAATTGGTCCATACAAAGGAATTAATAGTTGTGGAGGGAAGAGATCAGTTAAAGAGTACGAATTATGTGAGAATGCTAGTGAATATGTGTTCTTTGACACTGGTCATCCTTCTGAAAAGGCCAACCAGCAATTCGCAGAGCAAATGTGGAGTGGAACTCTCAATGTCACAAGACCTTACAATCTTAAAGAATTGTTTGAAGACAAATGGGGGTAGATTTGATAAGAATTAAGTTAGTCATAGATGATATTATTAGAAATTAAATAAAAATGTTTGGAACTTATTTTCAAACTAAATTTAATAAATAGGTTCAAGAGTTCAAATCGTCATATTGTGTAGACAATTCAATTTTTTGTTTTTTGTTTTTTTGTTTTTTTGTTTTTGTTTTGTAAGGATGATCTAGCTAGTTCATCGTGAAGTATGACAATAGTGTAGCAGTATTATGTACAATTTTTTTTTTTGGCTTGTAAATAAACATTTTATAATTTAATTATCTAAGGATTTCAATCTTTTACAAGACGCATCTAAGTATTTTTGGCTATTTTGAGTTATCTTTAATATTAGAAGATTATTTGTTATCAAAAGTATTTTAGTATTTTGGTTATCTAGAGATATCTTAAATATTAAGAGATTATATGTTATTAAAAGGGCCTCGAAGCACTCCCACTGTCCCACACAGTGTTGGTTATCAAAAAGTATTTCAAAAGTATTTTGGTTATCAAAAGTATTTCAGTATTTTGGTTATCTCGAGATATCTTAAATATTAAGAGATTATATGTTATCAAAAGGGCCTCAAAGCACTCCCATTGTCCCACACAGTATTAGTTGCTAACTCGTATGATGTAAGGGAAATCTATTGAGTATAAAGTATAACATTCTCAATTATTGCCAACGGGGGCTTGACTCAGTTGGTAAGGCTCAGACACTTTGTCTAACCCACCTAGGTTCGAGTCCTATTGCCAGCAAGATTCCGTTGGTGGGCATCCACACGAGTTGGCCCAAGGGTTTTACCTTTAGCGTCCTGTCCGGGAGCTAGCGTAACCTAGCGAACCCCTATTTTTAGTTACCAAAAAAAAAAAAAAAAAATCTCAATTATTTAATAAATGTATGAAAGAAAAATTTAAAGAACAAATTAATCAATATTTCTAATTAATCAAGATGAACCACAACAATAGCAAATATGTTAAACCATCCAACAACAAACTAAAAAAAGGGTCTCATATTAATACAAAAAGAGAAACAAGACAAAAAACTAAATGTAAATTAAAATTACAAAACATTAATAGTTGTTGTAAACCACAAAACATATACATGGCTATTTAAAATCACTACTATCAAAAGAATTGTCAAAAGAGATACCACTATTATCAATACTAAATAAAAAATAATATAAATAATAAAATAAACAAAGAAGATGAAGAAGAAGGGGGGAACGTCGACATAAGGTTGGGGCCAACAACCTACATGGAGGTGAGAGCAGCTATTTGGTATCAGTTTATGCCGCTGATTCGTCCTCTTTTTTTTTTTTTTTTTCGTATCGACTTCCGTTTTTCTCCAACAATTTCTCATTGTAGAGAGATTAGTAAATGGAAGATCTGTAGCTGGGTTTTTTTTTTTTTTTTTTTTTTTTTTTTGTGTGGATAATATTGCTAATTTGGGATTTGCTGAAGATGTTAAATGATTTGAGTTTTGAGTTTTGGGGGGAGGAGATTGTAGTGTGAGAGATGTGAGAAGAATGACGTTTGGGGGAAGGAGAAGGCTAGAGAAGAGAGAAGAGGGGGAGAAATAGTTATTGTGATTGATTTTCAGAGTTGGGTTTTGGGGGAAGGAGAAGGTTAAAGAATATTTTCAGAGTTGGGAGGTTATCGAGTTTGATTTTCAGAATTGTGGAAAAATATACGGGTTTTAGATTTCTTTTTTCTTTTTTATAGCTGAAATTTTTGTGTTAGAAATAGTTTTTTCTAATTATTTTTTATTTTTTTTATAACAATGCTAATGTGTAAAAATGTGGGAACTTAAAAAAAAAGGTCAAATATTAGTAAGAGACTTCGGTTTTATAGTATATATAAATAATAGAGATAAAAAAAATATTTCCCAAACAAATAATAAGAGGAAAGGAAAAAGGGGATTTGAAAAAAAATTAGGCATAATCACACACAAAAGAACAATAAGTACTTAGTATTCTCAAAAGAAAAAACAGTGGATTAATCCCATATTGGAAAATGAGTGTAAGTTAAAGAGGTTTAAAGTCTGTGCTGTGTATCCAAGAGTTAGACCCTTTTGGATATACACCACTGTAAATTTCTTTAAAAAAACATTCTCCATTTTCCCGTGTGTGTGTTAAAAAATACTTAGTATTCTAAAAAAAAAAAAAAGAACAATAAGTACTTATGTGATTCAATCTTAGGCCGACGGCCATAAATGATAACAATTAAAAAATATTTCAGTAACAAATATAAAGAATACAAATTAATAAAGTGTCTATAAAAAGACCCAAATTCTAGACAAGTAAAGAACTCTCACACACAGAAACTATAGTAGTCCATGATATTCTAGAAAACTATGGTTGTCGAAATTTATAGTAACTAGTTGCATCGTAGTTGCAAATCCATGTGATGTGTGGAAATATATAATTATTTTGAGATATGATATAATATATAATTTATTCTCTAAATTTTATTGTAGATAATTTGTTCTCTCTAAAAATTAAATAATTTTTAAAAGTAATTTCTATTTCTTTATTTTTACAAATATATAATTTATCATTTTTTTTATTGATATTATTATTTTTTGAAGTTGTCCATATTCTTCAAACTATTGTTATTGTAGAGTCCAAAGGCCCAAATACGTGTATTGGGCCTTGGGCTTGTCCGAGGAGGGTCAACAACGTAGAAAACGCAGGACTGTGAGCTTCACAAGTAGATTGTGATTATGAAGGCTGTGGGGGGTGGTCCGAGGAGGAATATACCCTCGGCTAAACAAAGCAAAGATCAAAGTGTATGTTTTGTTGTCTAGGATGATATACCAAAGAGTCCTATTGGTGAGGACATACACTATGAGTGTACAGGATAGATGGAAGCTAAAAATATCTAAAGGAAAGCTGCTACCACCGTGGCCGCATTAATGGAGAATTGGTGTTTGAACAGTGGCTTTTCAGCCTTACAATTATTACATGAAGGCTTCAGAAAAGTGCTGATGACACAAGTATCAACACCAAATATTTGGTTTGTACATAGAGGGTAAAGAAAAGAATATAAAAGGGAAAGAAGGCAATAAAAGAAGGAGATCGAAAAAATAGAGAAAGAACTACTGTAGCAACTTGGAACTAAATTTGTAATCAATTTGTGAATTAGTATGTAAGAGCTACTCTCCTCGGATTGAGCTGAGGATGTCTTTCTTTGAGAAAATCTACTCTATCCTTATTCTTTCAGTAATCTGGATCCGTTACATTCGTTCTTTAACTCATTAAAGCCTAGTTTTCTAACCCACTCTCTATAATTCATTGTTTTAGGCTTTTTGGGCCTAAGTCCATTCATCTTGTGGGCTACGAACACAAATTTCGTCCTTACAATTGGCGCTGTTTGTCGGAAATTATGGTGTGATAGTGAATTTGACATTCAACTATGGTAGGATCAGGTCCGAACCTGGCAGAGTCTGGTGGTTCCCAACTTCACGATCACTTTCTTCATCTTGAACGAGAAAGAGACCGTGAGTGAAGCGTGCATACCATTCATACTGGCAGGAGTCAGTTTCGAGATGAGGGCCACATCCCTCATACAGATAATACCAGGAACATGCAGCGGGAAATTGATCACTTAAAGAGGAAGTTGCGCCACGAGCGGAGAAGGCGAAGTCCTTCCATTTCTGACATTTCTTTTGATGATGAAGAGAACGACAGTTATAAGCACAAGTCAAGGACTCCTCCTAGTGAATCTTTCTCACATGATGAGGAGTACCATCATGAACATAAGAGTAGAAACTCATCTTCCAAGGGCTTTGGAAATGATGTTATGAGTAGAGCACTTACCCAGATTTTCAGGTCACCCTTCATGTGCAAAATCGAGGGAGGAAGGCTTCCTCGACAATTTACCTAGCCCATATTCACCATGTATAATGGTCGAATGGATCCTGTAGAGCACGTGAGCCATTTCAATCAGAGAATAGCTGTACACTCCAGAAATGAAGCTTTAATGTGCAAGGTATTCCCATCTAGCATGGGGCCTGTGGCAATGAGGTGGTTCGATGGCCTGGCAGCAAGTTCTGTTGGTTCCTTTAAGGAACTCACAAGGGCATTTTGCTCTCGTTTTATTACGTGCAGTAGGGTTCCTCAGCCCTTAGATTCTTTGCTGTCTCTATCCATGCGAGAAGGGGAGACCCTAAAAAACGTACTCAGATAGTTACTAGGAGATGTTCAATAAGATCGACGGAAACTTTGATGATGTGAGTATAAGGAATTTTAAAGTCGGCTTACCAGCTGAGCACGATTTAAGAAAGTCTTTGACCAAGAAGCCGGTGAGGAGTGTGCGTCGGCTAATGGATCGCATTGACGAGTACAAAAGGGTTGAAAAGGATCAACAGCAAGGAAAAGAAAAGGCTAAGGTTATCCCTCAGGAGAGTAGGGATTTTAGGTCGGACCATTATAACAATAATAGACCTCGGAGGGATTTTATTGGGCAATCTGGGTCCACAGCGCCTCAGGTGGTCAACATGGTGTTTCAAGAACCAGTGCTTCAAGTCCTGGAGAAGATCAAGAATAAGCCATACTTCAGATGGCCATAAAAGATAGGAGGAGGCCCAATAAAGCACAACCAAAGCCTTCATTGTCAATATCACCAGGAGCGGGGACATACCACCGAAGACTGTAGAACCTTGTGGAATCATCTGGAACTGCTGGAACGAGATGGCAAACTAAAGTAATTTTTGTATCGGCCCAACGACCAAGGAAACCTAGCAGGATCAGGTGCTCAGTGTAACGACCCAAGAAAAAGCGCTAGCCATATCTGCGCTATACCTCAAAAGGACTAGTCGCAATTGAGGCTCCTTGTAGTTGTTAATAAAGCCCAGTTTAACCCAGTAAATACCCGATGTGGGACTCATCACACACCCACACACATCACACAATCAATCAAATTGGGGCATCACAATCTCCCCCACTTAAATCCCTAACGTCCTCGTTAGGGCACACTTTGTGGGGTAGTGTCTTAGAGCCCACACGGGATTACTGGGCTGGCTCTGATACCATATGGAACGACCCATGGAAAAGTGTTAGCCACATTTGTGCTATACCTCAAAAGGATTAGTTGCAATTGAGGCTCCTTGTAGTTGTTAATAAAGCCTAGTTCAACCTAGTAAATACTCAATGTGGGACTCATCACACACCTACACACATCACACAATCAATCAAATTGGGGCATCACACTCAGGGAATGCTTCGTCGAGACCCCTTTTGGACACAATCCATGTCATCCTTGCTGCTTCAAGGAGAACAGGTTCTCATCTGTCTAGGGTGATGTCTGTATCTCAGCCATCTACCGAGGAGTCTGAACACGAGCCGAAGAGGGCTAGAGTAGGGTTTCGACTAGCATTGAGCTTCTCAGATAATGATAAGGCCGAAACCATACAACCACATGATGATGTCTTGGTAGTCATCCTTAGGATTGGGGGGTATGATGTGAAGAGGATACTAATAGACCAAGGTAGTAGGACTGAGATTATGTATCTAGATCTTTACAAATGGCTAAATTTGAAATCGGAAGATTTGACGAGTTATGATTCACCTTTGGTAGGTTTTGATGGAAAAGTCGTAGTTCCAAGGAGTCAGATCAGACTTCCAGTGCAGGCCGGATCAGAGGTGGTGGAAGTAGACTTTATTCTGGTGGACGCTTTTTCTCCATACACAACCATTATGGCACGGCCTTGGCTCCATGCTTTGGGGGCTGTTTCTTCCACCCTTCATTTGAAGGTGAAGTATCCATCCGGAGATTGAATTGAAGAACTGGTTGGAAGCCAGTTTATGGCTAGACAATGCTTAGTGGTCACAATTATGCGTCAGCCGGAGACCAGTTCCTCGGTCTCCACTGATATGGGCTTATAGCAATCAAGGACTCTGGTTTTATCCTCGGATGGGATAGCCGAGGAAGCAAAATATGAGAAGTTGGAGAAAATTTCTATAGATGTCGATCTGGAGAAGTTTTTTCAGATCGGAACTCAATTGCCTCCTCAGGAGAAGGAGGGATTGCTGGCGCTTTGTTAGGTTCTAAAAGTTTAGAACAATTGGCAAATTATGAACACAAACTTGTCTAGATATAGATCTTAGAGTCTATAGGTTTTATTATACAATGCTTATGGTGATTCAAGTCAAGATTCAAGAACAAGTAAGCTGCAGAAAGAAGAATTCAGAAATCCTGGTTCGAGCGATCGAGAAACAGGCTCGACCGATCGAGAATCGTATCTGCAGAATTTTAAGTTGGCCCAAACAACAATTCAAGCCCATTAAAGATTAGGGTTTCAGGTTTACTTGTCCCACTATATAAAGGAAACCTTAAGCACGTTTTTACAAGGCTTTTTAGAGAGAGAAGAGTGTGCCTCTTTTTTATTTTAGGATTTTGTTCCTAAAAAGCTCTCTCATATCTTCTACCGGTTTTATTCCTTAAAGAATCTCAAGATCCGGTATTGTTGAAGTTGCCGCCTTCTCTAGTTATCAAAAGTGCTGATGATCTAAACTTTCGAGGGTGGTCTTGGAGTCACAAACAGGAGTGTTTGTGTTGCTAAACTTTTGAGTGGGATCTCAAAGTCACAAATGTGGGTGTTTGTGTTTTTGCAAAGGCTAAGGAAAGAAGTAGTCCGTGGACTCGGAGCTATCATGGGGTCGTGGTAGTAAGTTTCCTACTCGAGGTAGTAATAGGATGTTAGTGGTCTAAGTCGCTATTATGTAAACTTCAATTCTTTCTAGTGGATTTGCTCTTTTACCTTGAGGATAGCTAGGTTAAATCCTCCCCAGGTTTTTTACCGGTTTGGTTTTCCCGGGTCATCATATCATTGTGTTCTTTATTTTTTTCACTGCTTTATTGTTTATGATTATTTGTGTTTAACCTAGATCTGAATAATAAAACTAAGTATCCACTTGATTAATTAATTAGGTTAAACAATCTAGTTTTACAAGGGTCTAAAAACTAATACGCTTTTTAGGAGGAATATTGATGTGTTCGCTTGGAATGCTTATGAAGCTCTTGGAGTGGATCCAGAATTCATTTGCCATCATCTGAACGTCAATTCAGCTATCCTTCCTAGAAAGCAACCACCTCGACACTCATCAAGGGAGCATTCTGATGCTGTTAAGGATGAGGTAAATAAGCTTAAGCAGGCTAAGGCTATTAAGGAGATTTTCTACCCTGAATGGATGGCTAATACAGTGGTAGTAAAAAAGAAGAATGGGAAGTGGCGAGTGTGTGTAGACTTCACGGATTTAAACAAGGCTTGCCCAAAAGATCATTTCCTCATGCCTCAGATTGATTAGTTAGTTGATGCAACGGTAGGCCATCCTCGGATGAGTTTCCTGGATGCTTTTCAGGAGTACACCAAATACCATTGGCTTTGCATGATCAGGGAAAGACCTCTTTTGTTACTCCTACAAGAAATTACCACTACAAGTTGATGCCATTTGAACTGAAGAATGTGGGGTTTACGTATCAGCTGGGAAAAAACATTGAGGTTTATATAGATGACATGGTGGTCAAGAGTAATTAGAATCCGAGCATGTTGATGACCTCAGAAATATCTTTGAAATCTTGAGAAAACACAAGCTGCTACTTAATGCTACTAAGTGCTTTTTTGGTGTCGGATTAGGAAATTTTTTGGGATACATGGTTACTCACTGCGGAATTGAAGTCAATTCAGATTAAATTAAAGCAATCAACAACTTACAGCCACCTCGGAATCCCAAAGAGGTCCAGAAGTTCGATTCATTTTTCGATCAACGGACAGATGCAGACCTTTCTTCCAGTTATTGAACAAGTGGAAGAAATTTGAATGGGCTGAGGAGTGCTTCTTGGCCTTCCAACAGTTGAAAGAGTATCTATCTCGGCCGCCCATTATGTCCAGACCTGAGGTGGATGAGGTTTTGTTT
The DNA here is from genome assembly GCA_033629205.1 of Lithocarpus polystachyus. Taxonomy (NCBI): domain Eukaryota; kingdom Viridiplantae; phylum Streptophyta; class Magnoliopsida; order Fagales; family Fagaceae; genus Lithocarpus; species Lithocarpus polystachyus. Next base: position 1,734,333 of record CM066166.1, read on the forward strand.
GCTTACATCGCTGTGGGTGGATGAGGTTTTGTTTGCTTACGTTGCTGTGGCTTTCCATGCAGTAAGCCTGGTACTTGTACGGGTTGATAATGGCATACAAAAACTAGTTTACTATGTGAGCAAGTCACTACACGAGGCTGAGGTCCATTACCTACCATTGGAGAAGGCTATTTTGGTGGTAATGCACGCCACTCGCAAGCTCCCCTGCTATTTCCAGTCGCACACAGTTGTGTTGGAGTGTCGATTACATGGGAAGGATTGCAAAATGGGATACGATCTTAGGGGCTTTTGACATCAAATACATGCCTCGCACCTCTATTAAGGGTCAGGTCCTAACTGATTTGGTGGTTGAATTTGCTGAGCATTCGCTAGAAGAAAGTGCCGAGAAGCTAGGCATTGATGAAAATTCAGTTGGCCTGATCTCTGTGCAAAAACCTTTATCTTGGAGGGTATACGTTGATGATGCAGCAAATCAAAGAGGATCGGAGTGGGGCTAGTTTTAATATCTCCTGAGAAGATCACTAATGAGAAATCTTTAAGATTAGGCTTCTCAGCCACAAACAACGAGATTGAGTATGAGTCTCTAGTGGGGGGGGAGGGGGATGGCCATGGTTCAAAGAATGGGCAAAAATTTGGTGGAAATGTTCTCAGACTCAAGATTGGTTGTTGGCCAAGTAAGAGAAGAGTTAGAGGCTAGGGATGAGAGAATGCAAGAGTACTTGAATCATGTAAAACAACTGCAATCGGGATTCGAATCTTTCAGCTTGCTGCATATCCCCCGGAGTGGAAATGCACATGTTGATTCTCTGGCCACTTTTGCGACTTCCTCGGCACAGGGCTTACCCCGAGTCATCCTTGATGCAGATTTGTACAAACTTATTGAAATGAAGAAGGAGAGTATCCATGACATTAGAGTAGCACCCAACTGGATGGATTCTATAGTGCTATTCCTCAAGGAAGATATCTTGCCAGAGGACAAATCAGAGGTTGACAAGATACGAAGAAAGGCTCTTCGGTTTTGGTTGTCCGAGGACCAAAAATTGTACAGGCGTTCTTTTTCTGGGCCATACTTGCTGTGCATACACCCTGAGGTATCAGAGCTGCTTTTTGAAGAGTTGCACGAAGGGATCTGTGGAAGCCACATGGGAGGCAGGTCTTTATCTCAAAGAGCCCTCACTCAAGGGTATTGGTGGCCAAACATGCAGAAGGAAACATAGGAGTATGTGAAGAAGTGTGATCAATATCAGAGATTTGCACCGAATATTCACCAACCAGGGGGGGTTCTTAATCCTCTGTCTAGCCTTTGGCCATTCGCCCAATGGGGTTTGGACATTGTAGGTCCTTTCCCTAAAGCAGCTAGGAATAAAAGATATCTGCTGGTTGGCATAGATTACTTCACTAAGTGGGTCAAAGTTGAACAATTGGCAAACATCAGGGACGTGGATGCTAAGAGATTTGTATGGAAAAACATTGTCACTCGGTTTAGAGTACCTTGCACACTCATCTTGGATAACGGTCTTCAATTTGATAGCAAGGCCTTCAGGAGGTACTGTTATGATTTAGGCATAACAAATAGGTATTCCACCCCAGTATATCCATAAGGGAATGGGCAGTCTAAGGCTGTTAATAAAGTCATAATCAGTGGGCTTAAGAAGAGGCTGAATGATGCAAAAGGAAAATGGATGGAAGAGCTGCCCCATGTCCTTTGGACTTATCGGACAACTCCTCGCAGGTCCATTGGGGAGACGCCCTTTTCAATGACTTATGAGGCTGAAGCTGTCATCCCCCTGGAATTTGGATTTCCAACGCTGAGAACGAGTTTTTTTACCCCGAGCAACAATGATGGACTATTAGGGAGAAGCTTGGACCTAATTAATGAGTGGAGAGAAAATGCCATGGTCCAATTAGCCTACTATTAACATAAGCTCAAGTAGGGATATGATGCCAATGTGAAGCTAAGGCCATTAGCACTTGGAGACTTGGTTTTAAGAAAGGTTATAGGTACTGCAAAGAACCCAACCTAGGGAAAGCTAGGACCCAACTGGGAAGGACCATATCGCATCCTATTAGTGGCTGGAATATATGCATATTACCTGGAGGATTTGGAGGAAAGGGTTGTACCACGTCCCTGGAATATAAATAATCTAAGAAGGTATTACTATTAATGAAAGTTTTGATTACTGCACTTAAGTTTATTACATTACATAACATGCATTCTTCAGTTCATTTTCACTAAGTGTTAAATAAAACCTTGGTCATGCTTGGTCTATGTGGTCTCTCGGACCACATACCTTGGGTAAATTAATACTTCAGTTCATTTTCACTAAGTGTTAAACAGAACCTTGGTCATGCCTGGTCTCTCGAACCACATACCTTGGGCAAATTAATACTTCAGTTCGTTTTCACTAAGTGTTACACAGAACCTTGGTCATGCTTAGTGTCTTGGACCACGTACCTTGGACAAATTAATACTTCAGTTCGTTTTCACTAAGTGTTAAACAGAACCTTGGTCATGCCTGGTCTCTCGGACCACAGATCTTGGTAAATTAATACTTCAGTTCGTTTTCACTAAGTGTTAAACAGAACCTTGGTCATGACTGGTCTCTCGGACCACATACCTTAGGTAAATTAATACTTTAGTTCGTTTTCATTCAGTGTTAAATAGAATCTTGGTCATGTCTACTCTCTCGGACCATATACCTTGGGTAAATTAATACTTCAGTTCATTTTCACTAAGTGTGAAGTAGAACCTTAGTCATGCCTGGTCTCTCGGACCACATACTTTGGGCAAATTAATACTTCAGTTCATTTTTACTAAGTGTTAAACAGAACCTTGGTCATGCCAAGTCTCTCGGACCACATACCTTGAGTAAATTAATACTTCAGTTCATTTTCACTAAGTACTAAGCAGACCTTGGTCATACTGGGATCGTCGAATTGCATGCTTTGGTTAAAATTAGTACTCCATATTATTTTGCAGAATGTAGTTTACTGAGTATCAAAATAAATCCCAGGTAATACACCACTTCTCGGATCGATTGCCACAAGTAATTTAATATTCTTGGTTATTTATCCAAATGATAGAAAAAATAAGAATTGTATGCCTTACTTATTTCTATTTTAATAAGTGTGTTGTTCATAAGATTCTCTTTGGCGCAAGCCTTTAATCGTTTGCTCTATTATTTTTACTTGTTCAATCTATCTGGATTAGCAGCAGTGCGTTACTATTAACCCTTATTAAGGAAAAAATAGCAGCAGTGCTTCTTAGATCTTATCAAAGGGGAAATTATTAATCACATCAACCAAGGAATAAGTGTTACAAGAGAGAAAAGTAAAGACAGGTAAAGTAGTGAAAAGTAAAGTCTTTTCATTAACTGAAAAAAAAGGAGTACATTGTATACAATGGGAAAATGCTACTACAAAATAAAAAAAACAAAACAAAACAAAAAATATAATAAAAAAACAAGTAAAACCCTAACACTAAGTATTGGCCTTGGGAGGAGGAGGGACTTCTTTCATATTTGGCTGAGAGTCTAAAACGTCCTTGGCCTTTGGGTCTGCCTCTGTGGATTTAGCCTCAGCCTCCTTGGTTTTTACTGCTGCATCCTTGGCCTTGGCAGTTTCTTTAGCTTCTATGGGGGGATTGGTTTCCGTACCCTTGCCTTTATCCTTGGCTACCTCACCCCCTCGGCCTTGGTCACTAGCTTGGCTAGATCCTTTGTAAGCCTCGAGGGGAGAGAGGTTGGCCTGAGTGACCAAAGTTTGATTAGAAGTTTTTGGGGCAAGGGTAGAGGGAGATGGGAGGCAGCCCGGGGTCTCACGGATATCAGGATGGTAGTATGTTCTCCCCGGCTACCTCCACTCCGAATCAGCAGGGACCCCGCAAGGTTAAGGGCCTCCACCCAAGTAGCCTTGCAGTAATCCCTGCATACTTCGGCCAGCTCCTCAATAAGCCGAATCTCGGTTTCTTCCACTCTAAGATTGTAAGAAGCTTGCCTTGAGGCCTTCGCTGCTTCCTTGGCTATCCGAGTGGAGGCTTTGGCCTTCTCCAGGTCGGCCTTCAGGTCCAAGACCAATTGCTTTTGTGTGGCAAGCTCTATCTCAGTGAGATAGAGCTTCTTCCGTTGATCTTCTGCCTGGTCCTGTGTGTTCTTTAGCCTGGCTTCAGCATTCTTCCTCGGTTCTTAATATTCTTGTTTCATAGCCCCCAAAGATTTCTCAACCTTTGCGTAAGAGTGGGCCTCAACCTTGGTTTGATTCCGGGCTTCCCTAATCCACTCATCGGCCACGAAAATCTGCTTGGTGACCTATATAAAAACAACAGAGAAATCCCATTAAGAAACTGCGAAAAGAAAGGGGGAGAGAATGAAAGGGGGCAACCTAGCATTTACCATAGCAAGGTCCCTCTTCAGGGACATGAAGAGGTCTGGCTGCCTGATATGCCTTAAAGCTTCCATGTCTTTAGGCAGGAGGAGAGGCTGTTCTAGGGCTTCAGCAATGTATGCTGAGTGCCCTTTCTAGAACTCTCGAATAGTGGAGTTCCGTGGGATTGGAGCATCATCCAATTCCAGGCGAGGAGCCTAGGGACATTGCGACTAGCGTATCTCGGCAACATTTTGGTCCTCCTTACTTTTCACGGAGGAAGCCTGTTTTTCCTTGGCATTCTTTTGTTGCTTTTCCCCTTTTTGAGGGACCACTTCACCTTTTTCCAGCTCCACCACCTTCCTTTTCTTCTTCAGATCAGGTTTGGGGTGTAGGCCGAGGGTGGATGTTGGAGGAAGGGGAGGGGGAAGGTTGTTAGGAACTTGGGATTTGGGGACATCCTTAGAGGACGATCCTTTGTTCCTTTCGCCCATAATGTCCCTCAAACCTCTCCTTAGATTCAGGGCCATTTCTTCCTCCTCTTCTGTACTCTCATCTACTCGAGCAACTATGATTTTGGCGAGGGAGCGGCGAAAGATCTGTCTAAGTTGCCCTCAGAACCCGAGACTTCCTAAGGCTCTTGTGCTTTTTCTTCTTCTTCTTCTTCTTCAAAATGAAACTGGTTTATTTCGGCCTCAAGTGAAAGCCGAGATGAGTCTGCCTCTTCTTTGGGAACTGCTTCCTTATGGGGAGAGCGATGGAGTGGCAGCTCAATTGGAGGGAGATCGTCTCGGGCATGGAAGTCGGGGATAGAGACGTTGATTCGGGCTAGCCTCGGATCTCCTGCCCCTACGGTGTTGCCTACGTCCTGGAAATTGTTCGATAAGGGCATAAAGTCCAGAATAAGGTGAACGGCCCGCAGTTGCCTGTCCACATTTATGAATATCTCGAATCTCAGCAACGTGTTGAGACTCTGAAAGTTGACAAGATTGAGCCTGGGAGTAACGTGCCTCTTATCTGCAACAACGTCCAAGAACAACATTAGTAAATCATATTGTCAAAGAGAAACAGTATATTAAGGATAAGCAAGACTAAGGAGCTAAAGTTCGAGTCAAGGGACCTAACCCTAGGGTTCCTAGCAGTGAAGGCTATCGTGCCATTCCCTGGAGGCAATCAGGTAGTTGTCCTTCATGCCTTTGTTGGACTTGGGAAGACACGATACAAGTCTGACAACATTGGACCTTGACTTGAGGTAGAACCTCGCATCAGCCAGTGAATGACACTCGTACATGTGTACGACGTCGTGCCATGTCAGCCTCAAGCCCATCATTTCGTTGAGAACATCGATGCTGCTCAAGACCCTAAATAGGTTGGGTGCGCACTAGTGAGGACACAGCCTATGGTTAAGAAGATAATCTTGGGTTATCTGGCCCATGGGGAGTGTCATCTCGCCTTCTACGATGACAATTATGGGCATGACCACCTCCCTTTTGCCCTTATTTGCAAGTATTTGGTCTGGGGAACAGTATTGCAGGGATACTCCCTGAGGGATATGATACTTAACCCTAAAACCCTTCATAGCGGCGGGAGAGTCTACCAGGTGCTTAAATCTACCCATGTTGGAAAATTTAGACCCCGGTTGATAGAATCAACAAGTTTTAAACCCAAGTTGTTAATTAGATTTATTATGTATAAAACTTGTTAAAATAAACTAACATCAATATCATGTCAATATAATGAAGCGGAAAAATAAATAAGACAAGATATGATGACCCAGGAAAATCAACGAAACAAATTAGTTTCATAGTTAAAAACCTAGGGGGAAACCTTCCAAAAAGCAATTCACTATAGTAAAGAGAAGTTTCAGATCTAGTACAAAACTTTTATCCCCAGACACTACAATCCCCGTAAATGAACTTATAGTAGAAACCTTCTACCGCTTTAGAACCTTTGAACTCTTTAATATATGAACGTCGCCCTTTTTGATGCATGGATCCCAGTACGTGACTCACTCCTTTGCACGAATCCTAATACATGACTCACTCACCAACTTGAGGAAGAAGAATATTGGCTGCAAAGTTCTTCACTTCATCAACAATGAAGATCAAGAAGCACTTGGTTACAAAACCCTAAGGCGCAAACATGCAATAACTTCTTTCAGAGAGAATAAGGCATCGGTCACTTTTTGCATATGTTCTCCTTGTATTCTCTTATGTGACGGCCTCTAAAATAAGCCTTATATATGTCTAGGGTTGTAATAAAAGAAACCCTACACATACATGTCCGCATGGGCCGAAAATCAAATTTGGAAATCTGAATTTTGTAATTCTCGATCAATCGAGAGGTGTTGAGAAGGTGTTAAGCCTATCTGTTGCGAGTTATCGAAAGCTATCGAGGGGATAGAAAACTGCTCATTCGATCGACCTAGCTACCAAGAGGTGTCGAGATTGCGATAAAAAGAAGCTAAAGAGCTTGATAGATAGTCTAGCTGTCGAGAGGTGTCGAGCAGCTATTGAGCTTTAAAAAATCAGCATTTCTTCACTTGTTTCTTGGATAGATTTGCATGGCTTCAATACTAGACTTGAACTCTTGTTCCTAAAAGTATTAAATACATCCTTGATCTACCTAATTACAAGTAAAGTGCATTTTGTCAAAGGATTAGCCAATTACATAAAATATATCCTTAACAACCCATTTGGACAAACTAAGAGAAAATAAGAAAAAAGGCCGACGTGACGGGCTGAGAAGAAAAGAACAAAAAAAAAAAAAAAAGTATAGGGACTTACAAAAATGAAAATAGGTGACACTTCAGGAACTTCTTGTGAGTTGGGGGATTTTAGAAATCTTCAAGGCTTGGAAATTTGAGAGATCATAGGAGTTCACAAGTTTGCTAAAGTAAGGGGAAAGTAAACCCACCAAGCGCTTTATATAGGAAGTGGGATTAAGTGGGCGTTATCTCGTTCAAAATTTGTGGAAAGCACCAGCCGTCTGATCTTCATCTCACCGTTGGATGAGGGGAACAAGACGCCGCTTGGAGCATTTATTGAGACGTTTCGGGCTTTGAAGCGTCAGGAGTAATTATGAGACATGCAAAGCGACGTCCTCATGTACAGAAATCAAAAGAAAAATGTAGGATTTACTCATTTACGTCAAAACCCCATTTTTCTCCTCGGATAAGAGGAGAAAACCGGAATTTTGAGGGGCTATTGTAGGGACCAGAGGCCTAAATACGTGTATTGGGCCTTGGGCTTGTCCGAAGAGGCTCAATTGTCCGAGGAGGGGTCAATAACGTAGAAAATATAGGACTATGAGCTTCACAAGTAGATTGTGATTATGAAGGCTGTAGGGGGTGGTCCGAGGAGGAATATACCCTTGGCTAAACAAAGTAAAGATCAAAGTGTGTGTTTTGTCATCTGGGATGATATACCAGAGAGTCCTATTGGTGAGGACATACACTGTGAGTGTACAAGCTAAAAATATCTAAGGTAAAACTGCTACCACCGTATTGAATGCTCTGCAGCTAACTTTTTGGCCGCATTAATGGAGAAGTGATGTCTGAACAGTGGCTTTTCAGCCTTACAACTATTATATGAAGACTTCAGAAAGGTGTTGATGGGACAAGTATCAACAAAAATTATCTGGTTTTTACGTGGAGGGTAAAGAAAAGAGTATGAAAGGGGAAGAAGGCAATAAGAGAAGGAGATTGAGAAAATAGAGAAAGAACTACTGTAGCAACTTAGAACCAAATTTGTAATCTACTTGTGAATCAGTATATAAGAGTTAGTCTCCTCGGATTGAGCCGAGGATGTCTTTCTTTGAGAAAATCCACTCTATCCTTATTCTTTTGGTAATCTGGATCCATTACATTCGTTCTCTAACTCATTAAAGCCCAGTTTTCTAACCCACTCTCTACAAATTCATTGTTTTGGGTTTTTTAGGCCTAAGTCCATCCATTTTGTGGGCTAGAAACACAAATTGCATCCTTACAGTTATTATTATTCATTATATTTTCTTAATTTCTTTTGGTACAACTAAAATTTTTAAGTTTCAAATTTCTCATTCTCTTAAGAAGATTATCATGATAATCAAAACTTATCACATAATTGCAATTGATATTACTCAAATAATTGATAATACGCTTAACACAAACCTTTCTTTTCTCATTCCCAAGTAAGTACATGAAGTGAACCAAAATGGATTGAATGGACCAAAGTGGACCAAATGGACCATAGTGGATCAAATTGGATCAAACAAGACCAAGATGGACTAAAGTGGACCAAAGTGGAAGGAATTGGACTGAGTTAGACAGAAGTGGACCGAATTCCAAACTATAATTATTAAACATAAATAAAAAAATTTAATAATAATTATAAAAATAAAGGGATGTAATATCATAATATATGATAAGTAATGTATTTCAATGTGATAGAAGTGATTTGTTGCAGAAGTAACATCAATTAGATTTATTATCACATTAATATTTTTAATAAAATAATTATGCATGCGTCTAGGATTCTATGTGCCTGTTGAAGATTATATTCAAGTTAAATTTGGTACCATGTAGAGAAAGTTAGTACACCACCAAAAAAAAAAAAAAAAAAAAAAAAAAACAGAAAACCACTTGCATGTAATATTTTATACAAAAAGGAGTAAGGAAAAAAACCATTTTTTAAGAGCCTTATTATCTCTGTCTCTTGAAATTGATGAAAATGACACACACACACACACACACACACACACACACACACACACATATATATATATATAATGACACACACACACACACACACACACACACACATATATATATATATATATATATCTAAGTAGAAGAAGAACTGAACCCTTCAACCTGACCTTGAATGCTATATACATATCATACGAATATGAATACAATGGTGGTATGAGATTTCTTTTGGGTGAGTGTAAACTATAAATAAAGGTGTTTCCACCCCAGGTGTTTGTATTATATGTATTTTCTATTATGAGTTTCAATTAGGTTCAAGAATATGTGAAAGTCATTTTACGTAGTGAAAGTGATGGTCATATCATGATTGATAAGTTATAATTAGTTTTGAGAATGAGAAAGACGTAATGTATTATTACATACATTAATATTTATATACATATTTTTTTTAAGAGATGTTGAAATATACATATTTATATACATTAATATTTGTTTTAATTGTGTTTCTATCTTGCATTGGTTGGGGTCGCACATGGGTTTGTTGTATTTGTTTCTAGTGGAAGGTTTGGCCGGTTGCAAAGTGGTTTGGTTGTGGAGAGTGGTGGTGCAATTGGGTCGCTGGTGGGATTTGACAGTTGGGCTTGGGGTTTTAGGTTTGGATATGGAATTTATACGAGTGTGTCAATAAAGGGGTGGAGGGTAATTTTGTCCTTTTAAAAAATGATTTCATGAGTGTGAATCATCGTGAGCCATGTGTCAACTTAAAAAAGAAAGAAAGTAAAATGGTCTAGTCCAAGTCAAATACCATGTCTGCACTTCAATAGGACACAGGTCATAAAGTAACAAACATAAATGGAATGACGAAAAGTATAATGTTTTACACATAAGCCATAAAGTAACAAACATAAATGGAATGACGAAAAGTATAACGTTTTAAAAAGTTTAAAAACTAAAAACAAACATTTGAAAGTTTAGAGGCAAAAACAAACTTTTGTAAACATTTTAGAAACGAAAATGATATTTTACCCTTGATTTTATCAATAGATACCAGGGTATCATGACCACAAAAAGAGGCATCTTATCAGCATGTGTTCAAAACTAAAGGCAAGGATTTTTCAAAAGGCCTAATAGTAAATTGTTGGGTCCAAAATAATATTATCACCAATATTATCAATCCAACATAGTAATCATACATAATAACAAAAATATTTACATGGAAAAATCTTTCTCCTTGAAGGGAAAAATCACTGGACAAACTCTGAATCAATTCACTATTATCAAATTAATTACAATAATTCTCAAGTTTATGCCTAACTTGAAATTCACCAAATACAATAATAAATCCTCTTATGTATGTCTCATGGCTAAAGAAAAACTTCTTATTTGCTTTACTCCCCTCATATACACTAATTATTTATCTTGAATGCTGCAACAGTGTACTCTCTATTTTCTTCTCCATACACAACTTTTTTTTTTTTTTTTAAATTTCTGGCACACAACCAAAATAACATATAATTGTTTTTATATATAAGACAATCCCCAGCCCTCTGCTCCTATTTCAAGTTGAAAATAGGATTCTTCATACTTGGCTGCCAAGCACAGTTCTAATATAAACATGTGTTTTCCTATTTCTAATAGGAGTTGTCCATCACGTGGCTCTCTTGCCACTAAAGTGGGCTGGACCCACAACATAAACATCTTTGAATTGTCTTAGTAGTTGAGTGTGTGTAACAAAACTCTTGATAATGAGCAATGGACCGGAGTAAGGGTTAATCTTTGTTAATGCAATTTGAAAATGAGACAAAAATATGGTTAAGTTATATCATACATCATATACTATGCAATAAATGTTGAGTTTAGAAATTGTGGTTGTGCCAAGTGGCTTCACCAAATTACAACAATATTTTGAATAAAAACATTATTTTAGATAGATACAATAACTTATTTGTTCTTATCAATTTATTTATATAAAATAACAATAAGTTTTTTTTAACAAAGCATGCAACAAGCATCTAAGTTTTAATTAATGAAGCCAACAACTTATTTGTTGTTATCAATTTCTTTAAATAAAGTAACTATAAGTGTTTTAACAAAACATGCAGCATGCATTTTAGATAAAATAACAATATGTTTTTTTAACAAAACATGCAACATGCATCTATGTTTCAATTGATAGAGATAACAACTTATTTGTTCTTATCAATTTCTTTATATAAAATAACAATAAGTGTTTTTTAACAAAGCATGCAACATGCATCTAAGTTTTAATTAACGGAGCCAACAACTTATTTGTTTTTATCAATTTCTTTAAATAAAGTAACTATAAGTGTTTTAACAAAACATGCAGCATGCATTTTAGATAAAATAACAATATGTTTTTTTAACAAAACATGCAACATGCATCTATGTTTCAATTGATAGAGACAACAACTTGTTCTTTTCATTTTCTTTAAATAAAGTAACAATAAGTGTTTTAACAAAACATGCAATGTTAAAATGCATCTAACTTTTAGTTGATAGAGACAACAACTTATTTATTATTATCAATTTCTTTAGATAAAGTAACAATAGGTTTTTTAAATTAATCGTGCAACAAGCATCTATGTTTCAAAAATTTAAATCCTACTCCAACTAAAATATATTTTTTAAAATTTTAAGATTTATATATATTCACCAATGGTTTTCTCAAAGAATCTCTCTTGCACCCTTTATTTTTGTTTGTTTTTTGTTTTTTTGTAGCTGCAACTTACACATATGTATTTGCATTAGAAGGATATACATGTTTTATAGATTCATAGGAGTTGATAAATTTATATGATATTGTCTCTCTCTCTCTCTCTCTCTCTCTCTCTCTCTCTCTCAATTTTTTTTCCTAATAAACAACTATTCTCATTAATTATTAAATTAATTTTTATTAATGTTTAAGATATATTTCCAAATAACAATAGTTTAATTTACGTAAAACTTTATCATTTAAATTTTAAAAAATTTAAATTCTTTTCAAACTAGAAGTCTATTAGAAATTCTTTTTAACGTCCTTTCCTAGAAAAATATAATAACAAATAAATAAATTCTAAATTGAAATCAGAAATCTCACACAATACCCCACACTTTTTTTCCCCTCAAGTTACATCTTACGTTTTTATTAATTATTTAGAAACATTTTATTGTTAGAATATATATCCTTGAATCAAGGGATAATATTTAATTATAATTTAATTTAGCTAAAATTTTATCATCTAAATTTCAGAAATTTAAATCTTGCTCCAACTAAAAATCTATTATCCAAATTTCAAAACTTATACCAATGGTCTTTCCATAAAATCCTTCTTGCACCCCACGTTTTTGTCCATTTTTCTTGTTTTTGTTTTTGTTTTTTTGTTTTTTTTTTTAAGTTGCAACTTACACATGTATTTCTATATGATAGTTTTGATTAATTAAATTCATCTTACTTATTGTTATTTGTTTCTAAATTTTCATGTATGGATATTATGTTAAGGGAAGTCTACTATATATAGAAGTAAAACAAATGACACTCATTTAAGTTTTTGGTTTCTCTTTGGCAAGTTTATTTTATTTATTTTATAAATTCTCAAATTTTGAATTATTTTGTGTGTTTTAGGTTTTGGTTATTCTATGTATTTAGTTTATAAGTGGTTTAATTTTTTTTCAATTGACTATCACTACGTGAAATGGTTTAAAATTTTACAAGTTGTTGAATGTTTAATGTATATATAAAGACTAATAATACTAATCTTTGTTTATATCTATTTTAGCACAAAAAAAAAATGTTGTTCTTATCTCTAGGGACGAAGAGTGCCTATAAATATATATATCAGAATTGTCATTTATTTGAGTTCAGAAATTAATCGTACTTCTTGATTCAGCTAATAATCATTAAAGACCTTGGAATGAGGTAGCTCTATCTCCTCCTTAAGTTAAACAAAGCTATGTGATGTTTCTTTTCGCTCACATAAACGCAAAGTTGATTCTAATTTCTAAATAACAAAAAAGCAAACGCAAATTTCTCTAAAATTAAGTAATAATGACTCATTTAGTTATTATTTTCTCAAAGTATACACACACACACACACACACATATATATATATATATATATATATAATTCAGGACTAAATCCGTGCATTGCACGAGACTTTCACTGGTTATATTAAATGTAGTGGAAATTGCAAATGTGAGCATCTCAAAGTAAACACGAAAGAGTAGTATCAAAGAAACCTTCACAAAATAAAATTTTAAAAGTTGTTGAATGTTTAATGTATATGATAAAGACTACTACTTCTAATCTTTGTCTTACATCTATTCTAGCATAAAAAAAAAATATATATATATATATATATATATATATATTTGTCACCTACAACTAACATGAAATAAGGAAGCGTCATCTCTTCCTTATGATAAACAAAAGGAGAAAATTGGCCTTTGCCCTTTTCATGCAAACTTTTCAGCAAAATGTTCATGTTCTAAAACTAATTAAAGAAATGCCCCTGTTTTGAACTCGATATTCTAAAACTCAAATTTCAATTAAAAACTCGATTCACCCAAAATTGAGTTATAGGCAAAAACTTGAAAAAATTTACATGAAACTCAAGTTCCTTGAATAGAACTCGAGTTCATGGAACTCAAGTTCTATGTAAATTTTTCAAGTAACTCGATTTTGAGCAAATCGAGATTTTTATTGAAACTCGAGTTTTAAAAAAAGGAGTTTCAAAACAGGGGCATTTTCTTAAATAGTTTCAGAACAGGGGCATTTTGCTAAAAAGTTTGTGCGAAAGGGGCAAAGGCCAATTTTCTCCATAAACAAAGCATTTTGCTATTTTTTTTTCTTTTTAACCAAGTAATATTATAATAATGCAGAGTTCTCTATAAATGACAAGTGCAACTTACTAATGAGTTATCAAAAAAAGTGAACGAGGTTTATAACATGGTGAGTTTTAGGTTCTATTTCTGTCTTTTGTTTTTTTTTTTTATAGTCTTTCTTAAGCCAACCCATTGTATTGGTCACCAATGCCTGCCAAAGCAACAACATGTTGCCCTATTCATCTTTGGTGATTCATTATTCGATGCTGGAAACAATGACTATATCAACACCACCACTGATAACCTAGCAAATGATGGACCGTATGGGGAGACCTTCTTCAACTACCCCACTGGAAGATTTTCTAATGGACGTCTAATCCCAGATTTTATTGGTAAAATGCTATTAATCATCATTGTCTTTTTTTTTTTTTTTTTTTAATTTAAATTGTTAGTACATTGTGTTAGGACATATGTGTTTCACTTGCTAGGAACATATGTCCATATTTTGTATAGTTGGCTAATCCTTTGACAAAATGCACTTTACTTGTATTGGGGTAGATCTAGGATGTGTTTAATACTTCAAAGAACATGTTGTTCAAGTCTAGTATTAAAGTCATGAAGATTGGACCAAGAAACAAGTGAAGAAAAGCTGTTAGCTAAAGTTGGACAGATAGCTCGACAGCTTCTCGACAGATAACTATCTATCAAGGTTTAATGAGGCTCGACAGATACTATCTATCAAGGTATCTATTGAGGTTACGGAAATCAGGATTTTCAGATCTGATTTTCGACCCATGCTTATGTATTTGTGTAGGGTTTCTTTTCTCACAATTTTAGACATATATAAGGCTTATTTTAGAGGCCGTCACATAAGAGAATACAAGGAGAACATATGCAAAAGGTGACCGAAGACCTTATTCTCTCTGAAAGAAGCTATTGCGTCTTTTGCACCTTAGGGTTTTGTAACTAAGTGCTTCTTAATCTTCATTGTTGAAGAAGTGAAGAACTTTGCAGTCAACAATCTTCTTCAAGTTGGTGTGTTAGTCACGTACTGGGAGCCGTGCATTTTTGGTTAGTCATATACTAGGATCCATACATCAAAAGGGTGACGTTCATATATTAAAGAGTTCAGGGGTTCTGAAGCGGTAGAAGGTTTCTGCTGTAAGTTCATCTATGAGGATTGTAAAGTTTAGGGACAAAGGTTTTGTACTAGATCTGAAACTTCTCATTACTATAGTGGATTTCTTTTTGGGAAAGTTCCCCCCCAAGGTGTGAAACAAGTTTGTTTTATTGGTTTTCCTGCGTTATCATATCTTGTCTTATTTACTTTTCCGCTGTATTTATTTTTTTTTTGACGTGATATTGATGTTTATTTTTTTTAATAAGTTTTATTCATAATTGTTAGGACATATGTATTTCACTTGTTAGGAACATATGTTACTACTTTATGTAATTGGCTAATCCTTTAACAAAACTCACTTTACTTGTAATTGGGTAGATCTAGGATATGTTTAATACTTCAAGAAATCTTGTTTCAAGATCAAGTGTTAAAGCCATGTAAGTCTGTCCAAGATTCAAGTCAATAAAGCGTCTGTCATTAAAGCTCGACAGTTGCATCTACTGAGTTTAAGAAAGCTGTTTCAGCCCGTGTGCTCGACACCTGCTCGACAGCTCCTATCTGTCGAGGTTTAAGAATTTCAGAATTCTGATATGATTTTCTTAGGATCCGTGAATATGTCTTTAGGCCTTCTTTTCTCTTAACCCTAGACATATAAAATGATTATTTTAAGGGCCGTCAAAGAGTTTACAAGTTGCACAAGCATTGAGCAAAGTCTGTTCAAGCAAATTGTGATCGGAGACAAAGTTTTGTCCTAGTTCATCTCTTGTGAAGAAGTTGCTGTGTATGTGTACTGTAGGGTTTTGTGACCAAACATCTTTTGGATCTTAATCGTCTAGATGAACTAAAGAACTTTGCAGCCAACAAACTTCTCTAGTTGGTGATTGAAGTCGCGTACTAGGATCTACGTAATTGGTTAGTCACATACTTGGGAGTTATGCATCAAAATGAGAAATTGTCACTACAGAACAAGTCCAATTGGATATTGGGGTAAAGGTTCAACTGTAGGTTGGTATAAGATACTGAGATTTCTTTACTTGTAACCGTTTGTTGTGATAATAGTGGAATTTTGGGAGTGGTGAGCTTAAAATCACCTAGTGGAGTTTTTACCATATTAGTTTTCCTCATTCGTATACAAATCACTATGTCATTTAATTTCCATTGCATATTTAGTTTAATTGGTGATTTGTTTGTACTACCATGCTTATTGCATGTAACTAAACCTAATTAATTCACTTGACTAATTAATTGGTTAATTCATCACAAGGAGTTAATACGTTTTTTTTTTCAGCCTATCAATAATAAATTTAATTAACAACTTGGATTTAAAACTTGTTAATTCTATCAACCGGGATCTAAATTTCCTAACACATCGATTGTTGAAACTTTATTACAATTGAGTTTGCAAAGTTTGCAAACTACCTTACACCACTTCTATATCCCGGTTGTGATACATATACTGATGGGTCAAACTTTGCTTCTGGCGGAGCTGGGGCTCTTGTCGAAACTAACAAATTATTGGTATGTATCTTTTACATTAAGTGTGTGTATATATATACACACGTGTACAATACTGACATTGAAATTTCACTCTCCAATCCTTATTGATAGGACAAGGAGATCTCCTTTTGTTCAATGACTATCAGTATTAAGTAGGCAGCATTTTTTTTTTTAAAGAAGAAATTAGGCAGCTTAATTAAATGTTCAGTGTAACTGATCATATCATGCTGAATAAAACTTTGAAATTTCACTCTCCAATCCTTATTGATAGGACAAGGAGATCTCCTTTTGTTCAATGACTATCAGTATTAAGTAGGCAGCTTTTTTTTTTTTTTTTTTTAAAAGAAGAAATTAGGCAGCTTAATTAAATGTTCAGTGTTATTGATCATATCATGCTGAATAAAACATTGAAATATAACTCTCCAATCCTTATTGATAGGACAAGGAGATCTCCTTTTGTTCAATGACTATCAGTATTAAGTAGGCAGCTTTTTTTTTTTTTTTTTTTTTTTAAAGAAGAAATTATGCAGCTTAATTAAATGTTCAGTGTAATTGATCGTATCATGCTGAATAAAACTTTGAAATTTCACTCTCCAATCCTTATTGATAGGACAAGGAGATCTCCTTTTGTTCAATGACTATCAGTATTAAGTAGGCAGTTTTTTTTTTTTTTTTTTTTTAAGAAGAAATTACGCAGCTTAATTAAATGTTCAGTGTTATTGATCATATCATGCTGAATAAAACATTGAAATTTAACTCTCCAATCCTTATTGATAGGACAAGGAGATCTCCTTTTGTTCAATGACTATCAGTATTAAGTAGGCAGCTTTTTATTTATTTTTTTATTTATTTTTAAAAGAAGAAATTAGGCGGCTTAATTAAATGTTCAGTGTAATTGATCATATCATGCTGAATAAAAAAATAAATATATAAATGATAGATAGGCTTGAAATTTGCATTGCCAATAGAGTTTTAACTAAATTATCTGATTGATTAACAGTGAAGTATGCAAATCATACGGTAGCAAACTAGAGATTTTTGGCTTCCTTCTAGAAATCTTTTAAGTTCTACCCACTTATCTCTGGACTGGCATATGAAAAAAGGATGTGAAAAAAAAAAATGATGAAGAAGATGAAGCAAGAAAGAGTCACAGTGAAATCAAGAAGAAGAAGAAGAAGTGGGTTCAGAGCCTAAATAAGAAGTGGCCAATCTGATTCATTTTATTAGGACTTTTTAAAACTACACTATAAAAAATTTATTTATTTATAGTATTATTTATATCTATTATGATATATATTTATCTTGTGTGTAATTCCGGAATGGTGCACTAGTACATACTGGAATTGAAATAGTCCATTCTAATAGCAAATCCGAAACACTCTTTGAAATAGAATTCAAAACTTTAGATGACATTGAAATGTCACATGTTTTAAAATGGTCACATGTCGGCTCCTTTCTAATGCTCTTGTGTACGGGATGGAGACCGCACCTAGCCTCTAGCAATAACTCATGTTAAAATAGTGTGCTTGCAATAATAAATTATCCAAATTTCAAATGCCTGAATAGGCCATATTTTCCTAATCTTCTTTTCCTTTAATTTTTGGGGCAGGTGATAGACCTAAAAACTCAACTACATTATTTTGAGAAATTGGCGAATCAGTTGAGGAAAAATCTATAGGACATGAAGAAGCCAAGAAATTATTGGCGAGAGCAGTTTACTTAATTAGCATTGGCAGCAATGATTATTTTGCCCTCTCCACCTCAAATTCCAGTGCTCTTCAAACCTTCTCTCCGGAAGAATACGTAGATATAGTGATCGGCAACTTAACAAGTGTGATAAAAGTAATAACATTCAATATTCAAAAAAAATTGTCATTCTATTTAATTCTTGTTTTTTTACATTCGCAAAAAATTGTTATTCTAAATAACCATATCTTGATGTGCTAGGGAATATATTAGAAAGTTGGAAGGAAAGTTGCGATGCCAAACTTGGCACCATTGGGCTGTTTGCCAATTACAAGAGCACTAAATACGAATAACACAGGTGCATGCATTGAGGGACTTTCAGCACTAGCGAAATTGCACAATGAAGCACTTTCTAAATCCTTGCAGGAGCTAGAAAATCAACTCGATGGATTCAAATATTCAATAACCGATAAATACACTTCTCTAAGTGAAACCATAAATTTTTTTTAATGGTTTCACTTAGAGAAGTGTATTTATCGGTTATTGAATAAGTGAAACCATAAATAACCCTTCAAAATATGGTATGTCAATCATTTTCATAGTGCATAATGTATTTTAGTTCGATCACAAACTAAAAGTGTCTCTGTTTTTATTTTATTGTGAAGGTTTCAAGGAAAGCAAGATTGCATGTTGTGGAACTGGTCCATATAGAGGAACTTTTAGTTGTGGGGGGAAGAGATCTATCAAAGAATACGAATTATGTGAGAATGTTAGTGAATATGTGTTCTTTGACAGTATTCATCCCACCGAAAAGGCCAACCAACAAATCGCTGAGCTAATGTGGAGTGGAACTCCTAATATCACAGGACCTTACAATCTTGCAGTATTATTTGAAAACTAAGAAATGTAGATTTGTTTTAAAAAAAAAAGTGAATCAGGTTATGGTATAATTAAAATCTAAATAAGAATTTTATTCTCATACCGAATTAATAAATATATTCAATATTTTATGTTGTATGATCATGCTCTCAACACTTAAAAAAGAGTTTTACTAATCAGCTATGTAATTTCTATCAAGTGTGTCAACAGAGGGAGTGAGGGGTAATTTGGTCTATTTAAAAAATAATTTTCATGCGTGCGCAAATCATTGTAAGTCATATGTCTATTTCTTTTTCAGAAAGTAAAATGATTCAATCCAAGTTAGATACCATGTCAACACTTCATTAGGCCGTATAAGACAAATACTAATAGATTTAAACAAAAGGATGAACAATATAACATTTTAGAAAGTTTAGGGACTAAAAACAAACATTTAAATGTTTAGAGACGAAAAACGAACTTTAGTGAAAGTTTATAAACGAAAATAATATTTTACCCTTAATTTTATCAATAAATACCAGAGCATCATGACCACAAAAAGAGGCATATTATCAGCATGTGTTTAAAACTAAAGAGCATCATGACCACAAAAAGAGGCATATTTTCAGCATGTGTTCAAAACTAAAGGCAACTGGAGTAGGATTTTTCAAAGAATATCATTGTGACATGTAAAAGGTCCAATGGTAAACTATTGGATCCTAAAAAATATTATCAATTTAAAATAGTAATCACACACAATAGCACAAATATATATTTACATGAAAAAACCCTTTTCTCATTGAAGAGAAACACCATAGGACAAACTCTAAATAAATTCACTATTATTAAATTAATTACAATAATTCTCAACTGTATGCCTAATTTAAGATTCACCAAATTCAATAATAAGTCCTCTTGTGTATGTCTCACAGTTATAAAATATCTTCTTATTTTTTATACTCTCACATAGACTAATTAATTATTTCAAAGGTGGCAACAACTTTCTCTCTCCTCTCTATTTTCTTCTCCACATACAACTCTCTCTCTCTCTCTCTCTCGCCTATCTTCTTTTTCGGACACATGACCAAAACAACATACACTACTAAAATCGCGAGCTATCGCCACATTTTTTTAGCTGCATTTGCAAAAAATGTGGCTATAGGTAATCTATAGTCGTGTTTTAAAAAATGCAACTTAAACTACTGACCTATAGTTGCGTTTTTAAAACGAAGCTATAGGTTAAGTATATAGCCACATTTCTAAGTACTTTTAGTCACATTTTTTTGGATAGGGTCAATTGCTGCGTTCAAAAAGCGTAGCTATAGGTCCAATTGAATAATTTTTTATTTTTAAAAAAATAAGACCTATACCCACATTTAAAAAACATGGCCATAGCCAACCTAAAGTCTCTTTTTTAACAAACATGATTATAGACCTCACCTATTACGACACTTAGAAAGGGCCGCAATAGGTCATTCCTAAATAAATAAATCAAAAGTTACACTACCTATTACGATTAGGGGTGTGCACAGAGACGCCGTCACCAATCCAACCGATCGGCACTGATCTTCCCGCATCGCCACCGCAACCAACCAACGAGCTGATGCCAACGATTGGAGCACGGATGGAGTTCCAATGCCGGTGCGATGCAGTCATCGAAGCAGAAAATTCGAAACCGAGTCTCGCTGAATGGAACCAATACATGTATATAATTTTCAGATGTTTGGATATGGTGTCGTTTAACCTAGTATCCATTTTAATTTTTTTTTAATAAAACATCGTCGTATTGGGTGTTATTAAAAAAACAAAAAACAAAAAACAAAAACAAAATGGTGTCGTTTTATTCTAGGTTTTTAGATTTCTACCCTAAGTATAAATTCATTCTTTTGCTTTCAGAACCCTTATCTCTCTCTCTCGCTGTCACCTCTCGCCTACCTAACGCCTCGCCTCTGAGCTCTCGTCATTTGACTTGACTGGCCTTTGCAGCAAGCACTCACCTGTCATCAGCTCACGGTGGCAAACCACTGGTAAGCCACTAAGCCCCTCTCCTCTATCACGACTCGGCAAAAACAAAAAGTCCAAACTAAGCTTATAGTTTATAGCACTTGTTTCCATTGTTTGGATTCAAAACAAAAAGTCTTATCATGTTTTTTTAATCATTTTTTCAACACTTGTTTGGACTTTGGAGTGTTACATTGTTACTTTAGTCCCACTTTATTCTTTAAGTAACTTACTTGCATGGTTGCATTGCATGAGCTTGTTAATTAGTGACTCGGTGTGTCACAGTCTACTTTTCAGCATTTTAATTTTTAAGGGAGACAGAGATTGAAAGAGTTTTCACTTTCAATCCTTCACAGAGAGGTAATCACTAATCACTCATTATATTCAGCATTTTGATTTTAAATTTTTAGTACTTAGTAACAACTACTTTATGTTTATATATAAAATTAACTTTTATTTTATATTTATATTGAGAACAATATAATGAATTCCTCATTAATATTAGTGACATTCATTGATTGAGAGTGAGCTATTTGATATTGTATTTGTTGGAAAAATTATAATTTGATATTGTTGTGGAAAATTTGTTTTTTGTTGATTGGAAATTTTTTTATTAGACGGATGTCGATGCTCCACTTAGATTTGGTGCCTTTGGGGACCCTAACCCACCTTCTCCTAGTCTTGGTATTGCTAACTTACAACACCAATTGGACTTGGTGCATCACTTCCCCCACTGTCACCTAAACAAGGTGGTTAGGGCCCATCTATAGTATGACAGCACTTCATTAAGTTGGCTGGTCTTGATCCCAAGAAGCCTAGGTCTGAATGCAAGTATTCT
The DNA here is from genome assembly GCA_033629205.1 of Lithocarpus polystachyus. Lineage (NCBI taxonomy): Eukaryota > Viridiplantae > Streptophyta > Magnoliopsida > Fagales > Fagaceae > Lithocarpus > Lithocarpus polystachyus. Next base: position 1,756,204 of record CM066166.1, read on the forward strand.
AAAAATCAATATAATTGCCATGGTAAGAAAAAGGGTACTTTAAGCATGTTGCAAAACATGAAGGTGTGTAAGAAGTAGCCTTTTCCCTGTGATGATAAGCAAAAAACTTTATCTTTCCAAACTAAAAGGGAAGGGGAAAGTGGTTCAAATGTGTTAGTGGTTGCAAACTATAGTGAAGAGAGGATAAGGTTGGCGTTGGCAAGGGTGATCGTTATTGATGAATTACCTTTTAAATTTGTGGCGCGTCAAGGCTTCCTATTCCCTATCGCACTACTATTGCAAGGGTTTGTGTGAAGATTTATTCTAGTGAGGTGGATATTTTAAGAAGGGCTTTGGTTGGGCAAAGGGTTTGTGTGACAATGGATACTTGGACGTCCATACAAAACTTGAACTACATGGTAGTCACCGCACACTTTATTGATGGGGATTGGACTTACCAAAAAAAAAATCTTGAACTTTTTTCCTATAACTAATCACAAAGGGGTCACAATAGGTAAAGCAGTTGAGTTATATTTGTTGAAGTGGGGTATAGACAAGTTGTTTACAATTACCGTGGACAATGCTAGATCTAATGATGTGGCAATTGATTATGTGAAGAAGAAAACAAAAGAAAGAGATAGTAGCATATTGGGTGGTAAGTTCATGCATATGCGTTGCTGTGCGCATATCTTGAATTCGATAGTGCAAAGTGGGTTGAAGTCCATTCATGAATCAATTGCCAAGGTTTAGAATGCGGTGTGATATGTGAGAGCCTCTCCCGCAAGGTTTAAGAAGTTTCAAGAATGTGTTGAAAATGAGAAAATTAAAGCCAAATGTTTGTTGTCCCTCGATGTGCCAACAAGGTGGAATTTGACTTATCTCATGTTAGATTGTGCTTTGAAATTTGTGAGAGCGTTTGATTGGTTGGAAGAGGAGGATGGACATTACAAACTTTATTTTTGTGAAGCAGATGGAAATAGGAAAAAGCCCATTGGTCCTCCTAACTATCTTGATTGGGAAAATGTTAAGACCTTTGTGAAATTTCTTGGCATATTTTATGAGGCAACACTTAGATTTTCTAGGTCCTATTTGTCACTTCTAATACATACTTCCATGAGCTAATTAGCATTGAAGATTAATTGCAACAGTTGTGTAGTGTTGATGGGGATCCACTTTTGAGGAGTACGGCGGTAGAGATGAAAAAAATATATATGATAAGTATTGAGGAAGTATATATAATATCAATTTGATTCTTTTTGTTGCTGTTGTTCTTGACCCAAGGTATAGATTGAACTATGTCAAGTTTTGGTTTAGGGAGTGGTATGAAAAGGACAAGGGGGATGCGATGAGTTCTAAGGTTCGGGATGCAATGAAGAGGTTGTATGTGGAGAGAGTGGGTCAAAATAGAGTCTCGAGTTCTAGTGGTAGTGGTAGTGGTGCTTCATTGTCTAGGGACTCCAAGCCAAGTGTTGGTAATGCTTTATTGTCTGATTGCATTAAAAGCTATAACAATAGGTTTAAGTAACACTTGGCGAATGATAACAGTGTGGAAAGAAAATATAAGTTGGATAGGTATTTGTTGGAACTGATGACCTTGATGTGGAAGATTCTGACATCTTGATATGGTGGAAATTGAATTCTTCTAGATATCGAGTCCTTTCCCAAATTGCCTGTGATGTGTTGGCTATTCTTGTCTTTACAGTTGCATCCAAGTCTGCTTTTAGTATGGATGGCGTGTTTTGGATTAGTTCCATAGTTCTCTATCTCCTAATACAGTTAAAACCCTTATTTGTACCCAAAATTGGTTGAAGGATGCAAAGAAAAAAAGACCAATAAAGCTTCGGGAGTGTATTGATAATGTGGAGGATATGGATGATTTTGAGATTGACATTAGTAAAAAAAAAAATATATATATATATATATATGTTCATTTTGTTTGTTGTATGTATCAATTGTTTATTTATTTGCTCAATGCTTAAGAATCATTTTGTTTTGAATGGGATTGTAGAAATTACATCGGTTTGCCCAATGCCTATAGAGGAGGATCCATGCACCGTTGTGTTGGATGATGATAAGTGATGTGCTGCTCTTTGCTTGGAGTTAGTTAGTAGTTAGTATTATGTAAGTATACTTGCTATTATCATTCATTTGCGCTAATTATAAATATTTTATTGTTCATAAAATAAGGGTGGTGAGTTCATGCATATGCGTTGTTATGCGTATATCTTGAATTTGATAGTGCAAAGTGAGTTGAAGTCTATTCATGAATCAATTGCCAAGGTTCGGAATGCGGTGTGATATGTGAGAGCCTCTCCCGCAAGGTTTGAGAAGTTTCAAGAATGTGTTGAAAATGAGAAAATTAAAGCCAAATGTTTGTTGTCCCTCGATGTGCCAACAAGATGGAATTTGACTTATCTCATGTTAGATTGTGCTTTGAAATTTGTGAGAGCATTTGATAGGTTAGAAGAGGAGGATGGACATTACAAACTTTATATATGTGAAGCGGATGGAAATGGGAAAAAGCCCATTTGTCCTCCTAACTATCTTGATTGAGAAAATGTCAAGACCTTTGTGAAATTTCTTGGCATATTTCATGAGGCAACACTTAAATTTGTTGGGTCCTTGTTTGTCACTTCTAATACATACTTCCATGAGCTAATTAGAATTGAAAATTAATTGCAACAGTTGTGTAGTGTTGATGGGGATCCACTTTTGAGGAGTATGGCAGTACAGATGAAAAAAAAAATATGATAAGTACTGGGGAAGTATATATAATATCAATTTGATACTTTTTGTTGCTATTTTTCTTGGCCCAAGGTATAGATTGAAGTATGTCAAGTTTTGGTTTAGGGAGTGGTATGGAAAGGACAAGGGAGATGCGATGAGCTTTAAGGTTTGGGATGCATTGAAGAAGTTGTATGTGGAGAGAATGGGTCAAAATAGAACCTCGAGTTCTAGTGGTAGTGGTAGTGGTGCTTCATTGTCTAGGGACTCCGAGTCAAGTGTTGGTAATGCTTTATTGTCTGATTGCATTAAAAGCTATAATAATAGGTTTAAGCAACACTTGGTGAATGATGACAGTGTGGAAAGAAAATCTGAGTTGGATAGGTATTTGTTAGGTTCTAAGGAATTAGGAACTAATGTATTAGAACTTCATTTTGTAATGTTGGCAAACCATGATCAAAACGTTTTTAGTCTTGTTTAGACTTGCTCAAAGTATGAGGTTTTTATGTAAAGTTGGAATCGAGTTACCGCAAAAATTATTGTGCAATTCTGCCTAGCTCGATCGATCAAGAATTAGACTCAATCGATCGAAAGTCGTGTAGATTGTTTTTTCTGCAGAATTTCCAACTCAGCCTAAGCCCATTTGATATGTAGGGTTTTATGTTTTTCCCTAAGTATAAAAGGGAAAATCCTAGCCACGTTTTCAGAGTTCTGAATATTGTGTTTATAAATCTTATTTGTGAGATCTGAAGGTGTTTACCTTCACATATACTTAGGGTTTCCAAACTCAAGATTGATGTCAAAAGCTTGGTGATCATCCAGTTGCAGAATCAAGAATTTAAGATATACAAGCAGGTGTGCTTGTGCTTTGCTGAGAATTCAAGGAAAGAAGTAGTCCGTGGACTCGAAGCTGTCACGTGGTCGTGGTAGTAAGTTTCCTACTCGAGGTAGCAATAGGATGTTAGTGGTCTAAGTCGCTATTGTGTAAATTTCAATTCTTTCATAGTGAATTTGGTTTTACCTTAAGGATAGGCTGGTTAAATCCTCCCTAGGTTTTTTTACCGGTTTGGTTTTCCTAGGTTATCATATAGTATGTTATTTATTTTTCGCACTTTTGCATGATATGATATATTTGTGGTAACCTAGAATTGCTTAATTTACCTAAGTTAATCACTTGGCTAAATATCTAGGTTAATCTGTTTGGGTTTAAGGGGTCTAAACTTCTTACAAGTGGTATCAGAGCGGGTAGTTTTTTGTGTAGATCTTTTGATCTTAAAGCTGATCCTTGACCCCGGTTGTCATGAAACACGGACACTCTCTTGTTATTCCACCTCATTTTGATGGGAATAATTATGCTTATTTGAAAGTAAGGATGAAAGCATTCCTAAAATCTATTGACGAGAGAGTCTGGAATTCTGTAGAATATGGATGGGAGAAGCCCACTACTCCTGTGAATGAGTGGCAAACTTCTCAAAAAGAGGTAGTCGCTTTTAATAGCAAAATTATGAATGCTATTTTTAATGCTGTCTCTATGGAGGAATTTAAGAGAATCTCTAATGTTGAGGTTGCTCATACTACTTGGAATATCCTCCAGACTGTGCATAAAGGCACAAAGGCAGTTAAAATTAATAAGTTGCAGCAATTGACTTCTAGATTTGAAAGCATTAGAATGAATAATGATGAATCTTTTGATGAGTTCTATGCTAAACTGAATGATATTATTAATTCTGCATATAATTTGGGTGAAATCTATGATCAACCTAAAATTGTTAGGAAGATTCTTAAATCCTTGACTGAGGATTTTAGACCCAAAGTGACTGCCATCACTAAAAGTAAGGATGTGGACTCCATCCCTGTTGATGAACTTGTAGGATCTCTTCAGTCCTATGAGTTGGACTTACCCAAGACTAACAAATCCAAATCAATGGCTCTTAAGTCTATTGATGATGTTGAGGCTAGTGGATTTGATGATGAACTCTCTGCTACAAAGATTGCCTATCTTGCTAAGAACTTTAGAAACTTTCTTAGGAACAATAACAGAAGGGCAAGAGGCAAGAACACTGCTGAACTTAGCAATTTTAAGAGGAATGATCCCACTAAGGTTAATAACACTGAAAAACCTAAAGAGAGAGTAGGTCAATCCTCTAATAATTCTATGGGACAACAATGTTTTAGATGTCAAGGGTATGGTCATGTGAAATCTGAATGTCCTACATACTTGAAGTTTAAGGGTAAGGCTATGACTGTAACCCTTAGTGATATTGAAGTTTCTGACAATGAATTAGTCAATGATGGTGATGGAAACTTCATTACTTTCACTGCTACTGCTGTAGTTAATGAATGTGTGTCTGTTGAAGAGAACCCTTCTGATGGGGAACTCTCTGAAGATGCAGATTTATAGGAAGCCTATAATAAACTTTGCAAAGTTGCTGCAAAGGATGCTATGAATGTTGATCTTGGCTTAAAGAAAATTGCATCTCTTGAACTTGATAAGAAAAATTTACTTGTGAAACTGTTTGATGCTAATGAGCTTTTGAATAATGTGAAGACTGAGAACATGCTTTTACTTGATAAAATTAAAAATTTGGAACTTGAATTATTTGTTGCTAGAGAACAAACTAATAGGTCTGCAAGCTCCAATCTTGATCACATGTTAAGTATTCAAAAGTCTCCCTCTGACAAAATTGGTTTAGGTTTTGTGGAAAGCATCTCTGTGCCTGAATATCATTCCACAAACTTTGTTTCTTCTACTCAACCTCCTAAGAATGAGACTGTCAAACCTTCTGTGAGTGAAGTTGTTCAATCTATTGAAGTTACACCTCCTAAGAAGGTTAGGGTTGATATTCAAGAGTCTAATTCTAGAGCTTCTAATTCTTCTAAGGGCAAATTTCATGATAAGCCTACATGTGTTTGTCACTTTTGTGGTAAGTCTGGGCACATTCGTCCAAATTGTTTCAAGTTGCAAGCTACTAAGCGAACAAATAAACCTAAAGTACTTGTGCCTCAAGCACAAGATCCTATGGTACTTATTGGTGAATTGGTAAAAGCATTAAACCTTTATTCCAATCCTGGAGTTGCTTAAAATTCTAATGTGAGTCACAACTCCAATGCTAGAGTTGCATCTAAAAGGTTTTGGATGCAAAAGGCTCGACCTAACTGAGTTTGTTTGACATAGTCCTTGTTCTTCATTGTTTCATCTCTTGTGACCATTTTTTTTTTCTTGAATTTGAAAACAAGGTTGGTCAATCTATTTTTACATAACATGTTTATGTACCTTGTTTAGCTTGAATGAGCTTATTTTATTGCACTTTACTAGTTTGAGCTTTGTAATGCATGTTGTGTGGGAAGATGTTTATGGTTTTTGATTACATGATTTTGATCTTGAAGTCATATGTATTTGATTGACAGACTTGAACTCCTTGAGAATGGCATAAATAACCATCTCACCACTGTTTATTAGCTAATCATAATCACCTTAGTTCATATCATAAGATTTTGTGCTCAAGAAAGTGTAGCACATGCACAAAAAGAAAATAAGGTGTAGTCTCGGTTAAAATGTTAAAATTGGTGTGTACATTATTGGGCTATAATAATTTCACAATTCAAATAAAATTGGTGTGTACATTATCCCAACTATTTTAATAAGTTTCTGATCAATTGAAATTGGTGAATATATTATGAGACAAATCAAGAATCTTACATGATTGCAAGCTTTTATTCTAGGAGATGTGAGAGTTATATGATGTAACTCTTTAAGTGATTGTCTCTTTCAAATTCATGTGATGAATTTTGTAGAAATTGTGATTGATTACTATTTGCATATCTCACATGTTTCTCAAGTTTTTGCTAGTTGCACACACTACACAAGTTATTCTTTGCTAAACTTTGTACATGTTACCGTGTGAGTATCTGGTCTGACCAACCAAGTTTGATAATTTCTTGAAAATTGATGCAAACTATGTTTTCTGTTTGAGAATTTGGGGAGAATTGAGTGAAGATCTTAATTTTGGAAAACTGTGATCTAAACAAGTGGTTTTGAAAAGCATTTCATCTCATACTCATGCATTTTAGTCATAAAATCAAATGCTTTGAGGAGTTTATGCACTGAAATTGAGTTGTTTTTCAAAAATTTGCTTTTTCCAGAATTTTGATCAATCGAAGTTGTTTCTCGACCGATCGGAATTGCGATTAAATCCTTTGGTCAGCTTCTGTTTGTTTCGATCGGTGCTCGATTGGTTCTGGATCAATCGAAGCATTTTCGATTGATCGAACCTATTTTTCGATCGATTGAAAATTGGGCTGAGAGTTTTTTAAAAGGAATTTTTGTTCACGTGCTCATCACTTTTCAAACCTTTTCAAACTCCTTTTTCTCTCTCACCAACTGGTCAAGCCTCTATTTGGATTTTTTGTCTTTTTCCTCCGGATTTTTTGCAAGGATTCTCTCTCCCAAAGCCGGTATGTCCATTTTACCCTTCTTTTTGCTTTTATTTTCATTTTTTCATGCATAAATTCATGCATTTGTTGGGTATTTTCGGACTTCTTTCTTTTTGCAATTGTTTTTGTTTTGGTTGTTTTCTTTCACAATAAATTGTTAGGTTTTTGTGGGGACACTATATACAAATGATACAAGTGGTTTAATTTGATCAATTTGATGTTTTATGGAAAATTGAAAATTCTAGGGTTTGAAAATTACCAAATTTGGGGCTTTTGTTCAAATTGATATAAATTGATAAAATTGGCTTGTTAGATTGACTTATTTGATCATTATATCAAGGTTTCTAAATGTTGTGATGATCAATTAATCAATTTGTTGAGTTTTGTAAAATTGAGTTTTTCAAATTTGTGGATTTTTGGTATAAAATTCTTGCTCAAGCCAATTTTGTGAATTTTGATCATATTTGAACTATTTCATTGCATTAGATCATGTGTCATTTGGATATTTTGTTCATGCATCGTTTTTTTTATTGTTGCTTTTGATGCTAATCTTGCAATCTGCCCTTGGTTTTTCTTTTGTCTCTTTTCTTTCTGTGTTTCTCAATTCTGTCTGTAGAATCATGCTTAGGAAAACTAGAGCCCATAGGACTTCTTCCTCTTCACCATCTTTCGATAGTGATAGGTTCTTGAGTGAGAAGCATCAGGAAACATATGAGATTCTTAACCTTAGACGAACCATTTGGAGTGAGCGTAGAGTTCTTTTAGATGAGGTTGATGATGAGGTGAGGCGTAACTTTGAGCGTAGGGGCTGGCTACCCTTATTAGATATAAATCATCCGCTTCCGGCTACCCTAATTAGAGATTTCTACTCGAACCTCTCTATCCACATCTATGATTCCAACACTTTGGTAAAGAGTTAGATACGAGGTGTAGAGTATCGCATTACTCCTTCAGTAGTGTCTGATGCTCTTGGGGTACCCTTGGTTTCTCATCCTGTCTATCCCTATGATAAGTCTCCTCCTCTTGATGACGTGATGTCATACATCACTGGATCTTCTATCCAATGGGGTTCTGATTCTCGGATCACGTCTGCTGAGCTTTCTGAGCTTCATTATCTTTTCTTTAGGATTTCTTGTCATTCCTTATAGCCTATTTCTCATCTCCACACTATCCCTCTTGAGCGATGTGTGTTCCTATATGCTCTTGTCACTGATGCTCCTATCAGTTTTCCTCATCTGTTTCTTCATTCTTTGAACGAAGTACATCGGAGCAGTTCTACTGCTCATGCTTTGTTCTTTCCTGTTTTTATACATCGGATTCTTCTTCACTTAGGTTTAGGTGATTTCCCTGCTTCTGAGCCTGTTCATATAGTTGCTCCCATAGGTGCCACCTTTCTTAGGCAGAGGGCTGCTCAGCTTCGAGCTAGCTCTAAGCGTCATAGGGTAGAGCCTTCCGGTGTCACTCCTTTTCCTTCTTCTGCAGGTGCTTCTTCGGCAAAGACGTCTGTTGATCTGACTGCTGCTGCTGCTGTTGTTCCTCCACCTTCGTCTACGGATGATTCGGACATTCGTCGGCAGTTGGACACTGTCATGATCGTTCAGGCAGCTCATGGTCAGCTTTTGATAGATGTGCTTGACGAGCTTGGAGCATTGAGAGCAGATTTGGCGAGTCTTTGACGTTCTCCTCCGCTGCCTCCATTTGATGATGAGTGAGTGCCCTTTGGCAATTCGTAACAAAAATGGGGAGTACATTGTAGAGGAGTTTTTTTGTCTTAGGGGGAGATTTTTTGTTTCTTTTTGTGATTCTGTGGAGCTGTGGAGCTTTTAGATTGTATCTAGGTGCTTCATTGTGTATTTACTTTTTTGGCTCATGCTAGTGGGAGATATATTTGAGACACATCTTTTGTATATGTTTCTTATTTTCACTATGCTACATTGCTTATTGATTTATATTTATGATGTTATTCATGATATATTTCTTTATTTTGTGTTATGTGAAATCAAGAACTTCTTTTCTATGTTACTTGTATGTTACTTGTATTTTCCACACATGCGTTTATGTGTTTGTTAAGTGTTATAGGAATATACAGGTTGATTCAGTCGTGCTGCTGTCTACTTTTGCAACTGATACATAGCAGTTAGGTTGAATTTGTTTTAGTTAGGCTATTGTTTTGTAATGGGCTGCTTATTTTGTAAACTTTGAGTTTTTTGTTAAGTTTGTGTTTTGTCACGGATTGCCAAAGGGGGAGTTTGTTAGGTTTCAAGGAATTAGGAACTAATGTATTAGAACTTCATTTTGTAATGTTGGCAAACCATGATCAAAACGTTTTTAGTCTTGTTTAGACTTGCTCAAAATATGAGATTTTTATGTAAAGTTGGAATTGAGTTATTGCAGAAGTTATTATGCAATTCTGCCTGGCTCGATCGATCGAGAATTAGACTCGATCGATCGAAAGTCGTGCAAATTGTTTTTTCTGCATAATTTCTAACTCAGCCCAAGCCCGTTTGATGTGTAGAGTTTTATGTTTCGCCCTAAGTATAAAAGGGAAAACCCTAGCTACGTTTTTAGAGTTCTGAATATTGTGTTTGTGAATCTTATTTGTGAGATCTAGAGGTGTTTACCTTCACATACACTTAGGGTTTCCAAACTCAAGATTGATGTCAAGAGCTTGGTGATCATCCAGTTGCAGAATCAAGAACTTCAAGATATACAAGCAAGTGTGCTTGTGCTTTGCTAAGAATTCAAGCAAAGAAGTAGTCCGTGGACTCGAAGCTGTCACGTTGTCATGGTAGTAAGTTTCTTTCTCGATGTAGCAATAGGATGTTAGTGGTCTAAGTCGCTATTGTGTAAACTTCAATTTTTTCATAGTGAATTTGGTTTTACCTTGAGGATAGCTAGGTTAAATCCTCCCCAGATTTTTTTACCGGTTTGGTTTTCCTGGGTTATCATATCGTGTGTTATTTATTTTCCGCACTTTTGCATGATATAATATATTTGTGTTAACCTAGAATTGCTTAATTTACCTAAGTTAATCACTTGGCTAAATATTTAGGTTAATCTGTTAGGGTTTAAGAGGTCTAAACTTCTTACAGTATTTGTTGGAATTTTCTGATGACCTTGATGTGGAAGATTTTGACATCTTGATGTAGTGGAAAATGAATTCTTCTAGATATCGAGTCCTTTCCCAAATTGCTCGTGATGTGTTGGCTATTCCTGTCTCTACAGTTGCATCCATGTCTGCTTTTAGTATGGGATGGCGTGTTTTGGATTCGTTTCGTAGTTCACTATCTCCTAATATAGTTGAAACCCTTATTTGTACCCAGAATTGGTTGAAGGATGCAAAAAAAAAAAAAAAAAAAAAAAGACCAATAAAGTTTCGGGAATGCATTGATAATGTGGAGGATATGAATGATTTTGAGATTGACACTAGTAAAAATATATATGTGTTTATTTTGTTTATTGTATGTATCAATTGTTTATTTATTTGCCCAATGCTTAAGAATCATTTTGTTTTGAATGGGATTGTAGAAATTGCATCAGTTTGCCCAATGCCTATGGAGGAGGATCCATGCACCATTGTGTTGGATGATGATGACTGATGTGCTGCTCTTTGCTTGGAGTTAGTTAGTAGTTAGTATTATGTAAGTATACTTGCTATTATCATTCATTTGTGCTAATTATAAATATTTTATTGTTCATAAACATTTTATTGTTATTAACACGTGTTTATTTTGTTTTGTTTAGTATTTTGTAGGAGTTCTAGAATGATGCATAATGCATAGATATACTGGACAAAGAACTTACAAGAATTAGCATTTTTTTGCCTGTATGCTAATTATATTTGTACATGTTATTAGTAGTAGAGTTTTCACTAATGGTAGTTATTTAGGTACTCATGGGTGGGATTATCATTGGGGATACAAGCAATTAGCATTCTTTTGCCTGAATGCTAATTTAACTTGTATATCTTTCTTTTGGCATTTGTGGACAACAACAAATGGTTCTGTAATATGTTATTAAGTGGATACATTAACGCTTATTATTTTGAAATTGACACACATAGTGACACTAATAATATTATATACTACATTATAGTGTTTTAGGAATTGAATTCTTATTAAGGCAATTTCAAAACATTTTTGCATGGTGAATGAAATGAAAAAAATTTGGATTGTTTTTCATGTGGGAAACAGTGAAATTGTTTAGACAGTTTGCTGTGTAAAAAATTTGCACAAATTGTTTGTGTGAATGAAATGATGAAATTTGGATCATTATTGTTTGTGTGAATAGATTTGAATAGTGCAAACCGTGCACACCCCTAATTATGATGCTTGAAAGTGCAGCAATAAGGCCTTTAAATAAATAAAAAATTAGGGCTAAATTTTTAAACCCAAACAAGATCTCTCTCTAAGCCGTTCAATCATATCATTCTCTCTCTCTCTCTCTCTCTCTCTCTCTCTCTCTCTCTCTCTCTCTCTCATCTTCATCGTGTTGTCCCCTGCCGCCTCAGTGTGTCGCCGCTGAGCTAACCGGCCTCCAGCCGCCTCAGTGTTCTACAGCCTCTATAAGTTCTTCTCCCACTCTTTCTCCCTCACTAGTTTATCCTCCTCACCGTGCCACCGCCGATCCTCTTCACCGTGTGCCGCCATTGAGATGCCTCAATGTGCTGCCACTGACGAAGCCCGTCCTTTAGTTGTTGCCTCACTCTTCAAGGTATTTTCTCTCTTTCACTAGCTAAGTTTGTTTGTTTGTTTGTTTGTTTTTTTTTTTTTTTTTTTCTTTTTCTTTTTTTGTGTTTTTGTTTGTTTGTTGTTGTGCGAATGTGTTTTTTTTTTTTTTTTTTGACAAAGTTTAGCTACAAAATTAGTTGTAGCATTAAACTACAACCTTACTCAATAAAATAAACATTACTATATAATTCGAAAATCTAACAGTTGAATTGTATGTTCTGTATGCTCTTAATAGACATGTCAAATTTTGTGTTTATAAGCTTATATTTTATGCATAATTTTAAACTAAAAAAGCTTGCAATTTAAAAAACTTATTAATGACATAGCTATTGATCTTTACTTTTTTAGAAACTTTGTAAGCATGAAAGATATAAGCAAAGTTTTGAAACCCAGACCGTTTATTGAACTGTAAAAGGGAGAGGTTCAAGGTTTTTGAGGTCGAACCGGGGTCAAACCGTAATGACGTCATTATTAAATTAATAATTATTTAAAATATAAATAATTATATTAAATTAGTACAAATATTAAAAAAAATTAACAAAAATAGTGCAATTAAATATAGAGATATATTATTCCTTTATAGAAACAAAGAGATCTATCTTTCAAATGTATTTTCTATATCATAATTCATAACTTTAAGAAATATTAAATCCTAGTATTTTTTATGTTGATAGTTAAATTTGTGATAATATCTAATAATATAATAATTATGAATGCATTACTTTTTTTTTTTTTTTTTAAGGAAATGATATGTCCATAACATTTTTACAACAAATTCTAAGTGGCAGGTTGTTATTGATTGTTATTGTTGGAGCAAAAAATTAATCTAAGCATTAAGTTCAAATTTGAATCAATAACAACTAACCATCTATAATTTATTGTGAAAATATTGTAAAACTATTGTGGACGTAGTGCCTCTTTTTTTTTTTTTTTTTTTTTTAGGGGACGAAAGGATGATATTTGGTTTGCATTGCATGTCTACAATGTGGCCACTAGGAATATACAAATCAACTATTTTCTTTAAGGGTGCTGTTAACGGGTGCTATACAGCACCTGTTAATGTAATAAAATTGAAAATAAATTATTCACATTTTTTTGGGGATATGGAAAAAACTGAATATTTATTAAATGTGTTTCAGTTTATATGGAGTATTAAAGAAACCAAAGTACAAGTTTGTCAATTTTCAATGCAAGTAAAATTTGTGATAGATCATAAATAAACCACAGCTAGTTCATTAACTAGCACCTGTTAACAAAGTCATTTCTTTAAAATAAAAACAAAACATAAAAAGTTAAACACTTCAACCACTAGCAAAGCAAAACGTGGAACTCCAGTAAATTCTCCCTTCTACCCCACCTACTACCTTGTAGTTGATCTTGTGCAATTGGTGACACATTATTTTACATGCATGTCATATAAGCTTTAATTATTTACACTTGAATTGGATATTGGACTAATTAATCAACTTGATTAATTCACTTGTGATTCAACAACCTAGGTCTACAAACCTAACAATAATATATACAAATTAGATCATCCAACTAGAATCTTGCCGTTAACAAAATGAAAGAAAAATGTCCATGCATAACATTCATTATGGGCATATATATATATATATATATATATATATATCACCTGAAACAACCAAAGATCAAAGTGCTTTGATACCATGTTATATTTATGAAAATATAAATTGAGAGAGTATAGAGAAAAGAGAGAAAATGTAAGGCTACTTGATTTGGCCTAATAGCCTACGTCCACCAAGGAAGTTCTTGATAGTTACATCTTTGCTATTATCTCAATTCTTTCTTTCTTTCTTTTTTTTTTTTTTTTTTTTTTTTTTTTTTTTTTTTTACAGTGAACTTGATATGAGGTGTTTATAAGAAGCTAAACCCTAAACCCTAAATTAATAATACAAAAAACCAAGATTAACAACTTATAGACTTATAGTACATATATTATTCTTGGATTGCACATTAAGGATTGGGCTTGGGCCGTGATTATTATTGGGCTCAATACCTCTAACATAATCCAATTATTTAAGGACTTCATCATCTTTAGGGACATGCAATACCCGAGATTTTTGGCTATTTTGGAGATATCCTAAATATTAGGAGAATATTTTTTTTATTATCAAAAAAGCCTCTAGATGCACTCTCACACATGCAAAGGAACGAAGAAAAAAAATGCTAAAAAGAAAGAGTTACAACCAATTAACCACACCCAAAAAAATAAAAATAAAAATAAAAATTAAGTATATATTTATGTAATTCAACTTTAGGCCTATGTTCATAGGCTAAGTACTACAAGAAAAAAAAAAATTCACTAACAAAACAAAACGAAAGTGAAATACACCCAAAACAGCTCTCTCAAACAATAACAAAAAGAAGACGAAACTTATATTTTCTCTCAGTGAAATTGTCAAAGGAAAGCAATTTAACCAAGCCGCAGCCCATATATATTTGCTTTGTCGAAGTCGGCCAGGTCAAAACCAGAGCTCAAATTTGATTTAAACTCAACAAAACAAATGTAAACACTAACCATCCCAAATGGAATTTATATTCAAGCTACGTTATAAATCGATCTTCACGTAATTAGCTTGAATTAGATTAATCCTCGTCAAATGCCTTCACAAAAACCCATAAATGCTATCTCAGAATGCAAACATTAACAATCAAGTCCAAACAGTGCTTTAACTTGTGCAAAGGAACTAACATAGTTATCACGCCAGCTAGATTATTTGCGGTCCCAATTTTCTAAATAAAAATATCTCACTCATCAACAATTTTATGTACAAAGCGGTGGAGCTTCTTCGCTAGCTAGATGAATTATTGGGCAGTTGGACCATCACAAAATATACATACAGATTTGCATTATTATAAAATATATTAATTCTGCAGTTTAATGATAGTATATACAAATTTGATCATCAAACTAGATTGCCCGTACAACACATGGATTTTAGTCTTGTAATAATAAAGTCCATGGTACAACATATAACATAATCTAATGTCCAAGATGAGCATCTCGTTGTACACATTTCAACATAATTATATCAAAATAAAGTGGAAATTGAAAATGTGAGCACCTCTTAAGTAAACGATAAAGCGTGGTCTGAAAGAAACCTTCAAAAATATTTGAGATAAAATTTTACGAGTGGTTGAATGCTTAGTGAATATGATAATGACTACTAATACAAATCTTTGTCTTACATTTCTATTCTAGCATATAGAAAAATATATGTCCTACTTATCTCTAGAAAGGCCTAAGTGCCTATATATAATACATATATAAATTGTCATTAAACGTTTATTTTAGTAGAGAAAACTATATGGTGGTTATACCTGCTCCATTTCTCCTATGCCTTAATTATTTGATATATATATATATAGTAATTATTTAAGACCGAGACTGTCCAATTCTTACAGCTTAAAAGTTTTGACCATGGTGAAACTGTGAAAGCAACAACGTGCCGCCGACGACTACGTACCATCGAATGAGGAAGCTTCATCTCTTCCTTTTCCTTTTGATACACAAAGCATTCTGCTTTCTTTTCTTTTCTTTTCTCTTTTTGACCAAGTAATAACGCAAAGTTCTCTATAAATGGCAAGTGCAACTAACTAATGAGAACAAAAGTGAACGAGCTAGGTTTATAACATGGTGAGTTTTAGGTTCCATTTCTGTTTTTTGGTTTTGTTTGTAGTCTTTCTTACCCCAACCCATAGTCTTGGTCACATATGCCTGCCAAAACAACATGTTGCCCTATTCATCTTTGGGGATTCATTATTCGATGCTGGAAACAATGACTATATCAACACCACCACTGATAACCTAGCAAATTATGGACCGTATGGGGAGACCTTCTTCAACTACCCCACTGGAAGATTTTCTAATGGACGTCTAATCCCAGATTTTATTGGTAAAATGCTATTAATCTTTCTTTTTCTTTTTTCTTTTTTCTTTTTCTTTTTCTTTTTAAGAATTTGAATTGTTAGTAAATTGATTGTTGAAATTTTTATTACAGCTGAGTTTGCAAAGTTGCCATTCATTACGCCACTTCTGTATCCCGGTTATCATCAATATACTGACGGGACAAACTTTGCTTCTGCCGGAGCCGGGGCCCTTGTCGAAACTAACCAAGGATTAGTATGTATCTTTTACATCAAGTGTGTGTGTGTGTATATATATATATATATATATATATACACACACACATGTACAATACTGACAAAATTGAAATTTTACTTTCCAATCTTTAATAATAGTACAAGGGGAGATCTCATCTTCGCCAATGACTATCATTATTAATTAGGCAGCTTTTTTTTTTAGAAGAAATTTGGAAGCTTAATTATATGTTTAGTGAAATTGATCATGTCGTGCTGAAAAAAGAAATAAATATATTAATGATAGATAGGCTTGAAATTTGCATTGCCAATATAGAGCTTTATCTAAATTATCTAATTGATTAATAGTGAGGTATGCAAATCGTATGGTAGCGAACTAAAGGATTTTGGCTTCCCTCTAATATTTTGGTAAACTTTAGGTGACTATGACATGATACATATCTTGCAAACTAGAGGTGTTCGGCTTCCCTCTAGTATGTTGGTAAATTGTAGGTGACTATGACATGATATATATCTTAAAATGGTGATATGTCGGCTCTTGTCCAATGCTCTTGTGTATTGGACGGAGACCGCACCTCTAGCAATAACTCATGTTGAAATAGTGTGCTTGCAAAAACATATTACCCAAATTTCAAATGCCTGAGTAGGCCATATATTCCTAACTAATCTTCTTTTCCTTTAATTTTTGGGGTAGGTGATTGACCTAAAAACTCAACTACATTATTATAAGAAATTGGCGAAGCTGTTGAGGACAAGACTAGGACATGAAGAAGCCAAGACATTATTGGCGAAAGCAGTTTACTTAATTAGCATTGGCAGCAATGATTATTTTGCCCTTTCCACCTCAAATTCCAGTGCTCTTCAAACCTACTCTCCGGAGGAATATGTAGATATAGTGATCGGCAACTTAACAAGTGTGATAAAAGTAATAACATTCAATATTCAAAATAAATTGTCATTCTATTTAATTCTTGTTATTTACACTTGCAAAAATTTGTTATACTAAATAACCATATCTTGATGTGCTAGGGAATATATAAGAAAGGTGGAAGGAAAATTGCGATTCCAAACTTGGCACCATTGGGCTGTTTGCCAATTGCAAGAGCACTAAGTCCAAATAACACAGGTGCATGCGTTGAGGAACTTTCAACACTAGCAAAATTGCACAATGAAGCACTTTCTAAATCCTTGCAGGAGCTAGAAAATCAGCTCGATGGATTCAAATATTCAATAACGGATACCTACACTCCTCTAAGTGAAAGAATAAATAACCCTTCAAAATATGGTATGTCAATAATTTTTATAGTGCATAATGTCTTTTATTATTGTTGGGGCATTAGCATTAGTCTAGCTAAAATTTCTTTTTTGTTTATTTTAGCATAAGAACCTACTTTTTCTATTTTACATAATCACTTTGCAAAAACACGCACATCAGATTGTCTATTATACACCCTATTTTATTTAAATAATCATTTATTATTATTTTCATTTATATAACTTGTTTCTCTCTCTCCACTCAAAGGGTGTGTTTGAGAGAGAAAAAAAAATGATGCGGCTCGGGTGTTCCCAGGCTCACCAAAAAGTTTTCTCCCCAAAATGGGGAGAAAATTGGATAAAAATAAATTTGAGATTAAATGACAAAATTGCCATCCAAATGCCCCTTTCTTTTTCTTTGTCTTTTTTTCTTAGCTTTTACTTTACCTTGGCAACGCACATGGATTTCACCCTAATTTTTTTTCTTTTTTTTTAAAACAACTTTCCTGGGATGTTGCCTTCTTTTTTACTTTTTTTCCCTAGGTTGTCGCATGGTGCTTTGTTTTGTTTGTCTTCTTCTTCTTCTTCTTCTTCTTCTTCTTCTTCTTCTTCTTTTGTGTTTATCTAGACATGTTTTTTATTTTCAGGACATGATTTTTATTTTTTTAATATATTTGGATGATTCCTTTTTTTTTTTTTTTTTTTTTTGCTTGTCACTTTTTGGGCGTCATTTTTTATCAATGGTATATGAGTAAATTTATAAAACTCACTTTTTTCATACTTCCAGTTTTCCACTCCCAACCAACAAAAAGGAGGAAAATCAAAATATTTTCTATCCTCCCACTTTTCCACCCCTTCAACCAAATGAATCCTTTGGGTCTTGCCTCTCACCTCCATTAGATCTCTCTCATCCCAAACCCAGATCCATTATTACTGCTTCTTCTTCTTTTTCCTAAACATTTGCCACCACTTCTTCTTCCCAAACACATGTCGCTGTTGCTTCCTCCTCTTCTGTCGCTTCTTGTTCTTCATCTGCCCATGATTCTTCTTCTTCTTCCACCACTGTTGCTACTTCTTCTTCTTCTTCTTCTTCTTCTTCTTCTTCTTCTTCCACCGTTGCTGCTTCTTCCATTATATGGTTTTTTGGGCTACCAATTGGATTTGATTTTAGGTTTGGGTTGATGGGTTTGAGTTGCCACTGGATTTTATGATTTGGGTTTTCTGGTTGATGGGTAGATCTGATTTTGTTAAGATCAAATTTTGTTATGGGTTGTGAGTTGTGGTGATGGTGGGGGTTGGTTGGTGGTGGGTTGCAGTGGAGGCTGCGTTTATGTGAGAGAGACAGTAAAGCGAAGAAAAGAATCAAGAGGCAGAGAGATGAAATGAGGAATTGATAAAATATTCAGATACAAAGCTACAATAGCCATGCATATTTGCACGGTTACTTTAGCAAAAATGCAAATCAATGGTGTTATGGAAGAACTGATGTGGGGAGTTTTTGAACAAAATTGTGTAAATTTCACATCTTTTTTTATTATACACACAATGATATGAATGATCTTATAGTTTGGCATTTATGTTCTATAAACTAAAAGTATCTCTGTTTTTTTTTTTTTTTTTTTTGAAGGTTTCAAGATAAGCAAGATTGCATGTTGTGGAACCGGTCCATATAGAGGAACTTTTAGTTGTGGAGGGAAGAGATCTGTCAAAGAATACAAATTATGTCATAATGTTAGTGAATATGTGTTCTTTGACTCCATTCATCCCTCTGAAAAGGCCAACCAACAATTTGCTGAGCTAATGTGGAATGGAACTCCTAATATCACAGGACCTTACAATCTTAAAGCATTGTTTGAAAACTAATGAATGTAAATTTGATTTTTTTTAAGTGAATCAGGTTATATTATCATTAAAATCTAAATAAGAATTGTATTTTTATATCGAAGTAATAAATATATTCAATATTTCAAGTTGTATGATCATACTTCACTTAAAAGTCACTACAAAAAACGAGGGCTATAGCCACGTTTCAAAAATGCGGCTATAGACCCCAAAAACGCAGCTATAGGATATAGCTGCGTTTTCTATAACCGTGTTTTATACAGCGCAGCAGTAGCCCCTGCAGGTCTATAGCTGCGCTTTTTTAACCGCGGCTACAAGTTAGACCTATAGTCACGTTTTTTTAACTGCGGCTATAGACCTGCTTTGGGCTGTGTTTAATAAAACGCAACCTTTGGGTCCAAACTGTAACTGCATTTTTCAAAATGCAGCTATTAATCATCTTTAAGCTGCGTTTAAAAACACGGCTATAGGACATCTTTAAGCTGTGTTTGGAAACGCGGCTACACAGTCAGATTGTAGCGGCGTGTTTCAAAACACGGCTATAGAACATCTTTAAGCTGCGTTTTTTGGCTAAAGCCTCCTACACTATAGCCGCGTTTTAAAAATGTGGCTATAGGTTTCTTTTCTTTTCTTTTTTTCTTTTTTTTTCCTTGCTATCACAACTTCCTGACCAAAAATCACAATTTCTTGCTAAATCATAACTCAAAACCAAACAGCCACAGCCACAGCCACAGCCATAAACAGATAATTAAATTGAACCACTAAATCACAAGTTCCCAACATCATAAGTTCCATAAACATCACAAACAGATACTTTAGGATTTTTTACATCAAAAAAAATATACAGGAAGGATTTTTTACATTCTAAACTGCCCTCATACAGCCATAGCCAGTAAGCAGCAACAGCATTTCAAACTGCCCTAAAAAACTTCAAGAATTTTCTCTCCTGAAATATACCCAAAAAGAACAAACACAAGTAGCAAAATATACCAAAACATGGACCTAAATATTTTTACCCTTCAAAAATAACAAAATATACTAAAACTTAAAATTAAATTAAACATGAAAAAAAATAAAGCTAAACATCATTTTGTATTTAAATTAAACATCATTTTGAAAATTATGTATAATTGATTTTATACTAAATTTGCAACAATTTCTCTTTTACTGAACATAACCTTGTGTTTGCTCATGCAAAGATTGAGAGTATTAGAACCACATATCTATTCACAAAAAACTAAAGTACAACATGCTTACAATGACAAACTTGATAGTGTATACTTTTAGAGAATTTTGTTTTACCTGAGGATTTACAATTTCATTCCCATTATTTATGTACCGCAGAGAGTTTCCATCAAGCATTGCCACTCTAAATATATTAAAGGCATCGTATTAATATCAAATAACAATGCATTGCAAAAAATAGTGTTTCGCTAAATAACATTTGTTTGCTACCTGTGAAGGATTTGAATCATGCATAAGTGGGCTAAGTTGGGTGAACATGTCTCTTATGTGCGTCATCACTTCGGTTATTCGTTGTTGGAGTCTTGCCTAAGATTGAGCCAGTTGCTCCCTAATATCTTCATGCCTCACCTCAGATTGAGCTATTTGCTCCCTAAGATCTTCATGCCTCGTCTCCAATTTCAAAATCCTTTGGATCGTTCTGCTTGATGACGATGGAGTCAAGGTAAATCGTGAAAGGTTTGTGGCACTTCTTCTTGATGAGGTGATTCCAAAACTCACCCCACGTACACGTCTTGGGTGCTCTGGACCCATCACCCGAGCATATGCATCGTCTTTGGACCAAAGGATTCCACTACCAATCTCTACTTGTAGTCGTATGCCCTGTTCATTCTAAAGTGCTTCCATCCTATCCTGTTTTCCCACAAGAACCAAACTACATATTACACACCATAAACAATACAAACACAAAATACACTAAAATTCGATTTGATCAAATTGTGCTTACCATGCTCTCTTGCGCATGGATAGTAACAACAGCCCCATCTTTGGTAGAGTATACTTTTCGATACACATTTGTGCGCTCAATTGCCACCCCTTTCTCTTTTGCCTACATGATGAACAAAATTCATACAATAAACACTAAGGCGTTCATGTTGTTATGCCACAATTAACACAAAACCACAATGAAATGGTCATAACATAGAAACTATGATCAAGAATTACCATTTAAGGTAGTTCTAAATTGTGTCAGTGTATACACTACAAAAAGAGGTCCATGGCTAACCATTCCTATTAGGTTCTAAAAGTTTAGAACAATTGGCAAATTGTGAACACAAACTTGTCTAGATATAGATCCTAGAGTCTATAGGTATTATTAGACAATGTTCAAGGTGATTCATGTCAAGGTTCAAGAACATACAAGCTGTGGAAAGAGGAATTTGAAATCTGCCTGGTTCGACTGATTAAGAAACAAGCTCGACCGATCATAAATCATATCTGCAGAATTTTAAGTTGGCTCAAACAGCAATTCAAGCCCATTAAGGATTAGGGTTTCAGATCTACTTCTTCTAATATATAAAGGAAACCTTAAAGACATTTTTATAAGGTTTTTCAGAGAGAGAAGAGTGTGCCTCTTTTGTATTTAGGGTTTTGTAACCAAAAAACTTTTTCATGTCTTCTACCGGTGTTATTGCTTAAAGAATCTCAAGATCCGGTGTTGTAGAAGTTGTTGCCTTCTCTAGTCATCAAAGGTGCTAATAATCTAAACCTTCAAGGGTGGTCTTGGAGTCACAAACAAGAGACTTTATGTTGCTAAACCTTTGAATGGGATCTCAAAGTCACAAGTGTGGGTGTTTGCATTTTGGAAAAGTAAAAAAAAGTAGTCCGTGGACTCAGGGCTGTTACGTGGTCGTGGTAGTAAGTTTCCTACTCGATGTAGCAATAGAATGTTAGTGGTCTAAATTTTATTATATAAACTTCAATTCTTTCATAGTGGATTTGCTGTTTTACCTTGAGGATAGCTAGGTTAAATCCTCTCCAAGTTTTTTACCGGTTTGGTTTTCCTAGGTCATCAGATCTTTGTGTTCTTTATATTTTCCGCTATTTTACATGATATGATTGTTGTTGTTTTAACTTAGATCTGAATAACAAACCTAATTATTCACTTGGTTAATTAATTAGGTTAAACAATCTAGTTTACAAGGATCTAAAAATGTACAAGTGGTATCAGAGCGAGTAGCTCTTTCGTTTTAGATCTTTTGATCTAAAAGTTTATCCTTGATCTCTGCTATCATGGATAATTTTTAGTGTCTTATTGTTTTTTATTGTGATGATTTGAAAAAAAAAAGACACTGTTGTTTCTGTTGATCTTATTGATGTCTGTGAAACTCTTCGTAAGGAATTATTGAAATCTATGAAAATTGCTAAGAAATTCAAGGAAGAGTTAAAATTGGCTAATCTTGAAAAAGAGGAATTAGTTGTTAGATTAGATGAATCTAATGAAAAGAATGAATTTTTGAGAAATCAAATTTCCTCTCAAGGTGAGAAGATGAAAAGCTTTAAACAAGAGTTAGTTGAATCTAAAGTTAAAACTGAAAATATGACTAGTACCCAGCCTGCTGTTGATAATAGAAGTGTTTTTGTTTCTCTAAGCCTAAAACTGAGAAAGTTTATATACCTCCTTTCAAGAGGAATAATAAAGAAAATTCTTATTTTGTTAGGTTAGACAAAGGTAAAAGCTCTGACGTAGACACTGAAGTTTCTAAACCAATGTATAAACCTACTGTTAGAGAGCATAATAAATCTGTTTTTGTGCCTAACTGTCATCTTTAGGGTGTTGTTGGTCATATTAGACCAGATTGTTCTTTGTTGAGGCAAGAACCAATGCCTGTAACCAAAAACCCTACTAGGAATACTAATGTTCTTAAATTTGTTCCTGTCTGTCACTTATGTGGTGTTCGTGGTCACATTCGTCCTAATTTTCATAAATTGAAATTTAGGCGTTCTGTATTTCAATCAAGGATATGTGATGATATTTCACCTGCCATAAGTCCATATAAATTGTTTCATATTTTTTTGAAAAGTTTAAGCTTGTTGGATTGTGAAAAGAATTTGCAGGATTTCAGTCTTTCTCAGAAGATTGGTGTAATCCTTCAAATACACTCTGCTTCTCATGGTTTTTCACCTACCAAGCTAAAGACTCGTTCTATATGGGTGAGAAAAGATTCTCTAAGGTGAGTGTTGTTTACTTGTCCTTAATTTAATTCTTTCAATTAATTGTGGACATGTTTTCTTTTAGTTTTTGGTTGTTTTATTTCTTAGGTTGTTTTTTTTTTTTTTTTAAATCCAAAAACATTGAAAAATTTCAAAAGGACAAAAATATTTTATTTTGTGTCTTGTTTTATTTATTTTGAGGATTACATGAAATATGATATCTCTCTCTTGACGTAGAACATGCTTGACATTATGGAGAAACTTAAATAGTATGTGTTATATAAGTACTAAGCTATTTTTGATTTTGTGTGAGTATGTACTAGTGTGTACATGTACTCAAGGGTTAATTAAGAAATTGATATTTCTTGTTTATGTACCCTCTGTAGCTTAGTTAAGCACTGTCATACATTGCATTTTTAATCATTTAGCATAATATATGCTTTTAGTTTTGGTTATAAAATTTTTTTTGAAACCAAAAATATTTTTATATGTTTTGTATTATATATCTTGGATTTAAAGTTAAGGTTTGCCATATTATCTTTACATAACATATTTATGTACCTTGTTTAGCTTGATGAGCTTATTCTTTTGCATTTTACTAGTTTGAGCTTTGTAGTGCATGTTGTGTGAGAGTTGTTTATAGTTTTTGATCATATGATCTTGATCTTGAAGTCACATGTCTTTGATTGTTTGGACTTGAACTTAATGAGAAAGGCATAAATAACCATCTCATCATTATTTACTAACCAATCATAAATACCTTAGTGCATATTATAAGATTTTGTGCTCAAGAAAGTGTAGCACATGCACAAAAAGAACATAAGGTGTAACCTCGGTTTAAATGCTAAAATTGGTGTGTACATTGTCTTGGCTATTTTAATAAGTTCCTGATCAAATAAAATTGGTGTGTATATTATGAGGCAAATCAAGAAATTTACGTGATTGCAAGCTTGTTTTCTAGGAAATGTGAGAGTTATATGATGAAACTCTTTAGGTGATAGTCTCTTTCAAACTTATGTGATGAATTTTGTAGAAATTGTGATTGATCACTATTTACTTATCACCTCACATGCATCTCAAGCTATTCTAGTTGCACACACTACACAAGTTATTCTTTGCTAAACTTAGTACATGATATTGTGTGTGAATTTGTTTTGACCATCCAAGATTATATGTTCTATGATTTTGATACAAAATATGTTCTTTGGATTGAAAATTTTCGGGAAAAAAGTGTGAAAATCTTGTTTTTGAAAGATCTGGGTTGAATTTAAGTGTTTTTAAAAAACTTTTAATCTCATACTCATGCATTTAATTCATGAAATATTGTGCTTTGAGGAGATCTTGCATAAAATTGCTTTGTTTTTCAAAAATTTAAGTTTTTCAGATTTTCGATCGATCGAACCTGTTCCTCGATTGATCGAAAATGTGTTAAAATTTTTTGTTTGAATCTGCCTGGTTCGATTGGTATTCGATCAATGCTCGATTAATTGAAACTGGAAAATTTTTAGTTTTTAACCATTTTTTTTTTTTGCATAATTTATGTTTAGGATTTCATTGAATAGCATTATTTTCTGTATCCATCTTACAATTTTGCAGACATATCTCTTATTGTTTTCACACATAACATGCATACATTTTGCTAAATTGAGTACTTAGTATATACTATTTTTCTTGTGCATTTTAGTATATTTTAGTTTATACTATTTTTCTTGTGCATTTTAGTATATGCTATTTTTCTTGATGTGTGAAATGCTGAAAACTGAGGAAATTTTTTATATATATAATGGATAATAATGTGCAAATATTTCTCTATTTATGTAATTGTTTATGGGCACATAGTGTCAAGTTTGCATTTATTGAAAGAGATAATATTTTTCTTCATGTGTATCATCAACTTAGTTTTTAAGGTTGATTTGTGTTTTTCCCCACCTCCTAAAGTTTCCCCAAAACTATTTTTCCCAAAACATGTTTTGTTTTTCCTATTTTTATAGGGGGAGAAAAGTTTTTTTTTAACCTTTGTTGTTCTTAGAAGGAGTTGTTGGTCTTTATAGGGGAAGTTACCTCTATTCTCTATAAAGCTGGATTTATTTGTTTCCTTGATTCTCTATTTTCTCTTGACTTTTGTTGCGTATGTTTTCTATTTACTCTCTGTTTGAGTTGTCTTTGTCAACACGTGACAAAAAGGGGAAGAAATAGATGAAATGTGGGATCCCATTTAAAAAGGTTTTTTAAAATGTTTTTTTTAGTGAGAGAAAAAATTGTTTTTGAAAGGGTGAGACAATAAAAGTTTTTGATGTATCTAACTTAAAGGGAGAGTTAGTTTACTTTTGTGTTTATATTGTGCTTCATTTTGTTTATTTGTTTTTATGTCTTTCTTTCCACACATGCGGTGATGTATTCTTTTAAGTGTTTTCAAGAAAGACAGGTACATTCTAATCAAGACCTTCTACCTCTTCTTGCAACTTCTAGGTTAGGAATCTTAGATTGGGATTTGTGATGTAATTGGATATTTTATTGTATTGGGTTGTTCTTGTATTTGAGCATTTCATATTGTATGTAAGTTTTGTCACAAATTGCCAAAGAGAGAGATTGTTAGGTTCTAAAAGTTTAGAACAATTGGCAAATCGTGAACACAAACTTGTCTAAATATAGATCCTAGAGTCTATAGGTATTATTAGGTAGTGCTCAAGGTGATTCATGTCAAGATTCAAGAATATACAAGCTGCAAAAAGAGGAATTTGAAATCTACCTGGTTCGACCGATCGAGAAATAAGCTCAACCGATCGAGAATCGTATCTGCAAAATTTTATGTTGGCCTAAATAGCAGTTCAAGCCCATTAAGGATTAGGGTTTCAAATCTACTTCTTCTAGTATATAAAGAACACCCCAATGACGTTTTGATAAGGTTTTTTAGATAGAGAAGAGTGTGCCTCTTTTGTATCTAGGGTTTTGTAACCAAAAAAACTCTTTCATGTCTTTTACCGATGTTATTGCTTGAAGAATCTCAAGATTCGGTGTTGTAGAAGTTGTTGCCTTCTCTAGCCATCAAAGGTGCTGATGATCTAAACCTTCAAAGGTGGTCTTGGAGTCACAAACATGAGAGTTTGTGTTGCTAAACCTTTGAGTGGGATCTCAAAGTCACAAGCGTGGGTGTTTGTGTTTTGCAAAGGCCAAAGAAAGAAGTAGTCCGTGGACTCAGAGCTGTCACGTGGTCGTGGTAATAAGTTTCCTACTCGTGGTAGCAATTGAATATTAGCGGTCTAAGTTATATTGTACAAACTTCAATTCTTTCATAGTGTATTTGTTGTTTTACCTTGAGGATAGCTAGGTTAAATCCTCCCCAGGTGTTAGGTTCTAAGAATTAGGAACTAATGTATTAGAACTTCAATTTGTAATGTTGGCAAACCATGATCAAAATAATGTTTAGTCTTGTGTTAGACTTGCTCAAAGTATGGCTCTTAATGTAAAGTTGAAATCGAGTTTTATGCAGAATTCACTGTGCACTTTCTGCCTGACTCGATCGATCGAAAATTAGGCTCGATCGATCGAAAGTCGTGCAGATTGTTTTTCTGCAGAATTTTCCAACTCAGCCATAGTCCATTTAATGTATAGAGTTTTATGTTTTGCCCTAAGTATATAAGGGAAAACCCTAGCCACGTTTTTAGAGTTCTGTTTTGCTGTGTTTGTGAATCTCTTTGTGAGATCTAGAGGTGTTTGCCTTCACATACACTTAGGGTTTACAAACTCAAGACTTATGTCAAGAGCTTGGTAAATCATTCAGTTGCAGGATCAAAGATCTTAAAGAAATACAAGCAGGTGCGCTTGTGGATTGCTGAAGAATTCAAGGAAAGAAGGAGTCCGTGGATCTCGGAGCTATCATGGGGTCGTGGTAGTCAGTTTCCTATACTTGGGTAGCAATAGGATGTTAGTGGTCTAAGTCTTATTGTGTAAACTTCGATTCTTTCATAGTGAATTTAGTTTTACCTTGAGGATAGCTAGGTTAAATCCTCCCCAGGTTTTTTACCGGTTTGGTTTTCCTGGGTCATCAGATCTTTGTGTTCTTTAATTTCCGCTGCTTTACTGTTTTTGATTATTTGTGTTAACCTAGATTTAATTAAATTACCTAAGTTAATCACTTGGCTAATTCTCTAGGTTAATCTGTTTGGGTTTAAGGGGTCTAAACGAACTAACAAGTGGTATCAGAGCGGGTAGCTTTTGTTTTTTTTATTTATCCTTTGATCTTTTGAGCTGATCCTTAACCCCTGTTGTCATGGAACACAGACATTCTCTTGTTGTTCCACCTCACTTTGATGGAAACAACTATGCTTATTGGAAAGTAAGGATGAAAGCATTCCTAAAATCCATTGATGAGAGAGTTTGGAATTCCGTTGAGTACGGATGGGAGAAGCCCACTACTCTTGTGAGTGAGTGGCAAACTTCTCAAAAGGAGGCAGCCGCTTTCAATAGCAAAGCTATGAATGCTATTTTTAATGCTGTTTCCATGGAGGAATTTAAGAGAATCTCTAATGTTGAGGTTGCTCATACTGCTTGGAAAATCCTCCAGACTGTGCATGAAGGCACGAAGGCAGTTAAGATTAATAAGTTGCAACAATTAACCTCTAGATTTGAAAGCATTAGAATAAATGATGATGAATCTTTTGATGAATTCTATGCTAAATTGAATGATATTGTTAATTCTGCTTATAATTTGGGTGAAATCTATGATCAACCTAAAATTGTTAGGAAGATTTTTAGATCTTTGACTGAGGATTTTAGACCCAAAGTGACTGCCATCACTGAGAGCAAGGATGTGGACTCCATCCCTTTTGATGAACTTTTAGAATCTCTTCAGTCCTATGAGTTAGACCTCCCTAAGACTAACAAATCCAAATCAATGGCTCTTAAGTCTGTTGATGATGTTGAGGATGATGGATTTGATGATGAACTCTCTGCTACAGAGATTGCCTATCTTGCCAAGAATTTTAGAAACTTTCTTAGGAATAATAACAGAAGGGCAAGAGGCAAGAACAATGTTGAACCTAGAAATTTTAGGAGGAATGATCCCACTAAAGTTAATAACACTGAAAATCCTAAAGAGAAAATAGGTCAGCCTTCTAATAATTCTTTGGGACAACAATGTTATGGTTGTCAAGGGTATGGTCATTTGAAATCTAAATGTCCTACATACTTGAGTTCTAAGGGTAAGGCTATGGCTGTAACCCTTAGTGATGATGAAGTCTCTGACAATGAATCCGCTAGTGATGAGGATGGAAACTTCATTGCTTTCACTGCTACTACTGTAGTAAATGAAAGCATGTCTGTTGAAGAGAACCCTTCTGATAGGGAACTCTCTGAGGATGCAGATTTACAAGAAGCCTATAATAAACTTTGCAAAGTTGCTGCAAAGGATGCCATGAATGTTGATTTAGGCTTGAAGAAAATTGCATCTTTGGAACTTGAAAAGAAAAATTTACTTGTGAAATTGTTTGATGCAAATGAGCTTTTGAATAATGTGAAAACTGAGAACATGCTGTTACTTGATAAAGTTAAATGTTTGGAACTTGATTTATCTGTTACTAGAGAACAAACTAATAGGTCTGCAAGCTCCAAACTTGATCACATGCTGAGTGTTCAAAAGTCTCCTTCTGATAAAACTGGTTTAGGTTTTGTGGATAGCATCTCTGTGCCTGAACCTTCTTCCACTAAATTTGTCCCGTCTTCTGAACCTCCTAAGAGTGAGATTGACAAACCCTTGGTGAGTGAACTTGTCAAACCTATAGATGTTACTCCACCTAGAAAAATTAGAGTTGATCTTCAAGCTTCTCATTCTAGAGCTTCTACTTCTACTAAGGACAAGTTGTATGATAAGCCTGCATGGGTTTGTCATTTTTGTGAAAAATCTGGACACATTCGTCCAAATTGTTTTAAATTGCAAGCTGCGAAGCGAGCAAATAAAACTAAAGTACCTGTGCCCCAAGCACATGATCCTATGGTACTTATTGGTGAATTGGTAAAGGCGTTAAACCTTTATTCCAATCCTGAAGTTGCTCAGAATTCTAATGTGAATCATAACTCCAATGCAAGAGTTGCATCTAAAAAGTTTTGGATGCAAAAGGCTCAATCTAATTGATTCTGTCTGACATGGTCCTTGTGCTTCATTGCTCTATCTTTGGTGACCTTTGTTTCTAGGATTTTCTTTGCATTACATTCATGCATTTCATTCTAGGATGTTTGTTTCTTTGATATTAAAAAAAAAAAAAAAAATTTTGCAAATTGTGTTTTTGCTATTTTTTCTTAAATTTGAAGACAAGGTTGGTCAATCAAATTTTGCATGACATGCTTATGTACCTTGTTTAGCTTTGATGCACTTATGTCTATTGCACTTTACTAGCTAAAGTTTTGTTGTGCATGTTGTGTGGGAAGATGCTATGTTTGTTGATCACATGATCTTGATCTTGAAGTCTTATATCTTTGATTGTTGGACTTGGTCTTATTGAGAAAAGCATAAATAACCATCTCACCACTGTTTATTAGCCAATCATGAACACCTTAATGCATATCGTAAGATTTTGTGCTCGAGAAAGTATAGCACATGCACAAAAAAAACATAAGGTGTAGCCTCTATTAAAATTAGTGTGTACATTATTGGGCTATAATAATCTCACAAATTCAAATAAAATTGGTGTGTACATTATCCCGGTTTTTATTAAGTTTCAAATCAATAAAATTGAATAATGAGGCAAATCAAGAAACTTACATGGTTGCAAGCTTTTATTCTAGGAGATGTGAGAGTTATATGATGTAACTCTTTAAGTAATAGTCTCTTTCAAATTCATGTGATGGATTTTGTAGAAATTGTGATTGATCAATATGTGCATATCACCTCACATGTTTCTCTTGCTTATGCTAGTTGCACACACTACACAAGTTATTCTTTGCTAAACTGTGTACATGTTTGTGTGTGTTTTTGGTCTGACTAACCAAGTTTGAGATTTTCTGAAAATTGTTGCAAAACATGTTTGCTTGGTTGATTGGTTGAGGAAGATTATGAGAAAAGCTTAATCTGAGAGATCTGGGTTGAAAACATGGGTTTTTGGAAAAACATTTCATCTCATACTCATGCATTTTGTCTTAAAATCTAATGCTTTGAGGAGTCTTTGAGTTAATTTGGTTCAATTTTTCAAAAATTCAATTTTTCCAGATTTTCGATCGATCGAAAATGTTTTTAAAATCCCTCTAAAGTCTCTGTTTGTTTCGATCGGTTCTCGATTGATACTGGATCAATCGAAGGATTTTCGACCGATCGAATCTGTTTTTCGATCGATCGAAAATCGGGCTGAATGTTTTTTAAAAGGTTTTCTTCTCACGTGACTTTTCACTTTTCAAATCTTTTTCAAAACCTTTTTCTCCCTACCAACCGGTTAAGCCTTTTTTCTTGACGATTTTTTCGTTTTCCTCCGATCTTTTTGCATAATCTCTCTCTCCCAAGATTGGTAAGTCTTTTATGCCCTTTCTTTTACTTTTATTTTCATGTTTCATGCATTTTTTGGGTATTTTCGCCATTTTAGTTTTTGATATTTTTGGAGTGATTTTTGGCTCTTTCTTTTTCAAAAGAATCATGGGTTTTTGTGGGGACACCTTATCTAAGCACTATATATGGTTTAATTTGATTAATTTGGTACTTTGTGAAATTTTTAAATTTCTAGGGCTTGAAATTGGGGATTTTGGGGTTTTTGTTCAATTTGATTTAAATTGATAAAATTGGCTTGTTAAATTGATTAATTTGATCATTATATTGTGTTAATTAACTGTTGTGATGATCAATTATCAATTTGTTGTGTTTTGAAAATTGGGTTTTTCCAAAATTGGGTATTTTTGATATAAAATTCTATGCTCAAGCCAATTTAGTTAATTTGAATCATAATTGATCTATGTCATTGCATTAGTTCATGCATTATTTGCATATTTTGTTCATGCATCATATAGATTTTTTTTCTATATTTTTTTATGCTGTGCTAACTTGCAGTCTGCCCTTGGTATTTGTTTGTGCTCTTCTCTTTCTGTGTCTCTCTTTTCTTCCCTTAGCACTATGCCTAGGAAAACTAGAGCCCATAGGACTTCTGACCCTTCACCTTCTTTCGATACTGAGCGGTTCCCTAGTGAGAAGAACCAAGAGACCTATGAGACCCTGAACCTTAGGCGTCATATCTGGGCTGAGCGTAGGGTCGTATTAGATGAGGTAGATCCTAAGGTGAGACGTAACTTTGAGCGTCGGGGTTGGTTATCTTTGCTCGAGTATGAGCATTCTCCTCCTCCTACCACCCTAATTAGAGAGTTCTATTCGAACATCTCTATCCACATCTATGATACCAACACCTTAGTTAAGGTTTGGTTACGAGGTGTAGAGTATCACATTACCCCGTCGGTTGTGTCTGATGCTCTTGGGGTGCCCATTGTTGACCATCCCGTTTTTCCTTATGAGGAGTCTCGACCTCTTGATGACGTGCTGTCATACATCACTAGGTCTTCTATCCAGTGGGGTTCTGATCCTCGGATCACTTCTGCTGAACTTTCTGAGCTTCACTATCTTTTCTTTAAGATAGCATGTCATTCTTTGTGGCCTATTTCTCATGTCCACACCATCCCTCTTGAGC
The DNA here is from genome assembly GCA_033629205.1 of Lithocarpus polystachyus. Classification (NCBI taxonomy): domain Eukaryota; kingdom Viridiplantae; phylum Streptophyta; class Magnoliopsida; order Fagales; family Fagaceae; genus Lithocarpus; species Lithocarpus polystachyus. Next base: position 1,788,122 of record CM066166.1, read on the forward strand.
GATGTGTGTTTTTGTATGCCCTGGTTACTGATGCTCCTATCAGTTTTCCTCATTTGTTCCTTCGTTCTTTGAACAAGGTTCATCGGTCTAGCTCTACGGCTCATGCGTTATTCTTTCCAGTTTTTATTCATCGTATTCTCCTTTTTCTTGGTTTAGGTGATTTTCCTGCGTCTGAGCCTGTTCATATTATTGCTCCTATTGGTGCTACCTTTTTGAGGCAAAGGGCTGCTCAACTTCGGGCTAGCTCTAAGCGTCCTAGGGTATAGCCTTCCGGTGTCACTCCACCCCCTTCTTCTTCTACAGATACTCCTGCAACTGGGACGTCTTCTGATCCTGCTGTTGCTACTGCTGCTGATGTTCCTCCACTTTTTGATGAAGTTTCTGACCTTCGTCGGACTCTTGATACTGTCGTGACAGTTCAGGTTGCTCATGGTTAGCTTTTGGTGGACATCCTTGATGAGCTACGTGCACTGCGAGCGGATTTGGCGAGCTCTCGTTGATCTCCTCCACCTCCTTTTGATGATGAGTGAGTACCCTTTGGCAATTCGTCACAAAAAGGGGGAGTGCATTCTATTGTGTAGTTTATATGTATCTAGGAGATTTTTGTGGAGATTTTCATTTTAGGGGGAGTTTTGTACTTAGTAGTGATACTGCGGAGCTTGTAGAGTTATTAGATTGTATCTAGGCGCTTCACTGTGTATTTACTTTTTTAGCTCTTGATTAGGAGATTTTTTTTTAGATACATTTTGATGTATATGTTTCTTGATTCACTATGCTACTCTGCTTATTGATATATATTTATGATGTTATTCATGATATATGTCTTTATTTTGTGTCATGTGAAATCAAGAAGTTATTTTTATATATTTCCTGTTTTTTTTTCCACACATGCGTTTATGTGTTTGTTAAGTGTTATAGGAATATACAGGTTGATTCAGTCGTGCTGCTGTCTATTGTGCAACTGTTAGATAGTAGTTAGGTTGAATTGTTTAAGTGGCTTTTTATTTTGTAATAGGCTGTTTCATTTTGTAAACTTTGAGCTTTTGTTAAGTCTGTGTTTTGTCACGGATTGCCAAAGGGGGAGTTTGTTAGGTTTTAAGAATTAGGAACTAATGTATTAGAACTTCAATTTGTAATGTTGGCAAACCATGATCAAAACAATGTTTATTCTTGTGTTAGACTTGCTCAAAGTATGGCTCTTAATGTAAAGTTGGAATCGAGTTTTATGCAGAATTCACTGTGCACTTTCTGCCTGACTCGATCGATCGAAAATTAGGCTCGATCGATCGAAAGTCGTGCAGATTGTTTTTCTGCAGAATTTTCCAACTCAGCCCTAGTCCATTTAATGTATAGGGTTTTATGTTTTGCCCTAAGTATATAAGGGAAAACCCTAGCCACGTTTTTAGAGTTCTGTTTTGCTGTGTTTGTGAATCTCTTCGTGAGATCTAGAGGTGTTTGCCTTCACATATACTTAGGATTTACAAACTCAAGACTTATGTCAAGAGCTTGGTAAATCATTCAATTGCAGAATCAAAGATCTTAAAGAAATACAAGCAGGTGCGCTTGTGGATTGCTGAGGAATTCAAGGAAAGAAGGAGTCTGTGGATCTCGGAGCTATCATGGGGTCGTGGTAGTAAGTTTCCTACACTTGGGTAGCAATAGGATGTTAGTGATCTAAGTCTTATTGTGTAAACTTCGATTCTTTCATAGTGAATTCAGTTTTACCTTGAGGATAGCTAGGTTAAATCCTCCCCAGGTTTTTTACCGGTTTGGTTTTCCTAGGTCATCAGATCTTTGTGTTCTTTAATTTCCGCTGCTTTACTGTTTTTGATTATTTGTGTTAACCTAGATTTAATTAAATTACCTAAGTTAATCACTTGGCTAATTCTCTAGGTTAATCTGTTTGGGTTTAAGGGGTCTAAACGAACTGACACCAGGTTTTTTACCAGTTTAGTTTTCCTAGATCATTAATCTTTGTGTTCTTTATATTTTCCGCTACTTTACATGATATGATTGTTATTGTTTTAACGTAGATCTGAATAACAAACCTAAGTATTCACTTAGTTAATTAATTAGGTTAAACAATCTAGTTTATAGGGATCTAAAAACGTACAATTCCAAAGTTAGTCAAATAATGATAAAGCTGAGAGAGTAGTAAATAATTTTGGAGAGCACCTCCTTGGTAGGTTTTGACTGTTAAAGCAGTTGCTTCAAATCCACTAGCAATAAATTAGACTGGTACTATACGCAATGAGAGGATTTAGCTAGCTTCCAAATACACGTGTGATTGTTAAATGAAAAAATTAAAAATAAAAATATGTAGAACTTCAATTCAGACGGAGAGAAAAACAAAATTTCCTTAATTAGATCTCAGTCTTATATTGCAAGTTGCATTATCATTGCATGTATATTAATATGAAGTAATTCTACTGTACCCCCCAAAAAAAGGGGAGGTACGATACCCACTAATAGGTAACCTGCTACGACAGGTTACCTTTTTTCTCACATTTGATTGTTCTATCTTCACATTGTGCAGTTCCAATATCACATGTGACAGTTTTTTCTCACATTTGGTGGTTCCCTTACTTTTTTTTCACATTTGACGACTTCATCCTCACATTTTGGAGTTCTAGGATCACATGTGACAGTTCTTTTCTCACATTTGGTGGTTCCCTTACTTTTTTCTCTCACATTTGACTGTTCCGTCCTCACATTATGCAGTTCTAACATCACATATGACAGTTCTTTTGTCATATTGCTGGTTCCCTTACTTTTTTCTCACATTCGACGGTTCTATCCTTACATTATGCAATTCCAACATCACATGTGACCGTTTTTTTCTCACATTTGGTGGTTCTCTTACTTTTTTCTTACATTTGACAGTTCCATCCTCACATTGTGCAGTTCTAACATCATATGTGACAGTTCTTTTCTCACATTTGGTAGTTTCTTTACTTTTTTTTTCCTCACATTTGACGGTTCCATCCTCATATTGTGCAATTCTAATATCACATATGACAGTTCTTTTGTCATATTGGGTGGTTCCCTTACTTTTTTTTCACACTTGACAGTTTCATCCTCACATTGTGCAGTTCCAACATCACATATGACAGTTCTTTTCTCACATTTGGTAGTTCCCTTATTTTTTTTCTCACATTTGATGGTTCCATCATCACATTGTGCGATTCCAACATCACCTATGACAGTTCTTTTGTCACATTGGGTGGTTCCCTTACTTTTTTCTCACATTTGACAGTTTCATCCTCACATTGTGCAGTTCCAACATCACATGTGTTAGTTTTTTTTCTCACATTTGGTGGTTCCTTTACTTTTTTTTCACATTTGACCGTTACATTCTCATATTGTGCAGTTCCAACATCACATGTGACTTTTTTTTTCTCACATTTGACGGTTCCAACATCACATTGTGCAGTTCCAACATCACATGTGACAGTTCTTTTTTCACATTTAGCGGTTCCCTTACTTTTTTCTCACATTTGACGATTCCATTCTCACATTGTGTAGTTCCAACATCACATGTGACAGTTCTTTTCTCACATTTGGTGATTCTCTTACTTTTTTTTTTCACATTTGACAGTTTTATCCTCACATTGTGCTGTTTTAATATCACATATAACAGTTCTTTTGTCACATTGGGTAGTTCCCTTATTTTTTTTCTCACATTTGACAGTTTCATCCTCACATTATGGAGTTTCAACATCACATGTGACAGTTTTTTTCTCACATTTGGTGGTTCCCTTACTTTTTTCTCATATTTGATAGTTCTATCCTCACATTTTGCAATTCCAACATCACATGTGATAGTTCTTTTCTCACATTTGATGGTTTCCTTACTTTTTTTTCTCACATTTGACGATTTCATCCTCACATTGTGCGGTTCTAACATCACATATGACAGTTCTTTTGTCACATTAGGTGGGTCTCTTACTTTTTTTTCACACTTGACAGTTCCATCCTCACATTGTGCGGTTCAACATCACATGTGACAGTTTTTTTGTCACATTGGGTGGTTCCTTTACTTTTTTTTCACACTTGACGATTCCATCCTCACATTGTGCAGTTTCAACATCACATGTGATAGTTCTTTTCTTACATTTGGCGGTTCCCTTGCTTTTTTCTCATATTTGACGGTTCCATCATCACATTGTGCAGTTCCAACATCACATATAACAGTTCTTTTGTCACATTAGGTGGTTCCCTTACTTTTTTTTTTCACACTTGACGGTTTCATCCTCACAATATGCAGTTCTAACATCACATGTGACAGTTCTTTTCTCACATTTGGCAGTTCCCTTACTTTTTTCTCATATTTGAAAGTTTCATCCTCACATTGTGCAGTTTTAACATCACATGTAACAGTTCTTTTCTCACATTTGGTGGTTCCCTTACTTTTTTCTCACATTTGACGGTTTCATCCTCACATTGTGCAATTTCAATATCACATTTGATAGTTTTTTTGTCACATATAGTGGTTCCTTTATTTTTTTTTCTCAAATTTGATGGTTCCATTGTTATATTAAGCAGTATCAACATCGCATTTGTTCTATTTTTGTTACATGTGACAGTTCTTTTGTCACATGTGACAGTTCTTTTCTCACATTTGGTGATTCCTTTACTTTTTTTCTCACATTTGATAGTTCCATTATCACATTAAGTAGCACCAACATCGCATCTAACTCTATTTTTGTCACATTTAGGGTCCCCTATTTTTTTATTCTCAAATTTGATCTTTCCATTATTACATTGGGCAGTACTCACATTACTTCTGACCATACTTTTGTCACATTCGGTGGTACCATATTATTTTCCTTACAATTGACAGTTCAATCGTCATAGTAAGCACTGTCAATATCACATTTGACCATAATTTTACACATAGGCTTCTCATTGAGGTCACTTTTTTACTTACTAATAACCGCTCATCACAAGAGAAATTTTTTTTAAGTTATTAAAAAATTTAGATCTAAATTGAAAACCAAAAAAACAAAAATAAATAAGCATCCCATGAAATTAGCCCAACCACAATAATTACTCTTGTTCACAAAAAAAAAAAAAAATCAGTTAGAATTATTTTGGTTTCTTCCACAAATATTTGAATATTCCAATTAACTTCCTACGTATCTCTCTTCGTAGTAAAGGTTGTCAATGGGCTGGTTCGGCCCGGCCCATTTTTACTTGGCCCATGGGCACAATGTGTTGGGCATAATGGGATATTAACTAGTTAACGGGCCTGGTCTGGTTGGGCCGAAAGAGAAAACTTCAGCCTATGGGCAATGTCCATTTTGTCTTTAGCGAGCTGGGCTATCAGGTTGGGCCTAATGGGCTACCCATGAACTTGTGTTAGCATATTATTTTATTATTTTTATAAGGAAAGAGTCAATTTTTTATAAAAGAATAATCAATCTATTTTTTAAAGGAAAGAATTAAAGAATTTAATACTTAATTACAAAATTTTTTACAGTAAAATCTATTTAATTTTTTGTTTTGTTGATGGAAACCTATTTAATTTTTTTATTAAGGCTTTAAATAGTTTATTTTTATTTTTATCTTTAATAAAAAAAATGTCAAATGGTTAATTCAAATTTGCTAGACTACTAGAAAAATATATATTTAGTAAATTAAGTTTAGCACAATTACTTTGAGTATCTTAGTGGTTAAGAGAATTCTCTTAAGAAATTCTTCTATAATATCTCAAGATTAATCCTTCATACACTTCCTATATATTTTTGTTATGAATTATGAGGTATTGGGCTGGGTTAACAGGTTAGGTCAACGGGCTGGGCAACGGGTTGGGCTACTGAGTTAGCCCACTGGGTACCCATGGGCATAAAAACTAGCTCACGACCTGACCCACTGGACTAGTGGGCTACCCATAGGCCTCAATAACAACTGGCTAGGCCGCCCATTAGCACAGTAGGCCATCGAGTTCCTGGGTCGGGCTGTGGGCCATGGGCTATTTAATGACCTTTACTTAGTAGCTTCCATCACATTCAGGGGCATACCTCCCTATAAAATAACATAGTTGAGGTCATTTTCTTGATGTTTATATTTTTATGATTTATATATGGTGAACCAAAAATTAGACTATCTCCAATTTGTCCATAGTGTCGTTCAAGACCAGAAAGGTTATCCAAGTGCAAGAAGGTCGTCCAGCATGGAGTCACCTGGACGACCGCCAAACACTTAGAAATTTTCAAAGTAATCTATATCTAAAAGCTTATGATTCAGACCACGTTTTACTATTCTGAAGTATGAGCAAAATTCTTATTCATCGCTCTAACTTCCCATTAAGTTCTTAACTTCTGATGGCAGCTGTAGAAATTAAGTTTGAACCTTCTAACGTTGAGGAAGTTACTAAATAAGTAACTACTTCAAAGCCACTATAAAAGAACTCAGCCATTTGGAATCAAAGTAAGTTTTTCACCACTTATAGAATTGAAATTCCTAATTTCAAGAGAGAAACTACTAACTTAAGCATTGGAGGGTTCTTGGCCAGTTCACCCCAGTCACCTTAGATCTTGTGCTTCTTTCTTTTCAGACCTTTCAAGTAATCTCAAGCCCATTGAAACCTAAAGCATTCAGCCTATTGATTTTATATGCATCATCAATATATACTATAAAACTGAAGATGTATAACTTTAGTTTCTCCTTTTATCAGTCAAATAGGTGGAAGGAATTAATTTTTTTTTTTTCATCTAACCAAAACAAACCAACATTGTAATTAACACTATCACCTTTATTTATTGGTTTCAATTAGCTTAATTAGTAAAATTTATTGTCAATGGAGTACAGGTGTTGATCACTTAATTGGGGCTGCAGGGCTAAAGACAATTTTATAATCATGGCCCCATATGCATATGATTAAAATAACTAATACCCAAAAGTATATGGACCTCTTGGTTTTATTGTTTAAATAGATTGGATTTGCTAATCTCATCCAATCTTTCTTCATCATTTACCGAAACAAGTTGCACCAATACAATTACAAATGTAACAAAGGAAATAACAAAATAAAATAAAATAAATGCAACAAAGGACATATTACTACCCGCTGCAATAGTAAGTGCATTTTAAAAGAAAAGAAAAGGTAAGACATTGACCATGAAAATCAAATACTTCTTCAGCCAAATACAATATACAAGTGGGACTTGCGCTATGAGTCTATGAGCAAATTGTGCGAATACAATATACGAGCTGGGAGAATTTGTATTTGCAATACAAAATGCCCTATAGAGTTGCATAATTAGATGGGGTTATAGGACAACCACAATGAGAGCACTTGAAACATGACTTGTGGTAGGCCTGGCTCTTCACTGTCACCTGCAAATTTTTAGTCAAAACAAACCAACATTGTAATCAACACTATCATACTTGTAAAATTTTATTTAAGGTGCATTTGAATGTTACATTTTGTTGTAAGTTTATTTGCTGAAAGTTTACCTTGAAAAATTGAGGCTTTAAAAAATTATACATAACCAAATAAACCAAAAAGCTAAAAGAATAAGCCATGCCAAACAGGTCTAATCTAGGTAAAAAGCTAGCCAACCATACGCATACATACATAGACATATTTGGCTAGCATTTGATCATGAAAGTTCATTAAACATGAGGGACCTGGGGGCCAATGGAATTAGAATCGACAAATTCAAAATCTTAAATCCACATTTGCAAATTGAGATTACTATAGACATTAATCCCACTCTACTCCAACACATAATTGTCAACAAAGAATCGAGAATGCTATACCTATTTCCCCATGTTTGTTAGATGTTATATATGAAATGTGAGATCTACATACTCCAATGCTGTAAATATTAACAACAGATGCATACAAGACATGCATTCATCTAATAGAAAAAACACTAAAAGGGTATCACAACCCCAAACTGCTAGGCTTGGACCAGGAAAAGAGGAAATAGAGGAGGAAAAAGAAGAGCACTCAGAGTCAGCAACCTGATAAAAATTCAAGATTTTCCATGTAGAATATCACAACAAAATGACTTTAAGGGATATTAGAATTTTACCTTCTCAAGTGGGTAAGCAGCTCTACCGCAAGAAGCACATTTTCTTATGTCCCAGAAAACATGCTCGCAGCCTTGCTAGGTGACCTAGCTTGAGAATCAGTGACAACACTAATACACAATGTGCAAAATAGCATACCGCCTACATTAGTCACTTCCCACAACAAGCTCAAATTATTTGATACCATCAACCAACAAAGATTTATACATTTCACATCTACAATGTGAAAAATAGCAAACCACCTACATTAATTACTTCCCACAATGTGAAAAATAGCATAATGGTACACTTTATACATGTTTTGAAGTAAAAAAATGTATACGAAAAACACTAGAAGTTTAAGGAAAGATGTGCTAATTTCTTTCAAGGTTGATAACTGCAATTAGGTAATTCTTTTGTCACAAATAATATGTGAAATAAATGTTAACAATTTGGCTATTATTAAATCACATTGTTAAGAATTTCCATTGAGTACCTAAAAAAATTATTTTAAAACAATACATATATTCTTCTTTTTGATAAGCCTACTCACCTTTGTTTATAGCCAGAAGATAAACCCCTTCACACTCTAATGACCAAGAATACATATATTCTTCTTTTCAATACGCCTACACACTTATGTTTACACCATAACATAAACCCCCTTCACACTCTAATGACCAGGGTCAAAGCGAGGCACTTCACTGCTTCAACTGATAATTTGGCCCAAAGGTTATCAATATATATATATATACACATTTTTTTTTTCTTCTTTTCAGTAAGCAATTTAAATCTGATTGTAAGGGGTTTACCGAGAGAAATTATCCAACTCCTGCCAAGCCAGAGAAAAAAAAAAAAAAAAAACCCAAATTGTTCAACCCAGCAAAAAAAACCTATGATAAATAACCCAAATAGTATAAACGGCGATATTAACAAACCCAACCAGGAAAAATAAATAAAAATAAACCAAATTGAAATCAGTATTAAACATACAATTAGAAGTTTTACTAATTCAAGTATATACAATAACTTATTCTCTCACTTGCTATGAACCAAAAGGAATAATAGATTGGTTTTGTTCCTAGTAGGTAAACGAAAACAAAACAAAATTAATAACAATTCAGCCATACAGAGAACAAACGGCAACAGTTAAAAAAACCCATATGGAAAATTAAAGAAAAAGGATGAGACGTACTAAGATTTTAGATTCGATAAATGGTGGAAACTTCGAACAAAAGGGCAGAGAGACGGAAGAAGCACCGCTGAGTTGGATTGGATGTAGATTTGAGGTTGGATTGGAATAGAAGAAGCTAGAGGGTGGCGCCGCTGAGTTGGATTGAGATTCGATGGTGCGCCGTTATCTGGTTCTTCTATTGTGGGTATGGGTATGTTGAGCCAGAGAGGCAAACGTGATATTGTTATGAGATGAGATAGAGGAAAACGAAACAGAGTTGGCGAGGCTTTAGCGTTGAGATGAGACAGAGTAGAGAGGAAAACCAGAGGCGTTGTTGATGGGTGAATGATTATGCGCTCTTTTGCTTTGATTGTTTTTTTTTTTTTTTTTTGGTTTATATATATAACCTGTTTAGCCAGTAACCAGTATCCCTTAAAATTATACCAATGGTCAAGATTTAAACAATGTTTAATCAACGGTTAAAATTAAGGTGGATACTGTATCTCCCTTTTTTCTGAGGGGGTATGGTAGAATGACCCACTAATATGACTAATCTACAAGTTGATTTATACTATATATAGATGGTGGGGTTCGTGAAATGAACCGCATGGCAAAAAAGTATATATTTCAATTAATTAAGGATATATATGCTTTTTCTATAAAGCATAGAAAATTAGTAACATTTAAACAATGAGGATAAAATGTGTTAATGTTAATATTTTTAATAATCCAACCGTTCGTCTTACATAACTAAAGTCTCAATATATATAGCTGACTTTTACACACACATAAAAGTAAAAAAATGTCCATAACAGCATTAACTCCTGCTAGTAATACTTATTTTTCTTCTTTTGGTGTACTTTTATTTTTCTGAATATTTTCATCTGGGCTGTCTTCTTGATTAATCATGAGACATAGTATCCTAGCTAGTAAGTATGCATATCATTGAATAGCAAATCATCTGTCTTCTTGAACTTGAAGCTACTTATTTTAATCAATATACAAAAGCTAAAATTTAAAAACAGTCATAAAATAGACAGTGACTAGGGTCATTTCGATTCAGTGGTATGTGTCCCTTATTTGTGCTAGTTGCTCCCTTCATGGAGGACTATCGGACCTGTTAACAAGAAGGAACTGTCACATGGCTAGGAGCTGAGAAGAAAAGTGAAATTGATTCTGCACTCATAATTTTCGTTCTGTTATATTCAAGGGTGAAATCTCTAGTTGCCTATATTTGTGATTTTGAACTTTCTCAAAGTGCAACAAAAATTAATGCACACCACTGCGATCTTTACAATTGGAATTAGTTATTATGTCATGATATATGTGCAACCATGTCAAGATCCGAATCACATACTTTGTAATTAAGTCACAGTTAGTGAATGTTCAAAATTTTCAACCATGAGGAGCTTGATCATAACCAGTACTTTAATGTGAATTTTTTTTTTTTTTTTGGTAGAAACATTAATGTGAATTAATAAGTGGTGAACTGCACTATTTTCATTTGGAGCCACGTAAAGCAGACGGCTCATTATTTTATATAATTTGTCAATTAATACGTGGCTTTATGCACCATAAAATAAAATGGACTCATGCCCACTCAAACCCCAAGGTCAAGACAGCATTAATATAACTTTCTATAGGATTTTATTTATTTATTTATTTAAGGCATAATTTTTAATGTGGGAATCAAACAATCAATGACATCCTTTTTCCTCATAAAAATGAAAGAAACTTATCATATAATGGAGCTGATTTATCAATCAAATTTTGCAAATTATTTATATTTGGGTAAGACGAAATGTTCAAATTTGATAATGCTGCACAGTTCACCTCAAACCATGTAAAAAGGTCCCAAACATAAATAATAATATGATATGCACGCATGCATCCAAAAAATGCTCACCATGTCACAGTTTTGGTGCAATCTTTCCTGATCGAAGAACGTGCTCTACAAACTACAAACTACAAACTTTCTCTCTTTAACAAAAGCATTATAGTATCAGACGCATTCCAAATCACAAGGGGAGGTACAACGTGGGGAAAAAAAAAATAATAATAGAAAAGAGTTAAGGTATCAAACTTTTCCATTTTTATAATTAATTAAATAATTAATTAGTAGAATGCAAATCAAAAGGAAGGGCAAAGGGATGAATGCTAATTTCTACCCGGTCCAGTCGATCAATCTTTATCTAGTTTCCACTCAAAACTAAAAGATGGGTGAAAAACCATTAGAAAAACAAGCGATGCGATCTGTGCATGGAAAGCGCTAGAAGATATTTTTCTTCGAAGAAGCAATGGTAAATCTTAATTTTATAAATATGTAATGTTAAATTTGAAATTGAGGTTTCTGTTTGCTTTTGAATTTACTTTACTTATAAACATATAGATATGTAATGCAATTGCAAGTTTCAGGAAAAAAAATTTCCATCATTATTATCTTTTAAATCCAGAATAATTTAAATATATAATTTAACAATTTATTTATTATAACCAATTAAATATTTTAAACCCAACCATATATTAGCGTAAGTGAAATCTTTTTCCTCTACTTTCTTAGTTGGATATTTATTTCTTTTTTCCCCTACAAAGATTTAGGAGTTCAATGGTTTATACACACACACACACACACACACACACACACACACACACACACACACACAAGTTTCAGGAAAAAAAATGGGATAATTACAATAAACCCACATATGGTATGACCCATTTTCACTTTGCCTACTCGTGGTTCAATCATTTACACTTTGCCCACCTAAGATTATTTCTGTTAGGGCTCTGTTACCCACCTTTGGCTTCTTCCGTTAAAAAACAACTTTTACCACCAAAACATAACATAACACGAATAAAAAAGTTAGAGTTTGAATTTTTTTGAAAGAGCTGGGGTTTTGTGTCTCTATGCAAATTATAGGTTCTTTGTTAAAATTCCTTTCAAAAATAATCAAGAAAGGAAGAAGGCAAGAAAGATATGATTGTTTATGATGAACCATTAAAAAAGGTCTACATTGTTGGGACCTTTTTTAATATCTTTGTCACACACTAAACCCCATAACCTAAGCGCAGAAAATATCTCTTATCTCTCATGCTAAAAATCAAATCAAATATCTCTCTCATCTCTGTAACACACTAAAATTGTTTCAACGCCGTGAAATTGAGGTCACTATCACCATTGGTGGACACCGTACTGAGTTTCCTCCGAACCCATAGTAGATTCTTCACGACGAGCCCATCTTTCCTCTGCTGCCGCTCCTCTTTTCGCTTCGTCTACGCCACCAAAACGCCGTAGAAACCCCTCTACTTACACTCCAACAATGACTCTCGATCCTTCAACGACTCTTGGTTGTGGGTTCATCTGATTTTCTTCGTTCTCGCATCCGTCTCGGCGGTTTGGAGCAAATCTAGGAAGAGGGCCAACGGTGGTTTAGAGAAAATAGAGCTCGATCTCGGCCTCCATCACGGCCAAAATGGAGCTCGATCTCGGCCTCCGCCCGGTCCGTTGATGATTGCGAAATCCCTCTTCCTCTCTCTTTTTTGATCAACGATGGTGGTAGTGGGTTTGGTTACTTTGTTGGCGTGGGTTTGTTGACTAATCAGTGGGTTTGGTGACTGGTTCGGTGGGTTTGGTGACTGATCAGTGGGGTGGATCTTTGGTTTGGTCGGCAGGGTGGTGGTGGTTTGATTGTGTTGGTCAGTGGTGGTGGGATCTAGGTTTGATTTTGGGTTTGATTGTGTTAGTTTGGGTTTGATCTGGGTTTGATCTAGGTTGGTTTGTTTACTTGGTTTATGGGTTTGATTTGCCGAGAATTTGGTGTTGATTGTGTTAGAATTTGGAGAAGAACATGAAGAATTCGAAGAACTAGTTGTAAATGAAGAACAAGTTGAAGATTTAATGCTCTTCAACTTGTGTTAGATTAGATCATTTCCTATTGTAAAGAAAACAAAACGCCAGTGATGTTCATACCTTTCTAATGTTCATACCTTTTGAAAAAAAAATTGGAAACCATAGTTTTTTTATTTGTTTTATGTTTGTTTTCGTCTAAAAATGTGTTTGTTTAACGGCAAATGGAGAGGTAGGTAACAGATCCTTAACAGAGCAAATCTCAAGTGAGCAAAGTGTAAATGATTGAACCACGAGTAGGCAAAGTGAAAACGGGCCATACCACATGTGGGTTTACTGTAATTATCCCAAAAAAAATTTACATCATTATTATCTTTCAAATCCAGAATAATTTAAATATATAATTTAACAATTTATTTATTATAACCAATTAAATATTTTAATCCCAACCATATATTAGCGTAAGTGAAATCTTTTTCCTCTGCTTTCTTAGTTGGATATTTATTTCTTTTTTCCCCTACAAAGATTTAGGAGTTCAATGGGTTATATATATATATATATATATATATATATATATGTATGTGTGTGTGTGTGCGCGCGCGCGCACGCGTGCGTGTGCCTGTTTGTTTCAGCTTTCCCAACCCAAAAGGCATTTTTGAAACCATAAATATAATATGTGTGTTTGGTGATGTCTAAAAAGCAACTTTGTAGAAAAAGTTGCGTTTTGAAAATGTGAAGAGAATGCGCATTCTGCCAATGAAACTATTTAGAGCATTTTGGAAAAGCTCGTGTGCGTTGATAAATCCTACCGTTGGACTTTGTGTGCAGTTACCAAATTGCCCTTCATATTTTATTGAAAATCTAACTTTACCCTTTTATAAATCAAAAGATAACACTCACGCCAATCTCCCTCATCTCTCTGCTCTGCCCTTTCTAAAGCTCACTCACGCCATCTCTCATCTCTCTACTCTGCCCTCTCCATGATAAAAGTCTCTCTTGCCCAATAATGAAAAAAAAAAAAAAAAGGATCTGACCCATTTCTACTGATGTTGTTGGCAGTGGGGAAGAGATTAAGCAACAGTGGGGAGAAAGACAGGCGGTGGTGAAGGCAGAGCAAATTAGCAAACGACGGAGGCGAAAAACGCAGACGACAGAGGCAAAAGACGGAGACGACTGATCAGCAGACCCATCTCTCTATCTTTGTTTGATGAGAATCAAATGGTGTGGTTGTGTGTGACCTTTAAGTTTGTGTGTTTTGATGGGATAGACGGGAAGAAACTTGCAGACAAAGTGGCAAGAGGAAAGGGAGAAAGGAAGAAAGAAAATAAAAAAAGAAAGAGGAAGAAAGAGAGCTATGTGAAGTGTGGAATGTTCTGGAGTGTGGAGGAAGTGGTAGGAAAAAAAAAAAGCTACGTGTGTGGAGGAGAAAAAAAAAAGAAAAAAAGAAGAAGGAAATATGGATGAAAAAAAAAAGTAAAGAAATAAGGGAAAAATAAAATAAAGAATGAGAAATTAAAATTGAGAAATGCTATAATAATATTTTCACAATAAATTTTAAGTGGTAGGTTATTATTAGTTAATACTAGCATGTAGTCCATTCTTACGCATGGAAATATTAACAATTGTGATGATAAGATATTCATTTTGGTAGATTCAGTTTTCACATTAAGCATTATGAATAAAGGTAACTTGACACTAACATTTAAAAATCAAATTGGACACATAGTACAAAATTAAACTACAATTAGAAATTAGACACATAGCACAAAATTAACAACAAGAACTGATCATTGAGCTTGAAATTTTCTTAGAGACGCCAATGAAGCGGTAATGTATGAAAGTGTGAAGCAGGGAAGAGTGGGATTGAACATTGTGTTTGAACTCGGCCTTACTTTTGGAAATCCGAAATTAGGAGATGATGTTTTACTTTTATAGTCTTTCTCGTTGAACTCCTTAGTTTTGGTAGTGGGATTAGAAGAGCTCCAAACTTTATTGAATTACCCATAAAAGTGTGTAGGTGAGATGTTTTCGCTTAGGCCAATGAACATTATCATTGTGGTTTTCTTGGCTTTCATGTTAAATTTTAATGCATCATTTATTTGGGCACAAAAAATTAGAAAATTTAGATAAGATACATGACACAAAATTGGAGTCCAATTTATAATCTAATTAGATTTTTTTTTTTTTGAGTTTTGGTTAGGACAAGTGGTGCAAAATTGAGAATCCAAATCTAGACATATGGCATAAAATTGAAACTCTAATTTAGAATTCTATTTGAGTTTCTCTCTGTTTCACCTATTATTATATATATAGATTGGTGAGAAAAAAAATATTTTTTTAGAAACTTTGAAAGTTCTTTTTAGAATAATTTTTTAGAAAGTATTTTTATAATTCTTTCACAATACTTTATATATACATTATCCTTTTTAGTAATTTACCACTCAAACCGTCACTTTTATAAATGTTAGCCAAACACTTAACTTTTTTAAAAAGTAATTTTTTACAATTTTTACCAAACACTTAGTTTTTTCAAAAAACACTTTTTCATACCGCACTTTTTGAAAACCCCACTTTTACAAAAAATCCAATTTTAAAAAGCTAAATTAAACTCACCCATATATTGATTTTTATTTATGCAAGCTTTTACTATATGACTTTTATGCAGTTGCCACTCGATGCTTTTTAAGTTCGTTTACCTTTTAGAGTTTTAACCCTGGATGAAATTATTAACTGAAAATTTTCCTTACCCACTGCGAATCATGATCAGAGAAAAAATTGGTGAGTGTCATTTCACATGGTAACACAAACCAGAAGGCCTATTTCCGTATGATAACTTAGTTTGGCTACCCTGTAAAAGGAACTAAACTAAAATAGAAATGAAGGATAACAGTAGTTAAAACTGAAAGTACGACAAACTTAACCATAAAGTACTAAGCTAATCCTCTGGTCATATTCGTCTTTACAGTAGTCAGACTCAAGCAGGCAAGCAACTGTACAAACAAGGTTGAAAGATAGAGAAGGTATCCTGCTTAGATTGGTAGCCCTGCTCAAGTTGTTAACATGGTTTTGATGTTTCTTCCAGAATTTAAGTTTTGACATATATTTCATAGTGCACAGATCCTACACTTTTATAAGCATTAAAGTATGCATTTATCAATCTTTTTCAAAAGTTCAAAAAAATATATTTTAGGAATCCCTTAAGTGAAAAGGAGCTGCATCTATTAATAGGTATTTAAAGTTATCTTTACTCTTAATTTGAAAACAAGACATGGGATATACTCTCCATAAGTGGCTGCTTAATATCTATATATTAAGAGGATTAAGAAAGTCATCTCTACATACTAAAAGGATGCATAAAGTTATTTATTGCATTTTTTACTTACTGCATTTTTTACTTACAAAAATACCTATAATTTAATTAACTTATCCTTATTCCTAAAACATATGAAATGAGGTTAAAACCATATATAGAAGAAAAAAATATTAAAAACATCCTGTAGGCGTTCATGAATTCTAAGTTTATTTCTTACCATTGCATCAGGAATTGGTGCAAAACTTTTAGGCCCAGACCTTGCTATCTCCGCCTGTTTACCTCAACTCTCCTTGTTCTTGTTACTTAATGTTTGCGACCACATTACCATTAAAAATAAAAAATAAAACATTTCTTGACTAAATTACCACGAAGATGAGATCGACGAAGAAAGTAGCAGTACCTGTTTTTGTCATTGAACCAATAGTCAACCATCTCCGTCCACTGCTCTGTGATAACCATCGGCGGTTGGTTGGCCAATACCTGCTCATGTGTCATCCCACATTTTTTGTGATCCTTCTTCAACTTTGTCCTCCGATTTCTCCTCAATTCCCCTAGTTGATGCATTGCCCATTCCATTTGATCGGGTGGTGCGACAATAGTGGGGTAGATATTGTTTCCGAAATGAAAAAGTGGAGTTAGCAAAATGTAGTAACTTAATTAGGACAGTGGCTGAATATGACATTTAATTAGGACAGCGGCTATAAATGTAGTAACTTATGTTTTATTTTCATACTAAATCAATCTCAATCCAACAGTCCTGTTTAAAATTTTCAAGGACGCTTGACCACCCAGCAGGCGTAAGCGAGCATAATAAGCCATTCTCGCAAAAAGAGCCCAACCACTGAATGAACGTTGACTCGTCCGGCCTAATCAGTTGGCCTTGATCATTTAACGGCAACTGGATTTTGTACTCACTAGTCATTGCCCATATGTCAATTAGCCTTGTTTTCCCACGTCTTTTATGCCTGTTTACCGGTGTTGGGGTTTGTTGATAATCATCTGTATTTACAAAACCACCAATATTAGGACTGATTTATCAAAGCTCACAACTAGTGAAAAATATCACACCAAGAAAAAATTATGCATCTAGTAACTTAAATAATAAAAGGTTTATAATTTCATTTAAACAAAACATGAGTAAATTAGGCCTTTCTCCCACGCATTCATGTAACCCACTGGTTGTGTAACTTTCAATCATTAGGAACAGCAACATATTCAGTTGACTTTGGATTTAATGAGGTCGCAAACGACCAATGCCTCCCTTTACTAGACAAAGTTAATTGTTGAGAACATTTGCTGTCTTGCATTAGAATGACCGGTAATTCTTAATTCTATGACTTCATAAATGTATGGGACTTCTTGGTACCGTGACTAATGAACCTAGATGCCTATTGGCACTGTGGCTAATTGACCAGTCAACTTGTTCACCCATTATATTGGCAATCAACACTAGCTTTAGCATTACCCTCTATGACAACCTGCAACCTAGTAATTTATAAGTCCCATAAAATTTTGTAACTTGGCCCACAAAGGAGAGCACCTCTCATATAGCTTGGCCCAGAGTTTTAGCACTTTACCAAAACTATGTCTTGGCACTTCACCAGAATTTTTTTAGACAAAAATGTATGTAATAATGATTGTTTTAAGTTAAGATAGCTTAAGCATTAATGTAGATGTGAGATTTTGCAGGCTTTATCAAATATTAAGAGCACATACAAGAAAAGAGAGAGAATTTGACATTTTATAAAATCTAGAATATAAGCATCTTTTTCTTTTCTTTTTTTCTTTTTTTTTTTTTTCTTTTTTCTTTTGGTTATATAAGAGTTTGAGATTTTGACATTCACCCATTCAAATTCAAAAACTGTTGCATAAGAACGATATCAAGTTTGCAATAAGAATCTGACATTGACCATTCACCTATGAGAAGAGTTTCCTTTAAAACACTGGCAACTAATGCCAACAACAAGCCTCAACGGAGAGTTTAGGCTGTTTTTTTCTGGCTGCCTATCTATTGCCTACGGCCTACCACAACCAAAGTCTGGTTTTCGTAGCAATTTCAGTAAGCTTTCTTCTGCAACACCGTGTTTCAAATGTTGTTATAATATTCTCAACAAACTCCCTTAGAAATCCTTAATAATCATAAATTTTGAGAATATTGTTAAAGTGATTTGTTGGGATTTACGCATAATAAAAGTTATTTTTCCTCAGGAAATATGAAAGAGAAGAGGCAGCTCACCATTATCCCAATCCTAAATCCTTTACGGAGGAGGGAGCAGGTAAAGGTCAAGGACAAGCTCCGATGGCTGTTTCCATGCAGACGGCAATAGAAGAAAGTAATGAAAATCCTAGGATGACTGATGGAGTGGATACCGAGAATTTAGGAACAGTCACGGATTCCATGCAAGCTGATGCCGAGTTAGATGTAAACCAAGCTAACGTGGAAGACCATAATTCTGGGGTAGTATTTTCAAAGCCGAATATTCAGCCATTATTAAATGGCATGCCTGACTTGAATAGGTTGACTGCGAAGGAAGTTAATAGTGATAATAGGGATGCAGTGCAAGTATAGTCTAGGTCAGAGGTGCTTTCTGAGCAAGGGCCACACAAAAATCATCCATCTATGGATGGAGCTGGACTGTCTAATCTTAAGCCCAAATCTACATGGACCCGGTTTAATAGAATGGAGTTTGGGTTTGCTGGATTAGCCCGTGCAATCACACTCCCAACAATTGGGAAGAGAGACGTGAGAGATGATGGTGGTGAGCTGATTGATGGGAGTGATAATAAGAGAGGGAAGGTTGTTAGTGAGGAAGGAGTTTTAGATGATTTATCGGCGGGGGTGGACAGCCACCCTTGCCGGAAGCAATGAGGCTGTTAAGCTGGAACTGCCAAGGGCTTGGGAACCCTTGGACAGGTCGTAGCCTTCGCAAGATTGTGAGGGAACAAGCTCCCACAGTCTGTTTTCTGATGGAGACTAGACTGGATAAAGATGGTTTTGAAAGTTTGTATGGTAATTTGCCGTATCAGAATAAAGTTATTGTGAAGCATCCTGATTCGGGTGGAGGCTTAGCACTTTTGTGGAAAAATTCTATAACATTGGAAGTTATCAACTACACTGTGAACCATGTTTTGGCTGTAGTTACAGAGGAAGATGGCTTTAAATGGTTTTTGACTTGTTTTTATGGATGGCCAGAGGCTCAACAGAAAGAAAAGTCTTGGAGATTGTTGGAATACTTGAAGACATTTGTGGAAGGACCTTGGCTGGTTGTAGGGGATTTTAATGCTTTTTTACATGCCTCTGAGAAGAAAAGTAAAAGACCACCGCATTATTCACAGGTTGATGCGTTTAGGCCTACTTTGGAATCTTGTCAGCTTTTGGGTCTGGGTTATAAAGGATATCCTTTTACATGGAATAATAGGAGACCAGGTGAAGCAAATACTAAAATCAGATTGGATAGAGCCGTGGCCAATAAAGACTGGATTGGGAAGTTTCAAATGAGCAAAGTTCTGCACCTTTCAACTCATGCTTCAGATCATTTACCAATTCTTTTGTAAGTTCAAGCTTTTGTTCCACAAAGGAGGGAAAGAGGTTTTAAATTTGAGGAGTCTTGGCTACTCATGGAGGACTGTGAGGCTAAGGTGAAGGAGGCTTGGGATAGTGAGCTGGTTATTGAGCAGGGATTGGCTTCGACCTTGAAGAAGATTCAAGTTTGTGGTTCAAAGTTAATGAAGTGGGGCTCAACAAGTATAACTCCCAATGAAGAGGCAATCAAACAGATTCAGAAGAGGCTGGACCGATTAAATGAAGAAGAGATGAATTCTGATAGCAAGGCCGAATATCTAGAGTTGAATAAAGAGATGGATGAGCTTCTCCAAAAACAGGAAATTTATTGGGCTCAAAGATCTAGGATTTCATGGTTGCAGTATGGTGATAAAAATACTAAGTTCTTTCACTCTAAGGCTTCACAAAGGAGGAGAAGGAATCATATCCAAGGTATCAAAAATAGCCAAGGGCAATGGGTGGAAGAGTTGGAGGAGGTGGTGGTCGTTGCCTCTGATTACTTTGAAACCCTATTTCGGGCAGGAGCATGCGACAAGATGGAGGAGTGCCTGGATGCTGTTCCTCAAATGGTGACTGAAGAAATGCAGGAGGCTTTGTCTGGAGAGTTTACAGCAGAAGAAGTGACAGTGGCCTTATTTCAGATGGGACCTACAAAGACTCCAGGACCTGATGGTATGAATGCTCTTTTCTTTCAAAAATTTTGGCATATAGTGGGTGATGATGTTGTTATGGCTGTTCTAGACTTCTTAAATAATGGTCACATGTTACCTAAAATAAATCATACAAACATAGTTCTCATTCCGAAAGTGAAAAATCCTGAAAAAATGTCTGATTTTAGACCTATAAGTTTATGTAATGTGATTTATAAGATTATGTCAAAAGTTTTGGCAAACAGATTGAAACAAGTGCTTCCACATATTGTCTCACCCACCCAGAGTGCCTTTGTACTAGGGAGATTAATTACAGATAATGTCTTGGTGACATATGAAACACTACATACAATGCATGCTAGGAAGAAGGGGAAGAAGGGTCTTTGGCATTGAAATTAGATGTTAGCAAAGCCTATGATCGTGTGGAGTGGCAGTTTCTTAAGGGGATTATGGAAAAGTTGGGTTTCCCAGTATTGTGGATAGAAAGGGTGATGAGTTGTATTACTACTCCAACTTTCTCTATTCTGGTGAATGGTAAACCTTATAGTATGATACATCCATCACGAGGAATACGACAAGGTGATCCATTATCACCATATCTGTTCCTCTTATGTGCAGAAGGCTTTACGGCTCTATTGGCGAAAGCGGAAGCTGAAGGGAGGATTAAAGGGGTTTCCATATGTAGAGGGGCACCTAGAATTACCAACTTATTATTTGTTGATGATTCTCTGTTGTTTTGTCAAGCTACACAGAATGAAGGGCAAGCTGTGAGGGAAATTCTTCAAACATATGCACAGGCTTCAGGGCAATGTGTGAATTTGGAGAAATCTTCAGTTTATTTCAGCAGTAATACCACAAGTAGTCAAAGGCAACAGGTTCTGCAGATTCTGGGGGTGAAGGAGGTAGAGAGATTTGAATCTTATCTAGGGTTGCCAACATTGGTTGGAAGAGCTAAGTATCATACTTTTTCTTATTTAAAAGATCGAATCTGGAAGAAGTTGCAAGGCTGGAAAGGTAAGTTGCTATCAAGAGCCGGAAAGGAAATTTTGATAAAAGCGGTGGCCCAATCTATCCCCACTTATACTATGAGTGTGTTCCAGCTTCCTAGGAAACTATGTGATGAACTGAATAGCATGTGTGCTAGATTCTGGTGGGGTCAAGTAGGTGATGAAAGGAAAATCCATTGGAAGGGGTGGGATAAGCTGACAATTTCAAAGAAGGAGGGGGGTATGGGTTTTCGGGATTTGAGGGATTTTAATTTAGCCATGTTGGCTAAACAAGGTTGGAGATTGATCCAAGGGAATGACTCTTTGTTATACAGGTGTTTCAAAGCAAGATATTTCCCTCGGTCTTCTTTTCTAGAGGCCAAAGAATCGCATGGTTGTTCCTATGTGTGGCGAAGTATATTGGCTGTCTTGCCTATTCTTCGATTGGGTTCTTGTTGGAGGATTGGTAATGGGTCTTCCATAAGTGTTATGGGGGATAGGTGGCTTCCTAACCATTCCACAAATAAAATAATGTACCCAAGACATGAGCTAGTTAAAGATTTAGCAGTATCAGATTTGATTGATCCGGAGTTACAAGTATGGAGAAGAGACATGATTATGGGAATGTTTCACAGAGAAGATGCCGAAGCCATTTGTAGAATCCCCCTGAGTCGAAGATCTGTTCCATACTCAATTATTTGGCTGCATAACAGGAACGGTAAATTTTCTGTTAAATCTGCATATAAACTTGCTAGACAGATTCAACTTCATGAACATAGGGCCGAGACTTCAAGTGGCTGTGTTGGGAAAAAAAATTGGCCGGTATTGTGGAAGCTTAAAATTCCAAATAAAGTCAAAATTTTTGGATGGAGAGCTTGCCATGATATTTTACCAACATCCTACAATCTGTCACGCCGGAGGATCATACGTGAAGAGAAATGCCAACTGTGTACCAGAGAGGTGGAGACAACAACTCATGCATTATCGGAATGTGCTGTGGTGCAAGACGTATGGGCTAGTAGCATTTCAAAATTGCAGAAAGGACCCTCTGTTTTTTGTGATACACTTCAACTAATGGAGTTTTTAGTGGACAGGTTAACGGTTAAAGAGCTGGAACTGTTCTGGGTGCAGGCATGGATTATCTGGAACCAGCGGAATTGCGTTGTGCATGGAGGTCAATTAAAGGATCCTAAATGTCTGAACAAGCGAGCAGAGGACTTCGTTCTGGAATTTCAGCAAGCCCAGGCACAGTTGACAGTGGTTCGGACTGAACATATTATTTCTAACCAATGGCATCCTCCACCGCCGGATGTATACAAGCTGAACTTTGATGCTGCAGTGTTTTCGGGGCTGAACAGAACAGGTATGGGGACTATTATTCGAAATAATAAGGGGGAGGTTATGGCTGCAATGTCTGCTATCGGACCAGGTGCAGAAAATAGTGAAGAAGCCGAGTTAATGGCCTGTAGAAGATCCTTGGAGTTTGCTGTGGATGCTGGGTTTTCAAGTTTGATAATTGAGGGGGATAATGCTAATGCCATTAAAGCCATTTCTTCATCTCTGCCAAATCATTCCATTCTTGGCTGTGTGGTGGATGATATTCGCCATTTGATACATGGGTTATATTGGGCTAGAACTAATCAGATTAGGAGGGGAGGGAATAAAGTGGCACATGTTCTTGCCCAATATGCTAGACATTTAGATGAGGATTTATTTTGGATTGAGGATTCTCCTCCACCTGCCTTGGTAGCCTTGTTTCATGATGCTTCATTATTATAATTGATTGAGAATGAGAGTTTCCTATTCAAAAAAAAAAAAAAAAGTTATAAATCCATAATGAAATAATGTGAATAATGATGTTATCTTGATCATAATTTACCACTTAAGTGAATTTTGAAAAATGTAAAAAGTTGTATTTTTAACCTTACTACATCTAATAATTATGAAAAGATTGGGAAACAATATTATATGGGGTGCAAGAGATAAAATTCTTTCAATTAAGAAACTAGAAAGAAAATTATGTCCTATGCCTCCTTAATTCATATTCTTTTAAGGTTTCAGTTAGTTCAATTAGTAAAAATTATTGTCATTGAATAAATGATTTAGGGTACGAACTTTAACTACACCAAAAATTAATTGGTATTTTAGCTTGATGAGAGAGAGAAATCATCATAAATTGAACGTCATAAGTTGAAATTCCATTGTATTTACGCTTCAAAACAAAAAACAAAACAAAACAAAAACAAAAAAAAACTCATTCTTTCCAACCCCAAAAAGGAGATGACGTAAACTTAGAATATTTTATGGGTAAAGAGTAGAATAATTTGGCTAAACTACAATCCGTTCGGCAAAAATTTTTGGTTGGACTCCTCACTAAGAACTCAGGCCCAAAAATCATACGCTCTCTCCCCTCAACACGCGGCTGCACCACCAAAAACAAAAAAAAAAAAGCCCCTACATAGATTTTCTTCTTGTAAGTTTTTTTGGGTTGGATCCATCTACTTTGGATGGTGCAGATATGCAGATGATGATTGGTGGGTTTGGCCCATAGTGGTTTGGCGAATTTCTTAGATGCAAGCCCATTGCCTTAGACATGGGTACAAATGGGCAAGCCTGGGCCCTTGCTTGTACAGACCCTGGGCCTGGATAACGTAAACACTTCAACTTACCCATTTTATTGGGCTGATCATTGGACTGGGCCTGACCAGCCCAGTTAATAACGCTAAAGAGGACTACTATCCAAGCTTTGGGCTCAAGTGGTAATCTCGTGGGATTGGTCTGGGCTCCATTCTTGTTTTCTATGATGCAAAACAAGGGCCCAGTTTGTAACACTCTTTCTCTCATATTTTTCTGGTAACCAGTCTTCATTGACACGTAAAAACTAAGTTACAACTTTATGATAATAGTATAATACAGGCTAAAGGTTCGGTTGGAGCATGTCAAAAATATCCTAAGGTAGCTTAGACTTAGAAATTAACATTATAATAATAATATGACATGTCAACCTTAATTGTATACTATTATCATAAATTGTATACTATTATTATGACTTCCCAGTTGTTAAAATCCTCTCAATAATGAGTTGTAATTTTCAACAAGACTTCTCATAATCAAACTTTGCATAGTTCCTTCACCATAAATATCAAAGAGATAGAGTTGACTTTAATTAATAGCTTTCTAAGCCATATTAGCGTACCAATAACAAAAAAGTTAAAGAGGAAAAGAAAATTGAGTATACAATTAAGTTGACATGTCATATCAAGTTAAGCCAGCTCTACCATAAGATTGACCTAATCACACATCACTGTACACAAGATTTGGATCTAATTGTGTGTTACATGAGATCGTTTTTTCTCCTTTGCATGCCATATATTTATTAAATTATGATAATATCATAATTACTATATGTCCTTGCTAAAAAAAGAAGTGATTTCACAACCAATACATCTATAAATAGTGGATATGGTTGGGAAGCCGTGCACTACCATCCTTTTTTAAGCATTGTCCCTACACATTAAACTATTCATTTTTTAAAATATTTTCTCAAGAATTGAAAAAGTATTGACAGCTTTTCAATTCTCGAGAAAATGTTTCTTAAAATGTATGGCTTAATGTGTGCCCTAAAAACATACACATTAACCGGACCCTTATCATTATAATGCATGTATGATTTGCACACCTTTTCAAGACAATAAAAAAAATTATATAAGAGCTTATGTAGGCGTCCCCTACCACTACTACTACTTATATATAATATGAATAGGACCCCATTAGGTGTCTTAGGACCCGTGTTTTTTAATCCAACTTATAATCAAGTATATATGGACCAACTTTGGAGTATAGGCTCAAAATTGGAGAGAAAAAAAAAAAGGGTGCCACAAGTTGTGAAAATAGAGGTGCCCCAAAAAGAATGAGTTTATCTTATTCTTATCCCCCACTAATCAATAGTGAAGAAAAGGTTTGAGAAAAGTTAATTGGATTGTTACTAATTATTCAAATGTAGTTAAAGGGAACAGGTAAGCATGATGGTCTAAAAGCCTGCATATCTACAAAAAGATGAGCAAGAACAAAAAGGCATGTGGCAAAGGCACTCCTTTCTCACTTTCTACATAAAACTGCCCTACAAATTTGCCAACCTAGACTCAAAGGCTGGCATCCCCCATCAAAAAAGGCTGGCACCACCCCATACTTACTTAAAACCATCCACACTTTGTCAGAAAAAAATAAGCATAGATTCAATTGCTCTATACTACTAGAAGAAGACAAAGTTTCGCATTATGGAATAAACAATATTCTATAGCACACCTCTCTCTTTTTTCGCAAGCATATCTTTGACCTCAACATGATGCTTGATTTTTACATTCTAAATAAATATTTTCAACAGAAGTTTTAATAAACTAATTCAACTACATATGCAACCTTTGACCGATTTAGTAAATGTGTCATCTAAAACATTTATTTATCTAAGAAATCTTCTAGAAAATTTCTTGCTGACTAGTCTGCTAGCTAATATTAACTCTGATACAATACTGCCTCTTAGCATGTTTCTAGCATGCTTATCAAACTAGCTAACCCCTTTTCTTTCTTCTTTCCTTCATATGTACTTAACAATATCAACTTGTACACTCCGTTTTATTATCATGAAAATATAACCTATGACGTCAATATTTTTTTAACCCTATCCAATTACATCACAAATGCGTTGCTTAATTAATTTCTAAATCCTTAAACGAAAAGTTCTAGGTATAGAACTTGATTCTCTATTCTATGTTACTTTCAATCAATTTTATCAGAGTTAATAACCATCAATCATAATCCTACATTATCGTATTGGGAGGACATACAATACACTAATACTTTTTTTAAATACTGATTTTGAAGTAATTCTTAAACCTAAAGATAATAGCTAGGAATGGTTTCCCTAAAATTAAAAAATTAAAAAGCTAAGGAAAATCCGTTTGTTTGTCTTATCATGACTTCAAACATGTGAAATCATCTTAAGTTAATTAAACATTGAACTTATAAAAACTTATTTGACTTCATTTAACTATTAATACATAAGCAATTTTGGACTAAATTATAACAAAATTTGAAGAAATAAAGAAAGGAACATTTACTTTAAAGTAAAACCCTTGTTTTTCTTACAAATTTGATGTCAAATAGAATTATTTAGATATTTTAAATATATTATTAGGTTTTTTAAACGTCCAACTCATAATTCAAATTGCAAAACATAAATCCTACAATATTAAAAAATGTGAACCCAATGAATTCCAATAGCTATTAGAATTGAATTATGCATCTAGTAATAAACATCAAACTTTACATTCGAAGACATGTTAACTACCTAGGGGCTGTGTCTTGTCGTCACTTGCAACCGGTCTTGCCTCTTGAGAAATATAGGCTTTCTCATCTTCTGCCTCCACCCTTTGTCGGGAATGTGATGATCCTTGGCCAACATAAACAAGTGGCAATTGACGTTTCCTCCCCATTCTTGCGTCCAACACCTTTACAACACAAACATAAAGATAATTATAGCAAACAAGCAATCATATCAAGAAATAAGAACATGAAGAAATAATAGTTTTAACGACATGAAGATAATATTATAATAATAACATAAAGAAATAACAATTTTAAAGATAATTATATATGTTAAAATAGTTATTTCGTAACAACATGAAGAAATAACAGTTTTAACATATATATGCAACAACATGAAGAAGTATCAATTTCACCTGATAATTATATATGTTAAAATTGTTATTTCTTAACAACATGAAGAAATAACAGTTTCCACATATATATGTAACATTGTCAAACTTTTAATGCAATAGACCTTTACAAATTCTACTTATAATTTCAATAATAACTATAACATAATTACACATACAACAGCAGTACCCTATTACACTACTTATCATCGTTGTACTCGACTTCATTGTCATCTTCATCGTTGGACTCATCATCAATAAACTCACAATCATCCAAGTTGTCCATTTCATGAAGATCTCTTTCACCAATGATAGAGGCATCAATTGTTATTCCCTCCACATCATCTCGACCCCAACGAAGGTCATCCCTACCAACAACATTACTAGTTATACTGATGGAATGTTCTCATAAAACCCATACATATCATCCTCGTCACAATGGGGACCAATACCGGCATCAAACACATCTCTAGCTTTAGTTTTATCAACAACATACCAATCTTTGTTCCTTTTATCTTCAACATAAAAAACTTGTGTAGCTTGAGACGCTAAGACATATGGTTCATCCACCATTTCCTCCCCACCATGTATGTAGTAAGTAAAATTCACCATAGGAAACCCAAACTCATCAGTCTTTTATCCCCTCCTATTTTGATCATCAACCCATGTACACTTGAATAACACGCGACTGATATTGCCAGAATAATTCAACACAATAATATTTGTTAACACACCATAGTACGTAATGCCACCTTTAGTAGCAACACTAACCCCACTATTCTGCGTTTTTCTATTTGCCTCGACATTTGAACTCCTAAATTTTAACACATTTATGACATAATGCTTCAACCAATTTACTGAAGTATATGGCCCTTTGGAAAGTGTGACAAGTGTATCAGTAAGTGCAGTACTTTCCCTATCAGCATTAGGATAGTCATTCTACTTATGGGAAAGTTACAAGCTTAAGAAGTTGAAGATGTCACATGTATGTGAGACCTAAACCAACCACAAAACTTCTCCATGTGGTGCTTATGAATAATAGCATTGGATATACGACAGTGGCCCCATTAAAGTTCATCCTCCATCAAACTTTTGTGCATCCTGCATGCGATGGCAATTGTATTAGTGTTAATACACCTAGCGAACATTGGATTGTCATGCAATTATGTTGGTGTCCATAGTACTTACTCACGAAATTGAAGAACACGTAGCAGTGAGCTTGGGTCAACTCTCTATTGTCTAGTGTCACACTTGAAACCACCCCTGTTGACTTCTCCTTCGTCCTCATGGGTTGATTGAATATAATTTCAACTCCTTCCATATACCGTGAACAAAACGTTAAGCATTCCTCCACTATGTATCCTTCGGCAATACACCCTTCTGGAGCAGCCCTATTTCTTACGTAAGACTTAAGGCGTGAGAGGTACCTATAATGCACATGAGAAGGTTAGTAATTGACATTAGCTATTACAAAGCACACATAAAGCTCATACTGTACATGCATTATATACGACTTACCTTTCAATGGGATACATCCAATGGTACTGAACTGGACCACCAATCTTGGCTTCAGTAGCCAAGTGCGTGACCAAATGTACTATCATAGTGAAGAAAGATGGAGGAAATATCTTTTCAAATTCACACAACATGACTGCAATGTTTGCCTCAGCACTCGCAACATCTGAAACCGTAAAGGTTTTGGAACAAATTTTTCTGAAGAAACAAGTTAACTTTATCAAAGGCCTAGTAACGTGCAATGGCAAAGATCCTCGTAAAGCAATTGGAAGGAGTTGTTGCATCAAGATGTGATTATCGTGACTTTTTAAACCAGAAATCTTGCGTTCTTTCAGATTGACACAGTATGAGATGTTGGAAGCATATCCATCAGGCACTCTTACGTCCCGTAAAACTTGCAAGAAACCTTCTTTCTCTAATGCAGTCATATGAAAACACGCAGGCGGTATCATATACTTTTCATCACCTTGTAGGTGGAGTTCACTCCTTATTCCTATGCCCGCCAAGTCAAGGCGTGCCTTGTAATTGTCCTTTGTCTAGTCCTTCAAGTTCAGCACTATGCCAAGCATATTGTCCATCACATTCTTCTCTATATGCATCACATCAAGATTGTGATGCAATTTGTGATCCTCCCAATAAGGCAAGCTGAAAAAAATACTTCTTTTCTTTCAAATACACTGGTTTGCCGCACCTCTCTTTCTTTTGTTGTAAAGAAGTTGACATTTCTTTCCCAGGCAATGTCCAACTAAACTTTCAGTGTCCATAATTATGTCTAATGCAACTGGTGGCACAAGAGCCACTCGCATATCAGTAGATCCATCAAATATCGTATCCCCTTCTCGAAATTCATGGTCATTATCCAACCATCACATATGTCCCATGTAACAGAATTTGTGGTCATTTTTTAAATATCGAGAGTCAGTCTCCAAGGCACAACGACACGCAAACTTACCCTTCGTACTCCAACCCAACACATCTGCATATGCAAGAAAATCATGTACGGTCCACATCAATGCTGCACGCAATTGGAATACATTTTTTGAAGATGCATCATACACTTCTACTCCAACATCCCATAATTCCCTCAGTTCTTCTACTAAGGATTTAAAGTACACATCTATCGCAATCCTTAGCGATGTAGGACAGGAATAACTAGTGATAGAATCAAAGATGATCGTTTCATGCACAGCCAAGATGGGAGATTGTAAAGGACCAGCATGGCAGGCCATGTGTTGTGAGTGGTACTCATAATTCCGAAGGGGTTGAACCCATCTGTAGCTAATCCAAGTTTGACATTCCGCAGCTCAGTTGAGAATTGTAAATGCGTAGTGTCAAACATTTTCCATGCATTCAAGTTAGTAGGATGCCGCATTACCTTGTCATCTGTACGGCCATTAACATGCCATTTCATAGAACTAGCCAATTCGGGTGACAAAAAACAGTCGCTGCAATCTTGGCTTTAAAGGGAACCACCGTAGGATCTTTGCAGCTTTCTTCTTTCCCTTACTGGATGAGGCACTATTACCTGCATCAAATGCCTCATTCGTTGTCCACCTTGAAGTAGCACAACAAGGACATGCCTTGAAGTTAACATTCTCCTTCCAAAACAGCATACAATCATTGGGACAAGCATGGATATTCTCATAACCCAAACCCAAATCTCGGATTATCTTCCTTGCCTCATAATTATCCTTTGGCAACTTAGCGTTTGAAGGAAGTAAATCTTTCAGGAGTTGAATCAACATAGTAAATGACTTGTTCGCCCGACCACAAAGAGCCTTCAATTGGAACAACACAACGATGGCTGAGAATATGCTAAATTTTGTACAAACAACATATAAAGGTTTATCCACATCATCTATCATTTTGTAAAACTTTGTGCACCATCATTCGGACCTCCAACTGGTTGTTGCACAGTTTCACCTTATTCCATTGGTTCGGGTGGCATTTCATGCATGGGGCACAAATCATGCAACATCCCATGGAAGTCACCATATTGTTCTAGGGAGTCTTGCACATGACTACTCCCACATCCGATGGCCGTTGGCGCAGCCACCGATTCCCCATGAAATTTCCAATGTGTGTTACTTTGAAGCATCCCCTTACTCCACAGATGTTCACGTGCCGCCCCTGGCAGTACTAAACTCAAATTCACACATTTGGTACAAGGACATAAGATTTTCCCATCGTGCACATGTAAAGATGCAAATTCCACAAATCTAAGTACACCATGAATATATTCCATGTCACCCCTCCTCTTCTTCATCCAACTTTTATCCATTGCTATACAAGATTTACAGAATCCGACCTACAACAACATTTGGTAATGCAAAGCCAGTAAACCTTAAAATTAGATTCATAGGTGATTTGAGACCTATTGGTGATTTGTTACGAACAAACATACCCAACTATGCTTAGATTTTCATAGAACATATATGTAACACTACTTCAAGAGTAACTTATGCTTTCAATTTTTTATATAATAACACTAAATGAAGCATAACTTAATGTGATATGTTCTGGAATATTTTAAGCATAATTGTTGGAATATGATATTAACAAGTCATATATGAATGTAATTGTAATAATTACAACCTCCAAAATACCAAGATTTTCAGCATTGATGAATGACAAGGGAACTAAGAAAAAGAAAGGAAGAGAATAACCTAAATTGATGATGAAGATCTGAGTCATTTGACCACTAAAAAACTAAAATTGATAGAGTAGAAGTGTAAGCACGACAAGACAACGTTACAAACATGATCCTTACAAGATAGAAAATGTAAAGAAATTTTAGCATCTTGGGAAAATGGAAATGGCAATTACAAAATTAGTAATAGCCTCTGAAATTCCAATCCTCTTGATGTGAAATGCATGCTGGCCTAAAACTTATTTAATTAAGGTAGTCGAAACTAAAAATAAGTTTAAAGACTAGAAGGACAAATGTGATAAGCGTGTACTTATGAAACCAAACTTAATGCATCAACTAGGACACAAATACCAAATCACAGTGTAGACACCCAATTTTGCACCCATGATTTAATCAAGGGGAATAACTTAAATGACCAATCCATAAACCCCAAAAATCATAATTTCATTACATGCATCAATTCATTCATTGCATATCATAAAAATGATCTTGAGATTCTAACGGTCGCAACTGTGTTTTTGGTTTTCAAATCGGACCATCTGATCGAAAGATATCACATGATCAAGTTTGCATGGTCAACATGCATTGTGTGTAGGTGGAATCGACCACACATGATCAATTTAAATTAATTCTGATTGGTTAAACAATTAAAATCAATTAAATAATTTTGTGATTGATTGATAATTAGTGTTTAAAATAGGGATGCATGCATAGGAATAAAAGGGATGATTGGATAACAATAAAATTGTGGATAATCTGAACTTTCTCTAAATTTATTTTAGGGTATTTATCTTCAAGATACTCATTCTTAAATAGCTTGAATTATCCAAAAAAGAGATGAAAAATCATAGACAGAGGATGAAAACGCATCTAGGTACAAGGACAAGCCAAAAAACCCTAAAAGATGAGTCCAAACAAAACCTGAACACGAAAGTGCATTCGGAGCTATAGGGCCAATTCGGCACTTTTAGAGTGCCGAACGGTACTCTAAAAGGGCCGAATTTCCCTAATGTGGGCTTTGGCCCTTTGGGTGATGATTGTGCATACCCTTTTCGATCTTTTCGCAAAAGGATGCGTCCGGATTCAAACCCTAATCGTCCGTACCCATTTTTTAGAGTCTTCTTGCCTCTATAAATAGAGACTGAACCTCATAATTTAGCACATTTTTTTGATGCTTTAGGAGGCATACGTTTTGAAGCTCTCAAATTATTGATACTTTCTGATCCCCTCTCTGAGTTTTGTTGCAAAAATTAAATTAGGGTTTTTAGGTTTCAAAGATAACTGAATAAGTTTCTTTGAGCCCTAAAACATCCTCCCAAGAACAAAGAGTGCTCATGCAAGAGGTTATTTCCTTCACCCGATCTTTTCTTTTATGTTTCATGTTTATGCTGATGCATGTTTTCATTTGTCCATAACATAAGTTGTTAATTATTGTCTTGTTAAAGCATAATCATGATTGTTTTTATGTGATTGTTTTAATCTCTTTCTTGAATGTCAATAATCTGCATGTGGACAATTCTTTTTCTCAAAATAAAAACAGATCTGCATCTTTATAAGATGTAGATCTGACTTTTTCTCAAAATAAAAATAGATCTGCATCTTTATAAGATGTAGATTTGACTTTTTCTCAAAATAAAAACAGATCTGCATCTTTTTAAGATGTGGATCTAAATTTTTCTCAATTACAAAACTGATTTGTATCTTCCTTAGATACAGATCTGATTTTTTTTTTATACATTCTGATTTTTGAAATAAAGAAAGAGATAAAACATGATTGTCTTTATGTTTGTTGCATAAATTTAGATTATGAGTGAAACTCTCTTCTTAAAAAATCTTTTCCATATTTTCTAAATATATAAAAAACAGATTTGATTTCTCAGTAATCAAAAATCATTTTTTTAGTACTTTAAAAAATAGATCTGACACTTTTTTCAAATCAAAAGACTATATTTTATGCAATAAAAATAGATCTGAATTTTTATCTTAAAAAAAAAAAAACCACTTTTTCTTACCAACCAAAATAGATTTGATTATTTTCAAACAAAAGAAGAGATTTCATTCATAAATAAATTTATGTGATTTAGTTTTTAATTCACATGTTCATACATAACATGCATAAAATGGTACATTGGTCACAATAATCAAGAAGACCAGACTCTATCTAGGCAGAATGGGCGTCTAATACCTTCCCATTTCGTAACCTAGCCTCCAGATTTAGGTCTTTGGTTAAGTAGATCTAGTCTTATCTTTATCTTTTGTTTTTGGGTAGATTGTAACTAGGACAAAAAGCCATGTATCTTTGGTAGATTATAACTAGGACCCAAAGCCGTGTAAAGTTCAAAGTTTCAATTATGTATTTTATTACTCAATCAATGAAAAGAATGATTCAGTCATGTATTTTTATTTAGTTTTTCTTATTTTTTTTGTATAAAAAATAAGTGACGACTTCATACTACTTACCCAAAAAGAAAGATGCCCTAAAAAGATACTCCAAAAATCTCTCTTTTTTTTTAGAGATGCGTCTCTCACACACAGACAAACATAAAAAGAGGTGGTGGGAGAATATTAAACAAATGACAGAAATAGATACAAATGGCAGTCTCCAATTAATTGGTAAAAGGATCCATAGAGATAACCCCAAATTAGTAGTGACTGATGTGTAGTTGAGTTCAGCTGAAGTGTCGCTTACAGTTGAAGGTTAGAAATATAATAATCTAAGAAAAAGAAGGAAGAGAAAATGTTATGAAGTTCTGATTAAGGTCTCTTCTCAATAAGGTAACTAATTAGCCTACTTCACAAAGAGCAAAAGAGATCTACATTGCACTTATAGACTTAAAATATAAGATTATTCAAATCATAGAGATAACAAGCTTCCATTAAAAGATTTAGCGGCTCATTGGAAAGAAATTCCTAAATGATATTTTTTTTATGAGATACAATTTCAAAAGTCAGGTTATTAGCAGGGAAGCCTTGTGAAAATTTCAATCATTGGTACAAACATGTGATGTATTCATATACTTCAGTGAAATTTCCATCAACAAGCATATCACTAGCGCAAAGGTTGAAATGTGAACTCCAATGCCATGAGCTTTCAGCGTGAATAAAAGCACAACGACATTCTAGAGCAAGATATCTGGCTCTGGAATGAAGCATCCAATATATATATATATATATATATATATATATATATATATAAATCTCGACATATTTAAAAGTAGGCCAACATGGCAGCAAATATCTCGGCTAACTTAGACAATATCAAAAGATAATAGGAACCTTTAGAGACAACTCTAGAAAACAATCATAGTTACAAATACAATATTAGTTGCAAACCACATTGTTTAATTTACAATTACTTACCTTCTTTTTTTCATGTCTGATTTTTCTCTCGCAAATAAGGTGTAACCTCTCTAGTTCAACTTGAACAAAACATACAAGGATTCAATCACAAGATTACAGCAGTCTAAAAGTAGCAAAACCAAGTTTAAAAACATAGGTAGGGGTCAAATATCAATCAATGATAGAGCCTAAAAAATGAAAACCTGCCCTCTCTCCACAAAGAAAAAAAAAAAAAGGGGGGGGGGGGGGGGGGGGGGGGGGGAGGAGTGAATGTAAATGATTTGTGATGGGAACATATGACCAGGTAAGTTTTGATGTAGAGAACACAAAATGTAAGATAAGACTCATAGTATAAGTTCATAAACCTGGACCACTAGCCAAGATGGGAACTTGAGGATTCTAATCACAGACTTACCATGACATGCTTAGAAAGAGCATGAACTGTGAGAGTCTCCATTAGAAGCTATGACAACAATTGACAATGAACAGGTAACAAGCTATAGTTGAAGGGAACTAGAAAAAAATATACCATGAAAGAGGGTAGCAGCACTAATCCTCATGTAGAAAGGTATGGTATATAATGTTATTCAGTAGATAACCAGTAGAAAGATTGCCACTCAAATTTGCTCATAGGATCAGAACACTATTGAACTATCTGCCATTTAGATAAGATCTTTAGTGTGTTGACAAGCTAATGAAATGGAGGATATCTTAAGCTATAAGGATTGCTCATATAGCAAAGGATTTTTAGCTGCAAGACTTCCCAACATAACTCCTCTATTTTCTTTACAACTCTAGTATATTGGTTCCTTTTTTTCCTCTTTTTTTGCCTAGTGAATAATTAAATCTAAAGAAAATATTCAACACAGCGTAACCCTAGTACATGGAAATTCCACGAGGAAAATGGAAAATCAAGTCCCAAATTACACAGTGTTAGGTTCTAAGAGCTTAGAACAATTGGCAAATCGTGAGCACACAAGAACATGTAAACTGCAGAAAGAAGATTTCAGAATCTGCCTGGTTCGATCGATCGAAAAACAGGCTCGATCGATCGAGAATCGTATCTGCAGAATTTTAAGTTGGCCCAAACAGCAGTTCTAGCCCATTAAGGATTAGGGTTTCAGATTTACTTCTCCCACTATATAAAGGAAACCCTAAGCACGTTTTTTATAAGGCTTTTTAGAGAGAGAAGAGTGTGCCTCTTTTGTTTTTTAGGGTTTTGTTCCTAAAACCTCTCTTATTACTTCTACCGGTGTTGTTCCTTGAAAAATCTCAAGATCCGGTATTGCTGAAGTTGCTGCCTTCTCTAGTCATCAAAGGTGCTGATGATCTAAACCTTCCAGGGTGGTCTTGGAGTCACAAACAGGTGAGTTTGTGTTGCTAAACCTTTGAGTGGAGTCTCAAAGTCACAAACGGTGGTGTTTGTGTTTTGCAAAGATTAAAGAAAGAAGGAGTCCGTGGATCTCGGAGCTATCATGGGGTCGTGGTAGTAAGTTTCCTACACTTGGGTAGCAATAGGATGTTAGTGGTCTAAGTCGCTATTGTGTAAACTTCAATTCTTTCTAGTGGATTTGCTATTTTACCTTGAGGATAGCTAGGTTAAATCCTCCCTAGGTTTTTTACCGGTTTGGTTTTCCTGGGTCATCATATCGTTGTGTTATTTATTTTTCCGCTGCTTTACTTGATATGATTGTTATTGTTTTAACCTAGATTTGAATAATAAACCTAAGTATTCACTTGGTTAATTAATTGGGTTAAACAATTTAAGTTTACAGGGGTCTAAACGAACTGACACACAGATACACACACAAAGGGAGAAGCCACTAGTTGTCTTCATTTAACCTCATATTAGCCTCATCTACAACAATTGCTTCTATCTACTGCATATAAGTAAATATCAGTTCCAATGCAACCTCCCCACATTAAAAATTGTGCTGAAAGCTAACTCAACTACCATACTAAAAATCAGATTCCAAACAATTTAGGCATCCCAATCACTCTTAATACTCTTCCACAAGCTAACCAAATACACTCCCTTAGTAACTTCAGCAAAAACACTATTCACCCTCATCAATGTCCTCCAAAACCCATCTCCCGATAAAGCTCAATTAAAAATGAGAAAAACATACATCCTAACTGATCCGGAGATCAGATTTTCCAAATGATACTTAAATTCATCACCTAAGTTGCCTCTAAAACAGATTCAACCACAGTTTCTTTGACCTATATTTTCTATATCAAAAGGCATGAAAAAATCAACAAGATATATGCATGCAGACTACAGTACTTTTTTTTTTTTTAATGGCCCACAAAGCATCAAACTATAGTGTACAGTTTTTAGACCCCTTAAACACACACAAATTAACCTAGTTATTTAGCCAAATGATTAACTTAGGTAAATTATTCAGATCTAGGTTAACACAAGTAAATCATATCCTGTAAAGCAGCAGAAAAATAAATAATACAATGATATGATATCCCAGGAAAACCAAATTGGTAAAAAACCTGGGGAGGATTTAGCCTAGCTATCCTAAAGGTAAAAACAAATCCACTATGAAAGAATTGAAATTTTACAATAGCAACTTAGACCACTAACATCCTATTGCTACCACGACCACGTGACAGCTCCGAGTCCACAGACTACTTCTTTCTTAAATTCACAGCAACCACAAGTACTCCCACTTGTGTTTTCTTTAAGCTCTTTATGCAGCAACTGAAACAATCACCAAGCTCTTGACATCAATCTTGATCTTGATAACGCTAAGTATGTATGAAGGCAAACACCTCTAGATCTCACAAGAGATTCATATACACAGCATAAAAAACCACTGAAAAATGTGGCTAAGGTTTTTCCTTTTATACTTAAGGCAAAACATAAAACCCTACACATCATATGGGCTTGGGCTGAGTTGGAAAAATTTGCAAAAAAAACAATCTGCATGAGCTTCGATCAATCGAGTCTGATTTTCGATCGATCGAGCCTTGCAGATTTACCTAATATATCCTGCAGTAAACTCAATTCTAACTTTACACACAAACACACTATGAGCAGCCTAATTCTAGACTCTAAGTTTTGATCATGGTTTGCCAACATTACAAATTGAAGTTTTAATACATTTAGATCCTAAATCCTTAGAACCTGATGAGAATGAAAAATATCATATTTTTCCCTTAATATATAGTGTTTTATACCTATTTGGTGCCTAAATGTACTCATCATTCTTACATTTTGATTTAGGATGCAAATGGAGGCATTAAGTGCAAAACGTAGTTAATTGGGTGATTCTGGATAGCTTTGACATTGCTTCGTAATTTGGGCATAACTCTCTCATCTGAGCTCCGATTGAGATGTCTCAAGATGTTGTGGAACGCCAAGTCAAAGCTCTACAACTTTCATGTTTTGAGTTTTGAGAGATATAGGCCGCATCAAGGTCGAAATTGGGTTTGAAGTTGCTGCACCTGCACTATCGACGTTCTGGAACATTCCTTGGCCTGCAATTCTAATACGCGGATCTGATGCGGTATTTTTAGAAGTTTCCAGATCTGGCGCACGAAATTTCCAGCTGAAAAACACCACTTTCCTAGTTATATTAGGACTTTGTTTTATTTTCAATATTTTTCCTTAATTAGTCAGATTTGGATATTATTATTTAGAATATTTTTAGGAGATTTTGTAGGCTTGGAAAATGAGGAATTAACGTGTAAAAGGGGGAGGAGAAATCAGAATTGGAGACACACGACTTTCTCTCCCCTCTTCTCTAATTTTCTCTTTCGAGTTTTCTGTCATGGCCCTACGTGGCTAAGACTTTTATACTTGGTTGAAGGAAACTGAAGCCTCGAAATCAATAAAGCTGTGAGATCTAATTTGTTTTTATTGTTCAATTTATGCTTTGAATATTGGATGTTTTTCTGTGTCTATTTTCATGAATGTCTCGTTTAATTACTAGGAGGCCTACTAGTTTATTATTCGTTGCAATCTACAGCTAGGTTAGATATCAAATCCATAATTGTTTGATCTCTCTAATTTGTGAAGCAACCAAGATTTAATGATTTTCTAGGTTAAAAATTATTAGATCTTAGGAAGAATGCTCGACTAAATTAAATGCAACTGCTTGTGTTTCTGTTGTTTAGCTTCATCGATCTCTCTAATTCTTAAGGCCGCTACTAGATTAAACCTTTAGCACTTGTCTTGGGTTGTTTAGTAGTTAGGGTTAATTAGATAGCTTGTTTTCTAATTAACTGCGACTAAGGAGAGATAGGAAAATAGTTCCAACGGTGAATATTCAAAGTGTGAATTGATATATACTTACATCAATGATCAGCTGTAAAATTCTGATGGTGGATGTTGACTTGGACCAAGGTTTTTTCTTTTGATTGATTTCTATATTTTAAATTGAATTGTTCCTTAGTTGTTTTTCTTAAAATTGATTTCATTATACTCAAACTCCCCCCTCCTTCTTGTTCACATAGCATATAATTAGGCTAGATACTCTCTGTGGGAATGATCATTACTCGCACTACTACATATATTTTTAGGAGTATAGGTTTTATTTTTGGTTGCCTGCGACAGCACACCAGAACCTAACATAAAGCAAACAATAGTGTGTATAGGGAGCACCTCTAGGAAAAAAGCAACTTAGGAAATCCAAAATATTAAGAAGACTATCAATAAAAGAAGCTAGCTAACAACCACCAATGAAAGGCACGAAGAAAAAATTCCTTAAAAGCACAGGAAGAATACACAACAAGGAAATTATGGTAACTTGGTATAACAGAAAACCCCCATAACTATTGTAAAGGGTGGAGTGGGGGTTGGGGTGGGGGGATGGAACTGATGTCTTTGACACAAAATGGTAAAGGAATGAAGACTTGGAGTTGATTCATATTGCCACCAGAAACTAGAGAGAAAAATAAAATAAAATAAAAAGGACCAAATGAAAGGACTGTAAATGTGACAGATATAAATCAAATCAAGCATCTTCCCTTCATTTTACAGAAATAGCTCCAACAAAGTAATTTCAAGATT
Source organism: Lithocarpus polystachyus (assembly GCA_033629205.1). Taxonomy (NCBI): domain Eukaryota; kingdom Viridiplantae; phylum Streptophyta; class Magnoliopsida; order Fagales; family Fagaceae; genus Lithocarpus; species Lithocarpus polystachyus. The sequence goes on from CM066166.1 coordinate 1,827,920, forward strand.
CCAACACATTTCAACTTCTTTTATCTGACAAAGTTATCAACATGAATGACATCTACCCATGGATCCTAAATCTGAATATTACATAGAGATAAGTATATGAGCATTAACAATAAACCTTACCCTAATTAATGAGGTTCTCTTAAGTCTAACATCATAATTAATGAGGCAAAAGACAAACTTTGGTAACAAACGAAAGCTCCTCACAGGTGGCTTTTAGGCTTTTTTCAAGCTCTTGCAACTAGCTTAGTGACTAACATAGGATCCACAACAACCAAAATAGCATTAAAAATCAAAAACAAGTTGGAGAGAGGGGTAGTTTTGTTCACTAATACCCAAAATTGTAATGCTAAACCAAAAATCAAAACATAAGTTTTTTTTAAAAACTTACTATTGGGGAGATTGAGAGAGGTCCAACTAAGATTGAGAGAGAGGTTGTTTTGTTCCTGCAATAAAACAACAAAATAATAAAACCCCATGAAGCAAATCCCACAAAAAAAATTAATTTTTCTAACCTCTCACCATGGAATAACTGAAACCCATTAACATAGTCATGAAGAAAAACAAACCCAGAACAATGTAGCACCTTTTTATCATATAATGACATTATAGAATTAAAAATATTAATAAATAAATGAAACTTTCTTTTCTCTTACCTTGAACCTGGAATAAAAAGAGACCCATTAACACAGTCATGAAGGAAAAAAAAAAACCCCAGAACAATGTAGCACCTTTTATCACAAAATGACACCATAGAATTCAAAATAAGAATAAAACTAAAACACTACACACACACACACACACATTTTTCCTTACTCTGCAATTGGAATAAGAGAAACCCAATAACACAGTCATGAAGTAAAAAAAACACAGAACAATGTAGCACCTTTTTATCACAGAATGACATCATAGAATTCTAAAAAATAAAATAAAAAAATATATTTTTTTCAAAATTTTCCTCACTCTGAACACGGAATATCAGAAACCCATAAAACAGACATTGAGAAAAACAAACAAAGAACAATGTATAAACTATTCCCCTTCGGTACCGTTCCTTCTAGAGAGAGAGAGAGAGATTGAGAATCTTAAAAAATTTCAAAATCGATACAATACACATAAGAGAGTAAAAACAAAGAAAACGAAATGACAAAGTTGAAAAAAAGCTCAAACATGAAAATAAATAAATAAATAAAAATTTATGGGTTTAAAAGTTTTGTATAAAATGGTAATAGTAATGGTTTTGAGTTGTTCGAGGTTGACGAAATGCGAACCAATAGCGTACAAGGTAGAGCACATAGAAAAAACAAGAAGAAGAAGAACAACAAAAGAGAAAGAGAGGAGGAGGCGAAAATTGAAACCCTAAACCAAAAATTGAAACAAAAAATTTAAAAAACTTACTGTTAGTCGACCTTGTGAGCGTGTCTTAAGTGAGATTGAGAGTTGGAGAGAGAGAAGGAGAGACCCAAGGAAGGGTGACGGCGCTACCACACTTTGGCAGCGCCAATGATGAAGGACTGGGCTTGGTGAGTAGAATCAGTAAACAACTAGGAGTCATAGATTGGGTTAGGGCGCTTCAGCTGGGTTAGGGTGTTCGAATAGCTAGCGAGAGTGGAATTGAGGGGAATTTTTTTTTTCATTTATATTGGGACCTGTAGCCGCATTTACCAAAACGCAGTTATAGACATGGGCTTAAGCCACATCTTTAAAAAATGCAACTTTAGGTTCCCCATAACTATGTTTTTAAAACGCGGCTATAGACCCTAAAAAAAAAAAAAAACTTTTGTTCATTTTATAGCCACAATTGAAACATGAGGCTACAAACAACACTATAGCCACGTTTCCTAAAAACGTAGCTTCAGGTGTGCCTATGGCCGCATTTATTAAACGTGGCTACAGGAAATCATTTAAATATATAAATATATATATATATATATATATATCGGCTGGACCTATAGCCGCGTTTCCTAAAAACGTAGTTTCAGGTATGCTTGTGGCCGCATTTATTAAACACGGCTACAGGAAATCATTTAATATATATATATATATATATATATATATCGGCTGGACATATAGCCACGTTTTCAAAACGCGGCCATAAGACCTACACAATAAAATGCCACTACAAACATTATAAACACGACTACATATATAGGATATAGTTGTGTTATTGAAAACATGGCTCGGGTTCTAAAGCTTTAGCCGCATTTATATCAAACATGGCTATAAGGTAACTATAGCCGTGTTTGTAAACATGGCTATAAGGTAACTATACCCGCGTTTTTTACAAACGCAGCTAAAAAAAACGCAGCTATAGGTAGTGTTTTTTGTGGTGAGTTATTTCATTTTGAGACAGTCTTTTTGGATTTTAGGAATCCACTTAGGATTTAAAAATATTCCTATATTTTGTTGTAAATAAATCAAAGGAATCCTTCTACTTAAGGGCATAGAGATTCCCACTAAACCTTATTTTTGGGTTATGTGGATTTCCTTCTCAAAATGTGGGTATCCATATTCCCATTACTTGGTGATTCTATTTTCTTTATGTGGACTTGCCGAGCTAATATGTCTGTCAATAATTTGCTAAGCTATTATGGAGTGGAACTCCTGATATCATGAAACAAAAGATTGAACATTCTTATCCTTTTTAGCATTTAACTTCTATTTGGATTCATTCTTAGAAGGTTCAAATTTTTTAGAAGTTTTCTCTTGCTTCTATTCCTAGAATTCTTCATAAATCTCCTAAATTGTTTAGCAAGGAAGGTTATTTTTTGCTCATACGATCATCCTTAGAGGAATCAGTATCCTCTTCTTTGACAATTTTTAAGGCCATCAATTTGTTTTACTTGTCTGAGGTTGGTAAGTGATAGGCCAAGAATGTATTGACCCATTTGGTAAATTAATCAATTAATTAGCCAAGTTAATTGATTAAATTCAATTACATACAATAAGCGTGGTAGCACAAAAAAATCACCAACTAAGTTAAATGCAGCTGAAAATAAATTTGACATAGGTGATTTGTTTACGAATGGGGAAAACCACCGAAGTAAAACCCCACTGGGTGAATTTAAGGTCATCACTCTCGAGAATCCACTATTATCAAAACAAGCGGTTACAAGTAAAATGAATCTCAGTACCTAATACCAACTTACAGTTGAACCCTTAGCCCAATACCCAATTAGACTTGTGATGTAGTGACAATCTCTCCTTTCGATACACGATTCCTAGTACGTGAGTAACCAATTGATGCGTAGATCCAAGTACATGACTAACACACGAACTTTAGAAAGATGTTGACTACAAAGTTTTTCAGTTCATCCAATGATGAAGATCAAGAAGCTTCTTGGTTACAAAATCCTTGGCGCAAAGACGCAGTAGCTTCTACAAAGAATATGATGAACTAGGGAAAATTGTCTCCAGTCACAATATGCATGAATAATCACCTTGCATCACTTGAAACGACCCTTAAAATAATCCTTATATATGTCTAGAGTTAGAAAAGAAACCCTACACAAATACACTTGGATATGCGTGAAATCAGATCTAGAAATCTGAATTTTGTAATTCTCGATTGATACAGCTTCTGTCGAGCTGCTGTCAAGTTCCATCATTAAACCTCGATAGATATGTTTCTATCGAGCATTAATGAACAGCACTTCTTCACTTGTTTCTTAGACAGATTTGCATGGCTTCAATACTAAACTTGAACTCTTATTCTTTGAAGTACTAAACACATCCTAGATCTACTATATTACAAGTAAAGTGCGTTTTGTTAAAAGATTAGCCAATTTACATAGCAGATGTCTTTAACAATATCCACATATGTCCTAGCAGTAAGCTTATATGTTTGTGATAATTCCTCAACCTTTATAGAATCTAGGTCCTTACTCACTTCTATGGTCATTACCTGAGGACGAAAGCTCTTGTTTAAAGATCTCATAATCTTCCCTGCAATCTTAGGTTCAACAATTTTATCTCCTAAGTTGAGACTTGAATTCTCAATATCATTTAGTTTGCATAGAATTCGTTGAAAGTTTTATCATTAGCCATTCTAATCTCTTCAAACTTAGAATTCTCAATGTCATCTGAAATTTTGAGTTTTTGCTTTATTCACCCTCTCTACGCTAGAGGTTCTCCTAATCTCTTCTTGAGAGATAGCAACGAATATTGTATTAAGACCTTTGCTATTTAGGTTAGTTGCAAAAAAAATAAAAATAAAAATTATGTGAAAAATTGTGAGGCTACCAAAGCTTATGTGGTATAATATGGAAGAGCCAAAAAAAAAAAAATCAAACGTCTTCAGTTATTATATATTATATATAGATATAGATTATTTGTAAAAGTATGTAGATATAGATTATGTTGAATCTTTGGAAGCAGGTGCTTACTACTAACCATGTTCATTATATAAATAGGAGTTGGAAGAAATGTATCCATTACGATGCCATAGGGAGTTATCAAGTTAGTAACCAACTTAACTAAACACTCCACAAGTATAGGTGTTTATGGGGTGTGGGGGTAAGAGCTAGAGTTCAAGTTTACAGGAGGGAGCTTCACACACATATACACTTAAATTATGCTAGAGTAGAATTTCTATCTTATATTAAAAAATTTTTAAATTTAAAAAAAAAAAACACATTAAAGAATAGGATTCCCCTTTCTCAATCAATCGAGCATTAATTGAAATTGTCACAGGAAATTTTCTTAAATTTAAATAATAAAAGGTAATTAAGCATGGATCTTTGTCACTATATCGCCATTTCCATTGTAACTGATCATGTGCAATTGGTAACACATTATTTGACATGCATGTTATGTAAGCTTTAATTATTTGCTTTTGAATTGGATATTGGCCTAATTAATCAACTTGATTAATTCACTTGTAATTCAACAACCTGAGTCTAAAACCTAACAGTAACACACACACACACACACACACACACACACACAAAATATATATATTTGATCATCCAACTAGATTCTTGCCTGTAACAAAATGAAGGAAAAATATGTCCACGCATAACAGGCATTGTTGTTGCACTGAAAGCAACAGAAGATCAATGTTGAGGCTCTAATACCATGTTATATTTATAAAAATCTAAATTGAGAGAGTATAGAGAAAAGAGAGAGAACACAATGCTACTTTGTTCGGTCTAACATCTTACGTCTGCTAAGGAAGCTCTTGATGGTTACATCTTCACTATAATCCCAATTATTATTATTATTATTATTATTTTACAATAAACCAAATATGGGATATTTATATGAAGTTAAACCCTGAACCCTAAGTTAACAATACAGAAAAACCATAACTAACAACTTATAGTGAGAAACAAACACACACGCACACAAGAGAGAGGGAAAGGGGTTCTAACACAAAGGCACACCACAACTCCAGTAAAAAATGGGTAATTGTCTCACATTGCTTAAGAGAGTGTGTTGTGTGTAGTATAACTTGTCTCACCCTCCCTTAAAAGTTACCATGGCTTTTGAGTGGAGTTGTGGTGTGCCTTTGTGTTATAACCCCTTTCCCTCTCTCTTGTGTGTATGTGTTTGTTTCTCAAAAAAAAAAAAAAAAAAAACTTATAGTACATATATTATTTTCGGCCTGCACATTAAGGATTGGGCTTGGGCCTTGATAATTATTGGGCTCGATAACTTTAACATAATTCAATTATATAAGGACTTCATCGTCTTTAGTGACATGCAAAACGTACTTGAGACTTTTGGCTATTTTGGAGATATCCTAAATATTAGGAGATTATATGCTATCAAAAGAGCCTCTAGATGTACTCCCACACATGAAAAAAAAAAAATTTACAACCAATCCCAAAAACAAAAAAGAAAAAGAAAAAATCAAGTATATATTTATGTAATTCGACTTTAGGTCTATGTTCATAGGCTAAGTACTACAAGAAAAAAATTTCACATGGATTTGCATTATTATAAAATATATTTATTCTGCAGTTTAATGATAGTATATACAAATTATATTAAAATAATAAAGTCTTGTAATAATAAAGTCCATGGTACAACATATAACATAATCTAATGTCCAAGATGAGCATCTCGTTGTACACATTTGAACATAATTATATTAAAATAAAGAGGAAATAGAAAGTGTGAGCACATCTAAGTAAACGCAAAAGCGTGGTCTGAAAGAAACCTTCAAAAATATTTAAGATAAAAATTTTACAAGTTGTTGAGTATTTGATGTATATGATAATCACTTCTAATACTAATCTTTGATGTATTACATCTATTCTAGCATATAGAAAAATATATGTCCTACTTATCTCTAGGAAGGCCTAAGTGCCTATATATAATACATATATAAATTGTCATTAGACGTTTATTTTAGTAGAGAAAGGTATATGGTGGTTATACATGCTCTATTTCTCCTATACCTTAATTATTTGACATATATATATATATATATATATAGTAATTATTTAAGACCGAGACTGTCCTTCAATTCTTACAGCTTAAAAGTTTTTGACCTTGGTGAAACTGTGTAAGCAACAACGTGCCACCGACGACTACGTACCATGGAATGAGGAAGCTTCATCTCTTCCTTTTCCTTATGATAAACAAAGCATTCTGCTTTCTTTTCTTTTCGTTTTTTGACCAAGTAATACGCAAAGTTCTCTATAAATGGCAAGTGCAACTAAATAATGAGAACAAAAGCGAACGAGGTTTATAACATGGTGAGTTTTAGGTTCCATTTCTGTTTTTTGGTTTTGATTCTAGTCTTTCTTACCCCAACCCATAGTCTTGGTCACATATGCCTGCCAAAGCAACAACATGTTGCCCTATTCATCTTTGGGGATTCATTATTCGATGCTGGAAACAATGACTATATCAACACCACCACTGATAACCTAGCAAATTATGGACCGTATGGGGAGACCTTCTTCAACTGCCCCACTGGAAGATTTTCTAATGGACGTCTAATCCCAGATTTTATTGGTAAAATGCTGTTAATCTTTCTTTTTCTTTTTCCTTTTAAGAATTTGAATTGTTAGTAAATTGATTGTTGAAATTTTATTACAGCTGAGTATGCAAAGTTGCCGTTCATTACGCCACTTCTGTATCCCGGTTATCATCAATATACTGACGGGACAAACTTTGCTTCTGCTGGAGCCGGGGCTCTTGTCAAAACTAAACAAGGATTAGTATGTATCTTTTACATCAAGTGTATGTGTATATATATACACACACACACATGTACAATACTGAAAATATTGGAATCTCACTCTCCAATCTTTATTAATAGGACAAGGGGCGATCTCATTTTGTCCAATGACTATCAGTATTAATTAGGCAGCTTTTTTTTTTTTTAGAAGAAATTTGGAAGCTTAATTAAATGTTTAGTGAAATTGATCATGTCGTGCTGAATAAAGAAATAAATATATAAATGATAGATAGGCTTGAAATTTGCATTGCCAATAGAGCTTTATCTAAATTATCTAATTGATTGATAGTGAGGTATGCAAATCATATGGTAGCGAACTAGAGGTTTTTGACTTCCCTCTAGTACTTTGGTAAATTGTAGGTGACTATGACATGATACATATCTTAAAATGGTGACATGTTGGCTCTTGTCCAATGCTCGTGTGTTGGATGGCGCCTGCACCTCTTGGAATAACTCATGTTGAAATAGTGTGCTTGCAATAACATATTACCCAAATTTCAAATGCCTGAGTAGGCCATATATTCCTAATCTCCTTTTCTTTCAATTTGGGGCAGGTGATTGACCTAAAAACTCAACTACATTATTATAAGAAATTGGCGAAGCTGTTGAGGACAAGACTAGGACATGAAGAAGCCAAGACATTATTGGCGAGAGCAGTTTACTTAATTAGCATTGGCAGCAATGATTATTTTGCCCTTTCCACCTCAAATTCCAGTGCTCTTCAAACCTACTCTCCGGAAGAATACGTAGATATAGTGATCGGCAACTTAACAACTGTGATAAAAGTAATAACATTCAATATTCAATAAATTATCATTCTATTTAATTCTTGTTATTTACATTCGCAAAAATTTGTTATACTAAATAACCATATCTTGATGTGCTAGCTAGGGAATATATAAGACAGGTGGAAGGAAAATTGCGATTCCAAACTTGGCACCATTGGGCTGTTTGCCAATTGCAAGAGCACTAAGTCCGAATAACACAGGTGCATGCGTTGAGGAACTTTCAACACTAGCAAAATTGCACAATGAAGCACTTTCTAAATCCTTGAAGGAGCTAGAAAATCAGCTCGATGGATTCAAATATTCAATAGCGGATACCTACACTTCTCTAAGTGAAAGTATAAATAACCCTTCAAAATATGGTATGTCAATCATTTTTATTGTGCATGATGTGTTTTATTATTGTTGGAGCATTAGCATTAGTCCAACTAAATTTTCCTTTTTGTTTATTTTAACATAAGAGCCTACTTTTTTTATTTTACACAATCACTTTGCAAAAATACCCACATCAAACTGTCTATTATACACCCTATTTTATTTAAATAATCATTTATTATTATTATTTTCATTTATAATAACTCTCTCTCTCTCTCTCTCTCTCTCTCTCCACTTTTTGGGTGTGTTTAGTAAAGTAGATTTTAGGGAGGATGGAAGAGAGAGAGAATGAGAGAGGTGGGAAAACTTTTTGAAGTTTGTTTGATTGAGATTAAATGACGAAATTGCTATCCAGTTCTTTTTCTTTTTTCTTTTCTTTTTCTTAGCTTTTAGTTTACCTGGGCAGTGCACATGGGTTTCACCCCTTTTTTTTTTTTTTTAACTTTTCTAGGACGTTGCCTTCTTTTCTTTTCTTTTTTTCCTTTTTTTTTTTTTTTTCTTTTGATTTTCTGGGTTGTGGCATGGTGCTTTGTTTTGTTTGTCTTCTTCTTCTTCTTCTTCTTCTTCTTCTAGACATGATTTTTATTTTCAGGACATGATTTTATTTTTTTAATAAATTTGGATGATTCCTTTTTTTTTTTTTTCTTGTCACTTTTGGGCGTCATTTTTATCAATGGTATATAAGTAAATTTATATAAACTCACTTTTTCCATGCTTCCACTTTTCCACTCCCAACCAACAAAAAGGAGGGAAATCAAAATATTTTTTATCATCTCACTTTTCCACCCCTCCAACCAAATGAATCCTTTGGGTCTCGCCTCTCACCTCTATCTGATCTCTCTCGTCCCCAACCTAGATCCATTGTTGCTACTTCTTCTTCTTCTTCCCAAACATCTACAACCACTTCTTCTTCCCAAACACCTGTCGCCGCTACTTCTTCCTCTTCTATCACTTCTTCCTCTTCATCTACCCATGCTTCTTCTTCTTCTTCTTCCACCGCTGCTGCTGCTTCTTATTCTTCTTATTCTTTCTTCTACCGCTGCTGTTGCTTTCATTATATGGTTTTTTGTGCTACCAATTGGATTTGATTTTAGGTTTGGGTTGATGGGTTTGAGCAGCCATTGGATTTGATGATTTGGGTTTTCTGGTTGATGGGTAAATCTGATTTTGTGATAAGTTCAAATTTTGTAATGTGCTATGAGTTGTGGTAATGGTGGGGGCTGGTTGGTGGTGGGTTGCGGTGGAGGCTGCGTTTATGTGAGAGAGAGACAGTAAAGCGAAGAACAGAGAGGGAGAGAGATGAAATGAGAAATTGATAAAATATTCAAATACAAAGCTACAGTAGCCGTGCATATTTGCATGGTTACTATAGCAAAAATGTAAATCAATAGTCTTATGGAAGAACTGACTGGGGAGTTATTGAACAAAATTGTGTAAATTTCACATCTTTTTCTATTATACATACACTGATATGAGTGCTCTTATAGTTTGGCATTTTAGTTCTATAAACTAAAAGTATCTCTGTTTTATTTTTATTTTTTTGTGAAGGTTTCAAGATAAGCAAGATTGCATGTTGTGGAACCGGTCCATATAGAGGAATTTTTAGTTGTGGAGGCAAGAGATCTGTCAAAGAATACAAATTATGTCATAATGTTAGTGAATATGTGTTCTTTGACTCCATTCATCCCTCCGAAAAGGCCAACCAACAATTTGCTGAGCTAATGTGGAATGGATCTCCTAATATCACAGGACCTTACAATCTTAAAGCATTGTTTGAAAACTAATGAATGTAAATTTGATTTTTTTTTTTTTTAAATAAGTGAATCATGTTATATTATCATTAAAATCTAAATTAGAATTGTATTTTTATACCGAAGTAATAAATATATACAATATTTCAAGTTGTATGATCATACTCCATTTACAAGTTTCAGGATAGTCTTTTTGGATTTTTGGAATCCACATAGGATTTAAAAATATTCCCGTATTTTATTGTAAATAACTCAAAGGAATCCTTATACTTAAGGGCATAGAGATTCTCACTAAACCTTATTTTTAGGTTATGTGGATATCCTTCTCAAAATGTGGGTATCCATATTCCCATTACTTGTAATTCTGTTTTCTTTAAGTGGACTTGCTGAGCTAATATGTGTGTCAATAATTTGCTTAGCTATTATGGAGTGGAACTCCTGATATCATGAAACAAAAGATTGAACATTCTTATCCTTTTTAGTAATTTAACTTCTATTTTGATTTATTCTTAGAAGGTTCGAATTTTTTAGAAGTTTTCTCTTGCTTCTATTCCTAGAATTCTTCATAAATCTCCTAAATTGTTTACCAAGGAAGGTTATTTGTTGTTCATACGATCATCCCTAGACGAATCAATACTCTCTTCTTTGACAATTTTTGAGGCCATCGACTTGTTTTACTTGTCTGAGGTTGGTAAGCTCATATGTTTGTAATAATTCCTCAACCTTTATAGAATCTAGGTCCTTACTCACTTCTATGGTCATTACCTGAGGACGAAACCTCTTCTTTGAGGATCTCATAATCTTCCCTGCAATCGTAGGTTCAACGATTTTATCTCCTAAGTTGAAACTTGAATTCTCAATATCATTTAGTTTGCATAGAATTGGTTGAAAGTTTCATCCTCAGCCATTCTAATCTCTTCAAACCTAGAATTCTCAATGTCATCTGATGTTTTGAGTTTTTGACTGTTTTAGCACCTTCATGTGTTGTATCTAGTATGTTCCAAGCTTTATTCGCCCTCTCTACTCTAGAGATTCTCCTAATCTCTTCTTGAGAGATAGCAATGAATATTGTATTAAGACCTTTGCTATTTATGTTAGTTGCTATTAGTTACTCAGTGGACCACATCACTAGGAGTAGTACCAGTTTAGCCTTTGTTGACAAAGAGCCAAAATTTATCATCAATGGATCTGAGGAAAGCTCTCATGCACATTGTTCAGTAGGCATTATTGCAGCCATCGAAGAGCAACAAGATTGTCAAGCAATAGCGGCTCCAGGATTTTTTTTTAAAAGGATTAATAAGAAGATAGATCTTAGAAAGAAAATAAATATTGTGGTCTACGATATTTTTTTATTACAAATTTCTCCATAGTACTAGCAAGAAAATAAAATATAAACTATTAGGTCATTTGACATATAATTTCATAATACAATGAACATAGTAATTATTATTGTTTAGATGAAATATTGAAAATCATTCATAGTTTGCAAATACAATAAAATTATTAATCATTATTGCTAAGTAAACTTTAATTATCATTGCTCAAAATACTTCTATCTATTAGTTTTTTTTAGCTCTTTACAATTCTTGTATTTAATAATTCAACTCAACTTTGACAACTATTGTCTTCGTTATTGTTTTGTGTGTTTGGGTCTTGATTATAAGCTAACCTATTACTTTAATTTTTTTTTTCTACTATTTGTAGGTTTCATGTGATTTCCTATTTATTTTATACTTTAAGCAAAAAGTTAGATAAACTGTTCCCAAATAGATGCTAAGAAAATTTTTGTTGTGTTAACATTGGCGTTTGTCTTCATTCAATCACTTTTGGTCTGTCCCACGCCCCAAATCTCTACTCAACAAATAACAAATTAAAAGCACCTCAGATTCAGTAACTAATTTTTATTTTCAATGTTTTAGATTAAATTAGCTTATTGTTGGACTTTTTTTATTTAAAAATGCCAAAATATTAGTAAGAGGATTATATTTAAGGTTATTTTAGTTGTGATTAAAAAAAAATTAGGGTCAAAGTATTCCAATTTTTATTTTAGACGGTCAAAACAAAATAAATATTTTATATTTTATATATTCTTTCTTGCCAAGTCAGGGGTTTCGTTTGAACCCCATAGAACATGGCTAACGCCACCCATGTTGTCAAGGAAAGATTAATAGAGTCAAAGGTCACACTCAGGAAATAAATCTTAAACTAAGTTAACCTTGTTTTGATACCAATTGCAAAGTACGTTTAGACCCCTTTGGTTGATTTTAAAGTGGAATTAGTAGTAAATAAGACCGAATGCACCAAACGGGACCAAAGTGGATAGAATGGACCAAATAGAACCAATGTGGACCAAATATGACCAACTTGGACTGAATAAACTGAAGTTGATAGAATTGGTCTGAATATGACCAATGTGGGCAGAATAGGACCCAAGTGAACCGAACAGAACCAAAGTGGACCGAAGTACACAACTGAAATACAAGAGAAACACATTTGTATTGGTAAAATTCGGTTTAAAAATCAAATGAACAAAATAATGATGTTATGAAGCCTTCAAAGTGGGGTAGCAAATATAGATATAGAATATATATGATATGTAGTTATGTTTGTTAATTCTTATTTAAACATCAAATTCATGCATTCAAAATAATATAAGACATTCAATGTTAGGCACCTTGTTGTCAAACTGAATTTTGATGTATTTGGTATCATAAAAAGGGTGCACACAGTTGTTATTGTAGTTGAATTTCTGGTTTGATTGCATGTGCTCTAAGCATATTTAGCATGCGAAGATTGGATGACTTTCCTATACTTGGTCATGGTGTGTTTTTTCTTCTATATGTCTTGCTGATGTTTTTCCACGGAGGGTTTCCCATGGCATGAAAGTTGAAACTACAACTTCAACTTCGACGTTGTTTAATTTTTCTATGAGAGTTCTTGCTTCTTATATAGATGTATGGGTAAAGCTTAGCCTAGTTATTTTAATTGTATTTGATTTTTAGGAGAGTAAGTGGGTCACTCGTCTTTTATCGTGAAGGAATTTGTGTTGCATACAAACATGCTTTGGAAGCAAGTCAAAGACTTGTACGCCACTAAAAAAAAAAAATTCCAAATGGGAGTCTATATACAAACTACATATTGGATGTTAAAAGAATGGTTGAAATTTGATTAGTTTTTGTCAAATAAGTAAGGAATTGAAAAAAAATAAAAATAAAAATATTTGTCAAATAAATATAAAATTAAAAATTATATGAAAAATTGTGAGGCTACCAAAACTTATGAAGTATAATATGGAAGAGCCAAAAAAAATATATATATATATATATATATATCAAACGTCTTCAATTATTATTTATTATATATAGATATAGATTTTATCAAAAATATATGGATATAGATTATATTGAATCTTTTTCTCAAAAAACAAAAAATTATGTTCAATCTTTGGAAGCAGGTGCTTATTGCTTACCATGTTCATTATATAAATAGGAGTTGGAAGAAATGAATCCACTATGATGCCAAAGGGAGTTATCAAGTCAGTATCCAACTTAACTAAACACTCTACAAGTATAAGTGATTGTGGGGCGTGGGAGGTAAGGGTCGGGGTTTAAGTCTCCAAGCAGGAGCTTCACAGACATATACACTTAGATTTTTTTAGATAAAATAATAATAAAGACTAAACACGTTAAAGAATTGGATTCCCCTGTCTCAATCAATCAAGCGTTAATTGAGATTATGTCAAAAGACTTGCTTCAATCAATCGAAGGGTGTAAACACTCGATTTTGCACACATAATTTAATCAAGGAAGATGGCTAGAGTGACCATTCATATACCCAAAATTCATGATTGCATTACATGCATTAATTCATTCATTGCATATCATAAAGATGATCTTGAAATTCTAATGGTTGCGACGGTATGCCCAATTTCCAAATTGGACAGTCAGATTGAAAAATATCGCATGATCAAGTTTGCACGATCTACATGCATTTTGTTTGGGTGGAACCAACTACGCATGATTAATTTAAATTAATTCTAATTGGCTAGATAGTTAAAATTAATTAAATAATTTTGTGATTTGTTATTAGTTAGTGTCAAAAATAGACTTGCATGCATGGGAATAAAGAGGATAATTAGATAACAACAAAATTGTAGATAATCAAAACTTTTTGGAGTGTTTATCTACAGGATAATCATTGTTGAAAAGACCTGAATCATTATAAAATGAGTTTAATTTTTAGAAAATGGATTAAAAACGCGTCTAAATGCAAGTCCCAGCTCAAAAAACCTTAAAACAGGAGTCCAAAATGGACTAAAACTCAAACGCGGGTCTAGTACCCAAGAAGGCCATTCGGCACTCTTGGAGTGCCGATTGGCACAAATGCGAGGCACGGCCCAAGGGTTTCTGAATTGAGATAAACCTCACCTTTTTCGATTTTTTAGATATAAGAACGCGTCCCAGTTCGTATTCTAATCATTTAGCTAATTTTTCAAACATCCCAGCCTCTATAAATAGAGGATGCCTCTTAAAATTCAGCACATTTTTTCACGCTTTTTGACCCCCACTTTTTGGCTATTTTCTTCTTTTCTTCTTTTCTTTTCTCTCTTATGTTAAAGACGTTCTAGAGGCTCTTGCCTTAGGAATTTCTTTTCAGTAAGCAAAATATTTTAGGTTTTAAAGAGTTGAATAAATTTCTTTGAATCCTAAAATATCCATTCACAAAGAAGAGCATGCTCAAGCAAGAGGTAGTCTATTTATTTTCTTTTTGTTTTCTAGTTAATTTTATTTGATGTTGCATGAATAGATTTAAGTTGTTTTATTATTTCTGATTCTTGATATAATTGCCATGTCTTGTTTAAAGTTTTTTTTTTTTTTTTTTGTGTTCTAGTTAATTTCTCTCTTGAATCTCAAAATCTGCTAATTATCAAAGATCTCTTTAAAAACTTATCTGAATTTTTCAGATCTGATTTTTTTTTAACACATAAAACTGATCTGTATTTTCATTAAATACAGATCTAATTTTTTTAACACACAAAACTAATCTGTATTTTTATTAAATACAGATCTGATTTTTTTAGAGAAAGTTTTCTTTGATACAATTGCGGATTTTGAAATTTAAAAGAAGAAATTAAAAGTTAGGTTGAAGTTTTATATATGTGATGCATGTAATATAAATTTATCTCACGAGCACAAAACCTCTTTTTAAAAGCCCTTTTTTTATGATATGTCCAATAACAAGTCTGATTTTTTTAAAACCAAAAATCATTTTTTTTAATTCACAAAACAGATCTAGTTTTCTTTACAAATCTAATTTTTCATTTACATAAAGACAGATATGATTTTTTTTAACAAACCAAATCATTTTTTTTTTTTTAATTCACAAAACAGGTCTAAATTTTCATTAAGAAGCGGATACATTCATAAGATAAGTTTCTATGAGTTATTTTTGGTTAAGTGTCTGTCATGTATGTTCAACAAATCATTCATATCATGCAATAAAGGGTATATTGGTCATTAGAGTCTAGAAGACCAGACTCTGTCTGGGCGGAATAGGTGCCTAACACCTTCCTATTCTATAACCTAGCCTCTGGACTTAGGCTTTTGGATAGGTAGATTAGTGTCCTATTTTTTATTTTGGTAGATTAAAACTAGGAACAAAAGCTTTGTATTCCTTGACATAGATTGTAACTAGGACTCAAAGCATTGTAAGATTTAATTTACCAAGATTGTATTTACCACTATTCAATCAATGACAATGAAGTATATTGATCATGTGTTTTTTTCAGTTTTTTCTTTAAAAAAAAAATAATAAGTGGCGACTCCACACCACTTACCCAAAAAGAGAGGTACGCTTAAAAGCACCCAAATCTCTTTTTTGAGAGCACCCCGATTTTGCGGTCTCTCACAAAGAGCAATCAAAATTACAAAATATACTCTTTTTTAAGTGAGATTTTGGACAATTGATATTGATCTTATGATTAAACAATACAACTCAAACAAGATTACAAGTCATGGAATTTTTCAACCTCTAAAACCTGACCATTATTTTTTTTTTTTTATTAACTTCAAATTATGTTATTATAAAATGTAAAGAATCGAGATTTTAACGTAATATATACAACTTTGATCATGGAATTAGATTCTTTCCAATAAAAATAAAAAATGAAAGAGAATACATCATGAGTTATAGGCTAGTATATACATAATGTCCATGGTAACCACCTCTTTCCAAAGATTCAACATAATATAATCTATCATCCAAGGGTAGAAAATGAAAATGGGCAGCTCAAAGTAAAAAGTAGAAAATTCCAAAGATTATATATTAATTTGATTGTTTGAATATGTTTAATTATTGTGAGGCTTATATTGGCGTGTGTCAACTAGTTTTAGTCATTTATTTTATATTGAATTTTATTTAGCTATAATCAGCTTGGGAAAACAAAATGTAGGGAAAATATTTTTGTCCAATTTTTTTTTTTTAAGAAGGACCTATAACGGTGCTTTTGAAACTGCTGCTATAAGTTTTTTTAGCCCTTATTTAAAAAAGACTTATAGCGACACTTTTGAAACCACCACTATAGCCTGTATTTAAAAAATGCCTATACCAACACTTTTAAAACTGCCACAATAGGCCTTTTTAAGCCTATATTTAAAAAGGCCTATTGCGGGCTTTTAAAACTGCTGTTATAGGCTATATTAAAAAAAGACCTATCCCAGTGGTTTTAAACCGCCACTATAGCCTATATTTAAAGAAAAGAAAAAAACCTATAGCAACGATTTAAAAAGCGCCAGGATAGGGCTTTGAAACCGTTAGGACTTACATCGGCACTTTTAAAAGCACTAGTGTAGGTTAGGCGAACCTATTGCCATACTCGTTGCGCAGTGCTACAAAGCTCTAAAAAAAATAAAAATAAAATAACCAAAATAGGCCTTTTTGATCTATATCCAATTTTTTTAGGCTATCCTAGCACTTTAAAAATGTTGGGATAGTCCTTTTTTTTGTAGCGAAAGTAGAACATGCAAATGGGCAGGTCAAAGTAAACACTAAAGAATGTCTTAAAGAAACCTTCAACAATATTCAAGAATCAAGATAAAATTTTACATTATCTCTAAAAAATAAATAATAATAATAATAATAATAATAATAAAATTTACAAGTTGTTGAATATTTAATATAAAGGATAAAGATTAATAATACTAATCTTTGACTATATCTGTTCTAGCATTAAAAAAAATGTTGTTCTTATCTCTAGGAACGAAGAGTGCCTATAAATATATATCAGAATTGTCATTTATTTGAGTCGAGAAATTCCTTGTATGCCTTCTTAGTACCTTCCTTGTACTTCCTGATTCAGCTAATAATTATTAAAGACTGGGTCTCTCATTATATATATGTCTTCAAACTTTTGACCTTGGAATGAGGAAGCTGTATCACCTCCTTAAGTTAAACAAAGCAATGTGATGTTCTTTTTGCTCACGTAAACGAAAACTTAATTCTAAAATCTAAATAACAATAAATGAAAAAAGTAAACGCAAATTAAGTTCTCTATAAATTGGAATTGCAACTTATGAGAACACAACAAGTGAACGAGGTTTACATCATAATGAGTTTGAGGTTATATTTATGTTTTTTGGTTTTGTTTGTAGTCTTTCTAATTACCCCAACCCATTGTCTTGGTCACCAATGCCTGCCAAAACAACATGTTGCCCTATTCATCTTCGGGGATTCACTAGTTGATGCTGGAAACAACAACTATATCAACTCCACCACTGAGGCCCAAGCAAATTATGGACCGCACGGGGAGACCTTCTTTAAGTACCCCACCGGAAGATTTTCTAATGGACGCATAATTCCGGATTTTATTGGTAATTAAATGTTAATATCTATTATTTTCTTTAGGATCTAAATTCTTGCGAATTAAATTGATTGCTGAAGCTTTATTACACAGCTGAGTTTGCAAACTTGCCTTTCATTACTCCGTATCTATATCCTGGTTATCATCAGTATACTGATGGGGCAAACTTTGCATCTGCGGGAGCTGGTGCTCTGGTTGAAACTCACCAAGGATTGGTATGTACGTATCTTTAACATTAAATCAGTAAAATATTAATGCATATTTCAGTATTTCACACACGTACAATATTCCAATTGTGATTTCACTTTCTTATCATACAATAGCAATGATTCCTGTCTAAATAGTATTCTTGCAACATATAGAGGTCATATTTTCTTTTCTTTTATTGTCTCGGTAGGTGATAGACCTAAAAACTCAACTACAATATTTCAAGAAACTGGAAAAGTTGTTGAGGGAAAAACTAGGAGTTGTCGAAACCAAGACATTATTGGCAAGAGCAGTTTACTTAATTAACATTGGATTTGATGATTATGGAGTACTCCTTTTCACTAAAAATTCCAGCGCGCTTCAAAGCTACCCTCAAGAAGAATACGTAGATATGGTGATTGGCAACTTGACAAGTGTGATCAAAGTAATAAAATTTTAAATTGAATATTCGAAATAAATTGTTATTCTACTTAATTCTTTTTGTTTATCATTTTGTGAAGTTTGTTTTACTTTATAATCATATCTGTTAGGATATGTGCCCTTAAATCCTATTGTATGATGCTGTGTATGATATTATGTGAGAAATGATGTATGACTTAATATTGTGTTTAATAAAGTTGTTTTATTCTTATCTAAAGTAATGGTAACATGAATATTCGGACATTATCAAATAGTCCATGAGATGCATAGTATGTGATTTATGTGAAAAGTCACAGAAGATATAAATCACAAGTTCTTTGTAAACTCAGAATTTTGGTTCGTAGTCGGTGATGAAATTGGGCATTTCATCTGCGAAGACTATAACATATTAACTAAGATGATTTGTCTTGATCATGGAAGTGGTGACTTCTAGTTAATATGTTGATTTGTTTTAAGAGTTAAGACATATTGAACTGGACCGCTGTGAGATTTATTATTCTCCTAACAACTGTCAATGGAATAATAAATCTCACGACTTGTATTCACATGAACTCTTAATCCTGAGAGAATAATGGACCTGATCATGAAATGTAGGTTGCTTTGATATATCAGGAGTGAGATCTAATGTAACGGTCAAAACCTCAGTATGTTGGGCAGCCACATTTAGTGTTGATGGAACATATATTCTCAAGATGGAATTCATAATCTCTTAACGGAGATATAAAATATTCCCTTGAGATAAGTTTAATGGGTACAGTTATTCAGAGAGTTAGGCCTAACCACTTTAGTAAGACTAAAGTATATATTTATGAAATTGGATTTTATAAATATATGGTGAATAACTCAAAATGATTAAACCAGGTACTCAAGGATTAAAATGTAGTAATTTACAAAATGGCAGTCTATATTCATGACTTTGTATTACTACGAATATTTTATGAAGGGGTTGCATGTATAATAAAGTCTTGGGATATAATTTATTAATGAGGCCTAGAGTGCAATTATATTTATATAGTGGTATTAAATATAATTAATGGTAACTTTGGACTTGTCAAGAGTTGACAGAAAAGCCCAAGGCCCATTGGAGCTAGTGTCTTATTTGTTCCCTTTTGGTCTCACTCCAAGCCACACACTAAAGCCCAATTGGGAAGGCCCAAAAGGCTAGCCCAATTAGATAATCAGTTATGTGGAGAGAAACATACAGAATTTTATATTGAATAAAATGGTTTGTATGTGAAAAATAATAAGACAAGAAAAGGAAGAGAGACACTCTTTCATATTCTCTCTAGAAAACATAGAACTGATTGAGAGACCACACATCTTGGGCATCAAGTGGAATTGGAGTGAAGATTGAAAGTCTTCCCGAGTACTTCTTCATTCGGTTTTGAATTTCACCGCATCAAGGTACACTCTCTTGTTCTTATATTCTGAAACCTACATAGTGTATGTTATCAATTGCGAATGAAGTAGATCCGTTTATTTTCCGCTGCGTATGTTTTGTATTCGATGCAAACATGTATATTACCCAACATTGGTATCAGAGCGGTCTTCATTTCGAATCTGTATAACATGTTTTGTGTGTTTTGGAATTAGAGATAATAGTTTCAAGTTGATAGAGGATTATACATTTAATTTTCTGCATGGTTGTTGAAACTATGATTTGATACAAACTGATATTAATGTTATGATGTTGTTTAAATATGAATTTAAGAATGTTAAATTGATCTTTAAGGCTATAGCATCAATAGATTTCAGTTTTGATATCAATCTCTGTCTATCATGTTCGTATGATTGTTGTTAATTCATGTAAAACCGTTGAAAACTGTCTTAGAGAAATTCTGGAAATTCGAGTTTCATGAGTTTCGATCGATCGAAATTTACTTTCGATCGATCGAGTGAAACAAAGACTAATCCTTTTGAATCGATTAATATTCGATTGCTAGTCGATCGATCGAATTTTATTTTCGATCGATCGAGAGGCGATCGAGTATCAATCGAAAAAGGACAGAAGGTCAAGTTCGAATTATTTAATTATTTCGATCGATCGAGGGGCACATTCGATCGATCGAAAGAAAGAAAATATGAATTTTTTCTAAGTGTTTTCAAACTTAAATTTTGTGTTTTTGCTATTTTTTCTTACGCCTTTTTCGTAAGAAAAAGTGCAAGGTTGTGTATAATTAGTTTATGCATGTTTAAAATATAAAAACCTTTAATTTAAAATATCTAGTGAGAGAGAGATACAAGGGTTGGATCTCACGGCCTTCATTGTTGGTTCATAGTAGTATGAAATATATATTTTGTCTTAGCTTCGAGCTTTGCATTCCATGCGGAGAATATGTATTTCATGGTCCCACAAGATTGAATTTCTTGGTTTATAGTGGTTTGATCAAACACCTTGTCTTAGTTTCGAGCTTTGCATTCCATGCGGAGAGTGTTTTGTATCATGGTACTACATGATAAGCCTGTGAAGGGGATGAAATGTGGCTACACATGATTCTAGACAATGGTATACACTAGACTAAATATTATAGTATCCTCTATGCTGAGTTCTTGCTATAATCATTTAGAGGCCAAATGTATAACGGCATATTATTAAGTGTTTGATAAGAGTTATCATGATAGCACTAATAATGAGAATAGTTCTCAATCAATCATAGTATTTAATGTTCACTCTATACTGAGGGATATTGAGTATCGGATTGGGTTGTCGTTGCATATATTATATTATGGTTTTATTAAGGTTCCATACTATATGTTTATATGCTAAATTGATAATGTCCAGTTTACTTATTATATTCATGTTTATTATTTTCAGATTTGAACATGGCATCATTTAGCCCACTTGTTAGCATTCTTAATCAAAACAAACTGACTGGAACCAATTATGTTGACTGGAAAAGAAACTTGGACATAGTTCTCACAGCTGAAGAGCACAAATATGTGCTTACTCAACCATGTCCTAGCTTTCCTTAATTAGATGCTCCTCCTGAGGAAAAACAACGATATGATCGTTAGCAGAAATCTAATAAAATGGCCAAGTGCTACATCCTAGCGTCCATCTCAAATGTTCTACAGCATCAAATGCAGGATGTAGAACTAGCTTCGGACATTATGCAAAGTCTGAAGGAGATGTTTGGTGAGCAAGGCCGTTCTGCAAGGCCGTTTTGCAAGGCAAGAAACCATGAGGCAAATTTATAATACCAAAATGGCTGAAGGTAGTTCAGTGAGAGAACATTGTCTTACAATGATCTCTAATCTGAATACTTTACAAGTTTTGGGTGCCGACATTGATGGAGAATCCCAAGTGGATATGATACTCCAGTCACTACCGAAATCATTCAAGGAATTCAGACTTAATTATAACATGAACAAAAAGATTTATTCTTTTTCTGAATTAATGAATGAGTTGGTAGCGGCAGAAGGCATCCTAGGTACTTCTAATGTTGAAGCCAATGTGGGTGAAGCTTCTACTTCTCAACCTAAGTCAAAAGGCAAGGGTAAGAAGAAGAAGAAGAAGAAGGACTTCACTAAGCAGGAGGGTAAACAAATTGTCTTAGAGGTTGCCGACAAAGGAAAGAAGCTGAAAGGAAAATATTTCCATTGTGGTGAGAAAGGACATTGGAAGAGGAATTGTCCAAAGTTCAAGGCTGCCAATAAGGGTATGAAAATTTCATTCCTTCTTGAAATATGTTTGGTACAAAATCCCACGGATTCTTGGTGTGTGGATTCAAGTTGTACTAATCATATCTGCAATTCTTTGCAGGGGTTCCAGGAGACCAAAAGACTTAAAGAAGGAGAGTTGTTTCTGACCTTGGCTGATGGGAGTAGGATTCCAGTTGTAGCTATTGGAGTGTTTAATTTATGCTTTGACACTAGAGTTTTAATATTGCAAGACTGTCTGTATGTACCTAATGTTCGTAGGAATTTAATTTCTGCAACTTATTTAGGTAAAAGTGGATATTGTGTTATCCTTAAAGACAATGTTGTAATAAAGAAGGGTAAAACATTTATCTGTTCTGGCAATATTATGGATGGTCTTTATATTTTAACTCCTGATAAGCATGAATTATATAATTCTGAATTAGATAATAACTCTCATGTAAAATCATTAAAGAGAAAGTTTCCTTCTACTAATGATGCATATCTTTGGCACTTGCGTTTAGGTCATATTAATCCAAACAGAATTCAAAGGCTGATCAAAGATGGTCTCTTAGAGCCATTGGACTTTGATGAATTTCCAGTTTGTGAATCTTGTTTGGAAGGCAAAATAACCAAACGACCTTTTAATGCAAAAGGTAGAAGAGCCCAAGAGTTGCTAGAATTAGTTCATACGGATGTTTGTGGTCCTATGTCAATCCAAGCAAGAGGTGGCTATGAGTATTTCATTACATTCACTGATGATTACTCTAGATTTGGTTATGTGTATCTAATGAAACGGAAGTCCGAAACCTTTGAAAAGTTCAAAGAGTTTAGGGCTGAAGTTGAGAATCAATTGGGTAAACGCATAAAGGCCATTCGATCTGATCGTGGTGGCGAATACCTTCTTGGGGATTTTAAGGATTACTTAACTGAAAATGGGATTTTATCTCAATTGACTGCACCTGGAACTCCACAACAAAATGGTGTAGCGGAAAGAAGGAATAGGACTCTTTTAGATATGGTTAGGTCCATGATGAGTTATTCGACTCTACCAACTTCTTTTTGGGGATATGCCTTAAATACTGCAATGTATCTTCTGAATTTAGTACCTTCGAAGTCTGTTCCTAAAACACCTGTAGAGTTGTGGAATGGGCGTAAGCCTAGTATGAGACATCTCCATATTTGGGGTTGTCCAGTACATGTGTTAAAAGGAAAGTCTGACAAGTTACAGTCTAAAACAGAATTGGTATTCTTTGTAGGGTATCCAAAAGGAACTGCTGGAGGTTTATTCTATAGTCATAAGGATAATAAAGTGTTTGTTAGTACAAATGCCAAATTCTTGGAAAATGACTATATAAATGATTTCACTCCTAGAAGTAGAGTTGTCTTGGCTGAAATGAATGAACCTGTAATTGAACAACCAATGGTTGAAACTAGGGATGATGTGGCTGTATTGGATACACCACAAGATACTACTCATGAGATGTCTAGTACGCAGTTGCCTCGTCGTAGTGGGAGGAATGTTAGGCCACCTATAAGATTCATAGGCCTTGGAGAGACTTATGAGGCTATCTCAGAAGAGGCCGAAACTGATCCTTACACTTATGAAGAAGCAATGAATGATATAGATGCACATCATTGGGTTCAAGCTATGAAATCAGAATTAGATTCCAAGTATTCCAATCAAGTTTGGGATCTTGTAAAGGTGCCTAACGGCATTAAACCTGTTGGTTGCAAATGGGTTTACAAGAAGAAGAGAGGGATAGATGGAAAGGTTGAAACCTTTAAAGCAAGGCTAGTGGCAAAAGGGTATACTCAAAAAGAAGGTATTGATTATGAGGAAACCTTTTCACCAGTAGCAATGCTTAAATCTATCAGAATTCTCTTATCCATTGCTGCTCATTATGATTATGAGATTTGGTAAATGGATGTCAAGACTGCATTTCTTAATGGCAATCTTGAAGAAGAAATCTATATGAAGCAACCAGAAGGTTTCATAGCAAAGAACCAAGATCATATGGTATGCAAATTGAATAGGTCCATTTATGGACTTAAGCAAGCATCTAGGTCATGGAACATCAGATTTGATCAAGCAATCAAATCATTTGGTTTTGAACAAAATCTTGATGAACCATGTGTGTACAAAAGACATCAAGATAAAGTAGTAATATTCCTAGTGCTTTATGTTGATGATATTCTACTCATTGGAAACGATGTAGGTGTAATGTCATCAGTAAAGGTTTGGTTGTCAAGCCAATTTGATATGAAGGACTTGGGTGAGGCTAATTTTATTCTAGGAATCAAGCTTGGGCGAGATCGTAAGAATAAGATGTTAGGCTTATCACAAGCTGGATATATAGATAAGGTTCTAGAACGGTTTAACATGCAAAACTCCAAGAAAGGATTACTTCCTTTCAGACATGGAGTTCCTCTGTCTGATGACCAAAGGCCTAAGACTCAAGAGGAAGTAGATATGATGAGACAAGTTCCTTATGCTTCTGCAGTAGGAAGTCTCATGTATGCCATGCTTTGTACTAGACCGGATATCTGTTTTTCAGTTGGCATGGTCAGCCGATATCAATCAAATCCAGGACCACAACATTGGCAAGCTGTAAAGCATATTCTCAAGTATCTACGGAGAATGAGAGATTATATGCTTGTTTACCATTGTGAGGATTTGATTCCCATTGGCTATACAGATTCAGATTTTCAATCAGATCTAGATTTCAGAAAGTCCACGTCAAGATGTGTATTCACCTTGGGAGGTGGAGCCATAAGTTGGAGGACTGTTAAGCAATCTTGTATTACGGACTCTACCATGGAAGCTGAATATGTTGCTGCTTGTGAGGTGGCAAAGGAAGCTGTTTGGCTCAAGAAATTCCTTTCTGATCTTGATGTAGTGAGAATGGAGCAAGTTCCTATCACATTGTTTTGTGACAATAGTGGAGCGGTTGCACAATCCAAAGATCCAAGGAATCACAAGAAAGGAAAACACATTGAGAGAAAGTACCACATCATTCGAGACATTGTTGCTCGTGGAGATGTGGTGGTAGCAAAGATTGAAAGTGCAAATAATCTAGCAGATCCCTTTACCAAAGCCTTGCCTCAAAGGACCTTCGAGTCACATTTGGAGGGAATGGGAGTTAGATTAGTGCACAATAGTCTTTAGGGCAAGTGGAAGATTGTTAGGATATGTGCCCTTAAATCCTATTGTATGATACTATGTATGATATTATATATGACATTATGTGAGAAATGATGTATGACTTAATATTGTGTTTAATAAAGTTGTTTTATTCTTATCTAAAGTAATGGTAACATGAATATTCGGACATTATCAAATAGTCCATGAGATGCATAGTATGTGATTTTTGTGAAAAGTCACAGAAGATATAAATCACAAGTTCTTTGTAAACTCAGAATTTTGGTTCGTAGTTGGTGATGAAATTGGGCATTTCATTTGCGAAGACTATAACATATTAACTACGATGATTTGTCTTGATCATGGAAGTGGTGACTTCTAGTTAATATGTTGATATGTTTTAAGAGTTAAGACATATTGAACTGGACCGCTGTGAGATTTATTATTCTCCTAACGACTGTCAATGGAATAATAAATCTCACGACTTGTATTCACATGAACTCTTAATCCTGAGAGAATAATGGACCTGATCATGAAATGTAGGTTGCTTTGATATATCAGGAGTGAGATCTAATGTAACGGTCAAAACCTCAGTATGTTGGGCAGCCACATTTAGTGTTGATGGAATATATATTCTCAAAATGGAATTCATAATCTCTTAACGGAGATATAAAATATTCCCTTGAGATAAGTTTAATGGGTACAGTTATTTAGAGAGTTAGGCCTAACCACTTTAGTAAGACTAAAGTATATATTTATGAAATTGGATTTTATAAATATATGGTGAATAACTCAAAAGGATTAAACCGGGTACTCAAGGATTAAGATGTAGTAATTTACAAAATTGCAGTCTATATTCATGACTTTGTATTATTACAAATATTTTATGAAGGGGTTGCATGTATAATAAAGTCTTGAGATATAATTTATTAATGAGGCCTAGAGTGCAATTATATTTATATAGTGGTATTAAATATAATTAATGGTAACTTTGGACTTGTTAAGAGTTGACAGAAAAGCCCAAGGCCCATTGGAGCTAGTGTCTTATTTGTTCCCTTTTGGTCCCACTCCAAGCCACACACTAAAGCCCAATTGGGAAGGCCCAAAAGGCTAGCCCAATTAGATAATCAGTTATGTGGAGAGAAACATACAGAATTTTATATTGAATAAAATGGTTTGTATGTGAAAAATAATAAGACAAGAAAAGGAAGAGAGACACTCTTTCATATTCTCTCTAGAAAACATAGAACTGATTGAGAGACCACACATCTTGGGCATCAAGTGGAATTGGAGTGAAGATTGAAAGTCTTCCCGAGTACTTCTTCATTCGGTTTTGAATTTCACCGCATCAAGGTACACTCTCTTATTCTTATATTCTGAAACCTACATAGTGTATGTTATCAATTGCGAATGAAGTAGATCCGTTTATTTTCTGCTGCGTATGTTTTGTATTCGATGCAAACATGTATATTACCCAACAATATCTTGATGTGCTAGGAACTATATAAAAAAGGAGGAAGAAAATTTGTGATTCCGAACTTGGGGCCATTTGGTTGCCTGCCATTCGCAAGAGCACTAAATAGGGCCTTGGGAAATACAGGTGCATGCTTGCAGGAAGTTAATCCAATAGTAAAACTGCATAATGAAGCACTTTCTAAAGTCCTACAAGAGCTAGAGGGTGAATTCAATGGATTCAAATACTCCATTGTCAACTCCTACACTTATCTAAGTGAAATTATACATAACCCTTCAAAATATGGTATGTCATGGCAATTTTCATGGTGTATACTATATTCTATTATTGTAATTATTTGGTATTTTATTTTTATCATAAACTAATAGCATTTTTTTTTTTTTTGGGTTATATTGCACAGGTTTCAAGGAAAGTAGGATTGCATGTTGTGGAACTGGTCCATATAGAGGAATGTTTAGTTGCGGAGGAAAGAGATCTATCAAAGAATATAAATTATGTGAAAACGTTAGTGAATATGTGTTCTTTGACTCTATTCATCCATCTGAAAAGGCCTCCCAGCAATTTGTTGAGCTAATGTGGAATGGAACTCCCAATATAACAGGACCTTACAATCTTAAAGAATTTTTTGAAAATAAGTGAATGTAGATTTGAATAAAAATGTAAATGTGAATGTGAATCATGGTCTGTTAGTATTGAAATCCAAATAAAAATGTTATTTTCATACCAAAATTAATAAATATATTCGGTATTTAAAGTTGTATGATCATACTCTCATCACTTACTAGTCATTTGGTCCCAAATACTCTTTTTGTATCCCTAGAATTCGTTTATGATTTTGAACATTCTCATATTTGGTTGCAAATAACTCAAAGGAGTCCATATACCTTTAGGCATCTAAATTCCGACTACACCTTACTTTTGAGGGAATGTGGATTTCCTTCTCAAAAGGTGGGTATTCATATTCCAATACTTGGAAAAGTTTTGTTTTCTTTAAGTGACAGTATTACCCGAATTTAGTGTTTAAAGCTATGTATTCAATTTTGTAAGGTTGAAATTTATCAACCATTTTGTTGGCTTTATTCCGTGCAAATTTGCTTGTATTTCAGCACTTAGAAACCCTGTATTTATTAGGTGGGAATCATGTAAGGGTAGTGTGTGAGAGAGTGTGAAGAAATGCTCAAGATTGTGCAGTGAAGCAAGGACTCACAACTGGATCTCGCGAGTAGCTCGCGACTAGCAAGCCACCAGAAGATGCACACGAGTGAAGCGTGCAGAAAAGCTGAACCGTCTGCCAGCTGTTACACTACACGACAAAATATCCAGCCTGGCCATTCAATTAGCTCACGGCTTGAACTCGTGACTCAGTCAAGTCGTGAGGTCAAGTCGCCAGCCAGCTCTGTTTTGGAAAAACTGACTCTTTGCATTCCTTTCTCACCCTAGTATAAATACCTCTTATACCCTCGAAATGTAGAGAGCTTCCAGAGAGAATTTTGAGAGAGAAACCCTAGAGAAAAACAAGATTGACTCATCCACAATCTTCACATAGAGACTCTTCAAATTCCTCTAGTCTTACCCTCTCCATTGTTAGATTCTTGAGAGGTTCATTACCCAAATCCTTTTCTCACCTTTTTTAATATCTGTGAGAATGTTATTTGGTGCTTTAGGAAGCAGTTAAGAAGGGATCAATTGATATTAGTTGATACTATAGGTTATAGCGGAATTCGGGAAGCTAAAGAACAAATAGGTTCGGCGTAATCTCGTTGGAGTAGGAGCTTGAAAGGCTTAGGTACACTGGGTAGATTAGGCTTGGAGGGTCTATTGCTGTCCATGTATCCCAACTATATTCTTTAGTGAATTATTGACTGCTTGGAGGGCGGCGGAGAGGTTTTACGCCGAGGGCTTCGGTTTCCTCTTCGATAACACATCGTTTTGTTGTCCTTATATTTGCATCTCTCTTCCCTTAATCTTTGCCATTTAATTTCTACTGTGGATGTGATTTTATTTAGTTTAGATTGTTTATTAATTCTGTTATAAGCTTATGTTCATTTTCCGCACATAATTTGTTTGATATTAAGCTTGAATTGGTAATTTGTTGTTTGGGGGTCTAAACGTTCATAGTGTTTTATACACTATTTGAACTTTCAATTGGTATCAGAGCCAGGTTCACTTGCTGTGGTTTAATTACCTTAGTGTGATCCTTGACCCCATATTGAGATGGACCGGTCTCAATCTTTAAATGCACCACCATATTTTGATGGTAGCAACTATGCTTTTTGCAAAGTCCGGATAAGGGCATTTTTGTGTTCTATTGATGAAAGTGTGTGGGATGCTGTTGATGTTGGATGGGTTAGGCCGGAGGCTTAAAAATCCACTTGGGATAAAGCAGCCCTTGCAGCATCTAACGCTAATAGTAAAGCTTTGAATGCAATTTTTTGTGGTGTGTCTCCAGATGAGTTTCACAGGATCTCTCACATCTCGGTTGCTAAAGAGGCATGGCAAATATTGGAGACCACATATGAAGAAACCAAGAAAGTGAAAGATACTAAGTTGCAGATGCTGACCACTCACTTTGAGGAACTCAAAATGAGTGAGGACGAGTCCTTTAACTCTTTCTATAGCAAGCTGAATGAAGTAGTCATCGGCAAGTTTAACTTGGGTGAGAAAACGGAGGACTCAAAGATTGTAAGAAAAATACTTTGATCATTGTCGGAGAGCTTCTGTGCAAAAGTTACTTCTATTGAAGAGAGCAAGGATTTGGATGATATCAAAGTTTCAAGAACTAATTGGCTCACTTCAAACTTATAAGCTGTCTTTGCCATCTCAAAAGAAGAGCAAATCTCTTGCTCTTAAGACAATTAATGAGAAGGTGGAAGCTCACAACTCATCGGATGAAGATGAGGCCGATAAAGATGTGGCATATGTTGTGAAGAATTTCCGAAAGTTCTTGAAGTTCAAGAAGAATGGAAAATTTGCTGAGAAAGGAAAATTCCCAAGTTTCTAGAAGGAGAAAAAGGATTTTAAGAGGAAAGATGGGAAGGAGTCTCAATTCTCTCAAGGAATCACATGTTTTGAGTGCAATGGACATGGACACATCAAGAAAGAGTGTCCCAATTATATAAGAGGGAAAGAAAAAGTGTATGCCATGACTCTTAGTGATTCAGATTCTTCTAACTCAGATTCGGACGAAAGCTATGACGGTGAAGGGAATTACTCCGCTTTTATGATCATTGATCATGTTACATCGTCAGATGACTTAAGTGTGCTTATAGAAGAGTTTGGTAAGCACTCTAAATTGAAGTCAATAGGGATAATAGAGGAATCCGACGATGAGGAAGATGAAGGTACAGTGGGATTGCAAGAGGCTTACAATTCTCTTCTCGAGAAGACCGGTGAATATGACAAAAGTGGCTAACGTAGCCATTAAAAAGATGAAGAGGGCAGAGGAAGATTATAGAAGTCTCCTAGTACAACATAAAAAGGCCAAGTGTGAAATAGAAAAGCTTAATGGAGAATTGTTAGAAGCCTATGCAAAAGTGAGATTCCTTGAGTTTGAGGTGGTACAAGCAAATGCCAAAATAGAAAGGGTCTCCACCAAGAAGCTTGATGATGTCATTTCCTCACAAAAACATTTTTCAGACAAATCCAGGTTGGGATATAATAGAGAAAGTAATTCAGTTGTCAAAATCGCCAAGGAAGTGAAGTTTGTAAAAGTCAAAGAACCAGTAGTGGCTGCACTTTCTCCTGGAGAAAGAAGAAAATGAAAAGAAGAAGAATGTGGTTGAGCAAAGGGTGCTGAATAAGCCCCGTAATCATTCATTGGTCAAACCTAAAACTAGAGGGAAATCACTTCCAAGATCACAAAGAGGTCCGAGAACGAACCATTTTTGTCATCATTGTGGACTTCAAGGGCACACCAGATCAAATTGTTACAAACTGAAAGCATTGAAAAATGCATGTGATCAAAGGTCAAGAGGACCAAGAAATGACAATAGAACTTGGGCTGTTGAGCAACCAAGAGGTCAAGATGGTAATTCCGGAATGATGGATGTAATGAAGATGATTGATGCATTCACCACTTGCTTGGAAAGCTTCACTAGAAGGTTTGAAAGTCCTAACACTCGTACCCAATCCTATAGGGATATCACCCCAAACGCACGTGACGTGTGGGTGAAAAAAGGTACTCATGCATAAGCATTACAACATGTTCATGCATTAATACTTCCTATATTTTGTGACTATGCTTGATTGTGTGTTTTGTGATTGTTAGAGTTGAAAAATTGTTTGTTTGTTTGTTTGTGCTTTAAATACTTTTACATTGATTGTTTTTTATCAATCTTTTTCTTATTTTGTGTCAAAAATCCAAAAACACATAAAAAGTAGAAAATCTAAAAGGTTTGATCGACTTTGTTGAGTTTTGTCTTAAACATGCTTTGCCTTTTACCTTTGTATTAATGGCTTTGTGCATACACCAGCGTAGCTTGTTTTTATTGCACCCATAGCGTTGTGGGAAAAATCTTAAAATCTTTGTGACTGTTGTAAATCGATCTTCAAACTTGTCATGAATGATTAGTCAATGATTTTGTTGATCTTGAGACATGCATAGACTAATGTCTATATATCTTCCCACTCTTCATTTTTTTTTTTTCTTAAAAAGAACTCTACAAATGTAAATCTTCAAATAAAAAGAGATAATGAGCTGCAAAAGCCTGTCGCACATACTAGTATTTGACTAGGAAAAAGGAAAAGCGACTCAAAATAAATTTTATGATGCCCAAAAAGCCAAAGGCTTATTCATCAAATTGAAATATCCAAAATTTCAAGCATCGATCTCCAAATGAGATGTTGTGATTCAAAAGATCAAAAGAGATGTTATATTTGGAGCCAAATGAAAAGCTTCAATGTTATGATATCATGTTATTAAGTTTTGTGGGAGGTCATATATGCATATTTCTATAATTGAGATGGGTCACATTATCTAGTGCTAATTGTGTATGCCTTAGTTGAATTGATCATTGAAGCTTCACGTTAGACTAAGGACTATCTCATTGTTGATATCCACATACATCACACATGCCTATTTTCAATGAATGTCTTATTCATTTGTGTGATTGTACTTAATTAAATGTGTTTCACATGCTCAGTTTTTGTTGATCAAGCACAAAAATATTTTTGAGTATTTTTAGTTGTTTTTGGAAAGTATTTTGTTTTTACAAAATCTGTCAAATTTTTCAAAAACTGTGTTGCCCTATTTTGGCGACTAAGTCGCGGGTAACTCCAGTTACATGCCCCAGTCGCGAGCCCAATACAGTAGGTTTTCGCGCCTCACTAGCAAGTCAATGCCCCAGTCGCGAAAAATACTTAAAAAAATTTTCAAAATTTGGTTTTTGAAGTTTCTTGTGACTTAATGTGACGACTTGTTCGCGAGTGGAGGTTCAATCGCGAGAATCATACAGAAAGTTTCGCGACTCTCTCGCGGTTTGAACTTCTAGTCGCGAAAATCACTTAGAAAATTTTTTCAAAATTTTTGTTTCAAGTGTTTTGGCGACTGGCTCTGGCGACTTGCATGCGACTTGATTCAATCACGAAAAACGCGTGTTTTGCATTTTCAAGTCAGTTTTTAAAACTTTTCAGTTTTTCTCTCAAATATTTGTGACTATTCATTGCCTTGCCCGTGTATTCCTCTCTCAAACTCACTATGTCTGTCGCTTAAACCATCATTGTTCTTCATCATTTCAACTTCAATCTTCAAGAAAAAGGTATGGGTTTTCTCATTTTCACTACATTCTTCATGGGTTCAACCTTTATTTTTTTTTGGATTTTTGAGTTTTAGTGTGGTTTGAGATATGTGTTAATTCAGCCATGTTTTTGGGTAGTTTGATGAGTTTAATAATATGGGTTCTGCTGTTTGTGATAATATGTTACTTGTGTTATATGTGTTCATGTTTGACTTCTATTGTTAGGTTAAGTTTATTGCCAATACTGTGTTGTGCATGCCATGCTCACAGTAGATTGTCACAATAACAGTCTCTTGCAACCCTGTGATGTCCACAGGTTACACTATTCTCTGTTGTGCTTGCACATTCATATATTTTGGCAACCTGTTACATACTTCTGTACACAATGCACTTGTGTTTCCCATGTTTGCTGGTTGCTAAATGGGTTCATTCTCTGTGGTTGAGTGTTATAACTCTCTGAAATCAATGTGTATTCATTTCTCTATCTAACTTGAATCTAATCAAGTTGTTGTTTGTGTCTTGGATTTTCTTTGCTCTTAGTACTTTGCTGTGTGTCTGTTCTTTTACAGATGTCACGTTCCTCTAAAGGAAAAGAGATTGTAACTGATGTTCCTTCCCCTGTTGTTAAGAGGACTCAACGCTCATCCCAGTCGTCTCAAGACACAAACAGTGAGAGATTTAGGACTCTGATTGATTCACAGACACATTCCAACATCTTTGTAGATGCTCCTATTACTATGGAACGAGTAGTACAATTTGAAACCTTAGGAACAACTTTATCCCTAGGATTTTTGAAACAAAGGATTGGGTTGATCAATTTGGAAACTTCGAAGATCCATCTGATAAACTTGTTCAGGAGTTCTACTCGAACGCTAGATTCTTTGGAATTAAACTACATTGCTGGGTACGAGGAAAGGAATTTGTCATCAATCCAGACTATGTTGCAAGGGTTCTTCGTATTAATAGACCAGAAAATGTGGATAAAACTCCATATGATGATAGACTTCCTCAGGTACAAGACATTCTTCAAGTTCTTGGGCCTGAACATGAGATTAGAAGCAAAGGCTCATCTATAGGAACTGCAAAGTTTTCACCTGAACTGACGACTCTAAAATTGATCATGTTCTCCAATCTCTACCCATTGTCTAACACCGCTTTCATCAATCTTGGAAGATCCAAATTTTTATGTGATCTCATTACCGATGTTCCAATTGACATTTGTGCCCACATCTTCCAAACTATTGGGAAAACGGCGACTCGATCAGCAGCACGAACCTGTCTCCCATTCGGTAGTCTCATCATGAAGATCATGCTTCAAGAAGGTGTACATCCACCAACAAATGGAAAAATTGTGCCACGTCTGCGACCAATATCCATGTTCACTCTTCAAGCAAGCAAGAGTCACTCCTCTAAGGCACCCAAGAATGAGCCACTCACTCATGCCACTCCATCTGGTCATGATTCCACTCCTCCTATGCATACCGAGACAACTTCTCCACACACCTCGGAGTTGCAAACACCTAGTACTCAACCTTTACATCCTAGAGTTCTAGATGACAGGTTGAGCACTCTGATTGATGGTGTGCATCAACGTATTTCCTGATTGGAGAAACTACTCCTCTCATACAACAACTCAGTTCACATGCGATTCACCAGCATTGAAGCACAGTTAGATGCTATTCAACAAAAGATTAAGAATAGCCTTTAGCTATTCGTGACAAAAAGGGGGAGAATGGAAGTGGAACACATTGGAAGGGGGAGTGAGCACAGTGAAAAAGGGAGTACACATTGGAAGGGGGAGTAAGCACAGTGAAAGGGGGAGTTATTTTCATACCTTTGATTTAACTTCAGTACATTCATAGTTCTTACGTCTATACTTTTGGTTGTATATATTATGTTTAATATTTGTTCAAAGCTGTTGGTACTCTGGTTTATATATATTAGATGATATTCTGCTTTGGTTATTTTGTACCTTTGCCTATGTGGCGTTTGGTTATTTTGTATCTTTGCTTTTGTAGCCTTTTTTGTTCCCTTGCTTTGTGGCTTATGTACTTGTTGCTAAATGTTATGCATTTCTTTAAGTACATCACTCTTGTGCCCTTTGTTGGATTTTATATCCTTAATACAATAACCTTGTATTGTTGCATTGGTTGAGTATTGGACATACAAATGATTATTTGCATTGAGCTTTTTAGCTTGCATGTCTGGGTGTTCATTCCATGTGTGAATGAGCATTGTGATCACTATTTATATTGATTGTTTGTTTTTGGTCAAGCCATACTTTATTGCCTTTATCCTTTTTACTTGATCGCATTGTGCTTGCTTCATATGCATTACAAGTTTTTCTGCAAACAATGATCTTGTTGTGTATTTGTTTTTCAGGAGATACTTGTTCTTATGATTCAAGAGCTTCACAGATTCTAGAGTTAGGTGTGAGTGAGTTTTGTTTAACTGTTCCCAACTCACGCGTTAAGTCTAAAGTTTGTTGTAGGGTTTTGTCACGGAATAGCTTTATCCTTTTTGCTATATCGCATTGTGCTTGCTTCATATGCATTACAAGTTTTTCTGTATACAATGATCTTGTTGTGTAGTTATTTTTCAGGAGATACTTGTTCTTATGATTCAAAAGCTTCACAGATTCTAGAGTTAGGTGTGAGTGAGTTTTGTTCAACTGTTCCCAACTCACGCGTTAAGTCTAGAGTTTGTTGTAAGGTTTTGTCACGGAATAGCCAAAGGGGGAGATTGTAATGTTGAAATCTATCAACCATTTTGTTGGCTTTATTCCATGCCAATTTGCTTGTATTTCAGCACTTAGAAACCCTATATTTAGGTGGAAATCATGTAAGGGTAGTGTGTGAGAGAGTGTGAAGAAGTGCTCAAGATTGTGCAGTGAAGCAAGGACTCGCGACTGGATCTCGCGGGTAGTTCGCAACTGGCAAGTCGCCAGAAGATGCACATGAGTGAAGCGTGCGAAGAAGCTGAATCGTCTGCCAGCTGTTGCACTACACGATAAAATATCCAGCCTGGCCATTCAGTTAGCTCGCGGCTTGAACTCGCGACTCAGTCAAGTCGCGAGGTCAAGTCGCCAACCAGCTCTGTTTTAGAAAAACTGACTCTTCGCATTCCTTTCTCACCCCAATATAAAAACCCCTTATACTCATGAAATGTAGAGAGCTTCCAGAGAGAATTTTGAGAGAGAAACCCTAGAGAAAAACAAGATTGACTCATCCACAATCTTCACATAAAGACTCTTCAAATTCTTCTACTCTTACCCTCTCCATTATTAGATCCTTGAGAGGTTCATTAACCAAATCCTTTTCTCACCTTACCCATATCTGTGAGAAGGCTATTTGGTGCTTTGGGAAGCAGTTAGAAAGGGACCAATTGATATTGGTTGACGCTATGGGTTATAGCGGAATCTAAGAAGCTAAAGAAGAAATAGGTTCAGCGTAACCTCGTTGGAATAAGAGCATAGAGGGCTTAAGTACACTAGGTAGATTAGGCTTGGAGGGTCTATTGTTGTCCATGTATCCCAACTACATTCTTTAGTGGATTATTGACCGCTTGAAGGGCAGCGGAGAGGTTTTACGCCGAGCGCTTCGGTTTCATCTTCAATAACACATCGTTATATTGTCCTTGTATTTGCATCTCTCTTCCCTTAATCTTTGCCATTTAATTTCTGTTGTGAATGTGATTTTATTTGGTTTAGATTGTTTATCAATTCTGTTATAAGCTTATGTTCATTTTTTGCATATAATTTGTTTGATATTAAGCTTGAATTGGTAATTTTTTGTTTGGGGGTCTAAACGTTCATAGTGTTTTATATGCTATTTGTACTTTCAAATTTGTATATAACTAAATCACATCAATCTAAAGTAGATATCTAAAGAACACAAAAATTCATAAATCTAAAGTTAAGATGCAAGAAAAAAAATCCACCAAAAATGAAAAAAAAAATTGAGAGAAAGAGAGAGAAATAACCTTTGTGTGTGTGTGTGTGTGTGTGTGTGTGTGTGTGAAAACTATGCATAAAATAAGAAACAGAATTAGGAAATTATAGTAAAAGGATGGGAATAAAAGAAGAACCAAAAATAAAGGAAAATAAAGTAATAGAGGAAGAGCGATATTAAGGTAGTCAGTAATGGGAGATGAAAATGTATAAGGGATGGGGAAGGGTTGGAGAAAGTGTAACAACAAATTAATAAGAAGGAAAAAAAAAGTTAAATATATTTAGTTATTCCATTACAACAAATTTTATTCTGACATTGTTGGGATTAAAGCAGGGCCATCATCTTGTATTGGCTTACAGTCCACTCATGTGCTGCACACATAGTCTATGTTTGCTTGGAGCACCTCATCGCTGGAGTCTGATTTGGCACACACCTTGTAGATGTAGCATTCCCGTCCGCAATACCAGGTGGAGGATTAGGACGCAATGCCTATACACAATGAACAATTGACGATCATGATTAAATTACTATATTTAGTTCAAAGATGAAGATGTAATAGCATTAAATTATAATAGCATCATGTATATTGTGTACTATACGGAAAATTTTTAGATACTTTTAGAGCACAAAGAAATTTTGCTTCCTCTTTT
Organism: Lithocarpus polystachyus; assembly: GCA_033629205.1. Lineage (NCBI taxonomy): Eukaryota > Viridiplantae > Streptophyta > Magnoliopsida > Fagales > Fagaceae > Lithocarpus > Lithocarpus polystachyus. The sequence continues at coordinate 1,865,095 of CM066166.1, forward strand.
CACATTCATAAGACCCTGATATGAATTTAATGAGTAGACCACACCATGAATCTGAGAGGAAAGAGCATCATTTTCCGTGCTCTGAGAGTACCTAAAAATTATTCGTACTATATGATTTGATTATTCTAGGGGGTGTTGAAAACATTTTCTGTGACCGAAATACCCCTTCAAAAATATCACATTTTAGCATAGTAAAGATTTAAAATATGCAACAATTTACTGCTAGTTTGGTCAATAGCTGGAATGAAAAGCTGAGTACATCATGTTTTCCACAAAAGATGTCTCTGCATTTACGCAAAAGTCAACAGGAGTCGTCAAAGCTAAGAATAATAATTTAAAAAAAAATGCATGTTTAATTTATATCAACTCATAAGTTCAATTTTTTAACTTTTTAATTTTTATATATAGCTTTTAAAAAAAATTACTTTAACATTCTTTTAGTAAAAAAAATTTAACAAAAAATTAGATAAGTTGTTTCCCAACAACACAAAGTGAGTTTGGCCATATGGCACAATGTGATTAGCTTAAAGTTAGCTTTATCAAATGAAAAAAAAAATGGTACTATACTGTCTTTATAGACAAAACAGCTAGCATTCAATAAACTCATAAACATGCCCATACTGTTCAAAATATCAAAATTTCTCTCCTTTGATGCGTTACGAAACTAGAAGTGGCAATTCACGTTCATAGGTCAAGTTTGTATCATGTCAAATTATGAGTATCCGAGCTCTATGGATTGACCTAAACTCAACCTGTTTAGTAAACATGTTAGAAATCCTCAACTCAAATACGACCTATTTATTAAACTAGACAACCCAACTCGACACATTTGACTCGTTTAATTAACAAGTCATGTAAAGGTTAATAAAAATGACCAATTCAATAATCTATTTGATTAATAGATCATACCTACGCAATATAATTTTTATCAATTCTTATATATCTAAAATTAAAATACAATTACAACTATAAATATAGTAATAAACATATAAAAAAAAATCATAAATTAAGCTATAATATTAAGATAACTAAATAACTTTATAAGATAAACGGGTCAGACAGGTTCGTATATTGAACACAAACATGACCCGCTTATTAAATGGGTTAGTTGTGTCAAGCTAAATATGACTCGAACTCATTTATTCTTAGCCCATGACTTGTTTATACTTTATAAACGGGTTAATCATATCAGATTCATGGGTCATATTAGATTTTGCCACCCTTAACAAAACTGACTCATCAACTTATCGAAAATGGTAAAAGGCAAGCTTTTAAAGAAATTTAAAGTGCAATAACAATGAAATAAAAAAAATAAAAGATTTTATTAACCTATGCACTTAGGGCATATATTAGGAAATCATTTAAGGAAACTTTAGAAAAACGAAAAAATTATTTTGTGACAATTTTTTCAAATCTCCATAAAACAGTTTCAAAAAATGAATGGTTAATATATGCCATTCTTAATAAATGGTTAATGAATTGCAAAATGTCCAAAGAATATTAATTATTTAATAATTAAAAAAATTGTTTGTAATCACATGCATATGCATGGATACACTTAAAGATATACAATAAGATGCATAATATTATTCCTATATATATCATTTAAATACTATTAACAATCATTTTCAAATTTTGTAAACTCTTTTAAAAAAATTTGTAAGGATATTATTAGGTATAAAATGTAAATTATCCATGTTTTTTTAAAATTATTGTGAAGCACTTTTCTTTTTTGTTTTTTACGATTCATTTATTCTAGACTTTTTAGTTTTTGTACTTAATAACTCACTTGGATGAATATTTATGATGTGGTCCCATATTTGATTCTAAAATTAAGAAATAAAACTCTTTAAGAATAAACTAGCCTGTCACACACGCTTCGTGCATGCGATGAGTCTTTTTTTTTTTTTTTTTTTTGTTAGTGGTCTTATTTTGTAGAAAAAAATTGTGTTTTTATATATATAATTTTTATTTTGAAAATCTAATTTATAAATGAATAAATGAATTTGAAAATTAATAGAAGAGTAGTCCTATTTTTTAGGCAATGTTTTAGTGGGAGTTAGAATTGCATTTTTACCTGATTGTCATTTAGTTTTATCTCTACTTAAATATAAGGGTGTAGGGGCATTTTTGAACTAAAAATTGAGGAATCTAAACAGAGGAAGCCCCTTAAATAATAGTATAAATAATCTAGGACACATAGTATAAAATTGAAACTCTAATTTAAGTTTCTCTCAGCTTCACCTATTATTTATATATATATATATATATTTATTTATTTATTTATTTATTTATTTATATAGATTACCAGCTTATTTTGTAAAATGCCGGCATTGTAAATCGGAGTCAAATCCGGGTTGAACAGCCCGAAATTCTGCTCCGAGGTGTTTGGTTTAAGGTTCTCATTAAAGAAACCGTAAATGTAAGTCGGAAAGGTTCCTTGCCCTGAATTCACGTGTTTCACAAGATTCACATTATACGACAACGCGTAGTTCTTGTTCGCATCGGGTTGTTTCGGTTCACCCTTGGAAGGCCACCCAGTTTCAGCAACGACGATGTCCACATCGCCGTATCCGATCTCTTCCATCGCCGAGTAAACAGCGTCGAGCTGCGCATCGAACATGTTGGTGTAGGTCAAGCCCGTGACTTTGTCCAGAACGCCGTCGTTTGGCTTGAACAGCGCGTAGTCCAAAGTTTTATCTGTGTATTCGAAGAACGGGTACGAGTTGATCACGAAGGGTGACTTGCTTTTCTTGTGGAAGTCAAGAATCGGTGCGAATATAACCTCGTCGTACCCGCGTCTGAAACGACCCGAACTCGGTGGCTCCGACTTTGCTAAAATCCCAAGAGAGTGTGGCGTGGAGACGTGAATATCAGTCACGTTTGCTGAGTCCAGGGCTGACTTCAAAGCTTTCAAGGCGGGCAAAAGGTGATCGATCAAGGTGTCATTTTCTATGGCGAGGATATCGTGACCGACGGCAATGAGATCGATTTTGGTTTGTGAGTGAAATGGGAGGATGTTATTGGCAACCCAGGACTTGGCGGCGGGGAGTTCAGCTACGGCTGGAACGTCGCCGTTTACGACGGTGACGGTGACGGTGACGGAGATGTTGGTGTTGGCGAAGGCTTTGAGGATGTCAGGGTTGGCGTCCAAGATCTTGATGCGGTCGATGATGGTTTGGGTTTCGACGAAGTGGGCAACTTGGGAAAGTGGGAGGAGGTTGTTGGCTGCTGTTCCATAGTTGACGCCGATGGACAATGTGGCGGCGGAGGAGTGGTGGAGTGAGAACAAGGACAGGAAGATGAAAATTGGGACAAGTTTGGGTTGTGAGTTTGGAAGTTTTGCCATAGCCGCCTGAGAGAGAGAGAGATGCAGATACATCTGGTAGACTAATAATTACTGCAATCTAATATTTTATATAAGTTTATTCTTCAAAATGATAATAAATATTTATCTTTAAAAGAGTTATAATAATTATTTCGTAATAAATGTAATAACTTTTAAAATTAATATATTTTTTAAAAAATAAATTTTTAATATATCTTAAAAATTATAATAATATAAATAAAATCATAAAAAATAACTCATGTTGAAAGGTCTATGGCAAGGAAAATTCTTGGGTGAGACGGGCGCATGCGCCCAGTGTCTCACTGATATGTGGGACCCACACACGTGGGTCCCACATATCAGTGAGACACTGGGCGCATGCGCCCGTCTCACCTAATACCTTCTCCTATGGCAAAAGCTTTTTTGATCTGATGCATGTTTTCCCCTCTTTCCTATCAATAAAAACTTCCGTTTTATCTTGTGAATTTAGCTCTTCCAAAAATTTACAATGTAAAATAATAATAATATATAACAAGTTGTTAATAATAATAATAATAATAATAATAATAATAATATCCGTAATGGGTAAATAAGTAGAGATATATAGCAATGGGACAAGGGGTTTGGGTTAGGAGTGCCTTGTATACAAAAATTTAAAAACTTAGACTAGAAAAGACAGGTTGAATGTATTTTGTTATGTCTAATTTGATGATTTTGATATTAATAAAATAGAAATGAAATAAAAATTGAGTAACAAGTTTGTACTTGTTCTTATCCCAACTTATCATTCACATCATTTTTAAACTTACCATTAACAATTTACTACTTTGAGTTCTCGACAAATATGGAATGTCAATGGAATTATTGTTTTTGCAATGGCATACTGCTTTAAGAAAAATCTTCCTAAAAAATAATAATACGGAGGAGCTGAATTCCCAAGATACTTACATATCTATATTCTATATATATAATAATAAGTGAAGCAGAGAGAAACTTAAATTACAATTTCAAATTAAAACTCTAATTTTGTGTCATGTGTCTAGATTCATGTGGGAACCACACCAATTTCAAATTTCCTTCATTTGTCTAAATTTAAGTAGGACCACATTATACTTATTTATCAATGACCACTTTAATTAAAACAAACGCTGTGCCCTTTTTTTTTTTTTTTTTTTCTGCTGTATAACACGTTAGACTAACCTCCCCTGTCTAGAGCATTTTATGTTTAAAGGTTGTGGTTTTTTTTTTTTTTTTTTTTTTTTTTGGCCGAATAAAACCATCTTAATAGCGTCAAATAAGTTTTTTAGTACAATAAACGAGGAGCTGATTGTTTTAATTTTTGTGCAGGAATTTATACCACTTAGAAAACCGAGGGGCCTAACGTGTTAAAACTTAAAGACGGCAAAAGAAGTGGCAAACAGAAAGATCATTTCTCTGTATATAATTACATATTGCTTATAATCTGCCATGGACGAACAAAATAGAGGGCGGCCAAGTACTAGTGATTCTGTACAATAGTCTAAACTATGAGATCGATTATGGTCTCTCAAGATTCCGCCAAGGCTGAAGACATTTTTGTGGCGAGCAAATACTGATTCACTCCCCCACGAGCAAATACTGATTCACTCCCCCACGAAGATAACACTATTGCGACGAGGTATTTTATAGGATTATTTCTGTAATAATTGTAATGAAGTCCCACAAGATACTCTTCATGTATAATGGAAATGTCCACATTCAAGGGGGGTATCGTCCATTCCATATATGTCCTGAACTACTCCAACGTTCATACATGATGAAAATTTATATTGGTCATATTTTAGTAATTTTACATGATGCTAGACGTTACATCAAGAATTTTAATGGGTGTAGACATGTAGTTTTGCTTTGTCCCATGTAAGTCCATGGCTTACTTACTAGCTCAATTAATATGCTCGCCATGTGGACTCTTTTCAGGTGTGGATGGAATGGCTTCAACCATATTGCTTGATTAAGCTTCAACCATATTCCTATGTAATGAAAGTTATTGCTATTTTCACTCCAAAAAAAAAAAAAAAAAGACCAAGAGAGAGAGAGAGAGAGAGGGAGATCTGAGGGTTACCACTTATCACACTTTTGGTAAATTTTTAATTTTTACTTTTTAAATTTGGGCATTATATATGATTTTTGTTTGAGTAATTGTTAGAAGATATTGTTTCTTTTTTTGGGGCTAATTTTGTAACAACTATTACTTTTAATGTGTCTACATTTCTTTTTCTTTTCTACTTTTACAACGACAAGTTTTTAGCTTGCAATTGTTATGGTTTATGATTGTTGAGTATCCCTACAATCAATGCACTAAATTCTATGATAACCGAATCATTTGAATTTTTCATTTTCTACTCCCATGTGTTGATAATACATATTTAATGTATTGCTACAACCTTTTCCAAGTAGTTTCCATACTTATTAAGGAGATGTGACATGGAAGATTTCAAGAAATGTAATGAAGCATCTAACTCAATACATCTATGATCAATTATTTAAATAATCAATCCGTTTTTATTGCTATTGGATGCAATTTGCAATATCGCATCTATGATTCTTATTGGGTGGTATTTCTCATCTATTAAATACAAATAAACGTAGCTTTAAATTTTTGTTTTTGTTTGTATTTGGTTATTTTTGTTTATAATTTTGTGTCATCTATTCTAGTGAAGTAGGTTGTAGAAAATATATTTGTGATCCATAGTTGATTTAAGGGTTAAGTCTGAATTCGGTAAGGAAGGGGTGTAAAACCCATGATTTACAACATCCAAAAAGAAATTTCCACATCAGTTTTTTACCTAAAACTCAATAGATCCTACCACATATAATAACATCTCATTAAAGTCACAATTAAGTTGGATTTTCAAATGGGTATTAGAATTGATTGAGTGTGGTTGTGCCTATTCTTTAATAAATGTAATATAATGAAGTGACATATTGGAATTGGAGGAGTAAAGCTTCATTTATACACCACATTTTTATAAAATTTAATCTCTTAAGGCTTTAGCCCCAATGCTATTTTGACTTATCGAGGCCCTTAGGCAATTGGAAAAAATGAGTTTTTTTTTTAATTTTTTTTTTAAAGAGCAACCTTAAATAAATATTTTTGTTTTTTTTTTATTTCATATATCTTTTATAGTTTTAACAATATGGCTTTAAATATCATTAATGAGGCATTGCCATTATGGGATTCCTCTTAGAGATCAGCATCAGGCGTTGTGAAAATATGTCAATTTAACACACCAAAAACCTACTTTATCTTTTTATATATTATGAAAAACAAAAAGGCACATACTTTGGCTCTTTCTGATGATAGTTAGAGTTTATTCTCTAATGAAAATTTGAAATTAGTGTGTATATTCGATCAAAATTTTATATATTTAATTGTAAATATTCATAAATGTAACTGTGTAGTGTAGTAAGAAACTTGACGTAACCAATATCATGAAAATTGAAAGGAAAAATCATTTTGTCCAAGTCGAACTAATGTTCTATATGTTTAATAACGTAAGTTAACATCAATAATACTATTACAATTGAAAATTCTCATGCGTAAGCTCGGGGTTACATACTAGTATATAATAATAGGTAAAACTGAGAGAAAATTCAATTAAATTTCAAATTGAAATTAAATTAGAGCCTAATTTTACACCATGTGTCTCATCTAATCTAAGTTTTTAAATTTTTGTGCCAAGTGAATTAATTCAATGTAAAAATTAGATTTTAATTAGAGTTTAATTTTGTGTCATGTATCCCATCTAATCTAAGTTTTTTAATTTTTGTGTCAAATGAGTTAATTTAGTGTAAAAAATATAATTTTTGAATGATTTTATATTTATAGGCCTTTTTTTTGTATAACTAAAAACAACTCAAATTTATAAGTCATATATATATATATATATATATATTAATAGCCAAAACTAAGAGAAAATCCAATTAAATTCTAAACTGGAGTCTAATTTTGCGGCATGTGTCTCATCTAATTTTTAAATTTGTGTTTCAAGTGAATTATTAGGTACAAAAATTAAAGAGTCTAAATTCAATTAGATTCTAAATTGAATTTTAATTGGAATTCAATTTTGCATGCATGTGTTTCATCTAATTTTTTAATTTTCGTAACAAGTAAATTATTGAATGCAAAAATAGAAGAATCTAAATGTAATTAGATTCTAAATTATATATATGTAATTGTGATAGTTTTTAAATGTATCCGTACATATGCACGAGGTTACACACTAGTATATACGTATATACTCCCTCCGTCCCACTTTTTTTGTCCTCTATTCTATTTTGAGATGTTCCAAAATATTGTCTTGTTTCTAAATATAAAGTCATTAATTTACTAATATTCCTATTATACCCCTATTAATTTACTAATTCAATTTTTTGATAAATTTTTTTAAGAGTAATTTTAGAAACTTATACATTTTTAAAAGATAGACAAGATAATAAATAATATTTTTTAAAAAAATTTAACTTTTTAAACAAGATAAAAAATGTGGGAATGTATAATCTAAGCTTTAATTTATTGGTAAGAAATAAGTACTTTTGCAAGAGAACGTATATGCAGTACATGAAGGATCTATATATAGCCCAAAACGTTTATTCCTCGATCAAAGAAAACAAGTTATATTAATGATATGTCCCTGTGATAGATTTTATATATAAATAAATAAATATATATATATATATATATATATATATATATATATATATCTGTGTGTGTCTGTGAGAGAGAGATATGCCACTCCTAATTTGTAGATAACGGGGGGAAAGACAAGTTGGACCATGGTTGTCTCATCAAGATGGAAAAAGAAAAAGAAAATTTACCATTTAATTACAAATGAGAATTATTCGAAGATTTAAGACTAATTAAATACATGAAAATAAAACTAGCCTTTATTCATTGTTAACTAAATATAAATAAAGACAATATTATTTAAAAAAGTATATTTCAACTTAATCATGTATCAAAATGTAACTTGACATTCTTTTAAATCTCAATAATTAAATATATAACTAATTTTGCACTAAAAAATATCTCAATAATTAAATAAATATGACTAATTTTGCACTAAATAATTTTGACACAAATATAATGCTTTACATTCAACTTTATCAAAATTACTCTACATTATATCTTACTCACCAAAAATATAAAAATAATAAATAAAAGATGAATTTCAGAACATATTTTTTCCTAGTTCTCATAGCTATTATAGCACCCAAACATACCATAATTAGCCTCCAGTTTCTTTAATTTTTTTTTTAACTGAAATTAGTCCTTAAATTGGTAAAAAAATTAAAGTGTATATTTTTCAATCCCAAATTTTAAGCATTTTCTTGTCAAGAAAACATAATTGTTAAGATGATAACACCCCTAAAAGTCTTGTAGTTAAACTGACACATTATGATGTTTCCACATGAGACATCTAAGATTAGAATCCCCTAACCCCCACAATTGCAACAGTTAAGTTTAGATATTTATTAATTAAAATGTCATTCTTTCTTTTTCTTCTTCTTTTCTTTTTTCTTTTTTCAACTTTAGGAGAGGCCATATAGTGGGTTGGTTGGTCATTTCCAATTTTCTAGATCTCTTTGGGCCAAGGGAGCTAAAAGTATATGTTAAGTTTTAAATTTTAACATCAAATTTTAACTATAAATTACACAAAAATAATTATAAATACTTTATATAAAAGTACCAAATGTGACCTAAGTATTTGAAGGAAAGCAGATCTATTTATCATGCCTCATTTTAGGATGAGTATGGTTCGGCTTTTTGAAATTGTGATTTTTGAAAAAGTGGTAGTTTTAAAAAGCACCAATATGAAATTATGATTTTTGAAATAGTTGAATACTTGAATGTTTGATAAAAGTTGTCAAAAAATGTTTTTTGAAAAAAAAAATTGAGTGTTTGGCACTTTGGCTAGCACTTATCAAAATTTTGGTTTGAAATGTAAATTACCAAAAATGACAAATATATATATATATATATATATATATATAAAATTTCATTCATTTTTATGGTTTCCCCTTCTTAATTTTTTTTGTCTTAGTTATTTTTTTAATGTCATAATTATTTGTTATTATTATCAATGAATTTTTATCACTAGTAGTTAATTCTTTAATTTTTCATGAGCACAAATTCAAAAATCATGGTGCAAAAGATGATAAAATACATACCAATTCTGTCTGTAGTGCATTTATGTTTTATCAGCTTTAGTAGTTGATAAAATCTAATAAAATTAGATTTAAAAATAATACATAATATTTTCACAATAATTTTACAATAAATTCTAGATAGCAAGCTATTAATGATAAATAAAAAGTGGCGTAGTTCAAATGATAACCAATAACAATTTACTACCTAGAATTTGTTGTTATGAAAATATTATGGACATATTATTATTCTAATATTAAACCCACAAATCTTATTCAGAAAAATCTACTCCACTAATAGACAGGTGAAACCTCACTCCAACCAATTAAATTTCATGCTTTACTGAAGCCCTTAGCCATGGCCGAATGCTTCCATGAACAACCCGCCACTACCCTTCATCAATTTTTTATTATTTTTCCTAATGGTTATACTTTTTTAATTTAAATCTATATTTTAAGTAAACTACCAACACCAGTGGCTCGGCCAATGGAGCCGCTTGTGGTGGAGGTCCGATGGCCAAACCGACGAAATAGTGGCTCCGACAAACACTACCGGATTGGTCTCGCCACCAACCGTACTGCCAAATAGGGACCCACCGATGGGTGGATTGTTAAAATGTGGCTTTGATGAACACCTCCTGTGCCTAAACTACCAAAATAGTGGCTTTGGTGACCACCGGTAGATTGGTGTCTCTGACCATCGTACCGCCATCACTGGTGGGCTAACTATTGTAATAGTGGCTTTGACAACCGCCGCCGAATCAATATCTCCGACCACCGTAGTGCTAGAATCGGTGGCCGAACCACCGAAATAGTGGCTCCGACGACCACCATCTGATTGGTGTCAAGTATCCCAATGGTAAATTCAATCTTAAAGGTCACATATTTTAACTTTAAAACCAATGGTAAATTCAAACCTAATGGTCAAATTTTTGAAATTTGAACCCAACGGTAAATTCAAACCTAAAGGTCATATTTTTTAACTTTAAACCCAATGGTAAATTCAAACCTAAAGGTCAAATTTTTGAAATTCAAACACAAGTCACATTCTTACTCTATAAATATGACCATTTTCTCTCTAATTTCCAGCCACTTCTACAAAATTATCTCTTCCATTCGGTTTTTGTTCTCTCTTAATGGATTTCCATTATGACATTGATTTTATTTTTCCAAATGATGAGCCTCCATTTGACTTATCTTCTTCTAATGATGAGTTGGACCTTACTCTAGCTATTGTCATAGAAGAATTAAACAATGAAGGAGCATTAACGTCACGTCGTTGTTTAGTTCAACCTCGCAAGTTTATCTGGCGTAATCCTTTGCAAGGTCATGACAAGCTTTTCCATGATGTTAGGACATATGTGTAACTTGTTAAAACATATGTCATGTAGAATTGGCTAATATTTTGACAAAACGCAATTTACTTGTAATTGGGTAGATCTAGAATGTATTTAATACTTTAGGGAACCAAAGTTCAAATCTAGTATTGAACCATGCAAGTCTGTCCAAGAATCAAGTGAAGAAGTGTTATTCATTAAAGCTTGACCGATAGCTCGACAAATATATCTATCGAGATTTAATGTATAATTCTCGACAACTCTCGACAGAAGCTGTGACTATTAAGAATTACGAAATTCAGATTTTCAGATCTATTTATCACGCATATCCAAGTTATTTGTGTAGGGTTTCTTTTCTCACAACCCTAGACATATAATGATTATTTTAAGGGCCGTCCAAGGTGATGCAACTTGATGCAAAGTGATTATTCACTCAAATTGTGACCAAAGACAATTTGTCATAGTTCATCTTCTTTGTAGAAGCTGCTGCGTTTTTGCGCTAAAGGTTTTGTAACCAAGGAGCTTCTTGATCTTCATCATCTGGATGAACTGAAGAACTTTGCAACCAACATCTTTCTCAAGTTGGTGTGTTAGGCTGTGTTTGGTTCGATGTAAATCGAATTTCGAGTGTAAAATGAATGCAGGGGAAAATAAATTCCCATAAAGAAAATAAAATTTGGGTGTTTGGTTTTGCAATGAAAAATAGTCCGAAAAACAATTTTCGGTGTTTGGTAACATTCTGAAAATGCTATTTTTTTACAAATACTTCACATTTTCTCAGCCATTTTCTCAGCTTCCAAACATATTTTATAATAAAAAAACTTCAATATATAAACTTAAAAAAACAAAAATAAAAACAAAATCATTCCTAAACTCAAAAAATTCGATCTGAGAGAGGGAGGAAGAGATAGTGATCAAAAATTAAGGGAAAGGGACAGGTAGATCGTCAAAGAAAGAGATCAGTCATGGGTGGGTCATGGGCGACGATCTGGGCGGTGCGATCTCCGCGGTGCTGGGGTGCAATCTCGGCTGCATGATTTTGGAGATGAGGTTGAGTGAGAGAAGAGAAGAAAAGGGAGATGGGTTTGAAGGGATGTGGATCGGGTATTGTAAAGGGTGGGTTTGAGAGAAGTGTTTCGCCGGCGACGTGGGAGCGACAGATCGGAGATGTTGGAGGTGAGATGGGCTTCGCCGGCATGAGGGAGAGTTTTGCCTTGGTGGATCGGGTATATTTGGAGCTCGAAGTGGGCGGAGGTGAGGTTGAGTGAGAGAAGAGAAGAATCACCGGTGCGGAGAGGAAAACGGCGGCGCTGCTCGTCGAAATGGGTGGACCTCGGACCGGCATCAGTGTGTGGGGTAGAGCTCTGTCTCCCTCTCGTTGGTGCGTGGGGTGGAGTTTCAGAGCTTGGACCGTATGGAGTGGCCTCAATTTCGAAAATTCTTTGAAGGTAAAATAACTCTTTCAAATGATTTCCGGGTCTGAGGGGTATATTTTACAGTTAACGGAAATGATTTTCCTTTTGACCAAATTTTCCATACGCAACCAAACACACAACTGGGTGTAAAATGATTTCCTGAAATGCTTTTCAGGCGAAACAAATGGACCCTTAGTCACGTACTGGTATCCGTGCATTGATTGGTTAGTTACGTACTTGGAGTTGTGCATTGAAATGAAAGATTGTCACTACATTGCAAGTCCAATTGTGTATTGGGGTAAGGTTCAACTGTAGGTTGGTATTAGGTACTAGGATTCCTTTTACTTGTAACCTCTTGTTTTGATAATAGTGGATTCTTGGGAGTGGTGATCTTAAATTTACCCGGTGAGGTTTTGCCTCAGTGGTTTTCCCCATTCGTAAACAAATCACCTGTGTCAAATTTATTTTCCACTGCATTTAACTTAGTTGGTGATTTGTTTGTACTACTAAGCTTATTACATGTAATTGAATCTAATTAATTTCACTTGGCTAATTAATTTAATTAAGTTATCAAAGGGTTCAATACATTCTTGGCCTATCACATGATTATTTTGCTAAAACACCAATATATCCTCCTAATGTATTTTGAAGGAGGTTTCGAATGAGTCGTTCTCTTTTTCTACATATCCATTCAAGAGTTGAAGCTACTGAACCATACTTTTTTCAGAAAAGAAATGCGGCTAACACACTCTAGTTGTCTTCCCTTCAGAAGATGACAGCCGCAATCAGAATGCTTGCTTATGGAGTGTCGGCTGATTTCATTGATGAATACTACATGATTATTTTACTAAAACACCAATATATCCTCCTAATGTATTTTGAAGGAGGTTTCGAATGAGTCATTCTCTTTTTCTACATATCCATTCAAGAGTTGAAGCTATTGAACCATACTTTTTTCAGAAAAGAAATGCAGCTAACACACTCAGGTTGTCTTCCATTCGGAAGATGATCGCCGCAATCAGAATGCTTGCTTATGGAGTGTCGGCTGATTTTATTGATGAATACTTAAGGATTGGAGAAAGGCAATGCAATAAAAAGCTTTAAAAAAATTGTTAAAGTGGTAGTTTCAATCTTTTCTGAAGAGTACTTAAGGTCACCAAACGACAATGACATTGCAAGGTTGTTAGCGGTCGGCCAACACTGTGGATTTCCAAGAATGCTGGGGAGCATCAACTGCATGCATTGGAAATGGAAGATTGTCCAAGTAAGTGGAAAGGTCAATATATTGGTCATACCCGTGATCCAACAATAATTTTGGAAATTTTGGTGTCATATGACCTTTGGATATGGCATGCATTTTTTGGGTTACTGGGGTCTCACAATGACATCAATGTCCTAGAGCGGTCTTCTGTATTTTCTGAGCTTGCTAAAGGGCGTGCTCCTTCGATTAATTACTTGATAAATGGTAATAACTATTCGATGGAGTACTATCTTGCAGATGGTATATATCCATCATGGGCAACATTTGTCAATACAATTCCAGCACCACAAAACCATAAAAGACAACATTTTGCTTCCGCACAAGAGGCAGCCAGGAAGGATGTCGAACGTGCATTTGGAGTGCTTCAAGCGCGATTTGTAATTGTGCGCAGGTCTGCACGTTTTTTCCACCTTAAAACACTTAAGGACATTATGATGGCATGTATAATATTGCATAATATAATCGTTGAAGATGAGCAACATACTTACCTTGGAGCAAATGACTTTGATTATGATCAAATCAATGATAGTGGACCCGAACCGGTGTCACATAATCCCACTTGTAACCTTATGCATTTCATTGAACGTCATAATTCCATTAGAGATAAAGGAATTCATTCTCAACTTCAAGCGAATCTCGTCAAGCATTTATGGCAACTACAAGGCCAATCATAGGAATTTGGAATTCTAAATTTCTAAGTATTACTACTTTTATTTAATGTGAACCTTCATTGGAATTTGAAATTTACTAAGTTTAATATTAGAATTAAATTTTCAAATTGCATTCCTTTGATATTCTATGAGATTATTTATCTGCATTCCTTTGATGTTCTATGAGATTATCTTATTACAAAATCTCTCAGTAATTTCCACATTACTGGCAAAGCATATCAGTTTATGAAAACAATCTAATATTTATATGAGCTAAAAAATGATTATGTAAAAATGAAATGAATATTTATTACATTTACATGGGGTAGAAATGCATTATTTAGTATTTTTTATCTTCTCTTCCCCTTTCATCAACCCCGTATGTTGCCTCCCTCCTCTTGCCCCCTTTTTGTCTCTCTCACCATCTTTTTGCACAACCAGATTTTTTCACCAAAATGGTGAGTCTCTACCCAAGGCAGACTAGTACATTCCAAGCACCAAACTATCTCCACACCTTGAGAAATTAGAAACAAGTGGCCCTTCTAGATTCTAATACCATACTTCTCAATTCTCACCTAATCATCGATAATAATAATGTAAACTCGACCTCAAGGTAATCACAAAGACATAAATAACAAACTGAAAAAATCTTATGTTTTTTCCTTTTTCTTTAAAGTATCTTCAAAGTTCTTGACCTGGAAAACTATAATAACCCTCTTCACATTCACTACTGCACATGAAATCTAATGTCGTGTTGAAAGAGTTGCCTCCACATTTGGTCCAGTAGCATGTAATAAGAGTTGCACTATCACATACCATTAAATTTACATTCAAATAGCATATAGAACCAATAAAATCAGCACATGTTATTTCATAAGTAATCAAGTAAGAGACTAAAAAAGCTGCAATAATAAAGCTAGTCTTCATCAATGGCTTCAATTGCAAGAATCCAGCCAACATACAAGTACAAGTACAGCCAGACATAAACCATAAACCATGGCAGAAAGTACAAGTACAGCCACCTTTAACAAGCAAAACAAGCAAAGAGAATGACAAATTATCCAAGTGCTATTATCCTTGCACAAATTATATTGTATAGAATGACAAAAATAGAGACATTGCTTCACCTAAAACAGAATGACAAGAACAGAATCACAAATTAAATTGAATAATCAAGTGCTATTGTCCATGTACAATACAAATTTACAACATTGCTATTTTCCTTGCACAAGTAAAGACTACAAAAATATATCTAACATGATTAGAGATTGAATAATCATGTTCCCTGCGCAAGTAAAGGCTACAAAAGAGATGTCTAACATCAAATCATCTATGTCAACCATGTGCTAGTATCTTTGTACTATACAAAAAATTATTTGATTAGATATTGTCAATAATAATATTCAAACTATGATGGAAATTCAGACCTTAACCTCTCCAAGATTTCCAAATAACGCAAACGAATATATTCTTTTTGCTCAAAATCCATGGTTCTTGTATCTTTTATCATAATTTCATCATTCACTTTCCTCTTTTCTACTTCATTCTTCTCTTCCTTGATACGAATCAACTCTCTTCATTCTTCGGATGCAATGCGCATTAACTCTCTTCTTTCTTCTAATGCAATGCGCATACTTTCCTTTTTCTCCTCATGCATTCTTCTCTTTTCTTTCTTAATTTCATCCAATTGGAAGGAAAGTATTGGGACCACATCATCGTAATTCTTTCTTTTCTTTAATTTCTCCTTTTCAGCCTTCTTGCCCATGGGTCTTTCCAAGGTTTCACCGGAGTTCATCTCATCATTATCTTCATCTAGATTTATTGAGCTTGCAAAAGTATGACAAGATTGTATGGCTGGCTATCTTGTGTGGACCTTCACATTATCTCTTATATTTAACCACTTAGCTTCATTCCTTAAAATTCTCCAACAATGTTCCAATTGAAATGCATTTTTGCTATAACTATTATACATAGTTTTTGCATCATTAATCTACAAAAGTAAAAAAATTGAAAATAATGAGAATCATAAAACTTAAAAGTGATGTACAATACATATTAGATGTTGAGTCAAAATACCTTGTCATACTCATTTTTACCACTTTCATTCTGGTTCTCAATTTGGGCCAAGTATTCACAAAACTTGTTGGTCTCCCTTTGAATTGTTGACCACCGACTATTTAAAGAATCCTTGGAGCGGTTAAATTTCTTGTCATTATGAAAGGTGGACCAAATTCTATCCCAAAATGTTGTGTGTTTGGTCCGTCGATGTCACGACACTAGCTTAATGTCTTCATCTACGGTGAAGTTGTTTCCCCCTTAACTTCTCTTAGTAGTTGATTTTTTGCAATGGGGAGTGCAGATTGACCCATTTCAACTTGGAGTAGAGATTAATGGACATTCACGTCTGAATGTGGAGTTGACATCAAAATACTACTGTCAAAAGGCTCAAAACCTTGTTCTTTGTCTTGTAAAATGTCAAGGAATAAGGGATTTTGCAAGTCCATTACCTAACAAACACCAAAGTAATTCAAAAGCAGCACTAATAAGCAACAAAATTGAAGTTGAAATTTATCTACTAGACAATGCAGGGGAAAAGAATTGACAGAGGTACGTAAGTTACCAGTACTTCTAAACCAATCAGAACACACTTATCAGTGCGTGAACCATTGCTCCATAGGTAGAAACATACTAGGCAGTTCTTTCATGGCCAACAAACAGTATATGTTTCTCAAGTATATCCCAAAGAAACATCCAAAATCAATGTAAAACCTTTGACATCAAGTTGAAGTAGTTTATAACTAAGTAATATGAGACTCCACCAAATGTCAATGCTAGCCATACATTCAAGAACCATTCCTTCCTACGATGACAGGACATGAAGAAGGAAAATGAATTTTTTAAAAATAAAATAAAAGAGAGCAATATGATCTAATTATCCACCTATTTCCATATTGGAAGAAACACCAATATTAGCGTATAAATAGCACTTGGATTAGCTTCTTTCTGTTGGCTTTTTTTCCTATGTACAGATTTTAAAGCCTTTTTTTTTTCAAGTACAATTGTGCTTTTACAAACTTTCAGAAAATCAGCAAATAATCTTTTAACGCACTAATGTGCCTAAGATCCAGTATCATAGAATTGGAGACTTCCAATAGAAATTTATGCAAAAAGCCAGGTGCAGATAAATTTCCAACCTAAATAGTAAGACTCCCAAGCAGTCCCTAAAGAATCCGAACTGAGTTAAATTCTGAAACACAAGGTCCAAATGTGAATTGCCCACATCCCAATCTTCAACAAAGACTAGCCTAAGTGACAACTATTGTACAAAGTATTCCATACATTAAAGACCCAATAATTTATTTTGAATGAGAAGTTAAATTCAGATTTTTTACTACCTTCTATTCAGGCTTTTTTAGACAAGCAAGATCAATATCCAACACAAGAATGGATTTTATATAACTCAATCTATTATAGCATAAGCAACCACGCCCCAATCCCCCGAGAGGCCCAATGAAGGAAATAATGTTTCATGCCCTCACTTGGAACAAGAAACTCCCAATAAACCCTAAAAAAAAATTTAGTTTAGAGAAACTCCCAAGAATCTTGCTTGAAACCAAAAAAAAAAAAAAAAAACTCTAAAATCTCAATGAGAAAAACCCATACTTTTAGAGATATTTGTCCCAAAGTCTGTCAATAGAGATACCTCCAAGTTGTTCCACCCTCCTCACAGGGCTACAAAACCCCAAACCAATGACATTATTTCCCGTGGTGATGAGAATGAGCAAGAGCAAGAGTTGTCGAGAAGCAGACGAAGAGAAAAGATGAGAGGAAGAGGTCAAGAATGAAACAGGGAGAGAGTATTGAGAGGCGTTGGTGTTGCTCAGGTGAGAGGAGATAGGAAAAAAAGAGTGAAATAGGTTTTTTATAGTATATGAAGATAATATTAAAATAATAAATATAAGGGCTACCGTAACCGTGTATATATGCACGATTACTATAGCAATTGTACATAAATGCACAATTTTACACCCACTAATTTGGGTGTATTTTTTAGGTCAAAATGTGCAAAATGAGTAACTTTTTCTATTATGCAAGACTTTGCATCTACTGATGTAGATGCTCCCAAAAAAAAAATAATAAAAAAAAAAGTGAAACGGATCCAGACCAGAGAGATTGTTCAAATTTTTGGGAAGAAATGTGGACGGTGAGACTAGGAAGAAAAAGGAATCACTAGCTCATTTTGTCACTGGAGGGCTAGAATTGGATTTTTGCTTTTTAAGAAAAAAGATGAGGGCAATTTTTGGAAAAAGTAACTGTAATATTTTTACTTGCAATTAACCCATTCAAAGCCCTTTGTCTTTGGAATTGTTTTTTAAGAAAAAAATGAGGGCCGAAAAATCACGCTTGGGCTAGAGAACGTGGTTTTTGGGCCCAAAGAGAGCCGAACCAAATGGGCACTTTATGCTTTTACTTACAATGGCGACCACAACAATAATAAGTAGACATTTATGGCTCCATTGGTGAGCACGTCCAACCAACTTCACGTATTCACATGATTTCTGACCACTGATCACATTGGGCGGATCACTGCAAAGCAACAATTACGTTATTCGATAAATTTGAAAACACAAATAAATCTTTATAATTGCATGCAGATTATGTGTGTATATATATATATATATATATATATAGTAAAAGCTACAATCACAATAAATCATGACAAAAAATGAAAAAAAAAAAACTTTAAATAATCTAAAAATAGTTTTAAAACAGTTTATCTAGTTAAAAAGTATCATAAATAAGAGTAAAAATTATTAAATAATATAATAGGACCTGTAAATAATAATAAAAAGTATAATAAATCTCATAAATAATAATAAAAATAAATTAAAATTTTAAATAAATTAAAATTTTAATATTGGCCAAACGGACACTTATAGTCTGCAATGTTAGTCAATGCCTTGTATTATAAGGTAAAGAAACTAATAAATATAGGCCATGCTAACGAGTGCTCTTAAAAAACTAATCAATAATCTATTTTAAGAAAGATTTAATATAACTTTTTAAAAATATAAAAAAAAAATTATCAAAATATTTATTATATTTTTTTATAAAATCTTTTTTAAAATAAATTATTAACTAAGAATATTAGTTAGCATTTCCCATAAATATAATATAAAACATAACATCGTATACACCCTTGCCGAGAAAAGAAAAGAACACAGAAAAAAGAATCTTTTTGCAAGTCAATGTCGCAATACTAGAATTTTGGGTATATAAAAAGTGGGAGTGACTTAGAGGAATCCAGCAATACAGTAGGACCAATAGTGAGGTTTTGCATAAAGCTGATACAGATTAGCTCATGGTGAGTCTAAGCTACCTGTTGTGTGTGTTTGTGAGCCTTCTTGATGACCCAGTCAGCTGCCATGTTCAGTCCAAGCCAGAGGGAGAACAGAAGACCTTGTTTGTATTTGGGGACTCACTCTTTGATCCAGGCAATAACAAGTACCTCAATGCTAGTGTGGAAGGTGGATCAATTTCTTGGCCATATGGGGAAACTTTCTTCAACCATTCCACTGGGAGACTCTCTGATGGCCGTATAGTCCCTGACTTTGTTGGTAAGTAACCCATCATATTACCTCACTATAACATGTAGATTGGTTTGTGTACTTAAATTGTGCGTGTTTTTTCTTTCAATGGCTGCAGCCCAGTTTGCCAAATTGCCTATCCTTCCACCATACTTACAACCAATTGCACATCATTTCACTGATGGGGCTAACTTTGCTTCAGCTGGAGGAGGTGTTCTTGTTCAAACTCACCCTGGAACGGTATGCAGATCATTTGCTATTTAAGACTTAGTTATGGGTGGATTCAGCTTCCCACCTTTTTTGTTCAAGAAAAAACAGTAGAACTAAGCTCAAAGCATGTCTGATGATGCTGCTAAAGATAAGTGGGGAAATGACATTAAATGGGATTGTGACCTTTTTCCTGTTTTGAAAAATGCTGAAGTTTGTTTCTGAGATTCCATGGGAGGAATTAATATGGGCTAGCACATAATCCAAAAGCTTAACTTATGAATTTGGGTCCAATTTATGTATAACCAACAAATTCACTACTAATTTTTATATAAAAGGCTTACAATTATGACAATGAATATAATTATGTAGGATGCACAATTACAAACACGGGTATGAGTATGATACAGCGACATGAGAAATTTTTGAAAAATTATAGCATGATACGGTAATTAGGACACTGTTACAACACAGGTACAGCACCTCAAATGAAGTGTCTGTGCATCCTAAACAATTAGTGCCTCATCAACAACATAATATAATGTAGGAAAAAGTACACAAAACCTCCTATGTGGTTTATCAATAAAACACTTTTTTATCTGTAAACCCGTTAAACATCCATTCAAATGAACAATGAGTTCCTCATTTGATGGCATGTCTAAATTTAGAGATGCATTTTTGCATAAAACAATAGCGTTGGAGATTAAGTATTACACACAAAACCTCAAGGGGGCTTCTTGTTATTAGGAAAACAACAGGGGATTTTGTCTATTTTTCTCAATTTTTAAATTACATTTTTGTTGTAGTTGATAAGTTGACACATTAGTCTGTAAAATGTATGCTTTGTTCTTACATCAAAAAATTGAAGGAAAACCTATTGTCTTTGGCGGTTTGGCCCACTAGCTGGATGGAATTTTTGTGCTACATCTGAAAATCATGGAAATAAAAGCACTCTTTGAAGTGGGCAGTTTTACTTAAAAATCACTGATAAACATAGTAATGCAAGGAAATGTTACTTTTAATAGCATAATTGCCCTTTTCTCTCCAGATAAATCTCCCAGCGCAGCTAAGCTATTTTAAGGCTGTAGTGAAGTCACTAAAGCAGAAACTAGGCGACGTAGAAGCCAAGAAGGTGCTGATGAGAGCTGTGTACTTGTTTAGCATTGGAGGAAACGATTACTTCAGCTTTTACTCGGAGAACCCCAATGCTTCTCAGTCCTACCGAAGACAATACGTGGGGATGGTCATAGGCAACTTGACTGGTGTGCTCAACGTAAGAAAATCACTGTGAATAAATTATTTTTTGGAAGTATTTTACTTCAAAGACAGTATTCAATAAGTTGGTCTGTTTTTGATTTTTAACATTTTTCTTTTTCAGGAAATATATGATTTAGGAGGAAGGAAAATTGCATTTCAGAATGCGGGGCCTTTGGGTTGCCTACCAGTCATGAAAGCAAGGAGTCCCCAACTTGGTAGTGGGTGTGCTGAAGAACCCTCAGCTTTGGCAAGACTGCACAACAGAGCTCTAGCCAATGTGCTTAAAAAATTAGAGAGCAAGTTACCAGGATTCAAATATTCAATCTTTGATTATTACAACGCGCTTGGAGACAGAGTGAACAACCCATCAAAATATGGTAGGCTGTGACCACAACCTGCATATCATGCTTCTGCCTTGTTAGATTTACCTTTAGAGTAACCATGCGTTAGTGCTAGGGACAACAAATTTCACCATCTTTTAGTTTGAAAGAGTAGTGTGTTGAGTAAAATACGTGAACAAATACACTTTTATCTTTAATTACAACACTTTACAAGCACTATAATTGCACCAGTGCACACACTGCACTTTTACATTCACACACTATCCTTAAATACACTTGCACACACTTGACCTTACACCTTACTTCTAGACATCTAGCTACTAACACAATGACACAACTACTTCTTTACTTTCTTTTCTTACTTTACAGTGCTGACACACTTCACCTCACTTGTTTCGCATCATTTCACTTCACCTCACACCACTTCACTTGTCACAAGTGGGAACCAAAGTTCCTACTTATACAAGTTGGAGGTCTGTTAAGTAACCGACATTGAAGCTTCTAGCTTCATTTAGGGCCCATTTGGTACATGTGTTTAAACACATGTTTTTAGTTTTTAAATAATATAACACGTATTTCCACACACTTTCACGCACACATATTTCCAAAAAATACAATCTTATAGATGGTGAAAATTAATTTTTCAATTTCTAACCCATGACAGCTTCTAGAGTATCCTTTTTTCTTTGTCTCTATAGTTTCAGTTCTACAATCTTATAGGCTCTAGCTTATTTATTTCTTGCCCAAATCAACTTCTAGAACACTAGTCAAATTGTGGCTCTACAAAGTGATATCTAGGGATTTCCAAAGAAAGAGAGAGAGACGGTGCTTGATGTTTAACGTAGTGTGAACGGAAGCTGGCTCAAATCTACAGCCAGACTTTCTATGTGTATTCATTTATATATAATTACAAGCAAGATATTTGCAAAGGAGATTACAATAGAAAACAGAACAAGCTTATCTACTATACAACTTATCCATATCTATATAGCTAAGGCAATCATATTTGAAACTAAACCATCTGCTATCTATTGTTACTTGGAGCTTTATCTTTATCTTCACTTGGAACTTTATCTTCAATAGAATTTGTTTTACTCTGATCCATATTGCTAACAGTCCCCCGCAAGCTGATGGGGAGGGAATGAACCATCAGCTTGGTCCTCAAAGATAAAAAAATCGAGAAGAAGATAAGCCCTTGGTAAAAATATCTGCTGGCTGATTTTATGAAGAAATATAATGGGCAGCAATATCCTTATTAAAATCTTTTTCTCTGATGAAATGATAATCCACTTCGATGTGTTTCATTCTAGCATGGAACACAAGATTAGAGGATAGAGACAGTGCACCAGTGCTGTCCACCCATAAGCATGGCATTGTAAAAATAGGAATTCTTAGTTCCATAAATAGCATTCTAATTCAATATAGTTAAGCAATAGCATATGCCATTGAACCATACTCAGCCTCAGTGCTTGAAAGTGCAACAACTGGTTGCTTTTTAGCTGTCCAAGATATAAGACAAGGACCAACATAAATGGCATAACCAGTAGTAGATTTTCTGTCATCAGGACTACCAGCCCAATCTGAGTCACAAAAACCATTCAATTTTAGTGAGCCTTAGTATAGTGCAATCCATAATCAACAGTTCCCTTTAGATAGTGTAGGACACGCTTGGCAGCTATGAGATGCACTGTAGTTGGAGCATGAAGGAATTTACATAGTTGATTGACACTATAGGCAATTTAGAAAACAGAACAAGCTTATCTACTATACAACTTATCCATATCTATATAGCCAAGGCAAACATATTTGAAACTAAACCATCTGCTATCTATCATTACTTAGAGATTTATCATTATCTTCACTTGGAACTTTATCTTCAATAGAATTTGTTTTACTCTGATCCATATTGCTAACACTTTTTTACAATCATTGATGTGGCAAATTGTATAGATAGCATATTGCTATCACTTTCATATGAGCTCACTGTTGACATCATTTTTATTAACACCGATCATAACATTCCACTTTAGCAGTTCTGAAAAAATTGTGAAATCATTGTCCCTAAACTTATTCTTACAATAAATCTAAGGACACACAGATTTTCACAACCATTCAAAATGGTGTATTGTGATTGGTACTTAATAAAAATGCTACAATGTGAAAGTGATGTTGCTCCAATCATAATTTGTCACCTTAACAAGTTAAGGGGGAAAATAATTGGGAAAAAAGTTGTCCCTATCATTGCTCCTAACTTTATCTTTGTTGTAACTTTTTTTTTTTTTTTTTTTGCTTTTTTAGGCTTCAAGAATGGTAAAGCTGCATGCTGTGGCAATGGGGCATATAGGGGAATGAATTGTGGAGGAAGAAATGGAACAGAACCATATGATTTATGCAGTAATCCTAGTGAGTATGTGTGGTTTGATGGTGGCCATACTACTGAAACAGCCAACCGCCAGTTAGCTGAGCTGATTTGGAGTGGAGCACCAAATCTCACAGGCCCTTACAATGTGCAACAACTATTTGGACATGCATAATAGTTTATCTATTTGTGACCGGTTAAAATCATATCCAGCTTTCTTGTTATGTTTTTGGAGGTAACACCGTCACTTGTAGATGTAAACCACTTCATTTTAATAATATACTCATTTCTTTTGCAGAGCCAAAAAAGAAGGGGAAATTTGTTAATATTTCAATTTCTTACGCTTGACCATATTTCACATTACTTTTTTTATCTTAACATGATAAATATGTTGACTTTATAACAAATTGCAGTAATTGAGGTGTTGAAAATTAAATAAAATAACAATATGGTTACAAAGGGAAATTCTGACAGGAAGAACACTTTGAGGGTTTAAAGACCCTCAATGAAAGAATGCACTAGTGAAATCAAAGCTATACTAGTAGAATTAACCCTAATTCCAATTTGCTACCTCCACTAGAACTCTTCCACTATGGATCTCTTCACACAAACAATCTAGTCCATGACTTCAAGTACCTAATTGAAATTTCTCGTGTGTGTGTGTGTGTATATTTGTTGATGTTGCAGCAACTTCAATCTTTCACCAATCTTCTAATTCTTCAATGTTGTTGGTGATGGAGATATTCACTTGACAAAAAGCCCTGAGACCCAAGTGCACATCTAATGCAACAATCTCTCCCTCAAAAGCTTAATTAATTCACATTTCACACTTATTCCCTTATATACTTTCAAAATGTATGGCACAAATACCAAGGCTTAAGTCGATAATGTGTCTGAATCTAGAATTTAAAATTTTTGAGACTCAATCGGTCGAATGATGTCAAGATTGCAATCAATCTCAAGTGAATCTCAAATCATTTCCTTGTTCCCTTCTTTAAAAACATCTAAATAAAGTGAATTAAACCAATACCAATCCAAATGGATGCTAGAACTAATTGAATTCCAAAAACAAAAAGCTCAATTAGGCGTGACAGTAGACACTAGACAGCTTAAGCCACGTCCAACACAGAAAAATAAAGGGAGACCATACAACTGACTATTTATCAATTAGTGATAAATTAATACGTGTCCCAAAAATTACAATGTGCAACAACTATTTGGACATGCATAATTTTGCTCAATACAACTCTTATGAACAATTAATATCATATCTATCTTTCTTGAGATGTTTTGGCCTTTAGGAGGAAACAGTCACTTGTAAATGTAAACCGCTCCCTTTTAATAATACAGGCATTTCTATTGTAGAGCCAAAAAAAAGGGGGGGAATTTGTTAGTATTTCATTTTCTTATGCTTGACCATATATACATAAATTTCTTTATCTTCATTTAATAACAAGTGATTTTCTAATAATCATAATTATATGCCTGAGCAATTTTCAATCTTCTTGTAAATCATGGACAAACCATCATGAATCCCCTTAGCAATTGTCATTTGTAGCAAATGTCCTCAATAAAATATTGTAACTAAGCTGGATGTTCCATCAAAGTTTTTCTTTTTCCTTTTTTACAAAATCAACATGTACAACATCAAGTGAAACATAAAGGCTATTGGCAAAACATCTATGGAAATGTTATCAATTTTTTCTTTTATCAGAATCAATATGTACAATAGGAAAAAGGTTATTTTATTCCCATAAATTCCATGGAAATGTCCTGCAATGAGAAAGCAGCATAAAGTTACATTTATATTTAGACTCATCTTCTTCTTTTTTCTAAAAAGTTTAGACACAAGATTTTTTCACAACTGTTGATCTAGGATGCACGGACACAAACACAAGTACAACACAGCGACACAAGTAATTTTTAAAAAATTATAACATAAAACGGCAATTATGATACCGATATGACACTAGTACGACAATGATACAACACGGATACGGCACCCTAAATGAAGTGTTTGTGCATCCTAACTGTTGATATGACCTATTATGATTGACAAATAATAAAAGTAGTACAAGTGATAGATCTATATGAAAATGATATTATTTTAATTATAACTTACCACCTTTAACAAAATATAAAATAATCATGAATAAAGTTTTGTCCTTAATATTGCTCCATTATCAAAAATTAGTGCTCTATTTGTTTTTTCCTTCTCTCAATGCGTAAAGAATTTGGATGTTAATATGACATAATAGTCATGAAGAATATCAATTTTTTTTTTTTTTTTTTGCTGAATAATTTTATTTTAATTTAACCGGTAAGCACATCATAACTGTATAGATTCCTGGAGATTTTGTTTCACACCCACACTATGAGACACCATGCAAATGAACAACACCCCCCCCCCCCCCCAACAGACATGATTCTTTGTATATTTTTATATTTATATAATAAAAAAATTATGCATTAAAATTACCCTTGCATAATTTTATATTTATATTAAAAAAATTATGCATTAAAATTATTGGAAAAACTATTAATTTTATGCTCATACTTTTCTTGACTATTAATTTCTTTAGCCAAGCCAATGAAATAGTAGTAAACTAAGACATTCAAATATTGCAGTAGCTCCAATGGATAATTTTTTATTTGTCTTATCCACTGAATATGTGTTTGAAGAGTGTTCTCCATGTTTGGACTGGTGGTGGTCAAGTCTCTTTTCCTTCTTTCTCAGGATATGTGTGACTATGACAATTTTGTTTGGATTTGATTAGCTCTAGAACGTTCTTATGAAGAGGAAGAGTATTCTTGAGCCATAACTTCGTAATTTTTACAAATATACTTTTAGATCTTTATTGCTCTGTTTTTGCTATATTTTTTGTGCTTTTAATGGTAGAAGTGATTAGGTGTGTTGCTGAAGTATAACAGGGGTGATCTCAAGTCGACAGAATAAGGTTAATAACAAATTTGCTATTAACATTATTTCACTTGAATCTACTGTTAACATTATTTTTATTATACCACTTTTATGGGGATTATAACAATTTTTTGTTTTCACTTGAAATCATTATTAACCTTACTTTTATTACACACACACACACGCACACACAAACTTGTATACAATTATAAAAAAACAAATGGGTAGTTATAATAAACCCACCTAAAGTTAAACTCATTTTCATGTTTGTTGCCTACTCGTAGTTCTAAAGTGATGCTATTAGCAAATTCAAGTGAAAATAATATTCACAATAAATCATGTCATTAATTAATTGTGAAAAAAAAAAAACCTATAAATAGTCATATAATAAAAGTTATGTTATATGTTAGCGAATTCAAATGAAGATAATGTTCAGGATAAATCTTCAATTAATTAATTGTGAAATAAAAACTATAAATAGTCGTGTAATAAAAGTAATATTAATAAAGAATTCAAGTAAAAATAATCTTGCTATAATCATAATAAATTATGTCATTAATTGTGAATGGTTACCCAAAAAAAAAAAAAAAAAGAATGAATCTGCATTGAAGTCATTGTCGCCGTGCTAGAATTTTGGATATATAAAAGGTGGGAGTGTTAAGAGGAATCCACCACACAGTGAGGCTTTGCATAAAAGCTGAGACATATTAGCTAATGGCGAGTCTAAGCTACTTTTTTTGTGTGTTTGTGAGCCTTCTCAACCTAATCAGCTGCCATGTTCAGTCCAAGCCAAATGGAGAACATAAGACCTTGTTCGTATTTGGGGACTCACTCTTTGATCCAGGCAACAATCAGTACCTCAATGGTAGTAGTGTGGAAGGTGGATCAATTTCTTGGCCATATGGAGAAACCTACTTCAACCATTCCACTGGGAGACTCTCTGATGGCCGTTTAGTCCCAGACTTTATTGGTAAGCAACACATCATATATGTTACTATAACATGATGCAGATTGGTTTTTGTACTTAATTGTTAACACTTTTTCTTACAATGGTTGCAGCCCAGATTGCCATGTTGCCTATTCTTCCACCATACCTACAACCAATTGCACATCGTTTCACTTATGGGGCTAACTTTGCTTCAGCTGGAGCAGGTGTTCTTGTTCAAACTCACCCTGGAACGGTATGTAGATCATTTTCCATTTAAGAATTACTCATGGGTGGAGTCAGCATCACCCATTTTTTTGTTCAAGAAAAACAATAGTACTTACGGCACATTCGGTACATCAGGAATCGTAATGTTTATTATTGGAAATAAAAGATATTATAATAGAATAAGAGCATGTTCAAAGGAGAATTATTAGAATATTTCGGAAGTACCATAAATGCACTCCCCCATCTCAAAAGAATTGTGGATTCCATCAAGAATTTAATTAGTAGAATTCACTATTATGTGAAACTATCCTGTAGTCCGTGCTTACGCACGAAAATATTAACAATTGTGATGATAAGATGTTCATCTTGGTAGATTCAGTTTCCACATTGAGCATTATAAATGGAGGTAACTTAACACCAACATTTAAAAATCAAATTAGACACATAGCACAAAATTAAACTATAATTAGAAATTAATTTGATTCGATTTGAATTCTAAAATTGAACTTCAACTTAATATAATATATATGATTATATTTTTGTCGACTTTTAACAAATTAGCAAAATCTTAATCCAGACATACTAAAAACTATTAAAAAATAAGAACTGATCATTGAGCTTGGAATCTTCTTGGAGGCGCCAATGAAGCGGTAATGTATGAGAGTGTGAAGCAATGAAGAGTAGAATTGAACATTGTGTTTGAACCCGACCTTGCTCTAAAAAATCCGTAAGGAGAAGGAGAGGGCAATGTGTGGATCTAGTTAGTAAAGGTTAAGAGAGGAGGAGACATGGGATGACGATATGGAATTAGGAGGAAATGATATTTTACTTTTATAGTCTTTCTCGTTGGACTCCTTGGTTCTAATTGTGGGATTAGAAGAGTTCTAGACTCTATTGAGTTCACCCATAAAAGTGTGCAAGTAAGATATTCTTGTTTGGGCCAATGAGCATTATCATTGTAGTTTTCTTGGCTTCCGTGTTAAATGTTAATGCATCATTTATTTAGGCACAAAAATTAGAAAATTTAGATAAGATACATGACACAAAATTCAAATCCAATTTATAATCTCCATAAAAGTGTGCAGGTAAGATGTTTTTGCTTAGGCCAATAAGCATTATCATTGTGGTTTTCTTGGCTTCCGTGTTAAATGTTAATGCATCATTTATTTGGGCACAAAAATTAGAAAATTTAGATAAGATACACAACACAAAATTGGAGTCCAATTTATAATTTAATTAAATTTTTTTTTTTTTTTGAGTTTTGGTTAGGGCAAAGGGCGCAAAATCGAGAATATAATTAAAATCCAATTGGACTTTCTCTCAGCTTCACCTATTATTATATATATATAGATGAGAGTATGCATTTATGGTACTCCGAGAGTATTCTATAATTACTCACATTCAAAGAATGTATGATGATGCCACTTCATATAAGTGCAGAAATGGCATTAAATGGTATTTATCCATGTAGGTAACTTTCTTTCTGTTTTGAAAAATACCAATGGGCATGTTTGACAAATTGTAAAAGACATTGTAACATAATTTTTTTTTTTTAACTTAGACCCCTGTCGAAAACTGTGTTTAACCAATTTTAAGGCCAAGTTGTTAATTAGATCTATTATGAAAGTTTTAGATTAAACAAACAAGCATCAATATCATGCACAACGGAAAATATATATGACACAAAGAACCTAATGAAACAAACTGCTCCAAAGAAAAAACGTAAGGGGAGTTTATCTAATCAATCCCAAGGTAACAATTTCACTATAAGATGGATATTTACAATCAAGAATAATCTTATTCGTAGTAAATCTAACTTTAGTTACCGAACTAAGATCTGAACCCCACAGACTTCCTTTATAATGAACTACAATAATGTGAACCTCCGATTCACATACTTCAAAATCCCATTTAGCACCTTTGATTACAGGAATGAGGCAACAACTTCTACAACACCGGATCTTGATTTTATTCAAAAAAATATCACTGGTATAAGATATGAAAGAGTTTTTAGTACAAAAACCCAATATACAGAATAGGAGGCATAAAAGGCACTTCTCTCTCTCTCTCTCTCTCTCTCTCTCTCTCTCTCTCTCTGTGTTTATTTCGTCCTATAGAGTCTCTTTTATAGTGTAGAATAAATGGCACGAAACCCTAGTAGATTAGACAATGAACTAGGCTTTAAAATATGCAAACTGATCTAATTCTCGATTTTTGATTGGTCGAACTGCAGTTTCGATTAGAAACTGTTAAAAAACCGGATCCTTGAATCAGTTATATTCTTGTCCTTGCACACTAAATACCAGTATATTAAGCATTGTGTAATCAATCCTATAGACTTTATGAGCTATATTTAGACAAGTTTGTGTTCACGTGTTAGCCAACAAAACTACATAAGTATAGAACCTAATATTTTTTTATTAAAAAAAAGGATTGTAATGTAATAGTTATTCTTATTTCTATGGTTTAGCTATTCTATAGTTTGGTAATGTTTTTATTACATGAAATAGTCATTACTTATAAACATTTATTATTAAGTATAATTATACCTCTTTAAAAGTGTTGTAATAACTATTATTTAGTAGGTTACCATATTTCCAAATATACAAACTTTTCATATGAACAAAACATTTATAATTTTTTTTATAAAAAAAATCCTCCTTTTATCAAATTTAATAAATATTCTTATTTTGGAAAAGATAATTATATAAATAAGATATTTTAAGCTTTATCTTAACTGTAAAGTGCAAACTATTTCCCAAAAGTTTGAGGGTATTTGAATTTTACACCCTAAAGTTTCAGAGTTTAGATTTTATCTCTTAAAATTCTATCCCTTTTGCATCAATAGCCCCTCCATTCAAATTTTCCGTTAAGTGCCACATAAACTTGCCATGCGTGTTTAGTTTTTCCAATAAAATGATGCCCCATCATTTTTGTAGCCAAAAAATAATTAAATAATGCAATAATTAAAAATGACATGACATAATAAAATAACTTGGCATCATTTTATTAGATGAACTAAACACACATGACAAACTTATATGGCACTTAGCGGAAAATATGGATGAATGGGTTACTAATGCAAACGAAATAGAATTTCATGATATAAAATCCAAATTCTAAAATTTCAAAGTATAAAATCCAAACACTCCCAAAACTTTAGGGATGTAGTTGTAATTTAACCTTATCTTAATATTACAACTTACAACCAAATATATGAATAAGTTTAGTTCCCATAACAAAAAAATCTACCATTACAACATTATTTATTTTCAGTAATAAAAATTATAATTCCTACCGTAATCTTCATTCAATATATCAAACATGCCCAAAGTTTGTTTGGAAAATTATAACGGAGGAATTTGTTGGTTTATAAATTGACCACAGTTAATTAATTCAATTACCCAAGTTGATTAATTAAGTCAAATTACATGCAAATCGTAGAGACACAAACAAATAACCAAATAAACTAGAGTGCAACGGAAAATAACTTGACATGGTGATTTGATGACTAATGAGGAAATCTGTCACAAGGCAAAAACTTCACCAAGTGATTTTCAGGTCACCACTCCCAATAATCACTAATCAAGAATCAAGCGATTACAGATACAAGGAATCTTACCATTAACTTGGACTAAAGTACCAACCTACAGTTGAACCTTCACTTCAATCCCCAATTGGACTTGATCTTGTAGTGACTTATTCCCTTTACATGGATCTCAATACGTGACTAACTCCTTTGCTTGAATTCAAGTACATGACTAACTCCACATGTACAACAACCCTTTGATTGTTGTAATTGATTTGCAACAATTTTACATAGAAACACCAATAAAATCTTCAGTTGTAGGTGCTAGAGACTTTGCTTGGTTACAAAACCCAAAGTCGCACAAGAAATGCAACAAGATCCTTTCTTTTGTAGGAGGAGGCTAGGGTTTCAAAAAGAAAACCTTATGAAGCTTTCTAGGGTTAGCTCTCTAGGATTAGGGTTTTCTTTCTCTCTACCTCCTTATTTATATAGGAGCTTAATGGGCATTTTAATGAGCTCTCCTATTCCGATAAGGTTTTCTCTCCTAAACATATTAGGTTTACACAAACTCATAAACAAATAGCCAATAGAATTCAAACATTGCAGGCTATATCAAAAATCCTGTAAGCTCGATAGATCAAGAGGTATCAAGGTAGGTATCGAGCTTCATTAAATCTCGATAAATCAACAGATATCAAGATAGGTATCAAGACCTACAGATGTAACTTTTCTTGAGTAATCTTCATGACTTCAATGAAACTACTTGTAATGATAATCTTAAACCCATTTAAGATCTACCCAATTATAAGTAAAGTTTGTTTTGTCATAAGATATGCTAATACATAAAAAATATGATCCTAACAGAATTAATTTGGGACACTACTTAACTATGAAAGTTAAGCCTATGAGTTTAGGTTCAATTTTGCATACTCAATAAAGTCATTATTAATTGTACTATAAACTACTTATAAATATGATACTAAATGTAATTGATGTCACATCAATAACATAAAATTAAATTGAAAAAAAAATGCTTTTAAGTACACAAAATCCCTGGTTAAAACATTTGTTTTATCTGTAAACTATTGAATATCCATTAAAAAAACCAGTGAGTTGCTCATGTAATAACATATATCTGTATTTAGAGCCGCATTTTCACATAAACCAACATCATGTGTGGTCCTGCATTACACTCAAAATCTCAAGGGGGTTCGGTGTTTAAGGGGAAACAACAAGGCATTAGCATCTTTCCCTATTTTTTAATTCATCTTTACGTTGCCTTGATAAGTTGACATATGTCTCTAAAATGTATGTTTAGTTCTTTTATATATATGAAAAGTGTTACGTCTACAACACTTTAACAATAAATCTTATATGGTAAGTTATTACTAGTTCTAATTAATTACGTAAATTATTTTTTTCTGATAACATCCAATAACAACCTGTCACTTAAGATTTGTTGTGAAAGTTGTGTGAAAATGTTGTGGACATAGTATCTCTCTCTCTCTCTCTCTCTCTCTCTCTCTCTCTCTCTATATATATATATATATATATATATATTTGGCAGTTGGCCTACTCGCTGGATGGAAATTAACTTTGTGCTACAACTGAAAATCATGAAAATAAACGCACTCTTGGAAGTGGGTAGTCATGCTTAAAAATCAATGATAAAATATAGTAATGCAAGGACATTTTACTCTTAATTAGCTTAATTTTCCTTCTCTCTCCAGATAAATCTCCCAGCGCAGCTAAGCTATTTTAAGGCTGTAGTGAAGTCACTAAGGCAGAAATTAGGTGATGTAAAAGCCAAGAAGGTGGTGAAGAAAGCTGTGTACTTGTTTAGCATTGGAGGCAACGATTACTTCAGCTTTTCCTCACAGTACCCCAATGCTTCTCAGTCTGACCGAATAAAATACGTGGCAAATGTCGTAGGCAACTTGACTAGTGTGCTGAAAGTAATTTAATCACTTTGAAAAAAATTAATTTGAGGAACTATTTTAGTACAAAGACAGTGTTCAATAAGTTTGTCTATTTTTTATTTCAAAATCTTTTTTTTTTTCAGGACTTGTATGGTTTAGGAGGAAGGAAAATTGCATTTCAGAATGCAGGGCCTTTGGGTTGCCTACCAGCCATGAAAGCAATGAATCCCCAACTTGGTGGCAAGTGTGCTGAAGAACCCTCAGCTCTTGCAAGACTACACAACAGAGCTCTAGCCAATGCCCTTAAAAAGTTAGAGAGCAAGTTACCAGGTTTCAAGTATTCAATCTTTGATTATTACAATGCGCTTCTAGACAAAGTGAATAACGCTTCAAAATATGGTAGGCTGTGACCACAATCTACATATTATGCTTCAAACAAGTTGGATTTACCTTTACAATAACAATACATTAATGCTAGGAACACAACAATTTTCACTATCTTTTTTACAATCATTAACATGGTAAATTGTAATCGATCAATATCACTTTCATATGAGCCCACTTCTAAGATCACTCTTATTAGCACCAAGCATAACATACCACTTTAGCAGTTGTGACAAAATTATGAAAATTGTTGTGTTCCTATACTTATTGTCACTAAAAATTTTCACAACTGTTCATAATAGTTTGTTGTAATTGGTACATTGTAAAACTGGTGCTATGTGAAAGAAACATTGCTTCAAAGTTGTCCCTACTCCCTAGCATTGCTCTTACCTCTTTGTTGTAACTCTTCCTTTGTGTTTTTAAGGCTTCGAGAATGGTAAGGATGCATGTTGTGGCAGTGGACCATATAGGGCATTGAATTGTGGAGGAGGGAGAAATGGAAAAGAACCATTTAAGGTATGCAGTGATCCTGGTGCGTATGTGTGGTTTGATGGTGGCCATACAACTGAAGCAGCGAACTGGCAATTAGCTGAGCTGATATGGAGTGGAGAACCAAATGTCACAGGCCCTTTCAATGTGAAACAACTATTTGAACAAGCGTAATTGGATCTCTTATGACCAGTTAATTATCATATGCATGTCTAGCTTTCTTGTTATGTTTTTGGAGTTGACACCGTCACTAGTAGATGTAAACCACACCTTTTTAATAATATTGGCATTTCTATTGCAGAGCCAAAAATATGGGAAATGTGTTGGTATTTCATTTTCTAATGCTTGACCATATATCTTATAATTTTCTCCACATTTTATAAACTAGTAATTTTCTCGTAATCATAAGTTTGTGCCTGAGCAATTTTCAATCTTCTTGTCAATCATGGATAAACCATTATGAATCCCCTTAGCTATATATTGTCATTTATGGCAAATGTCCTCAGTAAAATATTTTAACTAACCTGGATGTTCCATCAAATTTTTTTTTTTTAATCAATATGAATAAGTACAACATCAAGTGAAAACATAAAGGCTATTGGCAGAACATCCGTGGAGATGTTATCAAAATTTATTTCTTTTACAAAATCAATATGTACAATAAGCAAAAGGCTTCTTTTTCTTTTTCTTTTTTTTGCTGGAAAGCAAAAGGCTATTTTGTTCTTATTAATTCCATCGAAATGTCTTGCAATGAGAAACTACATAATGTTACTTTGGAATTTTGACTCATTTTTATCTTTTTTCAATAAGTTTGGACACAATTTTTTCTTCTTCTTTTTTTTACAACTGTTGACATGACTTATTATAATTAGGGTCTCATTAATGGATGTTCTTAGAGCAATGGTTAATAAACCATATTAAAAAAGTTTTGACATCATTTTCATGAGAAATATAAAAAACTATCAAAATAATTAATTATTTTATAAATTTCTATAAAATATTTCTAAAAATAGCTTCTAAACCATTGCTCTTAGAGTATTTGTTAACATTTCCTTTTTAATTACTACACAAAAAAAGCAGTATTAGTGATGCACCTATATCAAAATAATGTTTTAATACGTACACTTAAATTATGTTAGAGTAAAATTTATATCTTGTACCCAAAAAAATTGATGTTTAATCGTACCTTACACCTTTAATAACAAGTCATTAAATAAATTATGAATTAAGTTTGTTTTCCCTAATATTGCTTTTTTTTTTTTTTCTCTTCCCTTGATGTGTACAAAATTTGGGTGGCAATATGCCATTATAGTCATGAAAAATATCAATTTAATTTTAATTCATCGGTAAGAACATTATAACTGTACTAGACTCATCACACGCATTTTGCACGTGCAATGAAGCTCTTTTTTATTTTTATTTTGGGTTTGGTGAAATAATGTTTAAAAGTGAGATGAGACTCTTTTTATTTTTATTTTTAATTCTAGATTTAGTGAAATAATGTTTAAAAGTGAAATAGAGATAGTGTCATAATTTTTAGGATATTTTTGTAAGTGAAAGTTGATAAAGTTTAAAAGTCTAAAACTTTGGAATACTTTTTAAAAAATAGTCAATTACTCTTTTAACCAGTTTGTGTTTTCAAATTTAAAATTATTTAACTAAAAGATAGGGATATTTTAGAGAGTTTAAGAATTTATGTGAGGGTATTTTAGTATGCAAAATGTTGAAACTCAAACAGAAAATTCTCTTATTAATAGTATAGATAGATCCAACAAGGAAATCCTAGGTGATCTTTGTTTCACTCCCCACACCATGAGACAAAATGCAAATGAACCCCACAAAGAAATGATTCTTTGCATTTTTTTTTTTTTTTGTATTTATATAATACAATTCCTGCATTGAAAGTATTGGCAAAACTATTGGTTCAATGCACTTGCTTTTCTTGATTCAAATATGTTCATAATTCAATTGCTTGGATATGAAAGCATTCATTAGTTTCACCTAAGGGTATGTTTGGTAAACTGTAATAGACAATATAATATAATAGTTATTACTATGGTTTAGCTATTAAGTAATTTAGTTATATTTTTATTATAATAAATAGTTATTACTTACGAATAGCTATTCTTTAAAATAAAGAATAATTACTCATTTCAAGAAGAGTTGTAATAGTTATTCCTAAGTATGTGTAATAATTTCTAAATTGGATATATTTCTAAATAAACAAACTTTCTATATATACATAACAATTATGAGAATAAAAATTCATCAAAATAACTAATATCTCTCTTTCAAATTTCAAAAAGAGTTTGAATTTGGTAAAGACAGGATTTTAAACTTATGTCTTACACCATCCAATAACATATTGTTACATCAGCTTTTTACTTAAAACTCAATACACCCTATCACATATAATAATATCTCAATAAACTCACAGTTAAGTTGGATTTTCAAATGGGTATTAAAATTGATTGAATGTAGTTGTGTCTATTCTTTAATATATGTAATATAATAATGTGGCATGCTAGGATTGAAGGGGTAAAACTTAGGTTTTACACCACATCCTTATTGAATTTAATCTCTTTCAAAAATATTATTTTTAAGAAAATATAATTATATAAGTAATATATTTCCTAAAATATATTTTAAAGTTTTATTCTAATGTTACAACTCATAACCAAACTTAGGAAATTGTATCTAAGTTTTATTTGTGTATGTGTGTGCGTGACAACTTATGTCCATTTGACCCAAAACAAATATTGGTGGTACCAAATACCAACCATTTTTATTTCACAAAATGTGGAGCCATATGGAGGTTCTATACTTCTATGTATGTAATTGTAAGGCTTTCCAACTTCATTCAGTAAGTTGGTCCTCAAACTTTATGAACATTTATTGACTTCATGTGTTCCCACTTCCCACTTGCTATGAGAAATGCTAACTGGAAAGTCACTCTTGTAGCAATCAATAATGCCTTAACATCACCTCATTGCTTGTGTCATCAAGAATACCAATGCATTTTCCAAAGAATTTAAAGGTCCTTGGAAGAAGAAAAAAAAAATTTCCATTTGTCTGTCAAGATGACTTGGATTCACATTTAGGAAGGGCATGCAATTAAAGAATTTAACTAAATAAAGATTCTTATTAACAAGTGCTCTTAGAGTAATTGTTAGGGTAATTGTCTATGAAAAATGCTAACATATGCTTTTAAGACAATGTTAATAATTCATTTAAAGAAAGTTTTTATAAGAAAAGAAAAAAAAACAATTAATATTTTGACAGTTTTTTTCATTTCTCATAAAAGTGATATCAAAATTTTCTTAAAATAGATTGTTAACTGTACATTTTTAAACCCCTTAGACACAAGTTGTTTAACCTAATATTAAGCCAACTTAATTAACAAGCTCATTAATAAGATTTAGGTTAAACACATGAAAATCATATCATGTAAATAATGCGGAAAAATAAAAAACACATGATATGATAACCTAGAAAAACCAAACCGGTTAAAAACCTGGGGAGGATTTAACCTAACTATCCTCAAGGTAAAATAGATCCACTATGAAAGAATTAAATTTTGTACACTAAGACTTAGACCAGTAACATCCTATTGCTACCTCGTCTAGAAAACTTACTACCACAACCAAGTGACAGCTCCAAGTCTACGGACTACTTCTTTCTTCGATCCACAGCAACCACAAGTTCTCCTACTTGTAATTTACTTTAAGCTCTTGAAACAGCAACCGAAGAAATCACCAAGTTCTTGACATCAATCTTGATCTTGATAACCCTAAGTGTGTATGAAGGTAAACACCTCTAGATCTCATAGAAGATTCACACACACAGCATATCAACAACCTATAAAACGTGGTTAGGGTTTTTTCTTTTATACTTGAAGCAAAATATAAAACCCTACACATCATATGGGCTTAGGCTGAGTTGGAAATTCTACAAAAAAAAAAAAAAAAAACAATCTACACGAGGTTCAATCGATCGAGTCTAATTTTCGATCGATCAAGCCTTGCAAATTTAGTCCAGTAAATTCTACAATCACTCAATTCCAACTTTACAATTAAACACACTTTGAGCAGCCTAAATCTAGACTCTAAATTTTAATCATGATTTGCCAACACATTACAAATTAAAGTTCTAATATATTTAGTTTCTAAAGTCTTAGAACCTAACATTAACCATTTTCCTAAGGGCACTCGTTAGCATAAACATTTATTTATAAACTATTTTATAAAAGTTTATTAAGACATCCTTAACGTTTCCCTTACATAAAACTTGCAAACTAATGTGATAATGAATGTAATTGGTGAGCTTTAACCATCTTATAACTAAATATTTGAATTGTCTATTTATAATTAGTGACACATCAATTTATAAGCTAAATGTAATAAAACTTGAGTACCCGTAACACTACTCATTTCATAATTACAATCAAGAGATTTAAAGTTTTGAACCTAAAAGGTCTCCTTTGAAAACATTGAAATATGTTGATTGAACTACAAAATTTTTGACATATTTGATTATCTTTGGGTTTGTAGAAAACATATCTTAGGTATTAATAAACACGATTTCAAAATGAGGTTTTCAATGCTTGCATAGCTTATTAATGAAAAGGTACTAGAGCCTAAACGTTATTATCAATGTTTTTAATTTATAAACAAGTAACGTATTTATCAATGTTTGAACGATGTTGTTGCCAAAGTGCCAACATATGTCTAGTAGCATGGAAATGTTGTCAAGAAGAGATAGAAATTAGAAATCGTGGTCAACAACAAGAAATTTATGAATAAGAAAAAGTAAAGAAGAAGAAGAAAATTT
The DNA here is from genome assembly GCA_033629205.1 of Lithocarpus polystachyus. Lineage (NCBI taxonomy): Eukaryota > Viridiplantae > Streptophyta > Magnoliopsida > Fagales > Fagaceae > Lithocarpus > Lithocarpus polystachyus. The sequence continues at coordinate 1,904,248 of CM066166.1, forward strand.
TGACAAAATATCCACGTGGAATAAGAAGAAAGAGAGTGTAAAGCAAAAATTAGAGGAAGGAGGAGCGGATCATATCAAAGACCCTAATAGCTTATTTCTTGCAACTTATTTGATTTATGTATAATTTTTAAAACTTTAATTAGTTGTATCATTGTATGATTTCTTTTTTCTTTTTTCAGCCAATTATAAAAATAAGTTATACCAAACGAGATTTAGTACACTTATTTTCTTAAGAAAAAAAAGAAAGTTATTGTAAATTGAATTTTTTGACTAATTTATGCATGTATATTATATAAGCAAATACTTTTTTACATATTTTTTTCGATGTTAGAATTTAAAGATTGGTTGAAAACTTGTTTCGACATCAATATTTTTTGGAAAATGAATTATTTCTCAAAAAAAAATCTTTTTAAAAACTATCTTGTCTTATTTTTTTATGTTTGGTAGGGATTTAAGTTGAAAAATTGTCTCTTAATTTCTTTTATTTCCTTTATGTTCTTATATTTGGTAGACATGTGTCTGTGAGCCTTTGCTTATAAGACACATGTGGGAGGCGTCTCTCCCCGATGTGAGATTGAACAAAACCTTGAGGACAAGGCTCAATACTGTTTCCAAAGAGGACAAATCATTCTAATGTCGGGGTGGGGCGAAAATCCCTCCTACAACTAGATTACATAGTTGCTTTCTAGAAAATTTAGGAAAAAATAACTCTATTTTAAGCTAAGATAAATAAGAAAAATTTAAAAAAATTCCTTTAATCCATTTTTGTTATGATAATATCAGATACAAGAAAATAGGAAAAAGCATAGTCCCATAAGAGCAATTACATCAACTTGTGCATAAGATTCTGTCTATTTTACACTTAAAATCTATTTTTTCTATTTTACATCATCATTTTTACAAAACATTCACATCAGTTTATCTATTTTACAATATATTTTAATAAAATATTCATTCTACTCAATTTTTTTATTATTTCTCTCAACTTCCCATACGCGCACTCACACTATTTCTCTCTACCCATATTTTCTGATTTATTTCTCTCTCTCTCTCTCTCTCTCTCTCTCTCTCTCTCTCTCAAAAACTACCAACCCATCTCTCTACCCAGACTTCTTCACCGGTCGATCCACGAACCAAGCTCCACAACTTCTTCATCGGCCAATCCACAAACCAAGCTCCACAACCCTCTTACCGATCCAACCTCCCGGGTCTCTTTCTCGACCCAGATCACTTCGTCACCGGCCGATCCAACCTCCCGGGTCTTTTTCTCAAATCAAATCACTTCTTCATTGGCCAATCCACGAAGACCCAAATCACTCGCCATCAACAACAACTACAATAGCAACCACAACAACCACAAACAACAATCGGAAAAAGAACTTTGTGGGTTTTTCTATGTGGGTTTGTTTATGTGTGGGTGTGTTTCTGTGTTGAGTTGTCTGTGTGGATGTGTATGTGTGTGGGTGTGTTTGTGTTTGTGTGCATCTAAGGTAAAAGAAGACGAGGAGACTGAGTTCATTGTGCACGGAGGAGAGAGAGAAAAAAAGATGCGAACGGGAAAATAATAAAATAATAAATACGCATGCTACAGTAACCGTGCATATATGCACAGTTACTAGGACTGTGCATATATGCACAGTTACTAGGACTGTGCAAAAGGAAACCGGAACCGACCTTCCCAACCGGCGCCGACCTTCCCGCACGGCCACTGTAACCGACCGACGGGGCCAGCGATCGAAATGCGAAGGGACATCCGACGCCGGTGCGGTGCAGTCGTTGGAGCTGCAATCTCTCACCGATGAGGCGTCGAACCGAACCAATATATGCAAAATCGTGTATTAGTTTTTCAACTTTTGGATACGACATCATTTTACTTAGTATGGATTTTAATTTTTTCCTCTAAAATGACGTCGTATTGGGTATTATTAAAAAAAAAAAAAAAAAAACAAAACAAAACAGCACCGTTTGTTTCTAGGTTTTCAGATTTCCCTCCCTATAAATACACCCTATTTCTCTCTCACAAGACTTAACTCTCTTTCTCGCTCTCGCCTCTCGCCTCTCGCCGGACTGCCGCCTCGTTGCCTCGTGTCTGAGCTCGCACCGGCTCACTGCAGACAGGCGCCCATAGTCACCGGTAAGCCATCTTTGTGTCTTGGCCTCTTGGGTATCTTGTTATTTTTTTGGTTGTTTGTAGTACAAACTGTACATGCTGGGTTTGTGTTTCTTTGTGAATGTTTGCCTTACATCTACATGGTTTGTCACATTTGTGGTTCTACTTTCTTGTTATCTTTGTGTCCTGGCCCAGACTTTAGAGAACCGAGAATATAATGCAAAGGCAAAAGATTTTTTGGGTTTTGATTAGTTATTGGTCCACAGTGCTGTTGAGTGTTGACTCGTTTATCTTTTAGTGATTTTGTGTTTATGCCTTTTTGTTTATGCCATCTCATTGAAGTGGTGTGTTTACTGTTTATCCATTGACCAAACTAAATAGATGTCTCAAAATAATTTAGTGAGTGGACACATGTCTGATAGCTGTTGTTCCACGTCAGATAGTTGTTAGGCAATTTATTATGTCAGTTTCATTATTTCTTGCCAAGCTCTATTGCTATATATACTAAACAAAGTATTGTAATTGTTTTATGTAAGTTAAAGGCAATTTCAGTTCATTCTCCCAAATCTTTTCTCTAATTTTGATATTTATCAGTCATACATTCCAAAAAGGAAAACACCATTGTTCTTGAAAGCAGATTTGAAACTAGGTAGTAGCTTCTACTTTTGTCTTGAACATATTTTTTTTTATGTGAACATATTTTTTATGTGAACAAATTTTTTTTTAAGTGAACATATTTTTTTGTTAATGTTTCAAATTAAACTGACCAAATCGATTAAACCGAGCCGATCAAACTGCACCGCTATAGGTCGGAATATCTACCCTAATCGGTATGCATCGGTTTCAATTATTACAAAACCGATTCCTATCAGTTCGGTAACAAATTTGAAAAAAAACTGAGCTAATCGAACCGCGCACACCCTTAACAGTTACTGTAACAATTGTGTATTTATACACAAGTTTACACCCACTGATGTGGGTGATTTTTTGCTCAAATTGTATAAAAGTAATTAATTTTTTCATTTTGTACATTTATGCACAATCTGATGTAATTGCTCTAAGTTTTCTATTGAAACAAAGTGATTGTTAAAAAAATTTATAAAAAATAAAATAAAATAAATAATCTTATCCTTTGGGCAAGTTATTAACGCGTAGAAGCTTTTGTGGTCGAACACCGTGGAGCAATCCAAATCTTCTGAAAATCTTGTCTCCGACAAAGCGAATTTATTAACTCTAACGTTCATGTCGGTATTATGATCAACCAGTCAATGTCATGGACGACTTTGCTGCTTCGTGTAAGTTTTCGTAGTTCACACAAGCAAGTCCTCTAGCTCTATTATTGTCAACCAGTCCACGGCATTATAGTCAAGCGAGTTTTTTTTTTTTTTTTTTTTGACTAACTTTTTAAGTTTTCCCGCATCTCAATTTCAAATAACCTATTATCACTAATAAATTTTTATGTGATAAAGGGAGATCACATATCCTACTAATTAATATTAGTGATAAATTAATACTTGTCTCAAAAATTTAACTCATCACTCCTTATACCACGACAATTATTACTTGTTTCAAAAAATTTATCTGTGTGAATTTTAATTAACTCAATTGGTAAAAAATTTTATCGTTAAATAAGAGATTTTAGGTTAAAACTGTGGCCTACACTAAAAATTAAATGATTTTTTTTTTTTTTTTTGAGAATGAACTAATTGATGTCTTAGTCTAATGATAATACAAGAACAATTATTATAAAATAGATAGTATAAGTTGAAATTAGTATGTAAAATATATATATATATATATATATATATAGATATACATTCAGTACGTTGGAAAAAGATAAATTTTACATGAAGACTTCATAACATGCAAAAAAATGATTTCAAACAATAATGAGGTCTTGCAAGTAGTGACATGTGTACCTGTGAACCTGATCAACCTCTATCTAATCACGTCTTCATCAGATATTTTATTAATCTCAACTTCAGAGCCAAATTGCTGTGATTTTCCAGGTCGGTTTGAGCAAATCCAGACAATGCAGTATGTCTTGTCCTTTATAGTTCACACTGCACCCACACCACACCTTGGCCAACCCAAAAAAATTCCCCACTATCTTTAGTGCCTTATAAATAAAAACCATACCCATATGATACTCTCATTCTACTGTGCACAATAACTAGTGAAATTAAACTTGCTCAAACCATAGAGTCATAAACCAACATTTGACATGGCAAGTCTAAGCATACACTATTGTATACTGGCTTTTTTTGTGCCACCCTTCTCATTATTCCATACACTTGCCTTGCTAAGTTGCCAGAAAACCATGCGGCATTGTTCATATTTGGAGACTCTCTTTGACGCTGGAAACAATAACTACATCAATGGCCCCAAAACAGACTTCTGGCCATATGGTGAGACCTTCTTCAAGCACCCCACTGGTCATGTCTGCGATGGCCGTGTTGTACCTGACGTCATTGGTAACATTATATTTTTCACAATTTTACCAGTTGTGGTTTCTGATATAATTACTTAATTAGAGTTTGATTAATTTGAGTGGCCACTTAACTGTGACTTATGGATTTTTTTTTGGTTCTGTATTTTTTCGGCTGAGTATGCAAACTTGCCATTGATCAAACCATATCTGCAGCCAGGATTTGAAAACTATACTGATGGGGGTGAACTTTGCATCTGCTGGGGCTGGTGTTCTTCCTGAGACTCATCCAGGAACGGTATGTGTCTTCTGCAATATAGATATCTACAAAATGCATTAAGGGTTCGAAAATTTGGCCAAAATTAGTTATTGAAAGTAATAATGATATAGTGATTTTATAACCATTGTTATCATTAATAAGGAAATAAAGTGAAATTTGAAATGGCAAAGAACTATATATCAACTTGTCAACATATTCTAGACAGCAATTATCTAGGCTGAGCTGCCTTGCTTGTTCAATGAAGTAGGCCCATGCCTCCAGAGTAAAGCAGGGCATTCTCAACATTAACAGTGTTATTAATACTAACTTTGATAATAATATCTTAAACATTAATGTTGATTTTTTTTTTTATGGGTTCAAAAATAACAATGTTGATTTTTATATTTTATCATTTAAGATAACTAGTATATCCATTCAACCTACTCATTGTACTCAATAGCATTTTAATTCTTTTTTGTGCTTTTTCCAGATAAACCTTGAATTGCAACTAAGCTATTTTGAGGAGGTAGAGAAGAAGTTAAAGCAGCAGCTAGGTGATGCAGAAGCCAAAAAGTTGCTATCAAAATCTGTTTACTTATTCAGCATTGGAGGCAACGATTACATAACCATAACATCATCTGTGAACCAATCCAATGTAATAACTTCTTCTTACAAGAAGAAATACATGACAATGGTGCTAGGCCAATTTCACCAGTGATCAAGGTAGGCTTACGTTCTCCTATGCCTAACATTATTTTATGGATATATAACACCTCTTTTTTCACCCTAAACGCTGTCCAATTTCAATGCCCCCTAAATTATCAATTTTTACAATTGACACCCCAATTCATGAGAATTGTATCAATGTAACTTTGTTGTTTATATCAGGTGTTATATGATATGGAAATTATGGTTTTTTGTTCCAAATATTTAGAGTAATTTCATCATTATGCCTAATTTCCATCTCATTTATGACTTAACCTCCAATTTAAAAGATAGGGATACATTGATTCAAACCTCTAAAATTGAGGTATCAATCATGCAATTGATAATCTAAAATACATTGTAAATGGGGTGAATTGTGGAAAAAGTGTAATTTTTCTAATTTTATTTTTACTATGAAATAATAATCTACATACATACAAATAAAAGTTTCTTGCTAATAAATTTTCAGAAAGTATATAAGATGGGAGGAAGGAAATTTGGGTTCCAAAACTTGGGGCCTATAGGATGTATGCCTGCCACCAAAGCTTCATTGGGGATTACCAGTGATTGCGCCCATGAGCCTTCAGTAATAGCAAAAATGCACAACATAGCCCTACCCAAACTCCTCAAGAAGATACAAAGACAGCTACCAGGATTCAAATATGCACTATATGATTACTACACCACCCTAGCTGAAAGAACACTTTGCAGTACAAAATTTGGTAATCTTCCTATTCCATCAAAATTTCGCCAATATCTTTGCTTATATATCCCATAACTAATCCTTCTTGTTTTCCCAATAATTATATTAGAGTAGGTTTCAAGGTTGGGAAGAGTGCATGCTGCGGCAGTGGGACATACAATGGGGAGTTCACATGTGGAGGGAAAAATGGGACAGTGAAGTATGAGTTATGCAACAAACCTAGTGAATATGTGTGGTTTGATGCTGCACATCCAACTGAAAGTGCCAACAGACAATTAGCCAACTTATTTTGGAATGGACATCCAAAAATCACGGGGCCTTACAGTCTAAAGAAGCTATTTGACATATTGTAGAGCTGTGACATTTGGGACTGTATTATGCAGGATTGGTGATTTGGTTTAGTATACTGAATAAAATAATCTCTAGTGTTTTAAATGTGTCTGTTGGCAAAATGTTTTTCACTTTTTACTTCTCTTTTTTGAGTTTTTTTGTCTTTATTTTTTTTAAAACGAAATTTATAAAATTAGTTTTTATTTTTGAAAATAAGTTCACTTTTATATTTTTGTCACGCATTTAGTATAAAAGCTACCAAAAATTATCTTTTAACTTAGAGTTACCGAAAACTTCAATAATGATGCACTTACTTGGTCCATTATACAAAAGTTCAGTCCAAAGTCCAAACTGTTAAAACCCTGTTGAACCAAACCTCTATATCTAAACTCGGCCTATTCTACAAATTTTTAGTTGGCCCAAATGATTAGGACCAACTAGCATAGTTGTGTTTGTACTTTGTGCCATCTATCAAATTGACAACTTTTCTTCCAAGGGTGCGTTTGGTTCAATGTAAATTGAATGCCGAATGTAAAATGAATGCAGGAGAAAGTGAATTCCCGTAAGGAAAATGAAATCTGGGTGTTTGGTTTTACAATGAAAAATAGTCCAAAAAACGATTTCCAGTGTTTGGTAACATTCTGAAAATGCTATTTCCTATAAATTTTACACATTTTCTTAGTCATTTTCTCAGCTCTCAAACAAATTTTATAACAAAAAATTTCAAAATATACCCTTAACACAACCAAAAATCAAAATAAAAATATCTTTTATTCACAAGCTCAGTGAGAGGAGGAAGAAGTAGTGAGAGATTGAGGGAAAGAGAGATCTGGAAAAAGAGGATCGGAGTGGATGGAGGTGGCGGCGGCCAGATCGGATGGGTTTGGGGGTGGAGTGGAGTGGGCTGGTGGTCGGTGGCAGCCAGATCGGCGATCGGTGGTGGCGGTTGTCAAGATCGGAGCTCATCGGTGCATGGCTGGAGATCGGAGAGGTGGATCGATGATGAGGGAGGGGTGGGTTGAGATCTGGGTGAATCGGTGTTTGTGGGTCTTAGGTGTTTGTGGACTGGTGTTTGTGGGTCTTGGGTGTTTGGCTGGCGCATGATCTGAGCTATGGGGCGGCGTGACCTAGGCGGTGGGAGTAGCGATAGGGGCAGTATGATCTAGGCTGACCGGAGCTTGACTGGGCAGCCACCTATACTCTCTCTCTCTCTCTCTCTCTCTCTCTCTCTCTCTCTCTCTCTCTCTCTCTCTCTCTCTGTGTGGGAGGGTTGGAAATCATTTGAAGGTAAAATGATAGTGTAATTGATTTTACGGCTGAAATGGGTGATTTTACAGTCAACATGTAATTGGTAATCCATTTGACCATATTTTCTGTTAGAGCAAAACACGCACAAGGGTGTAAAAATAATTCCCAAAAATGAATGTAGCTGAAACAAACGCACCCCAAAAGATGAATAAACACCTACTTCATCCCATAATCAATGTTTTATTTGATAAAACAAAAAGATTAATAAAAGAAATTAAACATACAAGAACAACTCATACTTGTGATAGTATTTGCCCATAATCACCCTTGTTAAATGTCTTGACACTTGAAAAGTGAAAACTGATTTTGTTTTATTTTAGAGTTTTACAAATATCATATTTGTATTTTCATTTAAGTGTCAATACGATTCGGGTGAATTATCAATTTCAATATTTAACCGCCAAGAGTAATGTAACTCAATTAGTTAACACTTCTAAAGCTCAAATCCCCCCTCCCTCAATTATTGATTTTTTTTTAAAAAAAATATTCAACCCCTTGTATTAGATGTGTAACAAATCAAACTTTCTATTGGTACTTTCTGTTAAATCATTGTGCATCCTTAACGTGATAGTCACTCCACAAGTATAAAACTCTTACGAGGTGTGGAGGGGGCAAGAGTTAGGATTCTTTGTATGGTCACTATGAGACAACATGAAAATGACACCCCCTAAGAGACATGATTCGTTGCATATTTTTATATTTATATAAAAATTATGCATTAAAATTATTGGCAAAACTATTAACTTTATGCACATGCTTTTCTTGACTCAACTATGTTCATTATTAATTTCTTTAGCCAAGCCAATGAAGTAGTTAAAAATTAAAACATATTGCAGTAGCTCACATGTACAATTTTCTTGACTCAAATACTTTTTTACATAATTCTCTGAATTTTTTTTTCAGATATTAGAATTTAAAACGATTGATTGAAATCTTGTTTCGACATCAATTTTTTTTAAATTAATTATTTTTCAAAAAATAATAATAATTCTTTAAAAATTATCTCATTCTCATAAGTTTGGTAGCGGTTTTAAAATGAGTTAAAAAAATTATCTTTTAATTATATTTATTTAACTTTGTGTAAGATAAAGTTGTTTTTTAAAAAGTTTTAGCAAAAACTAATTCTATCTCACACCTAGCTAAACAAAAGAAATGAAAAGATGATTTTCCTTTGTTTTTATTTATTTATTTATAATACTATCATATACAAGAAAATATGAAAAAGTATAATCTCATAAAGTTTTTCTTTGAAATAAATAAAGTATTAAAAAAAATACTTATCCTTGACGTGTTATTACCGCGTGGGAGCTTTTGTGGTCGAACACCGTGGAGCAATCCACATCTTCCGAAAATCTTGCCTCTGACAAAGAGAATTTATTAACGCTAACGTTAAAATCAGCATTATAGTCAACCAGTTCATGTCAAGGATGGACTCTGCTGCTTCGTGAAAGTTTTCGTAGTTCACACAAGCAAGTCCTCTTGCTCTAAACGTGTTCTTTTGACTAACCTTTAAGTCTTCTCACATCTCAAATTCAAATAACCTTTTTTTTTTCTGAATAAATTCAAATAATCTATTATCACTAATTAATTTCTACGTTATAATTTTTGTTAAGAAGGTTTTAACTTATGGTATTTAATTATTAGAGATTTTATTAATTGAACTAATTGAAATTCATAATTTTTACATGATGAAGGGAAACCACATAACCTACTATTTATTAATTAGTGATAAATTAATACTTGTCTTAAAAATTTAAGTTCACATATGAACATATTATCATACTTCTACCACTCACAACTAGTCACGTGGGCAAGTTTTGACATAAATTATAGTATTTTATATGTTCGTAGTATTACACCTATATTTTACGGGAGAATCATGCTTCGAATCTTTAAAATATTTATATATATTATAATATAAAAATAGGTTCCAAATAATTAAATACAACAAAAGCTCAGTCCAAAGCCTTAGCTGACCGAAGCTCTAAATCTAAACTAAGCCCATTCTACAACCTTGAGTTAGTCGAATTGAAGAGGCCCAACTAACAAAATTATATTTGTCGATCCATCAAATTGAAAACTCTAAGAGTCCAAAAGATGAGTAAAGTATGCTCCGTCCATAATGAAAGTTTTTTTTTTTTTTTTTTTTTTTTTTTTTTTTTTTTTGAGGAAGTAATGAAAGTTTTATTTGACAAAACAGAAAGAATAATAAAAGAATTGTTTAGATAACGGATACTCTTAGAGTAATTATTAATAAATCATCTTAAGAAAGTTTTGGTACCATTTTTGTAGTAAGTATAAAAAGTCATAAAAAAAATTAATTGTTTTTTTTCTTTTCCCATATAAAGTTTCTATAAATATTTCCTAAAAAAACTAATGTCCTTAGACTCTTAGAGCATCCATTAACTTTTCTCACAAAAAGAAACAATTCACTTTTGATAATTTTTTCCCATAATTACCGTTTTTAAAAGCTTTAACAATTAAATAAGGAACATCTATTTTGTAGTGTAATTATTTTGTGCTCAAAGAACACAGTAAATGTGTACTCTCATCTCTCACATAAATAGTAGGTCCTACAATAAATTTAATTAATAAGACTCACTATTATATGAGATGAAGGAGCACACATTTATTGTGCTTCAAGAACATGAAATAATTACTCCATTTTGTATGACAACAGCCTTATGGCCTAAGACGCATGGTATTTATATGGAATAATACTCCAAGTACAAATTATTTTACAACATTTGTATAAAATGTTGATGTGGTCAATCTCTTATTGATTTTCATCTAGGCCTACTATTAATGTCACTTTTTCATTTACCAATAATCACTCACTGCATTAATAGTTTGCAAAATAGTTTGTATCTTTAGCATTATTCATTTATATGGAGTTAGTTTTGAGACTTTGATTCCTCCTACTTCCACCTAGAAAACAAAATTATCCATGTGTATGATTTAGATTTTATAATTAAGGGTAATATAGAATTAACTATTAATGCTTTGATAGTAAATCAATGGAACTCTACTTTGGGATATACTACCACCATGCACCTTTAGTGCGGTGGTCACTTCACAAATATAAGTGTTTGTGGGGTGTGGGGGGGGGGGGGGTAAGAGCCGAGGTTCAAGTTTCCAGGAGGGAGTTTTACACACATATACACTTAGATTAAGTTAAAGTAAAAAATTATATCTGGTAAAAAAAAAAATACACCAAAAGGCAAAGAAGATGTTCGTTATGGGATTAATTAATTAAGAAATTACCGTGACTGTGAGAGCTCAAGCCAATAACTATATACACTTTACACCTCATTTTTGTTTTTAATTTTTTTTTTTTCTTTTTTGAGATATTTTGTAATAAATATCCACTTTTCAATATCAAAATACACTATTACGTTACTTTCATAATTTAATTTTAAAATATAACATAATAATAATTTTGAAAAGTGGAGGATTGTAATTTGCATAAAAAATTATAATTCCTTTAAAATTTTGATTTGGCGAGAATAACAGATAAAGTGGTGCATAAAGAGTAAATTTTTTATAGCACAAATAAATTCATAGTTTTTTTTTTTTTTTCACCATTATATATCTCTCTACTCTTTGTCATTTTTCTCTCTCTTTTATATATGTATGTATGTATGTATGTATATGTATACATTGTGTGTATACATACATATATACACACAATGTAGTTCTTTGTATAACAATATGAATTTTGTTTCCCTAATTGTTTTTTTAAAGATCGTTTTTTTTTTTTCCCATTATTGTTTTAGCTTATATATAATTAGCATCATAAAGACAATTTTAAGATTAAGAAATGAACAAATTTTACATTTTACCACCCTAAATTATATCTTAGATTGCACTTTGAACCCTAAACTTTTCGAATAAACATTTTACACCATAAACTATAATGTTTGTTACACTTTGCACCCCAACATCAAGTTGTTTGTTAACTTAGATGGAAATCTAAAATTTAGAGTGCAAAATGTAATAAGGAATATAGTTTAGAGTGCTAAAGTGTAATTTCTCATTTGTTTTAAAGGATTTGAGAATTTGGGCAATTGGTCTTTTCACGTTATGCCATACTTTTATATCCAAGTTAATAGCAAACTTGACGTCAAGTTGCAAAGTGTAACATAAGTCATAATTTATGGTGCAAAACGTGTATTCAAAAAATTTATGATACAAAGTACTGTAATCAGGATATAGTTTAAGATTATAAAGTGTAATTTCCCAAAATAAAAAAAAATTTAAAAATCAAAATTTTGAGAAGGGACAAGGGAATCAATGCTCGTGTGGTAATATTCTAGAAGATTATTTTAAACAAGAAAAAACATTCCTTATGAAAACTCACCCTTTTTTTTATGTGTAATGACTTATCCAAACCTAAGATAGGTGCAAGAGTTAGAAACTTGTTTACAAACTGTTAATGTGGTGAGCGGTTATTGGTAAAGTGAAAATGTGATATTAATGGTAGGCCCAAATAAAAACTAGTAAGAATTTTTCACATTAACAGTTTGTAAAATGTTATAAAATAATAGTCTCATGCTTGTAAGATCCATTCTCATTAACACTTCCTCCTGCCGTGTTAAGCCTAAGATATTTTGGATCAGAGAGTTGGGACCGGCCCAATTGCAACTCACCTTAGTCCGGCTTGTGCGCAAGTCATGCCGCGCTTTGTTGAGATTTTTATTATACGTTTGCAGCAAGCATGCCTACTTAAGATGATTATAGCAGGCAGATATAACAATAATATCAAAGAGATTGGTTTTCCACACTTAAATAATGAGTCATCACAAAGATTGCATGTCCCAACGAAATGGCAACAAAAATGAACATAAAAGGAAAAATAAATACGAAAGGAAATAACGATAAACTTATAAAGCTGTTGGTCTGCTACAATGTGTTAAAGGAGTTTGAGCCAAGAAGGAGACAACATTCCCTCAATGCAAATAATTTCTCTAGAGAAGAAATTAATGGCTTTGAGGGAGCGATCCTAAATGACCTGTGCTCAAGTCAGCGACAATAGAGAGCGTGGGTTTGAGGGGGAGAGAGGGAAAATAACCTATTTTTTGGTGCATGCCCATCTTGTCCTCTCCGTCTTTTCTTATCTCTCTTTTCTTTTTAGCTAGAATTACTCTTTTCCTCAATTTCCCTTATCTTTTCGCCTACTCTGTTTTTCTTTTCTTCTTACTTCCACCCTCCCTCCTGTTGTTTTCGTGCACAGTGATTACTCTTATATAGTGTCCGCCGTGGTTTGGCTTTTACCTTTTTACCCTCTAACTGCCTTTGTCTGGTGTGTGTCCTTTGCCGACCATTACTGATCGGTCAGGTGCCTATCCAGCACCACTTACCTGTGCTAGCCACGGCATACCACATCACCAGGCGAAGACAAAACATTTTGTCTGTTTACTTGCCATGGCATTCTTTCCTGCCATGGTAAGGTGTTCTCTCTCTTCTCCCTCATGGCATGCACCGAAAGATTCCAACCTGGCTTTGCTATTTTCAGGTGGCATGTCATCCTAGCAGGACACTCACCCAAAAGTAACCCGAGTCGGATTCTTAAAATAGGTTCATCCCTCTCCCCTCCGCCAGAGCACACCCCCCTTACCTCTGACCCATGACCCATCTCTTCCCATATTGGCTGGGTACAGGCTGGTAAAACCTGGGTCTTATGCATGTTCTCCATTTTGCGTCCGTCCAAAATTCGCTAGCTGCTCATGCGTTCGTCGTGGCTTGAACGTCCGTCTTTCTGTCCTGCCACTTACCTTTAACTTCTTGTGGCGTAGGCTGTTTCTCTAATTTCTTTATTAACTCGTTTGGAGTCTGGGCTCTTGCCTGATCGTGGGCTTTAGCTTACTTACATCCTTCCGTGTTTCAATCCTTATTGTTGCTACCTGCTGTACTGTTTTACCATTCATGTTACGGCAATGTCAATTCAAGACTATTGGGCCTTTTTGGGCCTGCTGTTTGTTTCCTTTTCTAATGGCTTAATAAGCCCACTGGGTCTTCCTGTCATGTCTGCCTGCGGGCTCCCGTGCCCTATTTGTTTCCTCTTGGGCGTCCTTGGCCCTTTCTAATTCCGTGCTTTCCATGGGCCTTTACTAATTCGTTGGGCTTTCTCGGCCAAACTACTTCATGCTTCATCTTTAAAGCTCATAAGTTTTCTTATGGCTCTGTACTTGCTTTACTTTGGGCCTGCCATAATAAGCATGACTCATTCTCACTTTTCTTCATCCGTAGCCCATGGTTCGCCATTTCTCTCTTTTCGGACCTTTTTAAGCCCACTTCTTCAAGATCCATTTATTTGCTTTATGGACCTATAATTCATTATTCCTGTCGCTTAGGCTTAATGGGTTTTCCATCCACTTTCTAATTCATTTTTGTTGATGTTGTTGGGTTTCTTCTTTTTATTGGGCTTCCCATAAAATGAGCCTCAACAAAATGCAAAAAATATTTTCAGTTAAAATTGACATCTATGGGAAAATCTCCATATTATTTTGTGTAACAGTTATATATAATCTCTCTCTAACATAAGAGTAGACCTCACAAGCATGAAACTCATTCCTGTGTGAGATAGATATTATATGTAACTATTAAACAAGCAAATACCATCATCTTAAAACATATTAAAGATATACAATATTTCAAATTTTTGCTATATAATTAGACCATAAAAGCCATACCAACCTAATGAAAAACCTTGGGTTGTTAGACCCATAATAATCTATATATATAATAATAGGTGAAACTGAGAGAAAATCCAATTAGATTTCAATTGGATTTTCAATTTTGCTCCACTTGTCATAATCAAAACTCAAAAAAAAAAAAATCTAATTAGATTATAAATTGGACTCCAATTTTGTGTCATATATCTTATTTAAATTTTCTAATTTTTGTGCCCAAATAAATGATGCATTAACATTTAACACGGAAGCCAAGAAAACCACAATGATAATGCTCATTGGTCTAAGCAAGAACATCTCACCTGCACACTTTTATAGAGATTATAAATTGAATTCTAATTTTGTATTATGTATCTTATCTAAATTTTCTAATTTTTATGCCCAAATAAATGATGCATTAACATTTAATACGGAAGCCAAGAAAACCACAATGATAATGCTCATTGGCCTAAGCAAGAACATTTTACCTGCACACTTTTATGGGTGAACTCAATAGAGTCTGGAGCTCTTCTAATTCTACAATCAGAATTAATGAGTCCAAAGAGAAAGACTATAAAAGTAAAACATCATCTCCTCCTAATTCCATATCGTCATCCCATGTCTCCTCCTCTCTCAACCTCTACCAACTAGATCCACACACTGCCCTCTCCTCCTCCTTTCAGATTTTTCAGAGCAAGGCCAGGTTCAAACACAATATTCAATCACATTCTTCCTTGCTTCACACTCTCGTACATTACTGTTTCATTGGCGCCTTTAAGAAGATTCCAAACTCAATGATCAGTTCTTATTTTTTAATAGTTTTTAGTGTGTCTAGATTAAGATTTTGTTAATTTGTTAAAAATGGACAAAAATATAATCATATATATTATCTTAAGTTGAAGTTCAATTTTAGAATTCAAATCAAATCAAATTAATTTCTAATTGTAGTTTAATTTTGTACTATGTGTCTAATTTGATTTTTAAATGTTAGTGTTAAGTTGCCTCAATTTATAATGCTCAATGTGAAAACTGAATCTACCAAGATGAACATCTTATCATCACAATTGTTAATATTTCCGTACGTAAGCACGGACTACATGCTAATTATATTATAATGATAAACCTTTCAGCACGACCAAGTAAAAACAAGTTTATTGATGCATAATGAGTTCTATTTAACTCAACTGGTAAGATCTCTTTTTCAAACAAAAAAATTAGTAAAATCTCTTGTCATCAAATAAAAGATCTAAGGTTCAAATTCCCGCCTACACTAAAAATTGATTGATATCTTGACCTGATCATGAAGAGTAATAATCATGGTGTGGACACCATAAATTGAGATTCTATTATACTAAAAAACAAGTTTATTACCGCATTTTTTTAAATAGTTACAATATACTGCTAACTCTGCAACTTAAACTCTCTTCTCCTTAAACCTGAAAGACTTTATAAATGAGGAGTATCAATTACGGCCTTTACTTTAACCCACTTAAAGTAAAGAGAAAATAATTTTTTAGTTTTATCTTGTCTACAAGATGTAAAAGATAAATTTTTTTTTTTTTTTTAATTTCATCTGTTGTTAATGGACGCAATTGGGCAATTTGTCCAATTTATCCTTGTAACCACTTTTTTGGGTCACACAACAAATAATAACGAAGCTGTATATATTCTGACTACTGCAGGCTAAGATTGTTTAACAATCAATCACATCTCATGTTTAAACCCAACAGGTTTCTTTTATCCCCTAGTGTGATGGACCTTGTCTATTTTTACCCAATATATTTAATGCTAAAATAAGAAACATGAGAGTCTACAAAGAAAATGAGGGTCATATGTTAGCTACACCAAACCTGTTCAATATAATAAATTAATAATCATATGAAAGGGAAGGAGGTGAAAATAGCTTACGAGCAAATAATTGTATTTCCAAATTTCCAACTATAGGAAGCATTTTCACATTCATGAAAGGGAAAGCGCAATCAATAGAAGCTACAAAAGTTTCAACAAATGGACAAGAGGTTCTAGTAATAATTATTGTACCACAATCATAAAGGCTTCAGCATCACAAATTCAACGTGAAAGACTAATTTTGTTGGTATGCACATGAAAAGAACATGAGATAGAGATAAAGATAAAGATTGAGAAAAAAGTGCACTGTTTATGCTATGGAACATCAACTGGCTGTGGCAGTCTTTGTGCCACCAACAAAAAATGGAAAATTAAACTATTTATAAATAAAGAGTATGAGAATGAGACGTGCATTTAGCTTTATGAGGAATAATTGAAAACCACATATATTCTTTGTGGAAAGTTAAAATATAGTGCAAATTGTAGCTGAGATAGAGTTGAGAGAATCCAATAAAAGTTTGAGAAAAAAAAAAAAAAAAGTTTACAAATGACTTAAAACATTAGTTTATAAACTATTTTTAGAAGCTTTGATAAAAGAAGCAATATGTATAAAAAGTTTTTGACAACTTTTAATATTTCTTACAACAGAAATGTTAAAGAATGTCATACGGTCATTTGTTTAGAAACTAATTTTTAAAATATTTTAAGAAAAAATGATAAACAATTATTTTTGTTGACAATTTTTTATATATTTTTTTAAATTATATCAAAAAATTTCTTTTATGATTTATTAACAATTATTTTAAGGTAATATCAAAACTTTCTTAAATGACCTAAGTGGTGTCAAATAAAAGGTATTTGGTAGCAAATAATACCATATCAGTGGTATAAAAATTCAGTAAGTGTGAAACATGTTATAAAAAAAATAACTACCCCACTAACAAATGAAATACATATTTCTTGTTTATTAAATTTTGATATAAATGTCGTGATATTATTTAATATAAAATATTTTTTCTGTGTAAAAATTTTCTTAACCTAATTTATTAACTATTGACTTAATCACACCCATTAATCCAACCTCTAAACCTATGCTTTAAAAGCACGCGGACCAATAAAAGTTTACGACACAGGATGACACAAGATGATTAGAATCATTAAAAAGCCTTCCTTGACAATTTACGCCACGGCCTTGTGATCCCACGTTCTCAATTATTGGGCTCTTTCTCTTTCTCTGGAAATTGTCTTTTCAGTGAGACAAAACTCATCGGATAAGACCGAGACAGAGTCTGGAAAACAACTCGCTGCCTATAATTGATACGTGTCTTTACGCTGACATGTTTGCTGACAAACGTGACATTGTCTTTGGATCTCAACGCATTCAAGACTCGAGAAACAAAGATAAGCATTACTTATATCAAATTTCACACACCACACCACGTTCTGTGGAGCTATCACTCCTACCATTTACCAATTCTGTCTTGCCCACCAATAATGTTATCATTGCTTCAGACACTACGTCACTCTTTTTAAAGTGTCATTATTATGATCTTGTTGTAACAATTTTCATCTTAATGTCGATGTTAACATTTCTTTATACCTACCGTATGAGATAAGTTACTTCCCCATAAATATTTATTGTGGTTCCGATAGGTTTTTATTATTAATTATATAGATATTTATATCTATTTAATTTTTCTTTTAGTGTAGGTGTTAAATAGATATAACCACACATCCTAATCTATATATATATAATAATATGTAAAGCAGAGAGAAAATTCAATTAGATTTCAAATTGGAATTAAATTAGAGTCTAATTTTACGCCATGTGTCCTATCTAATCTAATACGTTTTTAAATTTTTGTACTAAGTGAGTTAATTCAATGTAAAAATTGAATTTCAATTAGAGTTTAATTTTGTGTCATGTGTCTCATTTAATCTAAACTTTTTAATTTTTATGTAAAAAATGAGGAGTCCAATATAGATAAACCATAAAAAATATAATTTTTGAATGATTTTATATTTATGAGTTTTTTTTTTTTTTTGTGTAACTAAGAACAATTCAAGTTTATAAGTTATATATATATATATATATATATTAATAGCCAAAGTTAAGAGAAAATTCAATTAAATTCTAAACTGGAGTTTAATTTTGCATCACGTGTCTCATCTAATTTTTAAATCTGCATGTCAAGTGAATTATTAGGTGCAAAAATTTAAGAGTCTAAATTCAATTATATTCTAATTTTAATTTTAATTGGAGTTCAATTTTGCACATGTGTTCTATCTAATTTTTTAATTTTTGTGGCAAGTAAATTATTAAATGCAAAAATAAAATAGTCTAGATCTAATTAGATTCTAAATTATATATATGTAATTGTGATTGTTTTTAAGTGTATCCGTGCATATGCACGGGATTACACACTAGTAAAAGTTATAATGAATAGTCATTTACAAATAATAATAAAATTATTGATAAAATAACAAAATACTAAAACTTGTTTTTTCCTTAATAGAGGAAGAAGGCTCTATAATTTTGATCATAAAAACTCTCACTAGATGATGCATGATACTTTATAAATATATTATCTTATATCTCAATTTTTTCTCAAATCTTATATGTATTTTATCTTAGTGGATTAAATTTAGACGTAGAAGCAATCACTCTAATTCATGTTGTAAATCATATAAAAATATTATATATATTTTTCTAATACATGTATTATTTAAAGAATTTCATTGATAAAATCTTTTACAACTATTTCTATAAAAAGAAAATTTTCAAAAAATACAAATGATGAAATCAATATTTAATATTGATTGTGTCACAAGAAAAGTTAAGGGAATTACCCATATTATTTTTTTTTTTGTGTGGATAATTTGATAGTTCAGGGTGAGGGAGTTTGGAAATTGTATGTCTCTATTGGAAACACTAAAATATACCAACCAATCGAGCTACAAAACCCTTACAAATTATCCATATTTTGAATTGAAGATAAGATGTTGTCAAAACTTTAATAATATACATCTAAAAAGGAGAGAAAATTATATTTCAAAGTAATAAAATTAAATTATAGAATATTAAATATTTTATTTAATTGATATTTGGATATAAGAAAAGGCTCAATTTAAAATGGTAATCTTTTACCTCAAATTTTAAAGAATCAGCCATGGAATTAAAATCTAAGATTTAAAATGGAGAGAGTTATTAACATAGCCTTAAACAAGTTGCGTACTTGAAGAAATCTCTCAAAAAATTATGTAATAAGTGTGGATCTCTCTTAGAATTTTTTTTTTTTTTTTGATGCAAAACGGTAGCTTTCTTCTAGACATTTGAACAATCATAGTTAGTCAATTTCTTAATGTTTAGTTTTTTTTCCAACTTCTTACACTCCATTACTTATTCCAACTAATCTTATCAAATTTATCTTCTTTGTGTATATATAAGCAATCTTCATCTAAATATTATTATATTTAACAACTAGCCGATAACACAAGAATTCATCCAAAAATATTAAAAAAATGAAAATATAATAATAGTAATTGTAATAGATACATATATGATAAATGTTAAATTTACGAGGTATTACTTTTTTTAACATTAAGTCAAGACACTAACAAATTTTTTTTATTCCTTAAATTTTTTTTAGGGACATCAAAATCCTTAATTGTTAATAATGAATAAATTATTTTTCTAAGTTGAACCAGTGGCGGCTCCAAGAACTTTGTTTAGAGCGTTCCTTAAGAAGCATAAATTACATATTCTTATTTCTTTTTAGCCTTTAGGTAATTAGGTTTGATTCAATGTTATTAATTTCATTCTGTTCCAACCGTAACAGCTAGAAAATACAGTTCCGGTAAACAAACCGAAACAATAACCCACCCTATTCCACTTCGGAAAAATTTTTGAGTCATTCCGGTCTATTTCGGGTAATTCGGGGTGTTTCGGTAAATACCGACCGAAACTCAAGATTCAGTCAGCATGAAGTTTGTGCTTAAAAAAAAAAAATTGTTCTTAAAACCAAAACAAATTTGCATTCTGTAAACCAAAAAACCTTAAAAGGAAAAAAAATGAAAAGAAATGAAATGAACAAAGGTACCTGTACAACTAAAAAAAATCGTATTAAGAAATTTGAGACTCAAAACTTGAGAAGAGACACTGCCATATTGGTACTGGTAGAAGACACAGAAGTTATAAACAAGAAGGAAGGCAAAATATAGATGTAAAAATGTAGATGAATATGTGATAAAATTTAAAAGTATGAAGTGTAAAAATTAAGAAGACAAAAGACGTGTGTGATTAGGAACAAATAAGAAAAAATAATTAAAAATGAAAAGTAAGTAATATATGTCTGGTGAGAAAAAATAATACTGTAATAAAAAATAATAAAAGGTTGAAAATTGTATTGTATTGGACAGTGTGCTTAGTCGAAGAAATCAAGTCACTACCCAACCTGTAGTAGTTTTATTATAATTTTTTATTTTAGATTTTAGTTCAAATTTTTTTTATGAGTTTTTCCTTCTTGCTTGAAAGATCTTAATATACTGTTAAGTTACTCAAATTATAGATCAAAATTTAATTTTATTAGCATAAAAAAAAATTCAGACTGATTCCAAAATTTTTTTTAAAGGTAAAATAAATATAAAATTTTCAATTATTATATATAATTTTTTTTTTTTTTTAGATAAGGTGGTCCTAAGCACCGCCACCTAGTTGAACTTAGAAAAATATAAAAACAAATAGGATGTAGTTGCCACATGTCAGCCACAGTGAGCGAGTACTAAATGACTTAGGGAGAGCTGCGAGTACAAGCCACGTGCCCTCTCGGATCCTCCAATGTGGGTTGTAGTAAAATGATTGTTTTGACCCACATTAAAGGACAAAGACAGCACCACGTGGCGTCGCTGTCGGCTCAAGCAATTGAGCAACGAGATACCCTGGCACATTTCACGTGGATTTAGATGAAACGTCCACACGCTGCCACGTCATTTCCCAGCTGTCTCCAGCTACGTCTAGGATCTGGCCACGTTGAAAATGTCCGCCCACCATATTTACCACCCAAAAAGTCTATACACATGCATAATCGGATGCACGCTTCGGCACAATTAGTACACATGTCAAATGGCAATTGAATAGTAATTTTAGAACCACATTTTTAATATATTATTATTTTTTACAACTATCATATATGGTAGATTGTAATTGAATTGACTGATATTTTCATATAAATCTTTTATGAGTAAAATTTAAATATAGTACTTAGGTACAATATTTAAGTGCTATTTCTTAGATTTTCTTCTTAAGATTCTGTCAATCACATGACAAAATCTTAAGAGTGGAACCTAAGATACCGTACCTAATTTTTGTCTATCTTTTATTAACAGTGGTGTAACGGTGTGTATATGATGTAATTTAATTACATATTTATAAATGTGCAAATTATGTCAAATGTGTCCATAGAATAACTCGGACCTCGACCCAAGTTTCACAAAATCTATAGCCGTACGATTGACATAATCACGGCTTGTAAATCGTAATCACTCTACTATTTCCTAAAGTAATTTTCTTCTACTTTTAAAGGTAAAGACAAGGTCAAGTACATGTGCATATATTGAAGGTCATGGAAGATACAGCTACCATGCTAGGGACTTTAATTTCTAGAATGACACCCTTATTAATTTCACATAAACTCTTTATTAATAGTGGTGTAACAGTGTAAGTGATGTAATTTAATTACATATCTATAAATGTGCAAATTGTGTCAAATATGTGTCCATAGAAGAACTCAAACTCTGACCCAAGTTTCACAAAATCTATAGCCGACTGGCATAATCATGGCTTGTAAATCGTAATCACTCTCTACTATTTCCTAAAATAATTTTCTTATACTTTTAGATAAAGACAAGGTCAAGTTCATGTGCATGTGGAAGGTCATGGAAGATACAACTACCATATTAGGGACTTTAATTTCTTTCTTCTACTTATATGGGCTACCTCAATCCTCAATTATGTTTCCCCCTGTACTAAATTGCAACAAAGTTTTGATAACAACAATATTATATATACCAAACAAAGTTTTTCTAATTTATTAATTTTTTATTGAAAAATTATTCATTATCAACCAGCTGAGTTATAAAGCTTTTGACAAATAAATTATACACTTATAAAAAGTAATATTACACAACTTGTTGAAAAGTTATATTATGAGTATTGCTCAAATTAACATGAGTTCATAGATGTGTTTTATATGTGTTTTTCTTTTCTTTTCTTGTTTTATGAATTCGATAGTAAAATGGAGGATAAGAGATTTAAACATTAGCCTTCGTTTGGATGGCGCAACTATGTTCCGCGTTTGCGTCTTCCACTACTTTTTTTTTCCCCCTTGACGTGCGCGTTTCAGCCACAAATGGCTACTATGCGGCTACTATTTATGCACTGTTCATGAACAGTAGCCGCAACTTTTGACTTTTTCAATTCTTTTTTTCCTGTTCACGGACCCACAAATACCATTTTTCAGCAACTTTTTCATTAAAAATGGGTCTCACTACACTATTTACATATTTAAAAATTATTTGCTACAGTGTTTTTCAGTTTTAACGATATCAAAAAAATATTTGTTGAGTTACAAGACCCTCAAAAGTTTTATATATGTGTGTGTGTATATATATATATATATATATATAGTATGAGTAAAGTAACCCTTTTAAGATTTGGATCCGGGTGGGTTTGGACTTCACATTGATGAACGTGGTCCACGTTTCCACATTGTTTTTGCATTCTTTTTTCTTTTTGGTGATAAGTAGGTTGTATGTCTAATCTATTTCGTCCTTGTATGGTTTGTTAAGCAAAACATTACTGATTTTATAATGGTGGTACCCTACTTGCTATAATGCTTCTCCAACTCCATGTTAAAAATATGCAAATAATTGTAACACGAATACAAGATTTTTCTTGGATCGACTGGCAAAGAAAAATTCTACTAATAACTTTTTATTTTTATTTTTTATGTTCACAAAGTTGCCAAATCTTTGAAAGATAAAGCTACACAGAATGTATTGCACATGTGCAAATTAATCTACATGAATATCAGAGAATAAAGCAAGAAAAAGGAAAGAGGAGAAGAACTTCTTTTTTTTTTTGAGAAAGTTGCCTTAGGAGAAAGTATACAAAATGCAATAAAAAAAATTTCTTGATGAATTAAATAAAGTTTAAAATTTGGAGGAAAAAAAAATTAATTAGACACAACATATTACAGTTGGTGAACTATAAAGTGAAATACTTATTTTTATTCTATAAATGAACTTAAAAAAAAATCAAAATGGACCTAATTTTCATGGACCATCCCAAAAAAGAAAAGAAAGATATAATAATGGAGCATGTAATATATCGTACGACTTATGCTTATGAATATTGCTTTGCAAGGAATTTTTAGATAGTTCATACAAGCCACATAATGACGAAGCAAATCCCATAACGCAAACTCTTTATTGCATTTATTTCCCTCTATTAGTTTATTTGTTTGCCATGCCTTCTGTACTGGCTCTCCATTTGTACATTTTGAGCATCACGTCGCTGACAAACTCAACAAAGCAACCCCACCTGAAATTAGTTTCTTGCTGTAATAATTGAAGTTTGAGAGAGAAAAATGGACAGTGTTCATACCTCTTCCACCAAATTGTACAACCATATGTGATATGTCCCTTATCATTAAGTAACGGAAAATAGGAGTTCTCGATAGTTTCAACAAGATTCCGGGAGATACACGTGATATTATTCAATATCGTCATATGGCGTGGAGTTAATGAGTTCACACCGACAGTCCATTTTTTATTTAGCAAAAAAAGAAATGGAAAATAGGTTACCATTTATATTGAATTTGAGAGAGAAAAAATAAACAGTATTGTCTCTTCTAGCAATTCACATGTGACATGTCCTTCTATCTAGTAATATTAAAGTTTTTATATTACGGAAATCAAAACCTATCACTTTAATAAATTGTGAAAAAAGATGGTGGAACTTTTTTAGTGTCTTCAATATATATACCATTGTTTGCCAATTGTTTTTTTTTTAATTTTTTTTTAAAGAATGGAAATTGAAAGACCTTGATTGTTGACAAAGTCAATGAATTGCATGTATGCATTCACATTGTCAAAAGAGAAAAATATAAACATTACACTATAAATAACTTAAAAAAAAAAAATATAACATTAAGTCTTTAATTATACAATAATGTATTATCTAAAATTCTTAATTCTATCTCGTTTAAGGAGTCATAATCTAATTAAAGGATCATGCGTGATGATGTACACATGGAAATATTGAGGAACCTTAGAATAATACATGTTTATTTCTATGGAGTTGTGAAAACAATTTGGCTAATTAGCATGACTAATTATTTTGCCCATTTATTGCACAAAGCAAAGGAAATAAAAAGGTCATAGCAATGATTTAACGTGGCGATATTAAAGAGACTATGGAATTACATAATGGTTTTTTATTAGTTACAAATACAATTTACCATACCACTAATTTGTTAAATATTATGTCATATATATTAAAAAAAAGAATATATATAAAAAAATAGTATCAGGCGCATTAGTAGTGCCGCCACTTAGCATGTTAGTAAGACATAAGACATGGAGTAGTTTTGCAAGAAAGAGACACTATTTTTCAATTCAATTAATCAACAACGTTGACATCATTAGCTGTATGGAGTTATTATTAATTAATTTCAAGTATGTGTAATTTTCAATTGTTGATAAGAGGTTGATATCTTATTGCTATTTCTTGATTAGCATGAAGATTAAGACCATTTTCTATCTTCAAAGTTTCACGTCACCAAATAGGTGAATAGCTAAAATTGTTGATAATTTTTTTGTGGATTATTAAATCAAAATCAATTTATAATTGTGGCGCTTGTGGACTAGAACCCTTTAAAGTTTTTAAGGATAACTGCGCTAAGAAGTTATTAAAATATGATATAACAAAATTTAATCCATTCATTTCAAATTTAATAGAAAAGAACATGAAAAAAAAAATACAAAATTGAGTTCATAAATCACCTTTAATTCCAAGATCCAGAAAATATATGTTCTACAACTTTTAGAAGGGGAGAAAAGGCATAATAAACAGAACAACCGTAATGAAGGGTGTGCATCTACTTACCTATGACAAATTATCAAGAAATTATTAAGTCCCCTTGGAAAACCAAATAAACAATGCTTTTTTTTTTTTGAGAATCAAATAAGCAATGTTTAGTTGTTCTCCCATCCAATAAAAACAGCCATGTATTAATTTAATTAGTCTAATCCTAGTTACACAATAAACAAAAAAAGAAAAACGCTAAACTCTAAAATACGCTCCCTACTAACCACTCACAGCAACCCATACACAGGCAAACAGTGACCACCGTCAACTACTTTCAAAATTATTAAACCAAAAAAAGAAAAGAAAAACCTCATAATTGAACAACTGATGACACAATTTACATTATAATCAAAATCTAAGAGTTGAACTCCGTTCAAAAGTACCTGAAAGGAAGATGCATCATACATGACAAAACAATCAACGAACTTTTGGATTTGGAGTGCAAAATTTAGAACAAATATTGATTTAAAAGAAGGAAGAGAGAGAAAGGCTGCTACAAGAGTAATGGCAACTAGAATTACGACGATCGTTGCTAGAACTACTCTACTAAGGGCTTGTTTGAATTGAGAGGAGTGTGAAGGAGAGTGGAAAGTAGTAGAGTAGAGTTGTATGAAAATAAGCTAATTTTTAGTCAATTCTTTTCTACTCTACTTTATACCCCCTCCCTCTCTCTCAATCCAAACAGACAATTAAGTAGTGAGTCAGAGACTGTTGTCATTGGTAGTAGCAATGAGGTCGAAAGCTATTGTCGGTGGTCGCTGTTTGCCGGTAGAGGGTTGTTTTGAGTGGTTGGTAGTGGGGGTATTTGGCCGTTTTCTTTTTTTCTTGTTGTGTGAGTAGTATCTGATTTGTTAAATTAATTCTTTGTTTATTTTGCTGTAAAATTTTTTATACATTTTATCATGTTTTTTATGCTGTAAAATGGTTGGTCAAAGATAAATTTTTTTAGTCAAATGTAAAACCTGAGGCAAAAGTGCGTAAATTTACGCTTGAATTTTTAGTAAAATATTTTACATTTCTCCACGCCCAACATCTCTCGCACAGACCAAACCAGCACAAATTCACAGGCTCACTGCTCTAAACATTTTTCTCAGAAGCCAGACCACGGAAAGCACCATCTACGGCACCACCTATCTTCGCCTCCACTCATCATCAACGAGTGGCCCAAGGCAATGGGTCTTATGATCAAGTGCGGTAGGCACTGGTGATACAATTTAATCTCTCGGGAAGGTAATCGTGAAACAAAAAAATGACGTCGAACTTAAGGTTTGAATCAACTTCTCTTTTCTCGGTACCATAGCTAGGGACTGAACAACAATTCGACACTTGAAAATAATTTATTGGGCATTTTCAAGTGCACAACCAAACACAGTAAAATGTAAATGTTTATGATAAAATTTTTTCGAAATAAAAATATTTTACTTTAAAACAAATGAAGGGTAATATACATAGCTCTTTTCTATTGGGTGAGAGGACTACTAAATACTACTTCTCTAGTCCTTTTGAATAATTAAATAAATTTTTCCAAATTACTGTACAAATTTTTTTAATTTCAACCCATTAGCCCCCAAATTATAAAAAAGGTCCATGTTCTTGTGATGGTGGAGTTTAAAATTCCAGCATAATAATCTCTACCAATCTATAATTAATTAAAATATATGAGATGTTCTTCCAATCAAGATGGGCAGCATAAGGTATATTAGTATATTCTCATTCTTGATAGGATCATATCAATATTTTGTTTCCAATTTAATAATATATTCCCCATTAGAAATGAATGATTAATGAAAATAGGCCCCCACCATTATAGTGGAATTTTTTTTTAAAAAAAAGTCAGAATTCCCTCCAACAAAAAGAGGTGAGAACCCCTCAAAAATGATACAGAACCCGAGTCAACTCAGAATTCAACTGAGTCACTCTCGGTCCACTTTAACCATGCTTGGATGGTAGTATTCACTATAATAAATGTTTTACACTTCTCCAAAAATTAAAAAAAAAAAAAAAGTTTATTTACACATTTTCAAGCCATCTGTTATAACAATTAAACATTTTTTTTATAGAAGAATAATAATTAAACATTGGAGGGTGCCTTTCTTGTACACATCATTTGTCAAAGTTAATAAGTTGTTCTCCCATTAAAAAAAAAAATTTAATAAGTTGTTTACATTTCAAAGACTCCAAAGGTTGTTTTATTTTTATTTTTATTTTTATAATTACAAAAATAGAGAGGAGATTCAAACCATAGTTAAAAGACTATATATCACATTCACATACCTACCAGGCTATCAAAGGCTTTGTAGCTGAATTGACACCTCCCCATATACAAAGTGCTGGGGGATTTAGGGGAAAAAAGGTTCGAATTGCAGAGTTAGCAATATGTTGTAATTATCTCTCAAAAAAAAAAAAAAAAAACCTACCAGGTTCTTGACACTCCAAAGCATATTCATTTGTACCAAATAAATGTGATTATTGCTAATATATATGTATCACTAATTACTAATAATCTTCTTCACATCTCTCTCTCTTTCTCTCTCTCTCTCTCTCTATATATATATATATATAGTTTTTTTTTTCCAGAATTTAAATATATAAAGTCTAAATAAATCTCAAATAAAATAGTATAAAATCGAGTTATAAATAATTTAAATGACATAACACTATATATAAATTTAAAATCGATGAAAAAATAACTAAATTGTTTTTTTTTTTTTTGTAAAATAATTTGATAGTTTTCCAAATTTAAAGTTATAATGTCCATTTTATGATGATTACTCTTTATCATCAGGTTGGGACACTAATGTGTTTATTTTTAGTGTATATGAGTTGCGAACCTTTATATCCTATTCAAGAGTAAGAGACTCAACAAGTTAAGTTGCTGGAACCCTATATAATAGTTTGAACTGAATTGTGTTGAGTTGAGAACATGAAATGATAATTCATTTAGTAACACATCTAAACTCATTGACGAGTAGTATTACTATTTTTTAAAGAGATAATTACAATATGTTACTAACTTTGCAATTTAAATCATTTTTCCTCTAAATCTCTAAGCACATTGTGCATGAGAAGGTGCTAATTTTGTTACAAAACTCTAGGCAACAAGCAGTACTACTATTACCCTCATAAAAGTGGAAACAAACACAAAATTGAAACCTTACACTTTATATTATTGTGACAACAAAAAACCTCATTCCATTCCTTTAAGTTATACGCCATAAATCTAACACAAATGTACACAAAAGAATGCCATTTTATTTAACCTGTATAACCTATTATTTCATTTCCTTACATTTAGTAGGAGATAAGAAAACTTTACCAAAAAAAGGCCACAAGTTATACAAAAACTTTTACGGTTATCTGTTTCAGAGTTCAACAGAAAAAACGACCTTTGCTTTCAAAAAACAAAATTGTGATATTTTTGTAGAGTTTAGCAAAATGGGACTGATGATTTTGATTTTCACATGAAAAAAATAGAGTAGAATTTAAATTAACACAATTTAAGTGTAAGATTTAATTTGTTACACCTAAAAAAATTACATTTTATTTTTTGGTTGTATTTTTACTTAAATATAATAACTATAAAAAAAAATCAGAGATCAGGTCAAGCAAAATATATAATATATATATATATATATATATGTTTTTTTTAGACACTATATATATGTAAATGTTAGAAAAGAAAATGAGATATATATTTTTATTTTTTATTTTGTGTGGATGTCACCGAAGCTCTGTAGCTTTGCAGCCTTTGCTTCCCTTTCTTTCTCTCTCTGTGCCTCCTTCACAATCTAAGACTTCCTCTCTCTCTCTCTCAGCTTAGATTTCAATAACTTTGCTTCAATAACTTTGTTTTGTTTTTTATTTGGTATGTTGTCTCATTGTATATGTATACGTTGTAAGAACTAAGATTGAATCTTGTGTTGATAAAGTTTGTTCCTTTTGGAAGTGAAGGACTTGTTTTTGTTATTGTTTCTTGTGTTTTTCTGTGTTTGTTGTTCTGGGTCATTTCTGTTTTTTGTTGTTGTTGTTTGTGTGTGTTTTTGAGATTAGAGAGTGAAAGACCCGAGCTTTTTTAGGCTCGGGGGATCCAGATCATGGCTTCAGTGAAAGACAAAGAGCTCCATCAATGGATTGCAGGAGAACAAGACTCCAACTCTTGCTACTTGCAGAATTTCAGACTCTACGAGACCCGCTCGGTACATATAATACATATATGTTTGATTTGTTTTCTACTGCTTAGTTCGTCAAATTGGTGTTCATATTTGAATTTTTTCCTTCTGGATTTGGTAGTTGTGAGTTTTTTTTTTGTGTGGATATTTTTGCTTCACTAGACTTGAATTTGAATTGTTTGCTGAGATTTGTTGTAATTGTTGTTTAATTGTGTGATTGGATTTGTATAGGTAATAATTATTGAAAGAATTTTGGTTTAGTGACCTCTGATGAGAGGTTGGCATTTGAGCATGATTTGGAATGGTGTGTAGATTTGGATTTCGAGTTTAATGAGGAATATTTTGGAAGTGATTCATTTTTTTTTTGTTTGGAGGGGAAGGGGGTTTGATTTATACAATTGACACTTATTGTGTTTTAGTCCAAGTTCATGTTTGATTGTTGTCTGCCTCCTGTTTTGTTTTACATTTTAGCTTGCTAATTAGTGCGTTTTGGTATTTGATGTTTTGGAGTTCATATCATGTGTTGTTTTACTGGAAACTTGCAGAGATATGTAGCAATGACACTGTTGTGAATTTAAAATATTGACATGGATTTGTTAAAATGCTTGATCATGAATTTGGGCATACATCACTTGTAGAATGGTTTTCAAAAGTTTTGTTCTTTATTTGTTTCTTTGTATAAAGTGATCTATCTATGCAGCTATGCCAGTTGATGTTTTTCTTATCAAACTATAATAATGCAATATTGATATGCGTTCTATATGCAACAGAACTTTTATATGATTGGAAGAGATAAGAACAGGACTTTTTGGCGGGTGCTAAAGATTGACAGATTGGAGCTTTCTGAGTTAAACGTTCTTGAAGACCCTACAACATACTCAGAAATTGAATGCTATGACTTGCTAAGGAGGATTCATGAAGGAAACAAGTGTACGGGTGGACTTAAATTTGTCACCACTTGTTATGGAATCATTGGTATGTTATATCTTTCTCATTTAATAAGAAAAACATTTGTTCAGTGTCTGTCCGCATTTGAGAACTCATGGTGTTTTCTTTTGATTATAGGGTTCATCAAATTTTTAGGACCTTATTACATGCTGCTTATCACAAAAAGAAGAAAGATCGGTGCAATATGTGGGCATGCAATTTATTCCATTGCCAAGAGCGAGATAATTCCAATTCCAAATTCTACTGTGCGGTCCGAAATGGCTAATTCTAAGAACGAGAACAGGTCTTTTGTCCATTTTGCATGTAAATGTAATATGTCCTTAGTACTTCTAAGGAGACCTAAGAGAGTAGCAATCAGAATTATAGATTGTCCATATGTACTTGAATGAGGATTTTGTTATTGTGTTGTTCTTTTATCTTAGTTTCAATTAATTCTTTCTGGGGGAAAGTATTCTTGGTAGGTTTCATCTTTTAATAGTAGGCAACTTCTACATTTTTGAGGTAATCTCTGTACTACCCTTGTATTCACCTTGCAGTTTAAAATCAATGATGTGAGCTTCCTCGATTCAAACTTGTCTTGTGTTCCTCTGTTAGTGTGTAGTTTGTCTTCTTATATTGTGACAAATGACGCATCTTCCATAATTTTTAAAATTAAATAGTGTTGAATGTTATTTTTGGATCCTTCTTCATTTATAATTTTCCATAGAGGTTATTGCTGGTTCATTTCCTGCAAATTCACAGGGGCAAAACTTCATTGCTGTTGTGATGTAAATATAACATGTTGAATGAGACAAGGTATCATCAGGGTTTTGTGGGGATAATCACTTTCTTTCCTTATGTTTTATATATATATATATATATATATATATTATTTTTTATATATAATTTTTCCTGGTTGCTTCATTGACATTATTTCCTCTATGTTCATATTATTAGATGTAATGATGTATATTGATATTTGTTGCATTTCTTTTCCTGGTGGACATAGATACAAGAAGCTCCTATGCACAATGGATCTGACGAAGGACTTCATTTTCAGCTACTCCTACCATGTCATGCGTAGTCTTCAAAAGAACTTATGTGATAATAAGGCAGAAGAATTACTTTATGAAACAATGTTTGTATGGAATGAGTACTTAACTCGTGGAATCCGAAATAACCTCAAAAATACTCTCTGGACCGTTGCCTTAGTGTATGGCTTCTTTAAACAGGTATGGAATGTGGACCTTGATTAATTTATATGGGTTTTCTTTGTCTTTATAACTATGCTGAGCCACCACCATGTAAGATGCAGCCAGAATGGAACTTCTAGGAAACTTTATTTCCCTGGCTCCTCATATTTTGTCATTTGGTTTTATTAATTTCTTACCTGATATCTTCTTTATGCAGTCCATTCCTTAATGTATATATTTAGAGTGAGAATGACTTGGTTAAGAATCTGCTTTTAGTTAGGTAGCTTTAAGGTTATTAGCATGTTAGATGTTTCTTAAGTTGGGAGAATATGTTGTTTTTCAATATTTTGTTTGGAATAATTTGTTTTTGTTCTTGATTGAAGCAGCCTACTTGTGACAAAACTTGGAAAGTTTGGTGATTCATGCAGGCTTGCAACCTTCACAATTATTTTTCCTAGATATATACATATTATTATGTACTAGAACAAATCATTGAAAAGTTCGATATTATTTAACTGTTTCATGCTTTGTTTTTTCAGGTCAAACTTTCTGTATCTGGTAGGGACTTCAACTTGACCCTAATTGCTAGACGATCACGTCATTATGCTGGCACCAGGTTCGTAGACTGCTCAAACATGCTTCATAGCTATTTGCTTAAGTTGCACTCTTTTGATATTACATGTGGTATACCTGGCTTATAACCTCTTTTCATATCTATGCACCTTATAGTGGTCTACACAGGCCACATGACCCTTTATAACCGCTTCTTCATGATTTCAAATTGACTTAAAGACTCTAACTTCTGATCTTTGCTCCTTCTGGATGTTGCAATTTTTATAGTATGACACTGAAGATGATCACACTGCAGATCTTTTGCTTCCCATTCGGTAGAATAAACTTTCCTCTCTAGACATGACTCTCACTTTGTCTTTCTATCTTCTGGTGCAGATATTTAAAACGAGGTGTCAATGAGAAGGGCAGAGTAGCTAATGATGTTGAGACAGAACAGATTGTTTATGACGATTCTCCAGAAGGATACTCTTGGCAAATAAGTTCTGTTGTGCAGAATCGGGGATCAATACCCCTTTTCTGGTCCCAGGAAACTTCTCGATTGAATATCAAACCTGACATTATATGTATAACTTGGGCACACTTTATTCTCATTGTAGCTTTTTTTGTTCAGTTTATATTTTGCTGATATCTTTTTTTATTTTTTAGTATCGAGGAAGGACCCTAATTATGAAGCCACAAGACTTCATTTTGAAAATCTTGCCAAGAGATATGGAAATCCCATACTCATACTGAATTTAATTAAGGTAGGCCTTTCTGCATTTATTGAGAAATGAATTCTGTCCATGCTATTGCTTTGGGTCTTGTATCTGAAGTTTAGTGAACTTTGATGTGTGTTCTCTTAAACTATTTTCTTGGTTTTTTTTTTTTTCTATGGTTGTAATGGTTGTTGATCAACAGACACATGAGAGGAAACCTCGAGAAACTGTTCTTCGTGCTGAGTTTGCAAATGCTATCAGATTTATTAATAAAGATTTAAGTGTTGAGAATCGCCTTAGGTTTCTTCACTGGGATCTACATAGACACTCTACAAGGTGCTTTGGCTTTTGCATGCTTGTATAAAAAATTTTAGTTTTCTAGTCTTTTGAGGCATGATTGATGTGAATACTTGTGTCTATTTATATATATATATATATATATATATATATAAAGGCATGATTGACATGAATAGAGCCTGTTTATTTGCAGCAAAGCTACCAATGTGTTGACTCAGCTAGGAAAAGTGGCTGCATATGCTTTGAACATAACCGGCATCTTCTATTGTCAAATAACACCAAATTTAAGGCCAGAGGGATCATTGAATTGTTCCTGGTTTGAGTAAGTTTCGACAATGGATGCCACTTACTGAAATTATTCATCATTTATTTTTATAATTCAAATATCATGAATTGATGTGCCTGAATTTCTGTCTCTAACTACTTTATGAATTGAATGCTAATAACTGTCCTCAATCCCCATGCATAAGTTTAATTATCTGTAATAGTACAATCCAGAAGATAAATAGAATTCCATTTTGGCCCATTTCTTCATACATTTATATGGTTTTCACATGCTCATATTCAAAAAAGTATTTGGGGGTTTGTTCAGAGAATTTTCTTTATGGTTTACCTGTGGTTCATCTAATTGAATAAATATGTTCCTATGTGTATGTATAGGATCGGCTTACTATATAAAATACCATTGCTTGTTCTGGGACATTCTTTTTGAGGCTTTGTTGCTTAGGATTTGTTATTACTCCTGATGAAAGATACTTCCTAGTCAATCACATGGCTGACAATTCTATTTTTTTTGCAGGAAAAGTAATAGTGGGGACTGCTCTCTGGAGAACTTTTCCAGCAGGAATGAAGATTCTGATAACCCGGAGAAAGAAGTCAGCAATAGTAGTGGTAGTAATGATGCAAGTGGAGACTATCATGACAAACGCCCAATGTTTCAAAAAGGAGTTCTGAGAACCAATTGCATAGACTGTTTAGATCGCACAAATGTTGCACAATATGCCTATGGGCTAGTTGCCCTCGGACGTCAGTTGCACGCTTTAGGATTTTTAGATTCCCCAAATATTGATCTAGATAACCCTCTGGCAGAGGAATTAATGCGAGTTTATGAAACTATGGGTGACACACTTGCATTGCAATATGGTGGTTCTGCAGCACATAATAAGGTGATCCTTCTAAATTTTGGTGTTTGGAAAATTTTAAATCAATATTGGATCCATTACGATTTAAAACGTAGTGTGATGAATGTAATCAAACAAACTAAAAATTAAGGACTACAATTTCTTGTATGTCCTTTTAAGCCAGACAGCAAGTGAAGCTAAAAGTTGTTTCTTAGTTGTCATTACCCTTGTCCCTCACCTTGTGACAATTCTTGATCAAAGTCTTCATTAAATATTTCGATCCCTTTGTTTTATTTATTTATTTTATTTAGATTTTAGCCTGTCCTTCATTAGTTTCAAACTTCAAGTGACCAATTTGTTCATGCCTTCTTAACCATGTTCCCATACCCTTGGCTTGACAATATCTAGTTTCAGATTTTTAAATAGGTCATCTAAAACCTCTCGTTCTCTTAGAAGCTGCCCCTACTCAATGGTCTATATAGCATTGCAGTTGATTCTTATCTGTTTTATTCAAGCTAGAAACTATTTTAATTCCTAATTAAATTTCAGTATCTTCACTCAATAATTTTGCAATGGTTACGCTTAATAGATATTTTCTGAGAGACGAGGCCAGTGGAAAGCAGCAACTCAGTCGCAGGAGTTCTTTAGAACCTTACAACGGTTTTACAGTAATACCTGTATGGATCCTGAGAAGCAGAATGCCATTAATGTGTAAGTCAAGTAATATACTTCATTAGTTAGAATTGACTTAGAGTTTTAACATACAATTTGACTTAATGGTTGTACAGGTTCCTGGGTTACTTCCAGCCACAACCAGGTAAAGCAGAGCTGTGGGAACTGGATTCAGACCAGCATTACAATGTTGGGAGGCGTAGCCCTAATTTTGCCGATGAGAATATTAGGTATAAGTTTTGTTCTTTATTTTCAGTCATTCCAAATTGATGAAACTTTTGGGAGAGAATTTGTATTGCTGTTGAACAATAAAATTAAAATACTTTTTACTAAAGAAGGGAGAATGTGTCTGTTCAATATTCTTCTAAGTCAAAAATTTCTTTCAATATGGGATTTTGTCCATGTTATCTGAACTGGTATCTTTAGTGGGAAGAATAGAAAAGGTTTTGCAATTGTTGGGGAAATGTTTGGAAGTGCAAGAATAATGTTTTAATATTGCTAACCTTTCCCGATATTCTTTCAGGAAGTATGGCAAATTCATGAGAAGCGTGTTTACCGTTGTTTATTTATTACAGTTATCTTTATTGATTTCAAATATTTTTTAATGATAGTTCATATATGTTTCTCACAAGTGCTTTTCTTTCTAAAGTTAGAGCTTTGTCTAGCTTTGGCATGACTCTATGTTTCACATTTGCAGACTTTCTTGTTAAACTTCATTTGCAGAAGTTTTGATCATCTTTCTTTCCATTGCTCTTTGTTGGTTCAAGTTCTAAATTTAACAGTGTATAAAATCGCACAATTTTCTTCTGGATTTTCTTCTTTTTCACTTCTTGAGAATCAAAAGGGTCTGTACATTGGTTTTTGTGTTATATTCCTTTTTGTCTTAGTCTTCTATGACTGTTGGAGAAACACTAAACAAAAAAGGGGTTTACCCCTCTTCAGATGAAACCCAAAATCTTATTGTGTTATCAACTTAAAAGAGTTTTTTGTGAGATTTAGAGTGGGTTAGATACATCACTTGTCTCCACTTTGATGATATTATGGGAAGGAGTGTGACGTAAGACAACCACAAATAACAATAGAACAAAAGATAAACTCTAGGAGTCAGCACCTAAGGGTTGCTTGGAGTTTGCACCAAGCAAACTGGAGTCGGCACCAAGCAAACTGGAGTCGGCACCAGTGTAAAAGGAAAACTCATTAATTTTATAATTCTCAAAACGGACTTACAATAATCAGAAAAAGTGCTTAAATAGCTAACAATAAAATGCATAAAAAAACCCTAATTATTAAATGCTTGGGCTTGCTTAATCTCAAGCCCAATAACTAATAGGCTCCATCCATAAGGCCACAGGTTGGGCCGTCTTCTTTTTTGCTCTTCCTCCCATGCATGTGTATGATTGGGGGCTTGTACCTCGTGTACACACTAGAGTGCTTTTCTGATTTTTTTGGGCTGGGGGAATGGGAAATAAATTCACAACTTCTGTCCTTTTGATGATTAAAGTTCATTTAGGGAAAACAATGTGGCTGCTTCTGCAAATAGCTTATTATTATTATGATTTTTTTAATTGTAGGTCATTTATTAAAAGATCACTATCGGATGGAAATATTGTTGACTCACCTGTGGTGGGCACAGACATAGGACATAACGAGCCCTTGTCTGAAAAAGGGCAAGGAGGTAACGTAGGTCTTTCAGAGTCCACGCCAGAGATCTCAACTTGTGAAAGTGATATATCTTATTGCAGGTCTGATCATTTACATTTTCTGTATCCTCTTCCTCGAGATCTTGCTTTAATAAATTTAGGTTTCAATTCCTGAACTTTTCCGCTTTTCATTTAGTCTTCCTCCGGTACTTGTTTCTTTATATCAAGTATTATATCATCCTTAGTAAGATGAAGTAAAAAGGTTGCATGCATGTAATTTTTAGTAGAATATTTAGATTTTTTGTTTCTTTCTCTTTCTTTTGTTCCTGTGGGCCTTCATCTAAATTTCTTCTCATACGTTTTGATTGTCTTTCGTAGGTTTACTCCTTCAATGTCTCGCAGGCAGCTCTTTAGAGATATGCTAGAGGACCAATGTTCTGAAAGCAATCACATTTGTTATGACGACCATGGGGATGCATGTACATGCTCAAATTTTCTTGATGAGGACTGGCTTTCTTCGTCTGGAAATTCTTGTGAAGAAGAAACATATGAAAGGTAGTTCTCATGAATCTATTATGCCTTACACTATGTCAAGAGGATGTGAAGATCAAATATATTTCATTGTTGGTTTCTCATAAGCACATTTGTTATAGCCATTGGATTGACCTTGAAGTGAAAAACGAAGAAGCTAAAGCTTTATTTTGATATTACAATGTAAGAAAAGAAAAATCTCTTGCTCTGTTCGTCTTGTTCCTGTGGCACATGATGTTCCTCACCTAAGACTATTTTTTGGGGGAGACATTATGTCCACTTAGAATTCAAGTCAACTCATCATGCTGCAATTTGGTGGTGACTGGAGGAAGAGGATGCCATTTGTTGAAGCATGAAGAATATAAAAGTCTACCCCCACCCATCCCCATGGGGTGAGGTGCCAATACTGTGCACTCCTTTTGGATAACCAAAGGCCAATGATTTTGGTGGTGATCTGGAAAGTAAGATCATACGACTTTATATCCTCATCTGAACCAATTTCTTGAATTTGGAATCTTTATGAGAATGAAGTTCGTAAAGATGAGAAATTTGCTTTTATTTGGGGTAGAGTCTGATAATGCAAAACTCTCTGTGGTAGTCTATTAGGTGGACCCTAGTCTTATATATTCTCTGCCTCACCATAGGGCTTAAGTTGGGTAGTTGCAAGACAAGATTGTTCAGCTGTTATAGTCTGATTACTGACCCCTTCTTTTTTAATTATAATTTAATTTAATTTCTTTTTATTGGTAACTTACACAAGCATCCAATAGGTCTGAAACCTATGATTTCACCATCCACCTTTTTCTTAAACAAGGGAGTGGTTTGATTTAAGAGATCATTGGCAACTGACCACTGGTTTATTTGGCTGCAGGTCTATGACCAGCCTTTCATCGGAGAATTTTGCAGATGGGCTAAAGACTGACACAACCACATCTGCAAGCGAGTCTAGAAGTAGCATGAAGGTCAGTGTTTATTATTTTGCTGCTGGCATCTTTATGAAATGATGTATATTTTGAATGTATTAAGGAAGACTTTATAGGAGGTAATTCTCCCCATGCCTTGAAACAGATAATCAATTCCATTGGTACTTCTTTAGGAAAGGGAGCAGTCTGGAATGGAGATCATAAATGATGATGTCTCTGCTGGATTTTCCGAAAATTTTGCAGACTGGGTAACTCATGGCGAGATACTGTTCCGCTAAAGTTCACTTAAAAGGTTTTTTCTTGTCATTACATTTATTCTCACCATCATCTGATTCAACCCGTCCGAAGGATTTGGGTTCCCCGTATAGAATAAATGGTAAGATACCAATCAAAAGAGAATATCATTGGCATTTGGTGGTGGGTATATTCTTCCGGACAATTAATTCTCAAAGTCATGTAAGATTTGCAGCATTTATTTGATATCGAAATCCTCCATGTGGACATGATATCGGAAGTACAATAAGTAAATACCAATAGCTAATTCTTTCTGGAGCATCAACTCCATTTCATCATCTAGGTTCGAAACTTGCAAAGATTTTGACTTTGTAAATATGATATGAAGAGCTCTTAACTCCACCGATTCCCCTAGATTTTAGACCGAAAGTTCTCGACCTTGTAATTATCTATAATAATGCTTCAATTTTAAATCTCAGACATTCAGTTCTAGTTTTGATAATGCTTCAATATAAAATTCCAAGACTCTTTTTTCACAACTATTGACGGAGCCTGTTGTGATTACTGTATTAATAAAAGCAGTGTCCATGATTAGCCCATATGAAAGTAATGTTCTAATAACGTCCATCTTAACAAATGAAAAAGGTTTTGAAAACTTAAGTGTTTCTAGAATTGTTTAGTATTTAACCAATAATGCAGTGCAGTCCTGTATGGTCTTGCAGGTGAATCCTTTTCACTTGCCTTGACTCATCAAACAAACACAAATAGTAATTTGTAAACTCCCTGCTGTTTAGGTTACAAGATGAATTGGAACCGTGGTGGGTGGCACGGCTGCTATGCCAAACCCAAATGAACGTTACTGGCCTTTTGTGTTGTGTTTTTCTGAACAATCATTTTTATTTCACAAAAACACCCAGAAGGCCAGGTCCATCTCTCTCCGCTAACTCCAAAACAGAGGAGGGTAGAGAAGATAGGAAAATTGGCCCATCAGTACAAGAGGACATGGCCCAAGTAGCCACACTATCGGCCACAACATGGACGAAGTCCAAGCCAACAGAATTAGAGGGGAATTGTTCCTAAAAAAAAGAAAAGAAAAAAAAGAGAGGAGTTTTGATATCATTTACAATACTAAGGGTCCACTGGGATACAACTGAAAGCAAAACAATTTTTAAATGTGTGAATAGTATCGTAGGACCCATTTTTAATGAGAAAGTTGCTAAAAAGTGAGATTTGTGGGTCTCGTGAACAGTGCACAGGACCCACTGGTGTGCATAGAAATGTCAAAAATCATTGCTCAATAGTGCATGAACAGTACACAACAGTGCGTGAACTTTGTCCCTCTAAAGCTGAAACGTGTAGAGAAAAAAAGAAAAAAAAGAGAGAGCAAAACGCAAACAGAGGTTCATTCGGATCCAAACGCTCACTAAGTATGTGTTTGGATACACATTTGCGTTGCAACTTTTTTTTTAGGAGAAGCGTGTTTCTGTGACTTTATGTCACACCAGTAGGTTTCGTGCATTGTTTACGGGACTTACAAATCTTTTTTTTTATCAACTTTTTTATTAAAAATTGTCTCACGGTATTATTTACACATTTAAAAATTATTTTGTTACAGTGTTTTTAGTTTTCAGCAAAATAAGCGGTATTCAAACGAACACTAAGAGCCTATTTGGGATGAGCTATAAGCTTCAGCTTATTTGAGTTTTTATTTTTTATTTTTTGTACTGTGCAGGAGTTTCATTGAACTTTTTGGTACTATTCATAGGTACCATTGTACTATTTAGCTAGCTTTTAATCTTATTTTCTACATTTTCAACAAAAAGTTTTCAGTTTCAGCTAAATAAACTGTTTCTAAATGGACCCTAAGATAGAACCAAAATGCATAGACAGCTTAACAACAATAGCCGCATCACATTCACAAATGGCAAAGCTAGAACCGAAATCAAGAGCGACAGCAATTGCAGTTGCCCCTTTTTGACGAGTGATCAGCTCCTACTTATGTTCTTCCAAACCCACAAGCTAGTATTTTATATTGGAACTTGCGTAAACCTCATGCCTTACAAGTACTTGAGACATTAATCAAACTACTATAGATCAATTTAATCAAAATTAACACTATACTATATGATAGGTATATGAAAACACACATACACATTTAGTTATATTCATCTATTATAATAAATAGATGCAAAAACCTTCGCGATGCGTGTGAATAAATAATTATTTTGTATTGTATTAAAAAAGAAAAAATTATTTTGTATTGTAATATAATGTATAATTTTTTTCTCTAAATTTTTTTGAAGGTAATTTGTTCTCCCTAAAAATTAAACAATTTCTATTCAATTCAATTAAGTCTACTTCGGTCCTATTTGGTCCGATTAGGTCTATTTTGGTCCAATTTGGTCTACCCGGTCTAATTCGGTCCACTCAGTCAATTTCGATCTCCCTTCAATCCATTTTAGACTAATGAGCATTAATTTATTTTTTTTTTTAAGTTTTCTTTTCAATTTTAGCTCAAAGTTTTTTTTTCTTAATTTTGAGTTGAAAAGCATGAAATTTTATTATATTTGGACTAAACTCTTTGTTTTGAAATAAAAAATACAAAGAAAATATTAAAATAGACATTAGAAATTAGAAATATGAGTCCTAAAAATGCACTACAAATGATAAATATTCAAAAGTCTTATTCGTTCCATTCTGTTCTCTTCGATCCAATTTAGTCTTATTTGGTCTATTTGGTCCTATTTAGTCATTTCTGTCCACTAAAGTTCTATTCGGTCCAATTCAGTCTATTAGATCTAATTTAGTCTACTTCGGTCCAATTCAGTCTTTTTAATTCACATTGGCTTTACTCGGTCCACATTGGTCCTCTTCTGTTCACTTCGGTCCTATTCGGTCTATTCTGTGCACTTTGGTCCTATTCGGTCTATTATGTCTACTTTGGTTCTATTTGGTCCATATTAGTCCTATTCAGTCCATTCTGTCCACTTCGCTCCACTTCATTCAATTTGGGCCATTCGGTTTACTTTGCTCCAATTTGGCTCATTTTATCCACTTTAGTTCTATTCGGTCCATTCTCTTCACTTCGGTCCTATTCATTTCATATTGGTCCTATTCGGTCCACTTCAATCTAGTTTGTCCACTTCGGTTCTATTCGGTCCGATTTAGTCCTGTTCGGTCCATTCTGTCCATTCATTTTTATTCGGTCCTATTCGGTCTACCTTGTTCCTATTCAGTCAATTTGGTCCACTTCCATTTGGTCCATTCAGATCACTTTGGTTCATTTTGGTCCACTTTGATATGTTTTGTGCACTTACATAATGAGAAAAGACATGTTTGAGTTAAAAGCACCTAATCTAAATCAATATTTATTAAAAAAATATGTCTCAAACTCGTAATATTTAAAATCTTAAGCATAGCATTTATTGTTGCTACGCTTTTGTCGAGCCACATTAAAGTAGCATTTCAGTTCACTTCGATAAGACTAAAATTTAAGTGAAAATATTTCTAAATATAAAGGCTATGAATACACAAATATAATCTTTATGGTAGTTAATTATTTGTTTTAACGTTGTTACTTTTAAATGAATTGCATGGGATTAATTATATATTTAAGTAAAATAAATAAATATATACATATATGTATGTATGTATGTATGTATAATTTTTATTTTAAATAAATTATTCAAATCATTCATTCTCTTCAAAGAGATTATCATAATAATCAAAATTCATATCAAATTTATACTGAATATGTATAATTTATTATCTAAATTTAATTGGAGAGAGAGAGAGAGAGAGAGAGAGAGTACTTGTGATGTGGAACTAAAAAATACCACACCAAAACGTATAAATCCAAAATAGAGTTTTAAAAATCACAATGATTCATCAATATAAAGTAGAGTTGCAAGAAAGAATGAAAATTCAAGAGAAAGAGAATAATTACTTTTTCAAGAAAAAATATGAGAGAGAATAATAAGAAATTTATAGAAAATAATATGAGAAGAAAAAAAGTAAAATTAAAAAATATATTAATAGACACCAAATTATCCAAGTCATTTTTTGTAATAAAATAACAATATATTTTTATATACTATATTTATAATGCAATATGATAACATCTATGAAACCAAAGAGAATAAAAAAGATAACAACTGAAAAATACAAAACTTAATCACATCAATCCAAAGTAGAGTTCCAAATAATACAAAAATTCATCAATCTAAAGTAGAGATGCAAGAAAAAAAAAATCTACCAAAAATGAAAAAAAAAATGAGAGAGAGAGAGAGAGCGAGAGAGAGAGAGAGAGAAATAACCTTTTATGTGTGGAAAATGAGAGAGAGAGAAAAAGAGAGAGAGATTTAGTCAATTTAACAATAAGTGATAGGTTTTTTTTTTTTCCTGAGTAATCATGTTATTTCTACTGTTTTGACTTAATTGAAGAGAGACTTATCTCTTATATTATCCCCAAGCTTAATGCACATATTATTTTCACCTCTTTCGCTTACTCTTCCAAAGAAATTTTTTTTGGCTACGTTCTTAGACATAAAAACTGATAGACTATCACTTGACTTGAGTGGTGATACTGTTGGACGTACCATTTATTTAAAAACTTACTAATAATAATAATAATCGTTTTACTACTATTCTAACGCTTTTCCCCCCTAATGTGATGAGATTGTGACATTAAATAATTGAATGTATTGGTTGGCATTGGTGAGCTTACAAAGGAACTGTCTTCACAATCCTCCACGTAACTTAAATT
Source organism: Lithocarpus polystachyus (assembly GCA_033629205.1). Lineage (NCBI taxonomy): Eukaryota > Viridiplantae > Streptophyta > Magnoliopsida > Fagales > Fagaceae > Lithocarpus > Lithocarpus polystachyus. The sequence goes on from CM066166.1 coordinate 1,947,498, forward strand.
AGCAAACCAAATAGAGAAAAAAAAAAAAAAAAAAGGTTTGGTAGCCAAAACCAAACCAAACCTTTTTGTGAATTACTAGCATTACATATACTCAAAATTACGAAACAACAACAATAGTCAACATTTCATTGTTTTTCCATGCAAGATGGGTAAGGAGATAACCTAACAACAGGAAAGCTCATTAGGGCATAGTGTCTGCCAAATACCAATCACCAACCTTGCATCATACTTCACACGCAACCCTTTTATATAGCTAGTTGTTATTCCAACTAGCTATATAAACCCCAGGCATGGCCTTTGTTTCTACCATCAAAACCAAAGAGTTCCTTGCTTTCCCATTTCAAAACCCAGTGAAATACTTCTTTTTCCATCATGGCATCTAGCAAGTGGTTCATCTTGGCTTTCTTTGTTGTTTTCAACATATTATCCAGCATTAACCTCAGCTTAGCAGCTCGCAATCTCTTACAAACCACTACACCTTCTATACCAACAGTGCCAGTGGTGCCTACTTTGCCTAAACCAACACCATTGCCACCTTTGCCTACACTGCCATTGCCCACCACTCAGCCATCACTGCCCAATCCTGCACAGCGGCCTCCACTTCCCAACTTGCCCACCATCCCATCAATCCCACAGTTTAACTTGCCTCCACTTCCAAACATTCCCTCACTCCCAACTATTCCAACTACAATTCCTTCCATCCCATTCTTCTCACCACCACCATCTACTACCACTACTAGCCCTTGATCTATGTTCATCTCAAGAAAACCAGTATACAGGACAGACACACTTTCAATAGTATGGAATAATTGGAGGCATTTATTTACTGTTTAGTTTTCTATGGATATGTTATGTTGTATGTTTATTTGAAATATTATTATTTATTGCTGTAAAACTTATGTGTGTGAGCAGTTCTTGTATTGCTAGATTTCATTGTATTGATATTACTTCTGTTTTATAGATATATTTCTATGTAATTTTACTGTCATTTACTCTGTCTTTCTTACTTCTTTTATTCCATTTTCCTTGGGCTATTTATATTGAAACTTATTCAAGTTTTAAGAAATACAAGTTAATTTGTAGCTAAAGACTGTGACTTACGGGGTTTGATCATCCAGTGATGATGGGAAAAATGATAATTAAACTGTTGGAAATGCTATTCTATAAGAGTACAAGAAATCATGGAATTGCTATTATATATATACAAGACTACAGGGAAATCAAATTATCATTTGCACATGTGGCATAATAAGATCAATTAGATAATTTAAGCAAGTCACACTATGAAATATGCCCGAGCAGACGTCATAACTAATAAATAAGTTCTGTAACTTGAAACATATGTGGATGATGATTTAAATTTCCGTCTAAGGAAATGAAGGAATTTCTCTTTAAACTGGCTAAAAAAAAAATCTTGTTCTTTGTAAAAAGATAGTGTATGTGATCATAACAAACGAGTTTTAAAATATAGGGCTTTTGGGGGCATTACAATAACTAAAGTCTCCGTTTAGAATACATGGAATATGTTCTTAATTCTTAAGAGAATGTTTGGAATGAAATGAAAATGCACAAAACTACCTTATCTCCAAACTCCAGGAGTCCGAAGAAATTTTTTTTTTGGGGGGGTGGGGGAGCGGTGGGTGGAACCTATAGAAACTGAGAATGCCTTTCAAACTAGTGGTGTTTATCTGGAGAACTTGCAGCAATGCATTTCATAGGAATATACTCTCTTAAGGTCTGCGTAAGGAAAAGGAGACAGCAGACCATTTGTTTCAGCATTGTAATGTGGCTAGAGCACGGTTTGATTGTAACATTGAGGACAGAGTATATCATACTAGGATCTATCAAAAGTTGGTTATTTTTTTTGGCTTGGAACTTACATGGACACTTTAAAACCCCTAGTGTGTCCATATCGAACACACCAATGACATTTCTAAATTTCTGTCTTCATTATGTTGGACATAAAAAATCTATTGAAAATTTTATCCTTGATTTTAGATAAGATTAAAGGCCCATTAAGCACAATTTTTTATAAGGCTGTAGAGGCGGAAACCCAAAGGGAATTTAGAGAGAAAATCCTAATCTCTACCTGTTGAGCCTATGAGTTCCAAAAGAGAAGAAGGAGACACTAATTTTGTGACTTTTGTACAACAAGGATTTTGTACCAAGCATCGTCTTTGGCACCATATTGAAGATCATTGAGGTGTTCCAAGTGAAGTTGTTGCAAAGTTAACCTACAACAATTAAGTATTGCTATGTTGTTAGACACAAATTGAATATCTATGCATCAAAGAGATCCACGAAGTAGAAGAGTCCAACTGGGTTGGAGCCTGGGTAGTGTTAGTAAGTTTTAGCATAGGTAGCAACTTTGGGGTCATGTATATTCCTTATTGTTGTAACTTCCATTATATTAAGTGGATTTTCAAGTTGGTGGTGACTTTCAAACCACCCGCTGGTTTTTTCTAGCAAGAGTTTTCCATCATGACTTGATCGCTTGTGTTCAAATTTATTTGCATTTAATTTTGGTGATATGAATGTACCCATCACATGTAAAATTGGTCATTGCATAATTTGAATAATTTATTAACTTGGGTAATTGATTAAAATAATTAGAGGTCTAAATTTCCCAATACATTATTTTGGGCTAAAGACCCAAAAGAAATCCCAACAAGCCCAAAGTTAAGCCCAACTTGAAGCCCAGATCCACCCAACCAACAACCCAAACCACCTCGGTCCGACCTGACTATTCGGTTGATAGCGGGTCCATGACCCATTCACTTGATTTAATTGGGTCGAGTGTCAAGTCAACTCCAAACCTGATCTGAGCGGACTTATGTCCTATTCTCTATTAGGTTGCACTTTCAAATATATATTTTTGGCCTGTTTCTTGGTTTCATAAATGGATAGACTATCAGTTGACGTTGATTGGTGATATTCATGGACGGAACCTGAACTTTATAAATTTAGCTTAAGGGGGCCAACTGCCAAGGCATGAACTAAAGACATTTTTAGCATTCAAGAATGAAAAATATGCTAAAATCAAAAACTAAATATACTATGAAAAATAAAACTAGCATCCATTCTTAATACATTTTAAAGGTCAAAATTTAGATATAAACTTGGTTGGACTCTAAAGTTACAAGTTTACTTAATATTTTTTTTTATTGGATGTGAATTTTGACAAATTTACCATTGGATTATATTTCGTCGTATATTCTCTATTGTTGTTATGTTATCAATCAATTGTTTAAATTTCAAGTTTTTGTAGTTTAAAATTAAACAAAAAAATGAGTTTATGAATTATATGGCAAATAATATCTAATTGATACAAAATTTGATATGTTTGTTAAGAGCGTAAAGAACATGAAATTCAATGGTTAAATTTTCAAAATATATAGTAATGTTAATTTTTTTTAAAAGAATTTGAAGTCTTATGCTACAACCAAGTTTATAACCAAATTTTTTTCAATTTTTAATCAATTATTTATTAAAACAGAATTTAATGTTCTTTTAAATCTTGAAAATAATCTATGATTGATTTTGTATTAAATTTGCAGAAATTTTCTTTTTGTTAGATTCTAAAGATTTAAGTTTAAATGTTTAGAATCATGTTTTTATTGTGTTGCCAAACCGAGAAAAAACATGTCTAGTCCATGTATTAGGCAATGCTTAGAAGTGTTGGTTTCAAGTTTTAAGTTTTAAGTTTAGCTGACTGTAGAAAAAGGAAGAAAATTTCTGTCAAGCTTGACTAATCGAGAATTAGGCTCGACAAATTGAAAATCGCAGGCACAGAAATTCTGCAGATTTTTAAACTAGGCCCAAGCTCGCGAAAATGTTTAGGGTTTCATTCCAACTTCTCTACATATAAAAGGGAAACCCTAGTTACATTTTTAGATTTTTAGAAGACTTGTGTGTTACTCTTTGTGAGAACTGAGAGGTTTTGTACCTTCTAACTACACAAGAATCTACTAGAGCAAGATCTACAATCAAGCGTAGGTAGAACAAAGTTGCTGCATCAAGATCATTACTGATGGTGATTAGAAACCTTTGAGTGGGATCTCAGAATCACAAGCAAGGCGGCTTGTGTTTGTGTACATCCAAGGAAAGAAGGAGACCATGAATTCAAAGCTTGCACATGGTCGTGTCAGTAAGTTACTACTGGAGGTAACAATAGATTTATGGTTAAATTTGATTGTAAAAACCTCAATTCTCTTATAGTGGATTTACTTTATCTTGAGGATAGTTATGTCAAATCTTCTCTAGGTTTTTACTTTGAAACAGTTCGTTTCATCGATTTTCTTGGGCCATCATATCGTGGTGCTATTTATTTTTCCGTATTTGTGCATGATATAATATATGCTTGTTTAACCTAAATCTGAATAATAAACCTAAGTAATCACTTGGTTAATTAATTAGGTTAAACAATATGGTTTTAGGGGTCTAAACAAACAAACACTTTTCAATGTACAAAGCCAAATATTCTTTTAGAAAACTATATTCATTTTTATTGTGAAGCCTAATTTTAACAATTTACATTATAGAAAATGCTCATGTTGCAATTGCAGTAAAAATAGAATATTAAATACAAAGAACAATTACTCTATATACGATTTTGGCAGGTTGTTGATATCAATTCCTGTCAAGAATTAGACGCAATTAAGAAAGAAATGACGATGAATGAAAAATAAAATGCATGTTTTGGAAAATGTGTGTACACACACAAACTGGTAAAAAAATAATTTAATATGCAGAAACAAAAGGAGTAATCATACTTAAAGAATAATCTTTGTCTCTTAAATATTTTGTTGATTTAGGAAAGATTTTTCTCTCTAAATGATTTTGCTAACACAAAAAGACAGAGAAAAACCTTAAAAATCAAAATTTTAAAAATGTTGTCATTTGTTGAATAACTTGAAGTAAATAATCTATATCTATATATTACTAAAAGCTGAAGTGTGATATTTATTATTGTTAAGTTCCTATTGCGTCACCTCATCTTTACGTCATTCGCTACATAATTATTATTTATTCCTTTTTTTTTTTTTACAAAAAATATATAAATAGATTATTGACTTTACATATTCATCTTTGTTGGCTTTAACATCTATATATATTTCTTTTTGATTTTCAATTTTCCTATAATTTTTTTTACATTCACTTATTTTTTAAATATTTACACTTTCTTCAACCATTCTTCTTTCCTTATCTTTTCATTTTCCCACTACCCTCTACTTTAATATTGCTATTCATCTTTCCCTTTATCTTCTTTTATTTGTCTCTTCTTATCCCTTTCCTTTTACTATAAATTTGTCACTCTTTTCCATTTTTTGTATAGTTTTCTCTCACAAAAATGTTCTCTCTCTCAATGTTTTGGTGGATTTTTGTGTTTTTAAGAACTCTAATTTAGGTTGATACGACTTAGTTTTGTATTTTAAGTTATTATTATTATTATTATTATTTTGCTCTTTGATTGTTAAATTTTATCTGATTACATTATAAAAAATTAAAGATAGTAAATAAAAATAAAATAGTATTCTATTACATACCATAATTTGGATAATTTAGTGTTTATTGTTATATCTTTTAAATTTTCTTACTTTTTTTTCTTCTCTTCTATTTTACTCAATATTGAAATTCAACCACATCCTTCTTATCATTAAATTATTTATATTTTCTCTCTCTTTTTGTTTTAAAAAATAAAAAATGTAATTTTTTATTGTGCTCATCAAATTTTACTAATTTTTTTAAAACATTTACACTTTCTCTAACCTTCCTCCTTCTCTTTCCCTTTTCATCTCCCCAAACATTCTACCTTGATATCACTCTTCCTCTTTCCTTTTATCTTCCTTTATTTTGTTTCTTTTTATTAATATCCTCTTAGTATAAATTTGTCATTCACATTTCCTTTCTTTACATAATTTTCTCTTACAAAAAAATGGTTATTTCTCACTCTTTCTCCCTCAGTTTTTTGGTGGATTTTTATTTTTCTTGCATCTCTATGTTAGCTTGATAAAGTTTTGTAATCTTTAGAACTCTATTTTGGTTGATGAGATTTAATTTTGTGTTTTATGTTTTTATGTTTTATTTTTTTATGACTTTGATTGTTAAATATTATCATATTGCATTATAAATAATTAAAAAATAGTATATAAGAATGTACTGTTATTATATTGCATAGAATTATTTGGATAAGTTAGTGTTTATTGTTATGTATTTTATTTTTATTTTTTTCTCATATCATTTTATTTAACATTTAAATTCAGCCCCATCCCCCATAAAAAAAAAAAAAAAACTTTGACATACCACTAACATAACTACGTCTATAGCTATTTAAGTCATCCATGATATCTATTTCTTATTAATAACTATAAAATTTACAACTAGTAAGAAAAAATACAAAGTAATAAATAATAAATGAAGGAAAAAAAAAAAAGAAATGAAATCAAACATCAATTAATAACTGTTATTTGGAAAATAAAAAGGTGGCAAAGAGGAGTAAGAAATAAAATAGAGATGGCTATATAGAGGATATTAAAAACTTTATAATGCAATAAAATCAACAATTAAATATAATAATACAAAATTTAAACTTAAAACTAATCAAACTCTAACTAGGAAAATTATATATATATATATATATAATCATAATTTTTTTTTTGAGAATACTAAGTATTTTTTAACACACACACACACATGAGGGAGATGTGAGAAGGTTTTTTAAAGAAATTTACAATAATGTATATTTAAAAGGGCCTTATAATTATAATCTTTATACACCATGACTTTAAAAAAATTATTGAATAGTTCTACCTCTCATTTAATATTTATTTTATACAAATCATCAACTAATAAATATATGATAATGGTAAAAAATGTTATAGATAAGATTATGAAAAATATGATAAAACTATTTAAAAAAAAAAAAACTTTTTATAAAGTTTAGGGGTTAAAATAGTATTTTATCTAAAAAATTATCACGAGCAACGCGCAGGTCTGCGACTAGTAATAATAATAATAATAATAACCATTTTACCACTATTCTAACAAGAGTAATACTAGAGATACAATCTATTTTACAAAAAAATTTACAAACTGCTGATGTGATGAGTGATTATCGGTAAATGAAAAAGTGATGTTAACAGTGAGTCTAGATGAAAACCAGTAAGAAGTTGACCACAACATCAGTTTGTAAAAATGTTGTAAAATAGTTTCTGTAAGTAGTATTACTTTTCTAACACTACTTTCTTCCTGACTGTGATGAGATTTTGATATTATTAAACAATTAAGGATATTGGTTTGATTGGTGAGTTTACAAAGAAACCTTGGCTTCACAAACCCCACGTAACTCAGATTAATTAACTAACCAAACAGACAGTTGCAAAAAGAGTTTAGTGTTCTGTCAAAAAAACAAAAGGTTTGGTGTCCAAAACCAAACCAAACAAAGTGAACTACTAGCTAGCATTAACTCAAAAGTACTAAACCACAACAATAGTCAACCTTTTTCATTGATTTTCCATGCAAGATGGGCAAGCAGATGGCCTAACAACAGGAAAGCTCGTAAGGGCAAAGTATATACCAAAAAAGTGAAAATACCAATCACCAACCTTTTTTTTTTGAGAAACCACCAATCACCAACCTTGCATTATACACAACCCTTTAGACATATTCCATCTTGCTATATAAACCCCGGGCATGGTCATTGTTTCTATCATCAAAACCAAAGAGAATTCCTTGCTTTCCCAATCTCAAAACCTTGTAAAACATTTATTTTTCTATCATGGCATCTAACAAGTTTTTCATCTTGGCTTTCTTTGTGATTTTCAACGTATTATCAAGCATCAATCTCAGCTTAGCAGCTCGCAATCTCTTACAAACCACTACACCCTCTATACCAACCGTGCCAGTGGTGCCTACTTTGCCAAAACCAACACCATTGCCACCTTTGCCTACACTGCCATTGCCAACCACTATGCCATCACTGCCCAACTTGCCCACCATCCCATCAATCCCACAGTTTAACTTTCCTCAAATTCCAAACATTCCCTCACTCCCAACCATTCCGACTACAATTCCTTCCATCCCATTCTTCTCACCACCACCATCTGCTACCAGTACTACTAGCCCTTGAATTATGTTTTATCTCATGCCAACCAGTATACAGAACAGTCACACATTCAATGGCATGGAATTATCGGGGGCGCTTATTTTCTGTTTAGTTTTCTATGGATAATTTATGTTGTATGTTTATCTAAAGTATTGTTATTTATTGCTTTAAAAGTTGTGTGCGAGCTGTTTCAGTTCTTGTATTGCTAGATTTCATTGTATGGAAATTACTTGGTGTTTTTATAGACATATTTCTATGTAATTTTACTTTCATTTACTCTGTGTCTCTTACTTATTAATATTATTTTTCCTTTGTCCTTGGGCCATTTATGTTGAAGCTCAAGTTTTAAGAAATACATTTTTGTAGCTAAAGACTCTGACTTATAGTAAAAATAATGGAATTGCTATTCAACAATACTAAAAGAAATCAAATGACCATTGGCAATGGCACATACTTAATAACAAACGCTATTAATATATTGAAGTCACGTGATGATTTTATAATAAGAAGAGTGCGTTGATAATAATTTATATAGCCACATAATGCATGAAAAAACAGAGCCAAAGAATTTCAATTTGGAGGGCTGACTTAAGATATTGATACACCAATTAAAAAAAAAAACAAATACATACGGTAACAATAATTTTTAACGATAACTTGTCATCTTTATAAAGTTTCATGAATAAAAATATATAATATTTAATTTGCTATAGATATGAACAAAAAAAATCACAATTATTTCATTGTCTTTTTTATTATTTATTTTTTTAATCTTTCTTGTTTTTCCAATACTATTATTGTAACATTAAATTGAACTCCTATGTTCTGCTATTTCTTTAAGTGTTATAATGAATTTGATATCTTGAGTTTTTGAATCAAACATTTAAAAACATTTGAAAAAACGTAACACAGAAAAATATATTTACAATTCCATATATTATACAATTGTAAATCCAACTTATTTCTTATAAATCCAACTGATCGAGGACTTGAATGGCCATTCAAGTCCTCGATCAGTTACCAATGATTAGAAGTTAAAAGGAGTAAAAGAAATTTTTTATATATTAAAAAATCGCTAATTAGATTTAATCAAGAAGAACTAATACTAGCTAGATCTAGACAAGATAGGAAAAAGCTAAAAAGGAGAAGTACGGTTCTAGCATTATTCTTATTTTTTTCCCAAAACTATTTTTTAGGAGTAATAAACTTTAGTTTTTTGAGGGAGCCATTTGACAACTATACCATTGATATAGTCTTTTTATTTTCTACTAATAACAATTTACCACCTTAGTAGGTATGAAACTTTTTGTAAGAAGTATTGATTTTATGGAACCATTGAGCTAATCAATTGCTTTGTCTATGTGCTTGTCACCTGACTATTAATTGGGCACACTTATAAATTTTTGGTACTAAATTGACTCAAATAAAAGTTTAGGGGGGATATAAAGGTCACTATATCAAAGTTCAAGGGATGATAGGACATTTTCCCTTGGAACCACATATCATGACTATTAGATAAGTCATATTACGGCTCTAAGCACTCGTGAATAATTATTTAACTTGCTTTATAAGAGAATGAAGAAATTTTCCTCCAAACAAGTTTGAAGAACAATTATGTTCTTTATAAAAAGGAAAGTGTATGTGATCAAATAAGTTAGGTCCACCAAATTTGGATTCGATCCAATTGGGTAAAGATTAAATGAAGTTCGGGTTGGAAACTTATCAAATTAAAACAAAGTTACGACACTTTAACATTTACGCAGACTTTGATGGGTCAAATCAACCAAAAATGACCCAAATTTTTTTTCGAATAATAATAATAATAATAAGTAAATAATTAAACATGAACATTTTTTTTTGTCTCTCTTTTAATACAAAATATAGAACAAAGAAAAAAAAAGAGTTTGGCAATAAATTCTTAAGTTTTCAATCCAAAGATCCAATTTAATAATTTCACAAAAGAATGAATAAAAAATCAAATTCTCCATTACCAAATATAAACCTCAGGTGCACCTATTGTTTTTTTTTTTTTTTGAGGGACTCAGGTGCACCTATTGTAATATGTGAAAGATGGTCAACAAAATAATAACAAGCATTTTAAATTTTATCCAGAAATACATAATAAATTAATTAAAAATTTACAAGAGAATGAGAAATATATATAGATAATGAAAAATAAATACGTAGAATGTATATATAAATGATGTTGTGGCATATTGGGGGTGCATTTTGTTACCCCAAGCCCTTTTCGGTTGTGGATTGAAGTATGCATAAGACACTTCCAAAATTGTTTAGAGGCGCCAGTTAAAATGGTTTTATTTTTATTTTTTATTATTTATTTTTTCCCTTTTTATTTCCTCGAAGAATTTTTTTTTAACTAATACGGAGGTGGTGGTGGTGGTCTATTAGAGTTTAAATTAGGAGTATTAGAGTTTAACTGAAATTGTATAATTTGTTATAAATTATAATACCGAAAAGTCGATCAACACAAACAAATAATAGAAACTCGAAAAGCAAAACACACTTCGTTCCTCGATCATTGAAAAAATTAGGTTCTTCCATTGTTCATGTTAAAAGTAAATTACAAGTACAATATACTGGGCCAAGCCCAATGGGCTAATCTAGTCTAAGCTATACACTAACACCCCCCCTCAAACTCGAAGTGGCAAGGAGGAAGCCAACTGGAGTTTGGATATAAGATCTCGAAGACGACCAGGCGGGTGAGTCTTGGTGAAGATATCAGCAGGCTGGTCAGCAGAGGAGATGGAGAACAACTTGAGATTGCCTTTCTTAAGATGCTGGCGAGTGATGTGGCAGTCGATCTCAATGTGCTTGGTGCGTTCATAAAAGACATCATTGTAAGCAATGTAGATAGCACTACGATTGCCACAATAGAGAGGAGTGGCAGTGGGCTGTGGAGCATCCATGTCAGCCAAGAGCCAGCGAAGCCAGACAAGCTCGCAAGTGGTGTCGGCAAGAGCACAATACTCAGCCTCAGTACTGGAACGGGAAACCACATCCTGCTTCTTGCTACGCCACGAGACAAGAGAAGTACCCAGCAGGAAACAAAAACCTGTGATAGAGCATCGATCAGTCGGATCACCTGCCCAGTCCGCATCTGAATAAGCATGAAGTTCGAGAGAAGACCGAGAGGAGTAGTGGAGACCATGATAAAGTGTGCCTTTGACATATCGGAGAATCCGAAGAACAGCAGCATAGTGGACAAAACGAGGGGCATCCATGAACTTACTAACCATACCCACGGCATGTGAAATATCTGGACGAGTAACAGTGAGATATATCAGACTACCAACCAACTGTCGATAGCGAGTAGCATCAGATAAAGGTTCACCATCCAAGGGTGTGAGCTTGGCATTGTATTCCAAAGGAGTGGAAACAGTCTTGTTGTCGGTGATACCAGCTTTAGAGAGAAGATCAGAAACATATTTTGCTTGGGAAAGATAGTATCTATCAGAGGATGAGGTAACCTCAAGCCCAAGAAAGTAGCTGAGAGTGCCCAGATCTTTCATCTCAAAATGCTGACTAAGGAAGTGCTGAAGAGAGCGGATACCTGCAGAATCATCTCCAGTAATAATCATATCATCAACATAAAGAAGAATAAGAGTGATACCAGCAGAGGATCTTCGGAAAAAAAGGGCAGTGTCATGAGGACTCGAAGTGAAACCCTGCTGAGCAACAACGGAGCTAAACTTTTCAAACCAAGCTCGAGGAGCCTGCTTGAGGCCATAAAGAGCACGGCGAAGGCGACAAACTTGACTACCTGAGTGTGGATAACCAGGGGGTGGTTGCATGTACACTTCTTCTTGGAGGTCTCCATTGAGGAAAGCATTCTTCACATCCATTTGATAAAGAGGCCAACGACGAACAGCAGCCACAGCAATGAGACATCTGACAGATGTAAGGCGAGCAACATGAGCAAATGTTTCCTCATAGTCAATGCCATACTCCTGAGTAAAGCCCTTGGCAACAAGGCGAGCCTTGTATCGTTCAACAGATCCATCAGCCTTGGTCTTGATCTTGTAAACCCACCTACAACCTACTATAGACTGACCAGGAGGCAAATGAACCATATCCTAAGTGTGATTTTTATGAAGGGCATCTAGTTCTTCGTTCATAGCTTGTTGCCAAAGAGGGTCAGTATGGGCCTCACGATAGGTGTGAGGTTCATAGAGAGTAGCAAGGGTAAAATAGCAGTGATAATCAGTAAGATAATGGGGAGGAATGCTTACCCGAGTGGAACGACGTAGTTCAGGACCAACAGGAGACTTAGAAGAGGGTGGTGCCACAGGATCCAAGTCAGGCGGGTCAGAAGCCGGGGACAGAACCGGAGATGAGTCGTCTGGAGAGGCAGCCGATGTCAAAGAATCCTCCACAAGTTCAGGATAGAGAGGGAGAAAAAGATCAGTAAAAATGGGTGACTCTGAGGAAGAGGATGCAGGAAACTGCTGAAGACTCGTGAAAGGGCGATGTTCCCAAAACTCAACATGACGGGAGACACGAAGGCGATGAGAAATGGGATCATAACAGCGAAACCCCTTTTGAGATACACCATAACCAAGGAAACAACAGAGATGAGCACGAGGTTGGAGCTTTGTTCGTTCATGAGGAGGAAGAGAAACAAAGCAAGCACAACCAAAAACTCGAAGTGAGGAGTAGTCAGGAGTTTGACCATAGAGAAGCTCGAATGGTGATTTGTTGTGTGTGGTTGGTAAAAGAATACGATTAATGGTGTACACAGCAGTGAGTGCTGCCTCACCCCAAAAGCGCTCGGGAAGAGAGGCAGAAATGAGAAGGGTACGGACAACATCAAGAATGTGACGGTGTTTTCGTTCTGCATGACCATTTTGTTGAGAGGTGTAAGGACAAAACCGCCGAGGAAGGGTACCATGACTGTCTAAAAAGGATAGGAAATATTTATCATTATATTCTTGAGCATTATCTGATCGAAAAACTTTGATAGTGCGATTGAACTGTGTTTCAACCATTTTATGAAATGTTTGGTAAATAGACACAAGTTCAGACCTATTGTGAAGCAGATAAATCCAAGTATAACGAGAGAAATCATCCACAAATATGACAAAATATCTAGATCCCCCCTCAGTGGGAACCGGTGCAGGACCCCAAATATCAGAATGTATAAGATCAAAAGGTGCAGAAGAAAATGAGTCACTATTATTAAAGGGCAATTTTGTTTGTTTGCCAAAATGACAAAAAGTACAATCAAATTTTTGAAACTGAACTGAACCTAAATGACCTTGAGAAGCTAACAACTGGAGACGAGATAAGGATGGATGACCAAGACAAGCATGCCATAGATTAGGTGTGGCAGTGGTAGCAGCTGCAGAAATAACTTGTGAAGGAATCTTCAAGTTATGAACCTCAAACATTCGACCAACCTTACGGCCTGTCCCAAGCACTTGACCCGTCCGGGGATCCTGCACATCCACACCATGATTAGTAAATAGAAGATCTATGCCTAATTCACAAAGTTGACCAACATAAAGCAAATTGAGGGATAACTTTGGGATATGAAAAGTGTCACTAAGGGATAAACAAGGAGAAGAGATTGTTCCTTTATGACTAACAGGCATAGGAGTTCCATTAGCAGTGTAAATGGTGATAGGGTGTTCTAAGGGTGCCTTATCAGAAAATTGGGATTCATCAGGAGTCATATGGTTACAACATGCAGTATCAAAAAACCAAGGTTGTTTACCTGAGGTGACAGAAAGGGCAGTGGAAGTTCGGGATAAAACCTGTTGAACTATTGCCTCAATATCAGCCGTAGTAGGTGAGGAAGCTAAAGATGGACCTGTAGGAACCGATGAATCTGAAGGACATATAGCAGCTGCCCGAGGAAGAGAAGCTTTATTCTGCTCTTGCATAAATTTCTGTAGTTTGCGACAAACTGAGATGTCATGGCCTTTGGCACGGCAAAACTCACAGCGAGTACCTTTGGAAGACTGAGAGGTAGGACGCCCAGAGTTTATTCGTGGAGGAGCAGTGAATGCAGCATGGGAGGCTGTGGAGATGGTGTAGCCAATACATGATCAGATGATGACCTATGATGAGTAGGCCGACGGTTTTCTTCAAAAATGAGCTCCTTGACTGCAGCATCAAGAGAAAAAGTAGGAGACCGGCTAAGCAGAGAAGCCCTAGTAGGCTCAAAATCCTCACGTAAACCCATCATGAAATGCATAAATTTACGACGATCCCGATATTTGACAAAAAACTCAATGTCTTTGGAACAAACTAGTGGAGGATCTGCAGCAGAGAGTTGTTCCCACATAGTAGAAGTCTGAGAATAAAATTCAGAAATAGACTGACCTGGCTTTTGTCTCATTTGATAAAGTTTTGATTCAATGTGGAACTCCAAGCTTGAATCATTAGTGCAATTATAGCGATCAGCCAGAAATTTCCCAGCAGCCTCAGCAGTCTCAAGACGAGGAAGAAGATTATGAATGGAAGGGATAGAGGTATTGATAAACCAAGACAAGATCTTACTTTGAATACTCTCCCATTCCTCTAGGCGTTCTTCATAATCATCCACTGTAACAACAGTCTTGGAGGTATCTTAAGTAGTTGTGGCTTTCGACTGAGGTTTTGGTATTGGCTTAGGAATTGAACCAGTCACATATCTCCATAGTTTACGACCCTTGAGAAAGACAGTCATATTCTGAGACCATGCATGATAGCTAGTAGGCTCATCTAACATAATGGTGATAGGACGTATGATATCTCGGTCACTTTGTTGAGCCATAATGAAGAAAATGACCAAAAAGTGAAATTTAGAGACCTCAACTGAAGAAACGGAGCTCAAAATCGGAATCTATGCGAAAAACTGAGCAAGATAGGCCTTGTTGAAAAATTTTGACTTTGGTCAAAGTCAAAGTCAACGGTCAACAGTAGTGGCCAACGGTCAAAGTCAACGGCTGACGTGTGCTGACGTAGCGGATGACGTGGATGCTGACGTGTGCAGGATGACGTCAGCCTAGGGCTGACGTGGACAGACGCGGATGTTGTCTGGCGCGTGGAAGCGCGTGAGGCGCGTGTAGGAGAATGGCCGGCGCGTGG
This sequence comes from Lithocarpus polystachyus, assembly GCA_033629205.1. Classification (NCBI taxonomy): domain Eukaryota; kingdom Viridiplantae; phylum Streptophyta; class Magnoliopsida; order Fagales; family Fagaceae; genus Lithocarpus; species Lithocarpus polystachyus. The sequence goes on from CM066166.1 coordinate 1,962,694, forward strand.
TAGCGCGTGCGCAATGCTGGAGGCGCGTGGCAGCGCATGGAGCGCGTGTTCGGCAGTCAGGAGCTTCAGGCAGTGCATGTGGGCGCGTGTGAAGTCTTTTTTGGCTTTTCTTTGTTGGGTTTTGCTCGGGATTGACTGTTCTATCACTTTGTGGCTTTGCTTTGGCAGTTGGCTGAACAGAATGGTGAGATTCGAGAGTTGCAGGGATTGTGGGCGTGACGGCGGTGACTCGCTTCTGACAGTGACTACTGGATGAAGGCGAGGGCAGCGGAAGAACGCCGGAGATGTCCATAGGGACCAGAAAGTCAGAGGAATGGCTCTGATGCCATGTTAAATGTATAAAGTGTGAGAGAAAGACTGAAAGTCTGTATATTGATATATATAACAATGTATAATAGAGAGCCTTATATAGACTAGGTATGTGTGCAGTACAAGCAATAAGAGTAAACTACAAGTACAATATACTGGGCCAAGCCCAATGGGCTAATCTAGTCTAAACTATACACTAACAGTTCAAACTTGAAATTTGAAATTAAATTACAAGGTCGGTTAAGTATTAAATAAATTTGTTCTTCTTTTTAAAATCTTTTTTCCTCTCTTTTATGACTCAAAACAAAAGTCTTTGTCGCTTTTAATTTGTAGCAGTTCCGTTGGTTTTCTGTGACAACAGTTTGGAGAAGTGGAGAAAACAATGGTAATATTCTCTATTATCATATTTTCTTTGAATCTGCATCTGATTATGATACCTTTGTATTGTTAAAAGATTTGCTGCTTATGCATGCTGTAATTTTTGTAATTTTTATTAAAACTTTTTCTTTTTTAATCACCCAAAAATAATGATTGTTAGGTTCTAAGAATTAGGAACTAATGTATTAGAACTTCAATTTGTAATGTTGGCAAACCATGATCAAAACAATGTTTAGTCTTGTGTTAGACTTGCTCAAAGTATGGCTGTTGGAATCGAATTTTATGCAAAATTCACTATGCACTTTCTGCCTGACTCGATCGATTGAAAATTAGACTCGATCGATCGAAAGTCGTGCAGATTGTTTTTCTGCAGAATTTTCCAACTCAGCCCTAGTCCATTTAATGTATAGGGTTTTATGTTTTGCCCTAAGTATATAAGGGAAAACCCTAGCCACGTTTTTAGAGTTCTGTTTTGCTGTGTTTGTGAATCTCATTGTGAGATCTAGAGGTGTTTGCCTTCACATACACTTAGGGTTTCCAAACTCAAGACTTATGTCAAGAGCTTGGTAAATCAAACAGTTGCAGAATCAAAGATCTTAAAGGAATACAAGCAGGTGCGCTTGTGGATTGCTGAAGAATTCAAGAAAGAAGGAGTCCATGGATCTCGGAGCTATCTTGGGGTCGTGGTAGTAAGTTTCCTACACTTGGGTAGCAATAGGATGTTAGTGGTCTAAGTCTTATTGTGTAAATTTTAATTCTTTCATAGTGGATTCAGTTTTACCTTGAGGATAGCTAGGTTAAATCCTCCCCAGGTTTTTTACCGGTTTAGTTTTCCTAGGTCATCAGATCTTTGTGTTCTTTAATTTCCGCTGCTTTTCTGTTTTTGATTATTTGTGTTAACCTAGTTCTGCTTAAATTACCTAAGTTAATCACTTGGCTAATTCTTTAGGTTAATCTGTTTGGGTTTAAGGGGTCTAAATGAACTGACAATGATAACTATTACATCTCACATGGGATGGTAATTACAAATCTGATAAATTTTCAAATTTTTTTTTTTGGCTTTTGTAAGTGTGATGAGGCTTTTTTTTTTTTTTTTTTTTTTTCCCTAGTGTCATAATTTTTTTTATTATTTTTTTTAATTTTGGATAAGTTTGTTTTGAAGACATGAATTAGTAGGAGAGTGTCTTATTTTGTAGATATTTTAAATGGAGTTGGAGACATATTTTTACTAGGATGTCCTCAAATTTTTTCCATTAAACTTAGATTTAGGATATTTATGAATTACATAAAAGTCTCTCTAAAAGGGTGAATCCTTTTATCTATAGTATAGATAAAGTGTATGATGCAATTTTTTTTTTAATTAAAAAAAATTGATATAGCTTGAAGAAGTTGTAAGGATAACTTAGAGTAAAGTTGCTCAATAGTTGGGGAGAGAAAATTTGAATTTTGATTGTCTTTGTTAGAAACATCATGATCAAAAAGTGCCAAAAAAACTATAAGACTCTTAACAACTTAAAATAAATAGGATAAAGTTATATATAAAGTTACTTCTTTCTTTCTTTTGCTTATTTTTTATAGTTTGAGAAAACTTGATTAAGTTATTATACCTCTATGCAAAATCTTCTGTCACATTGCTTGAATTTACGACTAGTTTGAATTTAATTCATGAGGAAACTAATATATATGTATTGTTTTTAAGTTTTACAAATTTTTTTTAACAAGCAAGGTGGCTTGTGTTTGTGTACATCCAAGGAAAGAAGGAGACCATGGATTCAAAGCTTGCACGTGGTCGTGTCAGTAAGTTACAACTGGAGGTAACAATAGATTTAGGATTAAATCTGGTTGTAAAAACTTCAATTCTCTTATAGTAGATTTACTTTACTTTGAGGATAGTTATGTCAAATCCTCTCTAGGTTTTTACTTTGAAATGGTTCGTTTCATTGATTTTCCTGGGTCATCATATCGTAGTGTTATTATTTTTCCGCATTTGTACATGATATGATATATGCTTGTTTAACCTAAATCTGAATAATAAACCTAAGTAATCACTTGGTTAATTAGTTAGGTTAAACAATATGGTTTAAGGGGTCTAAACAAACAAACATTATGTACAAAGCCAAATATTCTTTTAGAAAACTATATTCATTTTTATTGTGAAGCCTAATTTTAACAATTTACATTATAGAAAATGCTCATGTTGCAATTGCAGTAAAAATAGAATATTAAATACAAAGAACAATCACTCTATATACGATTTTGGCAGGTTGTTGATGTAAATTCCTGTCAAGAATTAGACGCAATTAAGAAAGAAATGACGATGAATGAAAAATAAAATGCATGTTTTGGAAAATATGTGTACACACACAAACTGGTAAAAAAAAATAATTTAATATGCAGAAACAAAAGGAGTAATCATACTTAAAGAATAATCTTTGTCTCTTAAATATTTTGTTGATTTAGGAAAGATTTTTCTCTCTAAATGATTTTGCTAACACAAAAAGACAGAGAAAAACCTTAAAAATCAAAATTTTAAAAATGTTGTCATTTGTTGAATAACTTGAAGTAAATAATATATATCTATATATTACTAAAAGCTGAAGCGTGACATTTGTTGCTGCTAAGTTCCTATTGCGTCACCTCATCTTCACGTCATTCGCTACATAATTATTATTTATTCCTATTTTTTTAACAAAAAATATATAAATAGATTATTGGCTTTACATATTCATCTTTGTTGGCTTTAACATCTATATATATATTTTTTTGATTTTCAATTTTCCTATAATTTTTTTTACATTTACTTATTTTTTAAATATTTACACTTTCTTCAACCATTCTTCTTTCCTTATTTTTTCATTTCCCCACTACTCTCTACTTTAATATTGCTATTCATCTTTCCCTTCATCTTCTTTTATTTGTCTCTTCTTATCTCTTTTCTTTTACTATAAATTTGTCACTCTTTTCCATTTTTTGTATAGTTTTCTCTCACAAAAAGGTTCTCTCTCTCTCTCTCAATGTTTTGGTGGATTTTTGTGTTTTTAAGAACTCTAATTTAGGTTGATACGACTTAGTTTTGTATTTTAAGTTATTATTATTATTATTTTGCTCTTTGATTGTTAAATTTTATCTGATTACATTATAAAAAATTAAAGATAGTAGATAAAAATAAAATAGTATTTTATTACATACCATAATTTGGATAATTTAGTATTTATTGTTATATCTTTTAAATTTTCTTATTTTTTTCTTCTTTTCTATTTTACTTAATATTGAAATTCAACCACATCTTCCTTATCATTAAATTATTATATTTTCTCTCTCTTTTTGTTTTAAAAAATAAAAAATGTAATTTTTTATTGTGCTCATCAAATTTTACTATTTTTTTTTTAACATTTACACTTTCTCTAACATTTCTCCTTCTCTTTACCTTTTCATCTCCCCAAACATTCTACCTTGATATCACTCTTCCTCTTTCCTTTTATCTTCCTTTATTTTGTTTCTTTTTATTATCATCCTTTTAGTATAAATTTGTCATTCACATTTCCTTTCTTTACATAATTTTCTCTTACAAAAAAAATGGTTATTTCCCACTCTTTCTCCCTCAGTTTTTTGGTGGATTTTTATTTTTATTTTTCTTGCATCTCTATTTTAGCTTGATAAAGTTTTGTATTCTTTAGAACTCTATTTTGGTTGATGGGATTTAATTTTGTGTTTTATGTTTTTATGTTTTATTTTTTTATGACTTTGATTGTTAAATATTATCATATTGCATTATAAATAATTAAAAAATAGTATATAAGAATGTACTGTTATTATATTGTATAGAATTATTTGGATAAGTTAGTGTTTATTGTTATGTATTTTATTTTTATTTTTTTTCTCATATCATTTTATTTAATATTTAAATTCAGCCACATCCTCGATAAAAAAAAAAATTTGACATACCACTAACATAACTACGTCTATAACTATTTAAGTCATCCATGATATCTATTTCTTATTAATAACCATAAAATTTACAACTAGTAAGGAAACATACAAAGTAATAAAGAATAAATGAAGGAAGAAAAAAAAGAAATGAAATCAAACATCAATTAATAACTGTTATTTGGAAAATAAAAAAGGTGGTAAAGAGGAGTAAGAAATAAAATAGAGATGGCTATATAGAAGATATTAAAAACTTTATAATGCAATAAAATCAACAATTAAATATAATAATACAAAATTTAAACTTAAAACTAATCAAACTCTAACTAGGAAAATTATATATATATATATATATAATCATAATTTTTTTTTCGAGAATACTAAGTATTTTTTAACACACGCACACACATGAGGGAGATGTGAGAAGGCCTTTTAAAGAAATTTACAGTGCTGTATATTCAAAAGCGCCTTATAATTATAATCTTTATACACCATGACTTTAAAAAAATTATTGAATAGTTCTACCTCTCATTTAATGTCTATTTTATACAAATCATCAACCAATAAATATATGATAATGGTAAAAAATGTTATAGATAAGATTATGAAAAATATGATAAAACTATTTAAAAAAAAAAAAACTCTTTATAAAGTTTAGGGGTTAAAATCGTATTTTATCTAAAAAATTATCATGAGCAACGCGCGGGTCTGCGACTAGTAATAATAATAATAATAACCATTTTACCACTATTCTAACAAGAATAATACTAGAGATACAATCTATTTTACAAAAAAATTTACAAACTGTTGATGTGATGAGTGATTATTGGTAAATAAAAAAATGATGTTAATGGTGAGTCTAGATGAAAACCAGTAAGAAGTTGACTACAACATCAGTTTGTAAAAATGTTGTAAAATAGTTTATGTAAGAAGTATTACTTTTCTAACACTACTTTCTTCCTGACTGTGATGAGATTCTGATATTATTAAACAATTAAGGATATTGGTTTGATTGGTGAGTTTACAAAGAAACCTTGGCTTCACAACCCCCACGTAACTCAGATTAATTAACTAACCAAACAGACAGTTGGAGTTTAGTGTTCTGTCAAACAAACAAAAGGTTTGGTGTCCAAAACCAAACCAAACCTTTGTGAACTACTAGCATTAATTAAACTCAAAAGTACTAAACCACAACAATAGTCAACCTTTTTCATTGATTTTCCATGCAAGATGGGCAAGGAGATGGCCTAACAACAGGAAAGCTCGTAAGGGCAAAGTATATGCCAAAAAAGTGAAAATACCAATCACCAACCTTTTTTTTTTGAGAAACCACCAATCACCAACCTTGCATCATACACAACCCTTTAGACATATTCCATCTTGCTATATAAACCCCGAGCATGGTCATTGTTTCTATCATCAAAACCAAAGAGAATTCCTTGCTTTCCCAATCTCAAAACCTTGTAAAACATTTATTTTTCTATCATGGCATCTAACAAGTTTTTCATCTTGGCTTTCTTTGTGATTTTCAACGTATTATCAAGCATCAATCTCAGCTTAGCAGCTCGCAATCTCTTACAAACCACTACACCCTCTATACCAACCGTGCCAGTGGTGCCTACTTTGCCAAAACCAACACCATTGCCACCTTTGCCTACACTGCCATTGCCAACCACTATGCCATCACTGCCCAACTTGCCCACCATCCCATCAATCCCACAGTTTAACTTTCCTCAAATTCCAAACATTCCCTCACTCCCAACCATTCCGACTACAATTCCTTCCATCCCATTCTTCTCACCACCACCATCTGCTACCAGTACTACTAGCCCTTGAATTATGTTTTATCTCATGCCAACCAGTATACAGAACAGTCACACATTCAATGGCATGGAATTATCGGGGGCGCTTATTTTCTGTTTAGTTTTCTATGGATAATTTATGTTGTATGTTTATCTAAAGTATTGTTTTTTATTGCTTTAAAAGTTGTGTGCGAGCTGTTTCAGTTCTTGCATTGCTAGATTTCATTGTATGGAAATTACTTGGTGTTTTTACAGACGTATTTCTATGTAATTTTACTTTCATTTACTGTGTCTCTTACTTATTAATATTATTTTTCCTTTGTCCTTGGGCCATTTATGTTGAAGCTCAAGTTTTAAGAAATACATTTTTGTAGCTAAAGACTCTGACTTACAGGGTTAATCATCCAGTAGTATGGAAAAAATTATAGTAAAAATAATGGAATTGCTATTCAACAATACTAAAAGAAATCAAATGAGCATTGGCAATGGCACATACTTAATAACAAACGCTATTAATATATTGAAGTCACGTGATGATTTTATAATAAGAAGAGCGCGTTGATAATAATTTATATAGCCACATAATGCATGAAAAAACAGAGCCAAAGAATTTCAATTTGGAGGGCTGACTTAAGATATTGATACACCAATTAAAAAAAAAAAACAAATACATACAGTAGCAATAATTTTTAACGATAACTTGTCATCTTTATAAAGTTTCATGTATAAAAATATATAATATTTAATTTGCTATAGATATGAACAAAAAAAATCACAATTATTTCATTGTCTTTTTTATTATTTATTTTTTTAATCTTTCTTGTTTTTCCAATACTATTATTGGAACATTAAATTGAACTCCTATGTTCTGCTATTTCTTTAAGTGTTATAATGTGTGGGGACTATTTTTGCCAGTCCTCGGCAAGGCCATGGGCGTAGTGCCGAGGAGGCTCATGTTGCCGGTCCTCGGCAAGGCCATGGGCGCAATACCGAGGAGGCTCAGATGTCCCACATCGAAGAAAGCTTCCCCCACTCTCAACATTATAAGCTGTGAAGCGAAGGAAGTAGTGTACCATCGTATTCTCGTATTCGATGGCGCAGTGCCGAGGAGGCTCATGTTGCCAGTCCTCGGCAAGGCCATGGGCGCAGTACCTAGGAGGCTCAGATGTCCCACATCGAAGAGAGCTTCCCCCACTCTCAACCTTATAAGCTGTGAAGCGAAGGAAGTAGTGTACCATCGTATTCTCGTATTCGAATACGAGAATACGATGGTACACTACTTCCTTCGCTTCACAGCTTATAATGTTGAGAGTGGGGGAAGCTCTCTTCGATGTGGGACATCTGAGCCTCCTCGGTACTACGCCCATGGCCTTGCCGAGGACCGGCAACATGAGCCTCCTCGGCACTGCGCCCATGGCCTTGCCGAGGACCGGTAAAAATAGTCCCCACATAATGAATTTGATATCTTGAGTTTTTGAATCAAACATTTAAAAACATTTGAAAAAACGTAACACAGAAAAATATATTTACAATTCCATATATTATACAATTGTAAATCCAACTTATTTCTTATAAATCCAACTGATCGAGGACTTGAATGGCCATTGAAGTCCTCGATCAGTTACCAATGATTACAAGTTAAAAGGAGTAAAAGAAATTTTTTATTTATTAAAAAATCGCTAATTAGATTTAATCAAGAAGAACTAATTCACTAGCTAGATCTAGACAAGATAGGAAAAAGCTAAAAAGGAGAAGTACGGTTCTAGCATTATTCTTATTTTTTTCCCAAAACTATTTTTTAGGAGTAATAAACTTTATTTGTTTGAGGGAGCCATTTGACAACCATACCGTTGATATAGTCTTTTTATTTTCTACTAATAACAATTTACCACCTTAGTAGGTATGAAACTTTTTGTAAGAAGTATTGATTTTATAGAACCATTGAGCTAATCAATTGCTTTGTCTATGTGCTTGTCACCTGACTATTAATTGGGCACACTAATAAATTTTTGGTACTAAATTGACTCAAATAAAAGTTTAGGGGGATATAAAGGTCACTATATCAAAGTTCAAGGGATGATAGGACATTTTTCCTTGGAACCACACATCATGACTATTAGATAAGTCATATTACATCTCTAAGCACTCGTGAATTATCATTTAACTTGCTTCATAAGAGAATGAAGAAATTTTCCTCCAAACAAGTTTGAAGAACAATTATGTTCTTTATAAAAAGGAAAGTGTATGTGATCAAATAAGTTAGGTCCACCAAATTTGGATTCGATCCAATTGGGTAAAGATTAAATGAAGTTCGGGTTGGAAACTTATCAAATTAAAACAAAGTCACGACACTTTAACATTTACGCAGACTTTGATGGGTCAAATCAACCAAAAATGACCCAAATTTTTTTTCGAATAATAATAATAATAATAAGTAAATAATTAAACATGAACATTTTTTTTTGTCTCTCTTTTAATACAAAAAAGAGAACAAAGAAAAAAAAAGAGTTTGGCAATAAATTCTTAAGTTTTCAATCCAAAGATCCAATTTAATAATTTCATAAAAGAATGAATAAAAAATCAAATTCTCCATTACCAAATATAAACCTCAGGTGCACCTACTGTTTTTTTTTTTTTTTTTTTTTTTTTTTTTTTGAGGGACTCAGGTGCACCTATTGTAATATGTGAAAGATGGTCAACAAAATAATAACAAGCATTTTAAATTTTATCCAGAAATACATAATAAATTAATTAAAATTTTACAAGTGAATGAGAAATATATATAGATAATGAAAAATAAATACGTAGAATGTATATATATAAATGATGTTGTAGCATATTGGGGGTGCATTTTGTTACCCCAAGCCCTTTTTCGGTTGTGGATTGAAGTATGCATGAGACACTTCCAAAATTGTTTAGAGGCGCCAGTTAAAACCGTTTTATTTTTATTATTAATTTTTATTTTTTTCCCTTTTTATTTCCTCGAAGAATTTTTTTTTTTACTAATACGGAGGTGGTGGTGGTGGTCTATTAGAGTTTAAATTAGGAGTGTTAGAGTTTAACTGAAATTGTATAATCTGTTATAAATTATAATACCAAAAAGTCGATCAACACAAAACAAATAATAGAAACTCGAAAAGCAAAACACACTTCGTTCCTCGATCATTGAAAAAATTAGGTTCTTCCATGGTTCAAACTTGAAATTTGAAATTAAATTCCAAGGTCGGTTAAGTATTAAATAAATTTGTTCTTTTTAAAATCTTTTTTCCTCTCTTTTATGACTCAAAGCAAAAGTCTTTTCGCTTTTAATTTGTAGCAGTTCCGTTGGTTTTCTGTGACAACAGTTTGGACTTTGGAGAAGCGGAGAAAACAATGGTAATATTCTCTATTATCATATTTTCTTTGAATCTGCATCTGATTCTGATACCTTTGTATTGTTAAAAGATTTGCTGCTTATGCATGCTGTGATTTTTGTAATTTTTATTAAAACATTTTCTTTTTTAATCACCCAAAAATAATGATAACTATTACATCTCACATGGGATGGTAATTACAAATCTGATAAATTTTCAATTTTTTTTTTTTTTTTTTGGCTTTTGTAAGTGTGATGAGGCATTTTTTTTTTCCCTAGTTTCATAATTTTTATTATTATTTTTTTTAATTTTGGATAAGTTTGTTTTGAAGACATGAATTGGTAGGAGAGTGTCTTATTTTGTAAGCATTTTAAATGGAGTTGGAGATATATTTTTACTAGGATGTCCTCAAATTTTTTCCATTAAAATTAGATTTAGGATATTTCTGAATCACATAAAAGTCTCCTCTAAAAGGGTGAATCCTTTTATCTATAGTATAGATAAAGTGTATGATGCAATTTTTTTTTAATTAAAAAAATTGATATAGCTTGAATAAGTTGTAAGGATAACTTAGAGTAAAGTTACTCAATAGTTGGGGAGAGAAAATTTGAATTTTGATTGTCTTTATTAGAAACATCATGATCAAAAAGTGCCAAAAAAACTATAAGACTCTTAACAACTTAAAATAAATAGGATAAAGTTATGAAGGTTACTTCTTTCTTTCTTTTGTTTATTTTTTATAGTTTGAGAAAACTTGATTAAGTTATTATACCTCTATGCAAAATCTTCTGTTACATTGCTTGAATTTACGACTAGTTTGAATTTAATTCATGAGGAAACTAATATATATGTATTGTTTTTAAGTTTTACAAATTTTTTTTAACAACTAATAAATTTTATTATTTTGAAAAATTACCTAAACATCAACAATTTCGTTGAGGTAACGGAAAAATTGCCATTAAATTTCATAGCAGTGGAGTTAATTCCGTACCGTACCAGTCGGTACGGCCAGAATTTATCGTACCGGCAGGTGAACCGGTACAGAAACACCTATGATTCGTACTGCTTAAAATACCGGTCCTTACCGGACTATACCGGACGTACTGCTGAATACTGGACATCTCGGCCGGAAAATGAAAACCGGGCGGTACTAAAAACTTGAAGAAAATGAAAAAAGTTAGCAGTAGAAAGCTCACAATGCCGTCCTCACTGTTGTTTTCCCATGTTGTCAGCCACTCCCCCAGCCTCCTTCTTCTTCAGTTTTGGCCGGACTGGACCTCTCTTCTTGTGCCTTCTGTTTTAGTTGCGTGTGCGTGTGGCTCTCTTCTTCAGTTTTGGCCGGACTGACCTCTCTTCTTGTGCCTTTCGTTTTACTAGTGTGTGTGGGGCTCTTGTTTAATGTTTTGTGTGAGTTTTAGTTGTGTGTGTGGCTCTTGTTTAATTGGTTTGTGTGAGTTCTGACACCCCACGTGAACTCTAATGAGTTCAAATTCCAAACATACTTTTTTTTTTTTTTTTTTTCAAACATGCTTGACTTTTGGGCTGGCTGCCAATCTAATAATTTATTTTTAATAATTAATATCACCTTTTTATCTTTTTATTATTATTACAATCTTGTATGTTAGGTTATATTAATGGGTTGATATTTGAGCAAGAAATAATCATATTAAAAATAAGTAATTAATTTAGAGAAATATATTATTATAAATTTTAGGATTCTTATATAGATTTATAAATAATTCTAAATAAATAATAAGTATGTCTATATACATACATATATATATATATATATATATAATAACGATAAACCTGAAATGGTATACCGGTATTGATCGGTACCCAAAATATATCGTATCACTGGTCAAACTAGTACAACTTTCGATATGGTATTGACTTCCTTGTTTCACAGTAGGTTTCCCATTTTTTGCTTCTGAAAATAGTCAAAATACGCTGCGTTTGTTGAGGTCAGCGGAGATTTCCAATGTATATGTTGGTTGCCTTCGTGAATTAAACGTGTTAAATAAATAAATGAAACTTATAGTACTAGTCGGAAAGGATAAGGACGACTACTTTTCTACATATCAATTTAATATTAATTTTCTATTAGCTAGTGTATGATTCTTGCACTATATTAACAAACTTCATATTTGTTATCTTACATAACCTCTTGCATATATATATATATATATATATTTCTTTGGCAAATATATCTTACATATTAAATTTGAGTAAAATCAGAAATTCAATCCTTATTCTTATTAGAAAATAAATGTTCAAAATATAAATCACTTGGAGAAATTTAAATATCTTCAGGTTTTGTAGAATCATTAGAAAGAAGGATTAGTAATAACAAAAAAGTCATAAAACCAAGATGTTCATTAATGTTCTCTTGTTGTGCTAAAAAATCAAATAAGTTCACTCCTAATTAAAGAAAATCCACAAAGCTTAAGAATTTTTTTTTTTTTAATATTCACTTGTAAAGACGAATTGAGTCTTTTTTTTTTTTTAAAGAAGCAAAATAATTTTTGAAGTCATAACTTTGTGCTTTGAGGCAATTAAAAAAAAAGAATTATTTCACATAAAATTTCAAGATATGCAAATAAGAAAAAAAAAAAAAAAGAAACTAAAAATTCATGAAAAAAAAGGTATATATATGTGTGTGTGTGTGTGTGTGTGTGAAGCTTCTACCTGGAAACTTGAACTTCGATCCTTGTCTCTCACACTTCATAAGTACTTATATTTGTGAAGTGACTATTGCACCAAGGATGTGCAGTGGTTTAAAAAAAAAAGGCATATATATATATATATATGTTTTGTATATGTAAACTTATGTATTATATTATAATTTATGTGCATATATGTATATATGTATCTATATAACGCAAAGGAAAAAAAAAAAAAAAACTTATATAAATGATAGCTAGTGTTACAAGACTTTGACCGAAGCCTTTGACAACAAATACAGCTCACGAGTCCCATCAAAAAAAAAAAAAAAAAAGTACAGCTCACGAGGGGAAAGCTTTCTGTATTTGCCTTCTTATAAAAAAGAAGAAACAGAATGTTATCAGAGTTCTTTTACAGAAACACTTATAAGTTTATCCTAACCCGTAGTCCTAATTCCTAAATTCACACACAGAAAAGATACGTATGGATAAAAGCCAAGCAAGCAAGCAAACAATAAAAGCCTAAAAAGCCTAAACCTCCATATGGATCATATCATTATCGTTGTTGTTGTTGTTTTAGCCTCTGAAAGTTGTGGGTTCTGCCTCGGCCATAATCTGATTATCGCTTTGTTTGGAAACAGAAAAAAGCACAAGGATAAAGTTTCATCAACTGGGTATGACCTCGTTTTAACTTTCTTTCTTCTCAATCTTAGTCTCGTATTATTCTTTCTCATAATATTACACACTATTGTGTCACATTTAATGTATATATAATATATGTTTTTGGGCTGTATATGGGTGTGTACATGTGAAGATTGATATTGGAAGGTTTATTGTGCAGTGACAAAGCGCTTGGGAGTAACGAGGTTTCGGTGGTCTATCATGGGTTCAGAGTCATCTGAGAGCTGCTTGCAAAGTTTCAGGCTCTATGAGACTTTTTCGGTAAATATATTTTATAGAGAAACAAGCAATTTCGATCTGTCTCTATATGTTTTGTGTGTGTTTTTCTTTAGTTTATATGTTATGATTATAGTTTTTGTTTTTTTTTTTTTTTTCACTGTATTTTCTTGGTTGCTTTCTTTTTGGTCAGCTTATATAAAGATCAATTTGGGCAGTGGCGAGCCAGAATTTCAATTTAGGGGGGGAAAGATTTAAAGACGATTTTTAAAAAGACAAAAACAAAAACAATTGAATATAGGAACTTGATTTTTAAAAAGACAAAAACAAAAACAATTGTATATAGGAACTTGATTTAAAGACGAATTTAAGACCCACCGTCAATTGAAAATTTATGAAATAAAAAAGAAAAGAAAGTTGGGATAAACTTTCCATGAATAGTAGTGACATGCTTAAATCTGGGACTTAATAAAAGTTTCTTTTAAAAACCATAATGATGTAGCAATAGTCAATGCTGTCTAACATTTTTACTTTTTCTTTTTTAGAGCTATTTTGGGGACTGCATTTTGTTTTTTTCTTTTTATCAGAGTGGACAAACAGGTTAAGCATTTAATTTAATAGAGTTTTGCTTACTTCCGCAGGATGGCACTTATGAACCTATTTTGGGTGAAGTCAGGGGGGGCAAGTGTCCCCCTCGACCCCCTTGACTCCTCCCCTGAATTTGGGTTTGTTTCGTGTTGATTATATATAGTTTTTTTTTCCTGTATTTTCTTGGTTGCTTTCTTTTTGGTCAGCTTCTTTATACATACGATAAAGATTAAGTTTTGAATTTGGGGTTTGTTTCGTGTTGATTATGATATATATAATCATTATAATTGAGTTTCCAGATTGAACGTGATGCGCATATGTTTAGACTTTGTCTTTTGAGAGGGGATTACGTGTAGACTAATATTAAAACAATTTTTTGACTCCTGAACATTACAAATTTTGATATGATCTCCGTCTAAAGCTGATCTTGTTGTTAAATGATCAGCGTAAACAATTAAGGAAAGACCAAATTGTTTGCCTTGAATTTCTTTTTTATTTTTTACTAAATATGTTTTATTTATTTTTTAGTTTGACATTTAAAGAATGGAGAGTATGGTTTTGCATGTGATTATTTGAGATTCTCTTTATTGCATTTATATTCATTGAATTAGCTAATGTAAATGCATATATTAATTATCTATAGATGTGTATGGGTTATTTATATTAAAATAATTTATATGATTATTTTTATAAATTTTACAAAAAAAAAAATATTTGGAATAATAATATTTTTTTTACTGTAAAAATAAAAATAAAAAATAAAAGCCATCAAAATTAAAATTTTCTAAACTAAAATTTACTTAACCATTTAGATATCTTAACTTCTTATAGTGAAATGTAATACACACACACACACATTTATTTTCTTATATTAATATATTTAAAGATGAATTAAATATTTACTTATAATGAAATTTGATGTTATTTTCATAAGATTGAAATGAGAAATAATTGATTGGAAACATGATATTTCTACTTAAATTTAGTTACTTTTGCAACAATCGAAACAAAGTCTATTAAAAGAAAAAATAATAATAACACACAATCAAGAATGTAACAAAATAATTGAAGGATATTTGAAATTTTATTTTATCAAAACAATATTTGCATTCTTGATCTTGAGTAGGCATTAAACATGCATGCTTATGCATGTAAGTCACTATATCATGTAATTTTTGAATTTTTAAACTCATATAATGTGATCGAATCACTGCCCTACTCTTATTATCTTTCAATTTCGTCTATAAAATAGAGTATTAAATATTACAATTTTTTATAAGAAAATTTATTGAAATATTGGAAAAAACTAATAACACTTAGAGGTTGTGATCAAAAAATAAGAAGGATTGGCTACACTTTCTAACCTTGAAGAAAGGTTCGCAAGGGCCCCAGTCACATATATTTCTTAGATATGTTTATAGTTATTTTGAATTTTATTTTCTTCCCCTACTTTTTAATTTATCTTTCTTAAGTTTAGACATCGAATTCTAAAATTTTAGATAGTCATCTATTCTTGTAAGTAAGAATATGTTTCAAAAAAGGATATAATTTGATGCAAAATGTAGGTTACATTGTAATATCTATAATATTAGACTTCATTTGGTACTTATTTTCATTGCTTTATTTTTGTTTAAAGAATAAAAAAGATGAAAAGTATAATTATACTAAAAAAAAAAGAGGTTTTAAGAAACTATATATATGTGTGTGTGTGTGTGTATAAGTAAAGAAGCTAAATAAAACCCCTCAAAAAACAAATCAAACAATTACATAGGTAAAATTCTTTCTAATTAACATGCAAAATTTGCCATTCCAATAAAATGTTTTAAACAATATTGTCTTAATTAACATGTAAAATTTCATTTCATCACATAGATTAAGATGTTTTCTAACATAATTTCTATAATAATATATATAAAACTGAAGATGTTTGACTTTTAATTGACATCATAATATTTTGTTACTTAAGTTTTTAAACAATATTTTTTTAAACAATATTGTCTTAAATAAAACCATAGGAATAAAAATAAACTTATAATGATTTGCTACTCAAACAATTGGTAGGCACGTTCGAATTTGTAATCATGTAGATTTTGTTTTGATATAAATTGAAATTCCTATTTCTCAAAAAAACCTAATATTAACCCAAACCAAAATTCAATCAAACCTCTATAAGAGGGATTTGTGATGGGAAATTTAAAAAGCACAACACCAAAACACATATTAAAATTAAATGAAAAAACCATCAACTTATAAATGATATCAAATTTATACAAAATAAGATGGGGAGAAGAAGAGTCAAAATATAGAAAGCGAAAAAGATGAAGGAAGTTTAACATTTAAGTAAAAAGTAGTAGGGAGATAGAGAGGTAAAGAGGGAAGGAAAAAAATTGGAGAAAATGTAATAGTAGAAGTGGACTAATAAAGAGAAGAAGAATTTATTTATTTAATTGTTTATAGGGAGAAGAAAAGTTTAAAAAGAGAAAAAAAAAAAGTTAAAAAAAAAAAAATGTGGTACAATGATGGAGTGGCAACATTTATTGCATACATTAATATTTATATATGTTTTGAAAAAATTATGGAAAGAAGATGATTATATGGTTGCTGACGTGGTTTAACATAAACGTAACAATAATAAATATTATGCTTCAACTTTTAAATATATATAAATATAGATTACATATGACTTTTATTTGCAACAGAATTATTATATCATAGGAAGAGACAAGAAGAAGACCTTTTGGAAGGTGTTAAAGATTGACAGGTTGGAGAGTTCTGAACTAAAAATTTATGAAGATTCTACAACATATAGAGAAGATGAGTGTGCTGACCTGTTAAAAAGGCTAGATGAAGGGAATAAAAAAACAGGTGGACTTAAATTAGTCACAGCTTGTTATGGAATCGTTGGTATGTTATATGTGCAAGATTATACCACCATGCAATCATACAAAAATGTATATATATATATATATATATTAATTATCTTTTGGCCATGTGTTTTCTTTCAGGGTTTGTCAAATTTCTGGAGCCTTATTACATGCTGCTTATAACAAAAAGAAGGAAGATTGGCGAAATTTGTGGTCTTGCAATATATGCTATTACAAAAAGTGAAATGATTCCAATTTCAAATCCTACCGTGCGGACCTCAATGTCTTATTCTAAGAATGAAAACAGGTAATACTTTACAATAAAGTACCTTTCAAATTCATTGCCTATTTTGATAGTAATAGTTTGTCATAGATAGATCTAATAATGCATCTTCTATATTTGACATAATTGAAGTTATATTGTTTTGTTTTACTTTTTTTCTCCATATTTGACATAGGTACCAGAAGCTTCTTTGCACAGTGGACCTTACAAAGGACTTCTTTTTCAGCTACTCATACCATGTTATGCGTAGTCTTCAAAAGAATTTATGTGAATATAAGACTGGGCAATGCATTTATAATAAAAAGTGTGTTTGGAATGCATTCTTAACAAGTGAAATTCGGAATACTCTCAAGAATACTCTGTGGACAGTTGCTTTAGTTCATGGATTCTTTAAACAGGTATGGGATAAGGAACTTCTGAAAGATACTGAAATTGAACAATCATATAGATTTTTTTTTGTCTTTGCATGCTACACTAATCCTGCTATTAAAAATCCAACTGCTAGACTAAACTTTGTGCAAAATTTGAGTTCTTTTGGTAACTTTTTGCCAACTAGACTAATATTTTCATTATCAAAATCAATACCTTTGATTGCTTTTAAGTAGGCAATGAGTTGCCTTTTCTTTCATCTTTTACTAGGGGCTACTCGGTTGGTATACCTTATTTGAAAATGGGGATACTCGAAGAAGCTATACAAAGAAAAAGTGATTTTTTTTTTTTGAAAAAGGAAGTTTTGAAAACGCATTACCAAAGGGGTAGGTGTTCGTTTATGTAGTGAGTATATGTAATCCATTTATGAATATCTATTTGAAATAAGAATAATTCAATAGGAACATCACCAACCAAAAAAAAAGGTAATCTTTTTAGTAAGTTAAAACAACTTAGGTATCATCCATAATCTGATGATTTATGCATGTCTGGTGTTTCCCAAATATCTCCAACTTTATTTAATAGAAGAAATGAAAAGTTTGAATGATATTGATGATTTGAAGTTTTGTTATCCAGGTCAAACTTTCTATATCTGGCAGAGAATTTACATTAACCCTTATTGCTAGACGTTCTCGTCTTTATGCTGGAACCAGGTATGGAGATGACTGCAACATACTTTCTAACTTAGTTAAATAATTAAACCTAGCTACATCCTTTTGTTGTACATTTGATATGCCTAAGTTTCTATCACTTTATTTTTCTATCTTCTGATGCAGATATTTGAAACGTGGTGTAAATAAGAGGGGTAGAGTAGCTAATGATGTCGAGACAGAACAGATTGTGTCTGAAGATGCTGCTGAAGGTCGCACAATGCGAATAAGTTCTGTTGTGCAATATCGAGGTTCAGTTCCCCTGATTTGGTCTCAGAATATTTCAGGATTTCGTAAATTCAAACCTGAATTTTCTTGTATGACTCAAGCACAACCAATTTTTACATTCTCATTTCTCATTGATAACTTTTCATTTATTCAACTGACTTTTCTTTTTGTTTACAGTAGCACCAGAACAACATAACTACGAAGCCACAAAACTTCATTTTGAAAATCTTGCCAAAAGATATGGAAAGCCAATAATTATATTGAGTTTACTGAAGGTATGCCTTTCTATTACCTTTCTATATTTAATGAGGAGACTAGATTGAGTTTACTGAAGGTATGCCTTTCTATTACCTTTCTATATTTAATGAGGAGACTAGAGGCTAAGTCGGGACTATTATTCTTTGGAATGACAAGACAATATAGTTGAAACTAGTTCAAATTTGATAATGGTTCAAAAAATTGAAAATATAACTCAAGTAAATAAAGAAAATGTAAAGAGCATTCAGTTCATTGTATATATCTCTTATTGATACAAGCAAAGGTTTAAATGAGCATTTTCAAAAATTGGTCAAGTTTGTCTAAATGATTAAAAATTTTCCTCTTCAAATTGAGCTAAATTTGGCAGTCCTTAGACTTGCAGAAGAAAAAAAAAAAAAAAAAACATAAGAGGTGGAAAAATGTGTCCTGCAAAGTAGAATCTTGGCACAACAATGAAGGATTTTAAAATGTCAGAATCAAAAGATACTATCTTTGTATCTATAAAAAAGAAAAAAAAATGCTATCTTTGTCTGTGCTCATTGCTATAACCTTTTGCTTATCTAAAATTATAATGTTTGTCATCACCTCTTTTTTGTCTTTCATTCTTTACCATCTACTGTGAGCTGTAAATATTAGTCTACCATTTCCCAAAATATTTATAAGTAAATTTTTAAAAGACTCCTTTAGATGCCATTAAGCAATAGTGATGATAATGTGGGCAGATTTTGATTTGACTTTCATAACTCACTTCATTTAAGATTTGTAGCCTATTTGGGGGCATAGATCATCTAAAATTGGAACTTTATGTAGACTTAATAGTCAATATACTTGTAGCAAAAGTAATTGTGGATCTGCTCCCTAATTTTATTCTCATTTTCTTCTCATTTGATCACAATTGTTTATTAACAGACACGTGGAAAGAAGCGTGCTGAAAAAAATCTAAGTGCAGCATATGCAAAAGCTATTACATCCATCATTGAAAATTTACCAGAAAAAAATCACCTAAGGTTTTGTCGTTGGGATTTAAATACACACATGTACCACAGAAGGTACTCTACCTTTCCCTTATAGATTTCCTATTATTTAAAGTATGATTGTCATTAATATAAAGCATGATTGACATGAATCTTTTGCTGCAGCGCTATACAAGAATTGAAACAGCTAGGAGAATTTTTTGCTGATACATTGGACTTGACTGGCATCTTCTACTGTCATGTACCACAAAAGTTGTATTTGGAGGGATTTTTAAACTTATCCTACTTTGAGTAAGCCTAATACATATTGGATGCTATTTGTTTGAAATAGTATCTCATGTCATTTATTTTCTTGTGCATGGTATGGATATGAATTTTCAGAGTTGTAACATTAACATTCCTGTTTGTCTATTCACTTGACATGTTTTTCCAGACCAACTTAGTTGTAGCTTGTAACTTGTTAAATCCTCATAACATTACCATGGAATGAAAATTGAATATTCCAGTTTGTCCTATTTTCATATATATATATATATATATATAAATATATATATTACAGGGTTGTTCTCATGCTCTTATTTCCTGATTTGGCGTTTCTTCACCAAGCCATTGCTTTATAATTTGCAAGTGGTGATTGCCAACACATAATTTACTGTATGTACACACACACACACACACACACACACATATATATATATATATATATATATATGTATGTATGCTTACAAGTAAATGATGTTGGATCAGCTTATAAAAAGCTACTTAGACTCTTCGGAGCCTTCATGGAATGATTTTCTATTGCTTAGGCTTTAAGATACTTGCAATTAGTTCGAATTTTTGACAGTTTCCTTTTGCTGCAGTGAGAATAATGGTCAATTCTATCTAGAAAATCTCAATGCACATGAGGATGCTGATAACCTAGAAACAAAAGTTGGTGATGGTGTTGTTAGTGGAGATGTATATAGAAAATATGGTGTCAAATCTACAATGTCTCAGAAAGGGGTTTTAAGGACCAACTGCTTGGACTGCTTAGATCGCACAAACATTGCCCAATATATGTATGGGCTAGTTGCCCTTGGACGTCAACTGCATGCTTTGGGATTTATAGAATCCCCAAATGTTGATTTGGAAAATCCTTTGGCAGAGGATTTAATGAAAGTTTATGAGGCTATGGGTGACACACTTGCACTACAATATGGTGGTTCCCCAGCACACAATAAGGTAATCCTTCTAAATTTTGGTGTACTTATAATATCTAAAATTTATTAGATGTGAATGGAAATGAAAATTCTTATGTGTTTGCTATCCAAAATGATTGTCACCTAGGATTGACTTCCCAGAAGGAATTTTAGGGTCTTAGAGTACTCGGATAGTTTTGTGCAGTGAGGAGAGAATACACTTTTGCTCCTTGTGAAAATTTGGAGCTGAGACTTTAAATCATATAGTTGTATCCCTCTCCAAGGTCTTTTGAGATCTTAAATTGACCATGAATGGTCCAAAGCTCTAAGCAATCAATTTTTTCATCACCTTACTTAGCAGGTTCAATACCCATAGCCAGGGCAAAACTGGATTAAATTCTAAATATATTGTATTTAGAAATTAAATATAATCCTAATGCACCTTTTTCTCATTATAACCTTGCTGACCAGCTGGCCCCAACTAGATACATTTGTTGTGACATTATGTCATTTAATTCTTATCTTCCCTTTTTTTTTTTTCCTAAGCTTTGACGCATGTTTCAGATTCTTGATTAAATTTCAACTCTCCCAGCCGTTCACAATTTTGCATTGGTGATGCTAAATAGATATTTGCTGAGATCAGAGGTCAGTGGAGACCAGCAGCCGGTTACCAAGATCTTATGAAAACTGTACAAAGATTTTACAGCAATGCCTTCTCAGATTTTGAGAGACAAGATGCAATTAATGTGTGAGTCAATTACTTAATAATAATTGATGCACTATGGAAGATTCATAAATCCTGCAAAATGTATCATGCAAATACTAAGTGCATCAACCAAGACAGTTGGAAGAAATCTAATCAATTATATGACTTGAAATTTGTGTAGGTTCTTGGGCTATTTTCGTCCACAACTGGGTAAGCTATCTCTGTGGGAATTGGATTCAGGCCAGCGTTTCAATGTTGGGAGGTAAGATTTTGATAAACATGTTAGACACAGATTGTTGTGCTGCCTACATTTTGTCTTGTCTAATTCAATTCAACTTCTGTAATGATTAATGAAGTAAGTTAGGTATTCTTTTAACTCACAATAATCTGTAGGTAATTGTATTTTCTTCCATATTTTTCAGGTTAGACTTCGGTTATGAGACAATTTTAAGAATTAGTTTCCAACACAGGAAGAACTAAGAATATTAAAATGTTTTAGGAAAACTTGGGAAATGTTTACATTGCTGATTTTCTTTGAACACTTTGGAAAGCATATTTACTATGGCATTTACCTTATAGTTATCCTTTAGCCTTTTGTATAGCTTTTAAACGTTTCTGAGAAGTACCTTTTCGTCCATATGTTATCATCAAGGCTTTCCATTATTGTTCAGTGCTCCATATGCATGGTGTTGAAGTTTCTTGTCAATATTCAGTTTGAATTTCTAGTTTTTGTATTAAGTGAGCGTTTGGGAAGTGTGTTTTGCGCTTCCTATGTTCACGTTTTTTTTTTTTTTAAAGTAGTGCTTGGTGCACTGTTCATTGGACCAAGGCACATGAACAGTAATAGAAGTGAATAGTAATTTTTAAAAAAAATATTATTTTCAGTTTTTAGTTTTCAATTTTCAGCAAAAAAAGCGGTATCCAAATAGACCTTAAGTTCAAGTGTTCTTAACTTCTTCCTATTTTACTGATGCGGGAAGCGCAAAGAACTTTATTTTTAGTCCCGTTTGATTTTTTGATATCAATTATATTTTTTTTTGGCCAATTGGATTTTATTTTAGGTCTCAATAGCTTAATTAGATTATTAGTATTTTATTTAATTTTCTAGAGTAAAGGATATATTTGTAATTTAATAATTGAGAATTTCCAAGGCATTTAGAATTAGGATTTTCTAAGTCAACTAGAATTTGGGCTTAGTATATATAAGCATAGTACTTAACTCCTATGGAGACATTTTACAGTTTTATTTTTGAATACATTTCCGGTTGAACTTATCTAATGATCACTCTGACCAACCCTAGGTGTTGACTCCTATATGTTCTCTCTCTCTCTCTAACTCCTAGGTTATCTATCATTTATTTTTCTGTTTTTCAATTTCATTGTTGCATCTTTTTAGTTTTGTCTTGCGTTACACTGCTCTCGTCATCTGGTTCCATTTCCCTCTTTCTATATTTCTCTTTCAGCTAGATCAACATTTCCTAAAAGATTAGGTCATCTCAACTAACCAAATATCATTAAAAGAAAATAAGAAATTTTAAAGTAGCTACAATAAAGTATAGACATGCATAAACGCATGCAAAGATACACAAAACTTTAAACACAATTTTCTTTCCATGAAGCCCAAGTTTTCAACTCTCTTGCTTTTGAACAGCTAATAAGATTTTTCAATCTTCTCTATGAATATAAAAAATAAGTCACCTCGCATCTCTGATATCCACTTGAGAAATATTTAGACAAAGCTGCTATTAACAAAGTTTATGTGAATGTGAGGAGGGGAAATTAATTGATTATACAATTTCAAAATCCTTCTAATTTGTTAATAGTTTTTTTTTTCAAGAACTTGTTAGGTTTTAATCTTGGCTAATTCCTATGAAAAGATTAAGACTAAAAACGTATTGAAATTAGTTGTACTTGAGTTAGATTAGAACTCTGTAAGAGTTAATTGAAGAAATTTGAAATTAGAGAATTTCGCTCAAGCAAAACATTAATTCAGATAGAAACTTTGTGAGAACTTCACTTGATGTGCACTTGAGTGAAATTGTCATCATTTACAATCCAAGTTTGAATAGAAGATGTATTCTTGCTCAGTGTTTACCCTACTTCATGCATCTATATTGATATCGACACATCTGAT
Source organism: Lithocarpus polystachyus (assembly GCA_033629205.1). Taxonomy (NCBI): domain Eukaryota; kingdom Viridiplantae; phylum Streptophyta; class Magnoliopsida; order Fagales; family Fagaceae; genus Lithocarpus; species Lithocarpus polystachyus. The sequence goes on from CM066166.1 coordinate 1,986,315, forward strand.
ATAGCCAAATGTTTGGGAGTTCCTCTATTCAATCCTTTCAAATCACTTGATGCACGAATTTTTGAAAGGAGAATGGCTGCCATACCAGAGCATTATAGAGAAAACTTGATCCTATCTTTCCCTTGAGCCAAACTGAAAATGAATTAGATTTAACACTCATTTTGTGATCTGAAGAGTGTGAGATTAGCTTGAAACAGTAGAGATTTTTATATAGTGAGTTCATTGCAGCAAATCTTTGAAGAGTTCATTGGAGTCGTAGAGGTTTTATTTCTATAAAAGGATTCCAAAGGTTTTAGGTCTAGCGTGGTAAGAAGGCAAGCGAGGGGTTTGCAAAGGCTACATTAAATAGGATTGGATCGTAGACTATTGTAACTAATTTTTTTTATGAGTAAGTTTGTTATCATAACTATTTCTACAACTCTGCCACAATTTGTTCATGTGTTGACTTGTGATTGGTGGAATTGTGGAGTCACTAATTTTTCTCACCACTTACAAGTTGCCACATAGGCAAATTGTGGTCAAAGTTGTGAAAATTGTTGTGGCAGTAGACTTACTATTTTTTATAGTGGATTTTTTGATAAAATTGGATCCCTGAATTGGTTTTTCCCAGTGAAGAGGTTCTTCTCTAGGTTTCCAAGTGTACTTTTACTGCTTTATTGTTATTGCTTTAGATTTGATATTTGATTTTTATGATTGATATATTTGCTTCTCTAGGTTTCCAAGTGTACTTTTACCGCTTTATTGTTATTGCTTTAGATTTGATATTTGATTTTTATGATTGATATATTTGCTTATGTATGATATCTATGATAATCTTGAGTATTAAACAACAATTCCATTGCTTAGGTAAGTAGAAGTCTATATAGAATTTTCAGAACTTGTAGTGAAACTTTTCATATTTGCAGGTCATTTACTAAAAGGTCATTTTCGGATAGTGATATTCACTCTAGGGGTGACTCAACTATGACGAGCACAGATTTAATACATAATCAGCCTTTGTCTAAAGAACTGCAAGGAGGCAGCATGAGTGTTCCAGATATCCCAACTCAGCCTTTGTCTGATGAAGCACAAGGAGATGACACAAGTATATTAGAGTGCATGCCAGAGGTCGTCTCAACTAGCATCAGGTTAAACCTTTTTTTTTTTTGGTGGACTGATCTTCAGCCTGATAGTTAAAAGTGAATATAATATAATAGATGTTGGTTTTCTTTGACCTACTCAATGTCTGATAGGCAACTTATGCAAGTGGACCAAAGTCTCAGAAGTGATGACAATCATAACGATGAACATAGGGATGTATCTAACCACTCAAGTTTATTTGATATGGACTGGCATTCTTCATCTGGAAATTCTTTTGTTGAAGCAAATGACAGGTTATTATCAATTTATCTATTACAACTTTTAGTATGAATGTGGAAAGCAAATTGCTCGCACTATACCGTTAATTTTTTTTTTAAATTTATTTTATTGTCTTCCAAGTGGGACTCTGTTTAACATTTGCATTTAACTGCAATGTCTTCTGTCTGAACACTGCATTTTGTGTTTACACACAGGTGCCCTGAGTGTAAGGATACGATAGATCAAATGAAGGTATGCATATTACTATCTCATTGCTGACTATGTTTTATAATGAAAAAAAAAAAAAAAAAATTAGCCTTAAACTATGTAGCCAAACAGCCTCCTTTTCAAATTATGTGGCAAAATAACTCTGTTTTGGAACTTAATATTGCTAATGTCGAGTTCTGCCTAGAAGTTCTATGCGTATTTTGCCATTTAAAATGTTTTGAAAATTTTACATAGAACTCAACATTAGGAACATCGAGTTTCACTTAAAAATATGCATAAAACTTGATATTGCTAATATCAAGTTTTAGGAAGAACTTGGTATCAAAAAAATTGAACTCAAAAACAAGGATATTCTGCTACATAGTTTGAAAAGGGAGCTGTGAGCTATTTAACTACATAGTTAAAAAATTAAGGCTAAATAGTCATTTTCTACTTAATAATGACGTATCTTGTCTGACAGAAATTCAAAAATTATGTTATGCTAATCCACAGAAAATACAATAGATGAGTTAGTGACACCATTCCACTGACCTGTAAAGACTATATGAGAAAATCTATTCCAGGCATTTCTATCTTTGACTCTATTGGATAAAACTTAAACTGCTATTATGATCAAGCTTTCAACAAATATTCAAGCATATTTAAGCACACCACTTTATTCTTGTTGTTCACGACTAGTAGCATAGGATGGTTGCAATTTCTGCATCTAGCAATGCAGCAAGTCAGTCGGGCCATAACAATTTGTCTCTCTCCCCAGTAGACATCGAAGTCTATGTTTAGTTTTTCAAGCTTCTTTGAAACATGGCCCTGAACTTATTACATGGACAAAATTGTCATCATCATTTGTCTTCTTTCAATGCAAGTGAAATTTTGACAAAGTTATCATGTTGCTTTGCTTTTTTCTGGTTGCTGTAATTAGAGAAGAAAAAAAAAAAAATGCTTACTTCTTTTTCTACTCTTTTAGGGAAAATTTCTTGGTGAATATGGTATGAGCTTTTTGAACTGGGTTTTTCATGGGGAGGCACTGTTCCACGGAAGTTGACAAAAGTTATTTAAATATAACACTAGAGCATTGGATGTAGCTTTTGACAGAAACAAGAAGGTTAGAGAGAAATTGAAAGTTGAAGACTATTGGCATTCAATACATTCTTCCATTCCTATAATTTCAATAGGGACATGATATAGGAAATACGAGTGTGCTGATTCTTTGATTCTCACATAGGCTTTGAATTGACACTGTAAATTTACTATAACATAATTATTAAGGTTTTGGCCCATTTTTTTTAGTTTTGCTCTTGCTTTGGCATGTCAATGTTTTGGAATTGAGGTCAACTAAATTTTCACTTTTTTTTTTTTTTTCCCATTATTTTGTGGGTGTATTCATTTAAAGGAGAATTTAGAAATTTAGCCAGGCCTTTGGTTTTTTCTCTTACTAGTCTTTTGGTTCTTCCAAGTTTATGATGATTACTTAACCTTTGTGCTCCCCTTTTTCTTTTTTGTTTTTCTTAATCATGATTATGAGTAATTCATGAAACTGGGACTCTGTAACTTGTAAGTTTGTCAATCTTTTAGTTTCTCCTCAATTTTTCTCTTGCCAACCTTTTCTTTTTGTCAATTTAAGGCAATTCCTTGTTCTTTTTCTTATATCTTCGTTTGTATCATTCCTTTTGTCTCATCTTCTCTTTCCTTATTTCCAAACTCAAATGAAATCAAGCCACAGATAATGCTCAAATCATAGATGACAGTCTTTTTCAAATGATGATTGATATCTTGAGATAATCATCGGCTATCATTCATATGACAAATCTAGACACACTATGCAACCACTCCCGATAACAATGAACAGGTTCACAAAGTTAAATTAGGTAGACAGGGCAAATATTGAACAGTATCTTATTCTTGAAGAATGTATGTCGCTCTCTAAGTGTTCCCTGCCATCAGTTTAGTACTATTATATGTAACCCCCTACAATATTGATGTTTTAATGTATTTTACCCTGCAACCAATTTTCTATGTCAATGCTTGACCCCTTACCTTTTTTTGTTTCTTAGTCCTACAACTAATGACAAATGCAAGAAGATCCCTTAATCTAATGGAGCAAGCCTTAGAAGAGCAAGGCATACCGTATATAACTCTTTAGCTTGATGCTAGAATGCCCATAAAATAGCAAGCTTGACGAAGGAGCATATATAACCAGAAACTATCTCAATATTTTATTTTTGATTTTCATTGGATAATTTTATATATGGATATTTTTATTTATTTAGTTTTAGTTATAATAGGGATTGAATTGCATATCCTTAGATAATGATTAGTTTAGTATTTGGATTAGTTTAGATTCGTTTTAGGATGTTCGAATTCTAATCAAATTCAAATACTAATTTTTTTTTGAACTGAATTCAAATACTAATTTAAACTAATCAAAATACTAAACTAATCATTATCTAAGGACATGCAATTCAATCCCTCTCATAACTCAAACCTATATATATATATATATATATATATATATTTTTTTTTTGAGATTATTTTAACCTATGACGTCCGCTCTTGATTATAATTCTTTAACATCAGACCAAGACACTAATTGGTTTTCAACAATTAGAGATTTTACCAATTAAGCTAACTAAAACTCACCTATCATACTCAAACTAAATAAATTAAAATATTAAAATCTAAAATTATCCAATAAAAATAAAAAATAAAATACTGAGATAGTTCTAGTTATACTCCTACATCAAAGCTTCCGTTAGTTCTCTAGGTTCCTTTCAAAATACTTGCCAATTTCCCCCCTTATCTAGATAGAATACTATATATTTTGATAAATATATCAAATATATTTTGACTAGAACCCACATATCATACTCAAACTAAATAAATAAAAATATTAAAATCTAAAATTATCCAATAAAAATAAAAAATAAAATACTGAGATAGTTCTAGTTATACTCCTACATCAAAGCTTCCGTTAGTTCTCTAGGTTCCTTTCAAAATACTTGCCAATTTTCCCCCCTCTCTAGATAGAATACTATATATTTTGATAAATATATCAAATATATTTTGACAAGTTGTGAGTTGTTAGGTATCCAAAAGTAATTCGCTATGTAAATATAGACAAATCATTTTATATATATATATATATAAAAGTCTTGATTTGATGATAAAGAGAGATATGGAGCATTTTTTGAGAATTATTAATCTCATCTTTTAATTACTGTTATGTTGTCACTCTTTTACGAAAGAGAGATATAATGCATAAAAAATGAGTTTATGGATTGAATATTAAATTATATCCGTTTGGCATGGAAATTGGCAAGCATGTTGAAAACATATAGAACATATAATCCAACGATTAGTTTTGTAAATTATGAATTCAATAATAAGTAATTGGGTGGCGCGCGCATACACGCACACACACACATATTCATTTAACCTTCCACTAAGAAAATATTTCAATGAATTATATCATTTTTATTATTTATTTATATTAACAATAAATAATTATATTTTCTTAGAATTTATAATTTTGATAAACATTTTAGGCAGCCACACTTAGCGATGTACATATATATCTTTCAAAACCCAAAAAAACCCCCCCAAAAATAAATAATGGTATTATGCATCATAAATGGATTGCCAATGTGTAAATGCCAAGTATGTAAATTAATGTTTTGGCAAGCATGTTGAAAATATATAGAACATGTAATCCAATGATTGGTTTTTTAAATTATGAATTCAATAATAAGTTATTGGGTGGTAAACATATATATATATATATATATATATATTCATTTAACCTTCCACTAAGAAAATATTTCAATAAATTATATCATTTATTTATTTATATTAACAATAAATAATTATATTTTCTTAGAATTTATAATTTTGATAAACATTTTAGGCAGCCACACTTAGCGATGTGCATATATATATATATATATATATATATATATATATCTTTCAAAACTCAAAAAAAAAAAAAACCCCAAAAATAAATAATGGTATTATGCATCATAAATCGATTGCCAATGTGTAAATGCCAAGTATGTAAATTAATGTTTTGGCTGATCAACTTATGTCGTCCACTCTTGATGATAACTCTTTATCATCAAATCAAGACACCAATCGATTTTTTGTGTAGGCAAAGATTGAACCCCATATCTCTTATTCAACCATTAGAGACTTTACCAGTTGAACTAACAACAACTCACTTGTCCAGTATATATAATTTCAACTTCCCAACTAAAAATTTTGACCAACATATTTTATTCCAAGCTACAATCTATTGCCATGTGGTGCATTCCTTGAAATGAAAATAGAATAGTATTCTTCATATAACCTTCCACCTCAACAAAAATTTGTATCAATTATTTAATTTTTTAAAGTACTTTTTCTATTTAACTAAAAATATTAGTGTATTCTTTTATGTCAAAATGTTGATTTAATGTCATGTGTTTAATGAGGTAGATGTAGTCATTTTTAAGAATTAATTTTTTATAGGTGATGTGTAATAGTTATTAATATATAAAGGGAACATATTTCTTTTTTTCTTTTTTTCTCACAATAAGTTGGGATGGAGGATTTAAATTCGGGTTCTTTTAGACAACACTCTTAAGACATAAAAGTTTTGGTAATTTATATGGTTATTTTTAAAAAGGTTTATATTAGAATATAATTGATTTTGAATATGATATTCTTACTTAAGTTTTAGTTGCTTTAGCTATAATTGAAAGAAAAACCTACAAAAATTGGGGTGGACCCATGGGGTGTTAGTTACCCTAGACTGTTTGGTACCTAAATTTTTGCTTTAATATAATTTTCTATTCACCAAAAAAAAAAAAAAAAAAAAACCAACAAAACACATAAACATATTTAATAATACACGCAATAAAAAAATATAAAACATAAATATGTGGTTAAGTTACTCAAAAATAATTATATATATTTGAGTTCGTGAAATTTTCATTTCTCTAATATAAAAGGTTTATCTATTAAGAATTTCATAGAGAAGGTTACCCATATTTTTTGATAATATGAAAAATTCTCTTTCAACTTGAACAAAAATGGTGAACAAGTGAACAAGAATAAGACAGCGTTGTTCTTTAGTAAATCCACATTGGAGAATGTATGTCTTGCTATCAAAGGAAGTTTGGGATTGCAAGAAATAACATAATATGAAAAGTACCTTGGATTACCATCTCTGATTGGAAGGGGGAAAAAAGAGAGTTTTAATTACATCAAAGAAGGAATATAGAGAAAATTACAAGGTTGTGAAGGGAAGTTATTATCACAAGCTGGTGGTGAAGCTTTGATAAAATCAAATATCTAAGTCATTCCAACTTTCATTATGGGATGCTTCAAATTATCCATTGGCTTGTGCAATGATATTAGGAAATTTTGGTGGGTACATTGTGGAGATAGTAGGAAGATTCATTGGCTTCGGTGGGATGAATTGACAAAATCCAAATTTGTGGGGGGAATTGGTTTCCCAGATTTGGCGATATTTAATGATTCTTTATTGGCAAAAAACACTTGGAGATTGTTACACAACAAGAATTCACTCTTTTACAAAGTATTTAAAGCACGCTTTATGGAGGCTAAAGACTCAAGGTTGGGATCGTATGCATGGTGAAATATTCTTAAAGGAAGGGATGTTATTCAAAAAGGTGCTCACTGGCGGATTGGGAATGGAAAAAAATGTAAAAACATGACAGCATCAGTGGCTTAACAGGGCGCACTCTCCATTAGTTTGTTCTCCCATGATTGCATCCTTGGAAAATGACTACAATCATATATTATGATATTCATTGACTGTCTCTTATCGTAAACGCAAAATTTTCCGACTAAATCATAATGATATGATGATTGACGGCGAAAGAAGCAATCCATAGAAAGATTTGGCGCCACTCACTAAATTCCGAAAGGCGTGGTCCAGGAGAAGGAGATGCCAGCAATAGTGCACTACTTGAGATCGTGGAGGTCAGAATGCTTGGCCTCCTGCGCCAAGTCGAGCCTTCGCCCTGGAAGGGAAGCCTCTACGACATGTCGCTTCTCTCCTCCCCTTTCGTCATAAGGCGTGGAATTAGACCATTTCGCACGTAGGAGATCAAGACAAAGCCCCAGGGCTATGGAGAAAGATGTAGATCAATCGCCCTAGATAGACAACTATATGGAGGGTCTCTACAAGTCTTTATATTCCTGGGCTTATGAGAATGAGTTCATAAAGCTTGAAGGGGACTGAAGGGAAGCCAGAAATCAAACCAAAAACAAAATAAATTCCCCTGCCATGAGCATAAAATCCATTATAAATAATATCTAAATCAATTGTTATCTTTTGAGAAAAACACTTTTGCAATCATTCTCAAAAGCCCATGCATTAATATCCCCTCTTTTTAAAAATTCTTAAAAGACTTAATCAGGTTGTAGAGAATTTAATTCTATGATAGTTCATAAAACATGTGTTACACAAATATTAAATCATAAAATATAAAGCATCCTTAACAAAGTCAAAAATCCCTGAAACTCAAATCTAAAACTAAGCTGTTCATTTCCCAACAGAAAATTGATAATACTTAAAAAAAAATCTAACTCAAAATCCTTAATGCAAAGAGCATTTAAGTAAAAAAGCTGGCAAACTTCCTTTATTCCCAGCCAGTAGCAGTAGGAGCACCATCGATAACAGTAGAAGCCATTGGTGGTGGTGGAGCAACATCCCATTCAACTGTAGGAGGAGCTGTAGTAGTACAACAAAAGGGTTTAGAAATATATTTAAAAACATGTCAGCAGCTCTAAAAGGACAGAATGACATCCATCATATACTTTTTAGAAGTAAACACAAACTATCAGCTTTGTAAGAAAAGCAACAAAACACTAACACAAAATAGGGGAGGGGAATTTAAGCCCAAACCCAAGTTATCATCCATGAGAGAATATGTATAAACAATGCCAATAAATCACAAGGCTCTTGGAAAATATGTATAAACAATCACATTATATATGCACAAAAATAATAGCTCAAGTCCATGCAAATAAAATTAGATAGACAACGTCAACAAGATAATATCTTCCATTTTAACAAGCTAATGTATAAGGAAGTAATTTAGTTCTACCTGCTTCAGAGCCCCAGGTACCAGCAACTACTGGTGGTGGAACTTCAGTGCTCCACTGGGTATCGGCACCTTGAACAGGCCATTGGTCAGCAGTGAGGGGAGCAGCAGAATACTCAATTCCATAATCTCCAATCGCAGCTGGTTCTTCTTCTTCTTGTTGCTTAGCCTCCTCTGGCTCCCGATAGAAGAATAGATCCACCTAAACATACAAAGAATGTCCCATTTTAATTTGGCAATCTAGCTTTCCAACAAAAGGCCACCAAACAAAGCATTCTAGTTTCTACATACCATCACTTCCCATTTAGAACCAGCACGAATAGTACCACGCATCTGCAGAACCATCCTTGCCAAAAGCCAGAAGAGACATCCTATGCTATGCTTCCCCTTGTTGTTAGCAGGGATCCCAATATCAACATACCGCATTGGTGAATCAGTATCACAAAAAGCAATGGTTGGGATATTTCCAAGAGCAGCTTCCTTAATGGGCTGCAGTCAACTTTTAGTAGTGAGTAAACATCGGTACAAACAAGAAGCAGCAAAAGCAAAAATAATACAGGAACATCAATATAAATATAATCCTTAAATTTTAATAACATTCATAGTTCTCAACAGCATGGGCATCATGTTAATTGCGAACGGCAGTAATCACCTGGTGATCAGTCCTTGGATCGGTAAGGATGAGAAGACGGGGCTCACTGAATGATGTTTGTAGCTGATTGGTGAAGGTACCAGGGGTGTGCCTTCCAGCAATAGCATGGGCTCCTGTGTACTGAGCAAACTTCAGAACTGCTCTCTGGCCATAAGGCCTTGCAGACTGTACAATGATATCCTGAGGATTCTCAATGGCAACAATTACCCGGGCTGCCAACTGAAGCTTCTCCCAAGTCTTTCCCAGGTTGATAATGTAAATGCCTAAAGTCAAGACAAAAAAAATCAAGTATTAGAAAATGTATATTGGTAATCAATACATACACATACAATAGCAATTTGCACATGCAATATCAAACAAACACATTTTGTGTGTATATATACACACACAGACAGGAAAATGAAACTCTTTTTATAGCATTTGTATTTTTGATTTACTTTCTCAGTACACCACACAATTAAGAACCACATTTTCAAACCCAAATTTCAAAAAATTTCAATTGAATCAACACAATCTGCTTTTGGGAGTTACAAAAAAAAAAAGAAGATAAAAAAAAGAGAAATATGGAAGCTACAAGAATAAACTAGCCTTAAAACCTTAAATCTTAAACATTCTATTTACAGATGAAATACAAAACAATATAATCAAAAATGTAAAATTTCACTCTCATTCTGAGATTGATTGAAAACAGACACTATACACAAAAGATTGAAACAAGCATCCAGGCCGATCCTAGGGTATCTTCATTTTTGCATAAATAAATCTCAAAATCATTACACAAATTATGTTGTCTCCGAAGTCCAAATCCAATAAGATCAATTATACAAAGACACAACAGACAAACTGGCCAAGATTTGGAATCAATTGTATAAATAAGTCTTCACCAACTGACCACAATGCATAAAAATCTTCACCAAGACAATTACGTTCATTAATCTTAATAATCATCAACGTACAAACAAATAAACATACATCAAGAAATAACAATAAGATCTCTAAAAAATAGCCAAAACCCAGAAACAAAAACTCACAAAGTCATAAACCCCACATCCTTTTTCTTCACAAACTCTAACAAATAAGCAATACCCATTTCTCCAAAAGACACAAAAACCAAAACCCAGATCTCAAAATCCCTCCTTTCTCTCTCTCCCAAACTCACACTTTCTCACATTCCAAACATACTACTACACAACCAAAAACCACACCAACAAAAACAGAGAAAGATCTAAGAAAGTGATATAGAGGAAAAAAAAAAAAAATACCATCGTTTCTCCTCTTGAAGATGTATCGCTCCATCTGGAAATCACAGTTCTTGGTTCCCAAGTGGACATCGGAGGCCAACATCATCTGAATATCAGTCTCCTTTTGGGAGAGCTGGTGTGGTGGTGCTGCGGTGGTGTTTGCCATTTTTGCTTTGAAAAAGCTCTAAGTTTTGCAAGTTTGCCCGCCGTGCCCGAGCTTTCTGTGAATGGCAGAGGAAAACGAAAGAGGGATTCGGGTAGGGTTTTGTACTGGTAGCTTATAAATGGGGTACACTGAAACCCTAGCTTCGGCTTAATGACTCAAATGCCCCCATCCCTACTATGCAATTTACATTTTACACTTTTTATAAATATTTTATTTTATTTTTATCCATTTTCAATTAAAATAATTCATACTCCAATCCAAAGTTATTTTTCAATTAAAATAATTCATACTCCAATCCAAAATTATTGTAAAAAGAATTTCTTTTATCCTTAAATTATTTATAAAAATATTTGTTTAAAAAATTTGGGATGAAAGAAAAGCTTTTTAAGTGTGTTTAAGTACCTATAATTTACACTTTTTATAAATATTTTATTTTATTTTTATCCATTTTCAATTAAAATAATTCATTCTCCAATCCAAAGTTATTTTTCAATTAAAATAATTCATACTCCAATCCAAAATTATTGTAAAAGGAGTTTCTTTTATCCTTAAATTATTTATAAAAATATTTGTTTAAAAAATATGGGATGAAAGAAAAACTTTTTAAATGTGTTTAAGTACCTATAATTTACACTTTTTATAAATATTTTATTTTATTTTTATCCATTTTCAATTAAAATAATTCATATTCCAATCCAAAATTATTGTAAATAGTATTTTTTTTATCCTTAAATTATTTATAATAAAAATTTGTTTAAAAAATTTAGGATGGAAAAAAAAATCTTTTGTGTGTGTGTTTAGGTACCTATAATTTCCTGATTTGTATGTAGTAATTAAAAAAAAATATAGTTTCTAATAGTATACTAAATATGTTACAAAAAATTAACTTAAAAACAAAAAGCTAGTTTTGTTACCATTTTTTAAAAATATAAAGAAGACAAAAAGATCAAACTTTTAACTAAATAGAACTTTAAAGTTTAAAAGCGAAAAATTAAATTGATAATGATTTTAGGGTTAAAAATAATATTTTATTTTAAAATAAAATAAAACCATAATTTAGGGGAAAATATGTCATAAAATTCACTTCTTTATGCCCAAGCATTTACATCATTTTATACCAAAAAAATTATTTATTTTAGTATAAATTTTTATTTTATTTTATATAATCACTTTTTAAAACATTTCAAATTTAATTATCTATTTTACACTATATTATATTAAAATAAAAATTTTCATTAATTGTTTTAATTTTTTTTTTCATATACAACAATTATTGTTTGTTCTTTTTTATTATTATCGAGATATGTAAATAATGAATAAAAAATTAAATACAAAGTAAATAATATTAATATATGTTTAGTATTTACATAATTAATGTAGTAACTTTATAAATTTACATATTTATTTGTACAATATTAAGCCTTAAATCTATAAAATTTGATACATTTTTCTATTTTTCATTGTACGTAAATGATTCATTAGACCCGAGCCCATAGTAAGTTAGTAACTGTGTGTTGGCGAATATCCAATAGGGCCAACAGTCCATTAGCACTACTATGCATCGTTCACAAAAACTTCAACTTTCTCACATCATCCCGTTTGAAAACCCTCACTGAACTACAAAGTACAAACTACAAACCTTAAACCCTGTCTCCCTTCCCTCTCTCTCTAAGTTAACTTTCACATATGCAGCAATGGCTGGTTCATCAAAGTCCAAAAAAACTTCAAAAATCCCAGAAGACATAGACGCTATCAGATCCGACGTGGCCTCTTTTGCTTCTTCTCTTGGCCTCTCTTCCTCTCTCCCATCCTCCTCTTCTGGCTTCAACGATTCTGATTTTCTCAAAACTGGTCCTCTCAAACCAAAACCCAACAAGCCTCAAAAGAAAAACAACCAGAAGACCAACAATACCAATGAAAACAATGAGAAATTCAAGCCTAATAAGGGGTTTGATAAACCAAAACCAAATCCTAAGTATACCCAGAAGCCAAAGTTTCAGAATTTCAATCCAAATGAGAGAAACAAGAATACCCAGAAGCCAAAAGACCAAGCTTTGAACACAAATGAGAAATTCAAGCCTAAACCACCTGTACTGGCAGTTGATGACAGTGATAAGCAAAGGGGTTTTGATAAGTTCAAGAATTTACCAAAGCTGCCATTGATGAAAGCTAGTGGGTTGGGAGTGTGGCATGTGGATGCTGCTGAATTGGAAGCAAGAGTTGTTGGAGAGGGGAAGAGAGTGGAGGCAAGAAATGTGCAGCAATGGAAGAGTGTGGTGGAGAAGAAGAGGGAGCTTGGGGAGCGGTTGATGGCACAGTATGCAAAGGATTATGAGGCCTCAAGAGGGCAGAGTGGGGATATTAAGATGTTGGCGGCCACCCAGAGGTCGGGTACTGCAGCTGATAAGGTCTCAGCCTTTGCAGTTATGGTGGGAGATAATCCAATTGCCAATTTGCGGTCACTCGATGCGCTTTTAGGTAAGGTTACTTTGGAATTGAAGGTTTGACTATTTTGAATTAATAGTTTCTACATTTGATTTATGAATGTGCAGTTTGTAGATTTTAAGTTGAAATAGATTTGTTAATGACTTTACTTCTGATGCTGAAATGTGGCAATCGTATAGAAGTTGAAGCAAAAGGGTGTTTTAATGTCTAGTTTGGTTATTCTATAAAATTAATTTTTGTTTCTTGTAAATATATTTTGTATTTTCTGAAAATAGAGAATACAAAGTTTACGGTCATGGTTAAAGGAGGTTGGTTAAGCTTGTGAAAAAGAATATTGTTGAGAGGATTTCTAGGCTTGTAAAAGTTATGTGTCTTAATAATATTGTGTAGTTGTAAAGAATGTGTGAATGAGATAGACGTGGGGGTGGAAGTTGGAACATGACTTTGTCTAGTTGTTGATGATGATAAAGTTATGACTTATGAAATGTACAAGCTCCTCCTTGTAGAACTCTAATCATGTTTCTATTGATATTTATGGGACTAGGGAGAGTCAAGAGAGCAATTTTTGCATGTTTTATGCTCTTTTAGATATATTGGTATTGAGGATGGTATACACAATAGTGAATACTGGTTCAAGCAGTATTTGTACAGATATGTTGTTCTTGGATTGTTTTCCATTATAATTAGCTTTCATCTAGAACATTACTTGAAAAGCATGTGTCCTTTGTTCCATGAATTCTTTTATAAGTGAAAGTGTTGTCTATGAATGCTAGGTCTCTGCTTTTGTATGGCTTTGCTTTAGATGCTACTTCAATACTGATTCTTGGCTTGTTCACTATTATGTGCCAAAGAGAAACTACAATAATAACCACACTTTTCTGGTGTTGTATATATATTGCATTTCAATGTGGTGTAAAACTAATGATCATTCTAGAAATGAAGGTTATTTGTGTAAAATTCTATGCACTTGAGTGCTTCTTTTTGCTCAAGGGGGTTTGATGAGTAATCTATTGGGTGATTGAGTTGCTTTTAATGGATGGATCATTTGTTGTAGGAATGGTAACATCAAAAGTTGGGAAGCGTCATGCACTTACTGGTTTTGATACTCTGAAAGAACTATTTATTTCAAGGTTCTCTCTCTTGCTCTCTCTCTAATTTCATGAAATCTTATAACCTAAGAAATGACTAATCTGTGTTAGTTTCTTAATGCCCTCTCGGAGCATGAGTACTTGGTTGAGGTGTGCCTTAGGTATGTGGCCTCCGCCTGTCATAGCCACTTTAATCACTGTTTTTATAGTTTCTGATTGTATTCTATTACTTTAGAGTTTCTTCTTTTTAATTGTCAATTAATGTATGAGAACCTCCTGGTTCCTAGTTTGTCATGTGCTATTGTACATGAGTCAGGAAATTAGAAGCAGTTCCACTGTTAGTATAGAATTTCATTGGCTTCAACATTTCTGTTTGTATTATGACTCTCATCCAACAATTCTCTACTTTACATGTATGTAGATTACATGCTTAATTGCTGCACTGACTGCCCCATATTTTCCTTTTATCAGTTTACTACCTGATCGTAAGCTGAAGAGCCTCTTGCAGAGACCGGTAGATACTCTTCCCGAGACAAAGGATGGTTATTCCCTTCTACTTTTCTGGTATTGGGAGGACTGCTTAAAGCAGAGGTATGTGTTATATCTGTATCATTAAATAAACAGTACTGGTTCTACAATTATAAACATTTCTTTTTCAGGTATGAACGCTTTGTTGTTGGACTTGAGGAAGCATCAAGAGATATGTTACCTGCACTAAAAAATAAGGCTTTGAAGGTTAGTTGATTCTTTATTTTCTCTCTCTCTCTCTCTCTCTCTCTCTCCATTGAGCTTACTCATGAGCATTTATAATTCACTTTTATAGATCACTTTCTGAAATGTTTTCCTAATTATAGATCTTGATTCCTCTTTAGAGCACTTGTAATAGTTATTTGTAACTTGGAAGTATGATCTAAGTATCTTGCAGCTATTTAAGTTATTGAATAAGCTTTTTTATTTTATTTTTATACACTGTATGTTGCAGTGAGGTTTAGCTCTTAATCAGATGTTGCATATAAATGTGAATGATAAAATCAAATATATAGTGGATTAGAACATAAATAATATAAATTTGATGCTGGCCAAAGTTTTTTGTGACATCAATTTCATATTTTGCAGACAATTTATGTGCTGCTGAAGAGTAAATCAGAACAAGAACGGAGGTTGCTCTCTGCGTTAGTTAACAAAGTAAGTTCACTGTTCACATTGAATTTTGGCCTCATCTTATTGAATTATTTTGTCTAATTGAAGTTACTCCCACTTTTGAACCTGGTTTCTTGTCTGCTTCAAATTTTTGGTTACGTACAGCTGGGAGATCCTGAAAACAAGGCTGCATCCAATGCTGACTTTCACTTAGCAAACCTTTTGTCTGACCATCCAAATATGAAGGTAAGACAGTCTCTTGTGTTGTTGCTTCTAATTCTTTGCCTTATATATGACATGGGAGCTTATGTGCTTGTTACACTGGCTTGTTTTAACCAATGACCCATACAAACTGAAACTTCAAGGGTTAGAGTATAGGACATTGCATTCTATTCTGTAGGGAAAGGCTGTACCTAGGTTATAAGTCAAATCTAGCAAGATATGCCATTTTATAGATGGACAGTTTTTAATTAGGACCCCCGCGTTACACCCAACCCCCCCCCCCCCCCCCCAAAAAAAAAAAAAAAAAAAAAGAGCGGCTATGAATCCTCAACGCATTAGTTAGGGTTGGCTTACAGACTTTTCATTGCATTTGAGGTCTGATGCAGCGTGTCACTAGTTGGGGACGCTCCAATGAGTATCTGTATTGGACCCATTCATAAGAGTGACTAAATTATATGCTGGCCGTCAACCTACTGCAACCCTCCCCCTTTACCCGGGCTTGGGACCAACTGTGAACTAAACATATGACACTAAGCACAAACACAAGCATAATTAACAACACCCACCCCCCCAACCACACACACACAACAAAACAAAACAAAACAAAAAAAGGAATAGAAAACTGCTGTTTTCTGGTTTTTTGGGTGAACATAGTAACATTCAGAGGAGCTATGATGTTATCTAATTTGTGAGGTCCTCTTTACAGGCTGTGGTGATTGACGAGGTGGATTCTTTACTTTTTCGGCCGCATCTAGGATTTCGAGCAAAGTACCATTCTGTAAGTCCCTTTATATAAACTGCTGATTAATTTAATCACTGCCATGTAATTAGGAGGAAACTGCATTTAGAAAATGAATTCTCCCATATGTTTTTCTATTACTCTCCATATTTATTTCAATCTTGTACTTGGAAAAAGAATGGCTGCAGTCTTATGTATAACATCTTATGATGGAGTTTTTAAACTTGACAATCTAATGGCCACCACTTTCCTAGCACAGTGGTGAGATATTTGGAGGAGTGTTTAGCATTTTGTTGCACCATAATCATGTTTACTAGGATTAACATTTAACTGATAAAACTCATTCGATCATGCGGGATTGAAAAGTCTGGTGCATTTTTCTGTTCTTGTGTAGGCATTCATAGGTTCCCAAGGAACATATGAAATAAGAATGTATGTATAATCTGGAATCTTATCATACTTAGGATATTTCTACCTTTCTACCCTAATGCCATTTGTCTTTCTGTAAATAAATTGCCTCTGTACATTAGTTCAACTGATTCCAGTCACTTAGTTTTGAGCTTGATTCAGTGTATTATCCCGATTCTTTCTGAATTATATATTCCTGTGCAAATGCATATAGTATGATTCCATTTCGTATTTGAAATCAAATGAGCAGACGGAATGTTATTTCTTGTTTTGTGCCACTTGTTATAATGTACTGAAACTGCATTGGTGCCTATAGTGAACTGATTCTGATCACCTAGATTTTAAATATTCCATTAAACTATGTACTTCAACTTCCATAAATTACTCCAATTCTTTATACACACACACACACACACACAAACCAATTCATTTTCATTTGTTTAACCTGCAAACATTTTAAATCTGTTGTGTACATTTGCAGGTTAACTTTTTGAGCCAAATTCGTCTCAATCATAGGGGAGATGGACCAAAGGTTGCAAAACGTTTAATAGATGTATATTTTGCACTTTTCAAGGTATGAGTCCACTTCTGTTTTTACTTTTTATCATTTCTAATGATATTTTTTCTTTTACATTTAGGCTGGGTTTGGATAGCGCGGATGCGTTTTGCGTCCGCGTCTTCCACTTCTTTTTTTTTTTTTTTTTTTTTTCCCCCCCCCCCCCCCCGAACTTGAGAGTTTCAGCCCAAATGTACTGTGAGGCAACTTTTGACTTTTCAGCTCAACTCTTTACTGTTCACGGACCCACAAATACCACTTTTCAGCAACTTTTTCATTAAAAATGGGTCACACTACACTATTTACACATTAAAAAGTGTTTTTCAGTTTTCAGTTTTCAGTTTCAACGGTATCCAAACGGACTCTTAAATTAATTTTACAAATCCTCTACCTTACCAACTCAGGTTCTTTTGTCAGATATGTAGTTCAATTACTACAATATTGAGTAGTCCTTTTGAATTACTAAGAATGTTAGAAAGTCCATTGATTATAATTCACCATTTCAGGTTCTGATTACCGAGGCTGAAGCTGATAAAAAGATAGATGAAAGTGGCAAAACAGTGGATAGAAAAGCTTATGGTTCTAAGAAGGATAGCGAAGTGAAAAGTTCATCAGAAACTCACGTTGAATTGGATTCGCGGCTTTTATCTGCTCTTCTAACGGTCAGTACAAAAGTTCATTATATCTAAGTTGAGAGTTACTCTGATAGGATTTTTTGTCAGCTTCCCAATTGAGATAGCCAAACTTTCTGAAAGGCTTTTTTTCTGAATATTTTTACTTACCTGTGCTTTCACTTTCATCCTCATAGGGAGTTAATAGAGCATTTCCGTTTGTCTCAAGCAATGAGGCTGATGACATTATCGAGGTCCAAACACCAACGCTTTTTAAATTGGTTAGTGTAATGGTTGATGTCAATTAATAGTGAGAACTGGGTGAGAAGAAAACTTTGTTGGCTCTATTGTCATATGGATGTTCATATCTCATGATTGCCTTTATAATATGCTAGATGTTAATATAAACGTTTTACCTTCAGGTTCATTCAAAGAATTTCAATGTAGGAGTTCAAGCATTAATGCTTCTTGATAAGATCTCATCTAAGAATCAAATTGTTAGTGACCGGTTTTACCGTGCCTTGTATGCAAAACTCCTACTTCCAGCTGTCCTGAATTCTTCAAAGGTAAGTAAATTTGGGCTTATTTAATGTGTGCTTCCTTTTTCTGGATAATGATATATTTGAAAGGCGTAGCTCAATAATCAATTATATTTAATGTGGTTTAGTTTTGTTTGATTGCAGATACATACAATGTGAATTCCATTTCAAATAGTTCATAAGAACTTGCAAATTCCATTTCTTATTATTATTATCTTTCAACTTTTTTGGGGTTTTGTTATCTAAATTTTTGGCGTTCCATTGTCATATGATGGCATTTGAATATATAAACTAGCTTATGGTATGGAAGTAGGGTGAGGATGTTTTAATTCAAGTTCATCTCTACATGGATTTAGATATTTTTGTTCTATTGTACATACTTTGATCCTCTTTGTCATCTATATTTCTGGTAAGGTAGTTTTGAAGTTTATGCTGAGTACAGATTGCCCACAATCCTTTTTTTTTTTTTCCTACAATAGAGGTGATTAGAAAAATAGAGGCATGCCCCCTGCCCCAGGGGTGGGAGGGCCAGAGGGGGGTTAGAGAGAGAGAACCCCCAAATTAATAGTTCTACCTATTGCCCTGAAAATGCTTTTTTCTTTTTTTTTTTGGAAAACAACCCTATCTCATGCTAAAGCTAAATAAGCTAAGTCATGAGTTTTTTTTTTTTTTTTCCTGATACTACCAAACACAGAAAAACGTGAAAAACTATCTTCACATAAAGGTTTTCCATCAAAACAAATGGAGACTAAGTATGACCTTGTTGATATTATAGGTTCTCCTTTATCATATACAGCCCTAAGAGTGAAGACTATCTTCCTGACCCGTGTGGGCTTGCTGTGAAAATTGTTTCTTCAGTTATTGAGATAGTATGTAACAAACTTAAGATCTCTCTAAGGAATTGTTTCCCAAAATAATAATAATGATAATATCCATCCTAAAAATATAAATTTCAAGGTGGTTTGCAGGACATAAGTTATCCTTTGAGAATGTGGCAATCTCTTATTTTGTTAGATGACAAATTTTTCATATGTGATTTGAAGATAATGTTAACATTACTAGCTTGTTCTTCAATTTTCATTATCATTCTTCCCCAATTGACTTGTACCATAGAATTGGGTTTAGCCAGAGCAGAGTGGCATTTCTTTGATTCATTCTCCCTACACGATCATTAACTTTCTTCCAGTGGAGAAGAGGCAAACCTTTTCCCATCTAGCATTTGGCGTGCAGCTTTTTTTGCATTCTCTCTTGTTTTCATTTTGTGATTGATCTTTACATGGCTTGTCTTTCAGGCTGAAATGTTTATTGGACTTCTTCTTAGAGCAATGAAAAGTGATGTGAATTTAAAGCGTGTTGCAGCTTTTGCAAAGCGTGTTTTGCAGGTTAGTATTTTCAGCTTGGTCCTTTTTTAAGCAGATGTTGAACAAAAGCAATCCACTTGGATAGTTCTACATGTACTTCCTGTTGTAAAGTACCTTATCAATATAAACCCAGATTTTACCTTCTGTATTGCATTCATTTATGCTCTTTTGATGCCATGAAGAAAGAGCAAGACATTTTTTTGTCACAAATGAGGGCCCTGGTCTTTGTTTTTACATATGTTTGAGCATTTTGTAACTCGTGAATTATGAAGTGAAGATCCATAGGGTAGTCGGAGTTGGGTCTGTCAATTAAGGATTATGGCTTTTCTTGTCCTGTACTTTGACAAAAATTACATATGCAAACACGCCTACAGGTTGCGCTTCAACAACCTCCTCAATTTGCCTGTGGATGCATTTTTCTCCTCTCTGAAGTTCTTAAAGCTAGGCCACCCTTGTGGTAAGATGGGTTTAATTTTAGGATTCTCTGAGCTGCATTGTTCCCCATTGTAAATGTTTTTACGTTTGAAATAAGAATTCTATCACCATACAGGAACATGGTGCTTCAGAATGAGGCAATTGATGAAGAGCTTGAACATTTTGAAGATGTTGTTGAAGAAACTGACGATGAACCAAACACTACATCAAAGAAAGAAGAACATGTTGTTGGGCTTGTTCATGGTAGTGATGCTGCTAAGTCTGACAGTGCATCTTCAGAAGATGAAGATGACACTCCTGCTTCTGATTCTGAAGATGTTTCAGATGGAGAGGAATTGCTTGTGAGAAATGACTCAAAAGATCTTGAGGAATCCAAAACCATATCTGAACATAATGGGCAGCAACGTCAAGTATCCTCTAAGTCATCTTTGTTGCCTGGAGGGTACAATCTGCGGCATAGAGAACCCTCTTACTGGTCAGTTGTCTATCCTAAGCTTATTTTAACTAGTTCTAACTTCCACAGCGTGCAACATATATGCATGGGCAATAAAGACTATAATACAATACTTTGGACAGAAGCCTTCTGGGCATGAGGATAAACTGCTTAGCTTGTCAAGGGTGAAAAGTCCTTGGATTACTCGGTAACTGGTTCTAGTGGGTGGGGTCCAGTTGCTCATAGGAGTTTGATTAATAGTGAGAATGGTTGTACAGTATGCTCTGCGACATACAACTAATCTAAGTGAAGTTCTCCTCTGTCCAAAAAATAAATAAATAAACTTTGGACAGAAAACCACAAAATCATGCAAATTAGAAATTTTTAATCTAGTCATTGCGTAATAGTTAAGGAACATTGAACATCTTTGTTATAGGAACAACCTAATGCTGGGTTTTTCTTTTGGGTTATGTTGCAAATTTTCTAACACATTGCCTTACTTTTTATCTAATAGCATGTTCATCCTCTTCTTGCTTTCTAATTTTCTAATGCACTTTCAGCAATGCAAATCATGTAAGCTGGTGGGAGCTGGTGGTACTTGCTTCTCATTCACACCCCTCAGTTGCTACCATGGCTAAGACCCTTCTTTCGGGGGCCAACATTGTCTACAATGGAAACCCACTGCATGACCTATCACTTACTGCTTTTCTAGACAAATTCATGGAGAAGAAACCAAAGCCAAGCACATGGCATGGTGGTTCCCAAATTGAACCTTCTAGGAAGGTCAGTTTCTATACTGAACTTTCTAGACCTGTAAATATTTTTCCTTATGTACCCCCCACCCCCTTCCATCCTAATGTGAAGTGTTCTTGAGTGAGGAAATCATGGATGTGTTGCTGACTTGATTTTTGTGTCTCCAGATTGACATGAACAATAATTTAATTGGGCCAGAGATTCTCTCATTGGCTGAAGTTGATGTACCCCCAGAAGATCTCGTCTTTCACAAGTTTTATGTGAATAAAATGACTTCCTCCAAGAAACCAAAAAAGAAAAAGAAGAAAGGAGCAGAGGAAGAGGCTGCTGAAGATTTGTTTGAAGTGGATGGCGGTGAAGTGGATGGCAATGAAGTGGATGGCGGTGATGAAAGCGATAACGAAGAAATTGAAAATATGTTGGATTCGGCTAATGTTTCCATGGAAGCAGATGGTGACTACGATTATGATGATTTGGACCAAGTTGCTAATGAAGATGACGAAGACTTGGTTGGTAATGTCAGCGATGCAGAAACAGATGTCCCCTCAGATATTGCTGAGGAAGAAGATTTTGATGCCATTGCAGATGATGATCACAGTGATGATGGTGATGATGTTGATATAGGGGATGCAGATGATGATGTTGATAATGGGGATGGGGATGGGGATGAGGATGAGATATTTGACCAAAGAAAGAGAAAACAAAAGGCTGGTGGCAAGGCTGCAGCGTCCCCATTTGCAAGTCTTGAAGATTATGAGCATTTGTTGAATGGGGATAGTCCTGCTAAAGAGGGTTCTACAAAAAAGAAGCTCAAGTCACGAAAGAAAAGAAGAACCACCTAAAATGAATCTTGACAACTCATTCACTATACCGTCTGATCTAGGAAACACAATGTAATACTCAGTTTATTCATATCTCGCAGTAGCTGGAAAGAGATTATTCAGCCTAGTGCATCAATTACTAGTACGAATGGCACCTCAACTATTCCTTAGCATTTTTTTGTTAAAGAGGAAATATGCTTTGATTAATCTAGAAACAGAACTCAAGGCTCAAGTGCAGCAAACTTGTTTTTTGGGCTTTGCTACACCTCAGATAATCCCTTCCCAGTACCCCTTTGCCCATAGGCTTTTCTTTGTATTGGATATTTGTCCCCTTCTTTGAATGAGATTGGATTGCAAAGTCCCAACATCGTAGTCATGAGATTCGATTCATTGCCCTTGCATGAAATGGGGGACCATGACCTCTGGTTCATTTTCTATATATTCCAGTTTACCAACTCATGCCATACTTTTCTTAGGGGATTCTAGCATTTTGCCCTTATTTTTAAAAAAATTTAGCAATATGTCCCTGTTTTGAAATTATTTAAATCCATGCTCTTGTTTTGAAATTTGATTTTCTCAAAATTAAATTTCAATTAAAAACTCGATTTGTAGAAAATTGAGTATAGGGCGATCAAACTTAAGGAAAAAAAAATAAAATTTGCATAGAACTCAAGTTCATGGAGCTCAAGTTTCATTTAAAATGCTATTATAGGACTCCCTGAACGCAACTATAAGTATGGGGCGATTAAATTTAAAAAAAAAAAAAACGCATAGAACTCGAGTTCATGAAGCTCGAGTTCCATTTAAAACACAACTATAGGACTTTCTGAACGCAGTTATAAGAATGGGGCGATCAAACTTGAGAAAAAAAAAAATACTTGCATGGAACTCGAGTTCATGGAGCTTGAGTTCTATTTAAAACACCGCTATAGGACTTCCTGAATGCAGCTATAGGTATGAAACTCGAGCTCTATGAACACTACAAAAAAAACGTTCTATAGCTGCATTTTTAAAATGCGGCTATAGCTCAAAAAAACGTGGCTATAGGACTATTTGGCCTATAGCCGCGTTTTTTTAGGCCGCGTTTTCAAAGGTGGCCTAAACCTCGCGACTATAGGCCTGAAGGGTCTATGGCCGCACTTTTTCAAACGCGGTTTTAGGCCAGGACCAATGGCCGTGTTTAAAACATGGCTATAGGATCGAACCAATGGCCACATTTAAAACGTGGTTATAGGTGAAAGCTATAGCCGCATTTAAAATGTGGCTATAGTACATGCTCCAGCCACATTTTAAAAACGCAGCCTAAGATGAGAACTATAGCTGCGTTTTAAATGTGGCTATAACCCTTTGTCTTTTTTTTGAATTTGTCTATAGCTGCGTTTTAAAAATGCGGCTATAGCCTTTTTGTTTTTTTTTTTTTTTTTCCCCTAGGCCTGATGGCAAATGCTTGTCTACAAACTAGAATTTTCTCCATTAATAAAATCATAAGTAAATTTCCAAAGACATCAAAACCCAAAGATCAATAGTTGGAAATGTTTACAATTGATTATATTCAGTTATAAGACATGGCAAAATGTTCACCATATGATACATAACCTAAGTACCATCCAAACAAGTCTTTTTAGAAACTATACAATTCTTAAATAGATGAGCTCCAGTTTCTAGTTCTAGACCACAAAGGGAACACATGTCTTCTTCTTCAATCTTTAATCTTGAGGCCAAATCTATGTTTAGAGGAAGTGCTCCTACTGCAATTCTCCATAGTTGGACCTGTAGTCTTTTAAGGATTCTACTCTTCCAGTGCTTTTTCTAGAATGGACCTCATCAAGAATTCTACTGCTATGCTCCAAAACTAAATCTTTAAGAGTTGAAATCTAATAAGTAGATATAAAGAAAAGGTACCAGGTTAGCCACCATTAAAGGCTAATCAATGCCTTCAAACTTGGGCTTAGGTTTAAAACGCATTTTTGTAAAACGCGGCTTTAAAGTCCTCCTATGGCCCCGTGATTTGAACGCGGCTGTAGGACTTCTTTTTAAAAAAAGGCAAGCCCGAATTGGGCTAGACCTATAGCCGTGTTTTACAAACACGGCCATAGGCCCAAATCGATAAAACGCAGCTGCAAACACTAAAAACGCGGCTACCACAATGTCCTATAGCTGCGTTTTATAAAATGTGGCTATAGGTTTATAATTTTAGCTGCATTTTTAATAAATGAGGCTATAGGGCATTTATAGCCGCGTTTTTGAAAACACGGCTAAAAAAAACGCGGCCTAAGACCCGCGTGTTTTGTAGTGGAACTCGAGTTCCATGCAAGTTTTTTTTTTTTTTTTTTTTTTTTTTTAAATTTCGTTTGGCATAACTCGATTTTAAACCAATCGAGTTTTTGATTGAAACTCGATTTTATTAAAATCGAGTTTCAAAACAGGGACACGAACCTAAATAATTTCAAAACATGGATATATTGCTAAATTTTTTAAAAAATACGGGCAAAATGCTAGAATTCCCACTTTTCTTATGCTATGCACAGAACAAAAAATCAAGTATAGTTTGGATGAAAAGGAAAACGACATGTAGTTTACCAGGGCAAAATGGACTGCCCAGGGAGCTTACCAGGGCAAAAAGGACAGGGTTTTGCTCTTTCGATGAAAAGAGAATAAACATCAAGTTGAGGAAAAAGCCTAAATGCTATGCGTAATTTAACCATAAAGATCAGCAATGTACTAGTGTAAACTCGATAAAACTGCATGCTATGCCTTCGTGTGGATTGCTTTGAATGGTACTTATTAATACCTTGTGTGTTGATTGCATTGTATTATAGATTTTGATTTGCAATTATTATTCATGTATCAGATACCTCGTATATTTGCTCTACAATACATCCTCTAATGATGTGTCCATACCTTGTAAGAGGAATATAAAGGGAAGAATTCATATATCAAATCTAATAGATTAGTTGATTTGTGGCTATATAAGCTCTTTTGGTTTTGTCAGCTAGATAATTATTCATGCATCATATCATCCTGTTATTATCTCATACACAACCACATCCTCTCACAATGTATACACTCTGAGGAGGATCCACATATTCAAAACGGATGAGATACTCCAGTTGATTAGGTTAGGTCAAACTCCTTCGTTTTGGTCAGCAAGTAATTACAAGTCATACTGAACTCCAACAGAGGCTTCTAAATAATTTCTACATCCTCAGTGCCTTACAGACATTGTTTGTCCCTAATGTCAACTTTAATTTATCAAATCCAAGGCCTAGGGTCAACTTCAATTTATCATATCCAAGGCGGTCTCAAACAGTGATCATAAAAGACATAAAAATAACATTACATGAATCAAAACAATACACCATTTACTACAGAAAGTACTTGGAAGATACACAGGAATTTTTTGACATACTACATAGCTTCCTCAAACCATTCAAATGGTAACCAGCTTGATGCCTTAAACTAAAACCTATCTACAACATGGTGGTGACACAAATTAAAAGCCTAGAACCTTATCACTCCCACTTTGTCTTTCCCATCCTCCCCAAATCTATTTTAGGAAATGGTAACTTCAACAGTTTTGGACTTAGGTGGTGGAGGAAGCTTCCCAACAACTACAGTCAAAACTCCATTTTCACATTTGGCTGTAATGGCTGACACATTAGCATTTTCAGGCAAACTAAACTTTCTCAGGAGCTTTTGTGGTGCCCTTCTCTCAAGCCTGAGGTACTTGCAACCTTCTTCTTCTCCATCTTCACGTTTTCGCTTTCCACTGCTCCTGATCACAAGAGTGTTCTCATCTTCAACCATCACCTGCAACAAAGCAGAAAGAAGACTTCTGGCAGAGCTTTCCAAATATATATCATTTGCACAATATTTAGACAGTTTAGTTTGCTACTAAAGTCTTCAGTATGACATACGTATTCAGGCATCATAAAGACCAAAGGGCTTGGGATAGAAATGATAGATATGTCTCCCATAGCCACTTCCACTATACGTGTCATTTCTAGCTAAATCTTAATCATTTACAAATACCAAAAATGCGTAAAATCCATCAAACATAGAATTCCTAAACAAATTTCATGACCTACATCCTTGCTCAACATACACATGTAGTTTGCTCTCAAAAAAAAAAAAAAAAAAATATATATATATATATATATATATATATATATATATATATATATAGTTCGCTTGTATCATAAAGGATAGTATTATCTATCCTCTCCCTCAAATTTTTGAAAGAGAGGCGCCATTTCACATCAAAGATATAGTTTTTTTTTTTTTTTTAATGAATGCATAGATATCTATGATCCTAAGTTATCGAAAATCAAAGAGCAGCAGAATGAGATTTTAAATCGCATAAAATTAAGTACACCTAGATTTATGAAAAATTCACATCATATCTAGCACACCTATAGATTCATGAAAATCCCAATCTTCTACATGAAATGGACCATATCCATATCAAAAGAAATTGGATGTGCATTATCAGCACATGCCGAATCAAATTTTTTCACCTAACAAGAAACAAACCATTCTCTTCTTCATCAAATCAAAATGGATGAGCATTATCACTACAAGCTCTCTCAACCTTGTACATGTTCTTCATCAAATTCCATAAACTTCTAAAACCAACCACACCATTCATGCACACAATATTGTAAAATAAAACATTGGCAATGTAGGAAGGTGGGAAAGATAGACACACCTGAATATCAGACTTGGACAGACCAGGCACGTCCATGTAGAAAATGTACTCCTTGGGAGTGTCCAAAATGTCAATTGGAATGCTCAACACACTCTTGTTCTCTTTGGACTCGTGTTCCTGTGAAGGAAACATCAATTTCTCATAGCTCTCCGGGAAATTGAACAGGTGGTTCACCAAGTCCCCACTGAACCCAACAAGGCTCATTTTTTCCAATTATTAGCAACACAAACGAATGCTCTGTGAATTTCAACAAACACAGCAACAAGCATTAGCAACTAACAGCGACAAGAACGATACTACAAATTTTACTGCATAACCTGATGTGTCAAATTATTGTTGATGTGACACTAATTACATTCATTTGCACATTAATTTGGAAACTATTTATAGTAAAATTGACATAGCATAGCATTATCCATCAACTACACAATATTCAAAAGCCTTGACCAGAAACTCCAAACAACCCATTTGCAACAAACAGTCAGAAAAATGCAACAGTAAAAATAATCACGTTGAGAGAAAAAAGGAGAGTGAAGCAAAATGAAAGCGAAGGGCTTAAGTGTTTCATCTCATTCGTACATAAATCAAACAAGCTTAGGGATAGCTTAAACGGTACGTCTTCCAGATTAAGAACTGTGTTTGTTTCACGACAAATTGGCAAAATAAAGTGAAGGAAAATGGTTACAAGTAAATATAATTGCAACTAAACATTAATCGATAGCCTTAACCCAGAAACTACAACTAACCCATTTGCGCAAAACTTCGAAAAAGAGAAATGGGTAGTAAAATCCCACTGACCCAGTAAGGAAAGTATAAATTTTTCTAAGATTTACAAGCTGATGCTCTGCTTGTTTCTCGGGAAAAAATGCAGAGAGAGAGTAGCAAAATGCTAACTAGTAAAGGGTGTTAGCATTTCATTTCGTTTCATCTATGATGGCCCACGAAAGTTTAGTGATAGATTAAGCATTAAAGTGTTCAAGATCAAGAAGGTAGTACTCTGTTTGTTTCCCGAGAAAACAGTAAAAGAAAGTGAAGAAAAAACTGTTTACAAATAAAATGAACTGACCCACCTAGGAGAAGCAACGAAGTTAAAGCTTAAACAAAAATACATTGACAAAGATTAAAAAAAAAAAAAAAAAAAAACACTGCTACTGTGCTACAAATCCATGAGCTAATGTACTAGACCAGCCCAAATGAAAGAAAAGGAAATGAAGAGAAAATGAAAACCGAAACCTTTACCTGATAAAGGCCAAATGGGTCTTTCGGATTTGCGCGGGAAAACACACTGATAAAGCTGTGACTCTCACTGATTGTTTGCAGAGAAAATGTGGGAAATGTTTATATAGAAAACACAGAGAAAAAAGCAGAGGAAAGTTCTCGAGGGACAACCGAATGGTCTGGAAAAATCTTGGCCCTTCGAGAAGCCTGATGCTTACACTTGTACGCCTCTAAGATGGTGTGGAACACTCTTATCGTTTTATTTTTTATTGTTTTTTGATAAGTATTGTTTTATTTTTTATTGATGTGACTTATCATATTATTATTTTATTATAATTATTTAAAGAATGGATACAATCCCATGAAAAAAACAAAAAAAAAAAAGCATTTGTCTTTAATTTACAAATGACGTAGAAAAATGTTTCTACCTTTCAAACTTGATTTTAACCAAATCAAGTTAGGTGTAAAATTCTGATATTCTCATAATTGAGTTTTATGTATATTTTTAAGTGAAATTTGATATTAGTAATGTCAAGTTTTACTTAAATTTTTTAAAAAATTTTAAGTAACAAAATATGCATAGAACTCAATATTGCTAATATCAAGTTCTACCTGTATGCATAGAACTCGACATTGCTAATGTTGAGTTTCACATGTAACTCAATTTTGTTAAAACTGAGTTTCAAAAACAGTAACATTATGCTAAATAGTTGTAAAAAAGAGGCATTTTGCTTTATGATTTGTAAATTATGGACAAATGCCTATTTTTCCCTAGTATTTCATATGCATTCTATCCATAATTTATTTACTATCAAACTAAAATATTAATTAATTTTTAAAATTATTAGGCTAAGACCATAATTAATTTTTGGTGTAAGTATGAATTGAACATTAATTATATTATTCAAAAAACGACAAACTTATCAAATACTCAAGTACTAACAGGACACTGCGTATCCTTGGTGCGATGGTTACTCCATAAGTATAAGTGCTTGTGGAGTATGAGGGGACAATGACCAGGATTCAAGTCTCTAGGAGGGAGCTTAACACACATGTATACTTAGATTAGGCTAGAGTAGAATTTCTATCTTGTAAAAAAAAAAAAGTATCAACAAGAATGAAAAAGTTATGAGCACAATATTTTCATAATAAATTTACAATGGTATAAGTAGCAAGTTGTTAATGATAGGTCAAAAAATTATATAAGTAATGGTTACTAATAACAACTGGGAAATTAGATTTTATTGTGAAAAATAGTCTCTGTAGCATCACGCTTAGCACCAATGTGTTATTCCTTGGCACACAATTTTTTTTATTTTTTATTTATTTATTGCTCCGAAGCCTTCAATAAACTTATATCCATAACAAAAGTAAGAAAATCAAATTATAACAGTATACTTAACAAAGTCTTAAAGATTCATCAATGTCTTGCTCAATCGATTTTATGGGGCAAGCTCTAATCCATGTTGACCAATCTCTATCAATTTCTATGTCACCTGGTGTAACTAAACTTGCAATAATGCCGGACAAAATTGGCCTATACCCTTTTCACACAAACTAATCAGCATTTTGTCCCCTTTTTCAAACTAATTAGGGAAATGTCCTTCTTTTGAAAATCGATTTTCTAAAAATCGAGTTAGGTCCTATAGCGGCGTTTCTAAGGAGCCTATAGTGACGTTTTCAGGACCTATAGCGGCGTTTTATAACTTGATCTTTGCAAAGTCGAGTTATAGGCAAAAAAAAATGAAAAAAATTGCATACAACTCGATTTCATGGAGGTCGAGTTATAAAACGTTACTATAGGTTCTGAAAACGTCACTATAGACTCATTAAAACGTTACTATAGGGTTCCAAAAATTTTTTTTTTTAAACTCGATTTTGAGAAAATCGAGTTTTAAAAGAGGGGCATTTTCCTAATTAGTTTAGAAAAGAGGGCAAAATGCTACTTAGTTTGTGTGAAAATGGCATTTGCCCATTTTGTCCCAATAATAACTTCATCTTCGTTAGCCACAACACCATCATCCTTCAAGTCCAAGTTTTCCAATCCACATTTACTACTACAAGCTATTATAATTATGCATAAGATTATAAATTTATAAGTTACACTACCTTTATTTTTAAATTAGAAACATAAATATAAAACAACAAAAGGATCGGAATGCTTTTGGTAATCTTCAATAGTACAAGCTATTTAGTTCTTGTAGAAATGCTTCAACTGTTCAACCTCATCAATGGTTAAAAATGGAGATTCCTCCTCTTAACATCCATGAAACAATGAAGCTGAAATCTTCAAAATCAATAGGATCATAATTTCGACCCATCCAATAATTCCTACAAGAAAAATACAATTTACATTTATCTTAAAAAAAAAAAATTTACGCAATAAATAATAAATTCATGAAAAGTGAAATTATCATACCTTTGTTGCAACCTTGAATTGTAATGAACATACATAAGATCATTAAGCCTTTTTGTAATCCAATCTATTTCTTTTCTTGGAATCTAAGTGTTCAAATACACTCGAACTACACCGACTCAACACAGGAATAGCTTATTTTTGGAGATTTGGTGCACTACTTCCACATCAAGACCACCATTAATCTATATACAAATTTTGAATATAAGTTTAAATTTCACGGCTAAATATTATAATGAATTAAAATTGAACTAATTTAAATACGTCAAAGTTAAAATGTGTCCAAAATCTCCCTCGACCTTTTTACACAATGTCATGATTTGGTGCACCAGCAAAAGAATATTTTTCAATCACCCAAAATATCTGAGACAGTAAGTTTGTTCTTTTCCTTGACAATACCACGTTGGTAGTGGTTACTAGGATTAATCTAAAAACTAGCTACATGAAGACTTTTATGAAGTCGAGTATCCAACAAGCATTATGATTTTTTAGATAGGTTATGCATTTTTCTTCTTTCTTGAAATCTTCTTAACATCTCCCTCCTAGCCTTAGAATAAATTTTTTTTATTCATGTAAATATTCCATCTTCTTGCAAATTTTGGTTTTAACAATTTTAACTGATTTTTTTTAAGGAATACAAACCGAAAAAAATACTTTATTTTCTTTCCTATTGAAAATATTAGCAAAAAAAATTTATATAAAAAATTCTGCATTTTTTTTTTCAAAATAGGATTAAGCATATTTACAATATTTTATTCTAGCTTATGTAAGATACACATCTAGCTCGATTAGCACTTAGCATTTTATTCCATGACCTTACCTCCTCACTAAGCACTTGTACTGGAAAGAGATGCTAATTCAACTAGAGTTTATTGGCTAACATTATGAATGTGATATTTTTTGATATGTAACATTATGAATGTGATATCGAAATTAAATATTTTTAGAAGCTACCATATAATCTGGTTATGCTTTTGACCCTTCTAATGGGGTTAACATTGGCCCAAGAACTAATTCTATCTGGAGCATATCAAAGGCCACGCATTATTTCAAACCTAATCATAAAGATAGAATGTGGCCATAGTTGCTTAGATAATTAATATGAACTTGGTATATATCTTTTTGAATTAAAAGAAATTTGTTGTTAATTGTTTCATTCAATGATTAATTTTATTAAAATGAAATTTCAAATCCTAGGAGATTTAACATTTTACACTGCTTGTAAAAAAATTGTATATTTTGAGTTGTTCTTGATCGAACTAGTTTAGACTTAAGAATTTGGTAACTTATTCTACTATCAAGGTCACCTATTTCTTTTTTCTCACAGAGAGAGAGAGAGAGAGAGAGAGAGAAGCCCTTTTGTGTGTGTGTGTGTGTGTGTGTGTGTATAATAAAAAGGAGCAACTAACTTCAGAGTTGCAATTAGGCTATGGTTGGTTTGAAGGAAAGGGAGAGAAGGGAAGAGAAATGACTCATTATCCTTTGTTTGGTTAGAAGAGAAAGAATGGGGAAAATGATTTCTATGGGTCCTACAAATTTTTTATTTTTAACTTTTCTTTCAAGTCCATAAAATTACTCTTATACCCTTAAAAATTTTGGCTTTTTGTGTGAAATTACATTTATATCTTATTTCTTTATAAATTAATATGATAAAAGTGTAAAATATATATCATTTCTCTTATTTTTCTTTTCCCTTTATTTTTCCATTCTCTTCTCTTCTCTTCCCTTCCCTTCCCTTCCCAAGGTTGTGCGCTTGAGACAAGATTAGGCCTTTTGGAGCAAGGATCAAACTTCTAGGATTCAGTTGTTTTTTTTATATAAGTATTTTTGTGCATTTGAGACTTACAATTTTTGTTATTATTGATGTATTGGGGATTGTTTCGATAATTGAATCAATGAGGTTAGTTTTGGATTTGATTTGATGTAGTGTTTCTTTGAGGATGCTACTCTATAAGAAGGCTTTGCATGCTTCTATGGTAAAAAATTTATAAGTGTGCGCAGATTGTCGCAAGCATAGCTTATTTGTCGAGTTAGGGGTGTGACACAAGGAGAATTCTAGAATTCACCATAAAATAAAAGAAAACTATAAAAAGGAACCATTTTTTTAATAAATACGATAATATTTCAAACCTATGACGTCCCTTCAATGATGATTGCTTATTATCATTAAACCAAGATATTAATTGGTTTTTAGTGTAGACGGTGATTCAATTTCAAATCTATTATTCGACAACAATAGGGGCGAAGCTAGAAATTTTTGTTTGGGGGGCCCAATTTGTGTTACTAATTTGTTTTCTATACAAATTTCTATATATATACAACACATACATTTACACACACACACACACACACACACACACACACACACACACACACAATTTAGTATCTTTCACAGTGAAATCCTTAAAATTAAATGTTTTATAAAGTTAAATTCATCTTTCATCATCTTCTATAGTGAATTCCTTAAAATTTTCATTTTCAATATAAGTTACTATAAATTGTCTATCATTGCAAGTAAAGAATTTTCAATTGAACTAATGAAGTGTTCAGACATGAATGATCCAAATCTCTAAGAAATATGAGAACACATTTTACAACAAAAAATGAAATTGAGAAACAATACATTCTCTATAACTACTATGACCAATTGGACAATTTTTCTAAAGAAAATTATTGGACTAACTCAAATATTTGGGGTGGCCAAGTCCTATTTTTGAAGGCTAATTTTTAAAATATTAAATATTTCTATATAGTATAAAAATATTTTCAAAAAGAGACTTCACCAATTGAGCTAACTAAATCCTACTCTACAACTATAAAGGTTAGGGCTCTTTTGTAGTTGTACTCTGGTTATGTAATGTATTATAAATCCGGTTTAAAACACTATTACTATTATTTTCATGTGTGTTCTAATAAGTATTATTGTTTGCTCAAAAAAAAAAAAAAAAAACTAAATCCCACTCCAAAAGAGGACTTCAATTAATAAATAATAGACTTTCTAATTTAAAAACTCTATAATATTAATTGATAAGTGAAATATTCTAACAAAGATTCTAATTAATTGATACTTACTATATAAAAAGGCTATAATTTGAAGAGGAAAACAATAAGAGAAATATACCTAGGAGGCTATAGGATCAAGGAAATATTGAATACAAATCCTTTGTATCACATTTTATATTCCATTTTATGTTCCACCAACAAAACTTGTCATGTGTTTATTTTTTTCCATTTTAAACTTTGGTTATTTTATAAGAAAAGTTAAACAAATACATGACTTGGCAAGTTGTGATTGGTAGAACATAAAGCAGAATACAAAATGTGGTATAAAAGATTTGTATTTGGAAATATTGATCTAAAATTTATTTCTAAGACTACATTAAACTATCCAAAATTAACAAACTATAAAAATCAAAGCCTATATTCTATCCTAGATCAATTGTTAGAACTCTCTATTAGCTTAATGCTTGAATCCCATAACTGCTCATGCAAACCTGATTGGAGCATTGCTGGGAGAATGCATGACATCAACTTTGTTTTAATTTGTGCTCCTTTCTCTTGTATAACTAGATCAACCAATATGATTGCCTATTCTCTTACTCATTGGGCTGGTTCTTGTAACAAAAAGGGCCCATTACATCTTTCCCCTCGCCTACCTCCGGATTTATGGGCTGAAATTAAGGAGAAAGGCTCCTTTACTCTTTCGTGTAATACAATATTTTATTAATTAAGAAAAAAAATATTAAAAAACCAGCCACATTGAATCAAATTAAGTGGCTCAGCTATGCTGTAAGATTCTTAGTAGTTAGCAATAACAAACGAGCCTTGTCCACAATGCACTTGTTCATTGGGTTTTTTTTTTTTTTTTTTTTTAATTTTTTTATTTGCTAAATTTGTTCATTTGGTTTTAAGACTTTGAAGGCCCATAAATTAAAAGATAGGGTTTTTTTTCCCCATGTAAAAAGTACCAACTAGCTAGGGGTGTCAATGTTCGATCCAACCCGCGAACATGACACGAACTCGACACGAGTTTTTTCGGGTTAGGGTTAGGGTTGGGCCTTAATAGGTTTGGGTAATAAACGGATCGACCCGAAAGTGACATGATAAGAAACGTGTCATAAGCGGGTCAATCCGCGTAACCCGCAATAGACACGTTTGACACGCTAATTTATTTGTGTCAACCCGAAATGACCTACTTAACACAACCCGTTTAACTCGTATAACAAATTAATATTTATTTTATTTTAGATTTGTCAAGCACCTTTTATATCTAACATATATTTTAAATTTTTTTTTAAAAAGTGAGTAATTACAAAAATTTACAATGGATATAGTTGGAAATTGAAACTTTATTAATATATATATATATATATATATATGTAGGGGTAAAAGGCCCGTTACCAGAAAATGGGTCATGGGCCTGTCCGAGGAGACCCTACGTCCGAGGACAACAGGCCGTGGGGAATGTGTCTAGCCTAACTCCTATCCAAAGTACAAGTTACGTAGAAATAAAAAGACTGGTCCGAGGAGGCTTGCCTGTTCGAATCACCAAGGAGATGATCCAGGCGAGTACTCCAACACTGAGCCCAGCCTTCCTGGAGGACCCCCTAACTTATATAGGCCAAAGAGGATAGGTGGTAACGATCAGATATTAGGTAAAAGGCTGCTGCCACCGCATTTATAATCCTGCAACTAACATCATGGCCGCATTAATGGGGAATAGACATCTGAACAGTGGCCCTGGTCCTTTACAACTACCATGCAAAGGCTTTAGGGGGAGGTTGATGGGACAAGTATCAAGAAAGAACTACCTAATTGGCACGTGGGAAGAACTGATATATAAGGGGAAGGAAGAAGAAAACAACGAAGGAGAAGGGAGAAAGAGAAAGAAAAACGCTGAGGTATCTTCTAAGACAATCTCCTCGGACTAAGCTGAGTATCATCCAAGACTATTCCAGCACTTCGTGTCTATCAAGGTGATCACAACCAGGGTTGGGCCACTAACCAGTTTACTTTCAACCGAGTTTACTCAGCCCACTCTCTTACAAATTCATTGCGAGGAGACTATTCATCTGCTGGGCTAGAGTCCATTTCTCTTGCTAGCCCAAATAGCAATTTGTTTCCTTACAATTGGCGCCTTTTGTGGGGAGTTAACAATCGCGTTGGTAAGCTGAAGCTTGAACCATGGTTGGATCGGGTCCTAACAGGGCGGAGTCAGATGGTTCACAACATCTTGATCACTTTTCACGTCTCGAACGAGAAAGAGACCATGAAGGGAACGTGCACACAAATCGCATAGGGTGGAGTCGACGTCAAGATGAAGGTGACAGGTCTCATAAGGACACCACGAAGGACATGCAACGCAAGATTAAGCGTCTGAAGAAGAAGCTATGCCATGCACGGAGGAGGCGCAGTCCATCCATCACAGACGATTCTTCTGACGATAATGACGATGCCAGCTATAGACATCGCTCCAGGACACCTCCTAGTGAATCTTGCTCTCATGAGGAAGAACATCATCATAACCGCAGAGGCAGAAACACGTCCTCAAAGGGTGCGGGAAGCGACGCAATGAATAGGGCACTCAACCAGATCTCCAGGTCACCCTTCACACGCAGCATCGAAGGAGGAAGCCTTCCCCGACGTTTTACCTAGCCCATCTTCACTGCATATAATGGACGAACTGATCCCGTGGAGCATGTGAGTCATTTCAACCAGAAAATGGCTGTCCACTCTCGGAATGAGACTCTCATGTGCAAAGTGTTCCCTTCCAGTTTAGGGCCTGTAGCCATGAGGTGGTTTGATGGCCTCGCAGCTAATTCTATTGGATCCTTTCGGGTGCTCACCAGAGCCTTCTGCTCTCGGTTCGTAACGAACACCAGGGTTCCTCGGCCACTAGACTCTTTGCTATCCATGTCTATGCGAGAGGGGGAGACGTTGAAAACGTACTTAGATAGGTATTGGGAAATGTTCAACGAAATTGAAGGGAGTTTCGATGATGTGGCCGTAAGAACCTTTAAGGTCGGTTTACTAGCCGAGCACGAACTAAGGAAATCGTTGACCAAGAAGCCTGTGAGAAATGTGCGCCGATTGATGGATCGCATCGACGAATATAAGCGAGTTGAGGAAGACTAGATGCTCGGAAAGGGAAAAGCTAAGGTTATCCCTCAGGAGAGGAGGGATTTCAGGTCGGATCGGTACAGCAACAGTAGGCCGCGGAGAGACTATGATGTGCAGTTTGGGTCTGCTGCATCACAGGCAGTCTATGCTGTGTTCCGAGAATCGATTCACCAGATTCTGGAGAAAATTCAAAACGAGCCATACTTTAGGTGGCCCAACAAGATGGGGGGAGACCCCACGAAGCGCAATCAAAGCCTTCACTGCCAGTATCACCAGGAACGAGGGCATACTACGTAGGATTGCAGGACTTTGAAGAACCACCTAGAACAACTTACAAGGGAAGGAAAACTGCAACAGTTTACTTATCGGCCTAATAGCTAGGGAGATCACTTCTGGCTGGGGGCTTCGGGGACCGCCTCGTCAAGGTCCCCATTGGGCACGATCAATGTTATCTTCGCGGCGCCTGGGAGAACTGGTTCTTGCCCTTCCAGGGTGATGTCCATTTATGGGATGTCTGCCAAGGATGCTAGTCAAAAAGTAAAGCGGTCAAGGTTAGAGGTCCGACCAGCCCTAAGCTTCTCGGACGAAGATAAACAGGGGACAATTCAGCTCCATGACGATGCTTTAGTCATCACCCTAAGAATAGGGGGGTACGATGTGAAGAGGGTGATGGTTGATCAAGGGAGTAGGGCTGAGATCATGTATCCTAACCTATACAAAGGACTGGGATTACGGCCCGAAGATCTAACAGCATATGACTCCCCCCTGGTTAGCTTTGATGGGAAAACAGTCATTCCTAAAGGTCAAATCAGGCTACCTGTACAGGCAGGATCCGAGGTAGTCGAAGTGGATTTTATCGTGGTGGATGCGTATTCTCCCTACACAGCCATTATGGCCAGACCTTGGCTTCATGCCCTGGGGGTTGTTTCCTCAACCCTGCACCTACAAGTTAAGTTCCCGTCTGGAGAACGAGTTGAAGAAATCGTGGGAAGCCAATCCATGGCAAGACAGTGCCTCATAGCTGCCATCACACATCGGCCTGTTGCCGAGCCAGCCATCACCTTGGGCAGGGATTCGTAGCAATCAAAGATCCCGATTCCCCCCAATGCTGTGGAACCGGACGAGGAGAAATGCGAGAGACTAGACAAAGTTGTCATTGAGGAAGACCCAGAAAAGTTTTTTCAGATAGGGGCTCAGTTGCCTCCTCGGGAAAAGGAAGAGCTGCTGACATTCCTTAAGAGAAATATCGATGTATTTGCCTGGAACTCTTACGAGGCCCCGGGGGTGGATCCCAAGTTCATTTGCCATCACCTTAATGTGAGCCCTGTCGCCCTCCCTAAAAAGCAGCCACCTCGGTGCTCCTCCAAGGAGCATTCCGATGCTGTAAAGGATGAAGTAAACAAGCTAAAGCAGGCAGGGGCTATTAAGGAAGTCTTTTATCCAGAATGGCTAGCCAACATGGTGGTGGTGAAGAAGAAGAACGGGAAATAGCGCGTATGCGTGGATTTCATGGACCTGAATAGAGCCTGTCTAAAAGATCCCTTTCCCTTGCCGCGGATCGATCAACTGGTAGATGCAACCGTAGGTCATCCCCGAATGAGCTTCTTAGACGCCTTCCAAGGGTACCACCAGATTCCCTTAGTCCTAAACGATCAAGAGAAAACAGCCTTTGTGACTCCCATTGGGAACTACCATTATAAGGTGATGCCATTTGGTTTGAAGAATGCAGGCTCCACCTATCAGAGGATGATGACAAAAATGTTCGAACCACAGCTGGGAAAATGCATTGAGATTTACATTGATGACATGGTAGTCAAGAGTAAGCTGGAATCCAAGCATGTCGATGACCTTGGAGGCATTTTTCAAATCCTAAGGAAACACAAGCTGAGACTCAATGCATCGAAATGCTCTTTCGGCATTGGATCAGGAAAATTTCTGGGCTATATGGTCACTCACCACGGAATTGAGGTCAACCCCGATCAGATAAAGGCGATCAACAACCTACAACCTCCTCGAAACCCAAAAAAGGTCCAGAAGTTGACCGGGATGACTGCTGCTCTCAACTGATTCATCTCTAGATCGGCAGAAAGATGCCGGCCTTTCTTCCAACTGTTGAACAAGTGGAAGGGATTCGAATGGAATGAAGAATGTATTTTGGCTTTCCAGCAGTTAAAAGACTACCTATCTAGGCCTCCCATCATGTCCAGTCCCACTATGGACGAGGTCCTGTTCGCCTACATCGCGGTAGCCACTCATGCTGTGAGTCTGGTGCTCATACAGGTCGACAATGGTGTTCCGAAACCCGTTGCAAACTCCCTCACTACTTCCAATCGCACATGGTTGTGATCCTTACCCAACTCCCACTCAAGTCATTGCTTCGGAGCGCAGATTATACGGGGAAGATTGCAAAATGGGGTACAATCTTAGGGGTTTTTGACATAAAGTACATGCCTCGTACCTCTGTCAAAGGGCAGATCCTGGCCGATCTGGTGGCCGAATTTACGGAACCTGTGTTAGAAGAGATTGCCGAGACGGTGTACATGGATGGAAATTCAGTTGGCCTAGTATTCGTGCAAGGGTCCCCGCCCTGGAAGTTGTATGCTGACGGCGCGGCTAATCAGAGAGGCTCAAGAGTGGGGCTAGTTTTGATATCTCCTGAAAATGTTGTCATCGAAAAATCCCTCAGACTAAACTTCTCAGCTACTAATAATGAGGCTGAATACGAAGTGTTGTTGCTCGGAATGGCCATGATCAAGAGAATGGGTGGGAGCACCATGGGGGTGTTCTCGAACTCAACACTGGTCGTCAGACAAGTCAAGGGAGAATTAGAAGCACGTAACGAAAGAATGCAGAAGTATTTGAGGCAGGTCCAGAGATTGCAATCACGGTTCAAGTCCTTTAATCTGCAACATGTCCCTCGGAGTGGGAACACACACGCGGACTCCCTGGCCACTCTTGCTACCTCTTCGGCTCAGGGATTACCCCGACTTATCCTGGTAGAAGATGTACAGCGGCATACCGAGGAGAAAGAAGGGCTCAGCGTTTATCAAGTTAGAACAAGATCAAGCTGGATGGACCCTATGGTAACCTACCTCAAGGACGATGTCTTACCAACAGACAAGGCTGAAGCTAACAAGGTGCGGAGAAAGGCTTCCCGGTTCTGGCTATCAGGGGACAGCAAGCTCTACAAACGCTCTTTCTCTGGACCCTACCTACTGTGCGACTGTGCGTACATCCTGGGTCACGGAGCCACTCCTCGAAGAGCTGCATGAAGGGATTTATGGTAGCCACACAGGAGGTAGGTCTCTGGCGTACAGAGCCCTGACTCAGGGATACTGGTGGCCAAACATGCAAAGAGAATCACAAGAGTATGTGAAGAAATGTGATCAATGCCAGAGGTTCGCGCCAAACATACATCAGCCGGGGGGTATGCTGAATCCTTTATCCAGTCCATGGCCCTTCGCGCAGTGGGGCCTGGACATTGTCGGTCCTTTTTCTAAGGCGGCTGGGAATAAGAAGTACTTGGTTGTCGGAACAGACTATTTCACAAAGTGGGTGGAAGCCGAGCCCTTGGCTAACATCAGGGATGTGGATGTCCAGAAGTTTGTATGGAAGAACATCATAATCCGGTTTGGAGTACCACACACTCTCATCTCGGACAATGGTCTACAATTTGACAGTAAGGTGTTTAGGGGATTTTGTTGTGAATTGGGCATCACGAACAGGTATTCCACCCCCGCATATCCTCAAGGAAACGGCCAGGCCGAAGCAGTTAATAAGGTCATAGTAAACGGTCTCAAAAAGAGATTGGATGATGCCAAAGGAAAATGGGTAGAAGAATTACCACATGTCCTCTGGACCTACAGGACAACTCCTCGAAGATCTACAGGAGAAATCCCATTTGCAATGACGTACGGTGCTGAAGCCATTATTCCCATAGAAACTGGATTCCCCACACTTAGAACCAGTTCATTTACCTCGACCAACAATGACAAACTGCTAAAAGGCCCGTTACCAGAAAATGGGCCATGAGCCTATCCGAGGAGACCCTACGTCCGAGGACAACAGGCCGTGGGAAATGTGCCTAGCCTAACTCCTATCCAAAGTACAAGTTACGTAGAAATAAAAAGACTGGTCCGAGGAGGCTTGCCTGTTCGAATCACCAAGGAGATGACCCAGGCGAGTACTTCAACACTGAGCCCAGCCTTCTTGGAGGATCCCCTAACTTATATAGGCCAAAGAGGACA
Source organism: Lithocarpus polystachyus (assembly GCA_033629205.1). Classification (NCBI taxonomy): domain Eukaryota; kingdom Viridiplantae; phylum Streptophyta; class Magnoliopsida; order Fagales; family Fagaceae; genus Lithocarpus; species Lithocarpus polystachyus. The sequence continues at coordinate 2,027,306 of CM066166.1, forward strand.
GGTGGCAACGATCAGATATTAGGTAAAAGGCTGCTGCCACCGCATTTATAATCCTGCAGCTAACATCATGGCCGTATTAATGGGGAAAAGACATCTGAACAGTGGCCCTGGTCCTTTACAACTACCATGCAAAGGTTTTAGGGGGAGGTTGATGGGACAAGTATCAAGAAAGAACCACCTAATTGGCATGTGGGAAGAACTGATATATAAGGGGAAGGGAGAAGAAAACAACGAAGGAGAAGGGAGAAAGAGAAAGAAAAACGCTGAGGCATCTTCTAAGACAATCTCCTCGGACTAAGCTGAGTATCATCCAAGACTATTCCAGCACTTCGTGTCTATCAAGCTAATCACAACTAGGGTTGGGCCACTAACCAGTTTACTTTTAACCGAGTTTACTCAGCTCACTCTCTTACAAATTCATTGCAAGGAGACTATTCATCTGCTGGGCTAGAGTCCATTTCTCTTGCTAGCCCAAATAGAAATTTGTGTCCTTACAATATATATATATATATATATATATATGTTTTTTTTTTTTTGCATAGAACTTGCACAAATAAAATTGGATAAGCTTGTGGAAGATGTTATGAATTTGGACATCAATAAAGAATCTATGGATGATAATCATGGTCATAGTTAGGATTAGTCTACTATTTGCTCAAATTCTTTCAATATTGATATTTAGCATTTAGCGAGTTCCGTAGATATTATATTTTTGTTAAACTATGTTATTTTATTTTTGTTAAACTTTGTTATTTTGAATTTAGGTTGAAGTGTATCCACTTCTTTTGGAGTATAAATAACTTATTTCTAGATGAATGTTATATTTTTGAAGAACTATATTATTTTAAATGTGAGTTGAAGACTTGAAATCTATGCACTGCTTTTTGGATGTAAAAAAAAAATTATTTTTAGATGGATGTTATATTTAATATTATGCAGGTTGAAATGGGTTGTGTTACATTCATGTCAACCTAACACGACTCGTTTATTAAGCGTGTCAAATGGGTTGGGTCAGGTCAACCCGCCTTATCAACAGGTCGGGTTAGGGTTGAAGGACCATGACACGATTATTAAATGGGTCGGATTAGGGTTGAGCCATTTAGTCGAATACCTCTACCTCAACACGACACGAATCCGACACGCTAATCCGAATTGACACCCTTACAACTAGCTAGAGTTTTATTTGAATTAACTGATAAGTTGATTTATAAATCTAACGAACTTGAGAGAGAGAGAGAGAGAGAGAGAGAGAGAGAGAGATGCCATTATAAATAGGGCTATATTCATTAAATATACAAGATTGTTCATTTCAATTTATTTTATCATAAATTGTATCTCGTTACAAAATTAGAGTACATTTTCTAATTTGGTAGATATTTTTGTTGAACAAGTTCAAGTTTTTTAATGAACTACTTGATTAAAATATTCTTTTACACACACACATATAGTAATTCATTATTAGTATAGATTCATGAAGATGTAAATTAATTTAGTCATAGTTTTTATTTTATATATATATATATATATATAATGAACTATTTTTATTATCAATAAATTACAAGTAATAATTTGATATTGCTTATTTACAAATTTACATAACTCAAACTCAAGTCTATATTAGTATATTATAAACATATAATATTATATATATATTAATGGAGTCTCATACTTACAAACTTGTTCATAAGTTATTATGTTTGAGTTCGACTTGTTTAATAGTCAAACCTAAACTTAGTTTTAAGTTTAGCTCAATGGTTAAAAAACAAGTTTATTTCTTGAACAACTTGGTTAATTTATAGCCTTAATTTCGAGGGAAATTGGGAGTTTTTTTTTTTTTTTTTGCATAATTTATAAATCTAACATACTTTCAATGAAAAAAAAGAAAAGAAGAAGAAGAGAGAAAGACATATATTAGAAACATTTTTTAACTAAAACAAATTCAATTTTTCTTAACCATCTGATAGCAAGGAAAAGCTGATTTTTTAGACTTCTAAAAAAATGAAGAACAAAAGATTAAGCTTCACTAAAGAAGAAATTTTTCTTTATTATCATGTAACAAGAACAGATTTTCTACTTTGGGGTGTGGGGAAAAGAAAAAGAAGATCTTGAATATTTGATTTCTATAGGGAATGTGTTTTAAAATTTTAATAATTGACTACATGATCCCCTACAAGATAGAAGCAATGTCCATTATGCACCATCATAATCATCATGCAAATATTGATTTTGATTTTATGTCTGCTAATCAGTTCTCAGACAGCATATTTATGATGCTCTCCACATTTCCAAATAAACACCTATTCAATTACATAGATTTTTGGTTGGAACTGAAAATGATTAATACCCTACAATTTATTACAAAATTTGTATCTTTAAATAATCCAAAGTGAGTGATATCTTTTAATTATTTTTGTTGTAAAAAGCACATGATCCAATTATCCCTCGAAATCTTATATTGATCACACACTGATTTTCCTTAAGCACATGCCCTCGAAGCAAAAAAAATCTTACTCGAGATTTAGTATACCCTTTGGGGCATGCATAAAAGGAAGAGATCGAGGCAATCCCATGTGAGAGCATTGCAACATAATGTCCTCGTTACCTTCCAACAAGACTAATTAATTTGAATGTCCCAAATCATTTTCTATTATAAATAAGACATGATTATTATTATTAGCTTTTTTAAGACATAAAAAAACTCTGAACTCATACACACTTCCTGCTCTATTTAGTGACTTTGGATACCAAAATGAGAAGAAGAAAAAAAAGGGAAAAGAAACAAAAGTAAGAATGGTTTGGTATTAATCATTAGGTAAGCTTAAAAAAAGAAAAAGAAAATAAAAAAGATTGCTTGGAATTAGGTGCCCATCTAACTATTGCCCAAGTTGGTGAGAAGATCTAGACTCTTGGACCACAGTGTTGGAGAGTTGGACCAGAGGTCTTTTGTCCCTAGCCTGGCAGCCCCTATGTGCCATATTGGACCACAAATTAACCAGGGAAATGTTAACAAGCACCCATTGGGTGCTTGTCAAGGTGTTAAAAAGACAAACAAAAAAAAAAAGTTAGAAAAAAGTAAAAAAAAAAAAAAAAAACTAAACGATACTTATAAAACTGAAAAAATGAAATAAAGCTGTTAAAAAAATAAAAAAATTGTTTGAAAATTTTTAAAAAAGTTGTTAACGGGTACCTTGCGGTATTCCTTAACACAACCCAATTAATAATGTGACATGCTGAAATTTTGTTTGTTTTCTTCTAATTCTTATTTGGTCCATTTTCTTCTTTCTTCTTCTTTTTCTTGGGGGGCAAACAAAACATAACTAAAAGTATAAAACCTTGAGTAATTGACATAAATTTAGTACGTTAGTTAAGATCAAACCAATGCTTTTATAAATCTAGGAACTTATAAATAAATAAATAAAAAGATGCTTATAAATATAGGAACTTGTAAAAAAAAATTGTGCCATCAAAGGGCTAATCACAAAAATTAATATCTAAACTGCAATCAAAGGGCTAATCACAAAAATTAATATCTAAACTGCAACATTCATTCTAATAATGTGCAAAAACCAAACTAAAATTAAAAAAATAAATAAAAAGCAATTTAAGTTTTACCGCTACACAAATGAAGACAAAAGTGGGTACAATATGGAAACCTATATTAACAAAAGATCCCAAGCTTATGGCTTTTCTCTCATTTGGAAACAAAAACCAGTTGTTCTTTCGGATGGAAGCTGGTGGGCTGGCTACCAACCAACAGCTAAACTTTTTTGCTGTTAATGATCGTACAATATATATTCACAAGAACAAGAACAAGAACAGGAAAACGAAAAAGAAACCAATTAACCACCGAGAATGATACATTATACGTTTATTATTACAACCTGAGAGCTTTATTAAATGCCCTCTTTTTGTGATGTATGGCAATACTTTCATAAAATTTGAAGATTGTTGGAGACAAAGATTAGTTGTTATAAATACTAATAATTTTTATCATCTTAGTAGGGAATGGTAGATAGAATTTAATACCGGGATAGTTAGGTATTTTTGTGAACTTGTATTATATAGAAAATGACTGACTGATGCATACATGATATTATAAAACATGTGGCTCAAAACCGTGACAAGTATTCTATTTACCTTTCTTTGCACAATTTTCGTAGGGGATAATAAAAAATGTGGCTCGAAATGCTTTTCCTGATAAGACCCAAAAAAAAAAGATTCTTCATACAAGAACATAAGAAAAATGTGCCTAAAAGGACTTTATTGAGAGAAGCTTGTATATATAAGATAAATGTAATGAAAACTGTTTCATTTACACTCCTCAAATTATCACTCAAATTATCATTCATATACAAATGGCATTGAGCCATTTCAATTGGAAAAATGATCTCCCTCATTTAAAATTGAAGCTTCAATTATATAATACAAATTTTAAGGTGTATCTTATGCTATAATTTAAAATTTTAACTGATACACTAGTTTATATATTGCTAAATTTTACGAAATAAAATCTTCATCTTGAATGAACTCTTGTTAGATGAAACGAAACAAATCTCATTTCTATGTACTGATTGACTGATGCATTGACCGATGCATGCATGATATTATAGAATATGTGGCTCAAAACCTTAACAAGTATCTATTTGCCTTGCTTTGTACAATTGTCGTAGGGGACAATCAAAATTAGCTATGGACTACAGTTCAGAATACTTTTCTTGATGTGGCCCATACAATAAAAAGAATCAAATATACTTAATCCAATTTTTAAGGGCTAGCTTTCTTAACCCCCAAAGAATAAAAATTAATTAATTAAGAATGATGGGGTTGGAAGTGGGTTATTATGGACATACACTCCACAAGCAAACATCACTCCAAAGACATGTAGTCCCACTAGCTACTCTAAAGTCCCACCAGACGCAAAACAAAGGCTCAACTAGTTTTGCACCTAAACATATCATTCTTAGCTGGTATCAAACAATGGGCCATGCATGTGTGCTCTCTCTCTCTCTCTCTCTCTCTTTTCCATGGCCTTATATACGAACCTTCCCTCACCCTTTCCACACAGTTCTCACAATCACAACAAAGCCATCCTCTCTCTTTCTCTCTCTATCACACACAGACACATACAAACACATTAAAAACCATCAAACGGTTTCAAAGATGACCAAAGTTGGAAAGCTAACAAAGCTCAAGTCAGCCATAAAAAGATGGCCTTCATTCACCAAGCAGCTCTCCCGAGCCAGAAGCTCCGTAGCTTCCTCAACAAACGAATCCGATAATGTCTCAAAGCAGGAACTTCATGCTGTTTACGTGGGAAAGACTCGGCGGCGATACCTTGTAAGCTCTGAAATCATTGACCACCCTCTCTTTCAGGAGCTGGTGGAGAAGTCATCGGGTGAATATGATGATGGAGTTGCGGTTGCTTGTGAGGTTGTGCTGTTTGAGCACTTGCTTTGGATGCTTGACAATGCTGAGAACCAGTTGGGGTCCATGGATGAGCTTGTTGAGTTCTACACTACTAGCTGACTCTGACTACGGTGGTGATCATGGTTGATTCATGATTGGATTTATAACAAGAAATGTATGAATATTGTAAAGATTAAACTAGGTTTGCTTGTAGTTTTATGAGTGATTATTGTGTGAAAGTACCAAGGTGAGGATTAACCCTTTTTATATCTCAATGCGGATGATCATTTTAAACAACTTGATCAATTGAATTCAAAATTGTTTCGCCACTTGTTTTGACGTTATGGTGAATAACACCATTTCCTTTAGGCAATGAGAACATGGTCCTCTCTATTTCACGATATTGACTTTAAATTTAAATTTGTAATAGTTAATTTGAAGGCTAGAATTCTATTTAATCCTTCATTTTTACTTACCGAATTAGTTATTAAGGTTTAATTTTTGTCAATTTACTTCCTCACTTCATCGAAATAAGTCAATTTGGTTATTCCGTCCAAATTCAAATGAAGTCATTTAAAACTCTTTTTTATTTAAATAATTCTTATCAAACAACAATATCTATAAAATAATGTATCTCAATGTTTTTAGTAAATTTTTTAGCAAAAATAATGTATAAAGAGTGTTATTTGTTAACAAATTGGACGGAACAACCAATTATTTTTAAGGAGGGACTAAATTGATAAAAATTTAATTTTAAGGACTAATTTGATCATTTCTCTAGCTCATGGATTGCTTGTTTGTTGGTTTTTTGTTATTTTCAATCTGACTTTTTTTCCCGATCTTTCTTGCTTCCTCATATCTAACTGGCAAGCTAATTAACCAGTAACTCTATACCCCACAGGGTGGCTTGAATTGCAGGCCACTTGATTAGATGGCCCTTAATAGTTAAAAACCACACAATCCATTGGTTGTCACTTATTGATTGATTTTTTTTTTTATATATATTTAATTTAAATGTCACTTATTGATTGATGGAGTTTCATTCTTGTACTGAAACATCTAAAGGTTCTGGTTATGAAACGTCCATGTTATACCATTAAAAACCCATGATGCACTGAAAAAAAGAGGGGAAAACAATGAAAATAACATATACTTTCTACACATAAAGTTGCACTTAGACATGTACTAGACCGTAATATGTAGTCAACTAAAGCAAACTCAAAGTCCAAGAAAGGGTAAACAATCACAAAAGCAAAACAACTGGAATTGGGTGGTTTTGTTGATGTGACGATGATGATAAAAATAATAATAACAAAAAAGAAAAAAAAAAAAAAAAAACCTTGCTCATATACTGAACTTGCAATAATATTGGTCCCCCTGATTTGGGTCCTACCATTAGGAAAGGTCCATCTCGTTTAGATTGGCCATTGAATTATTCTGAATATATTGATGATGGATGCAATCAAATATTTTCTGGTAGGATCGATTAATCAATATTGTCGCTTCTGATTTTACCTTTTTCATGACTCATAAATGTTGAAATCAAAGTCCTAAACAATAATATCATTATAAACTACTAAAAATGTTGGCAATTTTTCTATTACTTTAAATGTCCAATGTCTTAAACTAATTATAGTGTTACCTTCATAGATCACACAAATTTCTATTTCCATCAATGTCCAATTATTAGTACTTTTAATCAATTCTTGAGATTATATTAGCATAGCAAAACAAGTATTTTTCTTTTTTACATTAAAATTTCCTTTTGTAGCTCAAGTAGCCAGGAATAACAGTTACGTTTGAATAACTATCACCATTAATTTCCAATTACAATCACTTTTACATTACTTCGAGGACATGGCCAATCTTGTTAGATTCATCATACTATTAATTAAGTACTGTGTATATATATATATGAATTTTTTTTTTTTTGATAATTTGATAGTTGAGAATGTGAAGATTTAAATCTTAAATTTTTCTCTTAGAAACTCCAAGAGACATTCGTTGTAATTTTTTAAAGAAAATGTTAATGAATATTCTTAAAGTATTGGTTAGCATAACCTTTTTTTAATACCAAGTGAAGCATCTATTACTGAAGAATGTGTAAGGGGACCATTGTTGGTGGGGGCATGACCCAGATGTGTAATTAATAGTGTAAGAAAACATAAGCAGTCAGATGAAGTAATTATAACATGGCATAAATGTTAGGCAAATATTTAAAGAGCATATAGCAAGCTGTCAACAGAGCAAGTATTGAGCATCTCTTAGACTTTACCTTAGAATAATGAGAATATTGTTGACATAAAGTTAAATGGAGTGCATCAGTTTAAGAAGAAAATGATTGGGTAGTTAGAGATGCTTTTGCAACATACAAGACTTGACCCTCCAGACTTTATAAGCAAAAATTCTTGGCCATGTACTATTTTATGTGAACCACAAACACATTTTGCTTGTGGTTGAAGGCCTATATTAACAGCTTAGCTAAAAAGCAAGGAGTATTTAATTAACAAATTCTTTAAAGAAATAATATTAGACAAAAGGAGTCCAGACAGATTATGAATGCTGTTTTTGCATTCTCAAGAGAAAATATGATTACACTATGGAAGTTCTTGAACTATCTTGTCCTGTGGTGGTTGATTAGCCTTTGGAAATTTGGGGCTGATTTGACAAATAAGACATTTCATTGTCTTAATTTTTCTTCTAATAACTCAAATCTCACAAGAAATGAAAGCTGTAATTTGTCCTTCAATTCCAATACCATTCGTGCACGTTTAGTGCATCTCCCAAAATTGCAAGGGCAGGCAGGTAGCTGGCTCTATATCAAAGAATCATAGTTGTTTTTGTTTTTATTTTGGAGAATCCTCTATTTCTTTCTTTCTTTGCTAGAATATCCGAATTGGGATCCCTTCCCTGTGCAACTATTTTTATAGGAAAGTTTCTCTTATTACTTTTTTCATCCCAAAAATTTGATTTCACTTTGATATTTGTTTCATAAATATTAAAAAAAAATTATGGTTTATCTTTAAAAAGTAAGGTTTAAGTTTCATCCTTTTATTTATTCGTTGTTGAATTTATTATAAATGTGTTGAGATTTTTTTTTATTAGGCACAATTTTTTCAAACCTTATTTTTTCAGGTACCAATTTTGGCTTTTATAAATTATTTTGAAATAAAATATAACAAAATAAATAAGCTAACACAAACACACGCTGCAGTCTATATATATATATCTTTTTAATAATTCGATTGAGGGAAATTGAATTCTAATTTTTTTTTTTGAAAAAAATTAGAAGGTGTCAACCTATTGAACTACAAGGTTATTGACCAAGTATTTAGGGGACGTTTGTTTTGCCGTGATTTTATATTATGCCGTAATATTACGTTATTGTAATCTTCATTAATGTAATATTAATATAAAAATATATGATTACATTGTTTTGAAATGTGATAAAATTAAAACGATGTGACATATTTTATAATTTTAAATTATAATAATGTTAAAAAAATAAAATAAACTAAAAATTTTAATTTCACATTATTGTATTGTATAATTGTATTACATTAAGGGCACATCACAACAAGTCATATATCCGTATATAAAATGTATAATTTTATGAGACCAGAGTTAAATTCCATATCTTTCCTCTCTTATTGTTTATCTTGCGAATTTATATCATATTAATATGCCATGCCCATGCTCATGCCCAGTAGGTCAGGCAAATGGCTCAAAGCACTAGGAGGCAGCAATATCATTATCAGGAGGTCGGCCAATAAAGTTCTAAACAGTGTGCGGTTACCATGGACCTTGCCCACTGGATTCATTTCGCCAAGCAGATTATTTTTGCAAATTGGCAGATAACATCAATCTTGAAAGAATTTTTGCCAGGACAATGCATCCTATGTGCTAGAAGCACTGCATCCAGACAGTTGTAAAGCTCTTTTGGGTGCAATACAATTAATTTTCATTTTTAGCAAATAAAAATAAAGTAATATATATATATATATATAAAATGATAATATAAAGCTAAAGATACAAATAATTTTTATAAACTTTACACAAATTATGCATGATCAGAGCATATTAGCAGTAGTGAAAAATTTTGTGTTTTTAAATTTCAGGAAAAGTTAACGGATGCTTTAATGGCATTGATTTAGGAAATATATATATATTTTAAATTTTATAAAAAAAAAAACAACTGAATTTTTTAATAACTTTTTATATTTTTCTTAAAAATTATATCTAAATTTTCTTAAAATGGTCAATTCACAAATACCTTAAAGGGCAAAGTCACCGTATAGACCAATTTATTATATAAAAAAGGATTTTTGTGGAAGAGTTAAATTCCACACATAAGCTCCAAAATAATGAAGCATGTTGAAAGAGAAGAAAAAGAGCGAGAAGAAGGAATAAAATAAGGGGAAAACCCTCCAAAGTAGACACTGGCAGAGGCTTATATGGCCCACAGCTTAATGGGCAAATCGAAGCTGGCCCCCTAAGTCGCAACAGTGAGGACAAGTTGTGAGTTGTGACTTTGACATGGAGAGAAAGAATGTTTAACATGCTGCTTGAAAGAATGAAGAATTGCTCACCTAGATAAGGAAAAGTAGGTTCTTGCCAACAGCCCATAGCGGACAAGAGCTTGTCCGACAAGCTCGCAGCCGACTTGCCACTTTCCTTTAACAACATCTGGGCTTTCCATCATTTCATGGACTCTCGTAGAGATAGAGGCAAAAGCACTTTTTGATTCTCCAGTTCTATATCGATGACTTCGTGCCCTTGTAATTTCGTCCACAATTCATTTATTTTGCTCTAGCTTGTCAATCCCTAAAATGGCATCACATATTAGTCATAGTGATTAAATGCCAGCTGCAGTCCTTAAGAGAACACATTCAATTGCGTTATCATTTACGATCTTTTTTCTAGTATTCCTTGTCATGCCCATCTGTTGCTCGCTTGCAGATGGAGTAAAGGTTATCCGAAGGAAGAGAATTGAAAATCGGATACTAACCAGCCCGGTTGAAAGTAAAGCAATACTTTAAAGTTTAAAATGTTGAGAATTTAACCTAATTCGAAAGATTTATGTGGTTTGGCAATATATTTGTGTCCACAGAGTTGCAGCGATTTTTACTATAAATCTATAATATAGCAAACCCTAATTCTGAAACAGCAAATATATACTAGATAGGCCCAAGCCTTTGCTCCATAGACTAAGTCTTACAAAAAAATTACATTTAAAACCGTAATACTTCCAAGTCGGGTCAAATTACAAACCAAAATGAACACAAATTTGGGATCCACATAGCCCAACATCCATTGTATTAGTTGTACGTTTTTAGACCCCTTAACACAAGTTGTTTAACTTAGTTATTTTGCTAAGTGATTACTAAGATAAATTATTCAGTTATAGGTTAACACAATAAAATCATATCATGTAAATAATGCGGAAATATAAGGAACACAACGATATGATAATCCAAGAAAACCTAACCGGTAAAAAACTTAGAGAGGATTTAATCTAACTATCCTTAAGGTAAAACAGATCCACTATGAAAGAATTGAAGTTTGTACAATAGAACTTAGACCACTAAAATTCTATTGTTACCTCGAGTAGAAAATTTACTATCACGACCACGTAACAGCTCTAAGTCCACGGACTACTTTTTTTTTTTTTTTTTAATTTACTGCAACCACAAGTTCTCCTACTTATGACTTTGAGACTCCACTTAAAGGTTTCATATCTTCTTTAAATTTATTTGTGCAGCAACTGAAGAGATCATCAAGTTCTTGACATGAATCTTGATCTTGATAACTCTATGTGTTGTATGAAGGTAAACACTTCTGGATCTCACAAAAGATTCAATACACAACTCTCAAAAGACCTTTAAAATGTAGCTAGGGTTTTTCTTTTTATACTTGGAGCAAAACGCAAAACCCTACACGTCAAATGAGCTTGGGCTGAATTGAAATTTCTGCAGAAAAATAAATCTGTACATGGTTCGATCGATCGAGTCTAATTTTCAATTGATTGAGCTTTGCAGATTTAGTCTAATAATTTCTGCAATCACTTGATTCCAATTTTACAAGTAAACACACTTTGAGCAAGCCTAAACCTAGACTCTATGTTTTGATCATGGTTTACTAACATAATACAAATTGAAGTTCTAATACATTAATTCCTAAAGTTTTAGAACCTAACAAACTCCACCTTTGGCAATCCGTGACAAAACACATCACAAAAATAAAATGCTCAAAGTTACAAATAGCCTATTCAAATTTAAAATGCCCTAAATACAATTCAACTTAACTACTATCTATTAGTTGCTAAAGTAGACAGTAGCTACGAATAAATTAACCAGTAGATTCCTGAAACACTCAACAAACACATAAATGCATGTGTGGAAAATACAAGTAAAACAAAATTAAACTTCTTGATTTCACAAAACATTGCTTGGTCACTCCTAAGTGCAGGAGATCATAGCAATATAATTCTCGGGGTATCGAGGTCGAACCATAAGGAGTAAAGTAAATTCAAAGACAATATAATTAAATAACAATTTGGGTGAAGAAGAAAAATACTTTTGTTTGGTAATTGTTAACAAGAACAAAAATAAAAGCTGATTACAATCAATAATGTAAATACCAGGACATCAGGGTATTTTCCTATATCGATATAAAATTCTTTGTGATCTAAGAAATTATATATTTCATAATTGATTGTTCTTAAACAATTAAATACTTATGATTTGGTTGAACTGAGATAATTCAAGAACACATGATAACCTAGATTAATAATGCCGTGAGAAAAGTTTTCAAAAAAACTCATTCGCTTTAGAACCTGATTTCTATTTGAAACTATTAGAAATTAATCTAAACAATAAGAAAAACATGATTGAATTTATTGAAATTATGGAAGAACTAATACATCAAAAGAAATCTAATTGAACAATCAAATATGTTGTTGATAAAATCTTAGAAAGAATCACATTGAATATTCACACCATATAGAAGAAACATAACCCCTAGCCCTAGTAAAGAGTTTAGGCTGCTATTAGAGAAAGGAAAATACAAGGTTTTCTCTGCCAAAATTCGTTCTACACAGCCTCCCTTCCAAAACCCTAACGTCTAAGTGTCCAAAGAAAATAAAACTTCTACTATTTTAATTTCCGTTCAAGTTTACAATAGTAACTTGTGAGTTAACTTAGGACTTCGAAAATTGAGAATTTTGATAAACTCAAAACTAGAAAGTTGTAGATATTTAGGTCACGGTTCCAACCCATATGACCTTGTGTCAATTGGATCTTTAAGGAGAGAGATACGCTCAAAATACTGATTAGTGCTTAAATCAAATTTTTCATTTTCAGATTCTGCCTCTTTGATTCCTTTCCTTATTTGAATCTTCCAATCATGGTAGATGATCTAAGCACTCCAGATGCACCTCCTTAGACATTTAAGGATGGTCCTTTAGCTCCACTTTAATTCTAGCTTGGCCTTCATTCTCTCACAAATTCCTGTAAACACATTTTTCTCACATGATATCCTGAAAGTAGAAAATTACACACAATGAATGGCATCTTATTCAAGAAATTATGTAAATATAAATAATACGGACTAATGTAAATTATTGCTTAATTATACAAATTAACCATAGTAATAAAGAGATAACGCCCACATAAATATATAACAAGTATACATTTTAAGGCATTATCACACCCCCAACTTAAATCTTGCTAGTCCCTAGCAATCCACAAAGCACCCATATCTACTAAAAGTGAAAAATTAAAACTAAAATACAAGCCACTTTCGTAGGTTATACGACTGCACTTCCCATGTGCAACAAGTTTTTGAACCCCTAGGTCACCCTAGTGGACGAGTTTACTCTCGTGAGGGTTTGCAGTGACTCGACTCGCAAAAGTCAAAGGTTTCCTAAAAATTCATGTAGCAAATGTTAATATGCTTTATCATTATATCATACAAATAAACTTTCAATTTTTGAGTTGGGATACTATTCATCATATTAAAGAGTTTTCACTAGCTTCACTTTTGGAGTGTGTGTGCATAGCCCATCCAACCAAACCGGCTTTTCCAAACATGCATAGACCAAGAATAATCTAGATTAGAGCCTCTACTTCAAAAGCTATCTTAAGTCATCAAAACTTTGAAAGAACACAAATAGAAGTAATGGTTTCTCTTTTCAAATCACATGTGAACAAAAAGGAAAGAAAAAGTTTTAAGAATATCACATGTGTATACAAAAACAGCCGCTAAAACAAAGGAAAAAGATCTCTAGGAAATGATGTTGAATTCCTAGAAACATAAGGTTAATACCATTCTCATCCCTAGTTTTTATCCCAAACACATACAAGCCATGCACCTTTAGGATCAAATAGGACTTTAAGCTCAGTGGTAGTATAATCTTATGAAGATAAACTGCCCTCTTTGAAATATGAGGTATATGAATTAAATGCAGAAAATTCAAGTCAAACCCAACTCATAGCGATAATAACCAACTTGAATCAAAATAACATTTACTCAACAATATAACCATTCTAAAATACATGAAAGATGTGTAAAACACCAATGATTTATTGATTGATTATGTATGTCTCCTCTTTCTTTTTTTCTCTCTCTCTCTCTCTCTCTCTCTCTTTTTGATCTTTCTTTTCTCTTTTTTTTTTTTTTTTTTTTTTTTTTTTTCTTCTTCTTCTTCTTCTTTTTGAATTGTTTTGAAGAATAGAGAGACAATGGTGGTATCTAAACACATCAATTGCTCAAAACTTGAAACCCTATGAGAATACCCATAAATAAAAATGTTTTGTGGTATTGTTGAAATATTTCTCATGGCTTAAATGATGGTGACAATGGTTAATATAAAGGTAGGCTGAATATTTGTTTAGTTGGTGACAAAAAATTGGAGGTCTTAGGCTCTCATCTCCTAAAATTTCACATAAACTAGCATGGCTAAAGACAAAAATAAGTAGGATCATGTTATATCTCCCTATAATGTTTCGAGTAGTCAACCAAAAAATATAGAGATCTTTTACAAAAATTGAAGCATATGAGAGAAATATAAGAGTTCAAACAAAGATATACTCTCACAGAGAAAAGTAAGGCTCAAGAACTCTCCATATGGGTTGAGTTTCAGCTTATATCTAGCTTGTTCATGATCTATGCATATCCAACGTCTTACAGTATGCTAACCCAGCTATTGTATAATGTTTCCAGTAGTCAACCAAAAAATATAGAGATCTTTTACAAAAATTGAAGCATATGAGAGAAATATAAGAGTTCAAACAAAGATATACTCTAAAAAAAAAAAAGTAAGGCTCAAGAACTCTCCATATGGGTTGAGTTTCAGCTTATATCTAGCTTGTTCATGATCCATGCATATCCAACGTCCTACAGTACGCTAACCCGGCTATTATGCTCAAAAGTTTCCAATTGTGCTCTTTATGAAAGAGTCTTAATATAACAAATAGTATAACCAACTCAGCATTATTCATTCCATCACATGATATAAAAATAAAGCTTAGAACTCTTCTGCATTCAAATTCAAGGTTTTTTATTTTTTTATTTTATTTTTTTTAGAATTGAAAAGTTGCAACCAAAAAGAAAGAAAAAAAACAAATCATGCAAGTTGCAGAAAAATGTGTAGACCTCTCCCCCTAACTAAAATATTGCATTGTCCTCAATGTATCAAAGCCAAAATAAATTCAAGTATAAAGGGAAGAAGTTACCTTAAGCATTTAAATTGTTTTTTTTTTTTTTTTTTTGAAATTTCTTTCACACCTGCAAATGTTAGCTCACAAAAGAAAAATAATAACAATACAAAAAAACAAAAACAAAAGGCAAAAAGAAAAGAAAATTAAAACAAATATGGTACAACTTCATAAGGCTTTTTCAGAGTTCACGTAGCATCCCAATAGGCAAGGATCTCCAGTGACATAGTCTCTTCCTTTGGTATAACGCCCCCTAAGAATGGTTTTAACCTTTGTCCATTTATTTTCAAAATCCTACTATCTCTAGGGTCCTTAACTACTACAACTCCATAGTTAAATACTTCCCTTATAATGAAAGTGCCATCCCACCTAGGTTTTAACTTACTTCGGCCTAAATATGCATATTTAAGACCATCGGGCAGCAGCTTAAGCTCAAGCTGTAATGCCTCTTCACTTGAATGCACAAGCTTTTTTTCATTCTTTGGTAGCACCTTAAAGCAAGGCTTCCATCCTTTATTAATTGCCATCATCTATTGTTCATCCAAAACCTGCGAGGAATCCAACAAAGAAAAATTTTCAGATACATGAATATCACATTCTAAATCATTAGAACCAACAGAATTATTAAGAAGAGTTTTAAAAGGATCAGAAAAACAATTCTTATTAAACTCTTCTTGAACCACCGCCCCAATGAGGTTTACACAAGCACAGTCATCATCCTCATGTGGTTGTTTAGCTACATGAAATATGTTTAGTTCCAAAGTCATGAAACCAAAAGTGAGTTGCATCCTTCCATTAGCTATGGCAAGGAAAGGTCTACCCAAAATAATAGGGATATGAACACTAGGATGTAAAATAGGTTGGTAATCTAGAATAATAAAATCAACAGGATAATAAAATTGTTCAATTTTCACCAACACATCCTCAACAATCCCTCTCGGTTCTCTTACAGAGCAATCATCTAACTGTAAAGTTATTGAAGTAGGTTTCAACTCACCAAGTCCAAGTTTTTGATATACATTGAAAGGGATCAAATTAACACTTGCCCCAAGATCTAGTAATGCATACTCCAGATGTAATCTCCAATAGTATAAGAGATCGTAGGACAACCTGGATCCTTATACTTTGGTGGAGTCTTATGTTGGATAACTGCACTTATCTGTTCTGTTAAGAATGCAGTCTTCTTCACATGATGCTTTCTCTTGATGGTGCATAGGTCCTTAATTACCTTGGCATATGCAGGCACTTGCTTGATAACATGCAATAATGGCAAATTTATCTTGACTTGATGCAAATGCTCTAGTATCTTAGATGCAGTGTCCAATTTCCTAGGTAATTTTAAAGCTTGTAGAAATGGTGGAGGGATTGGGCATTGTTCAATTTCATGAAATCCAAGTGACTCAGTTTCATCATTCTCTATTTCAATTAGGGTCTCTTTAGATTTCTTAGTTACTAAAGGAGAACTTTTATTAATCTCTTTACCACTCCTTAAAATGGTCACAGTTTTTACTTCCTCATGTTTATCGTTAAAGCCAATTTTGAGATTTTGATTGGTTAAGTTTGGGAAGGAAGCTTCCCTCTCTCTGTCCCACTCAATAAATTTATAAGCCTAGTTATATGACTCTTGGTCTTTCTTACCTCTTCATCTAGCCTAGTGAGCATGGATTCAACAAAATTACAGTCTAAGGGACCAAGTTGAGCCAACAAAATTTATAAGCCCGTTAACAAAAATGAAAACCCAACATTAACATAGAAGAGTGCTCAAAATTGACTTAAACTTACAACAGAAAAAGAACCAAAAACCAAGAGGGATTAGGGGGAATGCGTTGCAAAAAATCAATCACACATTTGGAGTAACCATTCTCTCAATAAATCAATGGTCCTTGTTTGAGTTATTTCCCCCTTGTAAATGGCAATCTTATTCCAAGAAAAAAGCCCTGAAGAGGCAGTGCTATATGCTACCCCATTATTTTTATCCCCAAGCCAAGATTGCCAATGAACATAATTATAAAGCATTGACAATACAAACACATATTATTTACATAAAACAAAGTATTGGGTATCCCATAGCTAGATTGGTTTAACCCTAAAAGCGTTTCTCTTGGACCTTCTCAGCATCCACTCCTCAAAGTCTTTTGCTTCATATGGAATCCTCAAAACTCCTTCATTACGGAAGCCATATTCTTCAGCTGACCTGTAGAGAAACTCCAACAAATCTGCATCCTCTAGCGCTTTTGCACGAACCATAAATCGCCTTGTATCATTGTTCATTCCAACACATATAGGGATGTAACCTCTAGGCGTCAATGAAGAGCCTCTTAAGCGCTTCCTTAGTGCTTGAGCTCCAATAAGTTTGCTCAACATACTGGCTCTCAACCCCATCCTCTAAAGCTTCCAATTTCACTATATGACTCCTAAAACACATTTAAAGCCGTATGTACTAGGTGCCCTTGCCATGTCACATTGGATGATGATTAGAGATATTTTTCTTAATTAAATGATGGTGATATGCAATGAAATATATGGCTTGTCATGTTCTTGATTAAATTTGAGGTAAATTGCCTTTGAAAGAGGTTGCATGCATGCCGTCACCACAAAGTTGATTAGAGATCAATTATTATAATCATGTACTATATTATTTAATGTAACAATCATCCTCGGTGAATTTGGAATATAGATTATAGAGTGCAAATTTTGTAAGTTTAAGAGAATAATTCCACCTTGCCGACCCTATCTCTAGAAATTTAGAAGGCTCTTGTAAAAATCCTCTCGGTGCTTCTTTGTTTTTACACTCATTTAGACCATGAAATACTCATGCTGACAATTCGGATTGTGTGTACAAAACAAGTACTTGACCAAACGTTTTTTACTTAATATGAAGTACCTCATGTTAAATGACCCAAGTCCAACATGTTATCTATTCGACACATTTTTCTTTGGATTGTTTGCTTGTCCTAGAAAGCAAGCTTTCCCACTTGAATTTTTTTTTAAGAGAGAATTACTGATAATGCAAAAAATTAGCAGTTGAGCTCTTCTTTGTAGCGGATGTACGAAGCTGTGAATAGGGTCGTCTCTAGTGGAGGAAAACCTGCAAAACGAACTAGCTGGAAGGGTAACACGCTGGTGTGGCATTAGCCAAACCGCCTCCGATGCTTAAGTCAGTAAGGGAGAAGGATTTTAGAGAGAATTGACTATAGAATGAGTTTCGTAGAGTATTTGTGTGTACCTTAAACTTTTGTTGCCTTCTCTTTTATAGTTGCATGCCTAATTAATGGGCAATGAATTACTGTATTTATGTTCAATGGCTAGTGCGTTACAAAATCTTTGTCTGAAGTTCACAGCTCATTCTGTGACCGTTGCTCTGTCCGATACGTTTTGTCATCAATGAACCTAATAAATGCATGACGTCTTCTCTTGGTTGATGATGATCTTAGTTTGATGACGATCATAAATTTCTAACTCATTAATTACAATGTGCTGCTAACCTTACAACTCGAACCCTTTCCCCTAAACCTCTAAATATTTTGTGCATTTCTACTTAAAGTAGGAACTCAATAAAACTTGAGGACATTATAATCAACCAATTTGGTGCAATAGCTGACAACACACTTAAGTTAAATAAGCATAAAATAAATCTTGAGACATACCAAATTTTGCATATAATTTCACAACATGCTTATTTGTGTGAGTATTTTTATTGACTACTTACTGTTGCACAAATCAAAAAGTTGTGAAATTTAGTATAGGAATGGTTGTTTATATAGTATTTGGATCCTCAATTCTTGAATATTGGGTTGGGTTGTTGAGCCCACCCTATATCTCAATACAAAAGGCGAAAGACCCATTCAACAAAACGCAATTAGCCTGGGCCCTTCAGAGAATGTGAGCCTTGCAGCCCACCAAAGAAAAAAAAAAATAGTCCAAGAATAATAAAATATGATTATTTTAGGTCCTCCTAAAAAAGATCAAAATGAATTGGAGACTGTTCATTTGAAGACTAGGATTTATTTAAGATAAATTAAGGGTACAAATATTTCTTCTGCATCATTTAAAAACCAACATTTTAACTCTAGCAACTTCAACTGTGGTTAAGTAAAACTGAGGATCCATTTGCTCCAACTTAAGATTGGAGTATGCATTTATTTATTATTTAGTTTTTGGCTAAACATTGCTTAAATTAGAATTTATTTGTGATATGTGGAATTTTCAAAGTTTATTAACTGAGTGAGGAGAGAGACAAAATTCAGTAGAATTTATGGAAAAAAAAAAGTAAGAAAGGAGAGAGAGAATGACATGATTGAGGAGAGAGGAGAGAGAAAAAGTAAATTCGACATTCTCTATGACACAATTGCTTCCCAATTTTTTACCTGAGGATAGACTGCCCATGACCAAAAATGGAGAGAAGAGAAAAGGTAAAATTGGCAATGGTGTTGCCAAAATAGGAGAGAGGAACAAAGTTGGTAATTGTGGCAATGGTGATGCCGAAATTGGTGAGAGAGAGAGAGGGAAAAGAGAGAAGTTTTTTGTCAAATAATTATTGAAGAGGAAAAATGCTAGAGTTATAAACTTTTTTACAAATTGTTGATGTGGTGAGTAATTATTATAGCAAGTAAAAAAGTGATGTAAAATGTAGGCCAAAATGAAACTAAAATTTTTATGACGGTAACCTTATTCATTCAAAAATTTTACAAGGTGTAGAAATTAGTGTGAGATGAGAAAGATAGAGAATAAAGTTGGTAATTGTGGCAAAACCATTGCCACAATTAACATTTTTTTTTCTCTCCCCTAATTTTGCAACACTATTGCCACAATTACAAACTTCTTTTTCTCTCTCTCCCCTCTTATTTCGGCAACACCATTGCCACTTTTACTTTTTCTCTCTCCTCCATTTCTAGCCATGGGCAAAGAAAAAATGGGCAGCAATTGTGACATTGAAAGTGTTGAATTTACTTTTTCTCTCTCATTGGTAGCACCATTCTCCCTATTCTCTCCTACTATTTTTTTTCCAGAAATTTGGCAACCACATTGTTGAATTTCGCCTCTCTCCGCACTCAACTAATAAACGCTAAACAATTTACATATTGCCAATAAACTCTCATTTAAATAATATTTAGCCAAAAGAATTCATTTTTATTCCTCAACAAGTTTTTGTGCATTTTTAGTTGTTTTAAAAACTAGATTAGACCAGACCAACCTATTTTACCAATAATCGAATCTTAAATTGGTATGGTAAAAACTAGATAAAAACGAGTGAAATACTCGGCCCCAATTCTGATTATTTGACCATTTCGGTTTTTAAAATCATTTATTTTATTTTATTTTCAAATTACAACCATTGCCACTACCATCCTCCACCGACCACAACATTTCTGTATTCATCACCTCCACCACTCTCTCTCTCAGAATTGGCAAGTTAATGCAATTTTTCTTTAAGGGAAAAAAAAAAACTAAATGTTAGTTTACTTACCACAGTCAAAATAGCTAGAGTTACGGTCCATTTGATTGGGATGATGGAAATGTGAGAAAATAAAAAATAAAAAATGAATGAAAAAAGTGGGAAGATAGAAAATATTTTAGTTTTTTTTTTGTATTTAGTTGGAGAGATGGAAAAATTGAGAGATGGAATTTTTTTTTTTTTTTTTTGGTTTGGTTGAGAAGAAGAAGAAAAATGGGAAGATAGAAAATAAAGTTTGCATAAATTTACCAATATACCCTAATACATATTTTTTATTTTTTAAAAAGCTAGAATTAATTTCTCTTTTTTAATAATAAAAAACACTCATACAGGTTTAAAAAAAAAAGTGATCCACCTGACCCCAAAAAAAAAAAAAAGCACGCACAAATTAACCAAAAAAAAAAAAAAAAAACACTAACCTGGCCAGCTGAAAAAAAGAAAAAACAAAACGCATACACAAAATGGAAAAAAATAATAATAAATAAAAATAAACCCACCCAGCTCTGTTTCTTAACAAAAAAAAAACTCAGAAGTCAGAAGACTTTAAACAGAACAACCAAATTTCCAGATTGGTTTTGCTCAAGGTATTTCTTTCCCTCCCAGTTTTATTTTATTTATCCTCCCTAAAATCATCCAACCAAACGTCCCCTTATATTTGTTAGCTTTTAGACGATGTGGCATAATCTACACCCTAAGATTTATTTTCAATAAATCCTAACCATCAAATGCTCACTCTCCAAATTTAAGTGAAATGGACAGGATTCCGATTTCCGATCCCTCCTTTGCGTTGTGAATCTTGTGATACTTGTGAAGTGAGTACAAAGAATTTGCACGAAGCAGCTTCTTTGCCACATGTAACAACAAAGTCATAGCGGTGCTGACGGAAACGAAAACATCACTGGTGAGCTCCTCTCTCTCTCTCTCTCTCTTATTCGTAAATCCAAGAATTACCCTTTATTTTTTTTTCAAGTTTTATGATATTAGTTTAAGTTTTGGGCATATGGGAATTAGATGGGCAAGCATGATTTGAATTTGTGTAGAGATACGTAGTGTTCCAAGTGGGTTTTTGGGCGTTCTGATGCTTTGATTTTGGAATTTTTGAGGTGTATGTTGCAATGGGTGTGTTAGACTTGTTGCATTTTGGTTACAATGGTTTCGTTACTTTAAGGTTGCATTTGGGTGTCCCTTGGAAATCAAATCAAATGGCTCCACCCCAAGGTTTAGACTTTAGATACCATTTCTTGAGTTACTAATATGTCTTCTAAAAAATGAGCCAGTTTAAAGAATTCAAAGTATATATAACAAATAGTTCCACAGTTTCATATTTTGTGATTTTTAATGGAAATGATTGTTTTGCGATTGCTGCAATTTTATCGGTTCCTTTGTTCATTACCTACTGGGGGTCTCAAGTTGCAGCTCTCAAGACTTGAACTTGTTCACTACTTTGCCATTGCATTAGGACATTTGCTGCAATTTCAGAGATTTGTGTGTTTATATATGAAAAAAGGTCATCCTAATATACAAAGCTATTGTTTTTGCGAGGTTTGGGAAAGTTGATTTATAGGCACTTAATCCCAATTTTGGATAAGCTGATTCATAAACTCAAACTGGTGATACATCACTTGGTTCTGTATATATTTAATATATGAAAGTTAGATACGGAACTAGTGTGAGTATGTCATATAGAAATGGATATCTAAGTATACCAAACATATATCATATTATTTCAGTGGGATACATCCAATTAAGGGCTTTTTCTTCTTCTTTTTTGTGCATGCAAGCTGACTGTTCTCAAAATATTGGATTCTCCGATATTGTAGGAACTTGAGAGGTGTATGAGAAATGTCCAGGTTTCGAGCACTTCTGAATGCAACTAAGAAAGGTACTATATGGTTGCCATCTTTTTCTCAAGCTTGGCTTTGTGGGTTGTCTTTGTTGGTCATAAAGCACTACCTTATTTCTTGTTCAATATGCATTGAAATGTAATTGTTAGCTATGCTTCTAACCAATATGTATACATGTGCAACAGAAGCAGATTATCATAGGTAGGATAATTTACTTCTTTACATCAATTGTATGCAGGATATATATGCATAATCACTACTTATGACTCTTTTTTTTTTTTTTTTCTTCTTCCTGCAAAATCAATCAATAGCTCTCACATGGAGTGCTGAAGACTTGATGCCTCCTAAAGAAAGACACATATTCAGCTTCAATTCAAAGGAAGAGCTAAAAAGATGGCATCTATATTCAGATTCTGAATATGGAGGTATTTATATACTTAACTGCAAGTCTCCATTGCATTTGTATGTATGAAGTTATGCACAATATGCCAAAAAAGAGCTTAGAAAACTAATGTGCCGTTGTCTGAATATAATTTGCGAGTGTCAGTCCTTCATATTTTTTCTTAGCATGGATGGCCCAAAGCATTTTTTATTATTAATGAAACCAACTCAACTGCAAACCTCTCCTGGCTCAGTGCCCTCAGTAAACATTAAGTTAAGATCAGGATTACATTTTATATACATATGGGAATAAAGATTGATTTTCTGGAACAGTTTTATTTGTTTTGTAGCTCTTTTCAGTTTCTTCTTGATATTAATTGTAATTGGTATCCAATCGGAGCTTATTTTGAGACTAATATAGATTTCAATGTTTAATTGTATTCCAGGTTTGTCCTCAGCATCTTTGGAGATCAAAGAATCTGAAAAAGGGTTAAGTGGTACTGCTAAAAACATATCTTTTACAAGTTGTGACACGTTAGTATAATCTCTATAGCTTATGATATCCTCTTATTTTGGCTCTGACTACCATTTTTATGTTATATGAATAGAGTACCTGTAAGGTCCAAGGTTGTTTTCCACATTGTTGACCAAAAAAAAAAAAAAAAAAAAATTTAGAAAAGAAAGAAAGAAAGAAAGATTGTTGCTTGAACAAAGGCTGTTGTTTTTATATATATTTCTAGAAATGGATGAAGGATCTGGTAACCTTCTTAATATACCCGTGTTTCACATTCATTCTATGATGTTTTGGAAGAACCCAATAAATATTATTTTTCTATTCCTATACAAGTCTCCTTGCAGGAACACTAGCTTTGCAAATTGGGGATGGCTCTCTTGTGCCATCGCTACTGTCTATTTTGTCAATTTTGGTCTCTTCTGGCTATAGTTTTATATACTTATGTAAATGAAAACATAGAATTCAACAAAGTAAAAAGATTTATTGGTTGGGGGGGTGGGGGGGTGGAGAGGATAAATAACATAGTAAAAGGAATATATACAAGTGATTTTCAATTTCCGAAAATCAAAGTTCGTGAACCATGCCAAAACTTCTGCTTAATCCATTGGATCTACTTTTTTCACTTTGTTTAATTTAGATGCATCTGAATTCTGATACCTTTATCATTTTGAATCTATATGATAGGGGTTTTCTCTGGGAACCTTTCCTTGGATGTATCTAACGATTCAAAGTGGAAAATTTCTCGCAGTGGCTTCTGTGGAATGAGATCCAAAAAGGTGAACAATATCTCCAAGATTTGTAGGAATTTTAAATCAATAGTTGGAATTGAACATGCAATTTTTTATTTACTTTAACTAATATGAACTGTTATTATGTTGCACCTTTAGATCTATATGGTCACCCATTCTTCATTGTTGGTTACTCCATGAGATCAATATGTATAGTTTCTACCTTTCATGTTTTGTGCAAATTGCTTGGTTAATGGGTCTTTGATGTAGGCTTTATTAAGAAGGTTCCTTTTTGATACATGAGTGTTGTTAAACCCCCCCCCCCCCCCCCCCCCCTCTCCCTCTCTTGCAATGACTACATTACAAAAACGCAAAACATAACGAATAATTTCATTTCAATATGTAAACAGCCCTCTTGCTCAGTTCTCTTAGTATCCGTCAGAGGCAACTGTTGGTAGAATTGTATCTTTTCTTAACAATTTTCATCTTCTGCAGTTTGATGGATTCATTGATTTGGATTCATATGATACAGTAGCATTAAAGGTTAAAGGAGATGGAAGATGCTACATATCTACTGTGAGTATTCTTTCTCCTGTTCATGTCATAAAGAAGGAAATAAGCAGTGGTTTTTATTCCTGGTGGTTGCTTTTTTCTCAACTTTACTGATTGATTTAAAACTTGAAAGTTTTATTCGGTTCTCTCAAATTCTGATGCAGATCTATACAGAAAATTGGGTAAATTCACCTGGACAAGAGGAAGATAACTCATGGCAATCTTTTGTTTTTGTACCTAAAGACAATTGGTATATTGCAAAGGCAAGTTTCACTTTCTTCAAGCTTATCTGCTTAGAAACATGATATCATAGACTTGGCTCTCATAAACGGCTGTGGATCATTTATATGATGTAACTGTAGATGCTTATGACCATTACATGTACAAACTTAATGAATTAATGACCGACCATATTAGATGTAGATTTTCGGTGAAATTAGTTATTCAGTTGTACAAGTCTGTTCTGAGGACATTGAATTAACAACTGATGGATGCACAAGGGTCAAACAACATTAGTGTATACTGCATTTTCATGCACATCCTCATCAGCTAATGATACATGGGAAATGATACCACCTTGTAGATCCTATTCTCAATTAAAAAGACTAGAAATTTAGTAGAAACATACTTGTTTAGGATTGATATGACAAAATCAATCTAAGGCAAAGAATGTATTTAATGACATTAAATACATTATGCAAGGCAAAAAGTCTATTAATGCTGTCAAATATGTTCATTAAGTATTTTATTCATGAAGATAAAATTGGTTTTCTGCTTTTATAGGTGGTGGTATTGTGGTTTTTGCAGAATTGTGGTGGGGGTAGGGTTGCAATAATGGCCTTTGGACCTATGGGCTATGGGCTATGCAATGAGTGATAATTTACTGAGATGTGATGCACTGTGTGTCATTTGCAATGCATGAGCGTCAAAACACCATGGTGCTTTCGCATTTGTGCAATGTTTTCTTAAATAAATTTGGCTTATATTTTGTTTTATGCCTAAAATTTAACTGACCTTTTCAGATTCCTCTTGCTCGATATTTACCAACATGGAGAGGCAATGTTATAGATGCAGAGTTGGAAATGAATCCATCTCGTATAGTCGGTATGTCGCTGTCTGTTAATGCTGAAGGTGGTGTGCCAGGTGCTAGAACTGGACCAGGCGATTTCCAGGTTGAAATTGATTGGATCAAGGCCTTGAGAACAGAGTAGGTTGATGTAGACTACTTTGGGGAGAGGGGACATCAGATGTATTAAAGCCTTGATTTTGTGTTAATAATGGCAAAGTATTTTTGTTGTTGAGCTTTTACTAGCAAAAATTTTTGCATGGGTACACTTGTTTTTGTCCCCCCCCCCCCCCCCCCCCCCCCCCCGCCTTGAGAACAGAGTAGGTTGATGTAGACTACTTTGGGGAGAGGGGACATCAGATGTATTAAAGCCTTGATTTTGTGTTAATAATGGCAAAGTATTTTTGTTGTTGAGCTTTTACTAGCAAAAAATTTTTCATGGGTACACTTGTTTTTGTGCCCCCCCCCCCCCCCCCCCCCCCCTTTTGGCTACAGTTTGTCAAGCACTTGCTAATTTAAATGGGGGAACTATCTCATAAAACCTATGAACCCAGTTGATCATTCCAACTTATCAAACTAAATTTAGAAAGGAAAAGAGAGAGAAGAAAGAGCATTCTAAGCAGTAAACTAGATGGATTCAAAGCATGGATGACTCCTAATTATTGATGCCATTGACTGAGGGAATTGTTGCACTTTTGTTCTTTTATTTCATATTAGAATATATACCAAGAAAAAAACTAAGCAATGTATTGATCATGAAGGCATTGGGTCCTTTATGACATTTTGGTATTTGCCATAATGGCCGTGAGATGACACAGTTATCTGAAAAATCAACAATCCCATTACATAAATTTTAATTTATTTAACCGAAGGTTTTTTTTTTTAAAAAAAAAAAAACCATTTGAACTAAAGTCATAGTTATGATTCTCAGCAAAAAAAAGAAAAAAAAAAAAAAAAAAAGAGTCATGGCTATGATACTTTGATTGTTTCTATTAAAACAGAAATTTAACAAGTATCTACCTATGAGTATCAAATGCATAACATTGTCAATAAAATTAAAAAAGAAAGAAGGGTTTAATCCATAGTCACCTGTGTAATGGAAATTGCACAACAGTTAGAGTCGACTCAGCAGAAGAATGGCAACCGTTGTTGATATTATTACATTTTAAAACATGCACCAATGATCTTGCTCAATTGGAGACCACTCAAGTCGCAAGGAAACATGATTTGGCCAAGATTAAGGCTACATATTGACCATATAAGTCATATAAAAGAATAAGTATCTCTTGCATCGGGTATATGCACTTAAAGCATGCCCAACCACAATATTCACATGCTATAAGTGCACTTATAGTATTCACAAGCTGGGAGAGATATGTTGCAAATGCCAATGTATTGGATAATTATTGCATATATAAGCAGAAAGTATTTCAGTTCTAGTAAATGGTTGGTTTTGAACAAAAGTTAGGAAAGTTAAGGAGTTAATCAAGGGCCCTGCAAAGGTGTGGTGGAATAATTGGACTGGGTTTGAGCCTCTTTTAAAGCAATTATCTATGGTCCATAACACACCTTAGGCCTTATGAATTTGGTCTCAGGAGGAGAGCAGAGGAGAGGAGTTAAACAGCATATCATGGACTTCAAAAGAAAATTGACCACATCTGTTTAGGGGCTAGGTGAATTTTCTTCCATATCTGTCTAGCAATTGGCTGATAAACAATCCACATGGGACTCTGAACACCAGAAGTTGGGTTGGCTTTGGAAACTCTTATGTTGGAGTGGAAATGTTATTAATGCAAATGTGGAATGAATCTATCTTAGTAGCCATGGCTGATATTGTCTCTATTTACCAATGCTGATGAAGGTGGTGTTCCATGCCATGTGCTAAATGTGAAAAGAAAGATGAAGACCATCCATGGCCATCAAAATCTTTTCAAGTGATGCATCACCAATATTATAGTTTTCTAACTGGTGAGCCCAAAAATGGTGCAAAATATTCTTTTACCCTCCAATTCACATCTCTTAATTATCCTTTATGTTGAGTTCTTCCTTTCATGCATTAGGGATTTCACCAAATCAAAGAGTAATAATGAAAGAACAAGATGAACACATCAACTAAATAGAAATTAGTGATTATCTTGGAGGCACAAGTGACTGTTACCCTTAGACAATATTTTTCCCCATATGCAAGTTGCTAAAGGGTTTCTACAAACTTGTCCCCAGGATATAACCAAGTTTATTGGGTTCCACAAATAGCAATTTTGGAAAATACTTACAAGATTTCAAGTGAACATAAACCTTTATTTATACTCATAGGGTTATAACCCTTCAAAAGATATGTATGGAGAGTTAAAATGTTTCATAAAACCGTTGACAAGGCTTAAAACCATTTCAAGCGTTCAGAACAGTTACCAGAAAATTCTATAGAAAATTCAGTTATACGAGTTTTGATCGGTTGAGAGTTCCTTTTATCGATTGAATGCTCTTTTTGATTGATCGAATAGGAATTGAATAGTGATCGAATCATCTAGAGGCTTCAGGATTATTTTCTTACTATTTTTGATTGATCAAGTCAAAGGTTCAACCGATCGAAAATATTGAATTTCGAATTTTTACTTAGAAAATTCCAAAACTTAAATTTTCACTTTATCAACGTTATGAAACAATATTCTCCAAACTCAAACATCATTATTACAACCTATCCATATATATACCTATATATATATATATATATATAGATACCAAATGGGGGGTAAGTTACAAGTATTGGGGATAATGGGGATCAGAAGCCCTGGTGATACTGGGGATCAGTAGCCGATCGGGGCTATCTGAATACAAATTAGAGGGCGATTGAGGCCATCTGGTTACAAATGTAAACTGGGGTTGCCATCTGATTACAAGACTAAGGGTTGTAATATGAAGGGAAATGTGAGGTTGTTTTTCTAGAACTAGACCTCTAAGGAAGTTACTCTAACTTGACCTGCTTCAGAATGGAGAAGAGGTTGCCTTATATAGACTGGAGGGAGCCTTGGATCCTCTGAAGATTGCTAAAAATTTGGAAGGGTAAATGCTTTTACTGAGGTGAAAACCTTTTCCACCGAAATCAAATATTACTTCTGAATCATTGTGCTAGGTACTGTTCATGAATAGTATCTTGTCTTTTGTCTGCTTCTTTCAGCTGAATGCAGAGACTGTTCATCAACAGTGATTGGTGTTGTAGATGAATAGTAACTGATCTAGAGATACTGTTCTGAATAGTGATTAGTGCTATCCAGAATAACTTAATCGCTATCCAAATTGTAACCATCGTAGGGATCCTAGGAATCCTGGAACAATGGGTCATTTGGATTGAAATTGGCTGAAGCTTTAGAAGAGACAAGAGAACCCTTTTCTTCAGACTCTAATTGCTCTGACTGGAGGAGCAATTGCTGGGCAAGATCTTTTAATTCTTTGCAAGATTTTCCGGCGATCTGGACGGAATCTAGGCTAGACTGAGACCTTGTGACTGGAGCAATAGTCCTTTGAACTGAAGGAGGAAAGTCCTAGGCTTGTGACTGATGACTGGACCAATCTTAGAACTTATAATCCTCATAACTAGGAGAGGGCTAATCTGTATCGGGAGCATCTGATGGGTATCCATCATAATCCCAAGGGCGATTGTATCTGCAGTTATGCTCTCAAAGAGTAGTGTATTAGTTACAGAAACCACAATAGACAAGCGGCTCATACTCAAGCTTTTGCTTTATGAACCTTCTAGGATTATGGTTTCCTTGCCTTTGGAGATTAGGGATGGAGGTGAAGTATGGCCTGGTGGTGGATACTGAAATTCTTCTTGTACTTCCTACGAAATGATAATTATTTCATAGGTCTCTGATGGTGTCAAGAATTTCATTATTCGCATGATTTCTCCAACAATCCGCAAGAGCATAGGGATCTCTGTAGGATAAATGGGAGTCTCCTTTAAACTAAGGGCCTTGGTGGGAGTACCCATTGATGAGTACTAAATGCCTTGAAGGTTGAACAGTCATTCAATTGTCTCTTTCCCACTGTGTGATCGTGCTCCAGTACTTGATAGACACAAAAGGACCTGCCACCTACTCAACAACTCTTTTTATGATTTGGGGAAACTGGCTGACTTGGTTATGGCTTGTTAACTTGATTTCTTTGATAAAGCCATATTCAAACATTCTGGAGAGCTAGTAAGGTCCCATCTCATCTTCCTTGTCTGGACTATCTTCATAATTGATAAGGAGGCTTGGGAAAGGATGTTCTTTTTCATACACTCTGAGACTGCACCCAAAGTGTTCTTCCCAAGTGGCTTGCGCAAAGATATCCTCAGTTTCATTTGAATTCTTAGGGTTTGGATAAGGGGTCGTGACCAATACTTTGAAATGCTTGAACCATTGGTCAATAAATTCAAACATTACCTTGCTTCTCAAAATACTGGTTTGTGTTTCAGTAGGCAAGTTGGCAACTGCACTTCTTAGCAAGGCTTGGGTCTTAAGACTTAGCCTAGCATAATCAATGCACATTATGACAGTCTTATCCTTTGAACAGATTTCCTCTTTGCCAGAGAGTAGACTGGTGATAGCTTCATTTCTTGCCTCAAGGTTTACTAGATGAATTTCTAGGGCTTTGAGGGTTCTTTGGAAAAGGCTATGGTGTTTTATGGTGTAGGCTGAGTGGAGGTTATCAAGGATAGTTTTTATGGAGTATGGTAAGTCTGTATATGCTCTATCATTGAGTTGTAATTCCTTGGATAAAAAATTCCTGCAAAACAATAGTTATGTCACAACTGGAATATGTCACCTCTGCTGGGACAAATTTTTGAAAGGATGTTGATCCTTTCTGGTTTCCCTTAGAGGATGCACCTTCATGCATTACAAAAGACTGTCTTGTTGGAAGCCTTTTGTCTTGAGGATAGTCTTGTGTAGGAGCTTTCCCTTTGTTCCTCTTCTCTGCCGAAACAAAAGAATCATCAACTAGATATGAGGTGATGGGAACAGATAAATCAGGGTCCTTTGCCTAGCTGGTATTGTATGTGAGATATTTGGTTTTGGCATTGATAAGGTTAAGGGTTTTGGAGATGGAGACTTCCTGGAGACTGCTAATGTCTCTAGGTTTTGGGCTCCTGAGAGACCTAAACTTAACTAGCTGGCCAAAGGGATGGGTAGTGATTCCTTTACTATCCGTGATGAAAGGATATAATAGACACATAAACGGGTTTCCTAAGATGACCCTATCTGTCATATTATTAACTAGGATAAATGTGGTTCTGAAACATATGTTGTCCTGGCACACATGTGCTTTTGAAATTTTGAATTCAATCTGCATTTTTCTGCCACTTGCGAATGTCAATCTCTCCTTAGTCTTTCTGAAGTTCTTGGAGGGAATGATTCCTTCTTAAATGCAGTTGAGATCAGCACCTAAGTCTATCAAGGCTATAACCTCAAATTCAAAATCTTTACTAATGACAATCCTGACTTTGGAATGCCATTCTGGAAGTTAATCCTACTGATGGTTTCTAAGAATTTCTGACTTGGTTGTTTTTCCTGAACCATATCTGCTGTGGGGTTAACTGTCTCTTCTTCTTCATCTGAAGGGTTCTGAAATGAGGGTCCTTCCTCATTGCCTTGATGAGAAGTACTTTCCAAATTCTTTACTCTTTGATCAAGGAGAATGTTATCAACCCTAAGAATGGTTAGTTCTTGCTTAAGGGTTTTAACCTCGGACTTGGTTTCCTTGATTTCCTTTTGAAGGTCGTTGACTGTAACGTCCTTCTTAGACTTGGAAAACCTATCATAGATATTCTCTAGGTCTACCTTGGGTTCACAAATCCTTGGTTCGGGTTTACTGGTTTTCCTAACTAAGGTTGCATGGAATGCACTAAGCTTCTAGGCTTTAACTACTAGGTCTTCGATCTGTTCTATGAGATCTAGGAGTAATTCTTCTTACTTATTAAGCACACTAACCTGTTTGCTGAGAACATTGATAGTCTTGTTCTTACAACAACTATCTTTACAGGCTATACCTATACCTGGGCTACTAGAGGAATCTGAGTCTCTAGAAGATTCTGAAGATGATAACTGGTTTAACTGGTGGATCTCATGGTCACTAGAACTATTGGCTGACTCACTTTCTATGTGATCAAGTTCTAAGAGTTTAAAGACCTCATCTTTACTGGTTTGGTCACTAACTAAAGTGTTGATAAGGGATTTTACCTTCGATCTACACTCTTTGCTGAAATGACCTCTTTTACCACAATTGAAGCATTTTCCTGATGCTTTTGTGGGTTTCTCATATTTTCCTGTGGACTTGGATCTGGATGGCTTTCCTTTCTTATAGAAATCATTATCCTTGAAGTTGTTGTAATTCTGTTTTCTATAATACTTGGAGGCTGTTCTTTTCCTATGAAACTTTTCAAGGGATTCTTTCCCTCTGAACTTGGATTTTCTCTTAAAGGGGGGCAATAGGAGGTAAGCCGTACTGTGTACAGAAGTTTCTTACTTCATACTTGGCTTTGCTCTTGCTAGCTTGGCTTTGGATCTTGAAATCTCTGAACATCTTCATTCCTTCACTGTGGATTGTGCTAGAGATGTCACCATAGGTTAGGTTATCATAATCTATGACACCTAAGGCGTTACAAAGGGTTTCTTTCACATTTTTACCAAATAATCTGGGTAAGCCATTGATAAACTTCTCCTTCCAAAATGGAGAGTTACAATTGCTTCTATGCATAACTCTGGTGGTAAACACATCTTCGTACCACCTGTAGTCTCCTAGGGTTCTACATCTAAGGTTACTCCACCGATCGTAAATTCTAGATGTGATATTGCTGGGTTTTCCTACGAAGTGTTTCATGATCGTATAGATCAGGGTATTAACTCCATCAGGAATACCTTTTCCTTGGCGTTCGTCAAAGATGGGGAGACCTTCCACATCTTTATGGACTGCATGTTTGATATCATACTTAGATCTGTCTGTTAGGCAGTTGTTCCACCATTGCAGAAGTTTCCTTATGAATCCTAAAGCTATGAGCTCTATGACCTCTGTATGGGGACGTCTTTCGTCCAAGTAGTTATTGGCTACCATAATCATATACTGGATCTTGTTTAGGATTTCCTATTCTAATAAACCATCTATGTTCTTTGCTAATATTCCTTTCCTCAAACTGGAGGTCAGGGGGTGTTGGTCTAGGATACCAATTCTTGGTCAGACTGGTTGGGGTTAGATGGTGAAGCTTTTTCACCTCTAATCCTCGAAACTGGTTTTCTATATGTTCTATCTTCTTTTCATTTTTTGAGGAGGTTTTGCTAGAACTACTAGATGTTTTGTTGATATCTAAAGTGGTAAGCTGAGGACCTTTGCTGGGTGAAGGAATGACTGGTTCCTTCTTCACAAGTTCCTCGAGCTTCTGGGTGACAATTTCTAAGGTTATTTTATCCTTAGACCTAAGGCTGGTATGCCTATTTGTTGGTAGTTTAACTAGGGGCTTTTCTAGAATTTGGATGAGTTTACTAGGGTTTCCTAGCTAGAGGACAACCTTGTTTTCCATCTTATCTTCTACCCTATCAAGCTGTTTTCCTAGAACATTTAAACATTGGTTGGTGTAGTTGTTTTGCTTAATCACCTTTTTTACAAGTTTCTCTTCCTTTGAAGGAATCCTGAAAGGGGTACCAAGGATATCTTGTCCTTTGTACTTAAAGGTGATGGCTGTCTGGGGTGGATGACTAGACCGGACAACTTCCTTAGTGTCTTCTTTGGTCTAGTTGGTTTTGGTGATGACACAAGACTTTTTGTGCCATTCAAAATGGCTTTTAAAATATTCAAAGAAAGGGACATTACTGGATATCTCTTTCATGAATTCCTGCCATTTTTCTAGAACTTCTTTCTTTTAATTTAGAGTATGGTTGGCTCTATAGGCTTCTCTTTTGACTCTGTTTCTTTCAAAGTCAGACTCTTTTACTAGGGCTACTAGGTCAGAAGTGAAGTCTTTCTTTATGACCATAATTTCATGGTCAACTGGGGGTTCCTGAACTTCATACTGGTATGGATCTTCCATATCAGTCTTGGATGGGGATGGTGTATGTCGACTGTTGTCGTCATCCTGATCAACAACTGAGTCCTGTTTGGTTGTGTAGCAAGGGGTACTAACCTGGGATTTGGTTTTGACACCTTGGAGTTCTACACCTAAGTCTCTTCTAGATCTTGGGTATGGTGCAAGGGGTCTAGAGGAGCTAGCTTGGGATGCAGGTCTATCTTTGAGGAGAATAGGGGACTGCCTATTGGGTTGGTGAAGATTTATTGGGGATCTAAACCTGGATTCATGTAAGAGTGTTCTAAACCTAGACTGGTCAAAGCTGAGCCTAACAGTACCATTTGCTAGTTGCTGGACAAAGTCTAAGCTTAGATTTTGTTCTAGGTTTTGGATCTGGAGAGGATAATTTTCGTTCTCTAGAGTCTAGTTATCTGGAAAAGAGACCTCGGACCATTTTAGGGTTTTTGGTACTTGAATCTTGGACCTGATGTCCGTTGCCTGGATAAGAATGGTTTCTCCCATCTTTCTCTTATCAAGTGCTTGAACATTCATGTTCATCCTAATGCATTTATAATAAAATTTGTATATCAAGGCTATCTGGCTGATTCCCTGCACCATGAGGGCTCCATGGGTGTTGATATTGAGAGTGAATGCCTTCATGACATGCTGATCATGGAGGTGGATGGTAAAGTCGGGGAAACAGTCGAAATGGACTGGTCCACCACTAAGACTGGATTCTATGGTTCCTAAGAGATTGTTATTAAACCTTATATGACGGAGTGTCTCTAAGGGCTAAAAGGATAGAACAATCTAATCCTTTCCTGATGAGAGGTTTAATTCCGATCTGGACTAAACCTATGTGTAGGAAGTTATGTCCTTTCTTCCTATGAGCTACTAAGGTTGCAGGATCATGCAAGTAGCACGTCTCGTACTCTTTGTTGATTCCATAAACTTGTTCTATAGTTCTGACATGGTAGTCTGTTTTGAAAGTGTTTTTCAAAGACCATGAAGACTTATAGATATCCTTGATGGGTACCTTAAGGATATTCCAATCTCCTATTTTTAGATCTACATCTGATAACTCATAATTCTCGGAATTGAGAATTCCAACTTCTTGTGGAATCTCAGGGAGGGATGATGTCCTACTAACTATACTGGAAGAAGAGTTATTCCTAAACAATCTATTCATCATTTTGACTATCAATTTAATTTAATTAATTAAAACCTAATTACCTTTATCTCCAAATAACTGAATTTAACCTTAGATCTGTAACAGGGTGTTCAACAAGAAGATTGCCTTCATGTGCAAACTACAACCTCTGATTGCCCACAATCCTAAACACCTAAATGCCTAAACGCCTTACTCCGGCTAGACGGCGACATAGTGACCAAGGATACCGGGGACTGATTGGGTTATAAAACAGCACTGATCGGGGTTTACTTGTCTCAACAGTACACATCTGCAACAAACTTTGGGGCTAAACACAGAAACAAGAAGAAGCAGATAACTAGGAGATAACTGGTTAGCATAAACAAATAACACAGAATGATAAACAAATGGGATAAAAGAAAACTCTTAGATCCAACGGTATAAATAGAAGAAGATCACGAAATAGTAACAAATGAAGAAATAAATGAATGGGAATGGAAGAGTTATCAATAAATAAATCCAAAATAAAATATGAATATCTGGATTCAACATAAATAATTGACTGAAATTAATGATATGTTGATTCTGAAAATAATGTAATAACTTTGATAACTATGGCGGTATAACCTGCCAACTTATGATTTCATAAAATGTAACTTACAACAACTGATTGGCCAACTTATGATTTGTATATATATATATACACACACACACACACACACACACAACATCATGTACAGGCTTTGGTCTATATGGCAAATAGGAATACAAAAAGCAAGTTGGACTGAAAATTCTTTATTGATTGGTGTTAGACCTTATGGGCTTTGTTATAGGCCCATAGTTGAGTAAAAAAAAAAAAAAATGCCCCAACAACTGTCCCACCATCAAATCTGTGAGAACCCATTCTCTCATTTTAGCTCTCAAACTTTATGTTCTTGCCTTCTTGGTCCTAAGTCCTAACCTGTACCTGTTAGCACTTAGATCGCTGTTGTAGTTGAGCATTTAAAACCTGGCTAACAAGGATTTCTACCTCATTAATGATGAAAGGTCCATGCAAACAAATAGAGAAGAGGACAGAGAGATGACCACTGATACTTCAAAATAAGTAGTACTAGAGTTGATATCCAATAAAGGCTTGGCTGCCTTGCTTTAGAGCAAGTATTCTTTGGCTTCTAGGTAGAGAGGATAGCTTGGTTAGTAAGGTACTTACACTTCATCACACGGGTCCATGGGGAAACTTTTTCAGTGAGCAATTAATCTCCAATTGAGTTTAGCTAAGGGCAAGGTTTCTCATTATTCTAAACCTCAATAGCCTCTTGGAAGAGTGACATTATCCCATTTTACGTTGTTCTTCTAGGGACAAACATTTTGTAACAGTCTTTGACATAAATTGCATATTTGTCGATTCGTGATTGAATTATGTCACTTACCACACGGAGACTACTATTAGTACTTATAAAAATCAATCCAGCTGACAAAGTGTGTTAAAAAAAAGTGTTCTTATATGGATACATATGATGGTCAAAATGGCCAAGTATCACTGTTTGGCAAAATATGCTTGGATCTATCACTATTTGCAAAATAATCAGAGATCTACCACTTTTTTAAAACTCGAGTTTATGGAAAAAAATTTATGGAACTTGAGTTCCATAAAAAATGGCACGGCAAATTTGAATGCTATTTTTTCAAAGAAGAAACTCGAGTTGCATGACAAACTCAAGTTTAGAAAAGGTGAAATATTGCTAAATATTTCACAAACAGTGATATATTGCTAAATATTTTACCAAACAATGGTATATAGCCATTTTGACCACATTTAGGCACAAACAATGATAAAACTTGCACATTTGTCATTGTGTGAATGGATTCCATTAGAGCATTCGCATCCCATTATTTTATCATATTCTATTTTACCATCTCAAAAAGCTACTTTATTAATTATACCATACCATTTTATAATACTCCTAGTATCCTAACTTTTATTTTACAATACAACACATTAAAATAATATAAATTATACAATAAAATATATTTCATTCTTTCTCTAA
The DNA here is from genome assembly GCA_033629205.1 of Lithocarpus polystachyus. Taxonomy (NCBI): domain Eukaryota; kingdom Viridiplantae; phylum Streptophyta; class Magnoliopsida; order Fagales; family Fagaceae; genus Lithocarpus; species Lithocarpus polystachyus. Next base: position 2,064,201 of record CM066166.1, read on the forward strand.
TTTCTGTCACCCTCCCTCTCTCAACCAGTGGTCAAGTACCACAAAGAAAACCCAATACACCCATCTACACAGCAACCACCCTCTTAACCACACCACCTCCACACAGTAACCCAGTCACCACCACAGTAACCACCATGACACCAAACCCACCACAAACCCAGCAAATATCCAGCCACAAACCAACCAAAAACCAACTACAAACCCATTAAACAATAATCAAACAAACCTAGAACCACCAAGCCACCACCATGCCCACTGCCCTCTGCCCGCCACCGCCATTGCCACCATCACGAACCCACATCAACAAATCACTGCCATAACAACCCCCAACTCCACCATCACCAGACAAACCCAGCACAAAAATTCATCCCAACTACCACCTGTACAACCCATTTCAACAGCTGATTTTCCAAAGACAAAATCAACAAAAAACAACTCAAAATCACCCCAAACCCCACCGGAACCCATCCCAAACCCAACTCAAAATCAACCCAAACCAAAATCAACTCAAAATCAAACCCATATGAAAACCCAATGCAAAACCCACCAGAGATGCCGTGATATGACCTCGCCTTTGTCACCGGAGCTGCTATCGATGTTGCTGGAGTTGTCGATTTTGCCAGAGATTCTGACCTTGCCGTGTCTGTGGGGGGTATGGGTTTGGGATGTGAGTTTTTTGTAAATGTTATGCAAAATTAGTTTGGCTTGTGACGAGACAGGTTTTGCCATGAGAGAATCAGAACTGGAAAAAAAAAAAGAAAAAAAGAAAAAAAGAGAGGAGATGAGAGTGACCGGTGAGAGAGAGAGAGAGAGAGAGAGAGAGAGAGAGAGAGGAGTTGAAAGACAAATAGCAGTTAAAGCAAACAGTGAAAATTGAATAAAATATTATATTTTGTTTTATAATTGAGCTAGAGTACGATTTTATATTTAGAATCGTACTGTAGCACAATTGCAAATTTTTTTACAATAATAGCTTTTTAAAAATCCGGACGAAAAAATTGTTTTGGGCTTTTATGCTAAATTGAACCAACATATGGCATATAGATTCCAATGTGAATGCTCTTGTTACTAGCTTACATATGAGATCCACTATTTTTATTTTGTGAAAAATTTTCTAATAACCGCTTAACATGTGTAATAATTGTGAAAATGTATATCTTTGGACCTTTCTGTATTTTACAGAACGGAGTTTTCTTTCTTTTTTTCCTTTTTTCCCCCCTAAGGTAGAGCCCCAAAGGAAATTTGGATTCGCTGGATCAATTTCTTTGGATACTTTACTTGATAATAACAGAGCCCCATGCATGATATAGTCTAGAATATATGGAGCTTGTAGAAGACTACTGAAGGTCTCTCCAAGGTCCAGCAGCCAGCTTGTCTTTGGACTATTCGGGTTACAAAATCTTAGATGCATGGAATCGATGAACGACGTGGACAAAGGAGTTCCAAGTTCCAAAAAATATCAACCTCCTTTACTCACTCATTCACTCCCCATCATCACCCATGTGTCATTCTTGAAGTTTGAAGCACAGCCTGCAAAATATGTTTCTCCAGAAAGGACCATCACCATGAGCCGAAAGTGAAATGTTGCGTGCGTTAGCTAATGGGAATCTTTTGTTTGAAATGAGAACTTAAACTGCACCGCCCCCAAATCCTATTCTTTTCCCTTTTTTTTTTTTTTTTTTTTTTGTGTTTGGTTCTATATTTGAAAGTTGGTCATTATAACTAAAATATTTTCAAACTATTATGACATTCCTGTTATATAATATATACCATTTTTTTATTACCAATTAAAAAAGGTAAGCATAGAAGTTGCGCCTTGCAACCATGACAAGTTTTTTCTACTACAAGTAATAGGTTATATATATATTCGAGTTCCAAAATTAACTTCTTTAAAATACATATATATATATATATATATATATATATTCTGGAAAGTAAAAAAATTTCTTTCTTATTTGTTCCAATCGGTATATTTATATAAATAAATAAATAAAACCAAATAAACTCTTGACCCTATGTATACCTTAAAAATCCTAATCCTGATCTGTTATCCCTTAAGCCTGAAAATTAAACACCGAAGTTAGAAACATGTTATTGCTTAAGTGAATATAACTTCTTCTTTTTTTGGGTCCATGAATGTGACTTTTTATTCACCCATGCATGATTTCCAATTTAAATGGTAGTGGCACATATTCAGCAAAAAAAAAAAAAAAATGGTAGTGGCACATCTTTTCCACAGGAACATGATGGAAGGTTGGTGATAACAAGCTTGCTAAACAAGATGCAAATTATTGGACCTAGATGATGTGCAATTAATTTTTTTGGGTAAATTCCATTTACACTCCTGAAGTTTGGACTAATGCCAATCAAGTCTAAGACTTATCAAAAATTAACCAATTTGGTCCCTAAAACTATTTTAGTTCCTAAAACAGTTGAGAAAAAATAACTAACTGTTTAGGGACTAAGTTGGCTTTAGGAACTAAATTGGTTAGTTTTAAAAAGTCTTGAGCCTGGTTGGCATTAGCCAAAACCTCAAGGTATCTTAGTGGAATTTACCCTAATTTCTTCTATGAATTCTCAAAAAAAAAAAAAATAAATCTTCTATGAATGATATGTCTATCTCTCCATATATACAAGAGCTTGTAGGTCACTATCCCTACTTTTCCAATAAATTGAGAGGGTGAGTTAGAGGGTATACTTAAAAGAGGCACAGATTTTCCAGGGCCTTCCAAATTCCAATCCCACATGGCTGAATATCACGTGGACATTTTGAGCCAAAGTGGACCATTTGCAAGTTTGTCACATATGAATTCGTCCCGAAGCCATTATTTCCATGCATGGTTCAATTGCACAGATCCTGATGGTCGCAAACATAGATGTGCTAAGTGCTAACTGAGTCACTGACTATAGTAGATGATCACTAAGTGCCCATTGATTCTAATATCCTAATGCTACAAAACCAAAATTTATTCACCTCTTTAAGATTCTCATTCATCATCAACCACAAATTTTCTTGGGTATGGTTCCAAACTTGCACTTTTTCGTGTTTGTTATTTCAAAAACACTATAGATCGAATATTAATAGTCACAAAGTTTAAACGGTTAAAAAATAATGAATTTTATTATTTTATTTTTATTATAACACTCCTTTATGTATGGGTTCAAAAACTTCCTTTTAATAAATGAAGTCTAATATATATAATTTTTAACATTTTAAATAAGATATAAAGGGAAAATTAGATTTAAACTTAGAAAAAATTGCTCTGATATTGTAATAAATTATTACTACTAATTTTAAAAATTTAAATTGTTTAAAAATAATTAATTTAATCATTTAACTACAGTATTATTCTTAACCGTGAGAATATATATAGTTTTAAGGCCCAAAATGTTCTTCTCAATGGTTCACAAAACCAACCCATTGTTGTTCATACTTTATAGTAGTTCAACTGAATTAAATGACCTCGTTGTGTTGTAAGCTTAGATTTTAATATGTTGGCTTGGCAAGAAGTCTTTTTCTCGAAACTACAGGGGAAGAAAATGTGGAACAGAAACTTAAATCACTTTGCGGAAGTTAGAGAAAATATTAATTAATTAATCACTCAGAAATTGGGGGAGATGGAATTGTAAACAACAAAATTATATTGTCAATAAACAATTGATTTGATGCCTATGGAGACAAAAAGCACGAAATTTAAGATTGGCAAAGACAGATGATAGTTATGACCTAAAATAGGAGAAATTATTGGGAACTCCTGGAGGACCATTGATGTGGTCCTCCATGGTGCTGCAACCCAATAAAAATGCCACCTAACCATTTTTATAAATTCAGCTCCACATCATCACTTACCCATTAACTTAACTATTGTTAGCAAATCAAACTAAGGTTAAAACTAATACAAACATAGCAGAAACCTTTTAACCGTGTAAACCCAAACTCAATTAGCCACTTCTCACCTAATTTCTGAAACTCAAAATTTTATTTTACCTGCTCAATCCTCTTCCCTCTCCCTTCCAGCATCATTGGACGAGTCTTTTGAACAATCTTACACTGGGCTTTCTTTATTCTCCCTCAAATGAATAGCGAGTATGGTCGATTGTAAAGCATGGTTGAAGTGGTTGCTAGAATCCACACACCACCATTGCAACTAACCAAGATTGATCAAGGTATGTATTTTACAAAGACTCATTTCACTCTTCAATGTATCATTTTCTTAGGTTTGTTTTGTTTTTATGTAGTTTATAAATATGGTGTCTTCTACGTGTTTGATAAAAGCCCAAGATGAGAAAGCATTAAAATAATGAAATTTTTATGTGTTGTTTTCTTTCTATCTAGTTTATAGATATTAAAAATTAAATTTTTATGAGTCTGTGGTGCGAATTGTTAGAACCCATTCCATACCCCTGCCTTCTTTTTGTTTTTGGGTTCATTAAATGCCACTTTGTTTCTTTGGTTTTGAAACAAAGCACAAGTTCTAAACGAACCTTAAGTCCAAAATGTAAAAATAGTTCAAAAATTTTTTTTTTCTTGCAGTTAATAGTTTATACGCACACACCGTTCTAACCATTCTTTTTATTTTTTATTTTTTATTATTATCCTTTTGATTTGAGTTTCCTTAGAAATGTGTTTCATGATATTTTTAATTATAGATATTAGAGCCGATGAATAACTACAAGATGTTGAAAATTTGCTTGGAATGGTGGTGCACTGTGAGGAGGAAGCATATAAATTGCATAATGATTATGCTATACGAATTGGGTTTAGTGTTCGAAAAGAAAAACTCAAATATGCAAAAAATGGTGTAAGACAATGAGAGTATGTGTGTTCGAAAGAAAGATTTCCACGAGATGATGACCATTTGGATGATAAGAAATTCAAAAGATTACAAACTAGGACTGGTTGTGAAACTAGTATCCGGTTTTCAGTGACAAATGGTGAGTGGAAGGTTACTCATTTCAATCCTAATCATAATCATGTGCTTGCAAAGCCTGAAGAAAGACAGTTTTTAAGGTCGAATAAAAAAATAACTGATACTCAGTTAGGTGTAATAAGAACTTTCAAAGAAGCGGGCATAAGAACAGTAAGTACATATTCCTATTTAGTTGAGGAAGCTGGGGGATTTGAAAATGTTGGGTTTATAAAACGAGATTTCTATAATGTGGTGAACAATCAGAAGTTAATCAATGTTGAGGTTGGAGATGCTCAAAGTTTAGCAAACCATTTTAAATAGAAGCAAGCAGAAGATCCTATGTTTTTTTATGCAATTCAAGTTGATCAAGAAAATCGAATGAAATTTTTTTTTGGAAAGATGGTAGTTCAAGAATTGATTATAACTCTTTTGGAGATGTAATATGCTTTAACACTACATATAGAACTAACAAGTATAATATGATATGTGCCCCATTTGTAGGTGTCAACCATCATTGGAAGAAAGTACTCTTTGGTTGTGCATTTCTATTGGATGAAACAACTACTTTGTTTACTTGGTTGTTTGAAACATTCTTAGAATCAATGGGAAATCAAAAACCAAAGACAATTTTTACTGAACAATGTCAAGCAATGAAGAATGCTATAAGAGTTGTGCTTCCTGATACTTGCCATTGCCTATGCTTATGGCATATCTCAAAAAATGCTACAGAAAATTTACCAAGTCGTTATGGGAATCCTGAATTTAAGAGTAGATTTAATAAGATTCTTTATAATTGTGAGACAGAAATAGAGTTTAAGTCTTGTTGGGATGCCTTGCTTAGAGATTACAATTTGGTGAGATATAAGTGGCTTAGCACCTTATATGAAAATCATGAAAGGTGGTGTTCAGTTTTTAGTCATAATATTTTCTCTTGCCGAACGAAAGCTTCATCCAGGAGTGAGAGTACAAATAATGTTTTTCAACATATAGCGTGCAAAATAGTGAGGCTAACAAAATTTGTACATGAGTATGATAAAGCTTCAAAAAATATGTGCACGGAAGAGTTAGAAGAAGATTTTCGTTGCAAACAAGGTACATCTTTTCAAATAGTCCAAAATTGAGAACTTTTGCAACATGCATCATATGTTTATACTCGTACAATGTTTAAAAGATTTGAGTTAGAAATTACTTCTACCTTGGGGGTCACACACCAAGATGTTAATTCTGATGGAGCGTCTTCCACCTATGAAGTCATTGAAGGAGGTGGTTGGAGGGTTCATGTTGTTCAATTTTAACTTCTCAAATAATGTTGTAACATGCAATTGTAAAATGATTGAAACATTGGGGTTACTATGTCGACATGCTTTGCAAATACTTATTGTGAAAAATGTAACAAAGCTTCCTGTTCAGTATATTTTGAAACGATGGAAAAAAGATGCAAAGAAAGATAGTGTTGTATGTGATCATGCAAAATCAGCCGATGCAAATAATGAGTTGTCAATGACATTACGTCGTAATGAATTAATGCCCTCAGTTTATGAAATTTTCACAAGAAGTGCAGCAACAACTTGACATACTTAAATGTGCAAAAGAAAAATTGGAGAGTTGATAGAATTAGTTGAGAAAGATATGGAGGTGTTAAGTGTGGCAAGGAATGATGGTGAACGAGAAAATAGATTTGTTAATAATACCATCTCTGGTGATGTTAAGAAGACAAATTGCTAAATCAATAATATGCCTATATTAGGTCCCCCATGTGTGTGACCAAAAGGAGTCCCAAATGCGAGAATAAAAAGCAACATGGAGAAGCGTAAAAGGAAGGCATTAAAAGATATTATGAGATCAAGTAAATATTTTTGTTTTTAAATTTTAAATTGAAAAAAAAATGTTAGTTCAATGATTCAATTATTTATTTGTTGTGAATAATGCCCAATATTTTCTCTCTTTTTTTTAGAATAATTGACCACGAGAGGACTTCCAATAGACTCTGGTCATGTTAGAGAAGGTATTGGCTTTTATCTATAAATAATTTTACACAGGTAAATGACTCTTTAAACTTGGGTAACCCAAGTTTGCATTGGTCAATTTTTTTTTTTTTTACTGCCCTATATTTGTAAACACTTATAATTTTTCTTATATATATATATATATATATATATGTGTGTGTGTTATCTTGTTTATATTGCCTTTGGAATTGTTGTGAATAATGTACTATAGGTAGCCCATAAGTCCTATGAAAATAACATTATTACTTGCAACTCAGCAGTAGGGTCTTTTCTTCTATTCTTTTGTTTGGGTTAGAAGAGCCTGCAACTCAGCAGCCCATGAAGCTGCAAAGCTAGCTCTAAGAACACCATAGTCTATGTGTTTCACTAAGGATAGTTTGCCATTGGTGTTAATCGAAGTTTGTAAGGCAAACTCCCCCCCCCCCCCCCTATTCTGCACTTTTTTTATGAAGTTTCATTGAAGTTTATAAAAAAAAGAAAAGAAAAAAAAGAAAACATTATTACTTACATTGTCAATTATGATAGTCCTATGAAAATAACACTATATGCCTTACAACAGTTGTCACTAATTCACAAATCTCAACATATGCACCACAATGTACAAGTCTATGCCAGCCGATGCACCCATCTAATGTACCCATGGATGAGAACTACAATAATCAAGCATGATCTAAGCCCCTTGAGTCCTCTTTTTAATTTATTTTTAAATGATCATACATTTTAATCTCTTATATTATTTTATAGTTATTCCATTCTCTGGGCATGCCAATGACCAATAGTTCAAATCATTTTCAACTATCAAATTAGGTACAAGTAAAAAAAAAAAAAAAATGATTTATGCACTTGTATTTCATTTTTATAAATATCTACCATTTGATGTTGAGATAATTTGAATGTAGAGCCTTTTTTCTTATTGGAGCAGTGCTTCTCCAGATGTTAGCTTAACAAGCATGCTTCAAAGTAACGATTGCTTTGAATCATTTAAGTCAGGTAAATATACTTGCTATTTAAAATTTTTTTTTTATTCCTCATTAGTTATGTTTATATATTTGTATCAATAGTTATCACTTTGTTACTAATAATTGAAAATGTCCATATCTAATTTTGCAGAATTCTTTCTTAAATGGACTTACACAACTAAATCCAAGACAAAAGTAATTTAACTTGAAAGATATTTGATGAGTATTCAACTCAGAAGATTCTTGACAAGTATGCAATTAACAAGTATAGATTGATGATGAGAGGAGTGAAAGCTAGAAAGTTGTAGGAAATGTTGTCTTTGTATTTTGAAGGCAATGAATATAGGATGATTTTTAGGATATGTTAGAATACATTCTTTTTTGTATATTTACTTTTGTTATGCCTTCTCATCCTCTAGACAAAAATTGTATTATTCAACATTGTTATTCATATAATTGAATATAACTAATATAAATAAAAAGTATTTTCATTTCAAATGTGCTTATATGCAATTTCTTGTGAACTATAAATGTGTTTCATTGTTTGGTTTGTGTGTGTATTTCTTTACTTTTGTTCTGGTTTCATTTGGATAATGTTTTGGAGCAAGGGGGAAAATATGGTATTTTTGTTGGTTTAGTTTATAATTGCATATGAATTTCCTTAAGGTGTTCTGGGGATTGAGTAGTTTGGCTTGTAAATATCTGACATTTTATTTTTTGGATTTGGGGATAATTAAGCTTGATGATTGGTTTCTTAAACTTTTACTTTGGGATTGTACCGATGTTGTGGAAATGTGGAAGTTTACTCTTTTTTTTTTTTTTTTTTTTTTCAGTCTCAACATACTGTACAATTTCAGAATTTTATGGATTTGCTTTGGTTTCTTTGGTAGGAAATTCATGACTAATTCTTTGCTAGTGTAGTGGATTAGGCAGTTTAACAGTGATTTCAAGGTTGTAAATGTGAAGTCCCCTCTTAAATCTGCAAAGTATTCACAAGCTTAGAAGCTGCCTACTGATGCTGTCTTCAGAGTCAATGTGGATGTTGCATTTTTCTTTTCTCAACGTATGTGTGGGGTAGGTGTTGTGATAAGAGATGAGATGGGATTGGTGGTTGGTGCTCTTAGTAAAAGGTTTAAAGTTCCAGTTTCCTATAAAAAAAAAATGGTGCGTTAAGTTTAAACGCTGAAGATGTCCCACTTGATTGGTCTATCAGTAATTGTGTGGTTTACTATACTTGTATGGATGATTGCCTCCATGTTCTTTTCCTTGAATGAAATTTGAAGTTTATCAAAAAATATTATAACGTTTAAATATGCCATCTATGAAAAGTTGTATTGGAGATGTTGCTACAGCTGTTAGATATTCTAGGAGAATTGGGTTATTTTGTTCCTTTGCTCATCCTTCAGTAAACCAAACTAGGGTGCAAAAAAAAAAGGAGAATTTAATTGAAGATGAAGCTGCCATTTGACCCAAAAAAAGTGCTGGTTTTGTTGTTTTTCAACTCATCTGCTCACTGCTTAGGTCCCAAAGCTAGGCTCTGTTTTTTCTTTCATTTGTTTAGGCCCCTAACAAATGTAATGTTGGGCTGTAATGTAACTTACTGTGGCTTTCATGTGCTACTCAGGATGCTCATGGCCAAAGTTTTTGTAATACAATAGCTTTACATCAATAAAATTTCTAACATTTCTCTATAAAAAAATCACTAATAGTCTAACAAATGAGAAATTTTATTGTCAAAATGAACAAAATTTACAATGAGATCCAAACACCAAAACAAAAAGATGAACCTCATCTATAAACACAAATTTTATTTGCAAATACAATAATTAAAAGCTAACATAGCTAATATAGCCTGACATACAAACTAATGCAAGGATAACTAAGCTTCTGAAGAGCATTTACAACTCCAAATTAAAACAACTATACCAAAATCACATAAACAATTCACATCAGAACCAATTCCTCTAAGTTAGCAGCAAGCCTACAACCAAATACCACTAATACAATCTTTATTCAAAACTTTGGGACATCAATCTTTGCAGCATCAATAACAATGTTCAAATGCAAAAATCATGGAACCCAACAACTAAAAGACTCACAATCTCAATCTTCCCCACATTACAAATTGAAAAGAACTTAAAACACTTGTATGCCTTCATCTCATCAATCATGTCCCTATTAAGATTGAATGGGCATGGGTCTTAAAAAAAACCTAAATTACAAAATTCCCATGTCCCTACTAGATCAAGTACAAACTCGGCCATCGTGGAACTTGTGGCCTTAAGTCTCATCTTTGCCTCTCGGTAAAAAACATGCAACCCAAACCTTCTCACATCCCCACCAGGTTTGAATTCGCACACCGCCATGGAACTTGTTGGCTTTCCCTTCGACCCTCCGCTGACTGTCATCGTCGGAGTTCTTGTGGTGATGGAGATGGTGATGGGTGAAAACAGCAGCCTTCCATGGCCTAAACTTCTGGAAATTTCAATTTCATACGGAGAGAGAAGGGAAATTTCTTCTCTAGAGAGACATTGGGGAAATAGAGTTAGAGGGAGAGAGGAAGAAAGAGGGAGATAATGTTAAAGGTTTGAGAAAAATTTTGAATCACTGTTTAGTTGATTTTGGGTTAAATATGGCTGTGTTTGTATTAGTTTTAACCTTGGTTTGAATTGCTAACAATAGTTAAGTTAATGGGTAAGTGATGATGTGGAGCTGAGTTTAAAAAAATGGTTAGGTGGCATTTTCTTATTGGGTGGCAGGACCTGGGAGGACCACATTAGTGGTCCTATAAGAGGTCCCAATAATTTCTCCTAAAATAGTTGTTGTCACTAAATAAAGCTCAATAGTAAGATGAAAGCTCTCTTACGCAAAGTGAATATGTGCATACCCAAATTTATAGGCTGAGATTGTGCTACTGTGTTAGATGAAAGTCACTTTTGGCTAGCATAATTACCTTGGCCCAATTATGTTTATGTTTAAACGATTTTTTTACACTCTTCCTGAGTGTGTTGAGTATTTATGTGTAACTGATGTCTCACATTAATATGAAATTCAAGAGGGAGTGGTTTATATAACATAGTTCAATCCAAACTCATAGGTTTAAGCTCTTTGGATCAAGTGGTGTTATCTTTAAATACTATATTAACTACTTAACTGGATGCTCCCTAAGATGTTATCTCCCCAACAAAAGAGTATTCCTAATGGTGCGCTAAATCACTTTGTGGCGTGTGGTTCCCATGGATATGGAAGTGTGAGCCAATTTCCAAGAATGTGTTATGATCTTGAAAAAAGACCCAAGAAAGGAGTGTTGCTAATGATGCGCTAAATCACTCTGTGACATGGGGTTCCCATGGACATGAAAGTGTGAGTCGGGTTGACACGTGGTTTGTCCATGGATGATGTATGAGAAGTCCATGGATGACACATTGATCAAGGAAGAAAGCCATAAAGCAAGGGGGTGCTAGTAGGGCTTATTAAAAATCACAAAAGACACAAACTCACACGAAAGGGGAGATATATAATGTTGGGTATAAAATGTGAGTGTAGTCTCATATTGCATAGAAATGACAAGTGAGGGATTAATATAACATATTTGTACCCAAACTTATAGGTTTAAGCCTTTTGGATCAAGTAGTATTCATATTTGTTAATTAACTATTCAATTGAAGGCTTATCAAAATGTTATCTCCCCAAAACACTCTCTCTTTTATTTTATTTTATGAAAAGTGAAATTTATTTAACTAATAGCAATTTAAGCTGCATTTAGTGTATGTATTCGAATTTATTTCCATTCCAAAAGATGGTACACAAAGATGTTCATGTTGATTGCTACCCTTTTTTGACAAACATCCACACATTAATTTGCTTCATGGTATACATGTTGGAGAGTCACTAATCACTTGTCATTCCATGTTCAACATTTCCCGCAATCTAGCATATTAGGGATAAAGAAGGAGAAACAATTCGGTTAGTAGTTAGCCTATCAATAACAAATATTGACTTCACATACACCACTAGCCAATTTATCATTTTTCCATACTAGTTAATTTATTAAAAAGGCTACTCAAATTTGATCTAACGACAAATATAATCATTTAAACTTGGCAAAATTCATGGACTAAATGGATCACACAACCTTCTCATTCCATGCAGTACCAAACCCTTTACTCCATCTCACTCATTATGAGTATTTCACCATTCGGTGGAGCATTCATAGTAAAGATGCTAAAATAACTTTAAAGTTATTTTTGCACCTCAACCACCAAAAAAGACCCTACAACAAAGGTGTTAAAGTTAAATTTTTTTAGCAATTGGCTACAGTAAGTTGCTACTACTAGCAACACAATGTAGCAAGTTGCTACTCACTTTTTATTATTTTTTATTCACCTCTCTCTCTCTCTCTTAGCCACCTTCTCTTCTCCACAAACTGCACTAAAACTCCATCAAAACTCAACCCGCATCTCTCTCTTAGCCACCTTTTCTTCAAGGCCACTTGAAGTCACCGAGAAGAAGAGATCTTGCCGGATACCACCCCCATTGTAAGCCCAAGTCGACAGTCGTTTTCTATTGCTTCTCCCCGCTATCACCCACGCTACTAAGAGTACTACACAATCCCAGCGTCGCCCAAGTCCCAACCTCCCCTAGCCTCTCTTCCTTGATCCATGCTACCAAGCCTCTCATCCCTTTCTCACTTTTTTTTTTCTCTTTGTTTCCCTGTTTTGATTCATAAAGAAAAGAAAAGAAAAGAAGAAGAATTTTTAAGATTAATTTGGGGTTATGTATGGTAATGTACAGGGGTTTTGATTTGGGGTTAATTTGATGGGTTTGTAATTTTGTTTTGGATGGTGGGTTTGTGACTTAGTTTTGGGTGGTAGGGTTCTGATTTGTAGGTTATGGGTAGCGGTAATGGTGGTTTTGGGTGGCTAGATGTGGCTTTTTTCTTTGCAAGTTAGGTGGTGGGGTTCTGATTTAAGGTTACAGGTTTGTGGGCGACTGGATGTGGCTTTTTTCTTTTTCTTGTTTTTTTTTTTTAATGAAAATTGGATGTAGCTGTGTTGGGATATATTATATTATTGTATTATTTATATTATTTTATTGTGTTGTATAGTAAAATAGAAAATTTGATGCTGGGTGTATTATAAAGTTGGGTGTATTATAAAGTGGGTTGTTAATATAAATAAAAATAAGTTTTTGAGTTGCTAAAAGCTATATTTTTTAAGAACCTTGCTTTGATTGCTCTTAGTAATGAATATACCTAGTCATAACGCTTTACCATGCTTTACCTAGTCCCTTCTTCCTATTAAATGTTCGGACCTAAACCCCTATTGGTTGGTATAAACTAAACACTGTCGGTTCCTCCATTGGTATCCCGCGGCATGTAGTCAAAGGAGGTCGTAGAGGCTCATTCCACCACTAGATCTTCAATTGTAGCACCTTCACATTGAGCTTGATGAAAAATGCATTGTTAGTCTTCTCTCTTACCTTATGTTAGAACCTCTCTTACCTCTCATTTCTAATTGTAGGAACCTGCATTTTTCTCATGAGACTCTCTAACATGTGCTTAGAGAAGCAAACCAATATGTTGATTCAATATCTAAATATTCCCCTTTCTCTCAATTTGCTTGTATTATTTTGAATTACAGCCCATGGCCTATGGTAATTTACTTGCTAGCTTTTGACAAAGCTTAACTATCTTTTACTAGAACTACATATTTTCCTTTAATGCAACGTTTTTATCACCCATAAATAAATAAATAAATTATAATCAATAAATGCATAATTGATACAAGTTGTATTTTTATGCTTGAAATCTAACCTTAAATTCATGGCTTTCGGGTCTGGTTTCTCCCAAAAAAAAAAAAAAAAAAAAAAAAAACAACTAACCTTAAATAAATTGCATAGATAAAATTGTTGCAGATGGTATATACACACAGGTGTACACTAATTACTACTTTTTTTTTGGAAAATTATTAAGTACTCCCGGAATACCATAAATGCATAGTCTCTCATTTCACATAAATGGTAGGTCCCACCATAAATTTAATTAGTGGGATCCACCATTCATGTGAGAGGAGGGAGTACGCATTTATGGTACTCCGGGAGTACACAATAATTTCCTATTTTTTCAGTAGACAATTTTTTTTTTTTTTTTTTTTTTTGTGGTGAAAAGGAGCATAGATTAAAAACTAAGAATTACAAAGTCTTGGGTAGGCCACACCCCAAGCATCAGCCAATAATTGGTAGAAAATAAGGGGAGGGGGGTGTGTAAAAATAATAAAACTATCCGAAATGGAGCATCCTTCTTTAGCCAAAAGGTCTGCGCATTGGTTTCCTTCGCGGTAGGTGTGGCACACAAGCACTTCCTCAGAGGTTTGGATGAGCAATCTACAATCAGAGATTAAGGAATTGCAAGGATGGTTAGCCATGATGTTGGTATTTTGGGCAGTGATGAAGTCAGTGGAGTTTCTTAATGTTAAGATTTTTAGCTAAAGTGAGACTGTCTTTTAATCCCTGTAGTTTAGCGGCAAGGGAGTGGGTGAAGCCTATGTTTCTAGAGAATCCTCCAATCCAGCTGCCTCTATGATCCTTGATAAGTCCACTAGCACTTGCCATGCCTGGATTTCTTCTTGTGGAGTCATCGGTATTGAGTTTAAAGAAACCAATGGATGGTGGCTTCCATCCGACTAAAATTGTATTGCAATGCTGTTTTAGAGTTCGGAGAGGCAGTGCAGGGAAGAGCTCAATGGATAAGGATTGAATTTTCTTGAGAATGTCATCCGGTGAGAAAGGTTTGCTCTTCATGACCAACTTATTCCTGGCGGTCCAGATTGCCTAAATGGAAATAGGGAATATGGTTTGCCACGGTAAGTCCAAGAAGAGGCTTGTGAGGATGCTTTTGGAAGACATGGTTTTGATCCATAATGCTGTGGTGTTTGAAGGGTAGAAAAAAGGAGGGGGGGTGAGGGATGATTCTGGACCAAATGGGGGCAGTGACAGTGCATTCAAGGAGGATGTGCAGTGGGGTTTCAGGGGTAGTGTGGCATAAGGGGCATGAGGAATCCATGATGATTTTACGATTGTGGAGCAGGGATTTAGTGGGTAGGATATTGTGGCAAGAGAGCCATATGAAGGTACAGATTCTTGGGAGAGTAGGGATTTTCCAAATCCATTTCCATTTGCTGTTAGAAGCTTTGGAAGTGAGATCACAAGCATGGTGGTATGCAGACTTAGTGCTAAACTCACCATTTGGTTGAAACCAGTAGGTGGAGTCATCGTGTAAGGGAGTGTGGGGCTTGAGAGTGGCATGGATTAAGTCTATGATGAGGGTGGGGAGGTGGAAAGAAATTTTGTCAAGACACTAGTTGCCCAAAAAGTCCTATAGCTCGCGAACTTTTAGAAGCTCTTCGTTTTTGTTCAGTGGGCCGTGAATCATGCTTCTCAATGGGCCTCTACCCGACCAATTATCAACCCAAAAATTTGCCCAAAAACCATTGCCCAATCTCCAACCCATGCTAGAGTGCAAATCTGGTCAGCCTTAAGTAGATTAGCCCATGTAGTAGACACATTTTTAAAAGCCGAATGGTTGGGTGTGTATTTAAGTGTCGATGTTTTGGCCCAAGTGTCCATTGAGTTATTGCTAAGAGCCCAAACTCTTTTAGCTAGAAGAGCTAAATTTCTTGCATAAGCTCTTTTGATTCCTAGCCCACCAAGGAATTTTGGGCTTGTCACTGTGCTCCAATTTTTGAGGTGGATTTTCTTGCAAACTTCGGTATCACCCCAAAGAAAGTTTCGATTGATTTATCAATTTCCTTGTAGACTTTTTAGGGCAAAAGGGTGCTTTGCATGATGTATGTGGGGATGGAGGAAGTGATGGAGTTGATAAGACTGAGGCAACCCGCAAGGGAGAGTTTTGGCTTTCCAAGAAACCATTTTGTCACGGATCCTGTCAATGATAAAGTTAAAAGCTCTTTTGTCTTTCTTGTTTATGAGAATGGGTACTCCAAGATATTATTCCAAGCTCATTTTCCATGTTCACCATATTGGAGGGTGAGGTGTGAGGAGAGAAGAAAATCTTTGACTTGGCAAGATTTATTTTTTGACTCGAAAGTTTGCAAAAACTATCAAGAACTTTCTTGATGGTAGAGCAATTTTTCTTGGGGCTTTGGCAAACAAAATGAGGTCATCAGCAAAAAATAGGTGGGAGAAGGGTAGGCTATATCTTGTTGTATTGATTCCTTTCCAGTTACCCAAGGAGACTTCCTTGAGGATGAGCCATGCAAGATACTCCATGCATAGGATGAAGATGTATGGGGAGAGAGGGTCGCCTTGACGGATGCCCCTAGTGGGAGTGAATTGGTTGAGGTGTTTCCCATTAAGAAGAACGAAGAGGCTGGAGGAGGTAATGTAGGACATTATAAGCTCAATCCAAGTAGGGGGATAATTGAAGTGATCAAGGGTATGCTTGATAAAACTCCATTCAAGCCTATCAAAAGCTTTTTCAAGGTCAATTTTAATAACCATGGAGCCAATTTTACTTTTGGAAGTAGTCATTGAGTGTATGATCTCTTGGGCAATAATGATATTGTCACTAGCCTTTCTACCCAGAATAGAGTTAGCTTGGAAGGGATGAATAAGGCCACCAAGGTGAGGTTTTAGCCTGCTCACCAGAATTTTTGTAATGGCTTTGTACAGAGCTTTGCAAAGACCAATGGGGCGAAGTTGATGGACAGTTTCAAGTTTGGGGGTCTTCGGGATAAGGCAAAGAAGGGTGGAGTTTAACTCAGAGGAGATATTTCTATTAGTGAAGACATTTTTGACAAAGGAGCAGATGGAGTTGCCTAAGGTGTGCCGGAAACGTTGGAAGAAAATGGGGTGAAAACCATCAGGACTCGGTGCCTTGTAAGGTTTGAAAGAGTTAATGGCAGCATGAATTTTTTGTGTGGTGATGTTGAGGAGAAGGGGGTCTTCCACATGGAGTAGAGGTGTATCAATATTTGGGAAATGGATGGTGGAGAGTGAGCATGTGGATTTTGTAGTGTAGAGGGAGATAAAGTGTGAGGTGATAAGATTTTCAATGTCTCCAAAGGAGTAAGTCCAGCTACCTGTGTCATCCTTAAGGCACCAAATTTTGTTATGGTGCCTTCTGCGTATGGTAGAGATGTGGAAGAAATTTGTGTTCCGATGCCCCAACATGTTCCACTCTGTTCTAGATTTAAGTGCCAAAAATCTTCTTCAAGCTTAAGGATGTGATGGAATTCAGCAGTGAGTTCTTTTTCAAGCTTGAGGAGGAAGTGAGAGGGGTTAGAGCATATGGCTGTTTGCGTACCCTTAAGTCTAGCGAGCACTTTGTTTTTTCTGTGAAAAATGTTTCCAAAACATTCTTTATTCCAAATCTTGACCCTGGTGGTGAAGTTATTGAGAGTTTGCATGATATCATCGAGGTGGGTTTGTGAAACTTTTTGGACAATATCATTGAAGGAGGCGCCGTTAAACCACATTGTCTCCAGGCGAAATGGCCATTTTTGGGGTTTGGAGGTGGTCAGTCAGTGTTGATGAGTAAAGGGTGATGGTCTGAGGAAGTTTTTAGGAGATGGGTAACAGTGGTGTCTTCGAAAGGAGCTGCCACGTAGGGGAGTAGAGAGCTCGATCGAGCCATTTCATGACGAGGTTTGAGTCCCTTTTATTCGAACCAAGTGAAACATGGTCCGTTGTAGCCTAGATCAAGGACGTTGCAATCATGTAGGAAGTCGTTAAAATGGGCTATGCGACTGCGGTTGGGTGGAGTGCAACTAAAACTTTCATTATTGCTAGCAATGTCATTGAAATCTCCTGCAATGAACCAAGGCACAGAGAGAGAGGATGCAAAGGAAGAAAGGTTCTCCCAGAGTTGTAGTCTAGTGCTTAGATATGTTTAGCATACATGGCAGTAAATATCCAATTAAATGAGGGATTAGAGGGGCATACTTGAACGACAGCATGAATTGCTTGGTCCGTAATAGGGAGTATGTCAAGATTGGTGTCTTAAGCATTCCAGAGAATCCATATGCCACCACTGAAACCCGAGGCATCCGAGAGGCAAACATAGTTAAAGCCAAGTGAACAGCTGACTTCCTCAGCTCTGGTGCTTGATATGCGGGATTCCATTATAACAGCAATTATGGGTCTAAGGTGCCTTGTCATATCAAGGAAATTTCAACAGAAAGAAGTGCTTCTAGCACCCTTGCAATTCTAGACTAGAATCTTCATCTTAGACGAATTGTAGGGAATCTTCATCTTAGTAGACAATTTTCCAAAAATAATTGGTCAGATTCAGTACTCTAAAATTATTATACATATGAATTTTTTTTAGCCCCCTAAAAAAAAGTTTAGTAATTAAGTAATTTATATATACACACACTAACACTGTGACACACATGATTTGTGATTAATCTATGATAATGTAATTTATATATTAAAGAAAGCAATATATTCCTGCAGTCTAACACAAAAGGAAAACTTAGCTGTAAATGGTAGTAGTAAATTAGGGCCTGTTTGGTAGAAGAGTTTGAGTAGTGTTGTTTGCAGTTTTTTGAAATACGTGTAGGTAAAAAAGTGTGTGAAAAAGTGTGTAATCTATATATTATTACTAAAAGCTAAAGCGTAGTATTTAATGTTACTACATTCACATTAAGCCACATCAGCAGCCATGTCATCATTTTTTGTTTCCGATTTTTGTTTTATATATATATATTTAAAAATTTTCTCATTTAAGGTGACTTAAAAACTCCATTATTTAAAAATTAAAATATCTTTTAACCATTATTTTTATTATTAATTTTCCAAAACTCTCTCTCCCTTTTACCTCTTCACCTCCCCACTACTTTCTACCTTAATATCATTCTTTCTCTACCTTTTTGTTTTCCTTTATTTTGACTCTTCTTATTCTCAACATCTTACTATATATTTGACATTTTCCTTTTCATTCTGTGCATAGTTTTCTTACACAAAAAAGGTTACTTCTCTCTCTCTCTCTCTCTCTCTCTCTCTCTCTCTCTCTCTCTCAATTTTTTCATTTTTTGTTTGATTTTTTTTTTATTTTCATTATATCAATTCTTTAGGTTGATGAATTTTTATGTTAATTAGAATTCTACTTTGGGTTGATGCAATATATTTTTGTGTTTTAAGTTGTTATTTTTTATATTTTCTTTGATTAAATATTATCCTACTGCATTATGTATATAGTATATAATAATATAATGTTATCATATTATATAGACTGACTTAGATAATTTGATGTTTATTGCTATATAGTTTATTTTTACTCTTTTTTCCTCTCATCTTATTTTATTCAACATATAAATCAAGTCACATCTTTCATACTGTTAAATTATGCGGTATAAATCAAGAAAATGGCTAGACACAACCTGCCTTCCTTTATCATACGTTGGGGGAATCAATATATTTGTGTGATAAAGGGTCATATAATTTATAATTTAGATAGCACTCTTTGAATGTGACTTGGCCCATAGATTGAGCAATTTGTAAACTTAAAAAAGCTATTGAGAATGAAATTTTTGAATTAAGTCTAAAAAAATATGAACTACTATGTATCATTTAGATAAAAACTTTTATCATAGATACATTAATATTTTTTTTTGCCACATATTTAAATCAGGCAAATTTAATAATTTTATATTACGTGTTAGCATAGTCTCTGTTTCTTCTTCTCAGAAATATTATGTATCATCTTTAAAGGATGCTAACAATATTGATTTTATAGGAAAAGTTACATAAAATATTGAGAAAAATTTTTTTTTATATTACAATATACTAAAAATGTTTTACACATTCATCTATTTTAATTTATATTTTTTTCCAAAATAAAATTTTTAATTTAGATATTTATAAGTAAATAATAAAATAATGATTCATGAATAATAAATAAATAAATAAATATATATATATATATATATATACACATATTTATCTTGTGTAGTTGTAACTTTACATATACGTTTGCATTTATATATTCTTCTACTTTAATTTAGATGTTTATAATTTAATAATGAAATCTATAAATAAGGTGATTAAAACTATCATATTTGTATAATTCATAAAGTCACAATTTCTTTTTTCAAAAAATGCCTTTTTCATTTCCTTGAAATTATTTTTAAATTTCTTTTATAAAACCTTTGATATACCACTAACCTAACCACTTCATACATTAAAAAAATTCAAAGCTCATTATTACTTCCATTAATATATTATGGATATCTTAATTGATTGAGACCAAACTAGAGAAATATCTTTCATTTTTTCTTGAAAATTCATAAGGGGAAAAAAAAAAAAAAACCCTTTGACATACTACTAATGTAACTACATCTATAACTATTTAATTCATCTATGATATATATTTCTTATTGATAACTATAAAATTTACAACTAGCAAGGGAACATACAAAGTAATAAAGAATAAATGAAGAAAAAAAAAATGAAATCAAACATCAATTAATAACTATTATTTGGAAAATAAAAAGGTGGTAAAGAGGAGTAATAAATAAAATAGAGATGACTATACAGAGGACATTAAAAACTTTATAGTGCAATAAAATCAACAATTAAATATAATAATACAAAATAGTAACTTAAAACTAATCAAATTCTAACTAGGAAAATTATATATATATATATATATATATGTATGTATGTATGTATGTACATATATAAAATCATAATCTTCATACACTGTAACTTAAAAAAAATTATTGAATAATTCTACTTTTTATTTAATGTCTATTTTATACAAATTATTAACCAATAAATATATGATAATGGTAAAAAATATTATGGACAAAATTATGAAAAATATGATAAAACTATTTTTTTTTTTTTAATTTCTTTATAAAGTTTATAGAGTAAAATAGTATTTTATTTAAAAAATTATCACACATAACGCACAAAACTACCACTAATATTGTTTAAAAACTGGAAATGGGCATCTCAAACACCCATTTTTAGTTATTTAGAAACAACTTGCCAATTGGGACAATTTTTTTATTTTATCTTATTCCAAAAATGGAATGGCAGTTCAGTAAATTTCCTTAAAAAAAATGGGTGCCTCTTTTCTAACTGTGGACCCTACACCCTTTTTTATTTCCAATTACCCAAGTTACCGGTGGAACCCAAATCTGAAATCTCATCTCTCTCAAAGTGTTGCCGTCAAGAAAGACTTAACAGTGAAAACAGAACTTTCTGGAGACAAATAAAATATCTACCACATCCATTCAATCTCAACCGTTCATCATCACCCAATACTTTATCTCTTAGTCAACACATAATAAGAACACAATATGTTACATTTTATTATAATATAATAAAGTAATTAAATACCTTGGCACATACAAGAAGTTGAAAACATAAACAATTATAATATAAAGTTTTATTAAAACTATATAACTTGGTCCGACTTCTGGAGTGTTCTCTTGAGCTTTAGCATTTAGGGGGAGAGGTTGTATTGTGTGTGATCTCTCCCAAAAATTTTCTTTTCTCTTCTTTTCTGTCCTTCCCCTTCTTTGCCACGGAAAACAAATGCTAAGGCTCCGTGTTCCAATTCACAAAACATGTAATCCAAGTTTTGTGATAGATATCATATATAATATATCATATATATGTTATAGGCCACAATAAGTTGTGTCAAAAATTTGTCGACAAGAAAAACCGTGTCTTGGTTTAGTTGCTGGTGTTGTTTGTTTTTTGAGTTTCTTTTGTGTTTGTTTGTGTGTTGGTTTGGTGGTTTTGGTGTTTGAAAGAATGGCAAATGGAGAAGAGAAAAGCAATAATGATTTGTATGCAGTGTTGGGGTTGGAAAAGGAATGCACTGCTTCGGAGCTCAGAAATGCTTATAAGAAACTTGCACTGGTTAGAATTGTAAACCTGTTCTTAACCATTTTTTTTTTTCAGCCTTTGTTTTTTCTTTGGACAATTCAAACAAAATTTAAAAGGGTCTTCTTTGAATCTCAAAAACATGTCTTAAAATCAGTCTTTTTGAGCTTAATTGCTCAAACGAACATCTGGGTTCCTTCTAAATTATTGAAAAATTACTTTCTTTTCCGTAGTTTTGCAATAAATAAGTGGATTTTACATATGGATCTTTCCTGGGAAATCGTTTCCTAGGAATTGAAAAAATTTGTAGTAAGAAAAAATATTTTGTTTGTTGGGATAGAGATGGCACCCAGATCGCTGTTCAGCTTCAGGGAATTCAAAGTTCGTGGAAGAAGCTAAGCGAAAATTCCAGGCCATCCAACAAGCCTATTCTGGTAATTAAGTCTGCTTTAAAATTGTTATGATTGTTTTACTGAAAATATTAAACAATGAAATGCAATTTGCAATATTTAGTACTAGTACAGTAGTATTAAAGGTCAAAAGAATCATGATTGTTCTTTTCTTTTTATTTGTTTAATTTTTTTTAAAACTCTTTTGTTTTCTGTGATGGGTAATAATTTATTGGATAATTGGATTCACGAGATGCTACATCTATCTTGTTGTTTCAATGCTTTGTGTACAGTTCTTTCTGACTCGAACAAAAGGTTTCTGTACGATGTAGGAGTGTACGACAGTGATGATGACGACGAAAATGTAAGTTTCATATTCTCTACAGCCTAGCTAACGTGCACCTTTAGGCCGTGTCAGGATTTTAGAATCGGTTAAAAAGTGTGGTCATCTACTTATATATTTGACTTTTTCTTCCTCTTGACCAATCATTTTGTTAAACTTTGCTGGGCTTGCCCTGTCCTATCATTGCTTCACATCAGAGCCTTCACTGTGGGCATTTTCCATTGGTTAAGCTTGATGCATAAACTGGGTTTGCATTTTTTGTGATTTTGGCCTTGGGGGACCTCGGTTTGGCTATTCTGCATGCTTTGTATGTCTTGTAATTTGGTAAGTCTGCCACAAATTTTGATTTTAGTTGTTGGTGGTTTTAAGCATTGGAGTTGCTTTTATTCTAGCTTCGTTGGTTTGGTAATTTTTTTTTTCAAAATGGTTGTGTTTAGTAATTGGTTGATGGATGTCAGAAAAGTAATTGGTTGGTGCTTAAAGAAAAAAAAAAAAAAAGGAAATTGTTTAATGATTGAGAAGATATTTCGTGCGCCTGGCATGTAAGACCAGACAGGCTCCACACCTATGGGGCCTGCTTGTCAATGAGACAAAGGTCTCATACTTCCGGTGCATATAAGATTTTTACTTGATAAAAACTTACTATCATTAATCACGTGCAGGGAATGGCTGATTTTCTGAATGAGATGGCAGTGATGATGAGCCAAACAAAATCTAATGTAAGCTTTATGCATTTTTTTTTTTTTTTTTTTTTTTAACTTCTACCTGAGTCTTGTTTGATTATTTAGTTAAATTTTTGTATCAAGTTTTAGAATAATTTACTTTATCCTTTATTTTTAGGCAAATTTTGTAGTGCCCCAACTAGGAAAATTTAGTCTAATCCTATGTTAGAGCTGTTTTTGACTATCTTATGGACGACCAGCTTTTATTTTGTCGAGTAAAATGATCGTGTGTCACTTCCCGCGTCAGTGAACACAAGCCAATTTAAGGGCATTGGTCCAATAAATTAATTTTAGTTTCCTTTAGACCCAAAACCTCTAAGTGGGAGATGATATGAGTATGATGGGGCCATTGAAGTGATTGACTAATGACCAGGGAAACTCATTTCTGCACTGTAGGTTTTACTACCAAACCTATGGCTATGAAGCTTTGTGTTGGTCCATTGACTGGCGCACCATACCTTTATTCAATGAGATGTGATTAGCACACCTTAGAGATATTTTTTTGAGTCCCTATGAATTTTGGGTTACAATATATTTACTGACTTTGAGCCTTGGTACAGTGACCAATGGAAAAAAATATTAAGCCTTAAAATGGCAAAGGAAGATAGGAGGAATTTGTGCTTTGAGGTGAGGCACTTCAGACTTGTAAATTGTCATGCTGTATGGCTAAAAGATAGCGGTTGTAATTATTTTCCTTTGAAGTATAAAAATGTATGCAAAAAATATTTTGAGCAATCAAGTTAGAATGTTACTTAGAATTTCAAAAAATTGTTTCATGTGCTCTTTTTTCAATGTCATGTGTCATCCATAAGGAAGACATGTACCAGGAAGAAAAGTGACCAAAATGCATTTCAAGCAAAAGGTGAAGAAGCTCTATCCATCCAAGATAAAAATGAGAAGATCAGATAGTTTTGCGGGCATTTTTTTTTTTGGGTATTCTGCACAAAAGCTATTAGTCTTATTGAATATTTGTGTTGCACACAGAAATGGACTTTTGGAGTTGGAATAAGGTGACTCAATATTGCCTAATGTTACTTGTAGGAACCTTTGTAATGCTGTTGCCGTAAGATTTGAAGATAAATTACAATGATGATAATGAGAATGATTAACATGCACACTAATGATATCTTTATCATTGTATGTTGATTGATAAATTACAGGAAAAGGGGGAGGAGACCTTTGAGGAATTGCAGGACTTGTTTGAAGAGTTGTTTCAGGGGAACGATGACACATTTGGCTCAAGCTCACAGACTACAACCTGTGCAAGTTCTAGTTCCAACAACAAACGCAATTCCTCTGAAATGAATTTTGGGAAGGCAGATTTGGAGGGTAACTTGAACTTTCAGAATTTCTGTCTAGGGGTTAGTACACTCTCTTTATGTAGTTCATGGACTCTTTTATTTTTTTGGATCCTTTCATGTCCTGTGAAAAAAAAAAAAAGTTATTAATTTAAGGCTTATAAAAAATGCAGTGTTTCTAGGCTCATCACAATTTTGCTAGCATGCACCATACAGTGCACCTCACAATTTTCCTAATAATCACTAGGTTCTACTTTGTCAATATTATTTATTTGACTTGTGCTAAGTTGTCTGAATATTAAGATCAAAACTGAAGGTTCTTGTATTGGCAGCATGCTGATGTATTGTTCATAATTGTGTTGAAGACAGGTGGAACAGCAAGAAGATGCCATGAAGGGGAAAGGGGTAAGAGAAGTTCCAGGAGGAGCCGGCGATAGACGAAGACATGGCAGGAAACAAAAGGTTTCATCTGGTCATGATGTCTCCTCCACCGACTATTCTGGCATCTCTGTTTGATGATCCACTAATTCATTCACTAATAGTTGCAAATCCAATATTAGCATTTCGGATAACTTAAGAAATTGACTTGACCTTGAGGGGGATGATGCACCATATATCCAGGAAAATACTAAAAGTTGTTTTTGCTCATATAAGTGGATGCGGTGACAATACCGTCACCAGTGGAATCATGAATCCTTGTTCTAGCCCCATTGTACTGCTTTGCCATGGCTAAGCCAGTGTTCAATCTTAATTTTTTAGTTGCTATGCCTTGCTTCCAAGCATTTGTTATGTTACTTTGGAAACAAATTAATGATTTCTTCTCTATACTCTAGTCACTATTATTGTTAGTCCAAAACTGAGAAATTTCTTTCCTCAAATTGTTTAGTGAACGAGTTAGTGAATGTGATGCACTTATGTGCTTATGCGTGCGAGAAAGAATATTAACCTTGGGCTGTCAATGAAGTAGAGAAGTAAAAGCCAGGGTGCAAATACATGAAATTAAAACGGACTGG
The DNA here is from genome assembly GCA_033629205.1 of Lithocarpus polystachyus. Taxonomy (NCBI): domain Eukaryota; kingdom Viridiplantae; phylum Streptophyta; class Magnoliopsida; order Fagales; family Fagaceae; genus Lithocarpus; species Lithocarpus polystachyus. The sequence goes on from CM066166.1 coordinate 2,089,701, forward strand.
CTGACCCTATGGAACAATAAATTTCTTTTTATTATTGTGCCCAGCAATGTGTAGTCTAAATCAAACATTTGGACCATTCTAGTATGCTCTCAAGGCGGCAAATGTAGGGTTGGCCCGTAAAGGCTGTTGGTTGCCTCACTATAACAGAGGAAATGGCATCCATTTTTGTGTCTAAGATGGAGGCATGGAGCTTTTGGTTGTCCTGTTCTGTGACTTTTTTTTTTTTTTTAGTGAAGGTCAAAGACGTCCACTCTTGATGATTGTTCTTTATCATCAGACTAAAACATCAATCAGTTTTTGGTGTAGGCGGGAATTGAATTCTATATCCCTTATTCAATTATCAGAGACTAACAGTTGAGTTAAATGATACCCACAACTGTTATGTGACTCTTACAAAAGATACAAATGGACTTTGCAACCATGTGTTTCACAGATAAGAATAGGTTTCAAAATTTGAAGTCATTTTCAATAGTTTAATCGGCCACTTGTGGCAAGTCAAATTGAGCATATGTCCAATATTAGTATGAAATGATGAGTCTAAAAAATAATGGCTTGTCATTCAATAATGGATGAACCCAGGATACGTTACGCATTTATGGCGAGCATTCTCACCCCAAAAACTACTAAGTTGAATTCTCTTGCAATACACTTCAACTGAATTCCATTCTAATTTAATCATTGGAGGGTGTTTGGCAAACACCATACTGGTGTATTCCTTTTTCTCTACTTCAGATCTGTTACAGGTTCGTCCCTAGATGAATCCATTACCATTTTCCATCCACACAGACGAAGATTTCAACTGTTGATTCTTTGCATCATCAATTTGGCACCATCTGTGGGGAACATTTGCAAAGCCATACAATTTCCCGAATTGACAAAAGAGATCTCCATAGTGTGAGATGGACCCTGAGCAAGTCGCACAACAGATTTAGGCTTCCACAACCAGTATAGCAGAATTGATGCGCAAGAATGGAGAACTACGAAAAGCGATTGAGACCCAAAGTGGATATGAGCAACCTGAGATTATGGAAGAAAACAATAACAGGAGAACAGGAGCTTCAAAAGAAAATCCATCTAGGATGGAAGGTGAACTCCATAGCATGAGGAGAGAGATGGACGAACTCAGGAGGATCGTGAAAGAAAAAGACGTGGAGAACCTAGATGTAATGATCTGAAGCACAGATTCACCGTTCACGACCAAGGTATTGAATTGACCTCTTCCATCGAAGTCGGTAGCAAAGCTATTTTACAAAACCCAGAAGTACACTAATGCAGAAGATGCAGTAGTCATAAAGGAACTGACCAGCAAAAGGAAGAGAGATGAAGGAACAAGTCGCCACCCTAAGAAGAGGAAGGAAACACAAAGCTCAAAGTAGACTTCAGTCGGAAAGAGAAACCTCCAAAGTCAAAGGTCAAGTTTTACTAACTTTACTCCTTTGATAATGCCCATTGCACAGGTGTTAATGCAGATAAAAGATGAACCTTCTTTTCAATAGTCTCAACCCATGTTGGCTCTAGTGGAAGGCAGGGATATAAGTTGGTATTGCAGGTTTCATTAAGATCACGGACATTGTACCGATGAATGCAAACATTTAAAATGGCAAATAAAGACCTTGATTCGTCAAGGATAGTTGCGGAAGTTTGTATGAAAGACGGGTTCACACAGACGACAATAGAGAGACGGAAAGAATTGGGAGCAAAAGACAGACAATACCAAGGCTCCCACATTTGAAATAAGAATGATAACAGACAAGTTAGAGGCAAATGGAAGGAGCTTATGAAGTTATACTTGTCCATAGAGCATAAAGTACTTAGAAAATTACTACCAACAAGAAACTTTGAATAATTTTCATTTTCACGATAAGTGTATTTCCATTTTTATTTCCTCTTTTTGTTAGGATTTTTATCATTCATAAATAAAGCAGGAAGAGCAATATTATTCAGAAGACAAGACGTCATTAATACATGGCCAAAAGTTATTTATACATAACTAAATATTCATGACAAAAAAAAGTTATGAATACATAACGAAGAAGTCATTACTACATAGCCAAAAGTTATTAATACATAACTAAATCGTCATAACAAACAAGTTATGAATACATAACAAAGAAGTCAATAATACATAGCCAAAAGTTATTAATACATAACTAAATCGCCCTGACAAAAAAAAAAAAAAAAAAAGAAACGGTTATGAAAACATAACGAAGAAGTCATTAATACATGGCCAAAAGTTATTAATAGATAACTAAATCATCATAGCCAAAAAAGTTATGAATACATAACGAAGAAGTCATTAATACATGGCCAAAAGTTATTAATACATAACTAAGTTGTCAATACATAACGAAGAAGTCATTAATACATGGCCAAAAGTTATTAATACATAACTAAGTCGTCATAACGAAGAAGTCATTAATACATGGCCCAAAGTTATTAATACATAACTAAGTCGTCATGACAAATAAGTTATGAATACATAACGAAGAAGTCATTAATACATGGCCAAAAGTTATTAATACATAACTAAATCACCATGACAAAAAAAAAAAAAAAAAGTTATGAATACATAATGAAGAAGTCATTAATACATGGCCAAAAGTTATTAATACATAGCTAAATAGAAGAAGTCATTAATACATGGCCAAAAGTTATTAATACATAACTAAATAGTCATGACCAAAAAAGTTATGAATACGTAATGAAGACGTCATTAATACATGGCAAAAAGTTATTAATACATAATCAAATCGTTATAACCAAAAGAGTTATGAATACGTAACGAAACTGTCACTAATACGTCATAAATATATATTGACATCATCACTAATACGTGACCAAAAGAAGTCATTAATACATAATGACATCGTTATTAACACATGACTAAAATAATCATGACCAAAGAGTTATTAGTACAAAACAAAATTGTCATTAAAAGTTATTGATGCATGATTTATAAGGTTATGCGAAAGTAGAACACAATCGTCATTCTAACATGGTCTCAAAAACGGCGAAAAATTAACATGCCAAGGACAAGACAATTGAAAATATAACGTCAAAATATTCAAACATGAAGCAAAGTAGTACCAAAGCAAAGAAAATAAACATGCTCAAAACAAACAAGCCCAAGAAATTTTTTTTCAAAAGCTAGAAATAAAAGAAGTGTTTTAGGCAAGATTAGAAGTAGACGGATCAACAGGAGCTTCAATAGTAACAATAATACCCTCCAATCCATCATTTACATTACCAGCTGCCGCACTAGTTGGAGGACAACCCGCCAGAAACTCCTTCTCAACTACCTTCATATCAAAAGTAGAGAAGTCTAGATCCGAATAGTGCTTGGCCATATACTTGTGGAAAGTTCAAAACCATCCACGTAGTAATCACACAATTTGTCTGAATACTCGTCAGACTTTTTGAACTTCTCCACTGCTTCAGGACCGGCCTTCTGAATTTTCAGTTGGGCATCGTATCCTTCAATTTGGAGCAGGCCTTCTCGGTGTTCACCTCTCTCTCCAAAGTCTTCAGACGATCTTGAGCTTTTTCCACCTTGTCAGAAAGGGACTTAACCTTTGTCTTTAGCACTTCATTCTCAGAGAAAAGTGAGTCTACCTTGGACAAAGCCACCACGATCTTCTCCTCATAGTCTAAATATTTCTCCGAGATGTACAGAGATTCACCCAACACCTGAAGTGAAAAAAGATAAAAGAAATTAAGGGAAAAACCTTCATAAAAATAAATGACAAAGGTAAAAAGCATACCTGCATAATCTTCTGAACATGAGACAACATCAATTCATTTGAAGGCTTGGTCATCAAAGGCTTCAAATCCTCAACAGAAATGGCATCATGGGCCTTCGCCACAGCACAATTGGCATTGTCCCAAAAGTTTCCAACTAATGCCCTATCTTGTCCTTTGCTTTGGTCCACCTTATCAGTAGGGGTAATCATCTCCAATGACGATGTGGGAGATGCAAGACGTCAGAGAGCATGTAGAACAGTAGAAGAAGTGATTGCAAGATCTTCCCCCTTGGACGGTTTGTCGTCTCTGCGACGTTTCCTCAATAAAAGACCTTCTTTCAAGCCCACCATTGCCTTCTTCTCCTAGACCTCAACCAATTTCCCCTTGCTGAATCTGGTCGCCATTCCTAACCAAAAAAAAAAAAAAAAATCAAAAAAATCAAAAAAGGGAAGGCACCCAAAGGCAATGTGACATTTGCAAAATCAACACACTTACTCTTTTTGACAGTCTCAACGTTCTTTTGAAAAAAAATTAGAAGGTTCGGGTCTAAGGAAGTGAATAAAAAGAGACTGCGAAGAAATGAGTTTGTCAAAATTAGGGACGCTCTCAATGTATCTCCTAATTCTCTCCAGACAATGATGATATCGTTTTTTAGGCGAGGATGAACAGACCTTGCACACATGGAAAGAATTCTCACAAGGTCAAGAAATAGCAAACACGTGCATACGCGAACTCATGTACAAAAGAATGAATGGCGCACCATACTCAGGAGTCCCCTACCTACGAAGCAATTTGGGAGCATTATCTGGATTTTCACTCGGAGTGGTTTCCCAACCATCACTAGACACAAAGAAGAAGTTAGTTTTCCACTCATAAAGGGAAGAAGGGGAATCAAAAACTAACCTTGACTTTTTGTCCCAAGGTTTAAATTCCCAATAACCAGAAAGCTTGGACTACCCCAAACAATAAAAATGTAAGAATTCTTCTACCCTCAGGATATTCGCTTCATTAGCAGACATCTAAATCACTATACAACATACAACTGTTCTCCATGAGTTGGGGACAAGTTGAACAGGAGCAAGTTTTGAGATAAAGGAATAACTCTCTAATAAAGGGATGAATAGGAAAGCGGAGACCATTAACGAAGTCAACCTCATAGAAGAAAACTTCAACAGGAAAATAAGAACAAGCGCTATCACTAATACCAAGAATCCTAATTTTTACAGAAGGAGGAAGCTGGAATCTTTTCCTGATCCTAGATTAATCTTTCTCCTTGGGAGTGTAGAGCACCCTTAAACCTTTAAAAGGGGTTTTTCAAGAAGAGACTTTAGAAGAATCATCTTGTTCGGATGAAGACAAGCCTGTTTCAAGCTCACTAGACCGAACTTCCCCCTGACCTAACGTCCTCGACAAGAGTTAGGTAAAACTCACCGACTGAGGAATCACCAAAAAAAGAAGAATAAAAATATTCCTAAAGGGACAATCTTGCCCCACAAAATGCCCAACTTGGGGATGCCCTCCAAAAACAAGAAAACCACACAAACGAGCGAAAAAGAAGGAAATAGAAGGGAAATCTAGCCTAACCAAAGAATAGTCCACCATAAAAACGAAGAAAAAGAAGAAGTTTTGAAGACAAGACTTACCAAAATCTCTAGAAGTAGAAAGGAGGAGGAGAGCTCCAGAAAATAGACACAAAGAGAAAATGAAGCAAAAAAGAGGGAAAACCAAAAATTTTGATGGGAAGCATGTGCAGGAAAGCCGAAAGGCGGCTCCATGGTACGACGAAGTAATCTTAGCCCTACACATGTCACGGGGGCAGACGAAATGTCATCTCACAATAAATGTGAGTATACAAAAAACGAAGAGAAGAAATTTCAATTATTCCATTCTTGTCACATAGACGATGGCAAGAATAAGGGGGCAACTGATGAGTCCAAAAAATAATGGCTTTGTCATTAAATAATAGACGAACCCAAGATACATTATGCATTTATGGCGAGCATTTACGCCAGAGAGTAATAGACGAAGTAACGGGAAAGAATACGTTACACAAATCAAAGCACCAGTCTATAACGTCTCAACTGTTACAAAAGAGAATGAATGTAGAGATTTGTTGCCCATTAAAGACAAAGATGACTATAAAGTTAGAAAGGAACAACACCAAAAGGTACACACAATTCTCACCCCAAAAACTACTCCTAAGTTGAACTCTCTTGCAATACACTTCAACCGAATTTCATTTTAACTTAATCATCAGAGGGTGTTTGGAAACACTACACCGATGTATTCCTTTTTCTTTATTTCATATTTGTTGCAGGATCATCCCTGGACGAATCCATTACCATCTTCCATCCACACAGACAAAGATCTCAACTGTTGATTTTTTGCGTTGTCACTGGTCGTTTCCCATTCAAAAAAAAAAAAAATGATGGTCATTTTTTCCGTTAAATGTAGTAGACTTCACTTATCTTAATGTGAATCCTAGTGAATTGGCTTTTATTCTATCAGTACCTAGTTGAGTAGGAAAGCTCTAAGGACCACTGTTTTAAAAACCGGACCGGACCGGCCGGTTCGACCGGTTCAACCGGGAACCGGGAGCCAATCCGGTCCGGTTAAATGTCTCAAAACCGGTCAACAACCGGTCAACAACCGGAAAACCGGCCAAAAACCGGGGTTGAACCGGAAATTTTGAAAAATCCGGTTTGATCTCCGGTTCGGTTTTTAAAACCATGCTAAGGACACCAAAAGGTCTACATAAGGTGACAAGGGCATTTCAAGTGCATTTTTGGTTGCCAAGTACACAGATGGTCATTTTCCTTATGAGCTGACAAATAGAATATATCTTATACTGACATACAACACGGCAAAATCTAGTTACAGTTTTTTAGGCTGAATTAATTGATGCAGAAAAAATAATGTTATATTTTTCAAACACAATTAAATTTAATGGAAGAAAATGGCCTAAAAAAATTTATTATCTTTTTCAAACATGATTAGAATCACGTTCTCTTTTCCTTGTGTGAGTGTTTGTTTCGAAAAAAAATAATATTAATAACTACGTGATTATTGGCAAACGTAGTAAAATGAATTGGTGAACATAAAGTATAGCATCTAAGAAATTGTTAAGGATAATAATGGGGCTGAGTGGATTGGAGATATTTTATTAATCCTAATGAGACTCATGAGATGAGGATGAAAGATAAAAGGGAAAAAAAAAAAAAAAACTATTGTAAGAGTATTAAGAAAAAATTAGAGACAAGTTTTTTAAAATTGATAATGAGATATGTATAAAAATAAATAAATTATAACTAAGAAATTTATATATATATATATATATATAAAATGTTTGGTTCTAAACATGTTCTCTGAGTTTTATGTTCCAACCACAATAGAAAATGTATTGTTATTTGCAATGCCGTACTCATTTAAAGTACAAATGTTATCTTCAAGTACAAACATATTTTATACAAAACTCTGTCCAAAATAAATTATACATGTATACATACTGTCGAGGATGGGGCAAAATTAGATGGGACGAGACCAGCAAAATCCATCCTTGCCCATCACCTTTTTGGGACCAGAAAAATCTGCTTGAGACGAAGTAGGGGAAGAGTGATTTAAGCAGGCTGAGACGTTTTCACCATCCCTATAAATTGTAACTTGCTCTAAAATATAAGTTAAAGAGATTTAGATTAAAAAAAAAAAGTGAAAAAAAAAACCAAGAAATGGCAATATTGTAGATATGGCGCCGACAAGGGATATTAAGTTTGGGTCTGCGAGCCTAAACACGTGGTTAGAGTGCCCGCAAGTGGGATGTCAATGCAGTCCACACGCTAATAAAACCCTCATTCGTCTGCCTCCTTTTAGTTTACGGCAGCCCCAACAATCCCACAAAATTCCATGGATAAATCTCTGATCTCCTTTTCGGTTTAAAAGTCATAGACCCCCAAGTCAATTCAAGAAAAAAATTATAAATTAGAAAAATGTTTGGTTTCAAATATGTTTAGAGGTTTAAGTCCCAACCATAATAAAAAAAATGTATGCTCACTTGAAGTAAAATTGTCATCTTCAAGTTCAAACATATTTGGAATCAAATTTTATCCAAAATAAAATATATATGTATACATTCAAGAGTGGGACAAGGTGAAATGAGCGAGACAAGCAAAATCCATCCTTGTTCATTACCTTTTAAGATCAAAGAAAATTCGTGTGTGACATAGAGTGGTTTAAGCGGGGTTGGACTTTTTTACCATCCCTATAAATTGTACCTTTTCCTAAAATATAAGTTAAAAGAGATTAGATTCTCAAAAAAAAAAAAAAAAAAAAGTTAAAAAGATTAGATTTTAAAAAATGAAAAAAAAAAACAAGAAATGGCAATATTGTAGATATGGGGCCGACAAGGGATACTAAGTTTGGAGCTGCGGGCCTACGGCACGTCGTTAGAGACCCCACAAGTGGGATGTCAATGTAGTCCACACGCTATCCAATACCCTCATTTTGTCTGCCTCATTTAGAGACACAATATTCCATGGAAAAATCTCCGATCCAATTTTTGGTTTAAAAGTCATGGCCCCCCAAGTCAATTCAAGTTGATGCAACAAACAATTCAAGTCTCAAGTCGCAAATCACAGACACAATAAATGGTCTTCCTTTTTCCACATATTTTCGTCAGCAACTCACAAATTCACAATGTCATGTTACACGCCCTGTAGAATCTGTCCGTGTGTGAGTGACCCGACATATATGCCAGTACAAAATATAATTTTCGCAAAAGTAGGCCAATTTTCTGTGCTCACTGCAGAAAGATACAATTTTTTCCACACCTTCTGTGATTAATTTACTGTCTTCAATTAGACATGGGTTCTTTTCTTTCGATTCTTTGAATGTGAAGACCATTGATTTTAATCTTTTAAACATGATTGTGTGTGGAGTTAAATCATTTTACATGGTATTAGTTTAATCAATTCTTCCAAGTTGCAATTGCTTTTTAATTATTTATGCTGTAATAAGACCATATGCAAGTTGGAGTTGTAGTAGTGATTGGATCCTTACCTAATTTTGTGCCTATCAGCTAGCTAGGATAATCAATAGTTTCTACTTTCTATCCATGAAAAGAGCTAAATAATTGGAGTGAAATATGGCTTACAGCACATTCAATTTGGCATTTACTTCATTTTCTTTCGCGGTTTAACAAAGCTTTGATAATTTTTTCCTTGGCAAATCAACAAGGGATTTTCAAGATTGGATTAGACTAATTTAGATATAATAGATAATGTAATTTTGTATAGAATGAAACAACGGAAAATAATACATGGCGGACAACCCTGTTTTGTATGTTAAGCATTCATAATGAATTCTGAAATTTTGAAACTAAGCTTTTGTTGTTAGTGGTGTTGTAAATGTAGCAATGAAATAATAGAAAATTAGGGAAATTTGATAGATGATTATATCAACAATTCTTAAAAAATAGATACATTACTTATCAAATCATTAAACGTTTCATAGACTTGCTTAAAACAAGTTTGAAATTCTCATATTCAAGGTCCGTTTGAAATTTGCTTATTTTGCTAAAACTGAAAACTTTTTGCTGAAAGTATTATAAATAAAAGTAAAATTTAGCTGAAATAGTTCAATGAGACCCATGAATAGTACTAAAAAATGCAGTGAAACCTATGAATAGTAGCAAAAATAAGCTGAATAGTAGCAAAAATCAGTTAAATAGTAAACTAAGTTGACAAAAATAATTTTTGCCAAACAGATACTCAATGAGGCAAACATTTTATAGTCGTGTGGTTAGCTAGTCGTCAAATGGTCTTTTAATCAAAGTAATGTAGAACAAACAAAATAAACCTTTTTTAGTGGAGAGATCGTCAAAAGTCAACACACATGAAATTCAAGAAGAAAAAAAGTACTAGTAAAAAGTTAGAAATCATTGGTGACAGCGACGAAATTGCGTGAGATTTGGTAACGTTAAGGGAAATAGTGGTGGAAGTAAAACTCATTACCTTTGGCCACAAACAAAGCTGCTTTTCGGGAAAATTCCTTTATTAGAGCAATTGCACCAGTCAATGTAAAATAGAAAAAAATTGTGCATTTTACACTTTTTTGCTTAAAAACTTTCTACATCAATGTGTCTATAATACCGTTCATTTACAAAATTTCTACAGTATCCATGTAAATATACATGGTTACTGTAGCTTTTTATTCTACTAGATTTTTTTTTCTCTCCCTTATCAGACTCTCTCTCCCCATACTCTCTTCATCATGAACAAGAAGAAGAAGAAAAGCTCCAACCTCACCGTGAAGAAGAAAAAGAAAAGAAGATCTAACATCAACCTCCTCCAACCCACCACCACACAACCACCACCACCCAACTACCACCAATACAACCCATTTCAAAAGTTGATAATCCAACACAAAATCAAACCAAAACAACTCAAAATCAACCCAAACCCATCGGAAAACCCATCCTAAACCCAACTCAAAATCAAAACAAACCCCATTGGAAAACCCATCACAACCCTAACTTAAAATCAACAAAAAACAAAATCAAATCAAAAGCAAAACCATAAAAAAAAAAAAAAAAAAAATCCATAAGTAAACCCAAAGGAAAACCCATTAGTGCCACTGATATAATCTTGGAGCTGTTGTTGGAGCATTTACCAATGTCACCGGAGTTGCCATATGACCTTGTGTGTGGTTATTTGGGATAAGAGTGTGTGGCGGTTTAGGATGAGAGAGAGGTAGAGGGAGAGTTGATAAAGAGAGGTATGGCACCGTGAGATTGAAATGAGACAATCTGATGTGAGTGTTTTGTAAAAGAGAAATGATATGTCCACAACATTTTTTACAACATTTTCACAACAAATCCTAAGTGGCAAGTTGTTACTGGTTGTTATTGTTAGTGTTAGGTTCAAATTTAAACCAATAATAACTAACCACCTATGATTTGTTGTGAAAATGTTGTGAAAAATGTTGTGGATGTAGCACCTCTCTTTGTAAAAATAGTTGTGTAAGATAAAAAAAAGTAAGTTCTTTTTGTAAAATAGATAGAAATTTAAAAAAAAAACTAATATGAATACTCTTACGCCCTTCAAATATGTGCTTTTACCTTTTAAATAACTTTTACTTAAAATTTAGAATAAGATCTCCTGTTTTAAGATTTTTCTTAGAGACAATAGTTTTTACTTTTGCAATTATCTCGATTTTGCCTTTTTTTTTTTTTTTTTTTTTTGTAATTGCCATAGATTTTCTTTTTACTATTTAAATGCATTGTATCCTCCAAAACAATTCAATTTTAGATTAATAAAAATATAGACTTTTGTTTATTATTTTTTTCCGATGGATTCCAAAACTTCATCTTTTTGTGGATTTAAAGAACCCTATGAATTCAAGATTTTTATTTAAGAGCTAACATGTTAATTTTTTTATTTTTTCTTTTAGAAAGTAACGTGCTGGTTTTGGGTAACTTCCACGACATTGCAAAATGCTTTTAACATTTTCATATCCAATTACTCAGCTGCCTAAAAAGATTCTTTAAAAAAAAAAAAAAAAAAAAAGGGAGAGAGAGAGAGAGAGTACATTGGGTACCGTTATTTTTGTGTCCTTCAAAATAAATGTCATTGACACCTTCCAAAAATGTGATACAAATTTCCAGAAATATCAATATCTTTTCGAATATAGAAGGAATTGTAACACTTGAATCTATAAAAATTATTATAGATTCAAGTTGTTACAAATCCTTTTATTATTGGAATAGATGGAAACTAGTAGAACCTCGTGTGTCCATTTTTTAAATTAAAATATTGCTAAGTCAAGCGTCCAGAAGGCCTCTCTCATACTCGAGAGCCGAGACAAATCTTCAAATTAGTATATGCTATTGCACAGGATAAACTTTTAACGATGATGGGGACAAGTTGTGATGGAAGGGGAAAGATTGTGATAAAGTGGACAAGTTGATTGATAAGGTATACTAAGAGAAGTCTAAGAAGGTACCAAGTTGATGTTTAAGGCAACAAGTTGAGACTTAAGAATATGGGTTATGAGAACATGCTAATATAAAGTAATCCCAAAAATCTTTTGTGTCTTGAAAAAATCATAAAATATTCACTCTCTCCTTTCAATAATGATTCTACATTTGTTAGAATGAAGCACACAACTTGTGGAGAATAGATGTTAGTAGAAACTTATGTATGTATGGCGTAAGTGATGATGCAACTTACAAAATGAGATAATCTTCTTCATTTATTATATTGGGACGGTGTTTGCCAATGATCCTCTAATATCTAAATTAGATATTTGAGATTGTACTGTAGATATTATGAGAAACAAAGAAAGGATTCTAACCAAAGAATTGAGTATGTGAGTGTGTATACTCTCTCTCTCTCACTCGGTATGGCTTTATAGCTTTCCGCTATATAGCCGTTTGAAGCCTGTGCTCCTTTATGGCTTTTGTTAATGAGAGCATTCATAGACCTATCAACGGATAAGGGAGGGGGGGGGGGGGGGGGTGGTGGGTGGTGGGGGTGTGGGGGGCGAGGGGGCAGGTGCCCCTTGAACTTTCAAATGTTTTAACTAATAATGACCTAGAATACCATATTTGCCCCCCTTACACAAAAGACAAAAAAAAAAAAAAAACCCCAATTAAGTGAATTCACGTTACCTTTCTAGCTTTCCTAGTAGTAGTAGGATGGAAAAAATTGTCAAAACTTTTTCAATTTTAGATAAATTTTTTTCAAAATTGGTTTACTATTATGTGTCCTTAGGGCACACATTAGTAAAATCCATATATAAAATCAATAGGTCTCACTTAGTAAATTTGATGGACTAGATAAAGCCGCCTATAGAATTTTTTTATGCTTTATACCAAGCCGCCTGTAGAAGTCTACTATTCAATGAATTCACATCATTCAATAAAACTGTGGGTCCCACTTGGTAATGATTAAAAAAAAAAAAAAAATAACAACTTTGCTACACCTACATGGAATATAAATCATTACTAGCATAGAACTCTAAAAAAAAAAAAAAAAGTATATATAATGCAAACAAAGCACAGCCTTCCATCAAAAAGAAAAAAAATTTCTTTTCAAACCAGTCTCTTTCTTTGGATCTCAAAGTTTCTGTGCAGTTTTTAAAAGCATTCAAGTTGGGTTTTTAATTCACATATTCAAATATTCATAGGTATGCATACTCTTAATATTTTTGCTTTGATTTATTTGTTTATTTAATTTTTTAAAGAATCAAATTATATGTTTAAACTGTTTATATTTAGATGGATCTCTTGATTTGACTAGTCTTAACCATAAATTTATAATTCAAATTATATGTTTAAATTCTTTGTATATATAATGATCTCTTAATTTGATTATTCTTAATCATAAATTGTAATTTTTTTTCTTTATTTTAATGATATGACATATATATTTGTAGTTAATTGAGATTATGGAGAATTCTAATTATAATAATGAGTTTGGATCAAATCTAAATGAACTTGTATCGAAGTGGATGTTGCAAATCTTCTCGCGGATCCTGGTTTAAGAATAAAATTTTTTGACTATCATCCTAATGAAAGAGATCAAATAAGAAGGCATTATCTACAAAATAAAGCTTGTCAACTAGTTAACCATGATTTTCCACAAAGTCAATTTGGCAAAACAAAGCGTCGATTTAATCTAGTGTTGTTCAAAGAATATCCTAGTTGGTTGGAATATAGCATTACAAAAGATGCTACATATTGTCTATATTGTTATCTATTTGACCTGATACTGGTGATCAAGGAAGGGGAGACTCATTGTTACTGAAGGATTCAGAAATTGGAAAAAAAGAGAGGAGAAATTACAGAATCACGTTGGGGATCACAACAATACACATAATATAGCTCAAAGAAAATGTGAAGCTTTGTTAAACCAAAGACAAAGTATTCAAACAGTTATAAACAAGCAATCGGATGTTGAGAAAAGGGAATATCGGACTCATTTGAATGCATCAGTGGATTGTATTTGTTTTCTACAACGGCAAGGATTAGCATTTCGCGGCTATGATGAATCTAAAGACTTTAATAATCAAGGAAATTTTCTTGAATTATTATGGTTTCTTGCAAATCACAATGAAGAAATTGATAAGGCAGTCCTCGAAAATGCTCCTGAAAATCATCAAATGACCTCTCCTGATATCCAAAAAGAAATATCAAATGCTGCAGCTGTTGAGACAATAAATGCTATTATTAAAGATATTGGAGACTCATTATTTGCTATTATAGATGATGAATCACATGATATGTCTACTAAAGAACAATTGGCAATTGTTTGTGCTATGTGGACAAATTGGGACATGTGAATGAGCGCTTTTTAGGCATTACACATGTTAATAATACATCAGCAGTGACACTAAAGAGTGCAATTGAGGAAGTATTTAATAAACATAGCTTAAGCATTAGTAGATTGCGGGGACAAGGCTACGACGGGGAAGCAACATGCGAGGTGAGTTAAATGGACTAAAAACTCTTATTTTGAAAGATAATCCTTCTGCCTATTATGTCCATTGCTTTGCACATCAGCTTCAACTAACATTAGTTGCAGTAGCAAAAAATCACATCCAGATTGCAACATTTTTTAACTTGGTTGCAAAGGTATTCAATATTGTTGGAGCTGTAGAGAGGGAAAATTCCCGACCTATCACAAGCTGACATGTCATACTATCAAGTCCACAAAATATAGCTAATTATAAAGCATCACGCATGGCTGCTAGGTTTTGTTATCAATACTCAAAAACCAATAAAAAATTTGCTAAGTGTCATTGAAGTAAACCAATCACACATCAGCACATGTAAGCGATGACATAAGCAGTCCAGCACGTGTAAGCGATGACACAAGCAGTCCAGCACATGTAAGCGATGACACAAGCAGACCCATCAGGCTGTGACATGTGTCACCAATCAAACTCTGCCACGTGTCGCTCATCTACCTCCAAACTCCTATAAATAGAAGCCTTCCTGAGACATTTGGGAGGGGAAGCCATCTAGAGCATAAGCAGCATCAAAGAAGATTCAGAAGCACTCAGAAGTACAAAGACTCTACAGGAATCAAGCCTCAGCGCCTTCAAGAACTTCAAGATCTTCAAACTCAAATGCAAGGAACATTCAAAGTAGAATCATCTAAGCTGCCAACCTAGATCTTGAAGTTTGCTGGAATCAAGCTCAAAAGCCTCCAGAAACCTCAATCATGAATCAACAAAGCTCTACGGATTTAAGCCTCTAAAGCACCGAAGAACTTCCACCACAAACCTTCGAAGAAAAAGAACGCCTTCAAGAATTTCAAGAACTTCAAACTCAAATGCAAAGAACATTCAAAGCAGAATCATCCAAGCTGTCAGCCTAGATATTGAAGTTTGCTAAAAATAAGCTCAAAAGCCTCCAGAAACCTCAATAAACCATGAATCAACAAAGCTCTATGGATTTAAGCCTCTAAAGCACTGAAGAACCTCCACCACAAGCCTTCGAAGATGAAGAACGCGCCAAGAACACGAAGAACGCGAAGAACAAAGGATTTCTATCAAGCTCATAGCCAGAGATTCCTTGTAATTCTGTTTCAGAAATCTTCAATCCATTCTTCAGCCAAATTAAAGTATATTTGGTGTTCGAATCAAAATCACATCACCACAATTCCAATCAACAAAACTTTCAAGGAGATCGAATCAGAGGATCATTCTTTTGTAATCACAGAGAATTGTACCACACATTCATCAATACAAATTTGCATTTGTGAAACTATTTTACTTGTTTGATTTATTTTGAACTAGAAATTTAGTTGTCTACAGGAGCATCATGCAAACGTCGTGATATTCTTCACGAAAAACATAATGTTGAAGTTATAGAAGCACTAAAAAATAATGAAATTTCAACTGGTCATGACTTGAATCAAGAAATGGGTCTAAAAAGACCTGGAGATACACGTTAGAGTTTTCATTATGGTGCACTTGTTAATCTTATTCACATGTTTTCTTCTATAATCGATGTGATTGAAACTATTATAGAAGATGGTTTAGATTTTAATCAGAGGGCAGAAGCGAATATCTTAATTGGTTTACTTCAAACATTTGAATTCGTGTTTGATTTACATTTGATGAAAGGTGTGCTTGGCATAAGTAATGAGTTGTCACAGACATTACAACGAAAAGATCAAGATATTGTGAATACTATGAATTTGGTTGACATTTCAAAGCAACGTTTACAGGTCATGAGAGATGATGGGTGGAACACTTTGCTAGAGGAGGTTTTTGCATTTTGTGCAAAAAATAATATTGATGTTCCTGATATGGATGATTTATATCAACCTCGACCACGATGAAAAGCTCAAAACATGAAAAATTCACATCATTATCAAGTGGAGCTTTTTTATACTATTATAGATATGCAACTTCAGGAACTTAATAGTCGTATTGAAAATTCTGAATTATTACTTTGTGTTGCGTGCAAATAACTTATTTTCAGCATTCAACAAGGAGAAATTGATTTGGCTTGCTCAGTTTTATCCAAGTGATTTTTCAACAGTTCAAGTTTCTTTCTTGGATACCCAACTTGAGACATACATCCATGACATGCTGTCCACTGAAGAGTTTTCAGCACTTAAAGGAATTGGACAACTTGCTGAAAAAATGGTAGAAATGAAAAAGAATGTTTTATATCCATTGGTTTACTCATTAGTGACTTTGGCATTGATCTTACCAATTGCAACAGTTACTGTTGAAAGAGCTTTTTTAGCAATGAATATAATTAAAAATCGATTACGCAATCGAATAGGAGATCAGTGGATGAATGATTGCTTAGTCATATATATTGAGAAAGATATATTCAAGACTATTGAGTGTGAAGAAATTGTGCAGCGGTTTCAAAATATGAAAAATCGTCGAGGGCAATTAAGTAAAATAAGCTAGGTGTGAAAAAATAAATTAAAGTTTACATTTTATGTTAGATTCTGTATGACAATTACATTATCATATAGTTTTTTACTTATATTTTTTTATTAATATTGATTAATTTTTTTAGATTAATTTTTTACTTCCAATCTTGTCTTTTAATCTCCCCCCCTCCCCCCCCCCCCCCGACCTAAATTCCTAGCTCCGCCACTAATAAATATATTTTTATTTTTTATACAAGATAGAAATTCTACTCTAGTATAATCTAAGTGTATATGTGTGTGAAGCTCTTTCCTTGAGACTTAAAACCCGGCGCTTATTCCCCACATCTCACAAACACTTATACTTGTAGAGTAACTATCGCACTAAAGTGTGCGGTGGTGGTTATCTTTTTATTAGTTTCTGTTGATAATGTTCAAGTAGTTAGTGCCCATTTAATATGCCTTCGTCCTTTTCATATTGGACGAAGTAAATTCTCATACTCATAAGTAAGTATGTACTAATTTAATTTTAACTCAATTATAACATGTAATGGAAGTCCAAAAAATGATCACATTCCACCGATTAAATAGAATGTTGGCAATTGCATCAAGTCATGAAAACAACAATTAAATGCAACTTTCCATATTGGTGAGTAACACCTAGTACCACTAACCAAAAAATTAGAGTTAGAAACCCTATAGTGGGAGAAAGTATACCATGTTTCAGTAATACTAACTCAGCATCTGTTTTGGTATTTCCTATCTAATAAATGAGTGACACCTGTTTTAAAAAACCACATCAGATTACTCCAATAAATGATTAATTTATCTTCCTAATAGTTGTCAGTGTTATTATCATTTATTGGAGTAATCTAATGTGATTTTTTGAAACAGATGTCACTCGTTTATTGGGTAGGAAATACCAAAACAGATGCTGAGTTGGTATTACCAAAACATGGTATACTTTCTCCTATAGTGGGTGTAAAATTATTGTATACTTCCAGAGTACCATAAATGTGTAATCTTTCTTCTCACATGAATGGTGGGTCTCACTAATTAAATTTATGGTAGGACCCGCTATTTATGTGAAAGAAGAAAATACGCATTTATGGTATTCCGAAAGTAACTAATAATTTTCCATAGCAGGGACATTGGGGCAGATTCCAGGTTTAAGTCATGTTAATGTTAGACAACAGTCATCATGAGATTAGACTCAAATCTTTTTATTTTCATAAGTGAGTTTAGCTACAGGAGAAATTTACTACTGTTTACTAGTAATGAGATTATTATAAGAAGTAGATAAAAAAAAAAAAAGTAAAAATAACCGTCAGTGATATAAGTTATAGGTGATGGTCGGTCTAGTAACTAAACTAACGGTTGCTGCCATTACCATATACGACTTGTCGTATATGTAGGACAACCATGGTTATGACTGCTTGATTATTGGGTGGGGCTGTCTTAACTCTTGAGGATGACAAAAATGCCATGTCCCTGCCTGGTGTGATTTCTTCTGCTTTTTCCTGCACAAGTTTTTGGTGCTCAAAAGAAGTGATGGGTTAAGTGCATTCCATTGATTAATGTTAATTTTTTATTATAATTAACTAGCTTGATCTTTAGGTAGTCTGGCCTGGCCATTTCACTGGAGTATTTATTTATTGGAAAATGTTACCCAATGCCTTTAGGACATTAGTTTATAAACTATTTTTAAAAATATTTTATTAGAAGAATAATAAAACAATAAATGTTGTTTACAATTTTTTATATTTTTCATAAAAGTGACATCAAAACTTTTTTATTATAATTTATTAACAATTGCCTTAGGGGCAACTGTTAACATGACCCTTATTTATTATCTTTTATTATTTTTTAATGTAAGAAGATTTATTAGATTCATCCTTAATAGGTGCATTTTAGCACTTCTTAACAAAATCATATAATATATACATATACACACACATGCATGCATTCGCCTATTCTCCATTTTCTTTTTGATCTCAATATTATCAACGTGAAAGTTACCTTATTAGGAATTATAAAATAATTTCAACTCAACTTATTTTCAATCTGCCTCTCCCACCCTGAATAATAGTTGCTTGCCCCAAATAAGGGATGGGGAAAGGGTAAGACACTCCTTGACCCTATAGTGCCTTTTTGCCCTCGAACTATCATTTGCTATTTATATGTAGTAGCATATGTTGTTATCCAACTAAGTATATTTTTCACTTATGGAGTAGTTTATTCCAAACTTTTAATTTATTTTAATTTTGAATGGGAAGGGAAGGAGGAAAAGTGTTTACTTGTGATACAGGATTCAAGGAACAAATTAGATATCATGATTTACATTTACACTCATTTTTATGGAAAATGCTTTTAAAAGAACGTTTTCTTGTGCTAGTAGGATTAGAAGATCATTAAAATATTAAGTCAAAGGAAAATTAACTTTAATTAACAAAAAACACTACAAAATTTTTAACATGTTTTGCTTTGGTTGTTTTCCTCTCTCTCTCTCTCTCTCTCTCTCTCTCTCTTTGAGCTTGCGTTATTCAATCTTGAGTTTAGATGTATTTATTGAGATTTGAGACATTTAAATATATATATATATATATATATATAATATTGATTGCTTCTTTGAATAGTGTTTATCAAATTCGTTGTTTTATGATATTGCAATTTTTACCGTTGCAATCAGATGAATTGCTTCGGAAAAAAAAAGAAAAAAGAAAAAAGAAAAAACACACACACACACAAACAAACAAACTGGAACAGTTTCAAAAAAATATGAATTCTTTGATTCTTTGTTTTACCTATGGGAAGATTTTCTTTTTTGGTTAGAGAAAGTCAAGCTCTCTCTCATAGGGGAGCCATGGATCAAATCTGAACTCGTCTCCTTTGGAAATCCAAAGACACCAGGGCAAGAATGCCACCTTTTACCTATGGGAAGAATGAGCATTGCTTGAAGTGCATACGTTGAAACTGTAGCATGGCTGCTAAGAGAAATGCCATGATATGTTTGTAAGTTTGTCTTGAAATTGAAACTCTATTGGTATAATAACGTTTTCAGGATCCTACGTCCTAATTTCATAAAATTGCTAAAGCTTGCATATAAAGGCCTATATTTGAAACGATTCATCCCATTCAAGGCCCATTATGGAAAAAACAAAACCTATTACACATAGACATTACTGGGCTACATTAAAAAACGCACTATTTGAACCCAAAAAATTATAGCCCAATATGGTACTCATTTTTCAATGATGTAGTTTATATTTGAATTCATCGTGCACTGAGATCGATTATCAATTCAATTTCCATGCATTATTCACTGGCTTTTCATTGACACTTATAGTATCATGGGTCTCTCGAGTCTCGAGTCAACATTCTCTAGCTTTGCTTTCCATATAATTGTAGCACCATAGTTGCGTCATTTGAACCCAATTTATAATCAAGAATATCGTTGGTGTGTTGGCATTTCTGATAGTCACACAGAAGAAAAAAGTAATGGCCAAGAATGTTGTGTAAAATTTGAGAAATTGTGGCATCATTTTAATCATTGATCTTGTATTTGTTATCACAAATGTCCACTATAAATAGAATGATAAAATTGGGGTGGCTATAGTTGCAAATAAAACTTAAGATAAGCCTTTACAAAGGAAGAGACGAATCCATACATACAAGAGGTAGATCCCAACAAGTCCATGGATGAGAATGAGATTGGGCGAAACCACCTTTTCCTCTACTTTTCTTCTTCTTGTTTGGATTGAAGGAAAACAATAGTGGAATGGGATGCACTTTTAATAGGGTATTCTATATATTCTCTTATTTAAGATTTTTGTAAAAATGAATGAAATCATAATTAAGGAAGGAATACTTATTCTATTATTACTTAGATATAATTTTTTAGATGTTATATTTTAAGTTTCTTAATTAAATTTAACCATATTTTATCCTTTCACCACATGCATTTCATCCTTTCAAAAGTGGGATGAACCATTCATTCCACTCATTAATTACATAAAAACTAAGTTTTTATTATCATCATTTGTTTCAATCATAATTAAATAATGGACTTAATAAATAAAAAATTGTGTGTATATATATATATATATATATATATATTCTTGTTTATAAACTCCCGAACATGCTATGAGAAGAAACCCTCTTTCTTTAGCTTATCTTGCAATTTATCCCTAAATAATTTATCCAATTCATCTTTCATGAACTATCAAACCTTATATTCATGAATCTCTCTGCCCCCTGGTTGTTGAATTTTACAGTTACACTCCTTTTTTGGTAATCTTCGTTTTCATCTCGTTTACTTCTTCGATTTGGCTCTAATAGGTGCTTCTTTATTTTGTATTTACTCTTTTTTTTTTAATCGCTATATGGATAAATCCATGACTCTCCTGTGAGCAAGAGTTCCTTGAATCATAACAACTTAAGATTTGCATCAATTACTTCAGATATGAGTTGTCTCACAAGGAAGTAATAGATTATAGCTAGCTCCATTAGCAAAAAGCTCTCATCATGATGAGTCTTGCAATGTACGTACCGTGATACATGTATATAATTATATGGCTTGTGTAGTAAATTTTGTGCTATATATGAATAATGCATTAAACAGGTAAAGAGCTCGTATGTTGAGCTACTTATCAGAAAATCAAGCCAACAGATGAGCCAAGCAAATAAAGATCATCAAGAAACATAGTGTTAGAAGAAACTGGACCCGCATAAACGACTGTAACTTAAACCTGTACTGTTATGATAGTTGTAAAGATACCTGTAGTTAGTTACGGAAACGTGTTAGTTGTTCGTTGGTAGTTTTTGTAACAGTATTTTGGAGGGAAAATCAGTATAGTTTGGGAAGTTAGTTGCTAAATTTCTGTATAAATATTCCTGTACATGACCATAATTCATTAATGCAATACAAAATTTTTTTTCCATCAAGATTTTCATGCAACTAATAAGGAAGTAATAAACCTTAAAGAGACTAGATCAAAACATAATTGAAAATGAATCCAATTATTCATCGTGTCATACACTACAAAAAATGGGGTCTATAGCCGCATTTCAAAAACGCAGCTATAGACCCCAAAAACGCGGCTATAGGATATAGCCATGTTTTCTATAGCCGCGTTTACAACCCAGGCCTATGCTATGCAGCAACAGCTCCCGGCGGGTCTATAGCCGCGTTTTTGTAACCGCGGCTAAAGGTCGGACCTAAAGCCGCGTTTTTTAACCGCAGCTACAGTCTTCGGCCCTATAGCTGTGTTTTTAGAAAACACAACTACAGACCTGCTTTAAGCCGCGTTTATAACTGCGGCTATAGGGTTTTTTTTTTTTTTTTTTTAAATTTCCAGGTTTTTTTTTCCAAGAAAAATTTATAATTCAAACAAAAAAATAATTTAAAATTAAACACAAATTCAAAAAATTCAAAATCAAACACAAACCCAAAAAATTCAAAATCAACACAAACCCAAAAAATTCAAAATCAAACACAACATACTCACAGTACAAACACAACATGCTTCAAAATATAAGAACACAAACCCATGAATCTTCTCTCATTCAACAAAACTAACCCAAATCTAACAGTAAATCCAATAGCACAAATTCAAGCACAAATCTAAAAAATTCAAAATCATAACTCAAATACTAGATTTATACAAAATCAGTGTGCTAGAGAAAAAAGAAAAAGAAAGAAGAAGTAGCTTCAAAGAAACAAAGAAAAAAAAAGAGAGTTGTGCTGGAGTGAAGAAGGAAGAAAGAAAAAAGGGGAAAAAAAAGAGAAGAAGAAAGAAAGAAGAACGTACATGGTGTGCTCCAAATGATTAGCTGCTCCATAGAAACAAAGAAAAAAAAAAAAAAAAAAAGAAGAAGAAGAGCTACGTTGGAGTGAAGAAGGAAGAAAGAAAAAGGGAAAAAAAAAAAAAAGTTCACTGAAGCACGCCGGAATGAGTGAAGAAGGAAGAAAGAAAAAAAAAAAAAAATAAAGAGAAAAGAGAGAAAGGAGAGAAAAGATGAAAGTGAGGTAGATGGGAAAGTGGATTCGCGTTAAAAAGGACCTATAGCCGCGTTTTTGAAAACGCAGCTATAGGTCCTTGTTAAAAATTTTCAGCGGGTCTATAGCTGCGTTTTCTATAGGTCCTTGTTAAAGAGGGAGGACTTATAGCCACGTTTTTGACAAACGTGACTATAGGTCTAGCTGAATAATTAATTTTCAGCGGGTCTATAGCCGCGTTTTTTTTGAAAACGCGGCTATAGGCCCCAGTTAAAAAATATTCCAAAAAAAAACGCGGCTATAGGCCCAGTTAAAAAATATTCCATGGGTCTATAACTAAGTTTTTTTAAAAACGCGGTTATAGGTCCGTTCTAAGAAATTATTTGACAAGACCTATAGCCGCGTTTTCAAAAAAACGCAGCTGAAGACACTTAAAAACGCAACTATAGACATTACTTATAGCCGTGTTTTGAAAATGCGGCTAAAAAAACGCGGCTATAGCCTGCGTTTTTTGTAGTGTAAAGAACTCTTATGTCCACGACCTAATTGCCACCTAATTCAGCCATTAGTTGCAAATCCATATTATTAGATATTGGTGAATACACGATCATTAGGTGATCAAGAAACTAGTTCACAACAAAATTGAATCTTCTTGACAGTGGCAAAGTCAGGATTTGACCTTTGGGGGCCAAAATTTATAACTAATATAAGTGTCTCCATAAACAAATCTTGTGCATGCAACATACAACACATGCATGCATCATATATACAAAATATTAACCAAACTTGACAATTAAATGCCAATAATATGAATAGTAAGCGATCATTCAATGTTGAAAGATCCCCTAAAATCATTGTATATCATTATATTGTGTATATTTTATTAGTTTTTTTTAATATATAGCTAAGTTGTATTGTAATTTTTTACATAGTTAAAATTCCATTTATAATTCTCATATAATTATTTTTTTATAGGATCATATAATGATTTTTATTAAATTAGTAAACCTAAAATACAGTTTTTGTTAAACTTAATATGATTAAATTATAACAATTTTAAACCACATAATAATGGTATGTGCTAGAAAATTGATGGCTTAAGCCCATTGAGACAAGTGAGGCCATTCATTTTCTTCAAATTAAGCCCAAAACAATAGAATTTGAATAGAGAGTGGGAAAATGATTCTAGTATCTCTTTTCACTACAGGATGCATTACAAAGGCCCGAAATGGTATGGAATGGTCTTTGTAGGATTCTTTTGCATTTGTCTCTAATATAACAGCCAGAATCACATAGGTGTTACTGATGTAATCAAAACTTGAGAAGCTATATTTTTTTGCTAAAAAATAAGATGGGAAAAATTTACTAAATTTTTATTACTTATCTATCATTCAATTCAAATAATATTTTAACCAATTAATCATATATGCATTTCTCTTATCGTAGATGCAAATGCAATATTTTTTAAAGAAAGTAGAGTTAAGAAGTACCAAAAATTTTGAAAGCCTAAAGAAGTAATGAGATTTAACAAAGCAAACAACAATTAATATGTATGTTGAAAAACTTTGCTAATAATTATTCACTCAAGAATTTGAAATAAATTTAGAAACATCAGATAGCAGATTTCACAAGCACTAAAGTTTGACACATGAAACTGATGGGACCGAGAAACTCTCTTTTCTTGAATGACCTTATCAAATATACTCGTCCACCTTGGCACGACACGGACGAAGGCAGGCAAGTCATTAATAAGAAATTTCAATGCCTCAGACAGTTACCAATTAGTTGGTAGACCGTTGAAGGCTTATCAAGGCCCGCATTAATAAGCTCTGAGGCGTTACAGAAAAAAGAGCAGTAAAACCGCAATTAAGATCCCAACGACTAAAAACCATGAAGCTATATATACGCACTTATCAAAGACAAACAAGGTACACAATTTCACCTAAAAATACTCTTACACAGATATCTCTAATATTCAGAACTTTCTTATTTCTCTAAAAAATCTTCTATACACTAACTTTGGCATTGGAGACATTGTAGCAGGCACCACATCGGTGACCACCTTAGGAGAGCCATTGTTCTACATCTGCAGGAATAGTGACGAGGATTCGACTCCATCTAGACGAACTTACAGGAATGACGATTTACACATCACCAGAAACCATTGGTTTCTATCGACAATTTTTGTTAATAAAAATGTAAAAAGTGTTCAGTGTAGAAAATAAATGTAGAAATATATGTCCATAAAACCTAAGTACAATGATATTTATAAAAAAAAATGCTTAACAATGTTGTGTAAACCTTTTTCTTGCAACAACTCAGACAAATTTTTCATATTTCTCATTGTTTTCTCTTTCATTTCCCTCTTCTGTATGCCTTAAAAACACCTATCGTAAATCCTTCTTCAATTCCTCTTGCTTTGAAACACACAAATGTTGGGCCTCAACAGTATACCACCAATGGTCCTCAAATATTCACTCAGGAATATAAAATCAAGTCAAAAACATCAAAAAATGAATACAATCATCTTTCACACATTAAAACATTGATCACTACATTAGCAAAATTGCCAAAAAATGGATGATAATTATGAAATACTAGCCTCCGAGCACGCACAAAGGCTCTTCTATTTTTTTTGGTAAAGGTTAATAATTTGCATACATTATAATTTGAAAATACTACATTTTTCAATCACAAAAATACCTAGGAGTGTGATGAGTGTTATGCATTTTGGATGAAAATATTTTTTCATCATGCCCCAAGTATATTTGTGATTGGAAAATATAGTACTCCCAAAATATAATGGATGAAGATCATTAACCTTTACCCAAAAAAATAGAAGAGCCTTTACGCACGTACGCGAGCACATGCTTAGAAGCTAGTTTAAATAGAGAGAGTGCTAATTTTTAGGAAAAAAGTTTCTCTAATAGTTTTTTTTTAATTATTGAATTTTGTTGAATTACAATTTTAACCATATTTTTTTATTTTTTAAGAATAACGATTATCTAATTAGATTCTAGGTGTTTTTGACATTTTTTGAAAACATAATTGATTTTCTGAATCGTCTTAATATATAGAGACTAGCCTCGTCACACGCGTCTTCACGCATGCAGTGAGGTTTTTTTGTAGTTGAATTTAGTGTTATAATTTTCCATTTAATTAAATCACATGCATAATAATTTTTATTTTGAATAGCGAAAAGACATTCATTAAAAAAAAACCAGTCTGTCAAACGTGGATTGGAAAGGTTTGAGTCATAGGATTGGAGGTTTTTTGTTTGATAGGAAATCAAGTTGGCTCTTGGGACTCCAAACGTAACTTGTATTCAGTCAATTGCTATGATCGAATTGATCTTGTTTGGGCCTTAGAGCATTCTCATCAAGAATGCTATAAAATATAGCATTTAACATCTCAAAAAGTTACTTTATTTATTTTAACAACTCATTTTACAATACACTCAACATCAAAGGTTCTATTATTTTACCACTTCATTTTAATATTCTTTTTTTATTATTTCTTTATTCTTAATTCATTTAAATCAATAATTACATCCATTGTTGCTACACTATTTCATTAAACAAACATTTTTTTTAATATCTTGCTACAATCATAATTTTGAAACTTGGACCGTTCAATGAACCGTAAAAGGGAGAGATTCGAGGTTTTTAAGGTTGAACCGAGGTCAAATCGAGGTCGAATCGTGATGACGTCATAATTAATTTAATAATTATTAAAATTATAAATAAATATATTAAATTAATAAAAATTGAAAATTTAACTAAAATAATCCAAAACAAGTATAGATAGTATTTTTTATAACATAACTTTCATAATACAAATAAGAATTATTAAATTCTAAAAAAACATAAATAGCTATTGAGTTTCTAAATTATTTTTAAGTCATGACAAAGCACACTTTTGTACCCAATAATTTTTATTTTATGAAACCCACTAAAATAGTTAAGAGAAAAATTAGTTTATTTGCTCATGGCCAAGCCCATTTGACTGCCGTTCATTATTTTTCCCAAGCCCATTTGAATAGTTACTGTTTACCATTTATTATGAATTGAAAAAAAAAAAAAATCAAAAGCTAGATCTAAAGATGTCCATGCATTTAAAAATTGTTAAAATTAAACAAAGAACAAAACCCAAGAAGGAAGTGCTTGGCAGCAGGCTAGCATTTTATGTTAGTGGTTGACACTAAAGCAAATCTAAGTGCTTGACACTAAAGCATGCAGCAATTAAGCAGATATATGTGGTTGACACTACAGCACGTAGCAGCTAAGCAAATATAAGAAAGAAGAAGAATTTAGAAGCAACGAAGAAGAAGACTGAATACTTCTGCGTTAAGAGGCCCAAAATGCAGAAACAACATTTGCAAAAATGAAAAATGCAGAGAGAGAAAGAGAGCAAGCGCGACAAAGAATAAGAACAGAAAGATGAGGTGTAATCTCATTTGATAGCATCTCACGTGGTTGAAGTTTCAGCGTTCAACAATGGCGGTAAACTTGTAAGTATTAAAAAAAAAACCTCTAACAGTCTGTCCCGTGAAAACTGTTTACGGTTTTCAAATCCGAAAGGTTCAACCGTGGTCGGAACGGTTTACTGACTTTCTCACATTGGCCAGTTCTTGGGGTTTAAAGAACCGTGTTGATGAACGAATTTTGGTTAACCCGGTTGGACCGTACGGTTCGGTTCGAATTTTAAAACCATAGCTACAGTAGATTGCTAAAGATAGTAGCTTGGGATAAAATGGATAAAATTCTATATAAATGTGAATAAATTTCAGTAAGTATAGCGGAAGTACAACCACACAAAAACATAAAGATTTACGTGAAAACTCTTTTTTTTTTGAAGGGAAAAATCACGGAACAAACTCTGAATAATTTCACTATATTAAATAGAGATTACAACATTTAGAAATACAACTTGGGCAAAGAAAAACCTTTTTCACTCTCTTTCTCATTGTGTATTTTCTTCTACCATCTCTATTTTTCTCTTCTCCTTGCTTGCTCTCACTCACGCAGTTCTTCAAGACTGCATCAGTCCTCACACTCTGGGACCTCACTCTTTTTCTCTTTTCTATCAAATGGCCGAATGGCCTTTCCCTTTTATTTCTTTCACCTTTTCCTTATTTTCTCCTTTTCACACTCTTCACATCAAGTCACAATAAATGCAAGCCAACTTATCTTGACTTTGCTTGAACCAATTTCTTTTCTTCAGCTCTCCCTTAGTCGAATGAACCTTGCCTTTTGCTTCTTTCTTTTATTTCTTCCTTCAGCGCATCCAACACGCCTAAGCCAACCAACTCCAATAACTCATGCTGACTATTGTACATAATGAAGAAAGGTTAAGAAACATGAAGACATGCTCATTAAATGAGCATGTCTAGTACGTGGGCTGGACTCATGGTGCAGTGCACCAACAATCTCTCCCTCCAACCCACTTACGGAGGAGACTCAACTCATCTTTTCAGATTGAATTTATTCCAGTCAAGCCAACACGACTCAACCTTTTTCATTATCTTCACCAACACTGAGATAATATCATCAAAACTAATACCTTTCATTTTCAAATAATTTATTTTACCTTGGATATCCCTAATCCAATTTCTTGGCTCCCCTCAACAGAAACACAAATATTCTTGAAACTAATTGCTTGATGTTCTTCAGTACACCTCCTTTCAAGAGGTTCAACAATCTCTAATGGAGAATATTGCTCCCCCTTCTCAAGACCTTCATGATCTATCACTTCATCATTCTTTTTAGCATCATGATATTTTTCATCAAATATCACTTTCTCATTTAAATCACTTTCAGGTATAGAGAATTTTACTCTCTTGGTTGCAACAAAATTAATATCAATTCTTAACTATGGAGTTTTCTCAAAAACTTTGACTGCATTGGACTTTTTCTTACGAGCTCTCACATGAGTCTTGTACATGCCACAACAAGCACGTCCTCTTGCAATAACCAACAATCCTTTAGAAAGTTTCCATCTACCATTTTCAAGATAGTTACAATAATCAACTCGATCCATAGCCAATGTAGACAACACATTCATCCTTAAATCCGGAACATGCCGCACATCCTTCAATATCAACGTGTAACCAACATTGGTCTTGATGCACATATCACCAATTCTCACAATTTTTGAATAACTAGAGTTACCCATCTTCATAACACCAAAGTCGCTTGCTTTGTATGTGTTGAACAACTTTTTTGTGGGGATAACATGGTGGGAGGTTGCTGAATCAACAACCCACTCAACATCATTCTTAGCAATATGCTCACACTTTTGCTCTTAAAGAGAGAGCATCAAAACATCCTGATGAAACATAATTGCTGCAGTATTCCTCTCATTCTCATTCTTTTCATCTTTCTCTTCAATTTGTTCTTAATTCCAATGCCAATAGTTTCTTTCCACGTGACCTTTTTTCCCACTATGAAAGCATTCTCTCATCTCTTTAATCTGAGATCTAGCTTTTGATTGTGACCTGTCATTAAATTTGGCCCGATCATCAGGCCCTTTGCTTCTATTTTTGCCCCTATTCTCCATGACAAGAGCTTGATCTTGTGCATGGTTTATACTAGCATCTCTTTTGCGAACCTCCTCGCTTAGAATCAAATCTCGAATATCATCATATTTGAGTTTGCTCTTCCCTGCAAAATTGCTCACTGCCATTTTCACGGTCTCCCAACTATTTGGCAAAGAAGCCAAAACAATTAATGCACAGATCTCATCATCAAAATCAATCTCCATAGAGGACAATTGGTTTGTGATGGTGTTAAACTCATTCAAATGCTGAGCCACAGGAGTATTTTCCACCATCTTCAAATTAAACAACTTCTTCATCAAATGAACCTTATTGTTAGCCGAAGGCTTTACATACATACTAGACAAAGCTTTCATCAGATCCACTGTGGTCTTTTCCTTCATAACGTTGTGTACAATTGATCTTGTCAGAGTTAAACGTATAACTCCTAGCACCTGTCTATCAAGAAGACTCCATTCTTCTTCTTCCATACTATCTAGTTTCCTTTCCAAAAGAGGAAGATGTAATTTCTTCCCATATAGATAATCTTCGATATGCATCTTCCAATAGCCAAAGTCTGTGCCGTCAAACTTCTCGATTCCTGACGTTTTTCCTTCTTCTCCGGCTATTGCTCCCAATCGAACTTATGCTCTGATACCACTTGTTGGGATAAAATTCTATATAATTGTGAATAAATTTCAGCAAGCACAGCATAAGCACAACCACACAAGAACACAAAGATTTACGTGAAAACTCTTTCTCCTTGAAGGGAAAAACCACGGAACAAACTCTGAATAATTTCATTATATTAAATAGAGATTACAACATTTAGAGATACAACTTGAGCAAAGAAAAACTTTCTTTTTCTTTTCACTCTCTGCTCTCTTTTTCATTGTATATTTTCTTCTACCCTCTCTATTTTTCTCTTCTCCTTTGCTTGCTCTCACTCACGTAGTTCTTAAAGACTGCATCAGTCCTCACACTCTGGGACTTTACTCTTTTTCTCTTTTCTATCCAATGGCCGAATGGCCTTTCCCTTTTATTTCTTTCACCTTTTCCTTTTTTTTTTTCCCTTTCACACTCTTCACATCAAGTCACAATAAATGCAAGCCAACTTATCTTGACTTTGCTTGAACCAATTTCTTTTCTTCAGCTCTCCCTTAGCCAAATGAACCTTGCTTTTTGCTTCTTTCTTTTCTTTCTTCCTTTAGCGTGTCCAACACGCCTAAGCCAACCAACTCCAATAACTCATGCTGACTTTTGTACACAATGAAGAAAGGTTACGAAACATGAAGACATACTCATTAAATGAGCATGTCTAGTACGTGGACTGGACTCATGGTGCAGTGCACCAACAGCCTACTGTAGGTAGATGTCAAAATTAATAAAATCTAGCACGGAGGGTGCTTTTTAAAAATTTGATGTTAAATTAGCATTTATAACATTTGACATCTTTGCTAAGAATGTTCTTGTGGAAAAATTCAAGCCCTACTGACTTCACGCGACATTAACAGCGGTCAATCTAATTTAGAGGGAAATGAGGAAATCTCGAGGGTACTCTCCTACAACGTTGATGGAAGGTGCTTTTTTAAAATTTGATGTTAAATTAGCATTTATAACATTTGACATCTTTGCTAAGAATGCTCTCGTGGGAAAATTCAAGCCACGCTGACTTTACGCGACATTAACAGCGGTCAATCTAATTTAGAGGGAAATCTTGAGGGTACTCTCCTACAACGTTGCTTTGACTTTTGTCGTTATTATTTTTTCCACACGTTTTTTTTTATTTCTTTGTTGTCTTTTTCTATTACGTTTCATTAGTCTTTATTTTTTTTTTCCTCGGTGTTTGTCCACTTTTTCTTTACTTATCCAAACGAACCAATATATCTGACTCCAAGAAGGATTTGAAAAAATATTAAAAAATGATATGTTCGTAATATTTTTATAATAAATTATAAGTGAGAGGTTGTTATTGGCTGTTATTGTTGGAGCAAAAAAGTAATTTTAGCTTTAGGTTCAAATTTGAACTAATAACAACTAACTACCTATGATTTGTTGTGAAAATGTTGTAAAAATGTTGTAAACGTAGCACCTCTCCAAAATATTTGATACATTTTCGTACTAAAATTTAATAAATAAAATATATGTGTAAAAATAACTATTTATTAACATGTCTTTTAAATATTAATAGATTAGTAATTTTTTATTGATATATCTCACATTTATTGAATTTTAATACCATTGAAATAGTATATTTAATACCAAATACCTTCCCGCCACCTAAAAGCTAGTTACTACAATTAATTTTATTTATTTTTAATTATTTACCTATCTTTCAGTTTTCTCCACTGGAGTACAGGAACCCTAAACCACCTACAAATCATTCCATTTGAGGAGAAATTATAAGGTCCACATGGTGGACAAGTGACGTGGTCCACCATTCCATTAAAAGACTCACATCTGTTTAAAATTGCTAAATTGAAAATTTTTTTAAAACACGGACTCAGCAATTTTAAATAAGTGAAAATTTTTTAGTGGAATAGTGAACAAATAACGTGGTCCACCAGAGGATTGTATAATTTCTCCCGTTTGAAGCTTTGACCCTCTCCTTATTGAATTAAAAAAAAAAAGGACATTTCAAGATATAAGGAAACTCTCACGTTAACTCCATGCACGTCCTTCAGCGGGTCCGTTTGGATACCGCTGAAATTGAAAACTGAAAACTGAAAAATATTGTAGCAAAATAATTTTTTAATGTGTAAATAGTATAGTGGAACCCATTTTTAATGAAATAATTGCTGAAAAGTGGTATTTGTGAGTCCGTAAACAGTAAAAATAAGAGCTGAAAAGTCAAAAGTTGCTGCTACTGTTTATGAACAGTAGCCGCACAGTTTCCACACAGTACCAATTTGGGGCTGAAAGTGTGAAACGCGCGCGTCTTGAAAAAAAAAAAAAAAAAAAACAAAAGAGGAAGACGCAGACGCGAAACGCGTTTGCGCTATCCAAACCCACTATTAGTATGTATGAACGGTAAATAGCTTCGTTCTATAAAATTGTGGAATCTGTAAACCACACACCAACAAAAAAAAAAAAAAAAAGCAATCCCTCCTAAATTTATTCTTGAAATTTTGCGATAATGGCAAGTTTCATGTTCGATTCAATTTTGTACAATGCAATTTCGTACTCACTGGCTCCCGCTCCATCGTCCTCTGCTTCCCCATCTCCGCCCCTTGCTGCATCCCCTCCTCCTCCATCCAAGTACGTATAAGTGTGTTTGGATTTTTGTTTTCCTCCGAGTTTATTATTATTATCTAAAGTTAGTTAAAATATGGATTTATCTATACTACTATTTAAGGGGTTGCACCTGTTTGGACCGGATTTTTTTTTGGTCCAAAATACTCTTGCAGCCTACGTTTAAGTAAGGGCAAAACTTGAGGATAACACAGTAAAAAGATATCTCTAAATCTCATCTAACATATTTCTTACAAAATAGGATTACTCTCTCACTAACCTACTTTTTCAAAGCAACTATACATTTGTTTGTTGTTATTTTTTTTTCCTTTAAAAAATAAATCATCCTCACGTTATCTTCAAATCAAATTTTATTAAAAAAAAATCCTCAAGTTTATCCCAAAAAAAAAAAAAAAAAAATAGATATATATATATATATATATATTACAATTTATTTAAACTGCTTTTAACTTCTTTTTAAATTTTTTTTTTAAAAAAACCTAATGAAAAAATTCCTAAGTTTTAGTTAAATTAAAAAAAAAAAAAAAAATAGTTTCATCTACGATTCTATACACGTTTCACACCTCCAATTAGTTTCCTATCATCATCTGGTAGTTACAATATTATCTAAATTCCATCCATCTCAATCCTCACAAAAAAGAAAAAAGAAAAAAGAAAAAGCTTATAAAAAAAAAAATCGCTACATTAAGAGACAGGCAAAATAGGACTGCAAAGAAGGCCAACAATCAAATTAGAATTTAAAAAAAGGTAGACTACTCAAATCTTTCTTTTTGTTATTGACATTTGAATTATTATCATGTGTTGTGATTCTGTGGTTGTGATCCCCAAATACTTGACATGAAATTGTCAATAAATTGTAATTCTCTTCATATACGCTAAAGTTACGATTTTTTTTTAATTCTTTAATTTCTTGAATTTTTCTTCATCTTTTGTTTTATATATAGAATAAGTGACCAATACATATGGTTATATGTAATTCTATAAAAATTCAACACTGTGATTTTTCTTTCAAGAAAACGGTGAAGATGAATGTATTTTGGTTCTAGACGATGAAGTTTGTGATGATATGTGAATTGAAGAGAGAGATGAAGATAGGATTGAATTTTGGATTGGGTTTGTGGTTGAATTTGTGGAGGTGAGGCATTCTTATAGGCCGATCTCAATGATCTATGTACAGATCCCATTATCAAAACTCACTACTTTTTCGCTCTCTCTATCTGTGGAGATCTTGATCTTGAGATTTGATTATTTTGAAACATGGCAATTGAGTTGTTGGAAAGTGATTTTGTTTGTTTTCAAGCATAGTAGGAGTGAGTTTCATCTTTTATCAAAAGTCAAAACCGTGTAAATCTAAGCTAATTTATGAATTCAAGGTTTTATTTTTATTTTTTACTCTACAAGCATTCGGATTGTTTGCAAGTTTTTTAGTAATTTTTTACATCTGAAATCTATGCCACCCAATTTTCATGAGGATAAAAATATAATTTTTGTAACTTACAAGGAAAATGGTAAAAAATACACACACAAATCAATTTTTTGTGATTTCTATTACCATCTAATATCAAAATCCCCCTTTCATTTTGTAAATGTAATTCAATTGGTGACATGTAGAACATTTATTATTAGGCAAGACTTAGGTGCAGTACTTAGGAGCTGTACATAAGTTTTGTTTTTTATTATTTAACCACAAATATTTAAAAGAAAAATACAAGTAATAGCTTTTTAAGTAAATACTAGCCTCTAAGCATGCACTCACGCGGGTGCTCAGAGTCTATTCTATTTTTTGAGTAAGAGTTAATTTAGAGCATTTATTAAAATTTAAGATTACAATATTTTCCAATCACAAAAAAAAAAAAAAACCTAAGAGTGTGATGATTATTATGTGTGGTGAAATAATTTTTCATCATACTCCTAAGATTTTTTTTTTGTGATTGAAAAATGTAGTAATCTCAAAATTTAATAAATATTCTAAAGTAATCATTACCCAAAAAATAGAAGAGCCTCTGAGCACGTGCTTGAGCGCGTGCTCAGAGGCTAGTATATATATATATATATATATATATATATATATATTTTTTTTTTTTTAAAAATTGAGACTTGAAAATAGACTGTATAACAGATTAAAAGTTAATAAACTTAAACAATCAAAAGAAAAAACTGTATGGCTCAAAAAAAAAAAAAGAAAAAAAAAAAAGAAAAAACTGAAACATTGGTATTTTTTTTTTTATATATTGTATAATAAATTATTAATCATTTTGTATCAGTGTTAAGGATGACATCAAATGGGGCATCGACGTCGCTATTGGAATAGTTAGCCTCATCACTCTAATTGTCGGTCTTTATGTTGCAATACGCAACAATAGAAGGAATCCCAATGGCGGCGGCCCAGTGGATAGGCTTCTTTAGTGCTTCTTCGTGTGGAGTAAGAAAGATATATACGTTAATGCAGATATATAGATATTCAATTGATTTGTTAAAATAACGCCACACATGAACTATTGAAGTGTGTGCCTAATTAAGCTTGTATATATATAGCAAAAAGTGTGGGGCTTGTTCAGATTCTATCACAAATGAATATATATATATATATATATATATATATATATATATATATTTGTATAAGTTGCTTATATGTTGTATAAAAAGAGAAATAAAAAAAATTCAATGCACAAAATTCTTACTTTTATGAAGAGAAAGATGATTATGTGTGTAGCTTGTATCCTTTGAAAAAAAAAAAGAGAAAAAAAAAAAAGTTTTCCTTGGTGGGTTGCTGTGTATCATGTCAGGCTCCATGTAGGGCAGATTAGAACAGCAGAGCAGATCATCAAGTTTATTGAGATTCAATCACACAATAGAAAAGCAGTGTTTGATGAGTGAGAAAACTTTGCTATGTGGCATGTGCAATTGTATAAAAGCTTAGAAAGAGAAAATACATAGGCTCTGTTCTTTATACATGAGAACGAGAGATGAGCAGGAAAAAAAAAAAAAAAAACTCCTAACCGATAGTACACGCGCATAGCAAACTAACTAATTTTCACGATAAATTATTAGGTACATTGGAAGATTATGAAAATGTCCTCTTAGTACTTTTTTGTTTTTGTTTTTTTTTCTAATCAATAAAACACTGTTATTTATGTAAATGTACTATCACCTAGCAGTTTTTTATTTTTAATTCTTATATTGATTAAAAATTTGACTTACATATTTGTATAAATGACATTATTTCATTGGTTGAGCGGGAGGACCACTTCAGCAACGTGGACTTAATAATTTATCAATTCCCACCTTATAAGAATAATCATATTTTCATACAACAACCTGTCATTTAGTTTTTCTATCTACAGAACGACTTGTAGCTTATACGGAAACTCCAGCTCTAACTTCTGCAAGTGCTCAATCTTGATTTACACTGATATTTACCGTCTTTAATAAAGTTTATCATAAAAAATGTTAAAGCTCGTATCAAATGCATGAACAGCAAGATAGTTGTGGCTGGTATGGATGCTTATGGTGCTAAAGGGACTCCAATTGA
Organism: Lithocarpus polystachyus; assembly: GCA_033629205.1. Classification (NCBI taxonomy): domain Eukaryota; kingdom Viridiplantae; phylum Streptophyta; class Magnoliopsida; order Fagales; family Fagaceae; genus Lithocarpus; species Lithocarpus polystachyus. Next base: position 2,125,652 of record CM066166.1, read on the forward strand.
TTGATCCTGGCCCATGCCATCTATCCTCCAAATAATATTTTAATTTGGTGTATTAATGAATAGTAACCTCAACAAATGTATTAAAGTACTGCTCATTACTAAAATTTTGGGATAGTTTGTTGAGCCTAACGTATGTTTGTTTTGAGATATTTGTTGTGGTTAATTATTTTAGAGTATTCGGTTAGTGTAGCTAAAGCGACATTTACTTAAAAAGAAAAAATACTCACTCAAAAGTCAGAACTCCCATACATTAGGCTTTTTACCCAAGAAAGTTAACAACAATAATATTCTTACTTTATTCACACTTCTCTCTCTCTATCTCTCTCCACCAACCCAACAGATATACGACAGCGTTTGAGCTCTTGAGCTCCAATTTTTATTTGGTTCTTCTCTCATACAGATCAACGGTAGATGTTCTTGGAATCTTGAGAGAGAGAGAGATATGGCTCTTCTCTCATGCAAATCAGCCGTAGATGGCTTACTTGTTACATGAGGATCCATAAATTTTGTTTTTAGATATAGCTAAGTCAATTATTTTCATCATGGTAATTATACTAGTGCCACTTTCGTGTCTTTTTGGGTGATAGTTGCTGTTAGATTAGCTTTTTATTGTGCTGTAATTGTTAACTGTTAATTGGTATTTGTGCTACTGCCAGTTTGGTGTTTTTGTTGATTTTTTGTTCTGTACTGAACCTTCTTTGTGGTAATTAATTTGCTTCTTCATTGGAGAAAACAGAAGCATGAAAAAAGGGTCAACCCGTTGACACACGGTTACCTCAGGTTTTAGGTTAAAATTTATGAGAAATATAAAAATTTTAAAATTTATTTCTTTTTTCATAAAAATAATCTGAAAATAGTTAATTAATAAAGGTGAAAATATCATTTTAGACTCTACATTTTGATATCACAGTTAATTTAGTTCTTATTATTTTCTACTTGTGGTCAATCTGATCCTTACCGTTAACTTACTAATGAAAAATGCATACATGGCAAACTATTTACACATGTGGTGCACACATGACTAATAAAATAATGAAAAAAATGTTTAATTACTTTTTTTAAAAAAGGCCATGTTAACGATTTTAAAAAATAACAAAATCCACAAAAGGTTAAAAAAGAATGAAAGGGTAAATTCAAACAAATTCTCTAGCTTTTCTTAGACTTTTTTGGCAACCAAACACAACCATATATAAATCAACCCAAATATAATACCAAAACACACCTCAAAAAATCAACCCAAATATAATACCAAATACAACTAGAAATCATCTAAAATACACAAAATGGCTGAAATCCTCTTGTTTAATTTCTTTTTAATTTTCCCCTCTTGTTTTTCTCATCTATGACCAAAACCCATTTTGTATTTCAAATTTCAAATTTTCATTTTTGATCTAACATGCCTCTTTTTGGTTGATTCAATGATTGGGTTTGTTTTAGTAGGGAGAAATCGCTTATTTTGCTTAGGTTTATGAAGCGGAGTTTTGGGCATGAAAGATTGTGGATCAATAGGTTTGGTTTAGAGAGAATTGAGGTTGAATTAAATATGGAGGTTGTGATGAATGACTGGAATTAAATGAGCATAGAGGAGCAGATTTATGTGGAGCATGCTATGCTGAAGGAGTTGGAAAATGAGTAGCTTGAGAACTTTGATTTTGAGACAGAGTTGGAGCTTATGATCAAGAGTTATTGTTCTGGTGCAAGTGGCAATGGTTGGTATATGCTTTGTTTGGTTGATTCAAGGCGTTGGGGGATCATCAGTTCCGCTTATGCATATGTAATTTTCCACTTCCACTTGTTGGATTTTGGGTTAATTTATGACAGTGGAGTTGTGGTTGTTGGGTTCACTATGGACCGATTTTGATTTGGAGTGATAGTGTGTGATGGGTGATTTGATTTTTGTGTTTGTGGGTTGTGTTTGGTTGCTAAGAAAATGCAAGGAAAACAAGAGAAATTTTTTTAATTCACCCTTCATTTTATTATTATTTTTTTCTTGTGTGGATTTTGTTATTTTTTAAAATTGTTGACATGGCTTTTTTTTTTTATAATTAATTAAACATTATTAGCCACGTGTGCGCCATGTGTGCAAGCCATTTGCCACATAGGCATTTTTCGTTAGTAAGTTAACGGTAATGATCAAATAGATCACAAGTTGAAAATAACGAGGACTAAATTGACTGCTACCAAAATGTAGGGACCAAATTGACTATGACTCCAAAATGTAGGGACCCAAATGGTGTTTTCGCCATTAATAAATGCCCTTAAAACATCCATTAGCATTTCCTATATATAAATCAGGTTTTGATCAATTAATGAATTGGGATTCAATTATACCAAGTCTACTCATATGTAAAATCTATTATTATATACCTAATACACTCAAAATAATCATAAAAAATAACCAACTCAATATAAGAAATATGAAAAAATTCGTGCACGTGTGCAGGACTTTGTACATTTAAATAAGTCATTGTGTGTTTGGAAAGGCTGAAGGAGAGAAGAAAAGAGAAATGAGAAGAAATGTAGTCCTTTCCTCTGTTTAGTTACCATGGAAGAAATAAAAAGGAATAAACTATTTCCTCTGGGCCCGCATATTTGCAATCCCCCAAATTGGGCAAATTTGAAGGGAGACAATAGTTTTGAAAAAAAAAAAAAAAAGCTCACATAAATAACATAATTAAATATGAAGTTATATATTTGTCCATAATTTTTATGCATCTTTTACATTTATATGGGCATAAAAGTAAAAAAAAAAAAAATATTTTTTCTTTTCATTTCCTTTCTTATTGCAAACAAACAAAGGAAAATTTAATAGATACATTCTTCTTTTTTCTTTTCCCTTTCTCTTCCTATCTCTAAACATACACATGAGAATTGATTTCTTTCCTTTTCTTTCTCATTTCCTTGCTATTATTCATTTATTTTTTCTTATCTTCCCTCACAGCCATACCTTCGAGTCAAACCCCTGTAAGCTAGTATAACAATATTTCTTGACAAAAGCATGAACAAATTAATTACAGCGAGGGATGATTGTAACAAGCATATATAAGGAGAGAACAGCTTATTCAACTATCTAGATTTTTTAGATGTAAAATTATTAATTAAATTTCTACTTTTAGATTTTGCTAATGTGTACTTTTCGATTGATAATATGTTCAATTCACTTGATTTCTATTGACCCACAATTTGAGTGGCCTTTTTCGGAGAAAACTAGAACAAACTTTTTATCTATAATATTTTTGGTCAATCTTGTAACACCCCAACCCAATTTTATAGTTAACCTATGTGTTCAAGTGATTAATTATTTATCTTGAGTCACTTACTTTCTATAACTGATATAAGAGTGTTTAATAAATATATTATTTTATAATGCCTTGAATAAAAATTGTAAAGATTTTACAATAATTTATGGCTATTTGTATTATATGTGTATATATATATATATATATATATATACACTATGTACAAAATTAGATTAAGTGGTTTATGTTATTAGACACATAGCTGGTGTTTAATTAAGTATGATGCATGAGATATTATAGTAGAAATTCCACCCACATGCAACCAATGGAAATTCAACACATAATATGCCAAAGTTTCATGCATGTTAACAAACCCCATAGACCAAGACTTGGCTAGCCATGCAATCACCAAGTTCCACCTCATTCCTTCTTTGACTTTCTCAAGCAACTAGAACTTTCAAGAAGCTCTAAGTCTCTCTATTCCCACGGGTAAACACAAGTTAGAGTTTCCTCACCTCACTTTTCTCTCTTTTCTCTTAAGGAAATAGCTAGGAAGCTCTCTTGAGTCCAAGGGTTCACACACCAAAAGAAAGATAAGTTTCCATCTTATCTCTTCTTTGACTCTTTCAAAACAACTACAACAATCAAGAACTCTCTCCCTCTTTCATACCCACGGTCCAACACCCAAAAAGAAGAAAGGTTCTCAATTCTTCTCTCCCTCTACACCTACGGATCCAGCAGCAAGGAAACAAAAAAAAAATGAAAATGGAGCACAGATAAGATGTGTGATGTATCTTTACTAAAAAGCACATTTGACTGCCTAAATGGAAGCCAAATCTTAATGCCCTTAATATTCAAAAAAAAAAAAAAAATAGTTCCTTCAATCCTTCTCAAGTTTGTGTTCCCAATTTAAAGCTAGAGTGATTCTAGCTCTATCACTCCAAGAACCATGCCTAGGGTAAATCTAATCCTTTTATCTATTATCTATTTAAACTTAAGTGATTGTTATTTGAGGGGCTGAATGTGTAGTTGATTCAGAAATTTAAGCTTGTTAGGAGTTATTTCATGAACTTGTTAAGAGTTGCACTCACTAATTAACCTGTTTAGTCATTATAAATTCTATATTTTTCTAGGGCAGCTATGGGTAAATGGTTTGTTGGATATTATTATATAATATGTCCAGTATGTGTGTATTAAATTTCATAAGAAAATACCATCGTTTGATAATTTTTTGTGAATTTACCAGAAAATGTTGCAAAGCTTCACTGTGACAGATTCTGTGTTCATGCATGATAAATTATGAAGTAAATCGTATACAGTGAATTTGGATGCTAGGGATATTTCCTATGAAAGCTAAGACACATATGGTTGTATTGGAAGTGGTCTCACAGCATTTGGATTAATATAAAAATAATGGTTTAATTTCAAAGTTGCATGAAATTCTGTCAGGACAGAGTTGAGTACGTTTCCTTGTATGATTTTTAATAAATCATGATATTATGCTTTGACTCCAAAATTTTTATGGTATATACTAGACATAAAGGGGAGTAGCTCTGTAAAATTTCATGACAATTGGAAGTGTACGGACAGTCCATTGGTATTTTACAAATGGGGCTTACGCTGCTGTAATGAGCAGTGAACAGCATATGATACACCTGACTTTGTGGATTAAATTTTGAAGTTAGGGTGAATGTTTTAAGCTATAATTTAATATGCTCATCATTTGGTATGTCTAGATCATAGATAAATTTTGTATAACGTGGTTCAAGGTTTAGTACTCAAAGGAGGGGTTTTAAACCATTCGACAGTTGTATCTATGAAGCTGTTTTGTTGAACATGTTGTATGTTGCCTTATGAGTGTATATGGTTACATGACCATGCTTAAAGAATTTTATGTTTATGCATGCTTTATTGCCCTAATCTCAAAGCACCTTTTGAAATGAAGTTGGCTCCTTCGGAGATATGATATGAATGTGAGAATGTTGGTTTCTCTATGATTTAGTAATCATATGGTTTGATGAATGTATTTTGTGTTTGTGGGAACCTCGTTGAGGTGGGATTAGGATTTCATTGATTATGAGAGATAGGCTTTGAGTTGAATGTGTAAGTTTATGATAAGGAGTAATGGATAGTAATAAGCTTTGATTTTGGTTTAGGTGTTATCAGTACCTAAGTCTAAGCTCCTTCGACTGTAGGCACTCGATTCCTCTGCTTTCAGGTAAGGGATAAGTTATATGGGCATTTGATAAGTCATGAGGTTATTTTAAAGTATATGATGCATTAAAAATGTTTTTGATTAGATATATGGCATGTAATCATGTTTTAGACAAAGATATGTTTGTGAGCTTTCGAAACCTGATGTATATGATTTAAGCATATTGATGCTATTAATAATTCCACGAACATGATGTCTAAAGAAAACAATGGAAATGCTTTTATTATGAGATGTTATTCAAACTATGAATTTTAGTATGATGTATAAGTATGAAATGATTTCGGGTTATATCCTTTGATGATCTGAACTCTGCCAGTAGGGGTTTAATTACTGGCTTTCCATGGAAAATGTTATATGATTGGCCATTAAAGTGGAACTGGCTCTGCTGTACCCGCCCTTGTTGGTTACGGCCAACTTGTGGAGGAAGTCAACCGACCCCCATGGTTGAAAGTATGTATTATGATGTGATCCTGGGAATACCTGGTATTGTGGGGAATGCTGGATGCCTAGCACCGTGGTGCTAGAAGCCTCCCAAATAAGTACAGACTTATCAGCTATGGACTAACCAATAAGTTATTTATGAACAGCTATATTATGTTATTAATCATGAGAGAATGATTTTGTTTAAATGCATTGTGAAAAGTTAAAAGCTGTCATAAAAAGGAAGAAGTTTCTGATGAAAAGAAAGCTGTTCATTAAAGATAAAAGTTTCTGAAGTGAAAGTACAAGTTTATATTAAGAAGTTATCAGATATCTGTTTTTCTTTATAAAACGTTAAGTTTTATGATTATGGAAGTTATAATAAGACGTTTCTAGTTTAAGACAAAGTTACAAATTATCTGATTTAAGTTAAAAAGATTGTTCTGTAACAAGAATATATATATATATATATATATATATATGTATATGTATGTATATATATGTATATGATTTTAAACGATCAATATTATATTTGGTGACTTTGTAAGAAATGAAAGTAAATCAATCTGAAAGATTTCGGTAATATTATTCTGATAAGAAAAAGGAGAACAATTATTTTTCTACGAAGAACGTATAAGTTATTATTATAAATAGTATAAAATACTATACATGAAAAGATGTTCTCCTATCTGAATATTTATAAAATGAAATGAGTTGATTTACATGCATCCTTATTAAATTCTCATGTATCTTACCTTTACTAAGCTGTGTAGCTCACTCCGTCCACTCTTTCAGTTAGCAGGTTTTATTTTGGAGCAGAGGGAGCCTTAGTCGAGTTTTGGAAGGAGCTGGTTTTAGTTTTATATATATAGATCCTAAATTAGCAATTTTGATGTTTAGATTTGTAGTATGGTGTATTTTACGATCTAACGAAAGTTGTGTATCTTAAAGCATTAAGAGATGTATTATGTGAAATTTAGAATTTGAGTAATTGGAGGATTATTTTATCCTTTGAATATAGTGTAGATGCTTTGAATGTCAAGTGGAAAGTTATATCTGTCAGTTCGTTTAGACCCCTTAAACCCAACAGATTAACCTAGAGAATTAGCCAAGTGATTAACTTAGGTAATTTAATTAAATCTAGGTTAACACAATAACAATCATATCATGTAAAGCAGCGAAAAAATAAATAACACAAAGATATGATGACCCAGGAAACCATACCGGTAAAAACCTGGGGAGGATTTAACCTAGCTCTCCTCAAGGTAAACTGAATCCACTATGAAAGAATCGAAGTTTACACAATAAGACTTAGACCACTAACATCCTATTGCTACCCAAGTGTAGGAAACTTACTACCACGACCACGTGACAGCTCCGAGATCCACAGACTCCTTTCTTGAATTCTTCAGCAAATCCACAAGTGCACCTGCTTGTATATCTTTATGCTCTTTTGATTCTGCAACTGTATTGATTTACACAACTCTTGACATGAATCTCAAGTTTGTAAATCCTAAGTGTATGTGAAGGCAAACACCTCTAGATCTCACAATGAGATTCACAAACACAGCATTCAGAACTCTAAAAACGTGGCTAGGGTTTCCCAATTTATACTTAGGGCAAAACATAAAATCCTATACATTAAATGGACTAGGGCTGAGTTGGAATTTTCTGTAGAAAAACGATCTGCCCGATTTTCGATCGATCGAGTCTAATTTTCGATCGATCGAGTCTGGCAGAAAGTGAACAGTAATTCTGTAAAACAACTCGATTCCAACTTTACATAAAAAGCCATACTTTGAGCAAATCTAACACAAGACCTAAAGAATGTTTTGATCATGGTTTGCCAACATACAAATTGAAGTTCCAATACATTAGTTCCTAATTCTTAGAACCTAACAAACTCCCCCTTTGGCAATCCGTGACAAAACACAGACTTAACAAAAAGCTCAAAGTTTACAAATTGAAATAGTCCATTACAAAATAAATAGCTACTTAAACAATTCAACCTAAACTACTATCTAACAGTTGCAAAGTAGACAGCAGCTCGTCTGAAATCAACCTGTATATTCCTGTAACACTTAACAAACACATAAACGCATGTGTGGAAAAAAAACAAGGAATATAAAAAAGAACTTCTTGATTTCACATAACACAAAATAAAGACATATATCATGAATAACATCATAAATATAAATCAATAAGCAATGAAGTATAGTGAAACAAGAAACATATCAGTACCCAATGTATCACAAAATATATCTCCTAATCAAGAGCCAAAAATGTAAATACAAGGTGAAGCGCCTAGATACAATCTAATAACTCCATAAGCTTCAAGGTATCACAAAAACTACAAAAGCACTCCCCCTAAAACAAAAATCTCCTCTACAAAAAAATCTCCAAGATATACAATATGCACTCCCCCTTTTTGTGATGAATTGCCAAAGGGCACTCACTCATCATCAAAAGGAGGTGGAGGAGAACGATGAGAGCTCGCCAGATCAGCTCGCAAGGCATGTAGCTCATCAAGGATGTCCACCAATAACTGACCATGAGCCGCCTGAACGGTCACGACAGTATCCAGAGTCCGACGAAGGGCTGAAACCTCATCAAACGGTGGAGGAACATCAGCAGCAGCAGTAGGATCAGCAGATGGCTCAGCTGCAGGAACATCTGTAGAAGAAGAAGGGGGTGGAGTGACACTGGAAGGCTCTACCCTAGGACGCTTAGAGCTAGCCCGAAGTTGAGCAGCCCTTTGCCTCAAAAAGGTAGCACCAATAGGAGCGATAATATGAATAGGCTCAGAAACAGGAAAATCATCTAAACCAAGAAAAATGAGAATCCTATGAATGAAAATAGGAAAGAATAAAGCATGAGCCGTAGAGCTAGACCGATGAACCTCGTTCAAAGAACGAAGGAACAAATGAGGAAAACTGATAGGAGCATCAGTAACTAGCGCATACAAAAAGACACACCGCTCAAGAGGAATGGTGTGGACATGAGAAATAGGCCACAAAGAATGACACGCTATCCTAAAGAAAAGATAGTGCAGCTCGGAAAGCTCAGCTGAAGTGATCCGGGAATCAGAACCCCACTGGATAGAAGACCCAGTGATGTATGACAGGACATCATCTAGAGGAGGAGACTCCTCATAGGGAAAAACGGGATGGTCAACAATGGGCACCCCAAGAGCATCAGACACTACCCGAGTAGTAATGCGATACTCCACACCACGTAACCACACCTTTACCAAGGTGTCGTTATCGTAGACATGAATAGAGAGGTTCGAATAGAACTCTCTAATCAGAGAAGCAGGAGGAGGATGCTCAAAATCAAGAAGAGGTAACCAACCCCGACGCTCAAAGTTCCGTCTCACCTTAGGATCAACCTCATCTAAGATGACCCTACGCTCACCCCAAATTTGACGTCTAAGATTAAGGGTCGCATAGGTCTCTTGGTTCTGGGCAGTAGGAAACCGATCACTATCGAAAGAAGGTGAAGGGTCAGAAGTCCTACGGGCTCTAGTTTTCCTAGGCATGGTGCTAAGGAAAGAAAGGAGAGACACAGAGAAGAAGAGCAAAAACCGAAAACCAAAAACCAAAAACCAAGGGCAGACTGCAAGTTAGCACAGCACAAAATATAGAAAATAGCAAATCTATATGATGCATGAGCAACATATGCAAATGATGCATGAACTAATGCAGTGACATGTTCAAATATAATCCAAATTAACAAAATTGGCTAGAGCAAGCAATATTTATCAAAAATACCCAATTTGAAAATCCTAATTTTTCAAAACACTACAAAATGATAAATTGATCAACACAACAGTCAATTAACTCAATATAATGATCAATTAAATCAATCTAACAAGCCAATTTCATCAATTGAATTCAAATTGAACAAAACCCCCAATTTTATCAATTTCAAGCCCTAGAATTTCAAATTTTCCACAAAACACAAAAATAATCAAATTAAACCACTTGTAGTGCTTGTGTATAGTGTCCCCACAAAAACCCATGAAAATTTTGAGAAAGAAACACTCAAAATTAATTCCAAATTAGCCAAAATAAAAATTCCAAAAATAACCCACAAAATGCATGAAAAAATGCATGAAACTTGAAAATAAATTCAAATGGAAGGGCAAAAAGGGCTTACCGGCCTTGAAGGAGAGATTTAGCAAAAAAATCGGAAGAAAACGACAAATCCAGCAAAAATCTCTTTGACCGGTTGGTGAGGAGACAAAAAGTTTGAAAAAGTTTTTGAAAAGGTGAAAAGGTCACGTGGAAAACTCCTTTTTAAAAACATACAGCACGATTCTATCTATCGAAAATTATATTCGATCGGTCGAAAACAGCTTCGATTGATCCAAATTCAGCTTGGATCAATCGAGTCAGCCAGAAACTTTTACACTGATTTTGAAACATTTTCGATCGGTTGTAAAACAGCTTCGATCGATCGAAATTTTGGAAAAATTAATTTTTTGAAAAACACACCAATTTCAGTGCAGTCACTTCTCAAAGCATCAGATTTTATGAGAAAAATGCATGAGTATGAGATGAGATGTTTTCCAAAAACACATGGATTCAACCCAAATTTCTCAAAGCAAAAATTTCTTTCTATACCTAAAAAAAACAAGCAAACATGTTCTGCACCAATTTCTAGAAATTCTCAAACTTGGCTGGTCAGACCAAAGAACACATAATAACATGTACACAGTTTAGCAAAGAATAACTCGTGTAGTGTGTGCAACTAGCATAAGCTTAAGAAACATGTGAGGTGATATACACATAGAGATCAATCACAATTTCTACAAAATTCATCACATGAATTTGAAAGAGACTTTTACTTAAAGAGTTACATCCTATAACTCCCACATCTCCTAGAATAAAAGCTTGCAATCATGTAAGTTTCTTGATTTGCCTCATTATTCAATTTAATTGATTAGAAACTTAATAAAAGCCGGGATAATGTACACATCAATTTTATTTGAATTATGATATTGTTATAACCCAATAATGTACACACCAATTTTAATCGAGGCTACACCTTATGTTCTTTTTGTGCATGTGCTATACTTTCTCGAACACAAAATCTTACGATATGCACTAAAGTGTTCATGATTGGCTAATAAACAGTGGTGAGATGGTTATTTATGCCTTTCTCAATAAGTTCAAGTCCGACAATCAAAGACATACGACTTCAAAATCAAGATCATGTGATCAACAAATATAGCATCTTCCCACACAACATGCACAACAAAACTTTAGCTAGGAAAGTACAATAGAAATAAGTGCATCAAAGCTAAACAAGGTACATAAACATGTCATGCAGAATTTGATTGACCAACCTTGTCTTCATGTTCAAGGAAAAAATTGCAAAAACACAATTTGCAAAATTTTTTTTTTTTTTTTTTATATATATATCAAAAAAACAAACATCCTAGAATGAAATGCATGAATGTAATGTAATGCAAATTCTAGAAACAGAGGTCACAAAAGATAAAGCAATGAAGCACAGGGACCATGAGATCAAGAATGATTAGGGACAAAGAATCACACCAATGACTTGACGAAGAGTTTCAAACTTTCCTCTATTAAGCGGTTTGGTGAAAATATCAGCATTTTGACGTTCAGTAGGAATATACTCAAGAGCAACAATTTTCCGTTCAATAAGATCCCTAATGAAATGATATCTAATCTCAATGTGTTTGGTCTTAGAGTGTTGAACAGGATTCTTAGAGATATCTATGGCACTAGAGTTATTACAATAAACAACCATGGTGTCCTGTGATATTCTATAATCACTCAAAAGTTTCTTCATCCAAAGAAGCTGAGAACAACAACTTCCAGTAGCAATATATTCCGCCTCAGCAGTAGATAAAGAAACAGAATTTTGTTTCTTACTCATCCAAGCAACCAAATTAGCACCAACATAAAAACAACCACCAGTTGTACTTTTTCTATCATCAGCATTGCCAGCCCAATCAGAATCAGAAAAACCAGCAAGAGAAAGATTTGACTCTTTACTATAAAACAGACCATAATCACAAGTTCCAGCAACATATTTTATAATCCTCTTAACAGCATTTAAGTGAGAAACCTTAGGATTAGATTGAAATCCAGAACAAACACCCACACTAAATGCAATATCAGGTCTGCTAGCAGTTAAGTACAAAAGACAACCAATCATGCTTCTATATAGGGTAACATCAATAGACTCACCTGATGGATCGTTTGTTAGTTTTGCATTAGCAGCCATTGGTGTCCTAGCATGTGCAGCCTTGTCAAGACCAAATCGCTTGACCAAATTTCGTGCATACTTAGCTTGGTTGATGTAAATTTCAGCATCTGTTTGCTTTACCTGTAATCCCAAGAAATAAGTTAGTTCACCAACCATACTCATCTCAAACATGACCTTCATTTCAGCTGCAAAAGATTGAGCAAGAGAATCATTAGTAGCACCAAAAACAATATCATCAACATAAATTTGAGCAACTACAAAATGATTCTTATCCTTTCATATAAACAGAGTGGTGTCAGCAAAACCTCTCTTAAAGCCATGGTCCGTGAGATATGCAGTTAATCTATCATACCAAGCCCGTGGAGCTTGTTTCAATCCATAGAGAGCTCTCTTCAACTTGTAGACATCATTCGGCCTGTGAGGATCAACAAAACCTTTCGGTTGTTCAACATATACCTCTTCTTGTAACATGCCATTTAAGAAAGCACTCTTGACATCCATTTGATACAACTTGAAGTTCATGTGACTTGCTATGGCCAAAGAATTCGAATGGATTCCAATCATGCTACAGGTGCAAAAATCTCATCAAAATCAATTCCTTCTACTTGTGTGTATCCTTGAGCAACAAGCCTAGATTTATTTCTGATAACAGTTCCATGTTCATCTGACTTGTTCTTGAAGATCCACTTAGTTCCAATAACATTGACTCCCTCTGGTCTAGGAACTAATTCCCACACATCCTTTCGAACAAACTGATGAAGTTCTTCATGCATGGAATTTACCCAATCAGCATCTTGTAGTGCTTCATCCACCTTTTTCGGTTCGAATTGGGATAGATAGCATGAGTGAGTAATCACATTTAATGCTTTAGATCGCAATCTCATGTTATCATTCAAACTTCCCAAAATATTAGTAGCAGGATGATTCAACCTAACTCTTGATGATGGACCTTTGACCAATGAAGTAGTGGTACCTTTCTGATCTGATGGACTTTGAACCTCTCTCTGTTCTTGTGGAGCTCCATGAACTGGTGTTGAAGGTTCTGAACTTGATGGCACAGATGCTGTATCATTCAAAACCATCAACTTTTCCTCTGTATGCTTTCCCACATAGTTCTCAGGTAGGGAATCGTCAACTTCCATCATCTTTTCTTGAACTTGAGGTGCATGTTCTGAAAAGCCTTCTTAGTTTAATTCATCATTGATCACTACATTTGAAGATTCCATGACTGTTTTAGTCCTCAGATTGTATACTCTGTATGCTCTACTGGTGGAAGAGTACCCCAGAAAATAACCTTTATTACTCTTAGCATCAAACTTTTCCAGGTTCTCTCTATCACGCAGAATGTAACAGTCACTGCCAAATATCCTGAAGTATTTGACAACAGGTTTCTTTCCTCTCCAGAGTTCATAGGGAGTTTGCTTGGAATTAGGTCTGAAATATACCCGATTGAGAGTGTGGCATGCAGTATTAACAGCTTCTCCCCAAAAGGATTTAGGCATCTTCTTATTATGAAGCATGACTCGGGCCATTTCTTGTACAACTCTATTTTTCCTTTCCACTATTCCATTTTGTTGTGGTGTTTTGGGTGAAGAGAATTCCTGATGGGTGCCTTAATTATTGCAAAACGTAGCCAGTTTTGTGTTCTCAAACTCTTTTCCATGGTCACTTCTTATTCTGGCTATCACAGTTCCTTTTTCTACTTGCAATTTCTTGCACACATGAATCATTTTTTCAGGAGCCTCAGCTTTATCTTTCAAAAGTACAACCCATGTGAATCTTGTAAAATCATCCACAACGACTAGAATGTACTTCTTTCCACCTAAACTCTGAACTCTGGCAGGACCCATGAGATCAATGTGCAGCAACTCCAAAGGTCTCGTAGTTTGAACATCAGCTACAGACGGATGTTTGGACTTCACTTGTTTACCCATCTGACATGGTCCACAGATGCATTTTTCAATCTTCTCAAACTTGGGCAACCCAATTACTGCATCACATTTTGAAATCTTCTCTAATTGCTTGAGGCTGGCATGTCCCAACCTTTGATGCTATAAGTCAACTTGATTGATCTTAGCACTGAAGCATTTGTTGCTTATACTTGGGGTGATACCATAACAGTTATCAGCTGTCCTCACACCAACACACATACAATCACTCCCTTCATCAAGTATTTCACATTCTTGTTTGGTGAAGAACACATTAAGTCCATTGTCACAAATCTGGCTTATGCTGAGTAAGTTTGCCTTCAACCCATCAACATACCACACATCTTCAAAAACTGGTAGTCCTGGAATGTCCACAGTACCAATGCCTCTGATCACAGATTTACTTCCATCTCCAAAGGTAACTGTTCCAATCTTTCCTTCGAAGAGTGTCTTGAACAAGGCTTTATTTCCTGTCATGTGCCTGGAACAACCACTATCCAAATACCAAAGACAAGAATCACGTGTCTTTAAGGCGGTTAAAGCAGTATAGCACATGTAATTATTATCATATGTGATTATAGTAAGACACTCAAGAAAAATTTTAACAAAGATGGTAAAGGACAAGCACACCAAGTAGATAATGTGACAAACTAACGAGAAGATTTTAGAGAAATCTATAACAACAGGGGTCAAGGATCAGCTAAAAGATCAAAGGATCAAAAACAAAAGCTACCCGCTCTGATACCACTTGTCAGTTCGTTTAGACCCCTTAAACCCAACAGATTAACTTAGAGAATTAGCCAAGTGATTAACTTAGGTAATTTAATTAAATCTAGGTTAACACAATAACAATCATATCATGTAAAGCAGCGGAAAAATAAATAACACAAAGATATGATGACCTAGGAAATCACACCGGTAAAAATCTGGGGAGGATTTAACCTAACTATCCTCAAGGTAAACTGAATCCATTATGAAAGAATCGAAGTTTACACAATAAGACTTAGACCACTAACATCCTATTGCTACCCAAGTGTAGGAAACTTACTACCACGACCACGTGACAGCTCCGAGATCCACGGACTCCTTCTTTCTTGAATTCTTCAGCAAATCCACAAGCGCACCTGCTTGTATATCTTTATGCTCTTTTGATTCTGCAACTGTATTGATTTACACAACTCTTGACATGAATCTCAAGTTTGTAAACCCTAAGTGTATGTGAAGGCAAACACCTCTAGATCTCATAATGAGATTCACAAACATAGCATTCAGAACTCTAAAAATGTGGCTAGGGTTTTCCCTTTTATACTTAGGGCAAAACATAAAACCCTATACATTAAATGGACTAGGGCTGAGTTGGAATTTTCTGCAGAAAAACGATCTGCCCGATTTTCGATCGATCGAGTCTGGCTGAAAGTGAACAGTAATTCTGCAAAACAACTCGATTCCAACTTTACATAAAAAGCCATACTTTGAGCAAATCTAACACAAGATCTAAAGAATGTTTTGATCATGGTTTGCCAACATACAAATTGAAGTTCTAATACATTAGTTCCTAATTCTTGGAACCTAACAATATCGTTTAAGTAAAGAAACAAGAGTGAAAAGAAAGAGAGAAGCTCTGTAAAAGATTTGTAAAAGTTAAGTTGGTTCTTGTTAATATCAGGTTTAAGCTTGATATTAGCATGCCGGTCATGGTCACAAATCCGGGTATCGGGTTTGGGGCGTGACAAATCTCGTTTCTCTTTTTTTTTTTTTTTTTTTTTTTTTTTTTTTTTTTTTGAGAAGCGGTCAATATCGTTTCAATAAAACTAATTACATTAAAATTTTGAGGCTTTTTAAAATAATAATAATAAGGGTTCTTAGGCAATGGCTTAACCTAATCTAAGAGGTGGCCATGTTCCTTTTGTTGTCACCATTGGACTTTAATAGTAACTCCAGCTTTTTGTAGAAATTTAGCATTTGATGATTCGAAAAGGAAGCTATTTAAATAACTCATCAAAATGCATGTCCTCCTTTCTGCTCCGGGACCTTCCAAAGAAGCTCCAATTATAAGAAATATATAGAGTTCTTTCTTCTTCTCATTGTATATATGGTTGTTAACTGCAAGAATCTCATATTAAGATCAGGAGCCACAACCCATTCTGGCCTTTTTTATTTTCATGTTTATTTTCCAACTTCTCATGCTTCCATGTGCTTTCTTTTTTGGCTTTTCTTTTCTGCCCTCCCCTCTAATACACGTATCTTCACTAAAAAGGCCAAGATTGGAGCAATCGGAAACAGTTTCACCCTTTTGGGATCACTTTCTTCTTCCTTCTCAGTTCTCACACTGCTCTCCTCTTTTCTTCTTACCTTCCTCTTTCCTGTTGTTCTAGTTGATCTTAGAAAACCGTATTCAAAGCCAAGTAATGGAGCATTGGGGTACGATCATTAGTTCATTACTAGTTTTCACCCTAGTTGAGCATACAATTGGCTCTATATACAGTTTCCAAAACAACTGAGAACCAGGCCAAAATTTTTTTGAGCAAAAGAACCAGGCCAAAATTTGGCTTGTTTAAATGAGAGGGCTTTTGCAATTGTCTGGGTTGTCAAATGCCATATGTATGACAGATTTAATATTAAAGCTCAAAAACCACCCAACACCCGGATTGCCAAATGGTTAGAATTGCAAAAAAATTTGCAATACTGCTACAGTATCATCGTAAATTTACGATGGTACTGTAGCAACATTGTTTAAAAAAAAAAAAATTATTCTCACCTATAAATATTTGCCACTTTCTCTCTCTTCATTTTCTCATCTTCTCTTTGCCTCTCCAGAACATTCTGTCTTTTCTTCTTTGCTCTCTCCTCTCCTCAAACCCAAAACCCCATTTTTCCTTCAATACGACGTCGTCTTCCCTGTGGCGGTGGCGAGGGTTGTGTGGCAGTGGTGGCGGCGTGGGTTTGAGTCGGTGGTTTGTGGTGGCGACCTGGGTTTGTGGTGTAGGTTGATCTGTGATGTGACACGGTGGTGGCAGTGGATGTGGGTATTCGGTTGTAGTGGGTAGTGGGATTTTGATTTGTGTGGGAGTGGGTTTTGGATTTGGGTTTTAGATTTGTTGTGATTTACTTGGTTGATTTGGGGTTTTTCTCAACAATTGTGTGTGTGTTTTTCAGTGTGGGTCGTGGTGGGTCTATGGTGGGGCGTGGGGAGTTGTGGTGGGTCTGAGGCATGGTGGTTGTGGGTCTGTGGTGGGTGGAGAGTGGTGGTGCAATGGTGGGTTATGGGTTGTGGGTTTTGTTTGGTTGTTGTATGTGTGTGTGTGTGTGTTTTTTTTTTTTGGGTGTGGCGGTGGCATGGTTTTTGTGGCCGATTTCTGGTGGTTTGTGTGTGTGTGTGTGTGATTTTTTTTTTTTTTGGTGGTTCTTATGGTTCTTGTTGGTGGGTTTGGTGGTTTTTTTAATGGGTTTGCAAGTTGGCATGGTGGTGGTGTGGTGGTGGTTGCTGGCCAGTGCCTGGTGGGTTAAATGAGATGTGAGTGGTGGTGTTTTAATGGGTTTTGCTTGAGAGAGAGAGAGAGAGAGAGAGAGAGAGAGAGAGAGAGAGAGAGAGAGTAAATAAAAAAGAATATTTAAATAAAATAACAAAAGAAATAAAAGTTGAGATGTTAGGAGTGTTGTAAAATGATATGGTATAAATAATAAAGTAAGTTTTAAGATGGTAAAATAGAATATTTTGAAAATTTCGGATGCAAATGTTCTAAGCCCTTTAAATACAAGTCAACCAAAAACAATGAAAGAAAAAAAAAACGATAATAAAGGACTCAAGCCTAACCTAACCTAAACTACGAATCAACTAGCGTCATTCATTTCAAGTCAATTACTCTTTTTTAAGAGCAAGTCAACAGTCAAGTACCTTTTCTAGTACTTAGGTCTTGAGTACGTATTTGATAACAAGTGAAAGGAGCAGCATATGCTATTTTCTCAAGGAATTATAGCTAGTTGTTTTTCATCATGGATATGATTGTTTTGGATCCATCCGACACAAAAAAAATTTCAAAAAAAAGTAAGCTTTTATGAACATCTTTTTATTTTTACTCTTCATTTTCAGCTTCATCTTCATCTTCAACTTCAATAGGATGATTTATATCTCTAAATCTGGGAGGTGCGTCACATTCATCACCAAATGATTCCAAATTAATGTCATCATCCTCAACCACTTCATAGTCCATATTTATACAAATTCCAAAACTAAAGAATAATAAATGAAAGAATGATTCTAATAATCATTTCTCATAAATCTTAAAAAGTCTAATTAAAATATGTAACTAGGAAAAGAATTTAATTTTTTATAAGCCAACCTCCTTGTACATGGCTAGAAGACCCTTTTTCGATTGGATAAGCTGCCTCTTCATATAATGTATTCTCTAACTCTTGATGATTAAGAAATGGAGGTTCCTCATCTTCCACTACCCAAAATTCAATTTTATCGATACTTGCATAATCAATAGGATCAAAATTGAACTTCTTCCTTTTGACTCTATGTCATAAGATGAACATATGAATAATTAGTAACCAAACACGTATTAAAGTTTTAAAATAAAAGAAAGCAAGAGTACTAGTAGTATTTTAATAATTGAACAAGATCTATAAACCTTTCTTTCAATTGGTAGTTATAATGAATATATACAAGATTATTAAGTCATTGATGCTCCTGTCTATTTCTCCTTTTGGTACGTATTTGTTTAAAAACACTCCAATTCCACTCACATCTCGAAGAGGCAACTGTGTGGCTATCCAAATTGCAAACTTTTGTAAGTTTGGAGCACAAGATCCAAACAACTTCCACCGCTCATCTAAGTTCTATATACAATACAAAACAAAGAGACAATGAATCAATAAACATAGCTACACGTATTCCAAAAAAAAGAGGTATACTCTTTAAAACATATTTTCATTTTATTATTAGCTAAAGTAAATAATATCTTACTCGGTTGAGATGTCTTGGTTGATTCTTGAGCAAGTTTAGTTCTAAAAGTTTGTTCATGCTCTCGAAATAGTTTTAATTCCTCCACCAACCTAATTCGACCACTTGAAACTTTTGATTCAATAACATCTGTCACAGCAAATTATGTCTCTAGCCTTTTATTAAGAGTGGATGGATTATATTTGAATGCAGAATTCAACCAATAAGCTACAGCATGAACATCTCTATAGAATTGAGTATCCCAACGATCCTTGATAATATTAACATAAGGCTCCCATAATCTCTTCTTGTTATTGAAAATTTTTTTGATTCTATCAATTGCTCTATACATGCCATCATAAACATATCCCATAGCTGGTTTTTCATCAGAATCAACAATGCGTAATAAACAAATTAGTGGTGACACAATATGCACAATTACATGACAATCGTTCCAAAATTGATTGTCAAGAATGATTTTCAACACTGCTTTTGCTTTCTTATCTTTTGCATATCTTGATTCAACATAAAATTTTCTAGTCACCAATTACTGTAAGTCATGATTATGTTCCTTAAGGCTCCTAGGTCAATGAAAGTAGTAGCAAATCTAGTTGGCCCTAGACGCATAATTTCTGTCCAATTTTTTCTAGTACTCAACCAAGCTTGCAAAGTCACATGGTTATAGATGAATACTGTGATTTTGGATGCATGCTTTGCAAGTTTATCTACATGATCCATCTTCTCAATATCTTTTAAAATTAGGTTCAAACAATGTGCTGCACAAGATGACCAACTAATGTTTCTATATTTTGCACACAAAATTCTTTCAGCAGTTACATAATTTGCAGCATTCTCAGTAACCAAATGTACAATATTTGTAGGACCAACCCAAGTAACAATTTCATTAAACAAGTTACTCAAAGTAATAGCATCCTTAACCAAGTCAAAAGCATCAACAGAACGTATAAAAATAATTCCTTAAGAACAATAGACAACGAAATTAATCAATGTTCTATGTTTAATATCAGTCCACCTATCAGCCATTATTGTACAACCAGTGTCAGTCCAATACGAACGACGAGAATCAACAATCAATTGGACTTCTTTTTTTGCTTTTCTCAATAGAGGCACTCGAAGGGCATGATAATTTGGGCCTTTATATCCAGGACCATAAGCAGCTACAACATTCAACATAGGTTGATAATAACTATAATTAATAGCATTAATTGGAATGAATAGTAAATAATATCCAATTGATAAAATATATATTTGGCATGCATATATGCCAAATATATGCTAAAAACGTTATTGGATTGGCCAACTTTTTACTCTCGATTGCTAAGACCATCAAGGGCCACACGATAAACTGTAATTGTCATAAAAAGTATGGTTAATTTGGTAAAAAGTCACTTTTGAAGATATTCCCTTCAAATTTGATCTCTATTATTTGGATGGTAATTATAAATTTTTCTTCTTAAAGAGGGATTCATGTCAAAGTTTTTGTCAACTGGATGTCAAAGTTGTATGCATAATTTTAGACTACAAAAACTTTCAATTTAAACAATTGATTGATGACATAACTATAAATCATTCATCTTCTGGAAATTTTGCAAGTATGGTAGATATAAGAAGAAAATATAATCCAATAAGAAGAAAATATAATCCAATGATAAATTAATCAAAATTCACCTCCAACAAAAAAATATTAAGTAAAGTTGTAATCTTAAACTACAAAAAATTTTATAGCCAAATTTTGTCTTGTATATTATCCACATAATCCATAGTTATGATGCCACTACTTTGATAAGATCGTACAATACTATAAGCGGCTAAACCCTAAGCTACAAGTACAAACAAGAGTGGGCTTGGACCTATTACATTAGGCTAATATGTCTAATATATCTCTAACACTCTCCCTTAAACTCAAGGCGAAAAGCTTGATAAAAGATTGAGGTTGGATAAGCATGAGAAGATCCCTTGGAAATGCCTTGAAGAATGCCTTTGAAGAAATCACAATGAAGAATGTGCCAATTGACCAATTTCAGAGTTTCAAATGAAGGAACGGAGTCCAAAATCGGAATCTACGCGAAAAATTGAGCAAGATACGCCCTTTTGGAAAATTTGACTTTTGGTCAAAGGTCAACGTAAAGTCAAAGTCAATGATCTGGTCAAAGTCAAATCAAACAAAGTCAACGGGCTATACAGTCCGGGTCTATTCTGGGTTTCCGATTCGGTCACGGCTCGGCTGCAGAGACGCTGACATCATCCTATGACATAGCGCTAACAAGGATGAGGCTTGCGTGGCTGATAACATGGCATGCTTGCATGTCATTGACGTGACATAATGACGTCAGCATGACATTTTCAGAATTCTTAGGCGCGTCAGTGGCGCATGACGTTGTGTATTGGCGCGTGGGGGTGAGGCTAGAAACAAGGTTATCTGAGGGCACGTGTAACATGTTTAAGGGTCAGCTTCTGGAGATACGTAGATCAGCGGACGACAAGGTCTTCATGGTGGCGAGTGTGTCCAAAACATGATCTTGGAGTGAAGAATCTATGGTAGCGCATGGAGTAGGTGCTGGAATCTTGGTCGGCACATGCATATTCTTATGAAGACCAGCTTACTAGGTTTTGGTAGCGAGAGGTCGTGAAGCACATCTGCATGGTTGGATTCATCAGGCAAAGCCTCGATTTGCACAGATCTGATAGGGAGAGGCACAGATTGCTTAGGCCTGAGAATCTTGACACAGTAGTGAGCCATGGCGTCTGCATGATGCCGTGGAGTCTAGATCTGATGTTAAGCAAGGGCACTGTGAATCTGTGCTATGCATGTATGAATCTTCTTTGTTGTGTAGATATGTTTGTTTGATGCCAAGAATGAAGTTTGGCTCTGATTCCATGTTAAATATATTAGCAACGCAATGTGTTATACTATGTTGTATATGTAGAGTAGATGCGAAAAGGGAAGCATAGAATAGGAATGTTGAGAACACGAGGGTTACGTGATTCAGCCTTGTCGGTCTACATCCATGGAGGAATTCCTTAAGGACTACATTTTTATTATGTAAGAGTGAAGTACAATAACATGTATTACAATGAACCCTAATATGAGTATATATAAGCGACTAAACCCTAGACTACTAGTAAAAACAGGAGAGGACTTGGGCCTATTACATTAGGCTAATATGTCTAATATATCTCTAACAGTTATTATTCTAAATTTTCTAATATGTAAAAAATCAATTCTTACCTAACACCTCACGACTAAGAAAAAAAATTCTCATTAATGCTAATATTCTAATTGATCTCATTTATTATTCTTTACTTAATACATTCTATACTTATTTCTAAACCCAAAAAAAAAAAAAAAAAAATATACGTCTACTCTTTCTCTCTCTCTTTTTCTCTTTGCATGTTTCTCTCTCTATCTCCTTAACGACACTTCCACCTCTATGGCTAGGTCGTTGGCAGAAGGAAAAAAGAAGAAGAAGCCACAGCCTACCTAACTTTGATTAATAACAAAACTATTGCTATGTAGTTTTTCTGCTATAGATGAGAACCAATTATGCACAAATACACATGGTTTTGCTATGCCGTTTTATTGCTTGGTCCTATCTATATTCCAGATAGTGATCTTATTATTGTGATGCGCAAGTAGAAAATACAAAGATAAATAACTATCCAAAGGGGTATACAACCAGAACCTCAAATTTATAGATGACTTTAGACACTAGTGATGGATGGTCCCTCTCTATTTCAAATTTTATTAGGTTCTTGTGTTGCTTAAGTCCACACGAAAGCTTTATAAAGCCTTTTGTGAAAGGTCTCACATTGTCTTTCTAAGCCTCATAGCATGTTGGCTGATAATGTGTATGTTTTGTTGGTTGTAGTTTAGGTCCTATCTTTGTTGTTGCTCAGTAGGGAAAAAAAAAACTACCAGCAATGCCTAATTAGCCCATTCTGATTCCTGAGAACTCATGCTGGATGATTCAAGTAAAGGAACTAAGGAAGCCCTTTGAGAAAAATGAAGTTCCATGACTGTTCAAAGATAGTAATAGTTGATGTATAAATCCCATCATGGCCTACTAATTTTGTTGTTTCCGATACTATTGGTATGATCTGTGGACATTCATTATGGTTCTGTAGAAGAAAAGCTTTTAATTTAAAATCTTGTATTAGAAAAATAGTTAATGACCTAGATGTAATACCATCGGTTGTGCAATGCTTAATTTTTTTTTTTTTTTGGGGTAGAAATGGAGGTCTTATTTAATTATAAACAAAGTTCGTACATCAACAGCTACATCCAGCCTTCGAGCACACAGTCTATTACTCCCTAGGCCGATCATATCCCTTACATAACACGAATATACAAAACTAGGGCAGGTTTCATATATAGTCAAAACTTGTTGGTGGTTCCCTCGTTTCGCGAGAGCATCAGCGCACTCGTTTGCTTCACGGTATATGTGGTGCACTTGAACCTCCCATGCCTGCGCCATAAGGCTACTGCAATCACATAATAAAGGAAACACATGAGAAGGGAAATTGGAGTTCTCATTAGTTAACCAGGCTAAGACTATCATCGAATCAATTTCAAGGTGACTAAATTTGAATCCCAAGTCCTAAGCCAACTTAAGCCCTTGACGAACTACTCCCAGTTCTGCCACATTATTGGATGCAATGCCCATATTCAAAGAAAAACCCGATATCCAACTCCCAGAGTTATCTCTCAAAAGGCCTCCTGCCCTGCCATCCCTGGATTGCCTATAGAACTGTCATTCGTGTTGAGCTTTATAAATGCTTCTGCTGGAGTAGTCCATTTAACAGTTTGAGACACCTTACATTGAACTGGTTTATCAGGACCTACTAAGTAAAAAAATTCAATAGGGGCCTGACCGTTTTATAAATAAGTATATTCTATGAACTCAATTGATTGTGAAATATAGGCTCAAGATAGAATTGCTGATGCAGGCACATTGTTTGCAGTTTCGTAGGCTTGTTGACAAGATAGAATTGCCTGTCATCTAGAAGTAATGCATGTTAGATATATTGTCCGATCCTTGATTTCCCATTGCTAAAGGGATTTTGGTTGGTATATGTAGATGTCCTATAGCAAGGTTTAGTTGTGGACCCTGCTTCTAGAAAGCATTACACCAATAAAGGAGTCAAATTGTAATGCTTTCCAACTATAATTATCATATACTTATCAAAGGACCAAGCAATAAAATGGCAAAGCAAAACCATGTGAATTCGTGCATAATTGGTTCTCATCCATAACAGCAAAATGACATAGCAATTGTTTTGTTATTAATCTGTAAAAGGTAAAGGCTCTCTCTAAATAAAACTCTGTATTTTATTGAAGCGTACTGAGCAATACAACCACTCTAATACCTAAAGTACAATTACCTAGCTGTTTATATACATAGGCTATTTAATAAAAAAACAAAGAGAAACTAATTCCCACTTTTGAAGGAAGAGTGGTTACAAAGCTTATACTACAACTACCTATGATTACAAGAATTTACATCACAGCCTTATCTCCCCAAGCCACGTGGTAGCAATTCCTCATAACTGTGTATAAACAAGTCATGGTAAGGTATGGCTTCTATTGTCTCTGTTAAGTAGCCCATGTCCATTACCTCATGCTCTGCCCTTGGGATCGTGGTCTTGCCTTTCACTGTACTGATATCAATTCTGGACTTATCTTCCACAGCACTAGCATTAGTCCTAGGATCACCAGCATTGAAATTGATCTCATCAAGTTTAACATAATCAAAGTTAGGCAAGCTGTGGCTTTTTTTTTTTTTTTTTTTGGCTATGGAGGAGATAGAGAGAGATGTGCAAAGACAGACGCGTATGAATTTTTTTGGGTTTAGAAATAAATATGGAAAGTATTAAATAAGGAATAATAAATGAAATCAATTAGAATATTAATATTAATAAGGGTTTTTTTTTTAACCATTGGATCTATTTAAATTCAATGATTTAAAAATGGTCTCTCTCTCTCTCTCTCTCTCTCTCTCTCTCTCTCTCTCTCTCTCTCTCTCTCTCTCTCTCTCTCTATATATATATATATATATATATATAACTGATTTTAAAGAGGTGAACATTTTTGAGTGCCACCTAAAACATGAAAGAAATAATATATGAGTTTATATATATGCTCATGGGCTAAAAATTAGGTTAGGCTTAGGCATGTGTGTATTGCGCCATCTTATCCAAATAATAATTTTTTATTTTTGATTAAGCATGTACACGTTAGTTACTGTATTCAAAGTCTCTCATTCATAAAACTACTTTTTACATTATTGTTTTTTGGTAAGAACTTTTTACATTATCATTGTATTTATAGTATCTCATTCATAAAACTCCATTTTACGGAGAAACTTTTCAAGATGAAATATTTTTGTACATATATCTGCATAGAGTCAAAGAGATATATATTGTTTATTTCTTTGTGCACGGAGATTGGAATTCTTCTACATGTTGATCATTTTATCCTATAAGGCAAAAGTTCATAAGTGTCTAAACACCACTGATTATGTGAGAGATAAAATCTGCTTGAAGAAAATTGTGTTAAACATACGACTTAATCAGTTTTGCATTATTCATAATTCATGCATCTAGTCTATGAGTTATTTAATTATTTTATAGTTTTAATCTATTTATTGTTTCTAAATATTGAATCTATTTGAGTACTTGTTTATGATTAGATCCATATGTTTTTATATATATAATCACAAAGTAATTTGTCCTGCTCAAACGCTAAAATATATATTTTTTTCTATGAACAATTTTGCGAATGTTCTCTGCCAGTGCCACCTCTTTCTTTTTCTTTTTCTTTTTTGTTTAAATTTTTTGAGAATGTTTTAGGGCCAACTTCATATGGTATTATTCTAAATTTTCTAATATGTAAAATCAATTCTTACCAAACCCCAGGGCCGGCCCAAGGCCTAGGCAAGTTAGGCCTAGGCCTAAGGCCCCACTTAAAAAAAAATTAATTAGAAAAAAAAGGCCCTACTTTCTATAATTAAAGTCCCAAATTTTTATAAAATTATATATATATTTTTTTAAAGGTTGTACATTTTTTTTTATTAGTGATGTTAAGAATACTACAAAATTTACTATTGGCTTACAAAATGCTATGTTACTAATTACAAAAAAGTGATATAAACATTTGTTAGTTAAATTGATGAAGTTCATCAGTGAGAAACAATGTTAAATTATATTTTAAACATTTTATAGTGCTTTTAATTAGCTCATTTTTCTTTTTCATTTCTATTAAGACTCTCAAAGTACGAGACCAATAGAACCTTAACTCAATTGAAACACGAAAATATTTCAAAAAGATGTTGCAAATGTGTTAAATCATCAATTATAGATTAATCTCCCATGATGATTTGAGACTTTGATTTTTGTAAACTAATATCTTACAAAGTCACATACCAAATAATATCTATCTCTCTCTCTTAAAATCAAAATATAAAATTAAAAATTAGATTACAACTTTATTTAACTATGCATTGTGTTATATCCAAAATAAAGCATCTTTTTCAATTGCAATATTATATTATTTCTTATTATTAATATTTATAGCTCAACTATGATATTCAATTCTCTATATGAAATTAACATTTGTCTAGTTGGTATTATTTATGTATTTAATGTATCAAATAAACCTTAATTTGATTAGTATTAAATAATTTTGTTTAATTAATATTTACATATTAAAGACCCCGCATAAATTTTTCGCCTTAGGCCCCAAATTATGTTGGGCCGCCTCTGCCAAACCCCCTACCCGACTAAAATAATCCAGGAAAAATTGTAACATTTTTTAGTTTCAACACATAAAAGACGATAACGAAGGTTCCTCGAACGAGCAGTGCTTGGCCCACAGAGGCACACCTCCAATCAAAATTCCCGTAAGCATACAATGTTTCCTACCAAAATTTGGAAATTGATATATGACCAAACAAAAGCGAGGGACGCCTTTCAAAAAAAAAAAAAAAAAAAAAAGCGAGGGACGATGGTGACGAGCGTAGAGAACTAAGACTAACTTTTGTCATTCTTGGCTAAACGCATCCGCTATGTGAACACCATCACAATTCTATCTTATTAACTGTGTAAAAAGCGGCTATGCCGCTACAGTAACTGTGCATTTTGGTTTCGTGAGGCAGGCTTTATTTATTTATTTTTTTTATATATATTAACCCAACAAATTTCACAATATTGAGATCTCAATTTTATATAAGTTAAAATAAAATAATAAAATATAAAGTTGTGACCAACTACAACGGGGTGAATGCACATACAGTGTACATTTGGTTTAGTGAGCCATTGTCTTTCTTTTTCCCCAAGTTTTGAATAGTAGCTACAGTAGCTATAGTAGGTGCAGATTTTTTTTTTTTTCAGTCTTCCGTTTGTACTTTTTTTTCCTTTTATATATATTGTTATACTGACACAACAAATTTCACAATATTTTCACAATTATTGAGGTGTCAATTTTTTATAAGTCAAAATAAAATAATAAAATATGAAACTGTGACCAACCACAACTGAAAATAAATGTTTTGTGTTGTGACACTTGTTAGGTGAATGTGTAAAAGTTACAGTACTTTTGGTTTGTTCAATATGTACTTTTTTTTTTCCCAATTATCGATTTGTGCTCTTTTTTCTACTAACTATATAAGAAGAGATAATGCCTCTACAGTGGCCCTTTTGGTGTAGTGAGCCATTTTTTTCCCCAAGTTTTGAAGAGTTGCTACAATGCCACTTTGGTTTGTTCAAGTGGCACTGTAGCTATAGTTTTTCTTTTAGTCTTTCATTTGTACTTTTTTTTTTCTTTTAAATATTTATAAGAACTCGTATATATATTATTATACTGACGCAACAAATTTCACAATATTTTTACAATTATTGAGGTATCAATTTCTTATAAGTCAAAATAAAAAAATAAAATATAAAACTGTGACCAACTACAACTGAAAATAAATATTTTGTGAAAATGTTGTGACACTTGTTGGGTGAATGTTTAAAAGCTACAATACTTTTGGCTTGTTCAATAAGTACTGTTCATCACTTTTTATTTTTATTTTTTCCTAGTGATTGATTTGTGCTCTTTTTTTCTATATATAAAAAGGATGAATAAGCTCATGAATAGTATTATAAACAGTATTTTTGGTTTAGTAATTTGCCTTTTTCATCCTTTTTTTTCCTTCAAGTTCACCAACTTGGTTTGAGTTTGTTTTTTTTCTTTTTAAAGGACCTTTATATGTTTACTTTCTACTTGTAATGCAAGCTTACATTGTATATACACAAAAAGTAGCAAATATTATATACATTTGCAAAAAAAAAAAAAAAAAAAAAAATTTGAACAAATTTTGCAAATGTGTACAACATTTACCAATTTTTATGTGTTTACAATATAAAATTATATTGTAAGTGCAATGTATTATATATATATATATATATATATATATATATATTATGTATAAAAAGAGTGAATGGAAAAAGTTACAGTAATTTTGCTATAGTAGTCATGGTTTGTTTAACTTTCTAGCCTTTTTTTTTTTTTTTTTTTTTTTTTTGTGAATGAATAAAGTTGTAGTATATTTGCTATATTATTTTTGGTTTGTCCACAATAATTTTCACAACAATTTCATAAAAAATCAAATATGGCAAATTATTATTGGTTCTTGTGGGGCCACGTTTTGTTCGTCCTCGGCAAGGCTCTGGGCGCAGTGTCGAGGAGGCTCAAAGTGTCCCACATCGAAGAGAGCTTCCCCCACTTTCAACCTTATAAGCTGTGAAGCGAAGGAAGTAGTGTAGCATCGTATTCCAGTATTCGAATACCGGAATACGATGGTACACTACTTCCTTTGCTTCACAGCTTATAAGGTTGAAAGTGGGGGAAGCTCTCTTTGATGTGGGACACTTTGAGCCTCCTCGGTACTGCACCCAGAGCCTTGCCGAGGACGAACAAAACGTGGCCCCACAGTTCTAATTTAAGCTTACCAATGAAACCACTTTTTTGCCCACCAATAACAACTTGTAGTAACTTAGTACTTATGATTTATTGTGAAAATATCATGGACATAACATTTTTTTGTGTGAAAAATGTTTAGATATCTTGATGTTGTCACAATTTTTCAAAACTGCTGAATTGTCAATTCTTTACAAGTTAAAATAAAATATAACAAAATTATAAAGGTATTATGAAAATGTTGCGCTATTCTGTTGTGTTTTTAGAAATTTTTTGTTGGTTTAATCAATTTTGTTGAGCCAAAATTCACTATTCCACATACAATTTTTTTGGGTTGAGTTTTTGCATATTTTTTTTTTCTTTACACACTATTTTAAGTAAAAACACATAGTTTTACACACAAAAACAAAAACTTAGGAAAAAAAACATTTTTCATCCTTTATGTTTGGGGTAGTTTACAATTCTTCTTTAAAGTTTAAAATCATGTAATTTTTCCCTTAATATTTTGGAAAAGAGCAAATATGTCATATTGTTATACTCTCAGTTAAACCCTAATGAAAGCTTATGATTCTTAAAATATTTTATTGTGTAATGTCTAAATTACACCTGCTAAATTTTAATATCCTAAAAATTTTCTTTACGTATTTTGAGTTTTAAATGATAAAAATTCTTAGAAAATTAGAATGATGATATTTGATTACACAAGCTTTTTGTTATCTTTTTTTTTTTTTTTTTTTTTTTTAATTTCTTAGCAAAACTTAGTTGTTTATTGTTGGAAGATGATGATATTCATTATCATTTTTAGAAGTTTTTAGAAAATAGATATATTGTCTTTAGCAAGTAGGTACTAAATATTTATTATAGTTAAATAAATATTTATATGTTAAATAGCTATCCTACCTTTGTGGTTGATCAAAATTCTTAAACGAATGAAATTAACTTTTTTCTACATAATTATCAAAATTCTTAAAATTAAAGTCTCTTTTGATTAATGCAAATTTCTATATACTTTAAAAATCAAATGATTTATATCTTTATTTTGTAATACAAATAAAATCTAGAATTTACATTAATTACCATAGTACTTTTTTTCCACGGCAAGCACGTGCCTTGCATGGGCTGCCTTAACTAGTTCTCACAAAAGTTCGTAACCGGTCATGATTCATGTGTCTTGTCTTCTTTTTTTTGGATTGAGATGAAGTTCACGTCTCTTTTTTTTTTTTTTTTTTTTTTTTTTTTTTTTTTTTTTGTCTTCTTAACTTTTGTCTCTTTAACTTTTCTCTTTGACATAAACCTTAATTCTACACTTAAAGATATATTAACCAACTTTGGAGTTTTTTATTTTTTTATTTTTATTTTTTATTATAATTTGATAGAAATAGAAGAGGAGAAGAGATTTGAACTTTTAACATTTCTATTGAAAATATCAAGATGTATCATATTAGGTGTTTTATTTTTATTTTTTGAATTATTGGATAAATAATGGTAGAGATATTTATTGAAATAAATTAATTTGTATTAGGATTAGTTTTATTGATAGATAATAAGAATATATTTATCTTTATCTATTTGGAAGTATGTATTATAACAAATTCAGAAACTGATAATGAAAAAAGAACCGTCATAAATTTCTGATTATAAATTGTTAGCTAATTTATCATGGAGGTTTGAATTCTCTCAAAATAGTTCACTTATCAAATTAGGAAGTTTCGATACACTGAAGCAACCAAACAAAAAAGTTGGATTTATAACATGCTAGTTGAGCTACAAATCAAGCAGCCGTGAAAAAGTACATTCAAAGCTTAACAACCTCCTAAGTCCTAACTACATTCAAAGCTAAAATGGCAAAAATGAGACTAAACAGCACATCTGAACATGGTTACGTGACCACTTCATTATAATTTTTTTTTCTAAATAAATATTTTTTAAAAATTATTTTAATTTTAATTTAATAAGATCGATATTCAAATAAATATAATTTAAAAGATTTAAAAAAAAGACAAACTATTTGTCTAATAAGAAATCAAAGGAAAGTTAAGGCATTAAAGTTTTTGAATTCCACTACAGTAAATGAATCTTCATTACTATGATGCGATTTAATCATGATAAAGTACTATAAAAGCTTACCAATCGAACACCACCAAAAAAAAGAAAAAAAAGAAGAAGAAGAGGAGCAAAGAAAAAAATTGCATAGTTTTTCTTGTAAAATTATTAGGTATTCTCCGAGTACGGTAATGTGGTGCTCTTTCTATTGCATTCATAATAAATCTCATCATAAATTCAATTAGTAAGACTCACTATAAATGTAAAAGTAAATAGCATCATGTTATCATACTCTGAGAGTACTTAATAATCACTTTTTTCTTTTCAGTAGATTAAACAAATTGTTGCAATATCATTATTTTCTTTTCTTCAGTACCTAGTTCAAACTGACCTAGCCAACGTCAAATTAGTGAGTAGAGCCAAATCAAAACCCATAAATTTTCTTTTCCTTCATTCATTTTCCTCCATTTTTATGGCCCCCAAACGGAGGGTCAAGCGAAAAAAAATTTCTCACAAAATTCCACCAAATCTAATATAAACCAAAAACCTTCAAATGCAAAAGCATTCAAATCTGTACCACAAAGCTTGACAAAACATGCAGTATCCACAAAATTGAATATTCAACAATCGATCAAACATGTCGCCGATTTGATTGTTTTCCACTCATTGGTATAAAGCCTACAACCCATTCAAGTACTTTCAAAGATTTAAACTCAAAGGAGTGTTGGGATTTTGTGGAGCCTACTTGTATTTGATCCGGATTATAATTCAACCCAAAATAATATTGTTATGGTTTTTAATAGGAGATTTTCCGAGGCTTAATCCATGGGGCGGAGGCTTGGAGATTAGGGTTTTGATGTTGTTCCTTAGAGAGAAAAAAAATTGTACAGCCGCATCTTTTATTTTTTTCCTTAGAGAATAGTGAAATCCATGTAACTCCATGGACATAGGTAAATTGCCAAGCCATGTAAATATTGTTTTCTGTGATTGTTTTCTTTGGCACATATTTTTTCTCAATTATTTTGCATTTCATAGATTTGAGAATTTTGTGATTATTCCCCTTCAACTATTATCAGAGCCTAGGGTTAGATTTGAGTTGGAGCAATGGTAGAGGAAACAGGAAAGGCATCTGGAATATAAAAATTTGATGGCACAAACTTTGGATTCTTGAGGATGCAGATTGATGACTACCTCTATGGGAAGAAATTGCCTCTGTCGCTTTTGGGGGAGAAACCTTCAACTATGAAAGATGATGAAAGGACTCTTCTTGACAGACAGGTACTGAGAGTTATTAAATTAACTCCGTCAAGGTCTGTTGCACACAATTTTGTGAAGGAGAAGACCACAACAGATCTGATGAAGGCTTTGTCTGGTATGTATGAAAAGCTGTAAGCAAAAAACAAGGGTGCATTTGATGAAGAAACTATTCAATTTGAAGATGATAGAGAATGCATCAGTAGCATAACATCTAAATGAATTTAACACCATTACAAATCAACTGTTTTTAGTAGAAATTGATTTTGACGATGAGATCTGTGCACTGATCGTTTTGGCTTCTAGGTTTCGTAAAACTTCTAGGGAGGGTAGTGAGAAATTTGCCTAGGAAATAATGTATTTTTTATCCACCAAAGAATAAGAATTATATCATTATAAATAAATATTTATCCAAATGATTTGATGGCTATGGCTTAGGGATCCTCTTAATGGAGGAGATGAATCTTAAATTGAGCATGAAACAAAGAGAGAGAGAAAAAAAAGAAAAAAAAGAAAAAAGAGAGAGAAGATTTTCACTTAGTAGGTAACTCAAGTAGAGTACCATTGATCTTCCAGTTATCATGAAAAGTCAAAACATGGAATTTGAATTAAGTACAAGTTTGTAAATATATAAATATATTATTTTAAGGGTGATACTACTTGCATAAATTATTTTATAATATTTTTATAAGTTGCTGAGGTCTCTAATTTTTACTAATTTTTATTTGGATTTACTACTAACATCATATTTTTATTTACTAATAACCACCAACTATATCAGCAATTTATAAAATAATTTTGTACTTAGCTTTAGCATTTTCTTTTATTTCTAAACAATAAATTGTCAATATTTTGCAAAACTAATTTACAATTTCTATTGTGATTTGTGTACTATAAAAGTAGCTTAAATAGTAAATAAATCGAAGTAAAAGTGATATTATTATTATTATTTTGGAGGAAAAAAGTGATATTATTCTAATTAATCCAAATAGGACATAGTGACATTCATTATTGTTCTGTTTCCTTAAACCTAAAAAAATAGGGGCTTGGGTTTCTAACTTGAGATTAATGTCTATATATAGTGTACTAAACTGATATATTCACTTGCTAAGCTTAAATTCAATTCCATCATCACAATGGCAAGTTCAGTTTCATCTCCTTCTCCGAACAGGTAACAATAGCTAAAGTTTAGAATTGAAAATATGATATATATTATGACTACAAATTGATGCAATTTCTTTTTGTATCAGGTTTGAAAACTTACTCTTCGACCTTAAAATCGCAGTCGAAATAGTGACGCCTCTGATCACCGTTGCTGTTGTACTCTTTTTCGCACTACGCAATTGTAGAAAGAAGTCCAGCAGTGGCTGTGAAATAGTTGTTGGAGGCGGTGACGGAGTTACCAGCAGTCAAATTGATAACATCCAACTTCCAACTATGAATATGGGTGGCAACCACTTCGTCTGAGTCCTCTAATACGTACTGCATGTGTAGGCTTCTCATCCTTTGGAGTTTCTCTGTCTGGAGAAAACCATGTTCATGCATAACATAAAAGTTCCTTTTCTTAACTTGGAGTTCTTTGCTCCATCTTTGTTGGTTTGTTAAATAAGATTGTAAGAACTGTCTTAGACTCTAAGGTGTGAAGCTTGTACGAATGAACCTTGGGAGAAGCCATGGCCAATATATATATATATATATATATATATATATATATATATATATATATTCATATATATAATCCCAATGTCCTTTTGTCAGTTAATACTAGTACTAGTTTCCTAATATGAAACAAATTTCTCTCTTATGATGAACATTTTGATTGATATTTATTTTGAGGAAAAAAAGATAATTTCCATATACTACCAAGAAGGATAAAAGTTCACAATGGAATTACTTGTACATCACAGCATGACTGGCTTTAAGAGAAAGGGACACGCTGATCTTCCTGGCCAGAGGTTTAATCTACACGGTTCAAAAGAAGCAAAAGGGATATACGGTTCAAATGAAAGTTTTTCTTCATTTTTTTGTTATTCCAATTAAGCAAGTGATAATCAATTCTTTAATTAACTGGTTGTTTAAAATTAAGAAGAATTTTCTTCTTCTTTTGTTACTCCAATTAAGTAATAATCAATTCGTTAATTAGCTGCTTGTTTGGATGAGAGTAGGATACAATTAAACATTTATTTATTTTCTTTAGCTTGAATTTTTAAGGTTTTATTTATATTTTTTAGTTACAGCTGCATTTTTATTTGTTTATTTGTAAGTTCAATAAATTAATGAAATTAAGCTATTTCAAATAAACATTAAAAGGGAGAGGATTAGCCCCAGCCTAATACCGCTTGATAAAATGATAAATCTAGGTGATTTTATTTTCTATATTTAAATATTAACTAATAATATTTATTTAACTTTTTATATTCTATTTTAAAAAAAATAATTTTTCTTACTGTTTGAGATAAAAAAATTATAGTGTAAATATTTAGTTTTTAGATATTGCAAACATCTTGTTTTCAATTGATAACATTTAATCCACTTAATTTTATTGTAATATAACCAACTTTAAGATTTTATCAACTTTAATTTCAAAAAACTTACTTTTACATAAACAACTACAACTACAAGTATTTTCAATAAAATTGTATAAGTGATAAATGCAATTAGAAAAAAAAAAAAAAGAGTGAGTCGTTGATATAATCAATAATTGCTATATATCATATCTTTAAAAATTATTACAATAATTTTCATTAGTATCATTATCTACTAACTCTTTTCTATGAGGGTTTTTTATTTTTAATTTCTATGAAATTTTCATTTAAATGTTCTGTCATATTTTTTTAATTGCTAGAAACAAATTATCAAGAGATTCTATTTGAGATTTAATTTTCTATCCCTCCCTTTAATTAATATATATATATATATATATATGAAGTTTTTCATGTGCTGATTTATATATTATAGTAGACATTTATATTTAAAAATATTTATGAATAATATGACAAGAATACAATAAATTTTAAAACGTAAAAAAATACAATATAATTATTAAAGGCATTATTGTAACATCGCTAAATAATAGAATTACCCAATACTCTAAACTTGCCCACGCAAAGGAGAACTAAATAGATAACTCTATGAGTTAATATTAGCCAAATGAATATTAATTTCGTATAGAGAATCAAATACCATAGTTTAGTCATAAAATTCAACCAAATAAATAATTTTTTTTTAAATGAATGTTGACTTTATCTTGGGTAAAATGATGTATGATTAAGGAAAGTTAAAATAAAATTTCAACTTTTATTTTGATGGAGAGAGAGAGAGAGAGAGAGAGAGAGAGAGAGAGAGAGAGAGAGAGAGAGAGAGAGAGAGAGAGATTATTTGGTGTGTGACTATGTGAACAGTTAGGTGATTAATGTTAAGAATCTATCGTGTGTGAGATTGATTTACAAAAATTATAGTTTCCAACTGTTGAATTTTCAAATTATTTATCTAATAAAAAGTTATTAGGTGGTATAATATTCCTTAAAGTTACACCTAGGTGTAACTTTAACCCTTCTCTATATAATGACAAAATAATTGTGATTTCAATTGGAAGTTTCTATTAATCTAATATTTTGAGAGATTAGAAAAAAAATTACACAACTATCCTCCTTTTTTTTTTTTTTTTTTTTTTTAAGAAAAACCAATTTTTATTTTATAACTAAGGGCCTTTTTGTAATAAGAGGGCATAGGCTTAGAGCCAGCCGAACCCCAGCTTTGTATACATTAAAATCATCTCGAAGAAAATGGCCAAAAGGTGAGTCGCGGATGGGGGACAAGTTTCATAGAGAAATATATGGTAGCCCATAGGCCATTTTGAGTCACAACTCTCAACCGTGGTTTTTTTTTTATTTAGAAAATTCCACTCCTCTTTTCAAACACAACTTTGAGTCTTTGACGTGGAAGAATGGGCTTGCCGTTGTTGCCCTAAATTATTCTAGAAACTAGAAATATATATTTGGGGCCAGGGATGAACTATTCTAATTTTTACATTAAAAAAAAAAAAAGTTAAGCATATATGAATATTGCACCCTCCTCTAAGAACTTAAAATTTATATATATTTTATAAATGACATACTCCTTTTCAAAAAATATATAATTTTATAAAGAAAAAAAAAAAAAGGTCTAAGACTTCACACTCCATTAAATAAGATTTCGACCCTATTAGTGATAAATTACATATAATCAACAATTTAAATTAATTGGACATTCATAAAATTATGATGAACATATAAATTATTTTAACACTTCAAAAAATTTAATATGAGTAAAAAGGGGTTTTATGTTTTTGATCCTTCCTCATAAGAAAAAACTTCTATTCATTATTTTTGGATTGCATCATAAAGAGGTTTGTTTGGCAAAGAGGGCAACAAGCCCAATGCATAATTCTTCTTCTTCCTTAAAAAATTGTGGAACAATAGTCGTTGCTCGCAGCTGCAGGTGGGTCTTTTGTCACTTCTTCTCCTTTTCTGAATCTTTCTCTCTTTCCTTTCCTCTTTACCTTTTAAGTTGTACAATTAGAATGATTAAATGTCATATCTTGTTTTCTAAATTTATTAATATTTTCATGATTTAAAGTCTTAAATTGTTCTCCTCTAAGTCCAAGACTAGCCATCAATGTAAGTATTCAAATCATGAGCAGGAAGAGTGGAAGACAAAGAGCAGTGGCGACTCCAGGATTATTTTCTAGATGGGTCAATAGTGTTGGAACTAGAAATTTGTTGTGGGAAATAAAAAATAAATTGATTATTTTTTTCTGTATGTACAACTTTTATATTATATACAATAATCTAAAATAATATTCTAAATATTATATACAGTATAGTCTAAAAAAATTATTAAAAGTTTAAAAATTGGTAAGACAACTACCATTGAATGCATAAATAAATATAATTAACTAACTAATCATATATTTTTTGTCAAATTAATAATAATTTATTATATTTAATATCAATTATATAAAAATATATAATAAAAAAGAATAGTAAAACACTTGGAAGTAGAATTGGGAGTAAACACGAAACAAAGAAAAAATAATAATTGCAATAAGATTTTGTTTTTGAAGTGTTTTTATTTATGTTCTAGAGAGAATGTTTATTTATTTATTTATTTTTAACGAATGAGCAATTTTAAGAGTAGTACTATTAACATAACACTTTCACAGCAAAATCTAGGTAGCAAGTTGTTAAAGGTATGCAAAAAAGTTATGTAAGTTGTGGGTTTAGATAAAAATCAATTACAACTTGCCACTTAACCTTTATTGTAAATTTATTGCGAAAAAATATTGTGAAAGTATCACTAAGATGATCATATTCAAGTTTATTTAGTAGGGTTTAAACAAAATTTAAAGTCAAGGTGTTCAAATTTTTATTTTTGGAGGTAATACCAAAAAAAAATTAATTTATATATATTGAAAAAAAAAA
The DNA here is from genome assembly GCA_033629205.1 of Lithocarpus polystachyus. NCBI lineage: Eukaryota > Viridiplantae > Streptophyta > Magnoliopsida > Fagales > Fagaceae > Lithocarpus > Lithocarpus polystachyus. Next base: position 2,163,380 of record CM066166.1, read on the forward strand.
ATTGGCCAGTTTAGGGGGTTCATTTGAACCCCAATTGAAGTTTTGAACCCCCTGGTTGGCTATAGCGCAGCCCCTGACAAAGAGTGATTTTAACTTTCTCATTTTGAATGATGACCAAGAACGTCGGTACAGAGAGCACACCAGGAATAGTCTTCTATACTTCTATTATTTTCCAATGTCCATTCGTCAACGTGAATCAAACCATATGCAGTAAAGTTTGGGAATAAAGTTATTTCCAAAAAGTGTAAAGCTTCACCATGAAATAGGATAGTAAGGGACATGCTGATCTCGACCATAAGTTTAACCTATGTTTAATAGATGGAGAAAAGAAGAAAAAGAAACCGGTAGTAAAAAAAAAAAAAAAAAAGAGAGGATACACTGCTTAAAAAGAATAATCCCCCCCCCCCCCCCCTACACTTTTTTAATCAGTTAAGCCAATGATATTAATTTTTTTTTAAATAATTCAGTAATTAGGTGATGGGAGATTTAAATTATGAACATATTTATTTTTAAATAAAGTTTTTACTTAAGTTTTCATTTGGACAAGTGGTAGGATAAAATTAAATTGTTTATTCAGTTTATTTAACTTATGTATAACTTTTCTAAAGTTTTTTTTTTTTTTTTTTTCTTTTTTAGTATATAGCGACTACATTTTCGCCAAGTATATTTTTTAAGTTCAATAATTTAACGAAAATAAGCTATATATCCCAACAAGCACTAAAAGAATAAAAGACAAAGATCCAACATTGTCCTAATATAGTTTAGGAAGTGATAAATTTAAATAAGTTATTTTTCAATTTAAATAACAATTACATAGTATTTATTTAAATTTTTATATAATAATTATTTATTTAAAAATAATTCCACCTATTTTTGAGATACAAAATTACTAAATAAGCATCTTCAATTGATAATATTTAATCAATTTAATCTTCTTGTGATATAATCAATCTTAGATAGGATTTTATCAATTTTTTTTTTTTTTGCAAAAAAAAAAATTAAAACTAATATTTTTTGTAAAATTTGATAAGCCAATAAATGAATATAGGAAAAAATTATAGCCTTTTGATATTAATCAATAAATTTTATATTAAATATTTTAACATTATTATGATAATTTTCATTACTAGCATTATCTCTTAACTCTTTTTATGAGTTTTTAAAATGATTCTATGAGACTTTTAATCTTAAGTTTTGTTATATCTTTTATTTGACTTATAAAAAATTTATTAAGAGATTCATTTTTAGATTTAATTAATTTTATCCTCTCTCTCTCTCTCTCTCTCTCTCTCTCTCTCTCAAGTTTTTTCATTTATAAGTTTTTATTTCAGATAAACATTTTAAAAAATTATTTACAAATAAAATGAATACTTTCTACAATATAAATTATAATATGTCAAGAATACCATAAAATATAAACTATAATAAAATAATAGAATCAAATATATTAAATGCGATATTACAACTCCACTTAATAATAGAATTACCTAATAACCTCAACATCTCCATGAAAAGATGGATTTACAACATAATTTAATGAATTAATACTAAATAAACTAAGATTAATTACATGTAGAGAATCACATATCTTGGTTTAGTCACAGAATTAACAAAAATGAATGATTTTTTTTTTTTTGGTATATAGAAATGCTTATTTTGTCTTGGGGAAAGCAATTCAAGACTAAGGAAAGTTAATATTTAAATTTTGATTTTGAGAGAGGGAGATAGAGGGAGAGAGATTTTCTGGTATGAGAGATTAGATGGCCAATTTTAACAATTTATCATGTGGGAGAATGGTATATAAAAATTAAAATTATAAACTGTTAGGATAAATTTATTGTCAATATATAATAATTGTATACTCTTACAACATTTTTTTTTTTTTTTGGCAACAAAACCAAACAATATATGGTTAAAGTTGGGTTGCCTTTCTATCAATCTAATATTTTGGGGGACCTTTTTAAAATTGGGAGAGATAGTAAACAACTTAGGTTGTGTTTGGTAAATGTTTTTTCCTCTTATTTTCTGTTTTCAAAAACAATTTTTTATTTTTGAGACTAAAAATCTTTGTTTGGCAACTCAAAATGAGCAAAAAAAAAAAAAAAAAAAAAAAACTATTCTCAAAACTCAATTTTTGAAGAAAACTGAAAACATGCAAAATGCTGTTTTCAGTTTCTAATTTTTAAAAGTCAATGAAAACACGCATTTAATTTAATGACTCTGTCTCATTTAATGAGTTAACATTAAAGTTCAAATCCTAGTAACAACATATTTTAGTATTTTCTATTTTTTTTCTTCAAAAAACTATCTTTTAAATTTCAACTAACCAAACATGTTTTTGATTTCAAAAATACAAGAAAATTTTTTTTACTTTATATTCCCAAAAATAAGTTTTTAAAAATAGAAAAAAAAAACTGTGACCGAACATAACCTTAATTTTTCTTTTTATAAAATGAATCATTACTTAAAATTTGGGGAGCGCCTTTTATCACAGCGTAGATAGGAAGAAATAGGAGATAATCGAACTCAATGAAGCATTCGAAGAAGACAAGAGCAATAACTACAGATTAGAAGTAGAAGAAAAATTACTGTCATTTTTGAGGGTGTAAACGGGTTGCTTCATTTTGGGTTTGTGCTCAACTTAGGACCGACCCAATCTGGTTGGGTGGCAGGGCGGCGGACCAGCCGCCGACCATGAAAGACCACGGTTCAAGTCGGATTAGGCTTTGGTGTACGGTGGTCGGATTTGACTTCGAACAAAAGATAGAGATCAAAGACTAAACAGAGTACAAATTTCACAAATCTGAAAGAAAAAATCTATGAACAAACCCACATATCTAAAGAACACAACCAATAATAGAGAGATGATAGTAAATCTGAACTTGCATGAGATTGAAACAAAGAAATAAAGAACAGATCTACAAACCCAAACACTAGTAACCCATAAATCCAGAGAATACAACCAGAAATAGAGAGATGATAGTAAATTTGAACTTGCATGAGACTGAAGAAATAAAGAGAGAAAATTACTAAAATCTACAACCTTGACTCATAGATCAGAGAAGGTGAATTGTAGAGATCGCAAATCGACAATGAATGGAAAATAATCACAGATCGATGATGATGGAGGTTTAGATCTCGGCGATGATGAAGGTTCAAAGCTCGGCGATTAGAGATTGGCCAAGATTGGCACAGATTAGAGATGTTGAGAGCGAGAGAGAGCCTAAGATTGATAAAGAATAAGAGAATCGAGAAACTAACTAAGCATTGGTTTACATATCACGGTCGGGTCGGGTGGATCGGGTTTTGGAAGGGAAGACCTGCCACTTGACTCACCGGAATAGGTTTGGGATGGTAGGAACCCACGACCGACTACCAAGTAGTCAGGTTAGGCAACAGATTGTTCGTGTTTGGTCAGTTTGGAGGAATGGGTCGACTCTTCTGTTTTTTTGGACAGGCCTCGTTAGTTAGGGTTACTGTTAACACTTGTTAGTTAGTTTTAGGCGGTTAGTTTTTTAGTTTTTTTCCTTTGCACAACTTTTATATATATGACAAAACTTATGTATAGTGCCTAAGGTATTGTTTTTTAAGTTCTCATTTTAAGATTCTGTCATATGGCCACTTAACTAAAAAAATACACTTCTATTCATGAGAAAAAAGCCACATGACAGAATCTTAAGAAGGGAATCTAAGGAATAGCACTTCAGCACTGTACTTAGGCTTACATTGTTTCCTTAAATCTTTGTAGAAGTCAGCAACATAGTTTAGAGATCCAAGGAATCTCTGGAGTTGAGTTTTATCAGTGATGATATCAGGAAATTTATTAGCAAATTGGATAGCTTTATCAATAGGACGAATTTGTCCTTCAATAATATCAAAACCAAGAAAACGCACTTTTGTTTGAAACAATTTGATTTTCTTAGCTGACACAACAAGACCATTTCTTTTGATGGTATTTAGAAACGAATGCAAATGTTTCCAGTGTTCGTCAATAGAATTAGAGTAAACAAGGACATCATCAATATAGACAATGGTGAAATGACTGTATATATATATATATATATATATAGATATAAAGCTATTGTATTTTTTTGTTAATTAATCCAATAATCATTTTTTACTAAATATCTGATATTTTTGGGATAGGAGGCCTCAGACTTAAACCTAACCTAGCTTTGAGATGATTCAACATCTTGTGCATCAATTAAAAAAAATCATCTCGAAGATTGTGTTAAAGTTTAGACCCTATAAACTCAGATTGTTTAACCCAATTTAAAGTCAAGTTGTTACTTAGTTCAATTAAACAAGTCTAGGTTAAACAAATATCAATCATATTGCAAATAGCAAAAAAGTAAAGAACACAAGCGATACGATGACTTAGGAAAACCAATGAAACAACCTAGTTTTAAGGTAAAAATCTGGAGAGGATTTAACCTAAATAATCCACAGGGCAACAATTCACTAATAGAACGAAAGTTTTTACAATAAAGTAACCCTAAATCTACTATTGTCACACTCCAAACCCAAATACCCGGATTTGTAACCATGACCGGTATGCTAATATCAAGCCTAAACTTGATATTAACAAGAACCAACTTAACATTTTCAAAACTTTTACTAAAAGCTTCCCTCTTTCTTTTCTTTTTTGTTTCTTTGCTTAAAAAATATAACTTTTCACTAGACATTCAGAGCATCTATATTGTACTCAAAGAACAACATAATCCACCAGTTACTCAAATTCTAAATTTCACATAATACATCTCTTAATGCTTTAAGGTACACAACTTTTATTAGATCCTAAATATACAATACTACAAAGCTAAACATCAAATTGTTAATTTGGGATCTATACATAAAACTAAAACTAGCTCATTCCAAAACTTGGCTAAGTTTCCTTTTGCTCCAAAATAAAACCTGTTAACTGAAAGGGTAGAAGGGATGAGCTACACAGCTCCGTAAGGGTAAGATACATAAGAATTTAATAAGAATGCATGTAAATCAAATCCTTTCATTTTATAAATATTAAGATAGGAGAACATCTATTCATGCATAGTATTTTATACTATTTATAATAATAATTTATACGTTCTTCGTAGGAAAATAATTGTTCTTATTTTTCTTATCAGAATAATATTACCAAAACCTTTCGAATTGAATTTTTTTCATTTCTTACAAAGTCACCAAATATAATATTGATTGTTTAAAATCATATACATACATATATATATATATATATATATATATATATATATATATATATCTTTGTTACAAAATAATCATTTTAACCTAAATCAGATAATTGGTAACTTTGTCTTAAACTAGAAACATCTTGACAAATAAGAAACTTTTCTTCATAAACTTTTTGTAAAATATTATAACTTTCATAGTACTTAATGTTTCGTAAAGAATAGACATCTGATAACTTTTTAACATAAACTTGTATTTTCATCAAAAGTTTTATCTTTACAGAACACTAAAATATTTTCATCAGATTCTTTATCTTTAAAGTACAACAGAACTTCTTAAACTTTTATTTTTAAAGAACAACTTTTATTTTCCTCAGAAATTTCTTTTCATGAGAGCTTTTAACTTTTCATAATGCATTTAAACAAAATTATTCTCTCATGATCAATAATATAACATAGCTGTTCATAACATATTGGTTAGTCCATATTTAATAAGTTTGTACAGAGAAGACCTCATCACATTTGGGTGCCCTCGTGTGTATGATATTGTCTTATTTGGGAGGCCTGATGGCACATCTCCTCAAGTTTTTATTCCCCCCCGCCGTCTGTACACATTGGGGAGAAGGCCTTGTTCAGATTAGAGTTACGGGTAGCCTAATTTCCTCTACTTTAAATGGCCAAACAGATAACATTTTCCATGGAAAGTCAGTAATTAACCCCTACTGGCCGAGTTCAGATCACTAGAGGACATAACCCGAAAACATTTCATACTTATACATCATACTGAAATTTCTTATTTTGCATAACATTTCATAATACTAGCATTTTCATTCTTTTCTTTAAGCATCATGTTCATGGAAATTAGTAATGGCATCAATATGCTTAAATCATATACATAAGATTTCAAAAGCTCACGAACATATCATTGTCTGAAACATAATTATATTTCATATCTCTAATAAAAAATCTTTTAATTCATAATATACTTTAAAATAACCTCATAACTTACCAAATGCTTATATAATTTATCCCTTACCTAAAAGCAAAGGAACCAAGAGCCTAAAATCGAAGGAGCTTAGACCTGGGTATTGGTAACACCTAAACCAAATATCAAAGCTTATTACTTTCAATTATTTCTTATCATAAACTTACACGTTCATCTCAAAACCTATATCTTAGAATCAAAGAAATTCTAATCTCGCCTCAACGAGGGTCCCACAAACATATAATGCACACATCAACAAATGATGTACCAAACTAAGGAAAAACCAACATTCTCATATTAATATCATATCTCTAGAAAAGCCAACTTCATTTCAGAAGGTGCTTTGAGATTAAGGCAAAAATACATGCATAAACATAAAATCCTTTAAGTACGGTCATGTAACCATATACACTCATAAGGCATCATACAACATGCTCAACAAAACAGCTTCATAGATACAACCGTCGAATGGTTTAGAACTCCTCCTTTGAGTACTAAACCTTAAACCAAGTTATACAAAATTTATCTATGATCTAGACATACCAAATGATGAGAATATAAATTTATAGCTCAGATCATTCACCCTAACTTTAGAATTAAATCCTCAAAGTTAGGTATGTCACTTACTGTTCACTGTATATTCCAGTAGCATATACTTCAATTATAAAATACAAATGGGCTATCAATTCACATCCAATCTTCATGAAATTTTACAGAGCCACTCCTCTGGATATCTAGTAAATGCCATATCAATTTCGGAGTCAAATCATGAAACCATTTACCAAAAATCATACAAGACAACGTGCTCAAATCTATCCTGACAGAATTTCATGCAACTTAAAAATTAAACCATTATTTTTATATTAATCCAAATGCTGTGAGACTACTTCCAATACAACCATATGTGTCTTAGCTTTCATAGGAAATATCCCTAGCATCCAAATTAACTATATACAATTAAATACATAATTTATCATGCATAAACACAGAATCTGTCACAGTGACAGCTTTGCAACATTTTCTTATAAATTCACAAAAAATTATCAAACGATGGTATTTTCATATGAACTTTAATACACACATACTAGACATATTATATAATAAACTCCAACAAACCATTTACCCATAGTTGTCCTAGAAAAATACAGGATTTATGATGACCAACAGGTTAACCAATGAGTGCACCTCATAACAAGTTCATGAACTAAATCTTAACAAGCTTCAATTACTAAATCAACTACACATTCAGCACCTCTAATAACAATCACTTAAGTTTAAATAGACAACAGATAAAAGAAATAGATTTTCCCCTTATCCTAAGCATGGTTCTTGGAGTGATAGAGCTAAAATTACTCTAGCTTCAAGTTGGAAACAAGAGCTTGAGAAGAGTTGAAAGAATCATTTTTCCTTACTGCTGGACCCGTAGGTGTGAGTAGGAGAGAAGAGTTGAAAGCTTTTCTTTCTTTTGGTATTGGACCCGTGGGTATGAAAGAGGGAGAGAGCTTATTGAGTCTTCTAGTTGCTTTCAGAAAGTCAAAGAAGAGATGAGATGTGCCATGTAAGAACAAGGGAAGAAAAAAGAGATAAGAACAAAGAAAAAGGAATAGGAAAAGAAGAATAAGGGCTGAACTTTTTGGTGCTGCCAAGAAAAGATAAGGGAGGAAGTTTTGGGTGGGCATGTGTTTGCTTAAAGGAAAAAGGGCTTATGACCCACCCCCTTATAAGCTTATATTCTATAAAGACCCAAACTATAAAATAACTTGGCATATAAATTCTTACCTTAAACACTTAATAAAACACCAACAACTATATATCTAATAACTTAACCACTTAATATAATTTTGTACATACTTAGTATATATACATAATACAATTAGCTATTCAAGTATTTATAATCTTTACAATTCTTATTCAAAAGCATTATAAAATAATATATTTATTAAATACTCTTCTATTAATTATAAAAAGAAAGTGGCTTAAAATAATAATTAATCATTCAAACATATAGTTTAACTATAAAGTTAGGTTGGGGTGTTACAACTGCTACCTCTTGTAGTACTTACTCATGTGACTACACGTAGCTCCTAATTCACGAACTCTTTTATTATGAATCTGTTGCACACAAATGATCCTGTTTATGACTTTGAGATCTCCACTCAAAGGTTTAGATCATCAATTGTAGTTGATCTTGTTGCAGCAACTTATCTCCACCGGCACATGCAATATCACTCTAATCTCCGGTAAATGCTTGTTGAGTTAGAAGGTTACAGAATCTCACAGATCTCACAAGAGTAACTCACAAGACTTGAAAAACGTGTATTAGGGTTTTGCTTTTACACCTAGCAATGTTGGACTCAAACCCTAAATGTTTCACGGGTTTTTGAGCTTGATTTAAAATCTGTAGAAATCTCTGTTCGATCGGTCGAACCTTTCTTTTGATTGGTCAAGCTTAGCAGTTTCTAAATTCTTCTTTTTGCAGTTTGTAAGTTCTTGAAACTTGATTTGTATCAACTTGAATAATGTCTAAAACTCTTCAAAGACACTAATTTTTGTACTCAATTTACCAACATACAAAAAATTTAATTACTAAACATTTGATCCTAAATATTTTGAACCTAAAGATGGCATAATAAGGTCAAAAAGCGAGTCATTTTCATATTTGTAGGGTCAATTATCTTTGTATCATTGTGGCCGACAAGTTTCATGCAAAAAAAAAAAAAAAAAGCCCTGGCACATGTTTTTACGATTTCGAAAAATTTGACTTCCTTTTTCAAACTCAACTTTGACTCGGTATCTGTATGGCATTGGCTGTAGCTGCTTCGGTGGTGGATAGCATTGCCATCTTATGTGGACTTCCTAGCGAATGTATTTTCGCTAAGCCATTTTATCCTTACCCTTCTGCCAAAATATTAAGACAATCGAAGATGAACATCTATCTTATATACTTGTAAAATATTAAAATACTTATGAAGCGTTTGGTTCGCTGTAATATTATATTATACCGTAATATTACATTATTGTAATTTTATATTATTGTAATCTTACATTAATGTTATCTCAATATAAGAATACAATATTATATTATTTAAGAAGGTAATGAGATTAAGATGATGTGATATATTTTATAATTTTATATTATGGTAATGTTAGAAAAAATAAAATAAACCAAAAACCTTGATGTCACATCATCGTAATATGCATCACATTAGGGACACATTACAACGAACCAAATGCTTCATGAAAGATAAATATCTTTCTTATTTGTAAAAAACATTTAAACTTCAAATTTCTTAAATTTTAAAAGTATAAACAAAACATGAATTTAGTATATGTGTTAAGACCTAAGAAGTCTTGTTTAACATTTTCTCCAAAGAAAAAAAAAGTCTTGTTTAAATCCAAATCTGAAATTCTGATTATGTAGCGAATTCATTAATTAATTACCAAATAAATAAAAATGATAATAATAATAATAATAATAATAATAATAATAATAATAATAATTCCACATTTTTTTTAACAAAACAAACCTTTTTAAAAAAAAAAAAAACCTTGCAGATGTAGTAGCTAATTTCCTCTCAGGTGAAGCAGCTGAGGCTGACTACAAATTAATTTCTTAATATCATTTTCAATTTCGTTTGAACGTTTGTCTAACAGAGACATTTACGCGTAAGGAATCATGGAAGACGGCCAATGCACCGAACCATTAAAAGACGGATGAGTGACATAGGTTTTATAAATTTGTGCCAATTCTTTTAGATTTCATTCTCACCTCTTGGTCGTAAACGCACCTAGTCCCTTAGTTATTAACGAGGGAAAAAGAAATATTATTTTGTATGCTGATTGTACAAAAATCTTAGATTACACCAAAGTTCAAGTCATTAGCAAAAGGACATAATATGCCTCAAACATGTCAAAACTTCACAAGGTAAAAGATTATATTTAAAAAAAAAAAAAATTGCTCGTTGAGTCCAATAAAATACGTTAATTGACCCCAAGAGAACTATTGGATGTTGAGTAAACCTATGAAAACCCTTCAACCACGTGTAAATTAATGAATTTTTTTAATTTTTTTAATTTATTGAAGTTTCCCTTACAATTATTTTCATTTTTTTGGCTGCACAAGCAACAACGGAGTAACGTGTAAATCTAGGGTACGGTTCATGATCACACCCAATTCTTTGAGATTACCATCATGCATGTCATGTCCTTTCTGCTAATCGAACGTATGCGTCAAACTTAAAAGATTGAAACAATTTGACAGTTCAACGAATTCATAATTTCTTGTTTCTAATCAAAGATGGATGATCCGTTGCACATCAAGTTGTACTGTTACTTTGTTAAGCAGAAAATTCAAAGTCGTATGATCAAAACATGTCGTGTTTGTGTTTCTAGGGCTGAGGATGCATGGAACCTGCATAATCCGGAATGGAATAAAAGGAATGCTGCTAACGAAATACATACCAAGCTAAGAATCTTCCTTCATAAAAATTAGTGTAAATTATCTAGTTGGTTTTTATTTTTTATATCAAATGTCAATTTAATTTTTAACCTTTTAATTATGTTAATTTGGTCCCTAACTTTTTAGTATTGTGTCAATTTAGTTATTACCGTTATTTATTGAATAGTAAAATGTGCTGTGTCAAATGAAATAGTAAAAATTTATTTTTTCTGCCATATCGATCAATTGTCAAATGGGGCCACAAAGATGACACTCTAAAAATATATACTAAAAAAACAAATTTTATTTTCACATAGTCAGATTAGATAACACCTCCTAAAAACTTCTTTTTTCCAAGTTCATACGCACAGTGGCTAACAATCTCATGTAAACAAAAGAAAAGAAAAGTATATCATATAAATGGGGAATAAGCATACCAGAGGTGTGAGGAAGGCCTGCCATAGAGTTGGTATTCATCAAGGAGGGATCCCTGCCATGCAGTTTGGACGTTCAAAATAAAACCTATTGCCACCTCCTAAAATTTTCTAAAATCCGTAGAAGGCTGAAAACCCAGCCTAAGAACAAGCCCTCGTCAACATCCAAATTTCTAAAACCCTCTCAACATATCTCGCATGAGGAATGCTAGTATCACAAAAAATGGTATAACTTTGTGCCATAACTTGTCACATGGTGAGTTGTGATTGATGAATATGTATCCTTGTATGGCTCAATGACACACTTTCATTAATCATAACTCGTTATGTAGCTAGTTATGGCATAAAGTTGTGCCAATTTTGATGTTACTAGCATTATTCTATCTCCCATCAGATCCATCTGTTGCGTCATCATCTTCTCAACATATCTCCAAAGGGACACATCTGATTCTTGACTCCACCGCCTTTGTCACCAAATTTTTCACTGATTGGCACGCCACATGTCACGAGAACGCTCACCACTGCGACGCCGATGCCGCTCAGTTCCTCTTTATTGAAGGAGGAAGCTTTGCCATCATCTTCGCCTTCTCTATTGCTCTCCTCTCAATCTTCCTAATTCTCCCTATCAATATCTTTGCCGGAACCTAGCCTAACCAGGAAAGCTCAAAAGACAAGAGCCCCAGGGGTCAGAACTCAGAAGAATCCCGCAGTGGAAGCGCAGATTAGTTAGAACGCATTGCTTGAGGTTATCGCCCTCTATTCTTTTGTTGCATTGCGTTACACTCATACGTAGATTCCTATTATATAGATGTCCCTATTATATAGAAGTCTGGGAAGGTTTAGAACCGCCTAATATTACACCAACCCTTTTTTTATAAAACATTATAAAATATTACACCAACCTTAATAATTCCACAATTTTTAAACATTTATATATTTTGTCAGCAAACTACTACCATCTATTATTATTTTTAATACCTTAAGTAACCGCCTTGTAACAGCTAAATTTCCTCTTAGGTAAAGTAGCCAAGGATAATTGCAAAATTTATATTTCTCAACATCATTTTCGCCTTCGTTTGAACGTATGTCTGTTAGGGACCTCTACCTGTAAGGAATCATGAAGGACGGCCAGTGCACCAAATCACTATAAGATGGATCAGTGTATCATAGGTTTTATAAATTTCATTCTCACCCTATTGGTCGTAAACGCACCTAGTCCTAGCATATGCCTTGCTCCATGGTTATTAAAAAAGGAAAAGCAAATATTATTTTGTATGATGATTGCGCGAAAATGTTTAGATTAATATATTTGCTAAAGTTGAAGTCATTAGCAAAAGGACATAGCATGCGTCAAAACATAACCAAAACCTAACACACTAAAAATTATATTAAACCAAAAAGAAAATCATTTTTTTTTTCTAACTATAAAAAAAAATCATTACCTGATAATTCCAACAATACACGTTAATTGACTCCCTAGAGAACTATTGGATCGATGTTGAGTAAAACTATGAGAACCATTCAATCAGATTGTAGATGGTTAAATAAATGCCTTTTATTGGAGTTCCCCTTCCAATTATTTCCAAATCTTTTTTCTACTTCTTATCATGTTTAGAGCAGTTAGGCTTAAAACGATAACTTTAAAAGCACATCTTTATATTTAAATATCATCTAAATGATACTTAGTCAATGTTCTATATTAGTAATTTATTTATTTATTTAATATTCTTTATTAATATTTTTTTAATATGATTAGTTTACTTAATTTTGGGTTGGATTTCTATTGATCAATAATTTTTTTTCTAAAAAAAATACTAAAATTACTACAAATTTTACTATGAAAATCTTACAAACTGATGTGATAATGAATTCAATTGATAGCACTTTAATAAGATAATAAATCATTTATTCAAAAAAAAAAAATTTTTAACTATTTCTTTTGATTGGTAACAAATGAATTTGTTAGACCTATGTAGTATGTAGTAAAACTTATATTTTCTCTTATATCATATAATGTTTTTGAGCATTCTTCATGTTTGAGGGAAAAAAATTGTATAACTTACATTTAAAAAAAGGTGAAAACATCATTTTGGTTCCTACATTTTGGAGTTACAATTAATTTGGTCCATACATTTTAGTAGCAGTTAATTTGGTCCCTGTTATTTTCAACTTACACTCAATTTGGTCTCTAACGTTAACTCATTAGCAATAAACGCCTACGTGGCAAACAGTGTACACAGTTGGCATACCTAATATTAAAATATTAATTGAGATGCTGACATGTTCAAATTTTAGTGGCTAATGTGGCCACAGTAGTGTTTAGATGGCAAATAAAGCCACGTCAACTATAAATTTTTTTTTTTTACCAATTTTTTTTTTTCATTTTCTTTATTTCTTCTTTTAATATTCTTACAAATTTTTTATCTATTCAGAATTTCTTTTTTATTTTCTCAACATTATTTTTTTTTTCATTTCTTGCAATTCTTGCTAACAAAACATGACTTCATTCCAATTCCTTTCTTGATAATCAAACACTAATCTAGTCCAAAAATTGTAGATCAACACAGATCACATTATTTTTAACTGTCAAATTGGCTTTCAATCACAAAAAAAAACTTATGATATCAGTCAAGAAATATAAAATAACTCTTGAAATTTCAGCCAAAATCCCCAAATCCAGATTCACCAAAACCCAATCTTCCAACACCACAGACCCACCATGGAGTCCGATCCATGGCCACAAATTGATCGTGACTCGTCTAACCCAGATCTCCTAGTCTCAAGCACAACTCATAAGATTCCAGCCTTGCATCGCTACCACCTTGTCTAGTGTCAACTTTTTGTAGATGTAATCGGCAAGAGTACGACCGTCTTCCAATTGCCTTCCAACAAAGATTACAATTTGTTGATCGGAAGGGATGACTTTTTTGTCTTGGATCTTGGCCTTCATGTTTTTGACTGTATTGGAGCTTTCCACCTCCAGAGGGATGATGTTGTTGGTTAAGGTTTTCACAAAGATTTGCTTAACAGAAAAGGAATGGATCTAAGGTTTGGGGTTTAGTTTAAATTTGGGATATGGGTTCTTTGGCCATGAATAAAAGATTAAATGATTAATGAGAGAGAGAAAGAGAGAGAGAGGGATGAAAGCTTATTAAAAGATGAGATGAAAGAAAAAAGAAAAGAAAAAGAGATTTAGAGTTCATACTTTTTTTTTTAATGATATTGTGGGTTTCTAAAAGAAAAAGAAAAAGAAAAAGTGAAAAACTAAAGATAATGAAAAAAAAAAAATCGGTAATTTTTTTTTTAAAAGGTAATGTGGCTTTATTTGCCATTTAAGCACTGATGTGGCCACATCAGCCACTAAAATTTAAATATGTCAGCATCTCATTTAATATTTTAATATTAGGTATGCTAACTGTGCAAACCATTTTTCATGTAAGCGTTTTCTGTTAATGAGTTAACGGTAGAGACCAAATTGAGTGTAAATTGAAAATAACTAAGACTAAATTGATTGCTACTAAAATGTAGGGACCAAATTGACTGTGGCCCCCAAATGTAGGTACTAAAATGGTGTTTTCTCCTTAAAAAAAAAAAAAAAAAATACTTATTGTCTCCTACATTTGGGGGAGTTCTCTAATATGGGACCTAACTAGGCCATGGTCAAAGTAACTTAGGCCTAGGACTGATCTTGCCCATGTTGTATGGGATCCACATATTGTGAAAGAAAATATGTACATGTTGAATATATGATATTCCTTCTCAAATACAATACAAAATTTTAAAAATTTCTAACTTTTTTCAGATTTGCATTTCGCACATTATACTTCTCAAAATTGAAAATTAGGTCATAGGACCATAATCAAGCAGAATAGCTACATGTTAAGCTGGAAGAGCAATTCAATTTTTCCCGCTAGATCAAATTATCTTTTCCTATCAAGGTCAATCTCCTTTTCAGAACATAGAAGATTGAAAGAATTTGACAGCTCAACTATTGAGAATTTTTTGTTTCTAATGGATTAGCTTTATAATTGAAGCTGCTTTCCTTTTTTACTAGAAATTATTGAATTGTGGGGGAAAGGGCGAAAGAAAGGCTCCAATTTTCAAATGACTAAATTGTTACACCTCTTTTTCTGGGCCAATCAAGCTGCGGTTTCATATGCTCTCTTTTTTGGACCAAATGTTTCAAATCCAAGCGTATCAAAAAAAAAAAAAAAAATGACACCTTCCTTTTTCACTATAATCTAACAGAACTCTGAAAGTTTAATTTGTTCCTCTCCAAACTTCAAATTTCCACTCCTTTGATCAATCAATTAAGTGACTCAGTTGGATTTCATATACCCATCCATATGATGGATTCGATTTATGGATTGCAAGAACTGTCCGTAATCGATCAATTAAGTGACTCAGTTGGATTAAATTAGTAATTTCAATTGGTATTTTTTAGCTCAATATTCCTTGGCTTTCATCAAATTTGTCGAAAACCATAATATAATTTATAATTTTTTGGGAATTATGTACCATGTATCACAAAGGTAAATTTCTTATCACTTTAGAATTTCATGATCTGCTTTTGCTGGTTAGTGAAATAGCTTTTAGCGTTATCTGTCTGAGGTGTGAGGTTAGCTGTTTTGGCCCTTGCCATGTCATGTATTTCGTCGACGTGCCAAACTGAAATTATGATTCATGCATATATTATTGCCAAACAACTATGGGATTCATATGATCACTGTGCATTCTTGACGTAATAGCCACTTTATAAGTATAAAATTCTTGTGAAGTGAGAGGGGCAAAGACCAAGATTTAAGTCTTCAGAATGAAATTCTACACACATATATGCTTAGATTAAGTTAACATAAATTTTCTGACTTTTATAAAATAAAATAAACTAAATAAAAACTATGGGTTCATGTGCTGCGAGATAATAATAATAATAATAATAATAATAATAATAATCAAAACTGACAATAGGTCACGTACACCACATATATATATATATATATATATATATATATATATATATATATATAACTGGGTCATGAGGTACACAGTACACTTGACACTCACATATGTAAGTCCTTTCATCCACCCTAGCTCATTCTTAATTAATTAATAACTAACAAAACACATCCACTCGACTGATTTTGTTATAGAATCACAAACAATTCACCTCCAAGATACAACAGAGTCATTAAATTACAAAAAATAATTCCGAAATTCCTTGGTTAGAGTTCTCTTACAAATTTGTGAATTTGACTAGAACAATGAGAGAAATGAATTGATTGCATCTGTTTTTAATTTATGGACAATGAAAATTTTTAATTGAAATATAATGTCTTGTCATTTCAATTTACATATTTCTAAATAAATATAATTTTAAAAAAACATTTCTTTTCATACTACACTTTAATAATTCATAAACCCTCAAAACTGCCAAGTATCTTACAATTCAACTAACACTTTCAAGAATTATTAATCGAGACATTCTGGGTTTAAATTCTTTCATCCTCAACTTCTGATTAACTTTTATAAGTTACCCGTAATGATACAATAAATCTTATCATATTTCAATAAAATAAAAAGTTACCATATTCGATCTTTGATCACGTGTAATAGGCCGTGAACATGTGTATTTTAGTGCCACATGTTGATAAGCTTTTTTTAAAAATTATTATATTCGTTGGTGTTTATGTTTCATTATATACAAATAAAATTCTTTTTATCTAAGACAACTTTATTTAAAACATGAAAGTGCTACAGAATTTTTCGCAATAGGAGCAAGAACTAAGCTCTCACTTTCTAAGTGTATAATCCTAGTTGCTTGGAGGAAACCACCAATGGGATGGGCTAAACTCAACACTGATGGTTCAGCAATAGGGTACCCTCGAAAGGCAGGAGGAGGTGGACTGATTCAGGACCATAATGGAGAATGGGTTGCAGGATTTTCTAGGAGTCTTAGCTGCACTAATAGCTTTATGGCAGAATTGTGTGCTTTAAGAGATGGTCTTATTCTGGCCAGGGACCTCAATCTTAATAGTCTTATTGTTGAATTTGATGCTAAGAGTGTAGTGCAATTGATGAATAATGATTCTGTCAACATGCTAATGGAGCCTCTTTTGACCGACTGCAAGACCCTTCTGAGAGCCATCCCCAACAAACGGGTTGAGCATACATACCGCGAAGCAAATCAATGCGTAGATGCTTTGGCAAGAGTGGGGGCTAGGCATAGTTTCTCTTTTGTAGTTTTTGTGGAACCACCGCCTGTGGTGGAGACTATTTTAGCTCTTGATAAAGCTAGCACCTTTTGTAACAGACTTGTTGTTTCTAATATATAATTAGATAGCCTTTTCTAACCAAAAAAAGAAAAAAGAACTCACTTCCTTTTACATGGCAATCTATACTAGATGTATAACATTTTCCTCCTCGCTGCGCCCTAGCTAGTCCACATATTGTTTAAGGATTTTTCTTATGTGAGCCAAAAAGTTAAAAACGAAAGGGAATGTTGGCAAATAATCACAATGCGCAATGTCATCATATATACCATCTAATGTAATTTTCTCATTGTCGTTTTCATATAATTTACACAATAAGTTGGGGCATCGTAACCATCATATATGATGTTCTTATAATTGTTCACAATGATGTTCATTTTGAAAATTAAACTGAGACTAATTGAAGAGTATATCACTTCATTGAGTTCATAATTTCATTTTGCTTCATTGTCACCTTGTTTTGGGCTTGGCTTCTGGCTCTACTGTTTCTGTTTTGTGTTCACACTGTCATATATATATAAATATATATATATATATATATATTTAAATATCTTCTAAAATAGGAAAGCGAAGTTCCCCACCTGTACTTAGTGTAAGCATGAAGTTCATAAATTCATGTGATTTTTACGCAGCGTTGTTAGGGAGATTTCTTATTGGAAGATACAATTCCTTTTGTGCTGATCTAAGCATATAAATGATGTTTTCTTTCAGCACCCAACCGTTTAATTCTAACGCAGTCATATTGTCACATAAAATGGAATATGGTTATTTTAATAATAAATCCTTAAAAGGTCTTTTCTTTTTTCTTTATTATTATTATTATTATTATTATTATTATTATCATTACTTTTTGGAAACAAACACCTATATACAAAGAGAGAACGAGATTTTAATACGCATACAACAAATTTCATTAAAAAATCAAGATAACTTTTAAGGGAGGGTAACAAGTTATACTTCACCTAATGGTATTGTCCTATATTATTTAAGAGAGTGTATTGTGTGCAACATAAATTACTTCGCATTCTCTTAAAAGTTTTCACGGCTTTTAAGTGAAATTTGTGATATGCCTAAAAGAAGAAGAAGAAGAAGAAAAAGAAAAGAAAAAAGAAAAGTAAAAGAGATGGGTAATTGTCTTACATTAAAGGTCTCTTTAAATATACAATTTAGGAGCAAAAATAAGAGAAATGTACTCTTTTATAATTTTATTTAATAGCCTAAATTTCCATACAAACATTAATATATACTAAAAAAAGTTTTATGGCGGTTAAAAAACCATGATTCATTTTTAGTTAAGTTTGTAATGTGTCTTTGTATTATAATCCATTTTCCTTTCTCTTGTGTGTGGGTTTGTTTCTAAAAACAAGTTAAAATAATTCATGTTGTGTATGGAACTAGGCACAAAAGAATATATATTAAAAAAAAAAAAAGTTTAAACGTATCTTAACTAATATCTTACCATGCGAAAATTAATTTTGTCCTAAAGGCTTGACACGATAAAATTATTCAATATTTTAAGAACAATACCCAATTATTTCACATGATTGGAGGATAATGGCACCCACTATATATTATCTAAGAGGATAAAGCATTGATCCCACTTAATAACTTCCAACAAAAAAATAAGTATGGGTTTGACATTAAGGGACGTGAGAAAATTATCTTCTTTCATTTGAAATATATTTATTTCATGTTTCAAAGTAAATACTAAACATAAAACAATATATCAAATTATGCTTCATGGGAAGATTTTACAATAATCATCACAACCATAATCATTACAAGTGAAATAAATAGAGTCTACCAAAGTTTGTTCGGGCGTCCCTAAGAACATGATGGAATCATTGAAAAAAAGAAAGAAGAAAAAAACGATGCCTAACGTATTTTCATTAATTTTTATTTATTTTTTATTTTGTTTTGGTTATTAACCCCCTCTTTCACTTTAACTTTATGAAGAAGGAACTTATAAATTTTAATATTATTTTTCATTCGGATCTCAAAGGAACTTAAAATCAGAATGAAATGATATATTGAAGATGTCAAGCCTTTACGAGACGGCCAATAGCTAGGTACTTCTATAAATTGCATTTTAATTCCACAAACCAAAAATATACCCCAATCAAAAGTTCCACTCCCACCAGCCATAATGTCACGTCTCAGTTCGTTCTCATCATCCTCTCCCATGTCTCCTACGAATGGGTAACACTTATAATGTATTTAAATTTAGTTTTTGTTGAGAGTTTTTTTTTTTTTGAAAATTCATGAAACTATAACTATAGCTTAAAAAAAAAGGTTACTTTAAAAAATTGTACATAAATAAACACGTTTAAAAACTAAAACTAAAGTTTTAACCAAATATGACTAATAATAATGTTTTCTTTTTGTTGATCACTAGTATAATTCTAACCTATTTATACAATTTGATCATTTTGTGTCAGGGAAGAAGAAGGCTTGCTTAATAGGCTGAAAGCCTGAAAGTAGCTGCCGCGATAATCACCCTCATTACCCTAATTGTTGGGCTGTTTGTCGCCATACGCAACTGCATAAGAAATGCTAATGACCGCGGCGTGCAGGCTCTTCATCACAAGAGCTTCTTCGTCTGAGGCGAAGTTCGTGAAAAATGTTTAATTTCATGTTACGTTGCTATATGTGCGTTAGCCTCTTAAAATAAATAACCCCACATGAATTGTTGAAGTGCGTGGATGATTATTTCTTCTATTGGATTACTTCCATAGCTTATTCCTAGGCTGATGGTTTTGTCATTTTGCCTTGCCGTATAGGCACTATTGTTCTTGAGTTTTATGTTAATGAGTCCTCTGCTACTGTTGTGCCCTTTGGGACTGTGTAATCCATTTGATGTTATACTTTGTCAGCTCTATTTTGTATTTTTGTTGAATAGTTCTGAACGTGGTGATTTTACTTTAAAACCTTTGAAATATATTTGGTGAGGGCGTTGAGGTCTTTGATGGGAATGGCGCAGCCCTGTAACAAACCATGGCCCCAACCAAATCCTTGCCCTATGAAGTTGATCTCTCATTCTGGGCACGATACTTTTTGAATGGTTTAGACGTGAGATATGTACACCTTTTCCAATATTAATAAATGGATTAGTTTTGTATAAGTTTCAGATGTATTATATGAAATATATATTTTTTATGATAATCAAAATATGAAATAAAATATCACCCATTCAATCAAAAGAAGGAAATGACATTTCACATAGTTATTACCAACAGTACGTAGGAAACACGGCCTCTTCATTCTTCAATCTCAAATGGGTGTTTTCTTTGTTTCTTTCAGTTTCAGAGCATGAGTAATTTTAGTCAGTCTTTTTATGTTATTTTGTTTGTCTTTTGAAGACTAGTTAAGATGCCTCTGCAATGTTTCTGGATGTTTTTGTAGTTTCTTGTTTTTTTGTAAGACCGTGTTTCTGGATGTTAAATTTGCTATTTTAATTAGAGCTTTTATACTTCTAGGCGATATTGAATTTTTGAGCCATTGAAATGTTTTGGTAGAAGTAAATTGATGTACTTCTTAGCCATTCAATGCCTACAGTTCATGTTTTCCTGCGCGGATGCATCAGAATTTGACGGCTACGATTTCAAGACGAGGGACGTGTGCACTGCCACGTCGGTGGTGAGGTCCTGGGAGACGGTATGGAAATTAATTATACTCCTAAAGATTCTTCTTATTTTTTTTCTTCTTCTTTTCCCTAATAACGTTATACATTTGGATTAGCGTCGTCGATATAGACAGCTGGGGATTTGATCTTGGTAATGTGTAAGGTGTGAGGATTATATCTTTTTGTCAAATGGGTGTTTTCTTGGTTTCTTCTTATAGAACATGAGTAATCTACTAATCTTAGATAGTCTTTTTATGTTATTTGGTTCTTCAGGTTCTTTTGTTTGTCTTTTGAAGGCTAGTCAAGATGCATTTGCAATGTTTTTTTTTTTTTTCGTAAGCCAATGTTTCTGGATGTTGAATTTGCTATTCTAGAGCTTTTTTACTTCTGGATGATATTGAATTTTTGAGTCAGTGAAATGTTTTGGCAAAGCTAAATTGATGGTTGTTCTAGAAACACAGATATATCTTCCTATTGTGATGAAGAAAAAGTAATTTAAACCCTTGACTTATGTTTGGTTGCTGAGATATGGGAGACAAAGTACTGAAAGTTTTGGAACATTTCAGCATGTGAATTAAACTGCTGAACTTTTAGCATGCACTACTAAAAACGCGGCCCAAATCATACTAAAGCCGCGTTTGTTGAAACGCGGCTTTACATTCTCCCATTGGGCCGCGTTTCGTACGCGCGGCCCAAGGACCCGCGGTTTAGCCGCGTTCAATTGAATTAGTCGCGTTTAAAACGCGCGGCCTAAGGACCCGCGTGTTTCAAATTTTCTGCGAATTATTATTATTTTTTTTTTGTTTTCTTTAACGAGAGCCGCGTTTAAAAGGTGCGGCTCCATTATACATAAAGCCGCGTTTTTTAGACGCGGCTTTACGTTTTGGATGAAGCCGCGTGTATAACACATGGCTTTTTGGAATGACGTGACTTTTTTTTTTGCACTTAAACTTGTTGAGATAGTTAGTTGAGACAAAGTTATGTGCCTAGCTAGATTTTTCTCCAGTTAGTAAGCTGGTTTTAAGTGTTTATGTGTTATTGTTGCATTGCTACGCATGTGATGTGAAAATCTACTGCACCAATTTAGTTTGATATATAGTTCATTAATTTTGGGGTGACTTGATGTTGCATGTGGACTTATATATCGTGATGATTGATGAGTTACTATAAATAAATTTATATTATCTTTACAAATTTCTATTCACAGTCTTATCACTGACCTTGATCTATATAGCTACTGTCAGATTACATCTGTAGAATATATATGTGTGAAGCATCAGTGGTGGATATAAAGAAATGCTTTTAAAACAGTTTGTTAAAATAGTATCTCCGGTTAGGGTTCTCAAGTACCTCATAAAACAAAAGGAAGTAAAAATCTGAGATCTGTGATCAGGCATCACCTATAAGTTTTGTTTTGATCTTGGTTATACCCTTTTTTTGAAATGAGTGTTCCATTTTCTCTCCTACTCCTAGTTAAATTATTTGATTTCTGGGGTACTTGTTCGATTGTTATAGAGAGGCTTTGTTTA
Organism: Lithocarpus polystachyus; assembly: GCA_033629205.1. Lineage (NCBI taxonomy): Eukaryota > Viridiplantae > Streptophyta > Magnoliopsida > Fagales > Fagaceae > Lithocarpus > Lithocarpus polystachyus. Next base: position 2,185,843 of record CM066166.1, read on the forward strand.
ATTTCAGGAGGAACTAAACAAAGAGAGAGAGAGAAAGAGACTTTGGTCATGTTTTTCTTGTCCATTTGAGCCGTCATTCCTTGGTGCTAATTAAACCTTCACTTTTTTGGTAGCCCTTTCAAAATTTTTCTTTCATGAGTTGCAGTGATTATGAAAGGAAAATTAAACTATTAGACCACAGTTACATGTTATGTGTAACATAGTTCATTTGCCTATTTTCCTGTGATACTAATTTAGCAACTTCCTACACTATTCTCTTTTCCAAATGTAAGAAGACAACCGTCATTCTTTCTGAACCAGTGGTTAATCTGTTTAAGGTGCAACAGCACAATGGCACAGTTCTACAACTCTTATGTCTCTATCCTTTGTATATGTAGTCCTTTGTCTTCAGCCACATACAGAGCCTCTCTTAACTGCAGAACATAGAGACATTGTCCTGCTTGTTTTACTCATACTGAAAGGCCTGCAAAAATTTTATTTCCTTGGCGATCCTTGCCCCTGAAAGCTATACTTCCCCTCCTAGCTAGTCCCACCTCTCACGGTCTCACCTACCAGTTCTATGCCCACATTGAGTAAACGCGCAGAGAATTCAGGCTCTTGCTTTTTTCCAATCTAGGGGTATGAAAAAATTTTAATAATGGGTCAAGTTGGATTTAAGTCATAACAATCAGAAATCTGTCTAACTTGACTTAACTTATCTATATATTTAAATTTTAAATTATATATATTTAATATATATTTAATATATATTTTAAAATATATTATATAATTAATAATTTTTATTTAATTTGTTCCCTTATTCGGCTCTTCCCATATAAAACCTAATTACCTCACAAACCTTAACAATTTAATTTCTCTCTTTGCTGCCTCTCGCTCTCACTCCACTTATTTTTGTTTATAATTGAGTTGAGATACTAGTTCGTGTATATTTTGTTTATCAACTCAGTTGGATATATTTTGTTTATAATTGAGTTGGAATACTAGTTCATGTATATTTTGTTTATCAATTGTAATGACAAGTGAGATATATTTTCTTTTGCTCAATTTAATAATAATAGTAATAATAAAAAAATGTTTAACCCATGGGTTCAACTCGACCCAACTCGATCCATGTGGGTTGGGTTGGGTTGAGTTGGGTTGAACTTTAGTGATAAGTTTAGTTAGGTTGGATTTTTTTTAACCCATCATGGTGGTTTGGGTCGAAAAATCTTCTCAACCCGACCTAACTTGACCCATACACACCCCTATTCCAATCTCATTAAATAGGCACTACTAATCTGCCACATGTACTACTTGACTTCAAATCAAAATGTACTATCTCAACCAAGTCAAAACTCTAGAATCAAACCAGTACTATTTAATATAAACTATCAGTATCAAAATCAAAACTTGCCGTAACCACTTATAATACCTAACCACACATTGGAACATCAGTATGGAGTACCCTAGCTGTAAGAAACTAGTAACCTCATCCAACTCTACCCATTTTGCATCCTTCATTGTTTCTGGATTCTTCTTCTTCCCAAGTAAGGCCTTATGAACTCTTTATTAATTTAGGAGATCCTTCATCAGCCTTTGCCAAAGGGAAAAATTTCTCTTACTACAAAGCTTCTCTATGTCATATTTTGTGCTTGACATCTTTATTGTATTCAAATGATTGAATTCTAACATTTCTTTGATGCCACTTGTTGTGCAAATAGCACCCCATGGCTCAAATCAATAACAATAAATAAACAGATATTAAATAACAATCATACACAAAAATACAAGAATTTACATGGTTCGGCAAAACTGCTTACCTCCACAACAACAACGGAAAAATTTCATTATAAAAATAAAAAGATAAAATAGTGCACAAACACTCTCAAAAAAACCCAAAACCTAAAATACACTCTAGCACTTTCTCACAAGAAAACACAAAACTGAAAAACCCACAACATTTTCTCTTATGACTCCAAATACAACTTTTATTCGGTCAATTTCTACGACCGAATTGAGCTTGGTTGGGCCTTATGGGCTTGTGGCAAAATTCAAGCCACACTTCCCGCCACATTAACAGCTATCAATCTAGTTTAGGGGGAAATCTCTAGAGTACTCTCGTGCAACTTTGCCTTGACTTTTGTCGTAATTATTTTTTTCCACACGTTTTTATTTCTTTGTTGTCTTTTTCTATTACTTTTCATTAGCCTTATTTTTTCCCTCGGTGTTTGTCCGTTTTTTTTTACTTATCCAAACGAACATATTTCATCTCTGTGAATTAAGCATCCTAGAGGCTAGTTACTGCAATTAATTTTATTTTTTACTTATTTACCTATCTTTCAATTTTCTGCACTGGAGTACAGGAACCCTAACCACCTCCAAATCTTTCCGTTTCAGGCTTTGACCCTCTCCCTATGGAATATAATAATAAAAAAATTGGAAATTTATAGATATAAGGAAAACCTCGCATTTAATTCCATGCACGCGCTTTACGACCCAATCAAACAAAGACTTAGTATGAATAAACAGTAAATAGTTTGGTTCTATAAAATTGTGGAATCTGTAAACCACACAGCAACCAAAAAAAAAAAAAAAGGCATTCCCTCCTGAATTTATTCTCGAACTTTTGCGATAATGGCACGTTTCATGTTTAATGCAATTTTATACTCACTTGCTCCCGCTCCATCGCCCTCTTCTTTCCATCCTCAATACCGCAGGTACGTATCTTCTTAGTGTGTTTGGACTTTTGTTTTTTCCTCAGAGTTTATTATTATTATTATTATTATTATTATTATTATTATTATTATTATTATTATCTAAATATAGTTAAAATATGGTTGTATATATATATACACACACACATATATGGACTGAAGCAAGATTTAAAAGGCAGCTGGTTTAAATGTTTTACTTCTCACCTTTTACACCTCAGTTTTCATGCTTCCACTATTAATCCCTCCTTATTCATCTATTGAAATGACCATTCTATTGCCTTGCTTCTTCTCTGTGTGAATGAAATCTTTCTTACAAGTAATAATACATCCTTCATTGACTCCTAGATTCTCAATTTATGCTCTATTTCTTAAAGATCGTTTCCCCTTCATTATTTACTTGGTCTCTAGATTCAATACACAGCTCTAGCTTGCCTGTTCACCAGTCGAACTATGCTTCATATTTCTTATTTGTCATTACACAATGGTCTGTAAAACACTGAAAGACTCTTATTTCCACCATTTATCTCTCTAAATCTCGCCGTGGAAATTATAACCCTGCTCATCGTCATTATTCTCTCATTTTAAAACTACGCAAGTGTAAATGTAATAACAACAACAATAGAAGTAGCCAAACACCAAATGGCGGTAGCGATGCTAGTGACGAGTTGCCAAATCATAATTGAAGTACCAGCTCTCCGAATGCGGAGGTGGACTTCGTCTCTGCCGCTGTCTAATAATCTAAAACCAATATACCATATATATACATGAGCTTCTACGTATGGAGAAAAATATGTTTAAGAATATAATAACATAAAGTTAGATTTCTTATTACTTGAACTCCCATGTACTGTTTTTATTCATGAGATGGATTTAGTTGCATGAAATATATATATATATATATATATATATATATAAACACATATTCATTTGTGTTTGCAGCTTTACTTCTTTGTCCAGTATTTAATTTGTTGACATTGTAATCCTGTGTGTGGTTGTATGGTGCTTGTTAGATTGCATGAAGCATAAAGAAAGAGAATATAGAGAGAAGAAAGAGAACACAATGTTTATGTTATGCAGCCTAAAATCCTACATCCACAGTGAGTAATTCTTTATGGTTACATCTTCACTGTATTATCAATTCACTTAGTTACAATGAACCCTAAGTAGGGTTTATATTGAGAGAAAATTAGGGCTAGACATATATGGGTTTAAAATAGAAGTGAGTCTTTTGGGCCTATACGCATAAACCTAATACCTCTAATAGTGCTATATACAAGAAGTACCAAAATCTCAATTTCATGTTACAGTTTGTTATGGTCAACATAAGAATGGGACTAGGCCCAACTCTTCAATCATGATGTAAAAATCCTCGACCAAGTCTGGACCAACCTGCACAACAGGCCATAGGTGGGCATGAGTACTGGTTGACTTGGGTACCCTCTCTCCAAGATACCTATATCTATCGAGGGGCATCCAGCTTCCATGGCAGTTGAACACACTATTAAGCAAAGCTATTCAATATTGCCTCCATAAACAGAGTCTTTTTCATAAGTGAAGCAAAGTCAGGATGCTAATTCAATACGTGAACCTCAAAATCAATTGAGAGCCAATAAATGGAATCTCATGTCATGGTCATTTCCTCGAGTAACATATCATCAAGATGAATTCATGAGATGATTTGGTATTTAACTAAAAAACTGAGACCACGTTTCCAGGTTAGCATACAACCATTGCATTTTTCTTAAATATCTATTTCCAAAAGATATGAAAAACAAAAGGCCCAATAAACCAAAAGACGAAAAGATAAAAAGAGAGACCATCTGTGTTTTGAAAAAAGAAAAAGAAAAAAAAGAAAACCAAATCTTTAATAGAACAATTTGTTGGGGGCGTAAGGGCCGGCACACACAACCATGCTTAATTAAAGTTTATAGGCCCAAACAAAACAAGAGAGAATCAAACCACCTAGGCTTAACCTCTCTAAAAAGAAATTTCTGAGTTGGATCCTAAGGCCCACATGCCAAGTCTATTTAAAAAGAGAAACCAACTGGACTCTTTTTAAAACAATGTCAACTTTGCAAAAATAATTAATAATATAAAAGCTATCTCATTAGGAATGACAAAATGCTTTCAACTCAACCTTATTTTTGAAAAATCTCTTCTACTTTTAATAAGAAATGACTACTCTAAATAAGGGACGGGGCAAGGATAAAACACCCATGGCCAAGAATGTTGTGTAGAATTAGGAAAATTGTGAGATCATATTCAGGGGCAGAACTAGAATTTTATGAATAATGGGGCCAAAATAATAATAAATTTAAAATTGAACCAATTTAATAGTATCATGCAAGAAATATGAAGAGTTTGGGGGGCTAATCATATTTCTTTGAAAATTTTAGGTAACTTTAGGAGTAAAAATCTAATATTTAAGAAGTTTGGGGGGCCAACTTATATTTCTTGAAAAATTTAGAAAAAATTAGAGGTAATTTTATAAAATTAGAAAAGTTTGGGGAGGCCATGGCCCCCACCCTTCTAAGTGGATCCGCACATCATATTCATCATTAATCATGTACTTTGCGGGTAAATAATCATTGATCATGTACTTTGTGGGTAAATAATCATTGATCTTGTACTTGTTATCACCAATGTCCACTTTGAAATAGAATGATAAAAGGGCGCGACTTCTATCCAGTGTCTCTAATGCACTGGACCCGCTGCGATCATGACATATGTCCATCTTCGAACATGTGTCATGATCGAAGCGGGTCCAGTGTCACAAGACACTGGACAGGATCCGCACAAATGATAAAATTGGCGTGCCTATAGCTGAAAACTGACTTAAGATGAGCCTTTAATTATATATATATATATATATATATATATAGCCAAAACTTAGAAAAAATTCAATCAAATTTTAATTAAATTCTCAATTTTGCATCGCATGTCCTATCTAATTTTTAATTTTTGTGTCAAGTAAATTATTTATTATAAAAATTGAAGAGTCCAAATCTATTTAGATTCTAAATTAGATTTCAATTGAAGTCTAATTTTGCCCGATGTGTCCATCTATTTTCTTTTAATTTTTGTGACAAGTGAATTATTGGGTACAAAAGCTGAAGAGTCTATATCCAATTAAATTCTAAATCATATATAATGAGAAACCATTACATATTTAAAAATTGTATGGTTTTAAAAAATGTGTAAGCTAATTGTTAGGTTCTAAATATTTAGATATAAATGTTTAGGTTCTAATTGATTCATGTATTGGAAAACCAAGTACATAAACTTGTCTAGGAATAGATCTTATGTTCTATGAAGTAATTTAGACATTGCTCAAAGTACTTCAAGGCAGAATTTAAGAACATACAGGCTGCAAAAAGTTGTATTAAAAATCTGAAGAGCTCAATGGATTGAGAGTATGCTTCAATCTAAAGCACATTTTTCAAGTCTTGGAAAGCTACTCTTTTGAGATCTAAGAAATTTTGTACTTTTTATTCTTAGAAGCATCTACTAGAGATCACACTCATACTATTAGCACGGTGGAATAAAGTTGTAGCCTAAACTTCAGCTATCAAGCATACTGAAGATCAAAGGCATGAACTGGAGGTTTATGTTGGAGCAAGTCCACATCAAAGAAGTCTGAGAATATCAGAGCTATGTTTGATAATCATAGTTAAGTTTACTACAAATTCATATTTTTTTACTATAAACTTCTACTTGATATAGTGGATTATACTCTTGGGATAGTTTCCCCCAGGGTTTTTACCTTGAAACTGGATTGTTTCATTGGTTTTCCTAAATCATCATATCTGTGTTTTATTTACTTTTCAGCTACATGATATGTTTGATGAATGTTTAACCTATATTTAAATAATTGACCTAAGAAACAACTTTACTATTAAATTGGGTTAACATAGTGTTTTCAGGGGTCTAAAAAATAACACTAATATCGTGTATAATTTGCACTTATTCTCAAAAAAATATATAATTTGAACCGTGTAATTATGATTGTTTTTAATTGTATTGGTGCATATGCACGAGATTACACACTAATCTATATAATAATTAATAGTAGAAACATTTGACTTTTTGTTAACCACTCTTCATTGCGCCACATGGCTATAAAAATTAATGCCACATATACATTTAAAAACACCGAATGGGTGTAACTTTTCATTTTTCAATAGGCACTTTTTCGATTAATAGTAATAATTAATAGTCAAAACGTCTGACTTTTTGTTAATTATGCCTCATTGCGCCACGTGGCTACATAAATTACTGCCACAGGTTTACATTTAAAAACATTGAAACATTGTGTCTTTTTCATTTGGTTATTTATGTGAAACGTTTTTATTTTCTTAATACCATTGCTATTCAATTGTTTGTATTAATTTAGAGACACAACGTCTGTCTCTTGGGTAGAAATTACAAAATATAAAACTAAAAATGTTACTCTGTTGAACATGCCACGTCTAACTTCTACAAATGTGACTAAAAAAACAAATTCCCAAATGAAGTAATGCAACGTTCTGCCTGGCTTTGGGTAGTTTTAGTTTCAAAATTTTTATATACATTTTATAGTTCTTCCCACAAAAATAAAATACTTCTCTTCTCCCTATCTTTGTGTACGTTCTTCTCCTTTTCTTTGCCTATCTCTATACTTTATTTCCTACAAAAACTTTGAGACTTTTGCTTCATAAAAGTTTTGCCCTGTTTGTAGAAATACTTAGAAGCAAGCAAAGTTCCAAAGCAGGTCCAAAGGTCAGATCCCTTCTCTCATAGAGTCTTTGCATTGGATTGCGTGGGTGTACTTTGTGCATTGTGTTTTGATAAAGTTCCAGGGAAATTAATCGGTAATAAGATTTTCTTTTTTCCAATGATATATTTATCTGTTTTTCCTAAACTGACAGTGCCTTAAGGCCAATAATGATTAGTTGTCATCTATACTGTAATATTTAAACCAAGAAAGATTTTACACCTTGCCACGTAGTGATGATAATGATATCTTTCTCTTCGTCTTTGTCTACATAAATGATAAAACTGAAGAAAACTCTGTACCTTGCAAGTGTGATTAGAGACGAAGTACAGACATTTTTCCTAAATAAGCATTCTTTTCTCCATTGTCATTGGCTCTATTTTAGTTACCATGTCTGTATGCTAAGATTGCATCAGATTAATGATGATAAGAGAGAAAAGTATCTTCCACAATTTTGTACGTGTGGAAAATTTCAGAGTTAAGTAGGATTTTGGCCCGTAATTTGGGTTTTGTAATGGGTTAGGCCTTCAATATTCAAATGGATACAAAATTGAGAAAAAAATAAGTTGAGAATAAGTTACCAAATGAATATGAACAATTATTTATACTCAAAGGATTATGACCCTTTAAAGAGTATCTTTTCAGTCAATATGCACTTTTTCATTTCAATAGACACATTTTCGATCAGTACATTTTCATTCAATAGACATATTTTTGTTCAATAGGCACATTTTAGTGTATCAAATATGAAGGGTTATGCCCTTTCAATAGATAACTTTTGGTATATCAAATTTGATGGGTTATAAATTTTCAATAGGCACCTTTTGGCATATATATTACAACCTATCTTATACACACACACACACACACACACACACACACATATATATATATATATATATAAAATAACTAATAGCAAAAATATTTGACTTTTTGTTGACCGCTCTTCATTGCGTCATGTGGCTATAAAAATTAATGCCAGGTATACATTTAAAAACACCGAACAGGTGTAACTTTTCATTTTTCAATAGGCACCTTTTCGATTAATAGTAATAACTAATAGTCGAAACGATTGACTTTTTGTTCAATTCAGATTATTTTGAAAATAAATTCTTTTTATATTATTTGAATTGATAAGTGAGTTCTACGCAGCGGAAGACATCCTAAAAGTTAAGGCTAGGATCAATATGATTTAATTCAAATTCTTAGTCTGAACCGAAAGGTGAGGGTGGTAAGAAGAGGAATTATAATACCAAACAATTGGACAAGCTAGTTGTCTTAGTAGTTGCCAAAAGGAAATTAGACTCAAAAGTATAACCAAAAGGAAAGTGTTTCTGTTTTGGTAAAGCTAAGCATAGTCCATCATTGTTTTCTAGATGGAAATTTACAAGTTTTACTTTTTAAAGAGAAAGTTTTCAGCCTTTGTAATTGTATGTTTTGGCACTTATGTCTAGATCTTATTAATCTAAATAATATTCAAGATTGGTGAAAGATGGGCTTTTAGAATCATTATTTTATTATATTCTCAGTCTATGAATTCTATTTAGAGGATAATAAGATCTAGGGCTCCTTTTCATAAAGGAATAAAGTTCCAATGACTTCTTTAAGTCAGTGCATACATAAAGGAGGACTATGGCTCTTTTGAAGGTAGAATGTTTTGGAAGAAAAATGTCAAAATTTGTTGTAAGACAACTATAAAATACATTTAGAAATGAGATAGTTGTATTAGATACACCATAAGACATTATTCTGTAGATAACTATTACACCGATACAATATCGTAGTGGGAAGATTATCAATTACCAAATAAATTCATACTTTTGAAATAAACTTTTGAAGTCATTCCACAAGGATGTGAATTAGATCCTTGGTCCTACGTAAAGGTAATAAATGATATGAATATAGATTACTGGATCAAGATTATATGAATAGAATTGAATTATATTTAAAGTCTAGAACTTGTAGAGGCGTCTAATGGCATTAAGCCTATTGTTTTCAAATAGGTCTCAAAGAAATGAGATTGATATATTAGAATGTGCAAAACCTTCAAAGTTAAGACTAGTGATGAAAAGATTTATTCAGAAAGAAATGGTTCGACTATAAAAAGATTTTTTCACCAATAGTCAAGTTTGACTCTTTCTAGATTCTCTTATTTATTATATTTTATTTGGATGAAATATGGAAATAGATATCAAGAAAACTTCTTTTAGTAGCAATTTTAAGGAAGATATCTATATGATGTAACTAGACTTGTTCATAGCAAAGAACCAGTAGTGTTAAGTATGCAAGTTGCTTATAGTTCATTTATGGATTAAAGCAAGCATCTAAATCATAAAATATCATCTTTGATCAAGCAATCAAATTGTTTGATTTTGATTAAGTATTAAAAGGCCTTATGTGTGTAAAAGTTAGATAGAATAATAAATTTCTTAATGTATGTTGATGACATTCTAATCATTTAGAATGATGTAGAGTTATTGTCATCAATGAAGATTTTTTGTGGTCTAATCCAGTTTGATATAAAGTACTTAGGAAAGATAGGTCACATTCTACAAATTAAACTTTATTAAAATTCAAAAATTAGGATATTGAGTTTATCCCAAACTGCTTAAATATATTAAATTCTAGCCAAGTATAATATGTAATACTTCAAGAAATGATTCTTTTCTTTTAAGTTTGAAGTTCCTTTATATAGAACTATAGTCCTAAGACATATAAAAGGATGAGCATATTAAGACGGTTCCTTATATCACATTAATAGGAAGTCTTTATGCTATGCTATATGCTAGACTAAATATCTATTTTGTGGTGAACAAATATCTATTTTGTGGTAAACAAATATCAATTGAATCAAAAGTCATTTGATTTAGTGGATGTACAAATACTGATTTGTAGTTTGATTGTAATTCATGAAGTTGGACTTTAAGATATGTGTTCATCTTAGGTGGTGAAGATACACATTAAGCGTAAGTATTATCTCATTAGAGAGATATGAGTACGTGAGAAGTAGTAGTAGAAAAGATAATTTATGCAACAAATCTGCCTAAAACTTGTTTCCAAACCTTGCCTTATAGTGACTATGAATTACTCTAAAAGGAAATAAGTGTCAGATATATGGTAAATTGTTTTTGAGGGCAAGTGAGAGATTGTTGGGATTTATGCCCTAAAATCCAATTTATTGGCATGTCATAAATAATTAAATTGTTTAATAATATGAGACTATCTATGAATGAACTAATGGGACATTATCTTAGTCCATGAGATGCATAGCATGTGATTTATACGAAAAGTTACAGAAGATATAAATCACAAGTTCTTTGTAAACTCAGAATTTTAGTTCATAATCAGTGATGAAATTGGGCATTTCATTTTGCAAAGATTATAATACATAAACTAAGATGATTTGTCTTGATCATGGAAGTAGAGGCTTTTAGTTGATGTGTTGATGTGTCTTAAAAGTTAAGACATATTGAACTGGACTGCTGTAAGATTAATTATTCAATTAACAACTATCACCTAAATAATTAATCTCATGACTTTTAATTTCATAAATTCTTATTCTTGAGAGGATAGTGAACCCAATCATGAAATGTCGGTTCTTTTGATATATCAGGAATAAGATAAAATATTCACGGTTAAAACCTCAGTATGTTGGGTAACCACATGTAGTGTTGAGGGAACACATATTCTCAAGATGGAATCCATAATCTCTTTTTATAGAAACACGAAATATCCCCTTGAGATAAGTTTAATGGGAACTAGTTATTCAGGGCACCCACTTTAGTAGGAGTTACTAAAACTTATATTTATTGAAATTGGATTTCAATAAATGTAAATAATAAATTAGTTATTTACAAAGTGACAGTTTATTATGACTTTGTTCACTATGGATATTTCATAGAGGGGTCAAATGATATTATTAGAGTCCTGGAATATAATTTATTAATAAGACCTAGAGTGCAATTATATTTATATAGTGGTATTAAATATAATTAATGGTAACTTTGGACTTGTCAAAAGTTGACAGAAAAGCCCAAGGCCCATTGGAGCTAGAGTCTTATTTGTTCCCTTTGATCTCATCTCAAGCCACAAACTAAAGCCTAATTGGATAAGTCCAAAAGGTTAACCTAATTAGATAATCAGTTTTTATTTAATAAGAGTTATTAAATAAAGTAATTACCAAAGGTAGTTAGAATGTATGTATGATAAACAGAAAATATAATAGTTTTTCTCTACAAGGAGAAGAAGAAGAACTTTCTTTGAGAATCAACGTACATAAAAACTGATTGAGAGACTACACTTCTTGGGTACCATGTGGAATTGTGATGAAGATTAAAGGTATTCTCAAGTCTTGGTTTTGAATTTCACTGCATCAAGGTACGTTTTTTATTCTTTGTTTTAGAATTCAAGGTTACATGTTATCTTTTATGAATGAAGTAGATCCGTAATTGTTGCTTCCGCTATGTGTTTTATATGAACTAAACAACTACCAAACTAATAAAATCAAAACGTTTGGCATAAACCACCAAACGAAAAGGCAATTTTTTGTTTGAGTTCTTAAAATGTTAATGTGGCATTTATTTATGTAACCACATAGCGCAATAAAAAGTGGTCAATAAAAAGTCAAACGTTTCGACTATTAGTAATACAAACTAAACTAGAGGCGCAACATTCTGTTTCTTATTCTTTCCCACCAAAAACTAATAAATAAAGGACAAAATTAAGCTACAAAATTGGTTGTAACTTAAGGCTATAAATTCACTCAATAAAATAAATATTATTACATATTTTGAAAATCTAACCGTTGAATTACATGTTCTTTAGGCTCTTAATACACATGTCAGATTTTGTGTCAATCGAATATTATTTACTATATAATCTATAAGATTATATTTTATGCATAATTTTAAATTACAAAAATTGCAATTAAAATTTTTTATTGATGACACGACTATTGATTTTTAATTTTCTTGAAATTTTGCAAACATGGAAGATATAAGAAGAATAAGTAATATAATGGTGAATTTGTCAAAATTCATCTCCTATAAAAAGAAATTGAGTAAAGTTGTAACATAAGATTACAACCAATTTTGTAGCTAAATTTTGTCCCTTTCAATAAACACCTTTTGGTTTATCAAATTTGAAGGGTTATAAACTTTCAATAGACACTTTTTGGCATATATATATTACAATCTATCTTATATATACATATATACACAATACAAATTAAACTAAAGATGCAACATTCTGTCTCTTATTCTTTCCCATAAAAAACTAATAAATAAAACATTACTTTCTTCTGCTTAAGTAATAAAATTTTGTGATATTTCTTTCAATATAATTGTTTTTTAATTTAATGCATTTTTGCTTGCTACTCCAACTAAAAAATAATAGTTTTTTCTTTCCTAAAACTCATCTGGTAGATATTCCCATTATCCCATGCATCGCACGGATTAGCAATTGGTATTATATTAAAGCTGAAGTAAAGAGAAAATTCAATTGAGTCTATTTTAGATTTCAATTGGTTTATAATTTTGCGTCATCTATACTATTATTTTAGGGGCTTCCCCTGTTTGGATTCCTTATTTTTTTAGTTCAAAAATGCCTATACACTCCTATGTTTAAGCAGAGACAAAATTAAAGGACAATTCGGTAAAAATGCAACTCTAACTCCCACTAAAACATGGCCTAAAAAATAGGACTACTCTTCTGTTATTTTTTAAATTTCTTTATCCACATATAAATTAGATTTTCAAAATAAAAATTATATATATATATATATATATATATATAAAATCTACAAAATATGACTACTAAAAAAAAAAATAAAAATTCTAACTCCCACTAAAACATGGCCTAAAAAATAGGACCACTTTTCTATTATTTTTTAAATTTCTTTATCCACATATAAATTAGATTTTCAAAATAAAAATTATGTATATAAATCTACAAAATAGGACTACTAACAAAAAATAAATAAAAACTCTCCACAATCCTCACTTTCTTCTAAAAAATCCATCCCACCTTCTAAAAATAAAAAAACCACCCTACAGTTTTCTATTAAAAAACACCTATCCTAAGTTCTGTAAAAAATAAAAAATAAAAAATAAAAATAAAACTACCCCACCTTCTTTAAAAAAATCCCACCCACGGTTTCCTATTAAAAAAAAAAAAAAAACTGCCTCATATCACTCCAAAAAAAAAAAAAAAAAAAAAAAAACATATGTCAATGTTGTTTTGTGTTCAGTTTTTAGAGTTAACCTTATTTTTGGCCATATTAGTGGTTCTAAATCTGCAATTTTTGTGGAAAAATAAGTGTAAGTTTCAAATTAAAATAAGTGAAAAATTCTAATACTAATAATAAAAAAAAAGTCTCATCACACGCGCGGAGTGCGTGTGATGAGGCTAGTATGTCTTAATTGTTTTCTCCTTTTTTTTTTTTTTTTTTGGAAGAAATATTTTCTTAATTTTTGTGTTTAAGATGGAGACCACAATAGTAACACTCACCTACATAAATTGGATCAACTCATTATTACTCTGTCAATTGCAATAAAATAATTAATAGTAACTATTGTTTTTAATTGAAAGGTTGTCATCTTTGTTAAATTGAAAAACTATACTTTCACTTTTTCCCCCCACTTAGATTAGGGAGAAAACAATTGGGTTTGGCTTACCTCCAGTAGATTTTTTAATTGGAAGTGTCATTTTGTTTTAAATGCACAATTGCAAATGGTAGTGGGTTTTAATCTTCACATTTTATTTAGTTAGTGGGTGATATGACAGTTTCTCATTAAAATAAAAGAAGATTTTAATTTAAAAAAAAAAAGTACTAGAAGTAAGCTAAACCCAGAATAATTGACCTAAATAGTCATTTTAAAAATGATTTCCCAAATTATTACTATATTAAAATTTAGGTACAAATTTCAATTTGGTCACCACATTTCTGGCCGATTTTCAATTTGGTCCCACTACTTTTTTCTTCCAAATTTGTTCCTCAAAACTGAAAAATAATTCTCATTTTAGTCCCTACCATAATCGCACATTCTCAGTAATGGAAATAGCTTATGTGACAAATGGAGTGCACAATTGGCACACAGAGTGCCTACATGGCCAATAAAATAATAATAATAATATTTTTTTAATTAACATTACAAAATTCCATGTCATCATTCAAAATGAATTTCAAATCAAAACCAATTTCTCTTTAATTTCTAAATTTTAAAAATAGAAAAAGTAAATCAATACGAACATTCTTAGATTTTCTTCCTCTTTCTTGAAAACCAAACACAAAATCACAAATATTTTCTCAACAATCTGTTTCTATTTTTCTCGTTCTAACCCAAACTCTCTCTAATTCTTTATATTATAATATCTGTGTGTGTGTGTGTGTGTGTGTGTGTGTGTGTGTGTGTGTGTAGAACTCCATGGCCGAAGCCCTTACCATTCATCTTCGCCATTCACCTTTGCCACCACCATTCATCCTACAAAACCCCCTCTCAACATTTACCCTTTCACTGTTCATCTCCATTTTGGATTTGATTTTTCTGATGTGGAGAACTAAAAACAGAGAGGTTTTTTTTAAGAGAGAGAGAGAGAGAGAGAGAGAGAGAGAGAGAGTTTCTTTTTTTATTTCATCTAAGGTCACCGATGTGACGTAGGTCTGCAGCTAGCTATGGAGGTCACTGACTGTTGTCGGTTGAGCATTGTAGGATCGGCGATTGGGTTTACAAGTGGTGTGTTTGTTTTTTGGATGTGGTCGTTCTCGCCTAAGTAGGTGGGGTGTTTTGAATGAGCCTCTTGAAAGCTAAAACCTTTTTTTAGAGATAATTACAACATGCTACTAACTCCACAGTTTGAACACTTTCCCCTCTAGACCCCCAAGCACTTTGTACATGGGGATATGTCAATTCAGCTACAAAGCTTTTGGCACGAAAGCTAAAACTTGATGCAAATAAATGATTTTTTATTTTGCAGCTTTGATTTATATATCATTATATCCTCATTTATGTATGTCATTGATTAAATAAAATCATACATCATATATAATCTATATATATAAAAATAGGTAAAGCAGAGAGAAACTGAAATAGAATTTCAAATTAAAATTTCAATTTTGTGTCATGTGTCTAAATTTGGATTCTCAATTTTGCGCCACTTGTCCTAACAAAAACTCAAAAAAAAAAAAAATTAATTAGATTATAAATTGGATTCCAATTTTGTGTCATGTATCTTATCTAAATTTTCTAATTTTTGTGCCCAAATAAATGATGCATTAACATTTAACACAGAAGTTAAGAAAACCACAATAATAATGCTCATTGGCCTAAGCGAGGAAATCTCACTTGCACACTTTTATGGGTGAACTCAATAGAGTTTGGAGCTCTTCTAATCCCACTACTAGAACCAAGGAGTTTAACTAGAAAGACTATAAAAGTAAAACATCTTCTCCTCCTAATGCCATATCATCATTTCATGTCTCCTCCTTCTCTCTCAACCTCTACCAATTAGATCCACACACTACCCTCTCTTCTTCCTTTCGGATTTCTAAGAGCAAGACCGGGTTCAAACATATTGTTCAATCTCACTCTTTCTTGCTTCACACTTTCATACATTACCGTTTCATTGGTGTCTCTAAGAAGATTCCAAACTTAATGATCAGTTCTTGTCGTTAATTTTGTGCTATGTGTCTAATTTCTAATTGTAGTTTAATTTTGTGCTATGTGTCCAATTTCATTTTTAAATGTTGGTGTTAAGTTACCTCCATTCATAATACTCAATGTGAAAACTGGATCTACCAAGATGAACATCTTATTATCACAATTATTAATATTATCGTGCATAAGCACGGACTACATGCTAGTATTATATTAAAGTCGAAACAAACTTAAAATCCAAATCAAATTCAACTTAGCTTTTTATTAATGTCCAAGTTTCCTCATGTATGAATTTAATTTTCCTAATTTCGGTGCCAAGCACAAAACCAAAATAATACAACCAACCATTGCTTTGAGATTTTTTTTTTTCTTTCAATCTTTTAATTAAATATCTATAATCTTATATTCTTATGTTTCTTTCTTTGTTTCATGAGATGGGATGGCAGCATGAGAATTTAATATTTTTGTTACCTTTTAGGTAAGTCATAATTGGTTGTTATCAAAATTTTGACCAGCTATTACCATTGGCTTGTGAAAGTAAGGTCATTTGACCTCTAGGTATTTTGACAAATAATTTTTAAAACTTTTTTGTAAAAGATTAATTAAAATAATGTATTTATTAGTTTAATTTAGTATGTGTGAGAGACCGTACCCTCAACCCAAACCTAAAAGAATTAGGTCTTGGCACTAGTCCCAAGCAAATGGGGTGGCATCATGTTGGTTGCCTCTCAAGAGACTGTGGAGAGGATCCTACTATTGTTATTATGCCTCCTAGGTCAAGAAAACCAAATTGAAAAATGCATCGTTCTTATTGATGAACTAAAAATTGAACATCTCTTTCATAATAACTAAAACTTATATCGCTCTGGTCCTAGATACAATCTACAACAAAAGTACAATTCTTTGGCTCCAATTACAAGTTAAAAAGAGAAAATAACAAGGATAAGTCTGATCTACTAACCGTTAATCTAAGTTCAAAGGCTAGGTTACCGAAATGGAAAAGGTATTAGGCACCGAACTTATATAGTGATTTCTGTCTTTTAGACTATGGTGGCCAATAACTATATCTCTTCATTCAAACAGTTATAGCATCCAAGAACAAGTGATTGAAGAGTGAAAAAACATTGAAAAGTATGATGAAATCCTATTCTAGGCATGCAAATAATTGAAATTGAAAAATACGGTAAATATGTTGTGATGTGTGATAAATCCTAATCTAGAACATGTGAATATGTTATTGAGTTCTTAGACCTATATATATATATATATATATATATATATATATATAGAGAGAGAGAGAGAGAGAGAGAGAGAGAGAGAGAGAGAGAGAGAGAGATGATATGTCCACAACATTTTCACAACATTTTTACAACAAATCCTAAGCGGCAGGTTGTTACTAGTTGTTATCGTTGAGGCAAAAAGTAATCTTAGTGTTAGGTTCAAATTTGAACTAATAATAACTAATTACCTATCATCTGTTGTGAAAACATAACTAGGCTCCACAAAGCTCAACAACAATGACAAGCACCGCAGTACAGAGAATCATGACCCAAACTCATTCTAAGCTCGTTTCTTTCCTTTCCCATCTTAATGTTGTTTCTATGTTCACTCAGTCTCTCCCGTTTTGTTGAAGTATGCAGCAGAAGGGTTGGGTAATATATTTTTGCCAGACAATTAGAGTACAACAGTCATCACTGTTTGTTTGTAAAGATCTCATCATGTTCTTAAGACTTTACTGTATTCGGAACTGCAATAAACTTTTGTTGAAAAAGGGAAAAAAAATTTCTTATTTCAAATAGGCATAAAATTTCGTCGACTTGGGTCCAATCTGCCAATCAACTAGTACGAACAACAAAAACTTTATAGGATAATTATGTAGTCCACTTTCACTTTCTAATTAGAACAACTTGTAAGGGAAAAGAGCTAGTATTGAGAAGATGTTCACTTAGAGTGTGATTGGCATTAGTTTCAACTTTTAGTTTTTGGCTTTTAATTTTTATATTTTTTAATACATCACTTTTTTCCACTTTTTTCAAGGTACAGGTATACTTTAGCATGCTGAATTATCTAGGAGACAAGAGTATTACCCATATAAAAACAACCCCCCGTAGTACTCTTTTTATCATCAGCATTCCCAACCCAGTCTCCGTCAGAATACCTAGCTAAGACATCATTTGTGTCCTTACTATATCACACACCAAAGTCAGCAGTGGTTTTGACATACTTTATTATTCTCTTCAAAGCAGTCATATGAGACTCTTTGAGATTTCCCTGATATTTAGCACACACTCCCACACTGTAACTAATGTTAGATCTACTAGTAGTAAGGTAAAGAAGACTACCTATCATGCTCCTATATAGAGAAGAATCAACACTTTTACCTAACAAAACAACAGTGAGTTTAACATTTGGGCTCATAAAGGTTCTAACAGAACTAGCAGATTTCAAACCAAACTTTTTCATAAGATTTTAGCATATTTAGATTGAGATAGGAATATACCTGAATCTTGTTGACGGATCTACAAACCAAGGAAGTGAGTCAACTCTCCAATCATGCTTATCTCGAACTCAGCCTGCATGATTTTTGAGAAACTATAAGCAAGTTCATCCTTAGTCGACTCAAAGATGATGTCATTAACATAGACTTGAGCAATCATCAACTTGCTGTCTTCCCTTTTGATGAGAGAGTTTGATCAACTTTTCCACTTGTGAACCCATGTGACACCAAGTATTGTGTGAGCCAATCTTCTTGAGGTACAACACATGATCCGGAAAGTGTGGATCAATGAATCCTTTTGGTTGAGTCACATAGACATCTTCTTTAAGGAACCCATTCAAGAAAGCAGTCTTTACGTCCATTTGGTAAAGCTTGAACTTCAAGTGACATGCCAAGGCTAAGAGAATTCTGATGGACTCCATACGGGCTATTGGAGCAAACATCTCATCATAGTCTACTCCTTCCATTTGAGAGTCTCCTTAAGCCACTAGATGAGCCTTGTTGCGGATTAGATTACCCTCCTTACCAGTCTTATTGCGTGGAATATCTACTTTGTGCCAATGATGTGCTCAGCCTCCGGTCTAGGTACTAGAATCCAAAAATCATTCATTTGAAACTGAAGCAGTTCATCATGCATAGCTTCAACCCAGCTTTCATCATGGAGAGCTTCCTCAACTTTAGTGGGTTCAACCTGCAACAAATAGTAAGAATAAGATTCAAAGTTAACAACACACTTATCAACTATATGCTTCCTTACTGTAAGTTCATTCATGTTTCACACAATAACTTTAGGAGGATGATTTAACTTGATCCTAGAGGAAGGTCCTTTCTCTTCATGAGATTTAGAATCAGGAGAAGGAGGTATGTTTGCTGAACCTTCTACAACACTTGGAGTGTCGGGAGTACTTGAAGATACGGGCTCTTGATCAATAATTTCATGAACGTTCTTGAGCTCAGGAGAAAGAATTTCTTTGGTAATTTCCTCACTAAGGTCATGTGTTCAAGTCGCGAGAGTTTCATCGTGAGCATTAAGAAAGTAGTTATTGGTGGGAACACAATTAGGTTTCTGGTGATTGTTCTAAAAATAGACTTATGGGGCTTAATGTTGAATGCCATGAAAGACTTTAATGTGTCTATTATAATCATTTGGTTTTGAAGCGAGGTGGCACATCTCACCTACATTTAGAAATCCTAGATATGTTTTCTCAAAAAAAAAAAAAAAAAAAAAAAAAAAAAAAAAAAACCCTAGCTATGCACGTACTTTTCCATTTTGGATCTACAAAACTCAATATCAGAGGCAATAATCTGATTAATAGTGGAGAAACAAATATTATGAATCTAGAAAATGAAACTCTATAATTGGAATTTTCCAAGTTTGCAAAGACTTTTGATATTTGGGTAGTAATAGAAAACATAATTTAGGCTTCCTTTAAATCTTTGTATTATATGGTTTCAAACTCTTAAGCACTTTGGATCACAAAATTCGATGACTGGTGACCATAGTTTTACAATAAAGCTGAACAAAGAATAGAATGTACTTTATTTCCCTTCCTGATAGCCCTGAGCTTTCAGCCTCTCAACCTTTGAAAAACAATCGTGCATAAGTTGCTCAATGTAGGGTTTAAGTGACAGTTGAACTAGGGTTAAAAACCAAAATATAGTTTCGGTTTTCCTCAATCTCACACAAGCGATCTTCCAACGACGGTTAGGTGAGCCTTTTTTATTCTTTAGTGATTTGCTTGAGCAGGTTCTGTTCTCGAATGAGCAAACTTTAGTATCTCACTTGAGCGAGTCTTGGTCTTGCCCAAGTGAGCTTTTTCAGCTTGTAATTCTTCGGCGAGTCTAAAGTATAGAATTTAAATTTAATACGAGTAAAGTCATTAAATGATCATGATGGTGAATGTTATAGTTTCGTTTCTCTTTAAGTTTTATGTTAGAAATCGCACCCTCACAAACCCCCAATACCTGTGGAAAGCTCAATAGACTGCACTCTTGCTATAGTTCCTCGGTGCAAAAAGATACCTGTGAACACTTGGCGCTCTACACTCGTGTTATTCAAGTCATCATAATAGGTCAAAAGACATGGACCAGTGGACCACCGAGTTCTGTAAGTATAATCCAATCAACAAATTTAAGGATACAATATTTTTTTAATATTATTTTGCAAGTTTTAACATGAATTATTGTGATTTGATCATAATAAAAATGGAAATGCTATATTTATAATATTTTCACAATACTTTCACAATAAATCTTAAGTGGTAGGTTATTATTGGTTGTTATAGGTAAATGAAAAAGTAATTTAAGTTGTGGATTCAAATTTGAACCAATAATAACTTATTACTTATGATTTGTTGGAAAAATATTGCGAAAATATTATAGATATAACACTTCTATAATAAAAATGGTTGCAATAGTAGATTCAAGTAAAAACGATGTTAATCAATTATATATTTTAAAAAAAAATAAGTTGTAACGAAAATTGTGTCAATAATAATACTCGCTAAAGATAAAATAATATGGGGTTTGAGTTTGCTACCAGTGTTCATTTCTATAAATAGCATTCCAAAGCTGATACATTCAGTCGCTTACACTATAATTCTACTCCGTCACAGTGGCAATTTCCCAATCGTCTCCTCATTTAAATAGGTAACAATAGCATTTTTTTTTATTTTTTTACTGACAACTTTTAATCTGTTACGGGTACATAACGATACGACTTTTTTTTTTTTTAATATCAGGTTAGAAAACATACTCTTCTACCTCAAAATCGCAGCCGGAATACTAATGCCCCTGTTCACTTTTGGTTTTACACTCTATTTTGCATTTCGCAATTGTATAAGGAAGTTCAGCAGTGGCGGCGAAAGGGTTGTTGCCGGCAGCTACGGTGTTACCAGCAGTCAGATTAATATCCAACTTCCAAATCTGAATATGCATGACAACACCTTTGTCTAGGCTTCTCATCATTTGGAGTTTCTTCGTCTGGAGAAAACCACGTTCATGCATAACGTAAAAGTTCCCTTCCACATCTAAGAGTTACTTGCCCTATTATTGTTGGTTTGTTAAATAAGACTGCATGAACTGTCTAAGTTTCTAAGGTGTGCAGCTTGTACTAGTGGACCTTGGTAGGAGCCTTGGCCACTATATACATAATCTCAATGTCTTCTCGTTTGTTCTTTGGTATGGTAAGTAAGGGGACTGAGTCAGTCTCGTACTATTTGTACCAGTTTCTTAATATGTAACAAATTTCTCTCTTATTATGTCCATTTTGCTTGATATATTGCCATTGCTAAGAAGGATAAAAGTTCACCATGAATTACACGTACATCACAAGATTCACAGTTTGGCAGCTTTGGTCTAAAAATATAAAACAACATGGCGACTTCTCCAGCAAGGGACACGCTGATCTCGGCCAAAAGTTTGACCTATGTTTGATAGATGGAGAATGGGAGAAAAGGTAACCGCTGCCGAAAAACAAAAGGGATACACGGCTAGAAAGAATAATTCCTCTTCTTTCTTTTAAGCGTGTGAGAATAGAAGATTCTTTTTATTAAAAAAAAAAAATCAAATCAAGCAAGTGATAATGAATTCGTTAATTAAGTGCTTGTTTAGATTTTTTTTTTTTTTTTTTTTTTTTTTTTTTTTTTTTGAGAAGACGCTTGTTTACATTAAAAGTAAGATATTTCAGTTCTTCTACAATTATTTTAGCTTAAGTTCAACACTTTGAAGTTTTATTATCATTTTATGTTACCACTGCATTTTTCCCTAGTTTTTTTTTTTTTTTTTTTAAGTTAAATATATTAATGAAAATAAGCTATCACAGTCAAATACTAAGAACAACATTCTTAAAAAAAAAAAAAAAAAAAAATTCTAAGAATAAAAAGGAGAGATCCCAGACCAGCTCAGTATAGTTTAAAGTCTTTAAGTAAAAATTTTATGTGATGTCTTATGTCTTTTATACTTAAATATGGAAAAAGTTTGCTCCAAATAAATTTGGTGCTGTATTTTTTAATTTATTATGTGGTGATTTATAAACTATCTATACATATTATTCAAACAAATTAATGACTCATTAAAAAAGTTATGTGACTAATACAATACTTTTTTTTTAAGTGACTAAAATTATATATAGATGATATCTTTAATTACCAAATTATGGATTGGAGAAAAATAGCTCCAAACATGTTTGGAGCTAAAACATTTTCCATAAATATCCACCAAATAACATTTATTTAACTTTCTATATTATAATTTTTGTATTTGAAAACCATTCTTCTTCTTTTTTTGAGATACAAAATTATAAAATAATTGATAATATTTATGTTTTACTAATACATATTTATGAGATCCTGAGTTTGAAATTTCTTACCAACATCTTGGGGTCGCCGCTTTAACATTTGTCCTTGTAATAACCTGATATATGTGGGATGGAGAAATTGTATACACCCATGGAAATATTCAAATAGTCGAAGAGATCTACATACTCTTGTTTGTCAAAAAAAAAAAAAAAAAAAAAAAAAAAAAAAAAACATCATTTTGAATTGATGATTTGTAATCCACTTTATCTTCTTGTAGCATAATTGACTAAAGTAAAATTTTATCAATTTTAATTTTGAAAAACTCTTTTTCTATAAACAACTGTAACAAGTATTGTTAGTAAAATTCTATAAGTGATAAATGCATTTTTAAAATAAAGATCTAGTCTTTTGATATGGTCATGAATTTTTATGTCACACATTTGAACATTATTGCTAGGAGTGGTAGGGTAGTTTATTATGTGTATGAGTTAAGAGCAAAGCTTTGTCTTGTGAGAGAGATAAAGACTAGCTTTGCCTAGTGAGTTTTTTGTTGAGAGTTTGAGTGGTTGTAGTTGCTATAATTAATAGTGAATTTTGTTGGAACTGATCGTGGAGATATGCTTGAAGTTAGCCTAACCACGTTAATTATTTGTCTTGTGGTGCTTGCTATTTATTGTTTTGTGTGTATTTTTCACAACAATTATTATGATAATTTTTCATTACTATCATTATTTTCTAACTCTTTCTTATTAGGGTTTTTTATTCTTCTACAAGATTTTCATCTAAATTTTTACTTTTATATATTTCTAGTAATAAATATATCAAGAAATTATCTCTCTCTCTCTCTCTCTCTCTCTCTCTCAAGTTTTTCATATCCAAATTGATATTTTTTCGTAAACATATGTATAATTATAAATTATTTACAAATAAAATAAAACTATCTATAATATAAAATTATATTATGACAAGAATACAATAATTGTTAAAGTGTAAAACATTAGAATCCTAATTTATTCAAAGTATTATTGCAACTCCACTTGGTAGAAGAATCACTCATTATCATCAATTTGCGCTTGCAAAGATGGACTAATCACATAACTCAATGAATTAATACTAGCTAAACGGAAATTAATTTCATAAAGAAAAATAAAATATCATGATTTATTAAAAAAAATAGCAAAAAAATAAATTAAAATTTAATATATTCAAAGAATGTTAACCTTTATCATGAGTAAGGCAATGCATGGTTAAGGAAAATTGAAATTTAACTTTTATTTTTTATTTCAATGCTGAGAGAGAGAGAGAGAGAGACAGAGAGAGAGATTTGGTGTGTGACTATGTGAGGTGTCTAATATTGACAATATATTATGTGGATGATTGGTTTACAAAAATTAAAATTTATATATATATATATATTTATATTTAAAACTATTTATTGGTTTCAACTAGGTTTGACTTTTTATTAGTTCAATATTTTGAAAACCTTCATATACAACTCACGTTTTTTCCCTTATGAAACTAATTATTATTTTATAATTAATGCTCTTTTTGTAGCAGGCCCTAAGACGACCCATTCTATCTATTTCCAACTTCTTGTACTTTAAAATCATCTAGAAGAATTTTAAGGTCAAAAAGCGAGTCCCTTCTACAGTTTTAAGGTCAATTATCTTTTCTATGATATTGGGGAACAAGCTTCATACTTTTCTCTCCCAAAAAAACAAAGCTTCATGCTGTAAAATATGGTCGCCCCTGGCCCATATTAAGTCTCAAACCATATCGATGATTTGGCCGCTGCCGTCCACTTCCCCCCTGAATTACTTAAAATTTTCTTAGGATATATGCATATGACCCCCTCCGTTAAAAACATAAAATCAGGATCTACTCTAGGCCTAAATCTAGGGCCTCACTTGTTCCAAAAATTTATAAAGGGTCTCAAGATAT
Source organism: Lithocarpus polystachyus (assembly GCA_033629205.1). NCBI lineage: Eukaryota > Viridiplantae > Streptophyta > Magnoliopsida > Fagales > Fagaceae > Lithocarpus > Lithocarpus polystachyus. The sequence goes on from CM066166.1 coordinate 2,210,679, forward strand.
TCCATTACAAAATTAAAAAGACCCCAAAAATAATACTAAAGGTTACAAAATTGTTGAATGATAATTGATTTTTTGAAAATATAAATGAAAGCATATTTAAACTCGGTTATGTATTATGTAGCAAATTTTATAAATTAGGCCCAATCATGCCAATGGTTTGATTAGCTTCTAAAAGATTAAATAAATTAACATAGGCATATGCTGTCACTAATAGCAAAGCATTCAAGCAAAATATAAAGAGACGTGTGATACGGTGATGAAGTGAACAATTCTTGGAAAATGTTTTCAAGAGAACAACCATTATATGGAAACCTTTACCTAGACTCTTGTAGAAACCTTCTATGGAACCGCTGAACTTTTCAACTATTTGAATGCCTGACAGATGACGCACAAGCGCTTCACAATCGAAACCTCCAGCCAACTATCAGAACCTCTTGAAATTCCATTCCTCATCATTGGTATTGGGATTCTGTGTTTTCAGTATTCACCACTCGATTACATTGACACCATGACCATCTCAATTCTATAAATTTAAACTCTTGGGTTGTGAAGAATAGGATTAGATGATTTCTCTCTCTAGGGTCATGGCAATAGCCCCTCTAGCCTGATAAAATTTTCTTATAATAGTGTCTTTTATTTTTGACAAACGTCAGTTGGGCACAAAATTCTAAGCAAATAGCTTATTTCAACAATTATTATACGTCAGCCCAATTCTCGATTGTCCGAGGGTTGGTCGAGTTTCAGATTGAAGAGCAGTTGAACTCTAACTAAACTTGAAATCTTGAATTGAATCTTGAACATGATTTATCTTGAATGAAAAAAATTACAAAGAAATTTGACCATTACAATGTCACTTTATTTGCTAACACCAAACCTAATAATTTTCCCTTCGAAAATTTTGTGACAAACCCTATATTACAAATAAGAACCAAGTATAAACCCAAATATAGACTTGTCAAATACAAATAGACCCTAGAAATCACAAAAATCTAGAAATAATGGATGATAAGACTAAATTGCAAATCACAGCAACTTACTGTGAAAACTTTTCTGTCGTTAAATACTGATCAAACACATTATGTGCATCATGTGAATTATACAAAGAAAAATTCTTAATTTTCATTTTACTAACATACTGTACACTTTTTGTAAATGTGTACAATATTAAACATATTTTTTTAGTCTATAATGTGAATCTTACATTGCTAGTACAATATAGGGCTCTGCTTGTTTCAGGATTAACGTTTTTTGGAAAATAGTTCATTTTCCAAAGAGTATTTTTTGGAAAACTATTTTATTTTCTGGTATTTGGTAACGACATTGAAAATGAGCTTGAGAATGTTTTCTGGTGTTTGGTGTGGAATTTTTTTTTTCTTTTATAATTTAAAACATGTGTATTAGGTAAACCAACTAACGTAATCAATTTCCCACTCAAAAAAAAAAAAAAAAAAAAAAAAACAATCAAACAAACAAACGTAAACAATATAAATAAAAAACCAAGAATGAATTTGGTTTTCATATTAAAATTTTAACAATAGATATAGTCAAAATTAGTTGTCAAATTTTCATGATCTTTACTACTCATTTTGCTCATTTATATGGACAGTAACATGTACACGCACACACAAACACATATATGAACCGTACATACATATGGAGTTGGCTCTATACTAGAAGCAAATGTTGAAGTCGCCTAAGGCCCCAAGTAGGAAAAATGCGCCGAAATTTTAACCAATAGTGATATTTTTTTTTTCATTACAACAGTATTAATTAACCTCAAATTTTAGACAATAAATAAAATAATATTTTAAAAAACAGAGAGAAATACTATGTCCACGACATTTTTCGCAACACTCTCACAATAAATCCTAAGTGGTAGGTTGTTACTAGCTGTTATTAATGACAAAAAATTATTTCAATGATGAATTCAAATTAAAATCAATAACAACTTAACACCTAGGATTTGTTATAAAAATATTGTGAATGTAGTATTTCTCAAATATTTTTAAAAAAATACACAAACAAATTCACTACATTTTTCAAAAGTTGAGTTCGCAAAATTTTACTAGTTTTTTTTTTCCCTTACTAGTTCTTATTTCATTCCATCATTAACATCACTTTTTTACTTACCCACATCAACATGTGTGAAAACTTTTGTCAAATTATTTGTGTACAGACTTTGTAAAAAAAAAACAAAAATCTACGTAGTTCATGTCAATTAGTAATTTAGTAGTAATTTTTGCATCTAAAACAAGATAATAAAGTTTAAGAAATATATATATATATATATATTTAATCGTATTTAAATACTCAACATAAAAGGCCTCAATTTTAGTTTTTGCCTTAGGCCCCAAATACATTAAGCCACCCCTGCATACATAGCGCATAAAAAGCAATGGGTTTCATCCTTATATGGGTATCTACGTAATGTATAATGTACCTGCATAATATATCATCACTTCAGAGTATCTGCATAATGTATTTGCCAACAAATGTAATTCCCCTAAGTAATTATCATTCATTATATAACATAAAGATTGTTTGAAAAAAAAAAATCAACGTACTTCATGTTAATTAGTAATTTAGTAGTAATTTTTGCATCTAAAACAAGATAATAAAGTTTAAGAAATATATATATATATATATTTTTTAAATCGTATTTAAATACTCCACATAAAAGGCCTCAAATTTTAGTTTTTGCCTTAGGCCCCAAATACATTAAGCCACCCCTGCATACATAGTGCATAAAAAGCAACGGGTTTCATCCTTATATGGGTATCTACGTAATGTATAATGTATCTGCATAATATATCATCACTTCACAGTATTTGCATAATGTATCTGCCAACAAACGTAATTACCCTAAGCACTGATAATTCATTATATAACATAAACATTGTTTGTAAAAAAAAAAGAAATCTACGTAGTTCATGTTAATTAGTAATTTTGTAGTAATTTTTGTATCAAAAACAAGATAATAAAGTTTGAGAAACATATATATATATATATATATATATATATTAAATCGTATTTAAATACTCCACATAAAAGGCCTCAATTTTAGTTTTTGCCTTAGGCCCCAAATACATTAAGCCACCCCTGCATACATAGCGCATAAAAAGAAATGAGTTTCATCCTTATATGGGTATCTACGTAATGTATAATGTTTCTGCATAATATATCATCACTTCACAGTATCTGCATAATGTATCTGCCAACAAACGTAATTGCCCTAAGCAATTATCATTCATTATATAACATAAAGATTGTTTGTAAAAAAAAAAATCCACGTAGTTCATGTTAATTAGTAATTTAGTAGTAATTTTTGCTTCAAAACAAGATAATAAAGTTTAAGAAATATATATATATATATATATATTTTTTAAATCGTATTTAAATAAGCCACATAAAAGGCCTCAATTTTAGTTTTTGCCTTAGGCCCCAAATACATTAAGCCACCCTTGCATACATAGCGGATAAAAAGCAATGGGTTTCATCCTTATATGGGTATCTACGTAATATATAATGTATCTGCATAATATATCATCACTTCAGAGTATCTGCATAATGTATTTGATAACAAATGTAATTCCCCTAAGTAATTATCATTCATTATATATAATAAAGATTGTTTGAAAAAAAAATCAACGTAGTTCATGTAAATTAGTAATTTAGTAGTAATTTTTGATCTAAAACAAGATAATAAAGTTTAAGAAATATATATATATATATATATATTAAATCGTATTTAAATGCTCCACATAAAAGGCCTCAAATTTTAGTTTTTGCCTTAGGCCCTAAATACATTAAGCCACCCCTGCATACATAGTGCATAAAAAGCAATGGGTTTCATCCTTATATGGGTATCTACGTAATGTATAATGTATCTACATAATATATCATCACTTCACAGTATTTGCATAATGTATCTGCCAAAAAATGTAATTACCCTAAGCACATATCATTCATTATATAACATAAAGATTGTTTGTAAAAAAAAAAAAAAATCCACGTAGTTCATGTTAATTAGTAATTTTGTAGTAATTTTTGTATCTAAAACAAGATAATAAAGTTTAAGAAATATATATATATATATATATATATTTTAAATCGTATTTAAATACTCCACATAAAAGGCCTCAATTTTAGTTTTTGCCTTAGGCCCCAAATACATTAAGCCACCCCTGCATACATAGCGCATAAAGCAATGAGTTTCATCCTTATATGGGTATCTACGTAATGTATAATGTTTCTGCATAATATATCATCACTTCATAGTATCTGCATAATGTATCTGCCAACAAATGTAATTACCCTAAGCACTTATCATTCATTATATAACATAAAGATGGTTTGTAAAAAAAAAAAAAATCAACGTAGTTCATGTTAATTAGTAATTTTGTAGTAATTTTTGTATCTAAAACAAGATAATAAAGTTTAAGAAATATATATATATATATATATATTTTAAATCGTATTTAAATACTCCACATAAAAGGCCTCAATTTTAGTTTTTGCCTTAGGCCCCAAATACATTAAGCCACCCCTGCATACATAGCGCATAAAAAGCAATGAGTTTCATCTTTATATGGGTATCTACGTAATGTATAATGTTTCTGCATAATATATCATCACTTCATAGTATCTGCATAATGTATCTGCCAATAAATGTAATTGCCCTAAGCAATTATCATTCATTATATAACATAAAGATTGTTTGTAAAAAATAAAAATCCACGTAGTTCATGTTAATTAGTAATTTAGTAGTAATTTTTGCATCTAAAACAAGATAATAAAGTTTAAGAAATATATATACATATATATATATATATATATATTAAATCATATTTAAATACTCCACATAAAAGGCCTCAATTTTAGTTTTTGCCTTAGGCCCCAAATACATTAAGCCACCCCTGCATACATAGCGCATAAAAAGTAATCGGTTTCATCCTTATATGGGTATCTACGTAATGTATAATGTATCTGCATAATGTATTTGCCAACAAATGTAATTCCCCTAAGTAATTGTCATTCATTATATAACATAAAGATTGTTTGAAAAAAAAAATCAACGTAGTTCATGCTAATTAGTAATTTAGTAGTAATTTTTGATCTAAAACAAGATAATGAAGTTTAAGAAATATATATATATATATATATATACACACACACACATATATATATATATATATATTAAATCGTATTTAAATACTTCACATAAAAGGCCTCAAATTTTAGTTTTTGCCTTAGGCCCCAAATACATTATGCCACCCCTGCAAACATAGTGCATAAAAAGCAATGGGTTTCATCCTTATATGGGATTCTACTTAATGTATAATGTATCTGCATAATATATCATCACTTCACAGTATTTGCATAATGTATCTGCCAACAAAGGTAATTACCCTAAGGACTGATAATTCATTATATAACATAAAGATTGTTTGTAAAAAAAAAAAAAATCTACGTAGTTCATGTTAATTAGTAATTTTGTAGTAAATTTTGTATCTAAAACAAGATAATAAAGCTTAAGAAATATATATATATATATATATATTAAATCGTATTTAAATACTCCACATAAAAGGCCTCAATTTTAGTTTTTGCCTTAGGCCCCAAATACATTAAGCCACCCCTGCATACATAGCGCATAAAAAGCAATGAGTTTCATCCTTATATGGGTATCTACGTAATGTATAATGTTTCTGCATAATATATCATCACTTCACAGTATCTGCATAATGTATCTGCTAACAAATGTAATTGCCCTAAGCAATTATCATTCATTATATAACATAAAGATTGTTTGTAAAAAAAAAAAAAAAAAATCCACGTAGTTCACGTTAATTAGTAATTTAGTAGTAATTTTTGCATCAAAACAAGATAATAAAGTTTAAGAAATATATATATATATATATATATTTTAAATCTTATTTAAATTCTCCACATAAAAGGCCTCAATTTTAGTTTTTGCCTTAGGCCCCAAATACATTAAGCCACCCCTGCATACATAGCGCATAAAAAGCAATGAGTTTCATCCTTATATGGGTATCTACGTAAGGTATAATGTTTCTGCATAATATATCATCACTTCATAGTATCTGCATAATGTATCTGCCAACAAATGTAATTGCCCTAAGCAATTATCATTCATTATATAACATAAAGATTGTTTGTAAAAAAAAAAAAAAAAAAAAATCCACGTAGTTCAAGTTAATTAGTAATTTTGTAGTAATTTTTGCATCTAAAACAAGATAATAAAGTTTAAGAAATATATATATATATATATATATATATAATTATATTTAAATACTCCTCATAAAGGGCCTCAATTTTAGTTTTTGCCTTAGGCCCCAAATACATTATGCCACCCCTGCATACATAGCGCATAAAAAGCAAAGTGTTTTGTCCTTATATGGGTATCTACGTAATGTATAATGTATTTGCATAATGTATTTGCCAACAAATGTAATTCCCCTAAGTAATTATCATTCATTATATAACATAAAGATTGTTTGAAAAAAAAATCAACGTAGTTCATGTTAATTAGTAATTTAGTAGTAATTTTTGATCTAAAACAAGATAATGAAGTTTAAGAAATATATATATATATATATATATATACATATATATATATATATATATATATTTTTTTAAATCGTATTTAAATACACCACATAAAAGGTCTCAAATTTTAGTTTTTGCCTTAGGCCCCAAATACATTAAGCCACCCCTGCATACATAGTGCATAAAAGGCAATGGGTTTCATCCTTATATGGGTATCTACGTAATGTATAATGTATCTGCATAATATATCATCACTTCACAGTATTTACATAATGTATTTGCCAACAAATGTAATTACCCTAAGCACTTATCATTCATTATATAACATAAAGATTGTTTGTAAAAAAAAAAAAAAAATCTACGTAGTTCAAGTTAATTAGTAATTTTGTAGTAATTTTTGTATCTAAAACTAGATAATAAAGTTTAAGAAATATATATATATATATATATATATATATTTTAAATCGTATTTAAATACTCCACATAAAAGTCCTCAATTTTAGTTTTTGCCTTAGGCCCCAAATACATTAAGCCACCCCTGCATACATAGCGCATAAAAATCAATGGGTTTCATCTTTATATGGGTATCTACGTAATGTGTAATGTACCTGCATAATATACCATCACTTCACAGTATCTGCATAATGTATCTGCCAACAAATGTAATTGCCCTAAGCAATTATCCTTCATTATATAACATAAAGATTGTTCGTAAAAAAAAAAAAAAAATCTACTTAGTTCATGTTAATTAGTAATTTTGTTGTAATTTTTGTATCTAAAACAAGATAATAAAGTTTAAGAAATATATATATATATATATATATATTTTAAATCGAATTTAAATGCTCCACATAAAAGGCCACAATTTTAGGTTTTGCCTTAGGCCCCAAATACATTAAGCCACCCCTGCATACATAGCGCATAAAAAGCAATGGGTTCCATCTTTATATGGGTATCTACGCAGTGTATAATGTATCTGCAAAATATATCATCACTTCACAGTATCTGCGTAATGTATCTACCAACAAATGTAATTGCCCTAAGCAATTATCATTCATTATATAACATAAATATTGTTTGTAAAAAAAAAAAAACAAATCTACGTAGTTCATGTTAATTAGTAATTTTGTTGTAATTTTTGTATCTAAAACAAGATCATAAAGTTTAAGAAATATATATATATATATATATTTTTTAAATCGTATTTAAATGCTCCACATAAAAGGCCTCAATTTTAATTTTTGCCTTAGGCCCCAAATACATTAAGCCACCCCTGCATACATAGCGCATAAAAAGCAGTGAGTTTAATCCTCATATGGGTATCTACGTAATGTATAAAGTTTTTGCATAATATACCATCACTTCACAGTATCTGCATAATGTGTCTGCCAAAAAATGTAATTGCCCTAGCAAATATCATTCATTATATAACATAAAGATTGTTCGTAAAAAAAAAAAAAAATCTACTTAGTTCATGTTAATTAGTAATTTTGTTGTAATTTTTGTATCTAAAACAAGATAATAAAGTTTAAGAAATATAGATATATATATATATATATATATATTTTAAATCGTATTTAAATACTCCACATAAAAGGCCTCAAATTTTAGTTTTTGCCTTAGGCCCCAAATACACTAAGCCACCCCTGCATACATAGTGCATAAAAAGCAATGGGTTTCATCCTTATATGGGTATCTACGTAATGTATAATGTATCTGCATAATAAATCATCACTTCACGGTATTTGCATAATGTATCTGCCAACGAATGTAATTACCCTAAGCGCTGATAATTCATTATATAACATAAACATTGTTTGTAAAAAAAAAAAAGAAATCTACGTAGTTCATGTTAATTAGTAATTTTGTAGTAATTTTTGTATCAAAAACATGATAATAAATTTAAGAAATATATATATATATATTAAATCGTATTTAAATACTCCACATAGAAGGCCTCAATTTTAGTTTTTGCCTTAGGCCCCAAATACATTAAGCCACCCCTGCATACATAGCGCATAAAAAGCAAAAAGTTTCATCCTTATATGGGTATCTACGTAATGTATAATGTTTCTGCATAATATATCATCACTTCACAGTATCTGCATAATGTATCTGCCAACAAACGTAATTGCCCTAAGCAATTATCATTCATTATATAACATAAAGATTGTTTGTAAAAAAAAAAATCCACGTAGTTCATGTTAATTAGTAATTTAGTAGTAATTTTTGCATCAAAACAAGATAATAAAGTTTAAGAAATATATATATATTTTTTTTAAATCGTATTTAAATAAGCCACATAAAAGGCCTCAATTTTAGTTTTTGCCTTAGGCCCCAAATACATTAAGCCACCGGTGCATACATAGCGGATAAAAAGCAATGGGTTTCATCCTTATATGGGTATCTACGTAATATATAATGTATCTGCATAATATATCATCACTTCAGAGTATCTGCATAATGTATTTGATAACAAATGTAATTCCCCTAAGTAATTATCATTCATTATATAACATAAAGATTGTTTGAAAAAAAAAATCAACGTAGTTCATGTTAATTAGTAATTTAGCAGTAATTTTTGATCTAAAACAAGATAATAAAGTTTAAGAAATATATATATATATATATAAATATATTTTAAATCGTATTTAAATGCTCCACCTTAAAGGCCTCAAATTTTAGTTTTTGCCTTAGGCCCCAAATACATTAAGCCACCCCTGCATACATAGTGCATAAAAAGCAATGGGTTTCATCCTTATATGGGTATCTACGTAATGTATAATGTATCTACATAATATATCACCACTTCACAGTATTTGCATAATGTATCTGCCAACAAATGTAATTACCCTAAGCACTTATCATTCATTATATAACATAAAGATTGTTTGTAAAAAAAAAAAAAAAAATCCACGTAGTTCATGTTAATTAGTAATTTTGTTGTAATTTTTGTATCTAAAACAAGATAATAAAGTTTAAGAAATATATATATATATATATATATATTTTAAATCGTATTTAAATACTCCACATAAAAGGCCTCAATTTTAGTTTTTGCCTTAGGCCCCAAATACATTAAGCCACCCCTGCATACATAGCGCATAAAAAGCAATAAGTTTCATCCTTATATGGGTATCTACGTAATGTATAATGTTTCTGCATAATATATCGTCACTTCATAGTATCTGCATAATGTATCTGCCAACAAATGTAATTACCCTAAGCACTTATCATTCATTATATAACATAAAGATTGTTTGTAAAAAAAAAAAAATCCACGTAGATCATTTTAATTAGTAATTTTGTAGTAATTTTTGTATCTAAAACAAGTTAAAAAAGTTTAAGAAATATATATATATATATATATATATATTTTTTAAATCGTATATAAATACTCCACATAAAAGGCCTCAATTTTAGTTTTTGCCTTAGGCCCCAAATACATTAAGCCACCCCTGCATACATAGAGCATAAAAAGCAATGAGTTTCATCCTTATATGGGTATCTACGTAATGTATAATGTTTCTGCATAATATATCATCACTTCATAGTATCTGCATAATGTATCTGCTAATAAATGTAATTGCCCTAAGCAATTATCATTCATTATATAACATAAAGATTGTTTGTAAAAAAAAAAAATCCACGTAGTTCATGTTAATTAGTAATTTAGTAGTAATTTTTGCATCTAAAACAAGATAATAAAGTTTAAGAAATATATATACATATATATATATATATATATATATATTAAATCATATTTAAATAGTCCACATAAAAGGCCTCAATTTTAGTTTTTGCCTTAGGCCCCAAATACATTAAGCCACCCCTGCATACATAGCGCATAAAAAGTAATGGGTTTCATCCTTATATGGGTATCTACGTAATGTATAATGTATCTGCAAAATGTATTTGCCAACAAATGTAATTCCCCTAAGTAATTATCATTCATTATATAACATAAAGATTGTTTGAAAAAAAAATCAACGCAGTTCGTGTTAATTAGTAATTTAGTAGTAATTTTTGATCTAAAACAAGATAATGAAGTTTAAGAAATATATATATATATATACATATATATATACACATATATATATATATATATATATATTTTAAATCGTATTTAAATACTCCACATAAATGGCCTCAAATTTTAGTTTTTGCCTTAGGCCCCAAATACATTATGCCACCCCTGCATACATAGTGCATAAAAAGCAATGGGTTTCATCCTTAATGTATAATGTATCTGCATAATATATCATCACTTCACAGTATTTGCATAATGTATCTGCCAACAAAGGTAATTACCCTAAGCATTGATAATTCATTATATAACATAAAGATTGTTTGTAAAAAAAAAAAAAAAAAAATCTACGTAGTTCATGTTAATTAGTAATTTGGTAGTAATTTTTGCATCAAAACAAGATAATAAAGTTTAAGAAATATATATATATATATATATATATATATATTTTAAATCGTATTTAAATACTCCACATAAAAGGCCTCAATTTTAGTTTTTGCCATAGGCCCCAAATACATTAAGCCACCCCTGCATACATAGCGCATAAAAAGCAATGTGTTTCATCCTTATATGTGTATCTACGTAAGGTATAATGTTTCTGCATAATATATCATCACTTCATAGTATCTGCATAATGTATCTGCCAACAAATGTAATTGCCCTAAGCAATTATCATTCATTATATAACATAAAGATTGTTTGTAAAAAAAAAAAAAAAATCCACGTAGTTCATGTTAATTAGTAATTTTGTAGTAATTTTTGCATCTAAAACAAGATAATAAAGTTTAAGAAATATATATATATATATATATATATTTTAAATCATATTTAAATACTCCTCATAAAGGGCCTCAATTTTAGTTTTTGCCTTAGGCCCCAAATACATTATGCCACCCCTGCATACATAGCGCATAAAAAGCAAAGGGTTTTATTCTTATATGGGTATCTACGTAATGTATAATGTATCTGCATAATGTATTTGCCAACAAATGTAATTCCCCTAAGTAATTATCATTCATTATATAACATAAAGATTGTTTGAAAAAAAAATCAACGTAGTTCATGTTAATTAGTAATTTAGTAGTAATTTTTGATCTAAAACAAGATAATGAAGTTTAAGAAATATATATATATATATATATATACATATATATATATATATATATTTTAAATCGTATTTAAATACACCACATAAAAGGCCTCAAATTTTAGTTTTTGCCTTTGGCCCCAAATACATTAAGCCACCCCTGCATACATAGTGCATAAAAGGCAATGGGTTTCATCCTTATATGGGTATCTACGTAATGTATAATGTATCTGCATAATATATCATCACTTCACAGTATTTACATAATGTATCTGCCAACAAATGTAATTACCCTAAGCACTTATCATTCATTATATAACATAAAGATTGTTTGTTCAAAAAAAAAAAAAATATATACGTAGTTCACGTAAATTAGTAATTTTGTAGTAATTTTTGTATCTAAAACTATATAATAAAGTTTACGAAATATATATATATATATATTTTAAATCGTATTTAAATACTCCACATAAAAGGCCTCAATTTTAGTTTTTGCCTTGGGTCCCAAATACATTAAGCCACCCCTGCATACATAGCGCATAAAAAGCAATGGGTTCCAACTTTATATGGGTTTCTACGTAATGTGTAATGTACCTGCATAATATATCATCACTTCACAGTATCTGCATAATGTATCTGCCAACAAATGTAATTGCTCTAAGCAATTATCCTTCATTATATAACATAAAGATTGTCTGTAAAAAAAAAAAAAATCTACTTAGTTCATGTTAATTTGTAATTTTGTTGTAATTTTTGTACCTAAAACAAGATAATAAAGTTTAAGAAATATATATATATATATATATATATATTTTAAATCGTATTTAAATGCTCCACATAAAAGGCCTCAATTTTAGTTTTTGCCTTAGGCCCCAAATACATTAAGCCACCAGTGCATACATAGCGCATAAAAAGCAGTGGGTTCCGTCTTTATATGGGTATCCACGCAATGTATAATGTATCTGCAAAGTATATCATCACTTCACAGTATCTGCGTAATATATCTGCCAACAAATGTAATTGCCCTAAGCAATTATCATTCATTATATAACATAAAGATTGTTTGTAAAAAAAAAAAAAAAATCCACGTACTTCATGTTAATTAGTAATTTAGTAGTAATTTTTGCATCTAAAACAAGATAATAAAGTTTAAGAAACATATATATATATATATATATATATATATTTTTTTTAAATCGTATTTTAATACTCCACATAAAAGGCCTCAATTTTAGTTTCTGCCTTTGGCCCCAAATACATTAAGCCACCCCTGCATACATAGCGCATAAGAAGCAATGGGTTTCATCCTTATATGGGTATCAACGTAATGTATAATGTATCTGCATAATATATCATCACTTCAGAGTATCTGCATAACGTATTTGCCAACAAATGTAATTCCCCTAAGTTATTATCATTCATTATATAACATAAAGATTGTTTGAAAAAAAAAATCAACGTAGTTCATGTTAATTAGTAATTTAGTAATAATTTTTGCATCTAAAACAAGCTAATAAAGTTTAAGAAATATATATATATATATATATATATATCTATATATATATTTTTAAATCGTATTTAAATACTTCACCTAAAAGGCCACAAATTTTAGTTTTTGCCTTAGGCCCCAAATACATTAAGCCACCCTTGCATACATAGTGCATAAAAAGCAATGGGTTTCATCCTTATATAGGTATATACGTAATGTATAATGTATCTGCATAATATATCATCACTTCACAGTATTTGCATAAAGTATCTGCCAACAAACGTAATTACCCTAAGCACTTATCGTTCATTATATAACATAAAGATTGTTTGTAAAAAAAAAAAAAAAGTCTGCCTAGTTCATGTTTATTAGTAATTTTGTAGTAATTTTTGTATCTAAAACAAGATAATAAAGTGTAAGAAATATATATATATATATATATGTATACATATATATTAAATCGTATTTAAATACTCCACATAAAAGGCCTCAATTTTAGTTTTTGCCTTAGGCCCCAAATGCATTAAGTCACCCCTGCATACATAGTGCATAAAAAGCAATGGGTTTCATCTTTATATGGGTATCTACGTAATGTAAAATGTATCTGCATAATATATCATCACTTAACAGTATCTGCATAATGTATCTGCCAACAAATGTAATTGCCCTAAGCAATTATCATTCATTATATAACATAAAGATTGTTTGCAAAAAAAAAAAAAAATCCACGTAGTTCATGTTAATTAGTAATTTAGTTGTAATTTTTGCATCTAAAACAAGATAATAAAGTTTAAGAAACATATATATATATATATATATATATAGATTTTAAACCGTATTTAATTACTCCACATAAAAGGCCTCAATTTTAGTTTTTGCCTTAGGCCCCAAATACATTAAGCCACCCCTGCATACATAGCGCAAAAAAAGCAATGAGTTTCATCCTTATATGGGTATCTACGTAATGTATAATGTTTCTGCATAATATATCATCACTTCATATTATCTGCGTAATGTATCTGCCAACAAATGTAATTGCCCTCAGCAAATATCATTCATTATATAACATAAAGATTGTTTGAAAAAAAAAAAAATCCACGTAGTTCATGTTAATTAGTAATTTTGTAGTAATTTTTGTATCTAAAAAAAGATAATAAAGTTTAAGAAATATATATATATATATATTTTAAATCGTATTTAATTCCTCCACATAAAAGGCCTCAATTTTAGTTTTTGCCTTAGGCCCCAAATACATTAAGCCACCCCTGCATACATAGCGCATAAAAAGCAAAAAGTTTCATCCTTATATGGGTATCTACGTAATGTATAATGTTTCTGCATAATATATCATCACTTCACAGTATCTGCATAATGTGTCTGCCAAAAAATGTAATTGCCCTAGCAAATATCATTCATTATATAACATAAAGATTGCTTGTAAAAAAAAAAAAATCCACGTAGTTCATGTTAATTTGTAATTTAGTAGTAAATTTTGCATCTAAAACAAGATAATAAAGTTTAAAAAACATATATATATATATATATATTTTTTTTTTTTAAATCGTATTTAATTACTCCACATAAAAGGCCTCAATTTTAGTTTTTGCCTTAGGCCCCAAATACATTAAGCCACCCCTGCATACATAGCGCATAAAAAGCAGTGAGTTTCATCCTTATATGGGTATCTATGTAATGTATAAAGTTTCTGCATAATATATCATCACTTCACAGTATCTGCATAATGTATCTGCCAACAAATGTAATTGCCCTAAGCAATTATAATTCATCATATAACATAAAGATTGTTTGTAAAAAAAAAAAAAAATCCACGTAGTTCATGTTAATTAGTAATTTAGTAGTAATTTTTGCATCTAAAACAAGATAATAAAGTTTAAGAAACATATATATATATATATATATATATATACATATTTTAAATCGTATTTAAATACTCCATATAAAAGGCCTCAATTTTAGTTTTTGCCTTAGGCCCCAAATACATTAAGCCACCCCGGCGTACATTGCGCATAAGAAGCAATGGGTTTCATCCTTATATGGGTATCAACGTAATGTATAATGTATCTGCATAATATATCATCACTTCAGAGTATCTGCATAATGTATTTGCCAACAACTGTAATTCCCCTAAGTTATTATCATTCATTATATAACATAAAGATTGTTTCAAAAAAAAAATCAACGTAGCTCATGTTAATTAGTAATTTAGTAGTAATTTTTGCATCTAAAACAAGCTAATAATGTTTAAGAAATATATATATATATATATATTTTTTAAATCGTATTTAAATACTTCACCTAAAAGGCCTTAAATTTTAGTTTTTGCCTTAGGCCCCAAATACAATAAGCCACCCCTGCATACATAGTGCATAAAAAGCAAGGGGTTTCATCCTTATATGGGTATCTACGTAATGTATAATATATCTGCATAATATATCATCCCTTCACAGTATTTGCATAATGTATCTGCCAACAAATGTAATTACCCTAAGCACTTATCATTCATTATATAACATAAAGATTGTTTGTAAAAAAAAAAAAAATCTGCCTAGTTCATGTTAGATAGTAATTTTGTAGCAATTTTTGTATCTAAAACAAGATATTAAAGTTTACGAAATATATATATATATATATTAAATCGTATTTAAATACTCCACATAAATGGCCTCAAATTTAGTTTTTGCCTTCGGCCCCAAATACATTAAGTCACCCCTGCATACATAGCGCATAAAATGCAATGGGTTTCATCTTTATATGGGTATCTACGTAATGTATAATCTATCCGCATAATATATCATCACTTAACAGTATCTGCATAATGTATCTGCCAACAAATGTAATTGCCCTAAGCAAATATCATTCATTATATAACATAAAGATTGTTTGTAAAAAAAAAAAAAAAAATCTATGTAGTTCATGTTAATTTGTAATTTTGTACTAATTTTTGTATCTAAAACAAGATAATAAAGTTTAAAATATATATATATATATATATTAAATCGTATTTAAATACTCCACATAAAAGGCCTCAATTTTAGTTTTTGCCTTAGGTCCCAAATACATTGAGCCACCCCTGCATACATAGCACAAAAAAAGCAATGAGTTTCATCCTTATATGGGTATCTACGTAATGTATAATGTTTCTGCATAATATATCATCACTTCACAGTATCTGCATAATGTTTCTGCCAACAAATGTAATTGCCCTAAGCAAATATCATTCATTATATAACATAAAGATTGTTTGTAAAAAAAAAAAAAAATCCACGTAGTTCATGTTAATTAGTAATTTAGTTGTAATTTTTGCATCTAAAACAAGATAATAAAGTTTAAGAAACATATATATATATATATATATATATAGATTTTCAACCGTATTTAATTACTCCACATAAAAGGCCTCAATTTAAGTTTTTGCCTAAGGCCCCAAATACATTAAGCCACCCCTGCATACATAGCGCAAAAAAAGCAATGAGTTTCATCCTTATATGGGTATCTACGTAATGTATAATGTTTCTGCATAATATATCATCACTTCATATTATCTGCGTAATGTATCTGCCAACAAATGTAATTGCCCTCAGCAAATATCATTCATTATATAACATAAAGATTGTTTGAAAAAAAAAAAATCCACGTAGTTCATGTTAATTAGTAATTTAGTAGTAATTTTTGCATCTAAAACAAGATAATAAAGTTTAAGAAATATATATATATATATATATATTTTAAATCGTATTTAAATACTCCACATAAAAAGCCTCAATTTTAGTTTTTGCCTTAGGCCCCAAGTACATTAAGCCACCCCTGCATACATAGCGCACAAAAAGCAATGGGTTTAATCCTTATATGGGTATCTACGTAATGTATAATGTATCTGCATAATATATCATCACTTCAGAGTATCTGCATATTGTATTTGCCAACAAATGTAATTCCCTTTAGTAATTATCATTCATTATATAACATAAAGATTGTTTGAAAAAAAAATCAACTTAGTTCTTGTTAATTAGTAATTTAGTAGTAATTTTTGATCCAAAACAAGATAATAAAGTTTATGAAATATATATATATATATATATATATATATATATATGCATATACATATTTTAAATCGTATTTAAATACTCCACATAAAAGGACTCAAATTTTAGTTTTTGCCTTAGGCCCCAAATACATTATGCCACCCCTGCATACATAGTGCATAAAAAGCAATGGGTTTCATCCTTATATGGGTATCAACGTATTGTTTAATGTATCTGCATAATATATCATCACTTCAGAGTATCTGCATAATGTATTTGCCAACAAATGTAATTCCCCTAAGTTATTATTATTCATAACATAACATAAAGATTGTTTGAAAAAAAAAAATCAACGTAGTTCATGTTAATTAGTAATTTAGTAGTAATTTTTGCATCTAAAACAAGATAATAAAGTTTAAGAAATATATATATATATATATATATATATTTTAAATCGTATTTAAATACTTCACAAAAAAGGCCTCAAATTTTAGTTTTTGCCTTAGGCCCCAAATACATTAAGCCACCCCTGCATACATAGTGCATAAAAAGCAATGGGCTTCATCCTTATATGGGTATCTACGAAATGTATAATGTATCTGCATAATATATCATCACTTCATAGTATTTGCATAATGTATCTGCCAACAAATGTAATTACCCTAAGCACTTATCATTCATTATATAGCATAAAGATTGTTTGTAAAAAAAAAAAAAAAAATCTACGTAGTTCATGTTTATTAGTAATTTTGTAGTTATTTTTGTATCTAAAACAAGATAATAAAGTTTAAGAAATATATATATATATATATATATTAAATCGTATTTAAATACTCCACATAAAAGGCCTCAATTTTAGTTTTTGCCTTAGGCCCCAAATACATTAAGTCACCCCTGCATACATAGCGCATAAAAATCAATGGGTTTCATCTTTATATGGGTATCTACGTAGTGTATAATGTATCTGCATAATATATCATCACTTAACAGTATCTGCATAATGTATCTGCCAACAAATGTAATTGCCCTAAGCAATTATCATTCATTATATAACATAAAGATTGTTTGCAAAAAAAAAAAAAAAAAAAAAAAAAATCTACATAGTTCATGTTAATTAGTAATTTTTTAGTAAGTTTTGTATCTAAAACAAGATAATAAAGTTTAAGAAATATGTATATATATTTTAAATCGTATTTAAGTACTCCACATAAAAGGCCTCAATTTTAGTTTTTGCCTTAGGCCCCGAATACATTAAGCCACCCCTGCATACATAGCGCATAAAAAGCAATGAGTTTCATCCTTATATGGGTATCTACGTAATGTATAATGTTTTTGCATAATATATCATCACTTCACAGTATCTGCATAATGTATCTGCCAACAAATGTAATTGCCCTAAGCAATTATCATTCATTATATAACATAAAGATTGTTTGTAAAAAAAAAAAAAAAAAAAATCTACATAGTTCATGTTAATTAGTAATTTTTTAGTAAGTTTTGTATCTAAAACAAGATAATAAAGTTTTAGAAATATATATATATATATATATATATTTTTTAAATCGTATTTAAATACTCCACATAAAAGGCCTCAATTTTAGTTTTTGCCTTAGGCCCCGAATACATTAAGCCACCCCTGCATACATAGCGCATAAAAAGCAATGAGTTTCATCCTTATATGGGTATCTACGTAATGTATAATGTTTCTGTATAATATATCATCACTTCACAGTATCTGCGCAATGTATCTGCCAACAGATGTAATTGCCCTAAGCAATTATCATTCGTTATATAACATAAAGAATGTTTGTAAAATTAAAAAAAAAATCCACGTAGTTCATGTTAATTAGTAATTTTGTAGAAATTTTTATATCTAAAACAAGATAATAAAGTTTTAGAAATATATATATATATATATATATATTTTAAATCGTATTTAAATACTCCACATAAAAGGCCTCAATTTTAGTTTTTGCCTTAGGCCCCAAATACATTGAGCCACCCATGCATACATAGCGCATAAAAAGCAATGAGTCTCATCCTTATATGGGTATCTACGTAATGTATAATGTTTCCGCATAATATATCATCACTTCACAGTATCTGCATAATGTATCTGCCAACAAATGTAATTGCCCTAAGCAATTATCATTCATTATATAACATAAAGATTGTTTGTAAAAAAAAAAAAAAAAATCCACGTAGTTCATGTTAATTAGTAATTTAGTAGTAATTTTTGCATCTAAAACAAGATAATAAAGTTTAAAAAACACATATATATATATATATTTTTTTAAATCATATTTAAATACTCCACATAAAAGGCCTCAATTTTAGTTTTTGCCTTAGGCCCCAAATACATTAAGCCACCCCTGCATACATAGCGCATAAAAAGCAATGGGTTTCATCCTTATATGGGTATCTACGTAATGTATAATGTTTCTGCAAAATATATCATCACTTCAGAGTATCTGCATAATGTATTTGC
Source organism: Lithocarpus polystachyus (assembly GCA_033629205.1). Classification (NCBI taxonomy): domain Eukaryota; kingdom Viridiplantae; phylum Streptophyta; class Magnoliopsida; order Fagales; family Fagaceae; genus Lithocarpus; species Lithocarpus polystachyus. The sequence goes on from CM066166.1 coordinate 2,230,383, forward strand.
CAACAAATATAATTCCCCTATGTTATTATCATTCATAATATAACATAAAGATTGTTTGAAAAAAAAATCAACGTAGTTCATGTTAATTAGTAATTTAGTAGTAATTTTTGCATCTAAAACAAGATAATAAAGTTTAAGAAATATATATATATATATATATTTTTTAAATCATATTTAAATACTCCACATAAAAGGCCGCAATTTTAGTTTTTGCCTTAGGCCCCAAATACGTTAAGTCACCCCTGCATACATAGCGCAAAAAAAGCAATGGGTTTCATCTTTATATGGGTATCTACGTAGTGTATAATGTGTCTGCATAATATATCCTCACTTAACAGTATCTGCATAGTGTATCTGCCAACAGATGTAATTTCCCTAAGCAATTATCTTTCATTATATAACATAAAGATTGTTTGTAAAAAAAAAAAAAAAAAAAAAAATCTACGTAGTTCATGTTAATTAATAATTTTGTAGTTATTTTTGTATCTAAAACAAGATAATAAAGTTTGAGAAACATATATATATATATATATATATATATTTTAAATCGTATTTAAATACTCCACATAAAAGGCCTCAATTTTAGTTATTGCCTTAGGCCCCAAATACATTGAGCCACCCCTGCATACATAGCACATAAAAAGCAATGAGTTTCATCCTTATATGGGTATCTACGTAATGTATAATGTTTCTGCATAATATATCATCACTTCACAGTATCTGCATAATGTATCTGCCAACAAATGTAATTGCCCTAAACAATTATCATTCATTATATAACATAAAGATTGTTTGTAAAAAAAAAAAAAAAATCCACGTAGTTCATGTGGATTAGTAATTTAGTAGTAATTTTTGCATCTAAAACAAGGAAATAAAGTTTAAGAAACACATATATATATATATATATATATTTTTTAAATCGTATTTAAATAGTCCACATAAAAGGCCTCAATTTTAGTTTTTGCCTTAGGCCCCAAATACATTAAGCCACCCCTGTATACACAACGCATAAAAAGCAATGGGTTTCATCCTTATATGGGTATCTACGTAATGTATAATGTATCTGCATAATATATCATCACTTCAGAGTATCTGCATAATGTATTTGCCAACAAATGTAATTCCCCTAAGTTATTATCATTCATTATATAACATAAAGATTGTTTGAAAAAAAAAATCAACGTAGTTCATGTCAGTTAGTAATTTAGTAGTAATTTTTACATCTAAAACAAGATAATAAAGTTTAAGAAATATATATATATATATATTTTAAATCGTATTTAAATACTCCACATAAAAGTCCTCAATTTTAGTTCTTGCCTTAGGCCCCAAATACATTAATCCACCCCTGCATCCATAGCGCATATTGTCAGTTCGTTTAGACCCCTTAACCCAACAGATTAACCTAGAGAATTAGCCAAGTTATTAACTTAGGTAATTTAATTAAACTAGGTTAACACAAATAAATATAAAAACAATAAAGCAGCGGAAAATAATCAACACAAAGATATGATGACCCAGGAAACCACACCGGTAAAAACCTGGGGAGGATTTGACCTAGCTATCCTCAAGGTAAACTGAATCCACTATGAAAGAATTGAAGTTTACACAATAGACTTAGACCACTAACGTCATATTGCTACCTGCCTGTAGGAAACTTACTACCATGACCCCATGATAGCTCCGAGATCCACGGACTCCTTCTTTCCGGAATTCTTCAGCAAATCCACAAGCGCACCTGCTTGTATATCTTTGTGCTCTTTGATTCTGCAACTGTAATGATCTACACAACTCTTGACATAAATCTCAAGTTTGTAAACCCTAAGTGTATGTGAAGGTAACCACCTCTAGATCTCACAATGAGATTCACAAACACAGCAAAACAGAACTCTGCAGAACTCTAAAAACGTGGCTAGGGTTTTCCCTTTTATACTTAGGGCAAACATAAAACCCAATACATTAAAACGGGCTTGGGCTGAGTTGGAAAATTCTGCAGAAAAACGTTCTGTGCGATTTTCGATCGATCGAGTCTAATTTTCGATCGATCGAGTCTCACAGAAAGTTACAAGTAATTCTGCATAAAAACTCGATTCCAACTTTACAATAAACCCCATACTTTGAGCAAGTCTAACACACGACTCAACATTGTTTTGATCATGGTTTGCCAACATACAAAATGAAGTTCTAAATACATTAGATCCTAGTCTTTAGAACCTAACAAACTCCCCCTTTGGCAATCCGTGACAAAACACAGACTAAACAAAAATGCTCAAAGTTACAAATTGAAAAAGCCCATTACAAAAAAATAGCCACTTAACAATTCAACCTAAACTACTATCCAACAGTTGCAAAGTAGACAGCAGCTTGACTGAAAGCAACCTGTATATTCCTGTAACACTTAACAAACACATAAACGCATGTGTGGAACAAAAACAGGAAATACATAATTAAAAATTTCTTAATTTCACATGACACATAATAACAAACATATATCATGAATAACATCATCAATATAAGTCAATAAGCACAGTAACATAGTGAAATAAGAAAACATATACATAACAATGTATCTCAACAAAAATATCTCCTAATCAAGAGCTAAAAATGTAAATACACAGTGAAGCACCTAGATACAATCTAATAACTCCACAAGCTCCGCAGTATCACTACTAAGAAAACAAACACTCCCCCTAAAATGTAAATCCCCTCAACACAAAAAACTAGCTACTAATGAACTATGCACTCCCCCTTTTTGTGACGAATTGCCAAAGGGCACTCACTCATCATCAAAAGGAGGTGGAGACGATCGACGAGAGCTCGCCAAATCCGCTCGCAATGCACGAAGCTCATCAAGGATGTCCACCAAAAGCTGACCATGAGCCGCCTGAACGGTCACGACAGTGTCAAGCGTCCGACGAAGGTCAGAAACCTCATCAAACGGTGGAGGAACATCAGCAGCAGCAGCAGCAACAGCAGGATCCGAAGAAGTCCCAGCTGCAAAAGGATCTGCAGAAGAAGAAGGGGGCGGAGTGACACCGGTAGGCTCTACCCTAGCACGCTTAGAGCTAGCTCGAAGTTGAGCAGCCCTTTGCCTCAAAAAGGTAGCACCTATAGGAGCAATAACATGAACAGGCTCGGAAGCAGGATACTCACCAAAACCAAGAAAGAGAAGAATCCTATGAATAAAAACAGGAAAAAACAAAGCATGAGCCTGAGAACTAGACCGATGAACCTCGTTCAAAGAACGAAGGAACATATGCGGAAAACTGATAGGAGCATCAGTGACCAAAGCATATAGAAACACACATCGCTCAAGAGGAACGGTGTGAACATGAGTAATCGGCCACAAAGAATGACAGGCTATCCGAAAGAAAAGATAGTGCAACTCAGACAGCTCAGCAGACGAGATCCGAGGATCAGAACCCCACTGGATAGAAGTACCAGTGATGTACGACAAGACGTCATCAAGGGGAGGAGACTCCTCATAAGGAAAGACGGGATGGTCCACAATGGGCACCCCAAGAGCATTCGACACCACCGAAGGGGTAATGCGATACTCGACACCACGTAACCACACCTTGACTAAGGTGTCGTTATCGTAGACATGAATAGAGAGGTTCGAATAGAACTCTCTAATCAAAGAAGCAGGAGGAGGATGCTCAAAGTCTAGAAGAGGTAACCAACCCCGACGCTCAAAGTTCCTACGAACCTCAGGATCTAACTCATCTAAGATAACCCTACGCTCAGCCCAAATCTGACGCCTAAGATTAAGGGTCTCATAGGTAATCTGGTTAGACTCACTAGGAAATCTCTCGGTGTCAAAAGATGGAGAAGGATCAACAGTCCTATGGGCTCGAGTTTTCCTAGGCATAGTGCTAAGGAAAAGAGACAGACACAGAAAGAAAAGAGCAAAAACCAAAACCAAGAGCAGACTGCAAGTTAGCACAGCAAAAAAAATATAGAAAATATCAAATCTATATGATGCATGAGCATGAACAGAAAATGATGCATGTACTAATGCAGTGACATGTTCAAATTTGATTCAAATTAACAAAATTGGCTTGAGCAAGCAAAGTGTATCAAAAATACCCAATTTGAAAAACCCTAGTTTTCAAAACACAACAAATTGATAAATTGATCAACACAATAGTCAATTAACTCAATATAATGATCAAATTAATCAATCTAACAAGCCAATTTTATCAATTTCAACCCAATTGAACACAATCCCCAATTTATTCAAATATAAGCCCTAGAATTTCAAATTTTCTTCAAAGCACCAAATAAACCAAATTAAACCACATGAGGTGCTTAGGAAAGGTGTCCCCACAAAAACCCATAAAGAATTTGAGAAAGAATCACTCCAAAACAATCCCAAAAATAGAAAAACCCAAAATTCCGAAATTACCCAAATATGCATGAAAAAATGCATGAAAATAGAAAATAAATGCAAAAGAAAGGGGTAAAAGTGTCTTACCAGCTGTGGGAGAGAGATTGTAGCAAAAGAATCAGAGGAAAACGACAAAACTCCCAAGAAAGGTGCTGACCAGTTGGTAGGGAGAAAAGAAAGTTTTTGAAAAGGTTTGAAAAGTGAAGAGCCACGTGAGAATCTTTCTTTTTAAAAAAACAGCCGGCACGATTTTCGATCGATCGAAACTTACATTCGATCGGTCGAAAACTTATTCGATTGATCCAAAAACAGCTTGGATCGATCGAACCAACCAGAGAGTTTTCTGAACAAAATTAAACATTTTCGATCGGTCGAAAATCACTTTCGATCGATCGAAATTCTGGAAAAAACAGTGTTTTGAAAAACCAAATATTTTAAACCAAAAACTCCTCAAAGCAGCAGATTTTTAAAATCAAATGCATGAGTATGAGATGATATGATTTTCAAAAAACACAAGTATTCAACCCAGATTCCTCAACCAAAATTTTCTCTCAATATACCCAAAAAAAAAAAAACAAGCAAACATGTTCGGCATCAATTTTCAAAGAAATCTCAAACTTGGTTGGTCAAACCAAAAACACACAAAATAACATGTACACAACTTTAGCAAAGATTAACTTGTGTAGTGTGTGCAACTAGCACAAGCTTGAGAAACATGTGAGGTGATATACACATAGAGATCAATCACAATTTCTACAAAATCCACCACATGAATTTGAAAGAGACTATCCCTTAAAGAGTTACATCATATAACTCCCACATCTCCTAGAGTAAAAGCTTGCAATCATGTAAGTTTCTTGATTTGCCTCATTATTCAATTTAATTTATTAGAAACTTAATAAAAGCCGGGATAATGTACACACCAATTTTATGAATTGTGAAATTATTATAGCCCAATAATGTACACACCAATTTTAATAGAGGCTACACCTTATGTTCTTTTTGTGCATGTGCTACACTTTCTCGAGCACAAAATCTTACGATATGCACTAAGGTGTTCATGATTGGCTAATACACAGTGGTGAGATAGTTATTTATGCCTTTCTCATTAAGTTCAAGTCCAACAATCAAAGACATACAACTTCAAAATCAAGATCATGTGATCAACAAATATAGCATCTTCCCACACAACATGCACAACAAGACTTTAGCTAGTAAAGTGTAATAAATAAGTGCATCAAAGCTAAACAAGGTACATAAACATGTTATGCAATAATTGATAGACCAACCTTGTCTTCAAATTCAAGGAAAAATAGCAAAACACAATTTGCAATAAAATTTTTTTTTTTTTTTTTTTTTTATATAACAAAAAAAAACAACCTAGAATGAAATGCATGAATGCAATGCAATGCAAATCCTAGAAACAGAGGTCACAAAAGATATAGCAATAAAGCACAAGGACCATGTCAGACAGACTCATTTAGGTTGAGCCTTTTTGCATCCAAGACTTCTTAGATGCAACTCTTGCATTGGAGTTATGATTCATATTCGAATTCTGAGCAACTCCAGGATTGGAAAAAAGGTTTAACGCCTTTACCAATTCACCAATCAGTACCATAGGATCACGTGCTTGAGGCACAGGTACTGTAGTTTTATTTGCTCGCTTCGCAGCTTGCAACTTAAAACAATTTGGACGTATGTGTCCAGGTTTTCCACAAAAATGACAAACCCATGCAGGCTTATCATGTAATTTGCCCTTAGTCAAAGTAGAAGCTCTAGAATGAGAAGCATGAAGATCAACCCTAATTTTTCTAGGTGGAGTAACATTCAAAGGCTTGACAGGTTCACTCACCACGGGTTTGACAATCTCACTCTTAGGAGGTTCAGAAGAAGGAACAAATTTAGTGGAAGAAGGTTCAAGTACAGAAATATTTTCCTCATAACCTAACCCAGATTTATCAGAAGGAGACTTTTGAATACTCAGCATGTGATCAAGTTTGGAGCTTGCAGACCTATTAGTTTGTTCTCTAGCAACAGACAAATCATGTTCCAAACATTTAACTTTCTCAAGCAAGAGCATGTTCTCAGTTTTCACATTATTCAAAAGCTCATTTGCATCAAATAATTTAACAAGTAAATTTTTCTTTTCAAGATCAAGAGATGCGATTTTCTTCAAGCCTAACTCAACATTCATAGCATCCTTTGCAGCAACTTTGCAAAGTTTATTGTAGGCTTCCTGTAGATCTGCATCCTCAGAGAGTTCCCCATCAGAAGGGTTCTCTTCAACAGACAAGCTTTCATTGACTACCGTGGTAGCAGTGAAAGCAATAAAGTTTCCATCCTCATCACTTGCGGATTCATTGTCGGAAACTTCGTCATCACTAAGGGTTACCGCCATAGCTTTACCCTTAGACCTCAAATAAGTAGGACATTCAGACTTTAAATGACCATACCCTTGACAACCATAACATTGTTGTCCCAAAGAATTATTAGAAGATTGACCTACTTTTTCCTTAGGTTTTTCAAAGTTATTAACCTTAGTGGGTTCATTCTTCCTAAAATTTCTAGGTTCAACAGTGTTCTTGCCTCTTGCCCTTCTATTACTATTTCTCAGAAAGTTTCTAAAGTTCTTGGCAAGATAGGCAATCTCTGTAGCAGAGAGATCATCATCAAATCCACCATCCTCAACATCATCAACAGACTTAAGAGCCATTGATTTGGATTTGTTAGTTTTAGGGAGGTCTAACTCATAGGACTGAAGAGATCCTACAAGTTCATCAACAGGGATGGAGTCCACATCCTTACTTTCAGTAATGGCAGTCACTTTGGGTCTAAAATCTTCAGTCAAAGATCTAAGAATCTTCCTAACAATTTTAGGTTGATCATAGATTTCACCCAAATTATAAGCAGAATTAACAATATCATTCAACTTAGCATAGAACTCATCAAAAGATTCATCATCATTCATTCTAATGCATTCAAATTTAGAAGTTAATTGCTGCAGTTTGTTTATCTTAACTGCCTTTGTGCCTTCATGCACAGTCTGGAGGATATTCCAAGCAGTATGAGCAACCTCAACATTAGAGATTCTCTTAAATTCCTCCATGGAAACAGCATTAAAAATAGCATTCATTGCTTTGCTATTAAAAGCGGCTGCCTCCTTCTGAGAAGTTTGCCACTCACTCACAGGAGTAGTGGGCTTCTCCCATCCATATTCAACGGAATTCCACACCCTCTCATCAATGGATTTTAGGAATGCTTTCATCCTTACTTTCCAATAGGCATAGTTGTTTCCATCAAAGTGAGGGGGAACAACTAGAGAGTGTCCGTGTTCCATGACAACAGGGGTCAAGGATCAGCTCAAAGATCAAAGGATCAAACACAAAAGCTACCCGCTCTGATACCACTTGTCAGTTCGTTTAGACCCCTTAACCCAACAGATTAACCTAGAGAATTAGCCAAGTTATTAACTTAGGTAATTTAATTAAACTAGGTTAACACAAATAAATATAAAAACAATAAAGCAGCGGAAAATAATCAACACAAAGATATGATGACCCAGGAAACCACACCGGTAAAAACCTGGGGAGGATTTGACCTAGCTATCCTCAAGGTAAACTGAATCCACTATGAAAGAATTGAAGTTTACACAATAGACTTAGACCACTAACGTCATATTGCTACCTGCCTGTAGGAAACTTACTACCATGACCCCATGATAGCTCCGAGATCCACGGACTCCTTCTTTCCGGAATTCTTCAGCAAATCCACAAGCGCACCTGCTTGTATATCTTTGTGCTCTTTGATTCTGCAACTGTAATGATCTACACAACTCTTGACATAAATCTCAAGTTTGTAAACCCTAAGTGTATGTGAAGGTAACCACCTCTAGATCTCACAATGAGATTCACAAACACAGCAAAACAGAACTCTGCAGAACTCTAAAAACGTGGCTAGGGTTTTCCCTTTTATACTTAGGGCAAACATAAAACCCAATACATTAAAACGGGCTTGGGCTGAGTTGGAAAATTCTGCAGAAAAACGTTCTGTGCGATTTTCGATCGATCGAGTCTAATTTTCGATCGATCGAGTCTCACAGAAAGTTACAAGTAATTCTGCATAAAAACTCGATTCCAACTTTACAATAAACCCCATACTTTGAGCAAGTCTAACACACGACTCAACATTGTTTTGATCATGGTTTGCCAACATACAAAATGAAGTTCTAAATACATTAGATCCTAGTCTTTAGAACCTAACACATATAAAGCAATGAGTTTCATCCTTATATGGGTATCTACGTAATGTATAATGTTTTTGCATAATATATCATCACTTCACAGTATCTGCAAAATGTATCTGCCAACAAATGTAATTGCCCTAAGCAATTATTATTCATTATATGACATAAAGATTGTTTGTAAAAAAAAAAAAATCTACATAATTCATGTTAATTAGTAATTTTGTATTAAGTTTTGTATCTAAAACAAGATAATAAAGCTTAAGAAATATATATATATATATATATATATATTTTTTAAATCGTATTTAAATGCTCCACATAAAAGGCCTCAATTTTAGTTTTTGCCTTAAGCCCCAAATACATTGAGCCACCCCTGCATACATAGCGCATAAAAAGCAATGAGTTTCATCCTTATATGGGTATCTACGTAATGTATAATGTTTCTGCATAATATATCATCACTTCACAGTATCTGCATAATGTATCTGCCAACCAATGTAATTGCCCTAAGCAATTATCATTCATTATATAACATAAAGATTGTTTGTAAAAAAAAAAAAAAAATCTACGTAGTTCATGTTAATTAGTAATTTTGTAGTAATTTTTGTATCTAAAACAAGATAATAAAGTTTAAGAAATATATATATATATATATAAATATTTTTTTTTAAATCGTATTTAAATACTCCACATAAAAGACCTCAATTTTAGTTTTTGCCTTAGGCCCCAAATACATTAAGCCACCACTGCATACAGAGCGCATAAAAAGCAATGAGTTTCATGCTTATATGGGTATCTACGTAATGTATAATGTTTTTGCATTATATATCATCACTTCACAGTATTTGCATAATGTATCTGCCAACAAATGTAATTGCCCTAAGCAATTATCATTCATTATATAACATAAAGATTGTTTGTAAAAAAAAAAATCTACATAGTTCATGTTAATTAGTAATTTTGTAGTAAGTTTTGTATCGAAAACAAGATAATAAAGTTTAAGAAATATGTATATATTTATATATATATTTTAAATCGTATTTAAATGCTCCACATAAAAGGCCTCAATTTTAGTTTTTGCCTTAGGCCCCAAATACATTGAGCCACCCCTGCATACATAGCGCATAAAAAGCAATGAGTTTCATCCTTATATGGGTATCTACGTAATTTATAATGTTTCCGCATAATATATCATCACTTCACAGTATCTGCATAATGTATCTGCCAACAAATGTAATTGCCCTAAGCAATTATCATTCATTATTTAACATAAAGATTGTTTGTAAAAAAAAAAAAAAAAATCCACGAAGTTCATGTTAATTAGTAATTTAGTAGTAATTTTTGCATCTAAAACAAGATAATAAATTTTAAGAAACATATATATATATATATTTTTTAAATCGTATTTAAATACTCCACATCAAAGGCCTCAATTTTAGTTTTTGCCTTAGGCCCCAAATACAATAAGCCACCCCTGCATACATAGTGCATAAAAAGCAAGGGGTTTCATCCTTATATGGGTATCTACGTAATGTATAATGTATCTGCATAATATATCATCACTTCACAGTATTTGCATAATGTATCTGCCAACAAATGTAATTACCCTAAGCAATTATCATTCATTATATAACATAAAGATTGTTTGTAAAAAAAAAAAAAAAAAATCTAAATAGTTCATGTTAATTAGTAATTTTGTAGTAAGTTTTGTATCTAAAACAAGATAATAAAGTTTAAGAAATATGTATATATATATTTTAAATCGTATTTAAATGCTCCACATAAAAGGCCTCAATTTTAGATTTTGCCTTAGGCCCCAAATACATTGAGCCACCCCTGCATACATAGCGCATAAAAAGCAATGAGTTTCATCCTTATATGGGTATCTAAGTAATGTATAATGTTTCCGCATAATATATCATCACTTCACAGTATCTGCATAATTTATCTGCCAACAAATGTAATTGCCCTAAGCAATTATCATTCATTATATAACATAAAGATTGTTTGTAAAAAAAAAAAAATCCACGTAGTTCATGTTAATTCGTAATTTAGTAGTAATTTTTGCATCTAAAACAAGATAATAAAGTTTAAGAAACATATATACATATATATATATATATATATATATATTTTTTAAATCGTACTAAAATAGTCCACATAAAAGGCCTCAATTTTAGTTTTTGCCTTAGGCCCCAAATACATTAAGCCACCCCTGCATGCATAGCGCATAAAAAGCAATGGGTTTCATCCTTATATGGGTATCTACGTAATGTATAATGTATCTGCATAATATATCTTCACTTCACAGTATTTGCATAATGTATCTGCCAACAAATGTAATTACCCTAAGCACTTATCATTCATTATATAACATAAAGATTGTTCGTAAAAAAAAAAAAAAAAAATCTACGTAGTTCATGTTAATTTGTAATTTTGTAGTAATGTTTGTATCTAAAACAAGATAATAAAGTTTATGAAATATATATATATATATATATATTAAATCGTATTTAAATACTCCACATAAAGGGCCTCAATTTTAGTTTTCGCCTTAGGTCCCAAATACGTTAAGTCACCCCCGCATACATAGCGCAAAAAAAGCAATGGGTTTCATCTTTATATGGGCATCTTCGTAATGTATAATGTATCTGCATAATATATCATCACTTAACAGTATCTGCATAATGTATCTGCCAACAAATGTAATTGCCCTAAGCAATTATCATTCATTATATAACGTAAAGATTTTTTGTAAAAAAAAAAAAAAAAAATCCACGTAGTTCATGTTAATTAGTAATTTAGTAGTAATTTTTGCATCTACAACAAGATAATAAAGTTTAAGAAACATATATATATATATATATATATATATTTTAAAACGTATTTAAATACTCCACATAAAAGGCCTCAATTTTAGTTTTTGCCTTAGGACCCAAATACATTAAGCCACCCCTGCATACATAGCGCATAAAAAGCAATGGGTTTCATCCTTATATGGGTATCTACGTAATGTATAATATATCTGCATAATATATCATCACTTCAGAGTATCTGCATAATGTATTTGCCAACAAATGTAATTCCCCTAAGTTATTATCATTCATTATATAACATAAAGATTGTTTGAAAAAAAAAATCAACGTAGTTCATGTTAATTAGTAATTTAGTAGTAATTTTTGCATCTAAAACAAGATAATAAAGTTTAAGAAATATATATATATATATTTTAAATCGTATTTAAATACTCCACATAAAAGGCCTCAATTTTAGTTTTTGCCTTAGGCCCCAAATACATTAAGCCACCCCTGCATACATAGCGCATAAAAAGCAATGAGTTTCATCCTTATATGGGTATCTACGTAATGTATAATGTTTTTGCATAATATATCATCACTTCACAGTATCTGCATAATGTATCTGCCAACAAATGTAATTGCCCTAAGCAATTATCATTCATTATATAACATAAAGATTGTTTGTAAAAAAAAAAAAAAAAATCTACATAGTTCATGTTAATTAGTAATTTTGTAGTAAGTTTTGTATCTAATACAAGATAATAAAGTTTAAGAAATATATATATATATATATATATATATTAAATCGTATTTAAATGCTGCACATAAAAGGCCTCAATTTTAGTTTTTGCCTTAGGCCCGAAATACATTAAGCCACCCCTGCATACATAGCGCATAAAAAGCAATGAGTTTCATCCTTATATGGGTATCTACGTAATGTATAATGTTTTTGCATAATATATCATCACTTCACAGTATCTGCATAATGTATCTGCCAACAAATGTAATTGCCCTAAGCAATTATCATTCATTATATAACATAAAGATTGTTTGTAAAAAAAAAAAAAAAAATCTACATAGTTCATGTTAATTAGTAATTTTGTAGTAAGTTTTGTATCTAAAACAAGATAATAAAGTTTAAGAAATACATATATATATATATATATATATATATTAAATCGTATTTAAATGCTCCACATAAAAGGCCTCAATTTTAGTTTTTGCCTTAGGCCCCAAATACATTGAGCCACCCCTGCATACATAGCGCATAAAAAGCAATGAGTTTCATCCTTATATGGGTATCTACGTAATGTATAATGTTTTTGCATAATATATCATCACTTCACAGTATCTGCATAATGTATCTGCCAACAAATGTAATTGCCCTAAGCAATTATTATTCATTATATAACATAAAGATTGTTTGTAAAAAAAAAAAAAAAAAAAATCTACATAGTTCATGTTAATTAGTAATTTTGTAGTAAGTTTTGTATCTAAAACAAGATAATAAAGTTTAAGAAATATATATATATATATATTTTAAATCGTATTTAAATGCTCCACATAAAAGGCCTCAATTTTAGTTTTTGCCTTAGGCCCCAAATACATTGAGCCACCCCTGCATACATAGCGCATAAAAAGCAATGAGTTTCATTCTTATATGGGTATCTATGTAATGTATAATTTTTCTGCATAATATATCATCACTTCACAGTATCTGCATAATGTATCTGCCAACAAATGTAATTGCCCTAAGCAATTATCATTCATTATATAACATAAAGATTGTTTGTAAAAAAAAAAAAAAAAATCTACATAGTTGATGTTAATTACTAATTTTGTAGTAATTTTTGTATTTAAAACAAGATAATAAAGTTTAAGAAATATATATATATATATATATTAAATCGTATTTAAATACTCCACATAAAAGGCCTCAGTTTTAGTTTTTGCCTTAGGCCCCAATACATTAAGCCACCCCTGCATACATAGCGCGTAAAAAGCAATGAGTTTCATCCTTATATGGGTATCTACATAATGTATAATGTTTTTGCATAATATATCATCACTTCACAGTATCTGCATAATGTATCTGCCAACAAATGTAATTGCCCTAAGCAATTAACATTCATTATATAACATAAAGATTTTTTGTAAAAAAAAAAAAAAAAAATCTACATAGTTCATGTTAATTAGTAATTTTGTAGTAAGTTTTGTATCTAAAACAAGATAATAAAGTTTAAGAAATATATATATATTTTTTAAATCGTATTTAAATGCTCCACATAAAAGGCCTCAATTTTAGTTTTTTCCTTAGGCCTCAAATACATTGAGCCACCCCTGCATACATAGCGCATAAAAAGCAATGAGTTTCATCCTTATATGGGTATCTACGTAATGTATAATGTTTCCGCATAATATATCATCACTTCACAGTATCCGCATAATGTATCTGCCAACAAATGTAATTGCCCTAAGCAATTATCATTCATTATATAACCTAAATATTGTTTGTAAAAAAAAAAAAAAATCCACGTAATTCATGTTAATTAGTAATTTAGTAGTAATTTTTGCATCTAAAACAAGATAATAAAGTTTAAGAAACATATATATATATATATATATATATTTTAAATCATATTTAAATACTCCACATAAAAGGCCTCAATTTTAGTTTTTGCCTTAGGCCCCAAATACATTAAGCCACCCCTGCATACATTGCGCATAAAAAGCAATGGGTTTCATCCTTATATGGGTATCTACGTAATGTATAATGTATCTGCATAATATATCATCACTTCAGAGTATCTGCATAATGTATTTGCCAACAAATGTAATTCCCCTAAGTTATTATCATTCATTATATAACATAAAGTTTGTTTGAAAAAAAAATCAACGTAGTTCATGTTAATTTGTAATTTAGTAGTAATTTTTGCATCTAAAACAAGATAATAAAGTTTAAGAAATATATATATATATTTTTTTTAAATCGTATTTAACTACTCCACATAAAAGGTCTCAAATTTTAGTTTTTGCCTTAGGCCCCAAATACATTAAGCCACCCCTGCATACATAGTGCATAAAAAGCAATGGGTTTCATCCTTATATGGGTATCTACGTAATGTATAATGTATCTGCATAATATATCATCACTTCACAGTATTTGCATAATGTATCTGCCAACAAATGTAATTACCCTAAGCACTTATCATTCATTATATAACATAAATATTGTTTGTAAAAAAAAAAAAAAATCTACGTTGTTCATGTTAATTAGTAATTTTTGTATCTAAAACAAGATAATAAAGTTTAAGAAATATATATATATATATATATATATATATTAAATCGTATTTAAATACTCCACATAAAAGGCCTCAATTTTAGTTTTTGCCTTAGGCCCCAAATACGTTAAGTCACCCCTGCATACATAGCTCATAAAAAGCAATGGGTTTCATCTTTATATGGGTATCTACGTAATGTATAATGTATCTACATAATATATCATCACTTCACAGTATCTGCATAATGTATCTGCCAACAAATGTAATTGCCCTAAGCAATTATCATTCATTATATAACATAAAGATTGTTTGTAAAAAAAAAAAAAAAATCTACGTAGTTCATGCTAATTAGTAATTTTGTAGTAATTTTTGTATCTAAAACAAGATAATAAAGTTTATGAAATATATATATATATATATATTAAATCGTATTTAAATACTCCACATAAAAGGCCTCAATTTTAGTTTTTGCGTTAGGCCCCAAATACATTAAGCCACCCCTGCATACATAGCACATAAAAAGCAATGAGTTTCATCCTTATATGGGTATCTACGTAATGTATAATGTTTCTGCATAATATATCATCACTTCACAGTATCTGCATAATGTATCTGCCAACAAATGTAATTGCCCTAAGCAATTATCATTCATTATATAACATAAAGATTGTTTGTAAAAAAAAAAAAAATATATCTACATAGTTCATGTTAATTACTAATTTTGTAGTAAGTTTTGTATCTAAAACAAGATAATAAAGTTTAAGAAATATATATATATATATATATATATTTTAAATCGTATTTAAATGCTCTACATAAAAGGCCTCAATTTTAGTTTTTGCTTTAGGCCCCAAATACATTGAGCCACCCCTACATACATAGCGCATAAAAAGCAATGAGTTTCATCCTTATATGGGTATCTACGTAATGTATAATGTTTCTGCATAATATATCATCACTTCACAGTATCTGCATAATATATCATCACTACACGTTAGAAAAAGTGCAAAGGCTGTGTATAATTATTTTATGCATGTTTAAAAGATAAAAACCTTTATTTTAAAATATCTAGTGGGAGAGAGATACAAGGGTTGGATCTCACGGCCTTCATTGTTGGTTCATAGTAGTATGAAATATATATTTTGTCTTTGCTTCGTGCTTTGCATTCCATGCGGAGAATATGTATTTCATGGTCCTACAAGATTTAATTTCTTGGTTTATAGTGGTTTGATCAAACACCTTGTCTTAGCTTCGAGCTTTGCATTCCATGCGGAGGGTGTTTTGTATCATGGTACTACATTATAAGCCTGTTAAGGGGATGAAATGTGGCTACACATGATTCTAGACAATGGTGTACACTAGACTAAGTGTGATGTTAACCTCCCTACGGAGCTATGTCATTATCACTTATAGGCTAAAGGATAAGCGGCAAATTATTTTTGTTTGGTAAGAGTTACCATGATAGCATTAATAATGAGGATAATCCTTGCTCAATCATAGTGATTGGTATGACCTCGCTACCGGGGAATATTAATTGCGGGATTGGGTTGTCGTTGCATGTATTATATTATGGTTTTATTAAGGTTCCATATTATATGTTTATATACTAAATTGATAATGTCCAGTTTACTTATTATATTCATGTTTATTATTTCAGATTTGAACATGGCATCATTTAGCCCACTTGTTAGCATTCTTAATTAAAACAAACTGACTGGATCCAATTATGTTGACTGGAAAAGAAACTTGGACATAGTTCTCACAGCTGAAGTGCACAAATATGTGCTTACTCAACCATGTCCTAGCTTTCCTTCATTAGATGCTCCTCTTGAGGAAAAACAACGATATGATCGTTGGCAGAAATCTATTGAAATGGCCAAGTGCTACATCCTAGCGTCCATCTCAAATGTTCTACAGCATCAAATGCAGGATGTAGAACTAGCTTCGGACATTATGCAAAGTCTGAAAGAGATGTTTGGTGAGCAAGGCCGTTCTGCAAGGCAAGAAACTATGAAGCAAATTTATAATACCAAAATGGCTGAAGGTAGTTCAATGAGAGAACATTGTCTTACAATGATCTCTAATCTGAATACTTTAGAAGTTTTGGGTGCCGACATTGATGGAGAATCCCAAGTGGATATGATACTCCAGTCACTATCAGAATCATTCAAGGAATTCAGACTTAATTATAACATGAACAAAAAGATTTATTCTTTGTCTGAATTAATGAATGAGTTGGTAGCGGCGGAAGGCATCCTTGGTACTTCTAATGTTGAAGCCCATGTGGGTGAAGCTTCTACTTCTCAACCTAAGTCGAAAGGCAAGGGTAAGAAGAAGAAGAAGAAGGACTTCACTAAACAGGAGGGTAAACAAATTGTCTTAGGGGTTGCCGACAAAGGAAAGAAGTTGAAAGGAAAATGTTTCCATTGTGGTGAGAAAGGACATTGGAAGAGAAATTGTCCAAAGTTCAAGGCTGCCAATAAGGGTATGAAAATTTCATTCCTTCTTGAAATATGTTTGGCACAAAATCCCATGGATTCCTGGTGTGTGGATTCAGGTTGTACTAATCATATCTGCAATTCTTTGCAGGGGTTCCAGGAGACCAAAAGACTTAAAAAAGGAGAGTTGTTTTTGACCTTGCTGATGGGAGTAGGATTCCAGTTGTAGCTATTGGAGTGTTTAATTTATGTTTTGAATCAAGATTTTTAATATTGGAAGACTGTCTATATGTACCTAATGTTCGTAGGAATTTAATTTCTGCAACTTATTTAGGTAAAAGTGGATATTGTGTTATCCTTAAAGATAATGTTGTAATAAAGAAGGGTAAAACATTTATCTGTTCTGGCAATATTGTGGATGGTCTTTATATTTTAACTCCTGATAAGCATGAATTGTATAATTCTGAATTAGATAATAACTCTCATGTAAAATCATTAAAGAGAAAGTTTCCTTCTACTAATGATGCATATCTTTGGCACTTGCGTTTGGGTCATATTAATCCAAATAGAATTCAAAGACTAATCAAAGATGGTTTCTTAGAGCCATTGGACTTTGATGAGTTTCCAGTTTGTGAATCTTGTTTGGAAGGCAAAATGACCAAACGACCTTTTAATGCAAAAGGTAGAAGAGCCCAAGAATTGCTAGAATTAGTTCATACGGATCGATGTTTGTGGTCATATGTCAACCCAAGCAAATGGAGGTTATGAGTACTTCATCACTTTCACCAATGATTACTCTAGATTTGATTATGTGTACCTAATGAGACGGAAGTCTGAAGCCTTTGAAAAATTCAAAGAGTTTAGGGCTGAAGTTGAGAATCAATTGGGTAAACACATAAAGGCCATTCGATCTGATCATGGTGGCGAATACCTTCTTTGGGATTTCAAGGATTACTTAACTCAAAATGGGATCATATCCCAATTGACTGCACCTGGAACTCCCTAACAAAATGGTGTAGCAGAAAGAAGGAATATGACTCTTTTAGAAATGGTTAGGTCCATGATGAGTTACTCAACTTTACCTATTTCTTTTTGGGGTTATGCCTTAGATACAGCACTACATCTTTTGAATTTAGTTCCATCAAAATCTGTTCCCAAAACACCCATGGAATTGTGGAGTGGGTGTAAGCCTAGTATGAAATATCTCCACATTTGGGGTTGTCCAGCACATGTGTTAAAAGGGAAGTCTGATAAATTGGAACCAAAATCAGAAGTATGTTTGCTTGTGGGTTATCCAAAAGAAACTAGGGGTTATTTATTCTATAGTCATAAAGATAACAAAGTTTTTGTTAGTACAAATGCTAAATTCTTGGAAAATGACTATATGAATAATTTTACTCCTAGAAGTAGAGTTGTCTTGGCTGAAATGAATGAACCTGTAAGTGAACAACCAATGGTTGAAACTAGGGATGATGTGGTTGTATTGGATACACCACAAGATACTACTCATGAGATGTCTAGTACACAGTTGCCTCGTCGTAGTGGGAGGAATGTTAGGCCACCTATAAGATTCATAGGTCTTGGAGAGACTTATGAGGTTATCTCAGAGGAGGCCGAAACTGATCCTTACACTTATGAAGACGCAATGAATGATATAGATGCACATCATTGGGTCCAAGCTATGAAATCTGAATTAGATTCCATGTATTCCAATCAAGTTTGGGATCTTGTAAAGGCGCCTAACGGCATTAAACCTGTTGGTTGCAAATGGGTTTACAAGAGGAAGAGAGGGATAGATGGAAAGGTTGAAACCTTTAAAGCAAGGCTATTGGCAAAAGGGTATACTCAAAAAGAAGGTATTGATTATGAAGAAACCTTTTCACCAGTAGCAATGCTTAAATCTATCAGAATTCTCTTATCCATTGCTGCTCATTATGATTATGAGATTTGGCAAATGGATGTCAAGACTGCATTTCTTAATGGCAATCTTGAAGAGGAAATCTATATGAAGCAACCAGAAGGTTTCATAGCAAAGAACCAAGAGCATATGGTATGCAAGTTGAATAGGTCCATTTAAGGACTTAAGCAAGCATCTAGGTCATGGAACATCAGATTTGATCAAGCAATCAAATCATTTGGTTTTGAACAAAATCTTGATGAACCATGTGTGTACAAAAGACATCAAGACAAAGTAGTAATATTCCTAGAGCTTTATGTTAATGATATTCTACTCATTGGAAATGATGTAGGTGTAATGTCATCAGTTAAGGTTTGGTTGTCAAGTCAATTTGATATGAAGGACTTGGGTGAGGCTAACTTTATTCTAGGGATCAAGCTTTGGCGAGATCGTAAGAATAAGATGTTAGGCTTATCACAAGCTGGATATATAGATAAGGTTCTAGAACGGTTTAGCATGCAAAACTCCAAGAAAGGATTACTTCCTTTCAGACATGGAGTTCCTCTGTCTGATGACCAAAGGCCTAAGACTCAAGAGGAAGTAGATATGATAAGACAAGTTCCTTATGCCTCTGTAGTAGGAAGTCTTATGTATGCCATGCTTTGTACTAGACCAGATATCTGTTTTTCAGTTGGCATGGTCAGCCGATATCAATCAAATCCAGGACCACAACATTGGCAAGCTGTAAAGCATATTCTCAAGTATCTATGGAGAACGAGAGATTATATGCTTGTTTACCGTTGTGAGGATTTGATTCCCGTTGGCTATACAGATTCAGACTTTCAATCGAATCTAGATTTCAGAAAGTCCACGTCAGGATGTGTATTCACCTTGGGAGGTGGAGCCACAAGTTGGAGGAGTGTTAAGCAATCTTGTATTGCGGACTCCACCATGGAAGCTGAATATGTTGCTGCTTGTGAGGCGGCAAAGGAAGCTGTTTGGCTCAAGAAATTCCTTTCTAATCTTGGTGTAGTGAGAATGGAGCAAGTTCCTATCACATTGTTTTGTGACAATAGTGGAGCGGTTGCACAATCCAAAGATCCAAGGAATCACAAGAAAGGAAAGCAAATTGAGAGGAAGTACCACATCATTCGAGACATTGTTGCTCGTGGAGATGTGGTGGTAACAAAGATTGAAAGTGCAAATAATCTAGCAGATCCCTTTACCAAAGCCTTGCCTCAAAGGACCTTCGAGTCACATTTGGAGGGAATGGAAGTTAGATTAGTGTACAATAGTCTTTAGGACAAGTGGGAGATTGTTAGGATATGTGCCCTTAAATCCTATTGTATGATGATGCTATGTATGATATTATGTATGACATTATGTGAGAAATGATGTATGACTTAATATTGTGTTTAATAAAGTTGTTCTATTCTTATCTAAAATAATAGTAACATGAATATTCGGACATTATCAAATAGTCCATGAGATGTATAGTATGTGATTTATGTGATTTAGTCACAGAAGATATAGATCACAAGTTCTTTGTAAACTCAGAATTTTAGTTCGTAGTCGGTGATGAAATTGGGCATTTCATCTGCAAAGACTATAACATATTAACTACGATGATTTGTCTTGATCATGGAAGTGGTAACTTCTAGTTAATATGTTGATATGTTTTAAGAGTTAAGACATATTGAACTGGACCGCTGTGAGATTTATTATTCTCCTAACGACTGTCAATTGAATAATAAATCTCACGACTTGTATTCACATGAACTCTTAATCTTGAGAGAATAATGGACCTGATCATGAAATGTAGGTTGCTTTGATATATCAAGAGTGAGATCTAAAGTAACGGTCAAAACTTCAGTATGTTGGGCAGCCACATTTAGTGTTGATGGATTAAAGTATATATTTATGAAATTAGATTTTATAAATATATGGTGAATAACTCAAAAGGATTAAACCGGGTACTCAAGGATTAAGATGTAGTAATTTACAAAGTGGCAGTCTATATTCATGACTTTGTATTACTACGAATATTTTATGAAGGGGTTGCATGTATAATAAAGTCTTGGGATATAATTTATTAATGAGGCCTAGAGTGCAATTATATTTATATAGTGGTATTAAATATAATTAATGGTAACTTTGAACTTGTCAAGAGTTGACAGAAAAGCCCAAGGCCCATTGGAGCTAGTGTCTTATTTGTTCCCTTTTGGTCCCACTCCAAGCCACACACTAAAGCCCAATTGGGAAGGCCCAAAAGGCTAGCCCAATTAGATAATCAGTTATGTGGTGAGAAAAATACAGAATTTTATATTGAATAAAATGGTTTGTATGTTTAATATGCGTAATAATATAAAAATAAGGAAGAGAGACACTCTTTCATATTCTCTCTAGAAAACATAGAACTGATTGAGAGACCACACATCTTGGGCATCAAGTGGAATTGGAGTGAAGATTGAAAGTGTTCCCGAGTACTTCTTCATTCGGTTTTGAATTTTACCGTATCAAGGTACACTCTCTTGTTCTTATATTCTGAAACCTACATAATGCATGTTATCAATTGCGAATGAAGTAGATCCGTTTATTTTCCGCTGCGTATGTTTTGTATTCGATGCAAACATGTATATAACCCAACAGTGGGTTGTGCTTACAGTGGGTTTCCGACAAAGAAATATGTGGGTTGGGCTGGTTTAACTCATTTGGACTTATAGAAGCCGAAGTTTGAATTCCCCACTTGTCCCTGAGCTGATTAGAGACCATCTCCACAAAGCGAAGCAACGCAACGCTAGTCCTATAGTACCACAATAACCAAACAGTATACTGACTAAGGGAAAAAAAAAAAAAAAAAAAAGCCGAAAACCTATCCTACTTTAATTAACAAGCCTAGCACCTAAGAAAAAGTCACAAACTCTCACTTCTTGAAAGTTACTGTAACACAAGATTTCACCGCACCATTCTATACGTGTTACTCTTTTATATTTTCTGCCCAATCCCAAATTTTTTTCCTTTCTAACTAACCCCAACCAGGGCCGGCTCAACAAATTTGGGAGCTCTAGGCGAAAGCTTTAAATGGGGCCTTTTATTATATTTAATTATAAATTCATATATTTTTTTTAATTAAAATTTATTTTTCTTGTTTTTTGAGAGGCAAAACTACTAATTAAATTTTTGCATTCAAGTTCCGCCAACATTTCCTTTTCAATTGATAATATAGCTAATCTATTTAATCTTTCTTCTGACATAGTTGATCTTAAATAGGATTTTATTAATTTTAATTTTGAAAAACTTCTTTCTGCGGAAGCAACTGTAACAAGTATAGTTAGTAATATTCTAAAAACAATACATGTATTTGGAAAAGATTCTAGCCTCTTTATATAATTTAGTATATCAGTTGGAGAGTTATCATTTATTTGCAAAACTTCTTTTAAAACTTTTAGTTCTGAATATAAATCTAAGCCATCAATATCAGAATAAGTTTCATGTGTGAGAAAACATTCAAGATTAAGACAATTTTTTTTCAAACTATCATCATCTAGTGATTTTAGTTTTTCAAAATTAAACAAAAAACCAAAAATATTTTCATATATTTGAAATTGTTCAAACCTACTTTCAATTGAAGAAATAGCTTGATCTACTATATATAAAAAATAATTAATTCTAAAATATTCTTCAGCGAATTGTGTTATCTCTTCATTGACATTCTCATCAAACTGTTTCTTCCTACGAATTATACATTTTTCACGAAATATAGGCTCTATTTCCATTTTGGTTGCAATTTCTTTAGATGATTTCATAGCAGATGTAAATCCATCTTCTCTATATCTTTTTAAAAAAGACATGAGACCATTTAATTGATCTATAGTAACATCAATATGCATGTCTTTCGATTGTAAATTTTTACTAACAGAGTTAACAGCAAATAATATGTCATACCAAATAGTCATAACTAGCAAAAACTCAAAACTTTCAATCTCATATGTTGCTAAACAATCAGCTTCACTTTTTGTTTTGGGATCTTCACTTGTTTTTGCCAATTGTAACAAAGCATCTCTTATTTCTAGAACTTGAAATTTTATTGCTTTCACACTTTCAATTCGACTTTCCCAACGTGTTTGTGACAATGGCTTAAGAGTTAAACCTGTCACATTATCTTGTAAAATTTTCCATCGCTTTGTGGAAGAAGAAAATAGTGTGTATATACGTTGTACTACTCCAAAAAAAGATATAGCTTTAAGATAAGAATTAGCCATATCACATAGGACAAGGTTGAGATTATGACAACCATATGGTGTGTAAAATGCTTTAGGATTTATATCAAGAATTCTTTTTTGTACCCCTTGTCCACGTACATCATTAATATCAAGTTCAAGATTTTTTATTGCATTTATAATTTCATTGAAAAGACCTTTTCCAGAAGTATCATCTACCTTTAAAAATTCCACAAAATGTTCATCTATTTTTATCGGACTTATTGAAATATCCACACATCTTAGTATGAGAGTCATTTTTTCTTGATGACTTACATCGGGGGTACAATCAAGTATAATTGAAAAGTATTTTGCTTCTTTAATCTTTTTTATAATTTTACTTTTAATTTCATTTGCTAATAATTGTATCACTTCATTTTGTATATTATGTCCAAGATAATGATTATGGATTGCACCATGTTGAATACGTCGAACATGTTCTTACATTACTAGATCAAATTCTGCAATCATTTCAATATTACTTAAAAAATTTCCATTATTTTCTTGATAGATCTTTTCGTTTTTTCCTCGGAATGCCAAATTATTTTTACCAAGACTTTTTACCACTGCTATTATTCTTAATAACACTTTTTTCCAATGATCTTTCTCTTTCTTAATTTGTTCTTGGACATTTTTATCAATTGTTTTATTCATCAATAATCTTAGTTCTAAATCAATCCAAGTATTCATATTAGTAATATGCTCATTGGTTGTTTCGTGATTTATAAGAATAGAACTAATATTTTTCCAATCTTTAGTTCCTCCATTAGCTAGTTGATTTGTATTAAATTTTGAATTAAACAACTTGCAACAAAAAAAAAAAAAAAAATACTTTATCTAGGTCTTTCGAATACACTAACCATTTTCTATCATGTTTCTCCCCATTTGGTAATTTTCGAATATAATGCGTAGTAGAAAAATTTCTAGAATTCTTATCTATAGGAAAGTTTAGATCATCAACTCTTATTGGACCATTTTCTACCAACAAATCTCTTAATTTTATATCAATAGTTTTCCATTGACTTGGATCAAAAATATTTATAGGAATATAATTAGGTTGATGATTAATATTTTCACTCTCCTCTAAATTATTTTGAGCTTCATTATCAAGAATGGTGACATTACATGTTTGAACATTATCATGACCACCTTCGTTATTATCATTTTGTTGTATATTTTCATTATTTTCTAACTATTTTTGATGAATTTCTTGTTCATTTATGAAACCCTCACTCAAATTTTCTGCAAGATTTTGTTTTTTACTAGTAATAAATTTGTCTATGGCTCCTTTTTGAGATTCAATTAGTTCTTCTCATTGTCTTTTTTTTTTTTTTTTTAGTTTTTCATATCCAGATGGATATTTTCTAGTAGACATTTGTAATTAAAAAATATTTATGAATAATGAAACACAATCTATAATAAAAAAGAAATTACAATTTAACTAGAATAATATAAATTTAATGTATAAAACAATAGAACCTGGTTTATCAAAAGCACAATTGTAGCTTTACTTAATATGATCACTTTACACTTTAAACCTGCACAAATAAATTAAAATTAATATTAATACAAAGTAAATTATTCTAAATTTATAATTTTGTTATCGATGCTCTTTTTTTTTTTTTTTTTTTTTTTTTTTTTTTTTTTTTTATGAAGCAATAAACCATTAAGACTAAGACCTTTAGACCCATCCACAGGCCCACTATCCCTCCATCACCGTGGCTCCATCCCACCAAATCTGATTTCTTTAAAAAAAAAAAACAAAAACAAAAACGTGTAGCACTAGGATCACTGGATCAGAAACGTGTAGAGCAATACACTACTTCCATGATTCCATCCACATCCACTAAATCTGACTTCTTAAAAAAAAAAACAAAAACAAAAACAAGAACAAAAACAAAAACAAAAACAAAAACAAAAACAAAAACAACACAAACAAACAAATTAAGTGGGTCCATTTGGACCATTCCATAACATTCTAGAAAAATCTAAAGAAATAAAACAAACAAAAGAGTAAAGCAGTGCCAGTAAAATGTAAAGAGAGAGTACAACCACAAGAACACCTGAACTAAAGTTAAGCAAAAAAGAAAGAACAAAAACCCAGTAGGGCCAGCACTCCAACGGAAGAAGACGAAGGAGGCAAAGGAAAGAGAAACCAAAAAACGAACCTGAAATGAAGATCTGTGAACACACCAAGTCTATTGCCAACACTAATTGATGAGTAAGCCAACTAAAAAGTGTTTTTTTTTTTTAGAATCAAGATGGAGAGAGTCACAGAGTGGGTGTTGTTTTTCTTCTTTCTTTTTTCTGCCTTTTCTTATTTGTCTCTTCTTTCTGCCTTTTGTAATCTTTTCCTCTACAAGCTAAAGATTAGGTGATGGATTAGCCTTCCCTTCATGTCACTTCAGTGTGAAAAACGGGCCTTTTTTTTCTACATTTCGTAATCTTTTCTTTTGCAAGCTAAAGATTTGGTGATGGATTAGCCTTCCCTTCATGTCACTTCAGTGTGAGAAACGGGCCTTTTGTAATCTTTTCTTCTGTGAGGAACGAACTTTTTTTTTTCAAATGGGAAAGCAATATGATATAATATATTATTACTAGTTGGGGGCCCTCTTACAAGTGGGGGCCTTGGGCGGTGGCCTAAATGGCCTATAGCTTCAGCCGGCCCTCACCCCAACAACTCAATCAAATAATAGGTTCCAGTTATTTGATTGGTAAAGTCTTTAATTATTGAATAAGAGATTTGAAGTTTAATTTCCCGGTTACACTAAAAATTGATTAGTGTCTTAATTTAATGATAGTAATTATCAGGAGCAGACGCCATAAGTTGAAACTATCTCAAAAAAAAAAAAAAAAAACTGAATTATTGGGCCCATATTAATATTATATATATATATATATATATATATATATAAAATAGGTAAAGTTGAGAAAATTCCAATTAGATTTTAAATTGGAATTCAATTAGAGTCTAATTTGCTCTACATGTCTTATCTAATCTAAATTTTAAATTTTTGTGCCAAGTATGTTAATTGAATGTAAAAATTGGATTTCAATTAGAGTTTAATTTTGTGCCACGTGTCTCATCTAATCTAAAATTTTTAATTCTTATGCTAAATGAGTTAATTTAGTGTAGAAAATGAATAGTCCAATATAAATAAACCATAAAAAACCTAATCATATAATTAAAAACAATTCAAATTTATAAGTCATTTATGTAACATACCATGACTATAAAATATTTATATATATATATATATATATATTAAAGTTTAGAGAAAATTCAATTAGAATCAAAATTGAATTTTGCTTTTGTAAGTTTTCCAAACAAATTAAATTGATTAGATTTTTGCTTTTTTTTTTTTTTTTTTTTTACTGAACTAATGATCATATTTTTTATACCATTTTTAATTAGATATTTTATATATGCAGATATTGAACGTAACAAATTGTAATTATGCTGAATAATCCCATACACATGTACCCTTTCAATTTAGAAGATACTATTTAACCAGTTTATTGTTTTATTTTGTGTTGTATTTAGTAAAATTTCGCAAATAATAATTATGAATTGATATTGTATATGTAATATTCAATAGTGATTTTCAAAATCATATACGTAATAGCAATGTAATGAAAAAATTGGTGTAACCAATATCATGAAAATTGTAAGGAAAAACTATTTCAGTGCCTCCAAATATTCTGGTCAAACTATGTCCTATATATTTAATAACCCAAGCTAACATTAACAGCACAACTACAATTTATCATTCCCGTGTGTAAGCACGGCTTACATACTAGTATAATAATAATAATAATAATAATAATAATAATAATAAGGATAAGGATACAACAAAATCTCATAATAATTTCGTAACTTTCCTAAATTAATATACCAAAAATAATTAATGTCCTTGTACCTTACTAAACCCAAAAGCCTTCACTATCTTTTTAAATATTTTTTTCCCCATTCTCTTACTTTTTCACTGTTGAGAATTATAGAGAGAAAGGTTTGGATTCTATAGATTTGTTAAAACATTCACGTGGTGAGATTATACAACTTTACAGGTTTATTCTCTTTTAACACTTTTAGATTGATTTATGTTCATAATTTATTTTAAAGAATCAAATTAGATATTTAATTTTTATGTATTTAGATCAGCCTCACACTTTAATAAATTTGATTGTTAGTAACTATGAATTGCAGAATTGGTTATTTTTGTTTCTTTTTTTAAATGATATGAAAAATATATTAATTTATACTTAATTGAGATTATGAAAAATTTTGTATATAAAAATGAGTTTGGATTGAAATCATGTAGCAGTTTCAAAATAAGAAAAAACATCAAGAGTTGTTGAATAAATTAAACTATGTGTATACAAAGCAATAAATTATAAACTCTTTGCAAAAACAAAGATGGCCTTGGCACCATAATTGTAAACTCTTTGCCAAAACAAATTTTATGTATATCTCTTCGTATTTTTTCAAGGGTAATTGATAGTGCATGTACACTGTTACATATAAAGTACACACGCGAACTTTGTCCTCGAGCAAGCTTGTAAAGATCCATTCATATATTAAAACCTTAGAGTTTTGGTCTTTCTTTCCCTATCTGTGTCCTCGGGCAAAGCCCACACTTGTTCATCCCACTCTCTATACAAATATCTATTGTTTGGGGCCAGGTTTAGGAACTCCAATATCACTATTTTTGGTGGGCTTGGGCTGCTAAACTTCATGTACAACAACAACAACAACAACAACAACAACAATAATAATAACAATAATATGGAAATGCTAATTACAGATGCCCTAATAGAATTAGTTTATGATATATTTTAAGAAGCATTTTTATGGGAAAATAAAAAAAATAATTAATTTTTTCATAGCATTTTATATTTCCCATGAAAGTTGTGTCAAAACTTTTATAAAATTTTTTCATCTTATCCCTACAATAAACTTCAATTTTTTAAACATATTTTTATCCACATTAATAAAAGCCTTATGTTTCTATAGTTGAATAATGTAGTAAAAAACTTCACATACTTATTTCTACAGTTGGAATAACTATTGAAATAGGTGTAAAAAAAACCTCATAATCATCTTAATTATCATGACAAAGTTCAATTTTTTCAACATATTTTTATCCACATTAATAAAAGGCTTACATATGTTTCTACAGGTAATAAAAAAATTCACAAATCTGAGATATTTTGAGAGAAAAGGAGTGGTGGGGAATTAAGGGGTAGGTGGGTGGAGCTCACGCGAGTTAAAAATCTGACCACCTCTTTTTTTTTTTAACTTGATTTGGGCTGGGGCGTTACATTAGTGCTTGAACATTGTGGTAATTGTTGCAATATGGAAGCTGTTATTTAAAGGCATATCCACCAACTTGCGCGTTACATTAGTACTTGAACATTGTGGTAATTGTTGCAATATGGAAGCTGTTTTAAAGGCATATCCACCAACTTGCTCCATGCGTAAATCGTCGGAGTACATTTTACTCCGGCGATGTATTCCGGTGATTACATTTTGTTTGAATAAAAAAAATTTACTTATTAAAAAAAAAAGTCACATTAAAGAACACTTAGGCTAGAGTGTTGAGGGATTGGGTCAACAATTAAGTCATCAATATCATTTTGTTCGGTTTTTTTGGTGTCTGCATAACTTGTAACTGTTCTGTTCTGCAGGAGATGTTTCTTCTTCAAACGAGCCAATGATGCTTCTACTTCATGTTGGTCATAATTCAACTGCTTGGGACATCATTGAGCTTCTATATATATTAAAGACACCAGCATTAAGTTCTCAATGGGTTAATAAATGTGGTGGAGAAAACTCAATGACTTCATCCATTTGAAATCACGACTTTCCACCACATACACATTGTTACACATAACCTATTCGCAATATATATATTAGTATCCCAATATTAAAAAATAAATTCTCATCAAAATTTGTAAGATAACAACTTTTGCTTTCCCCATCAGGCAATTCCTTTCTTGCTGATTGGTAAGGATCATGTTGGCACTAATTTACAGGAAGTACGTACTTCTGTGCTCCAGAATGTGGTTGTTGATGTTAATCACTTGTTTACACCCATTGCCTATGGGAACTGGGAAGCATAGTCAGCACCAAAATTCTCTCTGAGGTGATTCCTGACATTCATGATTGATTATAAGCATGATGTTTAGACCCCCCAGATTTCCGAACACCTGTGTCCCTTTAGCCGATGTTCGACCCTAAGTCTAAAACCATGCCCGTCTAAGTCATATAAAATTCAGTTTATATAAATAAAAAAGTGTTGTGCAGCACCTATCACACTCAAAGCCATCAATCATACTGGGTGCAGCGGCAGTCAAAGGGTCAATTTCCCTCTGTTGGATCCACTAAATATTCCTCCTCATTTCAAATGAAGTAGTTAAATATTTCAGTACATCTATTAATTTTTTCATGATATATTTATTATATGAAAAAATATATTATTTTTTATACTTACTTTCTGTAATTTAGTGGGTATATTTTGGTAAAAATCAATTTGGTCTATATTTTTCTCAATATGACTAGGACATTATTTTTAAGATAGTCTTACATATTATGTGATATAATAAGTTTTTTTATATATATATATATATATATATATATATATATATGAAGATTATGATATAACTAGTTGAAGGCCCAAACATTGTATAGTTTTGAATATAATCTTATATAATACTAGACTTATGTTTTGCGCATGCGATTACCTTTTTTTTTGGGGGGGGGGGGGGGGGAGGGAGAATTTAGTGAAATAATGTTTAAAAGTGAGATAAAAATAATGATATAATTTTTAGGATTTTTCTCTACATGAGAATTGATAAAGTTTGAAAGCCTAAAATTTAGGAACTTTTTTTAAAAATATTACATTACTCTTTTAACCAATTTATGTTTTTAAATTTAAAATTATTTAACTAAAAGATATGGATATCTTAGAGAGTTTAAGAATTCATGTGATGATATTTTAGTATGCAAAATAATGAACCTAAACAAGGAATCCTATCATTAATAGTACAGATATAATTTTATTAAGAAAGAATAATTAAATGAATTATTATTGCATAATTTAAGAAACTTTATGAATGTCTCTTGTTGAGACTTGTGGTTGTTTGTAATGACATGCTTACATGTGAATTGTCTATCTAATAGAAAAGAGAATTGAATTTTTTTTTTAACCTTTGGGAGTTCTTTCGATACTTCTTTACAAATCTATAAAAATAACTCTTATGTAAACTCAGAGCTTTGAAGATTTGTTATTTAAAATTGTATTTTTCGCTTCTCATAACTGCATGAAAACAATTAAAAAAATTATTTTATCACAAAAAAGCATAGACTTACCTATAATATAGTACATTTCATACCTTGCCAAGAATGATGTTCAACTTATATGCATTAGAATTTAAACTTATACTAGTAACTTCAAATAATAAAATTACCGACTTGCATTTAATTGTTTGTAAATTTTTCATAAATTTAACTAACATTTTTCTAAATAAAACCATATGTTTATACAATACATATGTTGGTAAACATGAACTTAGTAACACGTGATATAAATTAAACAATTTTTTTATGTTAATTCCATGTACATATTGGATTCTCATAGTAGAAAGACTTGTATTTGTCATTTGCATTGGTATTGTATTGAAGTTGACGCAATTATATGTTTCAAAATTCTCATCACCTCAAATTCAAGGTTCTTTAATTAATTTTAATGGCATTCTCTTCATGTTAAGACCATTCAAAATGTAAAGAACTCAAATCAGCTCAACAAAAGGTTTGGGTAGAAAGCTCGAACAGCACATAAAATGATACATAATGTTCAAATAATGTGCTACAAGATGTGCTGCTACTCGATCCCACTATCCGCCGATCCCACTAGTAGCCATTTTTCTCCTCCGATCTCACTCCATCCACCTCATCTGCGAGGCCTTCTTCCTCTTTCTTCTTTTGTTTTGAAATCGTCCTTTTGGTGGATTGATTGAATTCTTAGACCTTTATTGATTCTTCCTCTCTCTCTCTCTCTCTCTCTCTCTCACATAAAATAAAAGAAGAGTTTTGTTGATTAATTTAATTTCAATTTAAACCTCTAATAGTTTTTGGGAACTTAAGTTTCAACAATAGTAACATTTTTCATTATGCTAACATGGTTGTTTCCAATGAAATTAAGAAGTTATTACCTCCAATTACATTATATATATGATCTTTAGCCATTAAAAATGTTGAATTTGTCAAAAATTGATAGCATAAATTTTTACATATTTAATTTCCTATTTTCATGATACTCACTTGATTTTTAGCTTGATCTTTTTCCCATGAATAGTCACAATTGAAAGTAATTTCTTGATTTTTAATATACGATCAAAATTAATGCGATCAGCTGGTCAAAATCCCAGGGTAGACATAATTTGATACCTAGACCTCTTAATACTTATCGTAGACTAAATACTTCACTTTATTTACTTTTTTGTAAATGACTCAATTAAATGAAAAATCATTAACAACATTTTTTAGAAATTGACACAAATATTACAATAAATGATGTTCTAACTTATACTCTACAAAATTTAGATTTTTACAAGTAACATCAAACAATAAAAGTACCAACTTGCATTCATTTACTTGCAAAAGTTTAATCAATTTAACAAACATTTGTTTGAATAGAAACATATGTTTATACATACATACATATATATATACATATATATATATATATATATGTTGTTAAACGGAGAAAATGGGCTTTTGCCCTTATATTTTAAAATATCTGGCACAATGTCCCTATTTTGAAACTATATAAAAATATGTCCCTATTTTGGAATTCGATTTTCTCAAAATCGAGTTTTAATGTAAAACTCGATTTTCAGAAACTCAAGTTATAGTCAAATCAAACTTTAAAAAAATATATTTTGTGGAACTCGAGTTCTTGAAAATTTTCAAGCAACTCGAATTCCATGAACTTGAGTTCTATACTGAAACTCAATTTTAAGAAAATCGAGTTTCAAAACAGGGACATATCGCTATATAGTTTCAAAACAGGGACATTGTGCTAGATATTTTAAAAAATAAGGGCAAAAGCCCATTTTCTCCTTTGTTAAACATAAACTTCTCACAAATAAAAGAAATTAAACAATTTTGTTATGTTTACTCCAAGTGCATATTTTTAGTGGATGCATTTTCCTTTTCTAGTCTTTGTTTCAAGGTTTTTCAAATGTCATACTAACAAACCTTTCAAGGGTTTTGTCCTTCAAAGAAAACAAACTTTTTTGGATTGTTACATGTTTGTCTCTCTTGATGTTGATTTTTTTTTTTTTTTTTTTTTTTATACAAGATAGAATTTCTACTTTAGCCTTATCTAAGTATATATATATGTGAAATCCCCTTCTGGAGACTTAAACCCTGGCCCTTATCCCATACACCCCACAAGCACTTATACTTGTAGAGTAACCACCACACTAAGGGTGTGCAGTGGTTTGATGTTAAATTTTGACTCTACCACATAGTTTTATGATGGGAGCCAAATATAGGTCCTAAATGAAGCTCTTGATCAACTAAATCTTTTGGTTGCTAGGCATTTAGTTTTATGAGACATCTTCTTTTATCATAGTCATGTGAACATATAACATAGTCAAACTAAGTTTACATCATTTGCTTTTAGATGAAAAAAAATAGTCATCTTAATGCAACATTGACTTAATTATATAATGTTAGTAGTAGCTATATAATCTTTCAATAACATCACGTACAATTTTGAAAAAATATATTAAATATTATTAGATTAGTTTTCTTTTGTGCGATTGTGAAGGGAATTAAACTAGAATATGTAAGCTACATGGTTCAAAAATGCCATTTGAGATAACTCTAAATTGATTTAAAATACTTTACACAAAAATATTAGGTTGAATACACAAAAAAAAAAAAAAAAAATGTTATAATATTAATTTGGCAATTAGTTTTTTTTTTTTAAAAGTACTTTTGAAAAAGAATTCATTTTTAAACTCACTGCAACAATACTTTTACCAATGATCACCATTGTTGGACTCTTCTTACACTGCACAATTGTAAAAGGATTTTCACCAGTATTACTGGGGGGGCTAAAGGATGTTGCCAGTGATAGTGTTACCAACAGTAGCCAAGTCAACATCCAACTTCCAGCTCTGAATATAGTCTAAGACTATTTGTCTCTTATCATAATATATATAAAGTTGTAACCTTCATGTGCAAAGTTTATTTTCATATTACTTGAGAATTTTGTGATTTGCTTTTATTGATTAGCTGAAATATAGATTTTAGAATGAACTGTTTGAGGTGTGAGGTTTGCAGCTTTGGCCTTTAATTTTCTCACTAATTATATATTGCGTTATTTTTTGTGAAATAGATTGCCAAAACAGAGATTATGATTGTGCAGATTTGATCTATTTTCACTTTTGGAAGATATGGAACACCTCAACTCTACTCCCCCTCCCTCACCCTCAACCTAAACTAACCCTAAAGGATTTTGACACTTGACAAGTCGGGGATCGTCAGTCTGTTTGGTCCCCCTTTGCTCTATTTCTCTCTCTACATCACTCAACCTCTCCACTGAGCCATGGATTAGTGATAGGCGACTCTGATTGTGCTCATCCCATCATCAACTGTCGAAGGTCGAAACCCCATCGGGTCAATATCCGTTGCTTGCACTCTCTGGGTCTTGCCACTCACGTTGCCAATCTGGGTTTTCTTTGTTTTATTTTTCTTCTTCTTTTGAAAGAGGAGTATATATGTTAGTTTGTTAGTTTGTCGCAGTACATATGCTTAAAAAAGAAAAATTATATTTTAGGTATAATTTATGTTAATGTTAGTTGTGACTTTATGATTTTTTTTTTTTTCTTCTTTTCAATGATACTTGTTGTGACTTATATAATGAATTCTCTAGTATGTTTATATTATTATTTGATATTTAGTAATTTTTTAAACTATTATTAGAAATACTGAATAATTGTATTGTATTTCTCAGTAAGGAATATATATGAGTGTACCTTTATATAGGAGGCATATGAGTGCAGTACAAGTAGGAGTGTAGTACAAGATGTGTGCTGTACAAGTAATCTAGTGTGCTTTGCAAGTAAACTAGTTGGGTCTAAAGCCCACAACACTATACACGTTAATAGCCCCCCTCAAACTCAAGGTAGATGTGAAACCAACTTGAGGTTGTCAACAAATATCTTTGATTCTCCTCGCTAAAACTTGATGACAAATTCAAAGAACATTAATAGAAAAACAAAATCTAACACAAAATTTCCAACTTGAGCATAAATGGGTAATAATAATCGTCCATAAATGTTTTTAAATCAAATGGGTAATTGTTAAAAGAATTCCAATCTTCCGATTAGAGTTTCCGAGAAGAAGAAGAAGAAGAAGAAGAAGAAGAAGAAGAAGAAGAAGAAGAAGTAATATCCAAATCAATGGAGACATGGATGAAGAACAACATTGGAGTTTTTTTTCTTAACAAAAAAAGGGGTTTCTTTTCCAGTATTTTCGTTGGAACCAAACACAGCAGAATCGGTACTTAAAAAACTTGAAAAGGCAGATATGGAAGGTGAAAACGCAGGGGTGACAAAGGTAGAGAGAATATTCACAAAGAAAGGAGAAAGGAGAGACCATCAAATAGCCTAAACCTCTAGTTCAGTCCTCACTGTAACAGACCCAACAAGTAGTCTCACCTCTACGTACTCACGCCACAACTTTACAACAAAACCCAATAGAGAAATTGGGCTATTCAACTCACAGCCATAAACAAAATGACTCCATTGCACGCCTCTTATATTAGGTAGTCCCCACCAAATGATGGACAATAAATTTTGGGACAGTGATTGTGGGTTATAGGACGCCATTGCAAAAATAGGCTGACAGAGAGAAAGTCAGAGTAATTCCTGGGTTGTTGTTTGATATACTTCAGATATCTTTATTTTTGTTTTAAGTATTTTGCTAATGGTGACGGTAGATTGAGAGGCTCCATTCTTTGGCAAGGCAGGGAGATAGGGATTGATTAAGGATGGGAACAGAGAGATTTTATTTTGTATTAGTTTGATCTATAATGATGTGGGGATCTAAGTGTCAATTTAGTGGCAAAAAAATTATACTTTATTTTAATTGTTCGCCACGTTAGCACTTTTCATCCATCACTTAATGACAATGACTATTTAACCCAATATTAAGAAGTCAAGGATCAAATTGACATATTTAAAAAATTAAAGACTAAATTGAAATATGATGTAAACGTTAAGAAACAAAAATGTAATTTTCTCATGTTTGTATATTAATTCATAACAATTAGAAGCATTTTGTTTTCTTTGATTATTACCAAACAATTAAAACTCCCAAACGTTAATCCAATCACAACCAAAATAAACTCATTCTACTCGGACAATGTCAAATCAGACTCTCTATCATCGTTAGGATGCCTAGTTGTTGACAGCATGTCCATGATAGTTGTTGACAGCATGTCCATGATAGTTGTTGACAGCATGTCCATGCCTAGGAACACCCTTACCTGAAAAAAAATTATATATAATAATTAAATTTTTTTATTTGTTTACTCTTAAAAAAAATTAGGAACACCTTCAACCAAAATTAGGAACACCTTGAATAGAGCACATCAACGACAACAACCAACGGACGGCACCTCCGCCTTGAGCAACGCTGCAACAGAGCATATCGATCATCACATCGTGCCTTAAACTTGAGCTCCAAAACCAGAACACATCATGCATCAGAGATCGGTCTTCCTTGCCACCATGAAATCTATCAAATGTTGAGATGAATACTTCTGCAAAATCCTTTGGAAAAAAAAAAAAAAAAAAAAGCACGATGACATCGCAATGTTTCTGCAAGATTTTTATGACAAAAAAATCTTGCATTTTTGTTGTTTGTAACTGAGGCTGAGAAGGAGGGAGAGGAAGAGATTTGTTAGGAAGAGAATGAAGAGATTGAGAAGGGCAGAGAGGAAGAGACTTGAGAGAGAGAGAGAGAGAGAGAGAGAGAGCCTCTGAACGTGTAGATAGGAACTGGAAAGGTCCAAGTCAACTAGTCAAGGCGTTGGGAAAGTAAGAGAAGTTTTAAATGTGTGGATGAGAACCATTCAAGACAGGAGTGAAAAAGGAAAAAAAGAAAAGAAAAAAGAGAAGATAAAGATGAGAGAATTAAAAAATGGTGGAAAGGAAAAAAAATTAAGGCAAAATCAGATTGGGCTTGGGCAATTTAGGAATTTACAATTTTCTTTTATCAAGTAATTTTTCATCATGTCACTTTCTCTTTTGGTACTCATTGATTGATATATATATTTATATATATAGCTTGTGTCAAATTAGATTATTAAATTATTGTTTCTAAAAAAAAAGATTATTTGCACATGAGGCGTGTGCTAGTGCAACTAATAAACAATAATTTAATTAATTAATAATTAATTAGATGAAGCAACTAATAAATAATAAATAATAATTTAATTAACCAATATATTATAAAAGACAAACAAATTAAATTATGTTAAACTAAACAACAATTAATAATTTTATAATTAATGAAACAACAATATAACAAATTATAATTTATAAAAGACAAACAAATTAATGAAACAACTAAACAATAATAATTAATAATTTTATTAATATTTCAAATGAACTTATAATTTATTGTTTATTCTTTTACTAGAATTATGGACAAATATTTGATAAGAAAACCTCGCAGAAGGCAATTGTAAACTTTATGTATTTATGTGTTTTTTTATTGTTGTTGTTGTCAATATACAAAATTTTATTTTTATTAAATTATGTAATTTATGTCTGTTAAAAAATACCTTAAAAAAAATTCTTAAAGCTGCCAGTGCCTGTACTTCACGTCCATGATGAAACCAATGAAGGTGGTTTGTGTCCATGACAACGATGCAATGGGTTTGTATTCTTTGTTTTGCAATGTGGCAATAGCGAAGGCAAGAAAAAACTTAAAAACTGAGGTGACAGACAATAAATTAGTGCAGTGAATGGAGAGAGAAACTATAAAGAGATAAGGAATTGGATGTTCAGTTACAAAATTTGATGAAGAATTGATATCCAAGTCATAGAAAAATTTATGACAGCGACCCAATAAGAAACCTCCTAGATTTTCCATTAAAAAAAAAAGTCAGTTTCTGTCTGAATGCTAAAGATTTGCGGTACATCACTGGCAGCTTCCATCGCCCTCATTTTGACCGAAAGACTTGAAATGTTATCATCAAGATACCTAATACTATTTCTATTTAAAAGGGAAAAAGTAGATAAATTACCTCAAAATCGAGCTAGGTCCATGTTCTTGAGCCTCACAAGTTTATACCTCACCTCCCTCCACACCAAAAACCCATAATAGTCTGAGCCATAAATGGCAGCTTCTACGCCCGGCCAATCAATTTCCATTCCTTGTACCTCCGCTTCATCCTAATCTATCTTCCTTCTTTACTCCTCCTCCTCCTTTTCCTAATGGGTAACAATAGCTTACAATTTTTTTTTTTTTTTAATTTGACAATCTCTAATTTTTGGTTCCATTTCTCTATGTATCAAAGAAGAGCAGTTGCTCCTAGGCCTCAAAGTTGCGGCAATACTTTTGTTCATGATACTCATTGTTACTCTACACAATTGTAAAAAGAATTTCAACAGCACTACTAAGGTCGAAAAGGTTGGTGGCAGTGATTGTAGTAACAACAACCAAGTCAATATCTAGCTTCCCGCTTTGAATCTTATTTGAGCGCTTGTCCTGTTGTTTGTTGCTAGTTTCAACATGTTGGGATAATGTGTATTTGTCCAACTTATATGCAAATGATGTCGACGGTGGCTCCAAAAAAAACTTTCAAGGCGGTCATTAAAATTCAATAAAATAAAACTTAAATATATCAATATCACAAAAAAATCACACAAATATATTAATTTTTAAAATTTTGCTTTTATGAGTTTTAATATTTTAAAATCGTTGTTGTATGATAGCTTTATTATCAATAAGGTAAATTACTAATTACACTCCTAAAATTTAAAGTTACTTAAATTTTACACCTTAAAATTTGAGAAAAAATGAATTTTATACATAAAGTTTGTTTCCATTAGTTTAGGCTGTTAAGTGGCATGATGGCATGCTGATGTGTATTCTTTTTTGCCGGATCAGCTTCCCAAAATGCAATATTTCACCCAAACTCAAAACACACAACCATTTGCAACGACCAATTTCACCCAAACTCAAAACAAAAATCATCCCATTCCCAAAATTAAAAAACCACAAAGTGCAACGACCAGAAATCAAAAACCCATTCCAAAATTACTTCCATGGTAGATCCTTGTGGCATAAAGGGAAAAAACAAATCATTAATTACCTTTTAATTTGATCTACAAATAAATTCAAAACTACATCATTACTGCCCTGGCTTCACTCAATAGGGCATCTCATGATTATACAACTCAATGGAAGCAAAGATACAGAGACACTCTTTAAAATTCGTGTCTAATAAAATTTCATCTACCTTAGTGGAGCAGACTGCCATTGACATGATACAAATGACTATAGGCAAAAAAGTAGAGGAGATGTCACCGCATGGGGAAACATCATTGAGGCTATCAGTGCAAGCTGGTGTGTGTGGAGTCCTGGTGACACGTGAAGTGTGTGAGACGATTCACCAAGGCTATTGGCGACTAAGTGGGCACTCCCAAAATGAAAAAAAATCCACAAACAAACTTGTTGAAAACCCACAAACAAAGTGCAGCGACCAGAAATCAAAAACCTATTCCAAATAAACCTGCTGAAACCCAGACCTCTTTGTTTCGTCACCCACAAATCCTCTCCATCTTGCTCGTTCCAGGTCTCCGGGGACTGTGAGATCTCTGCTTCAACTCGATGGCGATGGTTCGACGGCGACAAAATCCCACCAACAATCCCAGAAGCAAAAACACTAACAAATCCAATTCCAACAATGGCAAGAAAAAAGCAAAAGAGAGAGAAAGCGAAGAGAAACTCGCCATCGCCGTCGTTGTCGCTGAGCTGGATGGGTCCACGATGGGTTGGTGTGTTGGGTTCGTGGGCGTTTTGATTTGGGAATTGAGTTGGCGAGTTGTTGTGCCTGTGATGTGAAACGGTGTTACAGATTAATTTGTGTTTTGTGTTTCTTCATGTGCGAAATAATATATAGTGTTGTTTGGAAGTTTTCATTCTCTTTGTTTTAAGTGAAACGTGTTGTTTTGTAGTGCTAATTTGGCAAAGAAAAAAGCACATCAGCACTCCAACTTGTCTCTTAATAGAAAAAATTAACTGATGGGGAGGTTTTATCAAGAAAACCTAATTTTAGAGTGTAAAATCCATTTTTCTAAATATCAATGTGTAAAATTTAAGTAACTCTAAACTTCAGGGTGTATTTTACAATTTACCTTTATCAATACTATTAGCTATATCTTTTTTAATATACACAATCAAGTAACTATTAAACTATTGATCTCCCATTCAATTACTAATATCTTACTTAAATAAGTAACAATATAAAAAAAGTCCATCATCCTTTTTTATGATATGTTCCAACCAATTTTTTTTTTCTTTAAACTAATTAGGATTTAATCGACGCAATGTTCCGCTTATTTCCTTTTTAAGGGAAATCATGGCCAAGAGGTTGACAATAACCACTTTGTAAATATATATGCTCTTCTTATTTCATCCTGGTCATTAAGATAAACAGATGAGATATTTTCACATAGTGCATAGGATTTGAAATAAATTTATTCAAGTCAATACGAATTTACTTAGAAAATGAATTTACAATACAAATGATTTCTTTATCAAACAATTGTTCATAGTGCTAGCAAAAGGGAAAACTATAAGTTCAATTCAATGTATTTAACTTAGGAATTCAGTCATTACATTAATCATATTTAATAAAGTATTCAGGTATTACTTTAGTGCATATGCGTGTGTACAAAATGCATTACATAAATTCAACAACTTCAGCTAAAAATTAAAGCATGCACTAACAAACTAACTATTTGAAAATGTATGTTTTTTATAATTAAAAAATATATACATAGCGATTTTAAAATATGCCTTTTGAAAATACAATTTAAAAAATCACAATTTAACATTTGATTTGGGTTTTGGGGCTAATTTGTATATGTTTGGGCAATTTTTGAGAAGTAGTACTACGTTTATAATATTTTTAAAACAAATTCTAAATAGTAAGTTGCTATTGGTTATAATTTGAACTTACAACCGAAATTATTTTTTTGTCAACTAGAAATAATTAATAATAACCTACCACTTAGGATTTATTTATAAAATTGTTATGAAAATGTTATGAACATAGCATTTCTCACAATATTTTGGTTCAATTTTCAAATAGACAAAATTTTTGGAGAGATCAATTTTTATTTTAATGGGCTCAAATTTTTGTTTAAGGTGTTCAATTTTTTTTTTTTAATGGTGGTCAAGATTTTTTTCTTGGGTGGTTAATAACCTATATTAATTTTAACTTTTTTTTTAATTACATAAAAAAAATTCAAGTCAAGGTGGTCATGTCATGTGACCATCTTGATTAACAAGTAGAGCCGCCCTTGAATGATGTTCAACGTTTAGACAACAAAATTTAATCTAATAACCTTGAATTTTCAAAAAATAAAAGTACCAACTTGCATTAAATTATTTGCAGAATTTTCATAAATTTAACAAACATTTTTCTAAATGAAATATGTTTATATAGAAACAAGTTGCTAAACATAAACGTGTAACACATGAAAGAAATTAAACAATTTTTTATGTTCATTCCATGTGCATATATTTAGGATGCTCATAGTAGGTAGACTCGTATTTATCATTGGTATTGGTATTGTATTGACATCAATGCTATTAGTTGTTTTAAAATTTTCACCACCTGAAATTCAAGATGTTCTAATAAATATGAATAGCTTTCTCGACGTGTTGGGACCCTATTTACACCCTTAATTATTATGACCTCTCTCTCATTCATAGTGTGCTAATTTTGGTATAAAAAAGTTAAAAAGATTTGTGAGGTTTATCAGACTTCAATTTAAGTCTCTATTAGATGTCTGAGACTTTATTTTTTCAGCTAGCTTAATTTTATTTAATAAAATTATTACGAAATACACCGGCATAAATTTTTTGAAGGTAACGTTTATATTGTAGAAAAAATACATTTTTATACGATATCATCCATTAACAAAGTT
Organism: Lithocarpus polystachyus; assembly: GCA_033629205.1. Lineage (NCBI taxonomy): Eukaryota > Viridiplantae > Streptophyta > Magnoliopsida > Fagales > Fagaceae > Lithocarpus > Lithocarpus polystachyus. Next base: position 2,271,941 of record CM066166.1, read on the forward strand.
GAAATATTTTGAAAGTTAATAGGATAAAATTTATTTCATTGATTTCATGATATTTTATTCGATCTTTAAGCAAGATTTTTGCCCATGAACAGTCAAATTGAAAGGAATTTCATGATTTTTATGATTTTTAATATGGGATCACAGTTAATCCAATCAATTGATCATATTTTTGTTAAAACTTACCCAGCTTTCGTAAATCCTATAAAAAAAGGTTTTACAATTAAAACAATATTAATGATTAATTTAAGACTTGAATTTTCATCAAAATATAGGGGTAGCCAAAATGTGGTATCTACACATCTTAATACCTAATGCACACTAAATATGTCTCTTTATTAAAAAAAAATCAATTAAATGAAAAATCATTAAGTACCGTTTTTAGAAATTGAGGTAGATATTTCATCAAATTATTTTTAACTTGTACTCTACAAATTTAAAGTTTTACAATTAACATCAAGCAATAAAAGTACCAACTTGAATTTAATTATTTCCATCATTTAATAAAGATCTTTCTAAAAGCAAACATATGTTTATACATAAACATGTTGTTAAATATAATGTTATGTTCACTTTATGTGCATATTTTTAGCAATTGATTTTTTTTTTCAACAGTATTTGTTTTGAGGGTATTCGAGTTTTATCATAACTCTTAAATTAACCCTTTTTGAGGGTTTTTCATACTTTTTTTTAAAATAGGTTTTTGACCCTTGAAGAAGACCAACTTATTTGTAGTGAATTAAAAGTTTTGTCCCTTATGAAGTTAAATTTTGGCTCTACCACAGAGTGGGATGTTGGGAGCCAAGTTTTGGTCTTAAATGATGCCCTTGATGAACTAAATCCTTTGGTTGGGCATCTAGTCATAATGCATGAAACATCTTCTTTTGTCCTAGTCATCTGAACATAGAACATAGTCAAACTAAGCTTACTTTATTTTCTTTAAGAGGAAATTAAAAAAAAAAAAAAAAAAACAGTTAGTGTTAATGCAACACTATCTTAGTTATATAATGTCAATATATAGTAGATATATATCTCTCTTAATAATACATTGATCACATATAATTTTGAAAAATAGATTAATTATAATTGTTGTAGTTTTGTTTGGTGCGATTGTGAAGGGAAATAATAGAATATTAAAGCTATATGGCTTCAAAATACCATTTGAGAACATTCTTAAATCGATTTAAAATATTGTGTACAAACTTATCAAGTTTAAATAAACACGTTATAATATGCATTTGACAGTTATGTGATTTGTTAAATAGTCACGTAGTAGTAGTAATAATAATAATAATAATAATGAAAAAACGACCCTCTAACTTTCACAAAATTTATTTCAGTCTTCTAATTAATTTTGTTTTCGTTCATTTTAGTTCGCTAAGTTTCAAATTTATTCAATTAAAGCTTTTTTGAATTTTTGTTAATTTTTTTTATATATAAAGGAAAATATTTTTCAATCATTAATTGAATTTTTTTTAATTTAAAATTTTTGAAAAGAATATTATAAAATTAGACAATTAACCGCAACAATTAACAAAATTGATGAAGAGACCTTAATTTAATAAAGTTGACGGTTCTATGTTCTACTATTCTAGTGACTAGCTTACTGTCCCTTTCCTTGAACAGGACCAATGGTTCTATGTTGCCCAGTGACGTACTCCAATGGGTTATGCATGGCTTATGTTAGTTATATAAAATTCTCCAATCATAATTATTTATTTATTTATAATATCATGGTTTTTTTTTTTTTTTTCATATACTAAAAGACTAGCTATATATAATTTTCCCATCCTACAACAATATATATAGCTTGGTTTGACCCAAGTAGCAGTGGAACGTGCTAACTTGGATGGTTTGTAATCCCATTAGGCTCTTAGGGTCCGTTCAGTTAGAGAAGTGGAAAAGTGGGAGGATGAAAAATTGTGGGAGGATGGAAAAGTGGAAGGATTAAAAATATTTAGTTTTCCCTCTTATGTGTTCGGTTAGAGGGGTGGAAAAGTGAGAGGGTGGAAAACTCTTTTGTTTGATTGGAGAGAAAAATGGAAGGATGGAAAATGTAATTTATATAAATTGACTATTATACCCTTGTTACATAATATGTAAGAAATATATTTATTTGTAATCATCAAATAATATAAAATTTATCAAATCATATATATAAATGTATATTATTATAATGTAAAAATTAGACAGGTCACGTTGAAAAAAAAACGTTCAGTAATGTTGAAAAAAAAAATAACGTTGAAAAAAAAACAAAACAAAATAACGTTCAGTAACGTTGAAAAAAAAAACAAAAAACAAAACAAAACAAAACGTTGTTCAGTAACGTTGAAAAGAAAAAAAAAATACAACAACAACGTTAACATTGAAAAGAAAAAAAAATAAAAATAACATTCAGGTCAGTTGAAAGAAAAAGAAAAAAATAATAATAAAAAAGAAGAAGAAGAAGAAGAGAACGTTGAAAAAAAATAGGTGGGAAGAGGGCATTTTTGTAAAAGTGCTACTATAGAATTTTTCTCTCTAGATTTTCCTTCCAATTTGGAAGGAAAAAAATGTGGGCTCGGAAAGAAAACTTTCTCTTGAGTTTTCTCTCCTTCCTATTTTCTTTCCCCAAAGGAACAGTGAAAAACAGCATTTTCTACCCTGTTTTCCTTCTTCTATTTTCCTTTCAAACGAACTCACCCTTAATATCAATACAAAGCCCCCAAATATAAAAAATAAAGAATAAAAAATACAGCACCCTGCCAAATACAGCCCTCCTCTGTAACACCTATAAATTTTGTTTGTATTAATTTTGTGCCCTCTAATGGCATTGGCAGGTTCCATGCCCAGTTGCCCACCCCCATTTAGATAACTTTTATATATTATTAAAATTTTATTTATTAGGTTATTGATGTTACATTTAGTGTCACGAATTTTTTTTTTTTTTTAAGTAACAAAGAGGTTACTAAAACATTCATTGTAAAATGTAATAGTTTTAAACTTTTATAATCTCTCTTTGTATCAGAGAAAAATAAATTGATATTGGGCCTTAAACTCTTTGGAACAATACTTTTTTTTTTTTTTTTTTTTTGTTGGACTTGTTCTTACGCTACACAATTATAAAAGTAAAATCCATTAACATTACTTTGGGCTAAAAGGTGTTAAATTACTGACTATTTCAAAATTTTAAACTATTATAATATTATAAATTTAATTATTTAACTACGTACTTCTAATAAAGAGATAGTATTAATGGCCAATAGGCAACAACAACTAAGTCAACAACCAATTTCCAGCTCTAAATAATAAATATTGTCTGTGCTTGTCAAAAATATAAAATTTTAACCTTCATGCACAAGGTTAAATTTCATATCACTTGGGAATTCCATGGTATGCTTTTATTGGTTAGTTAAAATATAGATTTTAGCATGAAACAGTTTTAGGCGTGAGGTTTGCTGTTTGCAGCCTTGGCTATGTCGGGTCCCTCAGACCTCCTGCCAAGCAACTCGTTAGCTACGCCGGTGCCATCAGGCCCTCTGCTAACCAAAGCCTTAGCTGCGCCGGGTCCTCGGACTCCCTGCTAAGCAAAGACTTCGCTACGTCGGGTCCTCAGACCTTCTGCGAAGCAAAGCCTTGGCTATGTTGGGTCCCTCGGACCAACTGCTAAGCAACTCGTTAGCTACGCCGGTGCCATCAGGCCCTCTGCTAACCAAAGCCTTAGCTGCGCCGGGTCCTCGGACACTCTGCTAAGCAAAACCTTCGCTACGTCGGGTCCTCAGACCTTCTGCGAAGCAAAGCCTTGGCTATGTCGGGTCCCTCAGACCTCCTGCCAAGCAACTCGTTAGCTACGCCGGTGCCATCAGGCCCTCTGCTAACCAAAGCCTTAGCTGCGCCGGGTCCTCGGACTCTCTGCTAAGCAAATCCTTAGCTACGTCGGGTCCTCAGACCTTCTGCGAAGCAAAGCCTTGGCTATGTCGGGTCTCTCAGACCTCCTGCCAAGCAACTCGTTAGCTACGCCGGTGCCATCAGGCCCTCTGCTAACCAAAGCCTTAGCTGCGCCGGGTCCTCGGACTCTCTGCTAAGCAAAGCCTTCGCTACGTCGGGTCCTCAGACCTTCTGCAAAGCAAAGCCTTGGCTATGTCGGGTCCCTCAGACCTCCTGCCAAGCAACTCGTTAGCTATGCCGGTGCCATCAGGCCCTCTACTAACCAAAGCCTTAGCTGCGCCGGGTCCTCGGACTCTCTGCTAAGCAAAGCCTTCGCTACGTCGAGTCCTCAGACCTTCTACGAAGCAAAGCCTTGGCTATGTCGGGTCCCTCGGACCAACTGCTAAGCAACTCGTTAGCTACGCCGGTGCCATCAGGCCCTCTGCTAACCAAAGCCTTAGCTGCGCCGGGTCCTCGGACTCTCTACTAAGCAAAACCTTCGCTACGTCGGGTCCTCAGACCTTCTGCGAAGCAAAGCCTTGGCTATGTCGGGTCCCTCAGACCTCCTGCCAAGCAACTCGTTAGCTACGCCGGTGCCATCAGGCCCTCTGCTAACCAAAGCCTTAGCTGCGCCGGGTCCTCGGACTCTCTGCTAAGCAAAGCCTTCGCTACGTCGGGTCCTCAGATCTTCTGCGAAGCAAAGCCTTGGCTATGTCGGGTCCTTCGGACCAACTGCTAAGCAACTCGTTAGCTACGCCGGTGCCATCAGGCCCTCTGCTAACCAAAACCTTAGCTGCGCCGGGTCCTCGGACTCTCTGCTAAGCAAAGCCTTCGCTACGTCGGGTCCTCAGACCTTCTGCGAAGCAAAGCCTTAGCTATGTCGGGTCCCTCAGACCTCCCGCCAAGCAACTCGTTAGCTACGCCGGTGCCATCAGGCCCTCTACTAACCAAAGCCTTAGCTACGCCGGGTCCTCGGACTCTCTGCTAACCAAAGCCTTAGCTACGTCGGGTCCTCGAACTCTCTGCTAAGCAACCCTTTAGCTATGCCGGGTCCCTCAGACCTCCTGCTAAGCAAAACCTTGGTCAAGCCTGATCCCTCGGACCACGTACCTTGGGTAAGTTAGTGCCCCTCTACATCAATTTGAAACGTCATCTGGGGCCTTAAACGTACCCAAACCCCTCGGATCGTCCACTCAAAACTGTAACACCATCACAAACTCGTCATTACACATTGCGCACTCTGAATTAGCGTACTCATTCAATTCTGTTTCTAGTGGATAAGTTGGGAAGTTTAGTGGGCCTTACCCCTAGAGAAATCAAAATCCCACCTTTCTCCTCGGGTAAAAGAGAAAGCCGGAATTTTGAGGGGCTATTGTGGGGGTAAAAGGCCCAATGTCAGATAATAGCCGTGGGCCTGTCCGAGGAGACCATGGGCCCGTCCCGGGAAGGCCATTATCTCGAGGACACTCCCTCCTGAGGAAAGTACCTGGCCTGACTCCTCTCTGTCGTATTAGCTACGCGAAGGAGAAAAGGACTTGTCCGAGGAGAACTTACTGCTCGGATCATCAAAGGAACGGCCGAGATGAATGTTCTAGCACCGGTCCTGATATTTCCGAGGAATCCCCTGACTTATATGGGCCAAAGGGGACAGGTGGCAACCAGGAGATATTTCACAAAAGGCTGCTTACACCGCATTTATGTGGACAGGACCCCTGAACAGTGCTACCTCGGTTTCTGCAACTCACAGAATACTAAAGAGGGTGGCTGATGGGACAGACACTCAAGTATAGGCCTGGATGATCAACAAATGGAAGGTCCAGATTGTCTGAAAGGGGCTATATAATAGGAGAAATCCACCATGGGAAGGGGGGGAGAACAATTTCCAGAACTCCTGTAACAATGCTGATTCAACACATTTACTAAAAACAAAGCTCCTCGGATTGTGCCGAGGACGCTCTGTCACTCAGTTCATCTTCGTTGGACCCACTAAAACCTAGCTCTTCGACCCACTCTCTTACAAATTCATTGCGAGGATACCTTTTACTCGTTGGGCCAGAGTCAATCTCTCCTGTAGGCCCAATCTGCAATTTGTGTCCTTACAATATAAATACGTAAAATTTTTATATGAGTTAAATGCAATAATGATTTTATCAATTATGAGTAAAAGATCAGGAAGTTGATTCTTCTTCTATTTTATTTTATTTATATATTTTTTAAAACTCAATAACAAATTGGTCTGCCTATTCTGCTATTCATTCCTATGATCAGTGGTTAATGAGTGTTTAGTGCAGTATGTTTTGGTAAACAAAACTTATTCTCATGTTACGAGAAGAAAAAGAAAAAAAGTTGAAAAACCATTTAGATGTTATTATTAAGCGAAGATATGGGTCTCATCCACCACTAGAAAAAAGATGAAGGATTTATTGTAGGACCAATCTTTACAACATCATTTTTCATAATTATTTTATGGTAAAGATGCACTATGATTATCTATTATTTTCATATAAATTCACCATTTTTTTTCATCATTTATTATTTGCCACATCAAATTTGTGATACAAAATATTGTAGTTCTCTAGATTTTCCTAAGATAGAAGAGGTTGAGAGGTCTACTGGTCTATTGCATCAGTTATTGAGCTTTGCCTACCGGAGAGGGAGTTATTTCTTAATGAGTGTTTGGATCCACGTCGCATTGCGTTTTCTTGCGGTTCCCCCCCCCCCCCTTTTTTTTTGGGCATGCTTTTCAGCCAACATAGCTACTGTGCAGTTACTGTTTATGCACTTTTCATAAACAGTAACCGCACTTTTTGACTTTTCAACCCACAGTGGATCCCACAAATCTCACTTTTTAACAACTTTTTCATTAAAAATGAGTCCCACGATACTATTCACACATTTAAATAATATTTTACTACAATGTTTTTAGTTTTCAGTTTCAGCAAAATATTTGGTCTGATTGTATTAGAAATAGTTTTAAAAGAATTTACCAGCCTCATTGTATGTGCGTGATCACGGCTCCTTTATAAAAATAAAAATAAAAAATAAAAAAATAAAGAATTTGAATTTGAATTTGAATTTGAATTTTATTTGTCTATCTAGTTGAGATTTATCTGTTTTCCAATAAGAAAAATATTCAGAGTGACTGATACCCACCGGCCACACCTACACATTGAATAATGACTTCAACGTTATTTCTAAGTTCTTTATATATATATATATATATATATATATATATATATATATATATTATATTATTGATAGTTTGTTTAGAACCCATAAACCAAATTATTTAACCTAATTAATTAGTCAAGTGATTACTTAGATTAATTATCAGATCTAGGTTAAACACATGTAAATCATATCATGTAAAGTTGCAGAAAAGTAAATAACACCACGATATGATTATCCAGGAAAACCAATGAAACTAACTCGTTTCAAGGTAAAAACCTGGGTAGGATTTGACTTAACTATCATCAAGGTAAACCAAATCCACTATAAAAGAATTGAATTTTAAAAAAAAATTTAACCCTAAATTCAGTGCTACCTCCAGTAGTAACTTATTGACACGACCACATACAAGCTCCGAATCCACGGATTCCTTTTCTTCTTGGATTAACAGCAACACAAGCTGCCTTGCTTGTGACTTTGAGACTCCACTCAAAGGTTTCAGATCACCTTCACTTGTTGGTCTTGATCCAGCAACTAGTTTTATCAATCTTTGATTGTAGTTTTAGCTCTGGTAGATTCTTGTGTTGTTAGAAGGTACAGAACCTCTCAAATCTCACAAAGAGTAACACACAAATCTTCTTCAACCCCCTAAAATGTAATTAGGGTTTTTATTTTATATGTAGAGAATTTTAAGTGAAACCCTAAACGTTTACGCAGGCTTGGGCCTGTTTAAAAACTCCGCAGAAAAACTATGCTTGCGATTTTCGATCAATCGAGAAAGGTAGAGCCTCACTTTTCTTTTCTGCAAACAGCTGGACTTCAAAACATGAAACACCCTTATTTAAGCATTGCCTAAACACCTAGACTAGACATGTTTTGATTTCGATTTGCCAACACAATACAATAATGATTCTAAATATTTAATTCTTAATCTTTAGAACCTAACAATTATTATTATTATTATTATTATTATTATTATTATTATTATTATTAATAACACACACAAAGGGAAGAATGAACGATACTCTTAACAAAAAGACACATCACAAATTTCACCAAAAAATTATGGTAACTTTAAGATATGGTCGGACAAGTGGGATAATTCCCTCCTTTTAAAATAAATTTTTTTAACACAAAAGTAGATCACAAACCTCATTCAATAGTCATAGTAATTTTTAAAGGAAGGTCTGGAAAGTAATCTACATATATACAGCACCCTCTATCTCTTAAAGTATGTGGGATAATTATCTCCATTTTTTCAAAAACAAACACGCACAGTATGGAGAGTGAATGAAGTTTTAATATAAAGACACATAACAAATTCTACTAAAAAAAACTATAATGATTTTTAAGGGAGAGTGAGAGAAGTAATTATACTACACACACAAAACTCTCTCTTAAGTAATGTTAGCTAATCACTCTTTTTTTTTTTTTTTTTTTTTTTTTTCAAAAACAAAACTACACACATGAAAGAGAGGGAATGTGAGTCTAATACAAAAGCATACTACAAACTCCACTCTAAAGCTAGAATAACTTTTAAGGAATATATGATAGGTTAAGTTATACTACACACTTTCTCTTAAACATTATATGAAAATTACTTTTTTATTCGAAACCAACACGGAAAAAAAGAACGTGATTATGGCATGTAAAAACACTCAACGAGATGATGCTTCGTAAATTCCTTTATCCACTTACTTATTAAACTGATGAATAACAAAAACTATTTATTGTGTCATATAATTATAACCTAAAATTATTTTATTTTATTTATTTAAAATCCAATATACATACACACGTACATCTTCATCTTCTTTTTTCTTTTTTCTTTTTTTTTGCTGAGACACACCTACATCTTTTATATATGATAATAAGATATATTATATATGATAATAAAATCTAAATATAATTTAAATCACAGAAAATAATAATAGGTATAAGATTCCACTACAAAAAACGAGGTCTATAGCCGCGTTTCAAAAACGCGGCTATAGACACAAAAAACGCAACTATAAGATATAGCCGCGTTTCCTATAGCCGCGTTTACAATCCAGACCTATGCCATGCAGCAATAGCCCCCGGCGGGTCTATAGCCGCGTTTTTGTAACCGCGGCAACAGTCTTCAGCCCTATAGTTGCGTTTTTAGAAACGCAGCTATAGACCCGCTTTAAGCCGCGTTTATAACCACGGCTATATGGTTTTTTTTTTTTTTTTTAATTTTTGGGTTTTTTTTTTCCCCAGAAAAATTTAAAATTCAAACCAAAAACGAATTTAAAATTAAACACAAAACCAAAAAATTCAAAATCAAATACAAACCCAAAAAATTCAAAATCAAATACAACATACTCACAATACAAACACACCTAGAAAATTCAAAATCAAACACAATGTGCTCCAAAATCAAACAAAGACATAGACACAAACCTAATGACAATGTCCTCTCATTCAACAAAACCAACCCAAATCTCAGAAACACAAAAGTAACAAGCTCAAAAACACAAACCCATTTAAACATAAACACAATATCAGCAACAAAATAGAACAAATTCAAGCATAGATCCAAAAAAATCCAAATCAAAACTCAAATCTAAATCAAGACATAGACAAAAATATTGCTAGAATATTCACTTCATTAAAAATTTTCAGCATTTCCTCCATTTTCTTACTAACTAAACATAAAATAACAATTAAAAAAAAATTAGATCTATAGACCAAAAAAAAAAAAAAAAAACACAAAAAATCAAAAAGAGAGATAAGGGAAGGAAAAGAGGGCTAACTGGTGTGGACGGCGATGTGGGTGGGTTAGCAAAGAAATAAAGACAAAAAAAAAATATTTGTGCTGGAGTGAAAAAAAAAAAAAAAAAAAAAAAAAAGAGAGAAAGAAGAAGAGTCGAAGTTGCAGAGAAGAAAGAATGACCAAAGAAAGAAAAGTGAAGAGAAAAGATGAGAGTGGAGGGGTAGGTGAGAAAGTGGGGGGTAGATGGGAAAGTGGGGATGTCATTCAGTGGGTTTATTTATTTATTTTTTTTTTTTTGTGATACCTATAGCCGCATTTTCAAAAACGCGGCTATAGGTCCTCCTTAAAAAAAAATTATTCGGCTATACATTGTTGCCATCTTTTTAATAAATATATATTATCTAGCTGGATCTATAGCCGCGTTTTCAAAAACGTAGCTATAGGTTCACCTTAAAAAAATAAAAATAAAAATAAATTCGGCTGCAATGTACATCTGCATCCATTTAAAAAATAGGTATTATTTGGTTGGACCTATAAAAACGCGGCTATAGGGCCTCCTTGTAAAATATACACATGGACCTATGGCTGCGTTTTCAAAAACGAGGCTATAGGTCCTCCTTTAAAAAAAAATATATTATTTGGTTGGACCTATTGTCTCATTTTTAAAAACGCAGCTATAGGGCCTCCTTAAAATAAAAATATGGACCTATAACCATGATTTCAAGATGCGGCTATAGGCTCTATCCAAAAAACGCAGCTAAAGACACTTACAAACACGGCTATAGACTTTACCTATAGCTGCGGTTTTGAAAAACGCAGCTAAAGACACTTACAAACACAACTATAGATGACTATAGCCGCGTTTTTTGTAAACGCGGCTAAAAAAAAACGCAGCTATAGCTCACGTTTTTTGTAGTGTTCAAGATTATGATAAAAAAAATTATAATTTTGATTATAATATTACGCATTTATTAGGCACTCTGAGAGTTTCTAATAATTTTCCCTTAATAATATGCTCAGTTATGATTTTAATAAAAACATTGAATGCACTAGGCAACAACGTGAACATTTAGTAAGTACTTATATGTTTAATCATAAAAAGCCCTTATTTTTCAATTTTTTTTTATATGAATACTTTAACTTTCATTAAAAAGAAAAGAAATTTAATATATCATGAGCCAATGCAGACTCAATCATACTAGAATTTTCCACTATCTATGCCACATAAAGAGCAACATCCTTGGCATGTTGCCCCAAGACATGTGTAGGTCGATTCCTAACCCCTTCAGGTGGCACACTTGTGCCATTAAGAACACTTGCATCTTCTGCTGAATTCCCAAAATAATATTAGCAGTACTAACAGGAGGCTCAGGAGGCTCACTTGTACTATTTATAGCATCAAAAATGATTTTTATTTCACACTCAAAAATTGCCTCTCAAATGCCTACATCCCATGCAGAAGTAACAACCTCTTTCAAAGCCTTCGCTTCTGCCTCAAGAGGTCCCAATGGTTGGTGGAAATTCTTACTATCGCCGCGTCCACTCTTCTCTCATGGACTCGTATCATTGCCCCCATGCCTAAAGATTGCATTGACTTAAACACCGCCCCATCAACGTTGACTTTGTACCACACACACACACACACACACACACACGTGTGTGTCTGCGTTGTCACTTGTGTTTATAGTTTTGTATAAACATAATAATAATAATGTAAGGTTGAAATTTATCAACCATTTTGTTGGTTTTATTCCGTATCAATTTGCTTGTATTTCAGCACTTAGAAACCCTGTATTTAGGTGGGAATCATGTAAGGGTAGTGTGTGAAAAAGTGTGAAGAATTGCTCAAGATTGTGCAGTGAAACAAGGACTCGAGACTGGATCTCGCGGGTAGCTTGCGACTGGCAAGCCGCCAGAAGATGTACACGAGTGAAGCGTGCGAAGAAGCTAAACTGTTTGCCAACTGTTGCACTACATGACAAAATATCCAGCCTGGCCATTCAGTTAGCTCGCGGCTTGAACTCGTGACTCAGTCAAGTCGCGTCAAGCCGCGAGGTCAAGTTGCCAATTAGCTTTGTTTTAGAAAAACTAACTCTTCGCATTCATTTCTCACCCTAGTATAAATACCCCTTATACCCACGAAATGTAGAAAGCTTCCAGGGAGAATTTTGAGAGAAAAACCCTAGAGAAAAATAAGATTGACTCATCCACAATCTTTACATAGAGACTCTTCAAATTCCTCTACTCTCACCCTCTCCATTGTTAGATCCTTGAGAGGTTCATTACCCAAAACCTTTTCTCACCTTACCCATATCTGTGAGAAGGTTATTTGGGGCTTTGGGAAGCAGTTAGGAAGGGACCAATTGATATTGGTTGATGCTATGGGCTATAGCGGAATCCAAGAAGCTAAAGAAGAAATAGGTTCGGCGTAACCTCGTTGGAGTAGGAGCTTGGAGGGCTTAGGAACACTGGGTAGATTAGGCTTGGAGGGTCTATTGCTGTCCATGTATCCCAACTACATTCTTTAGTGGATGACTGATCGCTTGGAGGGCAGCGGAGAGATTTTAAGCCAAGGGTTTCGGTTACCTCTTTGATAACACATTGCTGTGTTGTCCTTGTGTTTGCATCTCTCTTTCCTTAATCTTTGCCATATAATTTTTGCTGTGGATGTAATTTTATTTAGTTTAGATTATTTACCAATTCTATTTTAAGCTTATGTTCATTTTTCGCATATAATTTGTTTGATATTAAGCTTGAATTAGTAATTTGAAAATTGGGGGTCTAAACATTCATAGTGTTTTATACGCTATTTGAACTTTCAATTGGTATCAAAGCAGGTGCACTTGCTGTGGTTTAATTACCTTAGTGTGATCCTTGACCCCATATTGAGATGGACCGATCTCAATCTTTAAATGTACTACCATATTTTGATGGTAGCAAATATGTTTTTTGGAAAGTCTAGATGAGGGCATTTTTGTGTTTTATTGATGAAAGTGTGTGGGATGCTGTTGATGTTGGATGGGTTAGGCCGAAGGCTGAAAAATCCACTTGGGATAAAGCAGCCCTTATAGTATCTAACGCTAATAGTAAAGCTTTGAATGCAATTTTTTGTGGTGTGTCACCAGATAAGTTTCACAGGATCTCTCACGTCTCGGTTGCTAAGGAGGCATGGCAAATATTGGAGACCACGTATGAAGAAAGAAAGAAAGTGAAAGATACTAAGTTGCAGATGCTAACCACTCGCTTTGAGTAGATCAAAATGAGTGAGGACAAGTCCTTTAACTCTTTCTATAGCAAGCTGAATGAAGTAGTCATCGACAAGTTTGACTTGGGTGAGAAGACGGACGACTCAAAGATTGTAGGGAAAATACTTCGATCATTGCCAGAGAGCTTCCGTGCAAAAGTTACTGCAATTGAAGAAAGATTTAGATGATATCAAAGTTCAAGAACTAATTGGCTCACTTCAAACTTATGAGCTATCTTTGCCATGTCAAAGGAAAAGCAAATCTCTTGCTCTTAAGACAATTAATGAGAAGGTGGAAGCTCACGACTCATCGTATGAAGATGAGGCCGATAAACATGTGGCATATCTTGTGAAGAACTTTCGAAAGTTCTTGAAGTTCAAGAAGAATGGAACATTTGCTGAGAAAGGAATATTCCCAAGTTTTGGGAAGGAGAAAAAGGACTTTAAGAGGAAAAATGGGAAGGAGTCTCAATCCTCTCAAGGAATCACATGTTTTGAGTGCAATGGACATAGACACATCAAGAAAGAGTGTCCCAATTATTTAAGAGGGAAAGGAAAAGTGTATGCCACGACTCTTAGTGATTCAGATTCTTCTAACTCAGATTCGGACGAAAGCTGTGACGGTGAAGGGAATTACTCCGCTTTTATGACCATTAATCATGTTGCATTGTTAGATGACTTGAGTGTGCTTGTAGAAGAGTTTGGTGAGCACTTTGAATTGGAGTCAATAGGGATAATAGAGGAATCTAATGATGAGGAAGATGAAGATACAGTGGGATTGCAAGAGGCTTACAATTCTCTTCTCGAGAAGATTGGTGAATATGCAAAAGTGGCTAACGCAGCCATTAAAAAGATGAAGAGGGCAGAGGGCAGAGGAAGATTATAGAATTCTCCTAGTACGACATAAGGAGGCCAAGTGTGAGATAGAAAAGTTGAATGGAGAATTGTCAGAAGTCTATGCAAAAGTGAGATTCCTTGAGTTTGAGGTGGTACAAGTAAATGCCAAAGTGGAAAAGGTCTCCACTAAGAAGCTTGATGATGTCATTTCCTCACAAAAACATTTCTCAGACAAATCCGAGTTGGGATATACCGGAGAAAGTAGTTCAGCTGTCAAAATCGCCAAGGAAGTGAAGTTTGTAAAAGTCAAAGAGCCAGTAGTGGCTGCACCTTCTCCTGAGAAAGAAGAAAATGAAAAGAAGAAGAATGTGGTTGAGCAAAGGGTGCTGAATAAGCCCCGTAATCATTCATTGGTCAAACCTGAAACTAGAGGGAAATCACTTCCAAGATCACAAAGAGGTCCGAGAACGAACCATTTTTGTCATCATTGTGGACTTCAAGGGCACACCAGACCAAATTGTCACAAACTGAGAGCATTGAAAAATGCAGGTTATCAAAGGTTAAAAGGACCAAGAAATGACAAGAGAACTTAGGCTGTTAAGCAACTAAGAGGTCGAGATGGTAATTCCAGAATGATGGATGTGATGAAGATGATTGGTGTATTCACCACTTGCTTGGAAAGCTTCACTAAAAGGTTTGAAAGTCCTAACACTCATACCTAATCCTATAGGGATATCACCCCAAACGCACGTGACGTGTGGGTGAAAAAGGGCACTCATGCATAAGCATTACAACATGTCCATGCATTAATACTTCCTATGTTTTGTGACTATGCTTGGTTGTGTGTTTTGTGCTTGCTCGAGTTGAAAAATTGTTTGTTTGTTTGTTTCTGCTTTAAATGCTTTTACATTGATTGTTTTTTTTATCAATCTTTTTTCTTATTTTGTGTCAAAAATCCAAAAACACATAAAAAGTAGAAAATCTAAAAAATTTGATCGACTTTGTTAAGTTTTGTCTTAAACATGTTTTGCCTTGTTCCTTTGTACTAATGACTTTGTGCATTCACGAGTGTAACTTGTTTTTATTGCACCCATATTATTGTGAGAAAAATCTTAAAATTTTTGTGACTGTTGTAAATCGATCTTCAAACTCGTCATGAATGATTAGTTAATGATTTTGTTGATCTTGAGACATGTATAGAATTATGTCTATATATCTTTCCACTCTTTATTTTTTATTTTTTATTTTTGCTTGAAAAGAGCTCTACAAATGTAAATCTCCAAATGAAAAGAGATAATGAGCTACAAAAGCCTATTGCACATACTAGTATTTGACTAGGAAAAAGAGAAAGCGACTCAAAATAAATTATATAATGCCCAAAAAGCTAAAGGCTTATTCATCAAATTGAAATATCAAAAATTTTAGGCATCATTCTCCAAATGAGATGTTGTGATTCAAAAGATCAAAAGAGTTGATGTATTTGGAGCCAAATGAAAAGCTTCAATGTCATGCTATCTTGTTATCAAGTTTTGTGGGAGGTCATATATGCATATTTCTATAATTGAAATGGGTCACATTATCTAGTGCTAATTGTGTATGCCTTGGTTGAATTGATCATGGAAGCTTCACATTAGACTAAGGACTATCTCATTGTTGATATCCACACACATCACACATATCTATGTTCAATGAATGCCTTATTCATTTGTGTGATTGTACTTGATTAAATGTGTTTTACATGCTCAGTTTTTGTTGATTAAGCACAAAAAGATTTTTGAGTATTTTTAGTTATTTTTGGAAAGTATTTTGTTTTTACAAAATCTGTCAAATTTTTCAAAAACTATGTTGCCCTGTTTTGGCAACTTGGTCGCGGGTAACTCCAGTCGCATGCCCCAATCATGAGCCCAATACAGTAGGTTTTTGCGCCTCATTGGTGAGTCAATGCCCCAGTCGTGAATAATACTTAGAAAATGTTTCAAAATTTGGTTATTGAGGCTTCTCGCAATTTGATGTGGCAACTTGTTCACAAGTGGAGGCTCAGTCGCAAGAATCATACAGAAAGTTTCGCGGCTCAACTCGCGACTCTCTCGCAGTTTGAACTTCCAGTCGCGAAAAACACTTGGAAAATTCTTCAAAATTTTTGTTTCAAGTGTTCTGGCGACTTGCACGCGACTTGATTCAGTCGTGAAAAATGCGTGATTTTCGTTTTCAAATTAGTTTTTAAAACTTTTCAGTTTTTCCCTCGAATATTTATGACTGTTCATTGCCTTGCCCGAACATACCTCTCTCAAACTCACCGTGTCTGTCACTTAAACCATCATTGTTCTTCATCATTTCAACTTCAATCTTCAAGAAAAAGGTATAAGTTTTCTCATTTTCACTTCATTCTTCATGGGTACAGTCTTTATTTCTTGGATTATCGTGTTGGTATTTGGTTTTTGTGCTATATGGTGTTTTGGCCATGGTTTGGGTAGTTTATTGAGTTTGTTTGATTGGGTCTTGTTTATCTTATCTATTTGTTACAATATATTCATGTTTATCGTGATAGATTATTGTCTCTTCTTGAATATGTTGACTGATCTGATCTGTGTTGTGTGGTTCATACCCTTTGAGATTCGTCTTTTCAACCTATGCTTATATTTTAGGGTTTTTTGTTAATTTCACTGTCTGAGGGTGTTTTTGGTTCACTATTTACTTATTGCATATCTACATTTGTGTTTGAATAGGTACTCTAAGTTGTTCATGTGTGTTCCTATGCACTTTGTCACAATGTGTCATTCTTAAGTGTTGGTGATGAAACTATACTATGCTCCTGAAGTGTTGGGGCATCTTTTATCACTCTGATTCTGTTATGTTTATAAACTCAATGGTAAAAGTCTTACTCCTTTCGGTGACATTAATATGTAACTAATTTATGAACTTTCATCTATTGTACTCTATTTTTGTGGGTATTGCTGTCATGGTCTTGCAGATTACTCCTACAAAGAAGAAATCTACTGCCAAAAGGGGTGACATAAGGATGAAGATGGACAATACAAAGTTCAGGTCTCCTCAACATTTTGAGAAATACACCCAGTATTACATGAAAGTACCTATTATCCAAGAGAGGTTTGTAGACTTGGTGGATCTAAAGGACACTTTAATTCCAAGTTGTTTTGAGGAAAGAGATTGGGAGAAGCTATTGAGAGACCTGCCTAGGGTATGTAAACCTCTAATCATGGAATTCTATGCTAATTCTGTATTGAGAGAGCATGAGATCAACTGCTGGATTAGGGGACAGGAATTCACTATAGATGTGGATAACATTGATGAAGTGTTGGGCTCTAACAGCATGGATGACCATGATTTCACGCATTATAAGGACATGATGCTGTCCTTAGAAACTGTTCAGTCACATATTGGTGGAGTATGAAAGGGAAGATGTCTCAACACCAATGCCTTTCCAGCATATATGAGATGCCTCACTGTGATAATGATGTTCAACCTTTATCCAGTGAAGACGCTGACCACAATCAATAATGCCAGAGCCATCTTTCTTATGGAGCTCAAGAAGAATACCTACATAGACATCAGTGCTCACATATTCTACACCATTTTTGATGAAACCAAAACAACCTCCAGAGCCAACTTGATTTTCCCTAGTCTTCTTATGAGGATTTTTAGACTGAAAGGAGTGGAAATTCCTCAAGATATCAACCTCATGACTACTCCCTCAGCCATTAACAAGCTAACCATTACAAGGATAAGAGTTCGTCTTCTAGGTGATAAAAAGGAAGGTGATCAAAAAGAAGGTGAAGCCATGGAGACTGAGACAGAGACTGTAGGTCAACCCTCAAACTCACGAGGTTGTGGCAAGAGAAGCAGAGCATTATCCTCATCAGATGTACCTCCAGACGCATTCCAGATCATCCTTGAAAGAATTGATGGGCTTAGAGATGTACAGAATGAACAATCTGATAGCCTGGCAACACTCCAAGACCAGATGAACATTCTTTCAGCAAAGCTTGACAACTTCACCACACAGCACTGACCCTTTGGCTATTCCGGTCAAAAAGGGGGAGATATTTTTTTTGGGAAGTTAACTCTAGAGAGGGAGCACATGTTGAGGGGGAGCATACATAAACTTTATCTCAGCAGTTTACTTTATGTGTTTATATTCATGTGTTTTGGTACTTCTGTTGGTTTGTTATATACATTTGGTTTAATCTCTTGAATATGGTTCTTTGTGGTTTGTTCAAAGCTGTTGGTACTCTGGTTTATATATATTAGATGATATTCTGTTTTGGTTAATTTGTACCTTTGCCTATGTGGCATTTGGTTATTCTGTACCTTTGCTTTTGTAGCCTATTTTGTACTCTTGCTTTGTGGCTTTTGTACTTGTTGCTCAATGTTATGCATTTTATTTAAGTACATCACTCTTGTGCCTTTTGTTGGATTTTATATCCTTAATGCAATTACCTTGTGTTGTTGCATTGGTTGAGTGTTGGACATGCAAATGATTCTTTGCATTAAGCTTATTAGCTTTGCATGTCTAGGTGTTCATTCCATGCGTGAATGAGCATTGTAATCACTATTTACAATGATTGTTTGTTTTTGGTCAAGCCACACTTTATTGCCTTTATCCTTTTTGCTTGATCGCATTGTGCTTGCTTCATATGCATTACAAGTTTTTTTTTCTGCATACAATGATCTTGTTGTGTGGTTGTTTTTCAGGAGAAACTTGTTCTTATGATTCTAGAGCTTCACAGATTCTAGAGTTAGGTGTGAGTGAGTTTTGTTCAACTGTTCCCAACTCACGCGTTAAGTTTAGAGTTTGTTGTAGGGTTTTGTCACGGAATAGCCAAAAGGGGAGATAGTAAGGTTGAAATTTATCATCCTTACAAACCCTGTATTTAGGTGGGAATTATATAAGGGTAGTGTGTGAGAAAGTGTGAAGAATTGCTCAAGATTATGCAGTGAAGCAGGGACTCGCGACTAGCAAGCCACCAGAAGATGCACACGAGTGAAGCGTGTGGAGAAGCTGAACCGTTTGTCAGCTGTTGCACTACACAACAAAATATCCAGCCTGGCCATTCAGTTAGCTCGCGGCTTGAACTCGCGACTCAGTCAAGTTGCGAGGTCAAGTCGCCAGTCAGCTCTATTTTGGAAAACATGACTCTTCGCATTCCTTTCTCACCCTAGTATAAATACCCCTTATACCTACGAAATGTAAAGAGCTTCCAGAGAGAATTTTGAGAGAGAAAGCCTAAAGAAAAACAGGATTGGCTCATCCACAATCTTTACATAGAAACTCTTCAATTCCTCTACTCTCACCCTCTCCATTGTTAGATCTTTGAGAGGTTCATTACCCAAAACCTTTTCTCACCTTACCCATATCTGTGAGAATGTTATTTGGTGCTTTAGGAAGCAGTTAGGAAGGGACCAATTGATATTGGTTGATGCTATGGGCTATAGCAAAATCCGGGAAGCTAAAGAAGAAATAGGTTCGGCATAATCTCGTTGGAGTAGGAGTTTGGAGGGCTTAGGTACACTGTATAGATTAAGGTTGGAGGGTCTATTGCTGTCCATGTATCCCAACTACATTCTTTAGTGAATTATTGACCGCTTGGAGGGCAGCGGAGAGGTTTTATGCCGAGGGTTTCGGTTTTCTCTTCGATAACACATCACTATGTTGTCCTTATGTTTGCATCTCTCTTCCCTTAATTTTTGCCATTTAATTTTTGCTGTGGATGTGATTTTATTTAGTTTAGATTGTTTACCAATTCTGTTTTAAGCTTATGTTCATTTTCCGCACATAATTTTTTTGATATTAAGCTTGAATTAGTAATTTGAAAATTGGGGGTCTAAACGTTCATAGTGTTTTATACGCTATTTGAACTTTCAAATAACAATAAAAGGAAGACAAAGAATAAGAGAAGAGAAGAAAAGAAAGAATAGAAGCTTCGCACCTGCTGATGTAAGCATAACGTTCATAGATTCATATGATTTACAAGCAGCATCGGTTGACCCCCGAGGTTTGTGAAGTTTGTGACTCTGTAATCATAAAGTGTAAGAATATATAGATTATGTTTTCTTTCAACTCATAACCACAAGAAAAGGAACACATGCTGTTCAATAATAACCTTTTAAATAGGGACTCAACGAATGCACAAGATAAATTGTTTTGGAATCCAGGCATAAAATCGAGAAAAACTCTTTGAAATTATATTATCACTTATAGAGGAACATTAAAATCGAACTTCTTGTTACGACATGCATGTTTTTGAGCCTCACAAGTCTAAATCTTATCTCCCTCCACACCAAAAACACATAGTCTGAGCCATAAATGGCAGCTTCTACGCCCAATTCAATTTTTGTTCCTCTTGTATCTCCGCTTCGTCCTAATCTATCTTCCTTTTTTATTCCTCTTCCTTTTCCTAGTGGGTAACAATAGCTTTTTATTTATTTATTGTTGAAGGGTAACAATAGCTAACAAATTATTGTAAATTGACAGTCTCTAATTTTTGATTCCATTTCTCTATGTATCAAAGAAGAGCAGTTGCTCTTAGGCCTCAAAGTTGCGGCAATACTTTTGTTCATGATACTCATTGTTACTGTACACAATTGTAAAAAGAACTTCAACAGCACTACTAAGGTCGAAAAGGTTGGTGGCAGTGATTGTCGTAACAACAACCAAGTCAATATCTAGCTTCCCGCTTTGAATCTTATTTGAGCCTTTGTCCTGTTGTCGTTTGCTTAGTTTCAACATGTTGGCATAATGTGTATTTGTTCAGCTTATATGTAAATAATGTCGATGGTGACTCTAGAAATTTTTTTCAGGATGGTTATTTATTTATTTATTTATTTTATACAAGATAAAAATTCTTTTCTAACCTAATGTAAGTGTATATGTGTGTGAATCTCCTTCTTGGAGAGTTGAACCCCGGGTCTTGCCCCTCACACCCCACAAGCACTTATACTTGTGGAGTGACTATCGCACTAAGAATGTGCGGTGGTTCAGGATGGTTATTCAAATTTAATAAAAATAAAACTTAAATATATCGACGTCAAAAAAGAAAACCACACACAAATATATAAAGCTTCAAAATTCCCTTCTACAAGTTTTAATATTTTGAAATTGTTGTATGATATCTTTATTATCAATACTATCAGTTACATATTTTTAAATATACACTATTAAAAAATCATTAGAATATTAATCTCTCATTCAATTACTAACATCTTGCTTAAATAAGTAACAATATATAAAAAATGCATCATCCTTTTTTATGATATGTTCTAACCAATCTTTCTATTCTTTAAACTAATTAGGATTTAATCGATGTAATGCTTCGCTAATTTCTTTTTTAGGGAATGGCCAAGAGGTTGACAATAACCTCTTTGTAAATATATATGCTCCTCTTATTTCATCCTGGTCATTAGGATGAACATATGAGACATTTTCTCATAGCATAGGATATGAAAGAAGATTATTCAAGTCAATATAAATTTACTTATACAATGAATTTTGTAATACAAGTGATGCCTTTATCATAAATTTGTTCATAGTGCTAGGAAAAGGGTAAACTATAAGTTCAATTCAATATATTCAACTTAGACATTCAATTGTTATATTAATCATGTTCAATAAAGTATTCAAGTATTACTTTAGTGCATATGCATATAAACAAAATACATTACATAAATTCAACAATTTCAGCTAAAAACTAAAGAATGCACTAATAAACTAACTATTTGAAAATGTACATTTTTTAGAAGAAAAAAAATATAGTGATTTTAAAATATGCCTTTTGAAAATACAGTTTTAAAAAATCACAATTAAACATTTGATTTTGACTTTTGGACTAATTTGTATTTGTTTGGGAAATTTTTGAGAAATACTATGCTTATAACATTTTTACAACAAATCCTAAATATTAAGTTATTACTGGTTATAATTTGAACCTACAGTTGAAATTACCTTTTTGTCAACTAGTAACAGTCAATAAGAACCTACACTTAGAATTTATTTATGAACGTGTTGTGAAAATGTTTTGAACATAACATTACTCACAATTTTTTGGTTCAATTTTCAATGGAAAAAATTTTGGAGAGATCAAATTTTATTTTAATGAGCTCAAATATTTATTTAGGGTGTTCAATATTTTTTTTTTAATGGTGGTCAAGATTTGTTTCTAGGGCTTAACAAGTAGAGCTACTCCTGAACGATGTTCAACTTTTAGGCAACAAAATTTAAACTAATACAAGTAACCTCAAAATTTCAAATAATCAAAGTACCAACTTGCATTAAATTATTTGCTGAATTTTCATAAATTCAACAAACATTTTTCTAATAGAAACATATGTTTATATAGGAACAGGTTGCTAAACATAAATGTGTAACACCTGAAAGAAATTTAACAATTTTTTATGTTCATTCCTTGTGCATATATTTAGTATGCTCATAGTAGGAAGACTTGTATTTATCATTGGTATTGGTATTGTATTGACATCAATGCTATTAGCTGTTTCAAAATTTTCACCACCTGAAATTCAAGGTGTTCTAATAAATATCAATAGCTTTCTCGGCATGTTGGAACATATTTACACCCTTAATTATTTTGATCTCTCTATCATTCATAGTGAGCAAATTTTGGTAAAAAAAAATATTAAAAAGATTTGTTAGCTTTATTAGACTTCAATTTAAGTCTCTATTAGATGTCCAAAACTTTAGTTTTATTGCAACTAGCTTAATTTTATTTAATGGAATTACTACGAAATACTCCGGCATTTATTTAACATTGCATATGAAATTTCAACCGGTACATTTCGTAGTAAACTCTTTTGAAGTGTTTAAATATCACTGGTGATATTTATTGGACAATATCACTGGCATACATTGTCCATTAACAAAATTGAAATTTTTTGAAAGTTAATAGTACAAACTTTATTTTATTAATTTCATGATATTTCACTAGATTTTAAGTGAGATTTTTGCCCATGAACAATCAAATTGAAAGGAATATCATGATTTTAATATAGGATAATAATTAATCCAATCAAGTGATTATATTTTAGTAAAAACTCACCCAAATTTTGATAAACCCTATAAAAAAAAAGTTTCACCATTAAAACAATGTAAATGATTAATTTAAGACTTGAATTTTCAGCAAAATACAAGGGTAGCCAAAATGTGGTATCTAAACATCTTAATACCTAATGCACACTAAATATGTCTCTTTTATAAATAAAAAAAAAACAATTAAATGAAAAATCATTAAGTTCCATTTTTAGAAATTGAGGCAAATATTTTATCAAATTATATTTAACTTATGCTCTACAAATTTAAAGTTTTGCAAGTAACATCAAGTAATGAAAGTACCAACTTTAATTTAATTACTTCCATAGTTTAATAAACATCTTTCTAACTACGAACATAGGTTTATACATAAACAGGTTGATAAACATAAACTTGTATGGCTTGAAAGAAATTAAACATTTTGTTATGTTCAATTTATGTGCATATTTTTAGCAGATACTTTTTTTCTTTTTTGATGGTGTTTGTTTCGAGTGTCATCCTTACCCTTAAATTAACTCTTTTTGAGGGTTTTTCATACTTTTTGAAAATAGGTTTTTGACCCTTGAAGAAGATTAACTTTTTGTTGTGAATTAATAATTTTGTCCCTTTTGAAGTTAAATTTTGGCTCTACCACATGGTGGGATGTTGGGAGCCAAGTTTTGGTCTTAAATGATGCCCTTGATGAACTAAATATTTTGGTTGGGTATCTAGTTATAATGCATGAGACATCTTCTTTTATCTTAGTCATGTGAACACAGAACATGGTCAAACTAAGCTTACACCATTTTCTTTTAGAGGAAATAAAAAAAATTAGTTAGTGTTAATGCAATATTAACTTAGTTATATAATGTCAATAGTAGATATAGAATCTCTTAATAATACATTGATCACATATAATTTTGAAAAATAGATAAAATATAATTGTTGTAGTTTTCTTTAGGTTCGATTATGAAGGGAAATAATAGAATATTTAAGCTATATGGCTTGAAAATACAATTTGAAAACATTCTTAAATCGATTTAAAATATTATGCACAAATGTATTAGGCTTAAATACACAACAAACATGTTATAATATGCATTTGACATTTACGTGATTTGTTAAATAGTTGCATAATAATAATAACAACAACAACAACAACAACAACAACTAGCCTCATCACACGAACTTCCCACATGTGATAAGACTCTTTTTTTCTTTTTTTTTGGGTACATAGTTTTCTACAAATGCTAACTACTAAGCATTGACTCATGACCTTATTTTTCACAAGAATTTTATCCTTCTTGATCTCCCCTATTTCTATGTCCCTCCATTTTAGGACCTATCATCATGAACAAATCAATTGTAATAAAATAAAGTAAATAATAATAAAAAATTTATACGAAATTCTATAGTTCACTGTTACAAAATTACAGAAAGAAAAATGGTGTCATCTCTGGAACATTATTCATTATCTGGCTTCGATCTCATTTCGTCCTTGGTTCTTTACTTTTGCCCCCATAAAAGCAAATATACAACAACTAAAATTGCTCCAAAGCCCTAAAAAATAGTAATTATACAATGTTTATAATTTCATTTTTTTTTTCTTACAATTTCCATAACAAACAAATCAAAATCATATACAACAATCAAAATCATATGGGCAATAAAACAATAAAGAAAGAAACAAAACTAAGAGCATTACCTTGTAGGAAGAGCTACTCTTTCCTCTGAGAGAGAAAAGGAGAGGTTTTAAAAATAAATAAAAAGATTAAATAGAAACTTAATGAGAAGTTGGAATTAATCAGTGCTTGAGTTTAGGAGAAATTTGATGTTGGCAACCACTGTTACTAGGATATTAGGAATGTTAGTGGGAAGTTATTGAGAGGAAATTGCAGTTTTTTTTAAGGGAGTTAAAAAAAATTTAAAAAAAAATTTATATAAGAAAACTGCAATTTTGATATAGTTTTTTGTTTTTAAATTTTGTTGAATTACAGTTCTATCTTCATTTTGATTTTTTAAGAGTAAGACTATCTAATTAGGTTGGGGTATTTTGATAATTCAGGAAAGTGATAATTAACTTTCTGAATAATAATAATAATAATAATAATAATAATAATAATAATAATAATAATAATAATAATAATAATAATAATAATAATGAAAAACCTGCCCTCTAACTTTCACAAAATTTATTTCAATCTTCTAACTTTGCTTTCATTCATTTCAATCCTCTCAATATCAAATTATTCAATTAAAGCTTCTCTATCAACTTTTGTTATTTTTTTTATATATAAATGAAAATATTTTTCAAACATTAATTGGATTTTTTTAATTTAAAAATTTTGAAGATAAAATTATAAAATTGAACAATTAACCGCAATAATTAACAAAAGTTGATAGAGAGGATGGAAATATATAGGGAAACATAGAAGGTGGGTTTTGTATATCAGTGTAATAATAATAATAATAATAATAATAATAATAATAATAATAATAATAATAATAATAATAATAATAAACATAATTATAGTAATTGTGGGGGCCTGAGGACCAAGAACAGATACAATAAGCCGTGACTATCACTATAAAAGCATTCTAAGCCCGAGGAGAGGATTCACCCAAAGATAGGAGGAGAAGAGAAATACTTCCAAGAAGTCTGAATGGAGGGGATGGTGTTTAGAGAGAGGATCAAAGTGGTTGAAGGAAGTTTCCAGTGATAGCTCACCTAATACCTCCGCATTAAATGACTGGCAACAGCTTTATCAACTGCATTAATGAGGAAGTGACCTGAATAGTGGAATTCACAGCTAAGCAGTTCCTTCTACCACCTTCAACTGAAGTTTAAGGGAACAAGTGTCCAAAGGAGAGTTTGGAGGATTGTAGATGAAGGGTCAGGATGCAATGAGCTTGGAAGTATATAAGAGAAAGGGAACTTCTTGATGAAGGGATCGAGAAAAAAAGATAATCAAAGTATAGAGATTAGAGCAAGAATAGTGAGAGAAACAGAGCAAACAATGTATCTCCTAGCCTAAGAACTTAGTTCTCGGGCGAGCTTATAAAGAGTCTTTTATATGTTTAATCTTGGACCTTCGTTCATTCCTTCCCTGTTTGTATCCTCCGGCTAAGCCCAACTTGTTTGATCCCACTTTCTTTACAAATATTTGTTGCTTTGGGCCCAGCTGGATAGCACAAATTTCACTAATCTAAGTGGGTTTAGGCAGCCAAATCTCTGTGTCCTTATAATAATAATAATAATAATAATAATATAACATTATTGAGCTAAACAAATTGACTATCTACTATCTTATTCTTATGTTAGCAAGATACAAATTCTCCAATCACAGTTTATATATATATATATATATATATATATATAAAAGGGGTAAGTTACAGGCTAAGCGGAAACAAACTGTCAGATGCCGATCAGGGCTATCTGATTGACTAAATTACAAACTGGGCCAAAGCCTTCTGGTTACAAGTGTAAAACTGACTGGGGTATTACAAATGTAAAATGCTATTCTAATTACAAGTATTGGGTTGTAAGAGAAGGGAGAGGTTTTTCCTAAAATTTGGACCTGTCGAAATTTTTGGACCTGCCTCAGACTAGAATGGAAGTTGCCTTATAAGGGAGAAGGGAGTCTTGGATTCTGCTGAAGATTGTTGAAAATTCGGAGAGTAAATTGCTTTTACTGAGGTGAAAACATTTTCGACCGAAAGTAAATAGTATTTCTGGATAATTGTGCCGGGTACTGTTTATGAATAGTGATCTATCCCTTGTCTTTTAGTGTCGGCTGAGTGCTGGTTACTATTCATCAACAGTGACTGGTGCTGTAGATGAATAGTATCTTGTCTGGGGGAAATTTTTTGAATAGTGACTAGTGCTATCCAGAACTTGCTTTTAATCATCTTCTAGCCTTTAGGCATCATTTGGATCCTGGGAATCTTGGAACAGCGGATTATTTGGATCAAAGTTTGTTGAGGCTTCAGAAGAGGCAAGAGAACCTTTCTCTTACTCTTGAGACTGTAACTCTTCTGACTAGAGAAGTAACTGCTGGGCAAGATCCTTTAATTCTTTACTGGATTTTTCGGCAAACTGTGTAGAGTCTAAACTAGACTGGGATCTTGTGACTATATTCCTTTGAACTGGAAGGGGGTAATCCTTATGAACTTGACTGGTGATTGAATCAATCTTAAGGGAGTCCTACCACTTAACTGAGAATTCTCTGTTTAACAAATTTCCTTTAATATCGTAGTTCCACATGCTGATCCAGTGAATTCTGTAAATGATTGTCATATGCATAATGGCTGGGTACTGCTCACCATGAGGAGTGAGTCTACATCTTGAACTGAAATACCTAAGGGTATCCTGAAGGAGGTCTGGGAAGATTTACGGAACTGATCCAAACATTTCCCACCACTTAAGGAACCGTGTTGGAATTGTACTAGAGAACTTTTTGCCAAACATTAAGAACCAAGAGTGATCAAACTTCTTGTTCTGGTAAAAGAGGACTTTTTCAAATGCATCCACGTAATCATGATAACTGTAATGGAGATTTGAACCTATGATGGACTTGAGTCCTTTGGGAGTCTTTAGCAAAGAAGGATGCTATCCCCAATCTTTGCTGCTGATAAACCCTGTGATTATGAATTTGTAGTAGACGACGACTAAGGGGTCCGCTTTGTTCTTGATGTTTTCTACTCGGGCAGACTCTTCCTCAATGAGGATTTGTCTATAATATTTGATGTTTTTCTCCGGGTGTTTTGGGAGAAAATGCCATCCATCTGGGAAGACTTCCATGGCTAGAGTGAGAGGATCTTTTATATGAACTATATGTGGTTCGATATAAGAGATGTGTTGAATGAATGGCTTCTTGAAATAGGGTGACCTATTTTTTATGGATAAAGGCTGGGATGATTTTTGGGACTGCATGGGGCCAAAGGGATCATCAACTGTATATGGGGTGATTTGCCTAGGGACTGGGGAGGCTAAGGCTGAACTATAACTGGGTTGAATTAGCCTTTCGTAGTTGGGTCTTGGAATGGTAGACACCACATAACGATTGGCAATTACAGCTAGGGATGCTGGTACTAATTGGCCAGGGTTCTTTGCCTAACTAGTACTTCCTAAGGTTTGCTGTTTAAGCAACTTTGAGGGAACGGGTTTCTTTCCTGACATCTTGGTTTGGGCTTTGCAAAAATTCACGGGTAAGAAAATCAAGGATGCTGTTTTGAGTTCCTTTTATGAATTCTATGTCAAAGTCAAAAACTGAAAGGATGGCTTGCCATCATGCAAAAATCTGTTTTGATGCAATATTTTGTACATCTTTTTCTAAAACATGTTTTGCAGATTTACAATCAATCCTTATTAAAAACTTTTGATTTAAAAGGTTACTTTGGAATTTTGAAATACAAAGTACTATGGATAAAATTTCTTTCTTAATAGTGCTATAATTTAATTGAGTGGAGGTCTAGATTCCAGAATGGAAACAGACTATCTGTTCCGGGGAATTTGGACGAACACGCTGGAGGAGAATGCCACCATAACCTATGTCAGAGGCATCAGTCTGAACAATCTTGGAGGAATTAATTGAAGGAATTCCTAAGCAAGGAAGTGTCTTGACATATTTCTTGATATTCTGGACAACTAGGGTGTGTACTGGGGTCCATGGAGATGGATTGGTTTGAAGTCTATCAAATAGGGGTTTGCATTGCTGCCTGATATTTTGATAGAATTCTGAGATGTAATTGAGAGATCCTAGAAATCTCTGGAGCTGGGTTTTATCTAGGATTTCGTCTGGGAATTTGTCAGCAAACTGGATAGCTCTATCAATAGGTTTGATGACACCATGCCTTATATCAAAACCTAAGAATCGCACACAGGTTTGGAAAAGCTTGATCTTGGGGGCTGAAATAACAAGACCATTGAACTTGATAGTCTGGAGGAAAGCACGCAAGTGTTTCCAATGTTTTTCAATAGAATCTGAAAAGATGAGTACATCATCAATATAGAATTGACTAGGTCTTTTTTGTTAGGAATTGGGTACCTTACCCATTTTAAGACTTTGTTAAGGGGCTTGTAATTTATGACTAACCTAGGTACACCTCTTTCAATCTCAGCATTTTTCTAGACATAAAGGGCTGGACAAGACCATGGTGACCTAGAGTTTCTGATGATTCCTTTCCTAAGGAGATCCTCAATCTCAGCTTTACATACATCCATGAGTTCCTGGTTCATTTGGATGGGTCAGGCTTTTGTTGGAATATCTTTTTCATTGAAATCTCTAGTATAAGGAAGGGCTACCTCGTGTTTCTTCCTATACCAAAAAGCTGTGGGTAAATCAGAGCAGGCTTCCTGCTTGAGCTTTTTCTCAAACTCACTGATTTCTTTCTGAATGTTTTTACAAGTCAGTCTTTCTTCGACTTTCTTGTATCTCAAATCTTCTTTCAGATATTTGACCTGTTGTCTTTTGGCACTAATAAGGTTAAGAGTTTTGGAGATAGAAACATCTTGGAGGATACTAATATCTCTTGGTTCTGGGCTCCTAAGGAATCTAAACTTAACTGGATGGCCAAAAGGATGGGTAGTGATTCCTTCACTATCCATAACAAAGGGATACAGAAGACACATGAACGGGTTTCTTAGGATAACCTTATCCATCATGTTTTTTACTAGGACGAACGTAGTTTTGAAACATGCATTGTCCTGGCAAACATGTGCTCCTGGGATCTTATACTTAATTTGCATTTTTCCTCCACTTGCAGATGTCAACCTTTCATTAGTTTTCTTAAAGTACTTAAAGGGAATAATTCCTTCCTGGATACAATTGAGATCAGCACCTGAGTCAACTAAGGCAACTGCTTGAAACTCATAGTCATTACTAATCACAATCTTAACTACAGAATGCCATTTTTGGAACTCAATCCTATTCATGATTTCTAAAAACTTTTCTTCTTTAGGTTGTTCATTCTGAACCATATCTGCTGTTGGGTTAACTGTGTCATCTTCTTCATCAGAAGGGTTTTGATCCGAAGGATCCTTCGCATTTTCTTGATGAGAAATCTCTTCTAGGTTCTTGACTCTTTGGTCAAGGAGAGTAATATCAACCCTAAGAATGGTTACTTCTTGCTTGAGGGTTCTAACTTCGGATTTGGTTTCCTTGATGTCTTTTTGGAGATCATTAACAGTGACTTCTCTTTTGGATCTGGAGAACTTATCAAAAATTTTCTCTGGATCTACCTCGGGTTCACGTATCCTAGGCTGCTCGGGCTTACTGGTTTCCCTAACTAAGGTTGCATGAAATGCACTAAGTTTTTGGGCTTTGATCGTTGGGTCCTCGATCTGTTCTATGAGATCTAGGAGTATTCCTCTTGTTTACTAAGAACTTTTACCTCAGAAGAGATTTTACTAAGATTAAGGGCTGGTTGGCTAATGATTTCTTCGGGTTTATTGTCTTGGTGTATCTTGGGTGGAACACAAGTCTTTCTGTGCCATACAAAATGGTTCTCAAAGTATTCAAAGAAAGGGATATTGTCATGTATCTCTTTCATGAATTCTTGCCAAACATTGTAAACTTCAAGCTTTTGTTCTTTGGTATGGTTGGCTCTATAGGTTGTCTTTTTGTCTAGGTTCTTTTCTAGATCAAATTTTTTGCCTAAGTAGTCCATATCTGGTTTGAAATCCTTTTTCAAAACCTTGAGATCATAATCCTTAATATTATCATCATGATATGGGTCCTCCATATCGGTTCTTGAGGGTGATCCAACTTTCTAACTATTGTCGTCATCATGATCAACAACTGAGTCCTGTTATGCTGTATAGCAAGGTGTACTATCCTGGGATCTGTTTTTAACTCGTTGAAAATCTGCACTTAGATCTCTTCTAGATCTAGGGTACGGCGCTAGTGGTCTAGAGGAGCTGGCTTGGGATGTAAGTTTATCTCGTAAGAGGTTAGATGGTTGCCTAAAAGGTAGAGGAGATCGACTGAGATCTATTGGGGATCTGGGCCTGTAGACATCTAACGGTGATCTAAACCTAGAGTTGTTAAAGCTAAGTCTAACAGTTCCATCTGCTAATTGCTGGACAAAGTCTAAGTCAGGATTTTGGTCTGGGGTTTGGATCTGTAGAGGGTAATTTTCATTCTCTAGAGTCCAGTTGGGAGGAAAATCAATATCATCCCATTTCAAGGTTCTGGGTATCTGGATTTTTGCTTGAACATTGGTTTGGATCAGAAGTGTTTCTCCTATCTTCTTTTTATCCAAAGCTCCAACATTCATGTTTGTTTTGATACACTTATAATACACCCTATGTATAAGTGCTATCTGGCTAGCTCCCTGCACCATGAGGGTTCCATGGGTTTTGATATTTAGGGTAAGTGCCTTCATGATATGCGGGTCATGAAGGTGAAGTGTGAAGTTTGGGAAACAGTCGAAGTGGACTGGTCCGTTACTTAAACTGGTTTGGATAGTTCCTAAGAGACTGTTTTTAAACCTTAAATGATGGGTGTCTCTAAGGGCCAAAAGGATTGAATTGTTCAAACCTGGTCTGATGAGTGCTTTCACTCCAACCTGGACTAATCCTATGTGTAGGAAATGGTGTCCTTTCTTTATGTGGGCTTTTATCTGGGCTGGACTGAACAAATAGCACGTCTTATACTTTTTGTTTATTCCATAAACTTGTTCTATGGTCTTAACATGGTAATCTGTCTTGAAGGCTTTCAAGTTCCATGAAGACTTATAGAATTCTTTTGTGGGTACCTTAGGGAGGTTCCAATCTCCTAACTTAAGGTCTACATCAGACAACTCATATTCTTCACTATGAATGATTCCAGATTCTTGTGGAATTTCTGGGAGTGATGTGGAACTACTAGCTAAATTAGAGGTTGAGTTACTTCTAAACAATTTACTTATCATCTTGTCTATCTGGTAAGGAAACACAATTAAAACCTAATTACCTTTATCTCCAAACAACTGGATCTAACCTTAGATCTGAAAACAGGGTATTCACACTGAGACAAGGTGCCTTCACAATGCACAGTATAGCCTCCAACTGCCTTTTTCTCCTAAAACGCCTGAAAACTCCTCAACGCCTCACTCTGGCTAAACGGCTAAACGGCGAACCAAGGATAATAAGGACTAACTGGGCTATAGGAAAACACTGGTAGGTCTTACACATCTCAAATAGTCACATGCAACAGATTTTGGGGCTAAACACAATGATGAGAAGAAGAAGATAACTGAGTTAGCTTGAACAGATAACACAGAATGAAGGAATAAATAGAGAAGAAATAACTGAATCAACAGGCAAGTGAGTAGAAGAAGATCACAAAACAGAAACAAAGAACAGGAATATAGTAAGAAAATAATGCCATAAAAACAATGAATGCAAATACTGAAAGTAACTTTGATAAACTGAGGCGATATAACCGGCCAAACTTGATTAATTGAAAACAAAAGTAACTTACAAACTGATCTGCCAAACTTGGCTCTGATACCAAAAGGGGGTAAGTTACAGGCTAAGCAGAAATAAACTGTCAGATGCCGACCACAGCTATCTGATTGACTAAATTACAACTGGGTCGAAGCCATCTGGTTACAAGTGTAAAACTGACTGGGGTATTACAACTGTAAAATGCCATTCTGATTATAAGTATTGGGTTGTAAGAGAAGGGAGAGGTTTTTCCTAAAATTTGGACCTGCCGAAATTTTTGGACCTGCTTCATACTGGAATGGGAGTTGCCTTATAAGGGAGAAGGGAGTCTTGGATTCTGCTGAAGATTGTTGAAAATCCGGAGAGTAAATTGCTTTTACTGAGGTGAAAACATTTTCGACCGAAAGCAAATAGTATTTCTGGATAATTGTGCCGGGTACTGTTTATATATAGTGATTTGTCCCTTGTCTTTTAGTGTCGGCTGAGTGCTGGTTATTGTTCATCAACAGTGACTAGTGCGGTAGATGAATAGTATCTTGCTTAGGGGAACTTTTCTGAATAGTGCCTGGTGTTATCAAGAACTTACTTTAATCATCTTCTAGCCTGTAGGCATCATTTGGATCGTGGGAATCCTGGAACAGGGGATTATTTGGATCAAAGTTTGCTGAGGCTTCGGAAGAGGCAGGAGAACCTTTCTCTTGCTCTTGAGATTATAACTCTTCTGACTAGAGAAGTAACTGCTGGGCAAGATCCTTTAAATTTTTACTGGATTTTCCGGCAAACTGGGTAGAATCTAAACTGGACTGGGATCTTGTGACTATATTCCTTTGAACTGGAAGGGGGTAATCCTTATGAACTTGACTGATGATTGAATCAATCTTAAAGGAGTCCTACCACTTTACTGAGAATTCTCTGTTTAACAAATTTCCTTTAATATCGTAGTTCCACATGCTGATCCAGTGAATTCTGTAAATGATTTTCATATGCAGAATGGCTGGGAACTGCTCACCATGAGGAGTGAGTCTACATCTTGAACTGAAATACCTAAGGGTATCTTGAAGGAGGTCTAGAAAGATTTGCAAAACTGATCCAAACATTTCCCACCACTTAAGGAACCATGTTGGAATTGTACTAGAGAACTTTTTGTCAAACATTAAGAACTAAGAGTGATCAAACTTCTTGTTCTGGTAAAAGAGGACTTTTTCAATTGTATCCATGTAATCATGATAACTGTAATGGAGATTTGAACCTGTGATGGACTTGAGTCCTTTGAGAGTCTTTAGTAAAGAAGGATGTTGTCCCCAATCTTTGCTGCTGATAAAGCCTGTGATTATGAACTTGTGGTAGAGGACGACTGAGGGGTCCCCTTTGTTCATGATATTTTCCACTCGGGCAGACTCTTCCTCAATGAGGATTTATCTATAATACTTGATATTTTTCTCCGGGTGTTTTGGGAGGAAATGTCATCCATCTGGGAAGACTTCCATGGCTAGAGCAAGAGGATCTTTTATATGAATTATGTGTGGTTCGATATAAGAGATATGTTGAATGAATGGCTTCATGAAATAGGGTGACTTATTTTTTCTAGATAAAGGCTGGGATGATTTTTGGGACTGCAAGGGGCCAAAAGGATCATCAACTGTATATAGGGTGATTTGCCTAGGGACTGGGGCGGCTAAGGCTGAACTATAACTGGGTTGAATTGGCCTTTCGTAGTTGGGTCTTGGAATGGTAGACACCACGTAACGATTAGCAATTACGGCTGAGGATGCTGGTACTAATTGGCCAGGGTTCTTTGCCTGACTAGTACTTCCTAAGGTTTGCTGTTTAGGCAACTTTGGGGGGACGGATTTCTTTCCCTACATCTTGGTTTGGGCTTTGCAAAAATTCACAGGTAAGGAAATTAGGGATGCTATTTTGAGTTCCTTTTATGAATTCTATGTCAAAGTCAAAAACTAAGAGGATGGCTTGCCATCATGCAAAAATCTGTTTTGATGCAATATTTTGTACATCTTTTTTTAAAACATGTTTTGCAGATTTACAATCAGTCCTTATTAAAAACTTTTGATTTAAAAGGTCACTTTGGAATTTTGAAATACAAAGTATTATGGATAAAATTTCTTTCTTAATAGTGCTATAATTTAATTGAGTGGTGTTCCAGATTCCAGAATGGAAACAGACTATCTGTTCCGAGGAATTTGGACGAACACGCTGGAGGAGAATGCCACCATAACCTATGTCAGAGGCATCAGTCTGAACAATCTTGAAGGAATTAATTGAAGGAATTCCTAAGCAAGGAAGTGTCTTGACATATTTCTTGATATTCTGGACAACTAGGGTGTGTGCTAGGGTCCATGGAGATGGATTGGTTTGAAGTCTATCAAACAGGGGTTTGCATTGCTGCCTAATATTTTGATAGAATTCTGAGATGTAATTGAGAGATCCTAGAAATCTCTGGAGCTGGGTTTTATCTAGGATTTCGTCTAGGAATTTGTCAGCAAACTGGATAGCTTTATCAGTAGGTTTGATGACACCATGTCTTATATCAAAACCTAAGAATCGCACATAGGTTTGGAAAAGCTTAATCTTGGGGGCTGAAATAACAAGACCATTGAACTTGATAGTCTGGAGGAAAGCACGCAAGTGTTTCCAATGTTTTTCAATAGAATCTGAAAATATGAGTACATCATCAATATAGACAATAGCATGATTGGAGAATGGATTGAAAATCTCATTCATGATATTCTGGAATTCGGAAAGTGCATTTTTGAGACCAAAGGGCATTACGCTCCGTTCGTAATGACCAAAGGGTGTGGTGAAGGCTGTCTTATACCTATTAGACTCTCTGATTTGTATCTGCCAAAAACCACTCTTCATGTCAAACTTGCTGAAGATTACTGCTTTACTAAGCCTATTAACTAAGTCTTTTTTGTTGGGGATTGGGTACCTTACCCATTCTAAGACTTTGTTAAGGGGCTTGTAATTTATGACTAATTTGGGAACACCTCTTTCAATCTTAGCATTTTTCTGGACATAAAAGGCTAGGCAAGACCATGGTGACCTAGAATTCCTGATGATACCTTTTCTAAGAAGATCATCAATCTCGACTTTACAAACATTCATAAGTTCTTGGTTCATTTGGATGTGTCTAGCCTTGGTTGGGATATTCTTTTCATTAAAATTTTTAGTATAAGGGAGAGCTACCTCGTGTCTCTTTCTATACCAAAAGGCTGTGGGTAAATCAGAACATGCTTCCTACTTGAGCTTTTTCTCAAACTCACTGATTTCTTTCTGAATGTTTTTACAAGTCAGTCTTTCTTCGACTTTCTTGTATCTCAAATCTTCTTTCAGATATTTGACCTGTTGTCTTTTGGCACTAATAAGGTTAAGAGTTTTGGAGACAGAAACATCTTGAAGGATACTAATATCTCTGGGTTCTGGGCTCCTAAGGAATCTAAACTTAACTGGATGTCCAAAAGGATGGGTAGTGATTCCTTCACTATCCGTAACAAAGCGATACAGAAGACACATGAACGAGTTTCCAAGGATAACCTTATCCGTCATGTTTTTTACTAGGACGAACGTAGTTTTGAAACATGCATTGTCCTAGCAAACATGTGCTCCTGGGATCTTATACTTAATTTTCATCTTTCCTCCACTTGCAGATGTTAACCTTTCTTTGGTTTTCTTGAAATATTTTGAAGGGATGATACGTTCCTGGATGCAATTGAGATCAGCTCCTGAATCAATTACGGCAACTGCTTGAAACTCATAGTCATTGTCAATCACAATTTTAACTACAGAATGCCATTTTTGGAAATCAATCCTATTCATGGTTTCTAAAAACTTTTCTTCTTTTGGTTGTTCGTCCTGAACCATATCTGCAGTTGGATTAACCATATCATTTTCTTCATCTGAAGGATTATGGGACGAGGGTCTGTCCTCATTGTCTGGATTAGAAGTGTTTTCTAGATTCTTAACTCTTTGATCAAGGAGGGTATTATTAACCCTAAGAATGGTTAGTTCTTGCTTGAGGGTTCTAACTTCGGATTTGGTTTCCTTGATGTTTTTTTGGAGATCATTAACAGTGACTTCTCTTTTGGATCTAGAGAACCTATCATAGATTTTCTCTAGATCTACCTTGGGTTCACATATCCTAGGCTACTCGGGCTTACTGGTTTCCCTAACTAAGGTTGCATGAAATGCACTAAGTTTTTGGGCTTTGATCGTCGGGTCCTTAATCTGTTCTATGAGATCTAGGAGTAATTCCTCTTGTTTACTAAGAACTTTTACCTTAGAAGGGATTTTACTAAGATTAAGGGCTGGTTGGCTAATGATTTCTTCGGGTTTACTGTCTTAGTGTATCTTGGGTGGAACACAAGTCTTTCTGTGCCACACAAAATGGTTCTCAAAGTATTCAAAGAAAGGGATATTGTCTTGTATCTCTTTCATGAATTCTTGCCAAGCATTGTAAACTTCAAGCTTTTGTTCTTTGGTATGGTTAGCTCTATAGGCTGTCTTTTTGTCTAGGTTCTTTTATAGATCAAATTCTTTGCCTAAGTAGTCCATATCTGGTTTGAAATCCTTTTTCAAAACCTTGAGATCGTAATCCTTAATATTATCATCCTGATATGGGTCCTCCATATCGGTTCCTGAGGGTGATCCTACTTTCTGACTGTTTTCATCATCCTGATCAACAACTGAGTCCTATTTTGTTGTATAGCAAGGTGTACTAA
Organism: Lithocarpus polystachyus; assembly: GCA_033629205.1. Lineage (NCBI taxonomy): Eukaryota > Viridiplantae > Streptophyta > Magnoliopsida > Fagales > Fagaceae > Lithocarpus > Lithocarpus polystachyus. The sequence continues at coordinate 2,309,033 of CM066166.1, forward strand.
CCTGGGATTTGTTTCTAACTCCTTGAAAATCTGTACTTAAGTCTCTTCTAGATCCAGGGTATGGCGCTAGGGGTCTAAGGGAGCTGGCTTGGGAGTGATGTGGATCTACTAGCTAAATTGGAGGTTGAGTTACTTCTAAACAATTTACTCATCATCTTGTCTATCTGGTAAGGAAACACAATTAAAACCTAATTACCTTTATCTCCAAACAACTGGATCTTACCTTAGATCTGAAAACAAGGTATTCACACTGAAACAAGGTGCCTTCACAATGCACAATATAGCCTCCAACAGCCTCATTCTCCTAAAACACCTGAAAACTCCTCAACGCCTCACTCCAGCTAAACGGCGAACCAAGGATAATAAGGACTAACTGGGCTATAGGACAACACTGGAAGGTCTTACACATCTCAAACAGTCACCTACAACAGATTTTGGGGCTAAACACAATGATGAGAAGAAGAAGATAACTGGGAGATAACTGGGTTAGCTTGAACAGATAACACAGAATGAAGGAATAAATAGAAGAAGATAACTGGGAGATAACTGGGTTAGCTTGAACAGATAACACAGAATGAAGGAATAAATAGAGAAGAAATAACTGAATCAACAGGTAAGTGAGTAGAAGAAGATCACAAAACATAAACAAAGATCAGGAGTATAGTGAGAAAATAATGCCATAAAAATAATGAATGCAAATAGAAGAAATAACTGAATCAACAGGAAAGTGAGTAGAAGAAAATCACAAAACAGAAACAAAGAACAGGAATATAGTGAGAAAATAATGCCATTAAAATAATGAATGCAAATACTGAAAATAACTTTGATAAACTGAGGCGGTATAACCGGCCAAACTTGATTAATTGAAAACAAAAGTAATATATATATATATATATATATATATATAAACTAAAAGACTAGCTACATTAATTTTTCCCATCCTACAACAATATAGGTTCGTTTGACTTGGATGGTTTGTAATCCCATCACCCTCTTAATATCAATATATACAAACTCCCCCAAGTATCTTTTATATATGGAAAATTATTGTGTACTCTCGGAGTACCATAAATACGTACTCCCTCCTTTCACGTGAATAGTGGGTCCCACTAATTAAATTCATAGTAGGACCTACCATTCATGTGAGAGGGAGAACTACGCATTTATGGTACTTCAGGAGTACCTAATAATTTTCCATTATATATATATATATATATGTGTGTGTGTGTGTGTGTGTGTGTGTGTGTGTAAATCTTGGCATTAATTATACAAACAAGTACTCCCTTCGTCCCAGTTTGTTTGTTCCCTATTCTATTTTAGGATATTCCAAAATATTGTCCTGTTTTTAAAAATAAAAGTTATTAATTTATTAATATTCCTATTATACCTCTACTTTATTTTCAAAAATATTTGAAAAGAAAACTAACAAATATTTAAAAAATCAATCTAATTGGGGCACCTTTTTAATTGTCTCATTAAGAATAACTCTTTTTAAAAAAAAAAAACCTGTAAAATTTATTTAAGGGTAGTTTTGTAAACTAATACATTTTTATAAGGTAGATAAGACAATAAACGATATTCCCTTAAACAGTTTGACTTTTCAAACATGACAAACAAATTGAGATGGAAGAAATATAATTTTGTGCCCTTTAATGGCATTGGCAAGTCCCATGCCCACCCCTATTTTCATTTCCTCGTTACTCCACTTCCTCCTACCCTATCTTCCTTTTCAACTCCTCCAAACAGGTAACAATAGTCGTTTTTTTTTTTTTTTTTTTGACATTCATATTTTATGGTTTGAATACTATTAGGGTTACTACAAAATTAAAATTAAAATTAGTTAGACATGGATGGAGTTAACATATAAATTTTATCAAAATTTTATTTATTATGTTATTGGTGTTACATTTAGTGTCATGAAATAATTTTGTTTTTTTAAAAAGTTACTAAAACATTCATAGTAAAATGTAATAGTTATAAACTTTTAATAATTTCTGTTTGTATCAGTAAAGATAAGTTGCCATTGGGCCTTAAACTCTGCAGTGATACTTTTTCTTGAATTACACAATTGTAAATTAAATTTCATTAACACTACTACCGACAAATTAATAGGATATGTTGTTACCAAAAGTAGCCAAGTCAACAACCAAATTCCAGTTCTAAATATTGTCTATAAAATTGTGACCTTCATGCACGAAGTTAAATTTCATATTACTTTAGAATTTCATGATCTTCATTTATTGGCTACTTAAAATATAGATTTTAGAATGCATTATCCGAAGTGTGAGGTTTGCAGCTTTGGCCTTTAATTTTCATATTATATATTGCATTGATTTGTTTTTGCAAAATGGATTGCCAAATAGAGATTATGATTCTGTATATCTAATTGCACTTATGGAAGATATAGAACCTAAGGCTAAACCCTAAACCCTAAAATTAAAGAAGTCTTAGGATAGCTTCGTTAGTCACAAAAATAGAGGATAAAAAGCAAACAAACAAACAAAATCACTAAAAAAATATATTCTTAAAAATATTCATGTACGATAAGGCTCTTCTTTTTTGGTCTAATATCATAATTTTTCATTCATATCAATTTTTAGATTATGACACAACCAAAAAAAAAAAGAAAAAAGAAAAAAGCCTTGCTATCATTTAATGATGTCATCTCTTTTCTTTTTCTTTTTTTTTTTTTTTTCATTCTTGTTGTTAGTGCAAAATGAGCAAGATGCTTGAAACTCTTGGCCCTCTTGGCTTGGAATTTTGTTTTAGCACAATCACGGATTCAGCAAAAACTAATATATGAATTGAAAAAGAAAAAAAAAAGAAAAAAAAATAAAGGAGAAAGTAAAAAATATATATATAGGGGATATTTATAAAAAAAAATCCTTAGAACTGTCATTTAATGATGTCATCTCTTTTCTTTCTATTTTTTTTTTTTTTCATTCTTGTTGTTAGTGCAAAATGAGCAATATGTTTGAAACTCTTGGTCCTCTTGGCTAGGAATATTGTTTCAGCAAAATTACAGATTCAGCAAAAACTAATATATGAATTAAAAAAGCAAAAAAAAGAGAGAGAGAGAGAAAAGAGAAAGTAACCAAAAAAAAAAAATGTACATAACAAATATCATTATGAACCAACTATGAAACTCTTATCTTCTTTGTGGGAAAGGACCAATTTGCTGTGTGCAGGTGGAATTCTTTGCAAAATTGAATAGTATTAAAAGAAAAGAAGTGTGTGTATATATATATAGGTATAGTTCTAAATTGTTGAAACTGTTTTTATTTGAATTTGAATTGAAATGTGGGGTGTTTAAACGAGGATATGTGGTAGTGCCTAAATTTAAGGAATATGGTTGAGAAGTTATGATTTTATGGTAGGAGTTTTTTTTTTTTTTTTCAAATTCAAAATAAAGAAAAGGAGATTTAAGAAGGTAAAACAAAAATGTGGGATTATTAGGGATAAAGAAAACTAGAAATTCAAAAAAAAAATGTGAGATTGGGAATTAAGGAAACCAGAAATTCAAAAAAAAAAAAAAAAAAATTGGAACGTGGTCTTGAAGGAAATAACAAAGTGGACTAAAAAGTTTTTTTTTTTTTTTATATTTAATTTTTGGATAAGTTTGTTTTGAAGACATGGATTAGTAAAAGAGTGTCCTATTTTGTAGGTGTTTTATGTGGAGATGGAGATATAATTTTACTAGGTTATCCCCAAGATTTGTCTCTGTTAAACTTAGAGTTTAAGATTATTTTTAAACCACATAAAAGTCTAATTCAAAGAGGGGAATCCTGTTATAAATAGTATAGATTAGTGGATCTACCTTGAGTTTAATTAGTAAAACACAGCATTAAGTGATAAGAGGGAATACATAATTAATGTAATCCTGAAGTATTGTCTAATTAGTATTTACTCCTTAAATCTCTCTAAAAGACTGAAATAAGATAATATTCTAGAAAAAATTAATACAATTCCAAAGAAATATAAAAGATATTTATTAAACAAGTATTAAATCCCTTATTCTATTCTATATCAGGTTTGGATGATACTTTTGCTTGTCACATGAATGATGAGCCCCACTATTATATGAGATGACTGAATAATAGTATCATTTATAATTCAATTGTTACAAGAAACGGTGGAGGGAAAAATCCTCATTATTTCAAATTGTATGGAGAGAAGAGTAGGGGAAGGGGTTAAGGAAGGGAGGAATACTTACCCATGTCCTTCATTTGGATATTTTAAAATTAAATGGGGAGAATAACTCTCTAGATTTTGATGTTTTAAAAATTAAGTATGAAGAGGAAAATATTGAATGATCATATATATTAGCAACTATTACCATACTTTATTAATTTTAAAAATAGATATAAATTGACACCATAAGAACAAAATAGACCATTTAAAATTTTAATATAAATGAAACCCCTCTTGGACTCTCATTTCTTCCTCCTTTTAATTCCCCCCAATTTAGGGAATTGTAATGAGAGGTTTTACAAGGGTAACATTTGGCTCCAAATCCCCTCAAACCCTTCTCCTCCTCAAAAAAAAAATTGAACAAGATTCATTAAACAATTTTCATTCCTCTGCTCTCCTCTCATGTTTCTGATTCATTATACACATTCTCATGTGAAATAGACACTCTCATGTCTTAATATATAGAAGTACTAAGGAATAAAATAAGAGAAAAGTTAATGGATGACCTAAGGATGTTAATTAAGAAAATGTTTTAAGAAATTTTTTATAGAAAAAGAAAAAGTAATTACCTTTTTAACAACTTTTTATACTTTTCATAGAAGTACGTAGATCAGTATTTTCTTAAAATTATTCATTAACAAATGTCTTAAAGTGCTTGTATATTAGACTTTATAAAAAAAAAATGTTGACAGCATGTCCGCCTAGCTGTATAGAGACATCCAATAGAGCTCTTTCCTGTAATAGGTTCTATAAATTTGCACAATTCTTGTACGCTCTAACCTGTAAGACCAAACACCAAAAAGAACAGCCCAACAAAAATTTCGGCTCCCACTAGTCCAACTGGGAAAATTCTTAAGTATTTCTAGAGCACAGAGAAATTATGTTACCTCCTCTTACATTCATGGTGGATCCCACTATAAATGAGAGAGGAAAGAGCATCATTTTTCGTGCTCCGTGAATACCTAAAAGTTACTCGTCCAACTAAGCCATAATAGTCGGTTTCAAGGCATTGGCATACGTTCTAGCTATATTTTCTCTCACCCTATCATCATCTCCATCTCATCCACCACCTCCTCCTCCTCCACTTCCTCTAGACCAGTAACAATACCTAATGTTTTCCTTTTTATTGACAAATATAATTCTAATTGCTGATCATTTTGTATGAGGCTCCAAGAGTTGTTCACTGTCCTCAAAGTCACAACAGCAACAGTTAACCTAGTCGCCTCCATTATTGGGCTCATAAATGTTTCAGCCTATGCAATCTCCAGCTCTCAATTCAGAGCGTCCAGGGCTCTCATCATTTGGAACTTCTTCGTCTGGAGAAAGCTATACACATATTACTTTGCTATGTTTTTGTTCATGTAAAAGAACAATTGAAGTGTGCGGTTTGCAGCTTGCTACTGTTGATTGTTGAATTTCTTATTGCATCTGTTATACTTTCTAATCCTCCACTTATTGAATACTACTAAACGTTGTCAGCCATTTACTAACAAAAAATTTTATGGACAATCAGTAACATTAAATTTTATTATAGTATCAGAATAGGTGATTCTAAATCCAATTTTTGCTCAATCTCCCGTATTTTAAAAAAAAAAAAAATCAACTAAGCTATGAATAATTTATCATGTCATTTGAAGACAAGTTGAGAAGGCTTCGCAATGTTGCTGAATGTTGAATTTGCTTTTTTAGGGCTTTTGTAGTTTTGAGTAATATTGAATTTTTGAGCCTTCGCAATGTTTTGGTAAAACTAAATTGATATGTGCTTCTTAGCTTATACATGGTTGTTCACTTGTTCTAACTAGAAACACAAACATATCTCACTTTTACGATCAGAACACAAAAATTTAAACCCTTAACTTATGTTTGGTGGATGAGAAATGGTATACAAAGCTCTAAAAGATTTGGATCATTTTAACATGTGAAAAGTAAAGTTCATAACTTTATGCATGCCATGTTACAGTTTTTGGTCGATAGCAATGAAATTTTTTTTTTTTTTTTTTTTTTTTGAGTGTTGTGATTTTCTGATTTGCACTTAAACTTGTAGAGGTCGTTAATAAGCTGGTTTTAAGTGCTAATGTGTTATTGTTGCATTGATATGCATGTGGATTCTACTGCACTAATGTAGTTTGATGGCTGTTTAGGGTTCTCTTGTACCTTCCAAGTATAAAATATGTAAAACTCACACTACTGTTTGACATGGTTTTCTACTAGCAAAATGCTATATGGGATTTTAACTTATGTTTTGCAGTGTTTCTATTGCTGTATGGTTGCATTTCTGCATTTGATACCTTGTTTGTCCCGTCCTCTATCTACAATATTTATTTTAATTGCTTGTTAGTGTTAGAGATATATATTAGACATATTGGCCGAATGTAATAGGCTCAAGCCTACCCCTACTTGTACTAGTAGTCTAGGATTTAGTCGCCTATATATACTTGTTAGAGATATATATTAGACATATTGGCCCAATATAATAGGCCCAAGCCCACTCCTACTAGTACAAGCAAGAATGGGCTTGGGCCTATTACATTAGGCTAATATGTCTTGGGCCTATTACATTGGGTTAATATGTCTAATATATATCTCTAACAATACTCATGCTAAGGTTCATTGTAACACAAGTTTTTATACTACACTCTTATATAATAAAGATGTAGCCCTCAAGGGATTCCTCCATGGATGTAGACAGACAAGGCTGAAACATGTAACCCTCGTGTTCTCAGTATTCCTATTCTATACTTTCCCTTCCGCATTCACTCTAGCATATACAACATGGTATAACACATTGCATTGCTAATAATAATATTATATTTAACATGGTATCAAAGCCAAATTTCGTTCTTGGCATCAAACAAACATCTCTACACAGCAAGAAGATTCTCAAGTGCACACCACCATCTGAAGTCACACATGTTTCTCTACTAGATCCAGACTCCACGGCATCTCGCAGCCACCATGGCTCTGTGCTATGTCAAAATCCAACAACCAAGCAAACCGTGACTTAACTTATCAGATCTATGCAAATCCAAGCTTCGCCTAATGAAACCAACACCACAGAAGTGCTCCACGACCTCCCGCAAGAAAAACCCAGAAGTCCGGCAACCAAAGGAAGTCTCAGGCGCCTCCACGCGCGGACAGAGTTCCCGGCTCATTCTCCCATGCGCTGCCACGACTTCCTGATGTGCACCTCATCCATCGGGCACACGCGCTGATGTATAGGCCTTGTCGTCCGCCGATCTATGACGCACAAAAATTTGGTCCTCATCCGAGACTGCACGCGCTCACACGCGCCTCTTGGACTCTCGCTGTGGTCCCACGCGCTTGTAACAGAAGCACGCTCCATTCACACGTCGAAGAACCCTTGATGATGCCATCGAATGACATCATCAGCCACGTAAGCAAAAGCCACATCAACCCTAGACACGTCACAAGCCATGTCATCTATACACGTCTACAATGTCGCCTCGTTAGCACCACGTCACCTAGCTGATCTTTGACCCAGACCGACCCGACCTAGACCACCCGGATCTGACCCGTGAGCACTGACCGTTGACTTTGACCAGGATCCGTTGACTTTGACTTTGACCAAAAGTCAAAATTCCTGAAAATGGCTTATCTTGCTCAGTTTTTCGCGTAGATTCCAATTATGGACTCCGTTTCTTCATTTGAAACTCCAAAATTGGTCAATTGGCATATTCTTCATTGTGGTTTCTTTAAAGGCATTCTTCAAGGCATCCCTAAGTGATCTTCTCATGCTTATCCAACCTTAAGCCTTCATCGAGCTTCCGTATTGAGTTTGAGGGAGGGTGTTAGAGATATATATTAGACATATTAGCCCAATATAATAGACCCAAGCCCACTCCTACTTGTACTAGTAGTCTAGGGTTTAGTCGCTTATATATACTTATGCTAAGGTTCATTGCAATACAGATTATTGTACTACACTCTTACACAATAAAGATGTAGCCCTTAAGGGATTCTTCTGTGGATGTAGGCCGACAAGGCTGAACCACGTAACCCTCATGTTCTTGATGTTCCTATTTTATGCTTCTCCTTCCGTATCTACTCTAACTTATACAACATGGTATAACACATCGCGTTGCTAATAATAATACATTTAACAGTTAGTTTCATCATGTTGCCATAAATTGGCCTTTTTGCTTATGCTACATATCCTTGTACTTTCTGGTCTAGAGCTCTTTGGGTTACATTAATCTTATTTAGTTAAGGCATCAAATATAAGTGTGGTTCTGATATTGGTAATCTATAATCATCAGGTGTGAGAATTAAACCATTTTTATCGAATGCGTGTTTTCTTTTTCTCACCAAGTTAAAATATTTGATTTTTGGGGTACATTTTCGAAGCCCTTTCAAATTTTTTCTCACTCATGAGTTGCAGTGCTTAACTGGAATTTTCTTTAACACTAGTTCAAGGAACATTAAGCTAATAGACCGGTTATATTGATTTGTGTAGCATATGCTTGTGACACTAATATAGCACCTGACTATTAGAGCATTCCCATCAAGTGTGTTAAATGCCAAATATTTGGCATTTGACATATCAAACTCTAAAAAACTACTTTCATCAGGTGTTTTAAATGTCATAATATTTGGTATTGATGAACAGTGCAATCTCAAATTTGAGACCGCACTATTCACAAATTGTAAAACTTATATTATTTTTTTATTCAAGTGGGGCCAACTTAATTTCTTTTAAAGAAAAAAATGAATAAAAATATTAAAGAAAGAATATTTAAATGAAATTGTAAAAAAAAAAAATGTTTGATATTTGGTATATTATAAAATGAAGTGTTAAAATTATAAAAATAGTGTTTTGAAATTATAAGTGCTAAAATTTTTACAATTATCGATAAGAAGGCTCTTAATACGTTTTGAAAATACAGTTTTGATGAATCGTTGGGCCTGAATGAATGGAGAGCCAGCCCACCAGACTACAGTACGACACTTTTGGGCCCAAAACAATTCACTTTCTCTAAAGTGGGCTGCAAAAAATTCAGTTTTAAGTCCAATTCGTGTGACTCAAAAGCCGTTTCAAAACTCAAAGAAAGGAGAGCAATTTATATTTTATATCACCTAAAAAACCATAATTTTATACTTTCAATATCACCCAAATATGCTTGCAAGGTAAAAGGACCTTTGGTCCGAATCTTTTTTTTTTTTCATTCTTTTTGTCTTTTTGGGTCCAAATCTTTGTAAAGCTCGTAAATAAGCCCAATTAATACTTTCTTACAGCAAGGGCCCATTCCTTTCAATTTCAGGCCAAATTCGGCATATTCCAACTATGAATTGAGTTTTGAGCCTGTTAAGTCTATGACATAATATTAAGATTATAGATTAAGAATGGTTGATGGAACACACCATGCACTCTCAGGTCCGTTATTTTAGGGAGAACGAAAAATTGAGAAGAGAAAAGTAAAGTGAAACTAAGTGTTTGGTTGAAGAGTGGAGAGGAAAAAAAAGTGGTGAGGCCTGAGAGTTTTCTCCCCGGGTCTGCGTAAATGTTTTCTCAAAGGGGGGAAAGCTAATGGAAATGAGCTGCCAAAAATGCCCCTGAACATTGCACTTCATTTTTCTTTGCTTGCATTTTTTTTTTTTTTTTTCCTTTTGATTTTGTATTTCTCTGTTACTAAGCTTATGGACGTGTTGGCTTCTTTTTTTTTTTCTTGTTCTTCTTCTTCTTCTTCTTCTTCTTCTATTTTTTTTCTTTTAGTCTTTTGCTAGCATTCAAGATCATTGTTTCCTTCTCCTTTTTTTTTTTTTTTTTTTTTTTTAAAAACATGTCTCTTTTCTGATCAATTTTGGTTGGTTTTTGTTTTGTTTTTTGTTTTTTTTTTTTGTTTTTTTTTTTTTGTTTTTTTTAGAAAACAGTCTGGGTTAATTTCTCATGCTCTTTTTTATTTTATTTTAATAAAGTGTTCATCTATACACAATTTTTTTAAAAGTATAATGTGTTATTTTTTGTTTTATTTAATAGGGATATGATAGTAAATTTATACAAACTCTATTTTTAATCATCTCATTTTTCATCTCAACCAAATAAATAAAAAAATTTCATCCTTCCACTTTTCCGTATTCTCCCAACGAAACACAAATGAGAGAAACTAAAATCTTTTCTATCTTCTTTCTTTTCCATTCTCTCTCTATTTTTTATTTTCTCACTTTTTCATTATCCCAACCAAACAATCCCTAGAAGTGACCATTTACAAAGATAAAACTATGATTTTCATCTTAATAAATTGTAACTTGATAAATTTTTTTTGAGCAACTATAACATGATAAATTTGATAGCGAACAATATATAAGTTGATCAATTTGATAGCCCTCAATCCTCTTTATTAATTTTGTTTAGCCTTGGGGATTAACAATGATCAATAAAATATGTTCATAAATTCAGAATAAAAAACGGCACATTTTATTTCTACATTCTAGAATCTAGACACAATAACATAGAGAGCGCCGCAAAAATGAGTTTAAAGAATAATGAGCTGAATTCAATATTTTTTAAAAAAAAATTTTAAGTACGGTTTGTTTCTACATTCAAGGCACAGAGAGCGCCGCAAAATAGAGCTGAAGTACAAATTGTACAATGATTGATCAAAGGATGTCTCAGTTTATTCCAAGACAAATGTCTTTTTCGTGCAAAAAAAGTGACATTTTACTCCCTTTCTCAAACTAATTAGGAAAATGTCTCTCTTTTGTAACTCAATTTTCTAAAAATCGAGTGTAAAAAAAAAAATTATGGAGCCCTATAGCGCCGTTTTAAGGAGCTTATAACGACGTTTTCATGACCAATAGTGGCGTTTTGTAACTCGATCTCCATAAACTCAAGTTATAGGCAAATTTTTTTATTTTTTTACCTATAACTTGAGTTCATGGAGCTCGAGTTTCAAAACGCCACTCTAGGTCCCAAAAACGTCACTATAAGCTCCTTAAAAACGCCGCTATAGAGCTTAACTCGATTTTGAGAAAATCGAGTTTTAAAAGAGGGGTATTTCCCTAATTAGTTTAGAAAATAGGACAAAATGCTGAATTTTTTTTTTTAAAAAGGCATAGGCCAATTTTGTCTGTCTATTCTACTTCCACAGCCCAATGGGGAACTTAGATTAGAAAACGCATGCACGTGATTAGAAAACGCTCGCAATTTATTTGGGTTTTTGTTGTTTCTTTCTGTTTGTAGGCTAGGTGTTTATGTACATTATTGTATACATACATTCATGCATAGCTTTCCATGCTTCGCATTCATTTTAGCATAGTGTATGCATTGCATTCATGCAAATATTGCTTCTCGGACCTTAGCGGTTGAACTTACGGTGAATATGCTCAACCAACATTTTTCATATTTACATGATTAGCCTAAAATTAAATATGTCTTATTTGGACTTTCTTCTACATTTCTTTTGTACCCTTGCATATAATGTAAGCAGTAAGCATGACAAACTTCATATTTTTCACGAGTTCTTGATTTTTGGACAAAATCACTATAATAATAAGGGTTTGATTAATGGACAAAATCACTATTTTTGGACAAACTTCAGGAGTCAAGACTGCACTTTTTCTTGGAGGAATATACTGAAATTAGACATATAAAATTCAATTTGTAGTATAAATATTAAGTGCTGTGTAACCCCTATTCACACCCAAAGCCACTCTAGTGGGAGCTTGGGCAGTTGAATTTACATTTAAATATTGTTAATGATGTGAAAAAAAGTGGATTCTAGTTAACTCAATTGGTAAAGTTTCAAATGCTTGAATATGAGTTTTATGATTCAATTCCTGCTTACACCAAAAATCAATTGGTGCCTTGTTCTTATGATAAAAAGCTATCATCAGGAGTGGATGCTATAGGTTGAAACTCTCTTAAAAAAATGTAAAGAAAAAGAAAAAGAAAAAGAAAAAGGAAAAAAAAAAAAAAAAAAAAAAAGCAGACGCCATAGGTTAAAACTCTCTAAAAAAATGAAGAGCAAAAAATGGTTATGGTTATGGTTTAATCATTTTATGAGTTAAAAAATAATATAAATTGTACTTAAGCTTTATGTCATTACTAAAAAATGTTATATAAGAATTGTTATTTAGGAATGATAAGTGAAAATATGGCAATGAATAAATTACAACATGACTTATTCATACATAAAAACCCTAACAAATAAACACAAAATATTGAATATATATTTACTATTTATGGGTTTTACTACAAGAAAAATGGGCTATTGCGAAGCTAAAGGTCAGAACACTAAAGGTCAGAAGGCATTTCTGACCTTTAGCAGCTGCTTTTATTGTGGTGCTTCGAAGCGCCACAGATTAAGTGCTACAATAGACCTATTGCGGTGGTAGTAATAAGCGTTGTTGTATTGGTAACTTTTAGTGGCGGATTTGGTTTTTTGTGGCGGGCTTTCCACCACCACCATATAAGGCCAGGAATTAGGTAAATCAACTTTTAGTGATAGTTCATACCCACTGCTATAGGCATCCTCATTTAGAGGTAGGCAATAAGGGCCGTTATAGGGTTTCATTTAAAATGTTCCAAGTACACTTTTAGCAGCGCTTCTGACCACCGCTATAGGTTTCCACATTTAGCAATAGACAATAAGCGCCACTATTGGGCTTCAAGTAGAACGTTTTCAATACACTTTTAGCAGCGCTTCTAACTGCTGCTATAGGTTTTTTTTTTTTTTTTTTAAATCAGATAAACTATTTACAAAGATCCTGTAATTTTGTAACCTATTTACAAAGAACCTGTAACAGTTTACTTCAAAATAATATCTCTTTAACACAATACCTTAAACAGAATAATATTTCTGTAAAACAATACAATAATCTGCTCCTCTTGATTGATATCCTTAAACTCTTCCTGGAATTTATCTAAACTTCCAAACTGCAATATATTAAAAATCAAATATTCAAAAAATGATCATAACGTTCATAATCAATTACTGTAACATACCCTTAAGTGAAAATGTGATCAATTAAGAATTCTAACTATCAGGTTATTTGGAACATTCAAGCTGGCAGCTTCAAGACCACCAAACATGTTTATCATCAACTCCAATGCAGCAACATTAGGTGCTCCTGTAATGAACAAACATCAAATCAAATGAATCTAATTGAAAGGGAAAGTAAGACAAAAGAATAGTTATAATGAATATTCATTTCTAAAATTGTGGTTTTCTCTTTCACAAATAATATGTTTGACAAGACAAGGAGAAATTGGCACTATAATCCATAATTAAAATAAAGAGGTCACAATTCATCAAAATTGAGGGATAATGAATCTTTTACACCAAGTATTTTAAACAATGGTGTGTTTGACAAGCCATGGAGAAATTGAATCAATCCATAGTGATGATGTAAATAGAGCAGTGACAATATGATCAATATAAAATGGTCATATATCCAAAATTTGTCTTTCACAAGAAGTATTCAAAAAATAAAACTCATTTAGAGGCTTATTATCAAGGGGCATAAACTAGTTGCCATGTATATTGATTCATTCAATTCTAGCAAGCGATTACAACCTAGGAAACAACTCTGATAACTCGTCAGGTAGTTGCACCGGCACACAAACTAGATGATCTTATTACAACCTAGCAGCAAGCAAATTAATGGCAACAATCCCAAATTCTAATCAAGAAAGACATCCACACTTACTGGGTTGATTGCCATTGATTGAGGTGAGACAAAAGTGGCTGTTGTAAAGCTAGCATTTATTGCAAGAGGAAACAAAGAAAGGAGCCAAAGAAAAATCAAGCATGTGCGAATCACAATTAAATTTCTTGAAAAAATGTTACAAGCATGATCACTAAATTCAATCAACCACAATATTCTCACTGGCCAAATCATGTTATAAAAGTAAAATGTAAGATTTTTTCCCACCTAGACAAGACTTAAAACAAAATGTCAATATCAACTAGTTCAAATGAACATGCACTCAAGCATGTAAGTTACTTTCTCCACACACAAATTGAGACCATGTGTACAAAGTCATACCTGCATTGTCTCAGGGTTAGTTAATTGACGTAGAAGATTTGGATTTTGCATCATTTCTCTTGATTGAGGATTTGTATCAACTAGGCTATGCAGTTGAGGGTGAGACTAAGAATCTAAAAAAGAAAAAGATTATTGAACCCAAAGCAACATTTACGTAATTGAAGGGATACATCATCATGATGGTGAAAATATCGTCAGTAAGCTGCAAATTTCTCTCGTTCGCGCTCGACGCAACCTGCAAAACACAAAGCAACAAATACCTTGAAAGGATACCAGTGTGGCACCGGCCAAGGACCCTTCAAAGGTTAAGTTAGTAGATGCTCACAACCCTAGAGTGCCAGAGTTGGGGAATATTATATGTACCTTTTTTGTGAGAGCCTTTGGGGTTTTTATAGTAGTGTAGAACCGACCTTCCTTTCTTGTTGAAGAAGTCTTTTCTATATAGGACTTGTCATTTGATTGGGCGAACATTATGGAATTCCCCTTACACTTGGATTCTATTCCGATTAGGATTCTTTATACTTAATTATGCGTGATCTGCAAGTTGTTTCCATTTAAAAGGGTTGACACGTGTACCTCAGACCGTCAACATTATGTCCGTTCATTACCTATCCGTCCACATCAGATACATTCATTTTCCTCCGTCATTAAAACCTGGCATGGAATTTTACCCTCTTCAGCTGCCCTTTCACTCCATGGGTCCGTGACCACACAGGGGACGGACGTATGGGGTGACGATTCGAAGATATCTGATTAATTATTAGGACATGGACTAATTAATACGGTCAATAAATGCTGTCGAACACGTGTCACTTTCCTACTGGCTGTTTGGCAAGACTGAAGTGTCCCTTCGTCTTCTGTGCCGTTCCCCTATATAAGATTGCCCTTTTCCTCCTCATTTCTCGCTTTTCACAGAAATCAATAGACCAGAGCGCATCCGTTCACTTTATTAAAAGCTCTATCCATCACGTTTATTGATTCGTCAAGTTCCACAAACCCGTCGCATTCATTCACCCGTCATTCAAATTTCCTAATTTGCAATACAACTGGTAAGCACTTACTCTCTTTCATTCATTCTTATCACTGTCGAATACCTTTAGATTCGTTAGTGTCTTAGGGTTTATCATCACGTGTTGGTGACAGATGTCTAGCGCGTCAAGTAACCAGTCATTTGTCCGCGACGGAGCGGGCAACGATGAAGTACACCCGTCGGGTCCAAGAGATCCTTATACATCAAGTGAAGATAGTTCATCCGCCACTTCCTCCTCTTCCTCAAGGGATGAGGATAGGACGAAAAGTAATCTTAGTGACGGTCTAGGTGAGAGTGAGCCTCCACCGCAGTCTATCATTGGTCCTGACGGGATGAGGAAATTTGTAATGCTCTCATTATGGACGGTAAATGACTTTACGTCCTCAATTAAAGAGAGTCATTTTAAAAATTTGAGAGAAAAATATCAAATACCCGTCAACATACCCCTCTGTCTACCTTTCAGATCGGAGAAGTGCTATTATGACGGCGTAGTGGGTGTTGGAATTTATGAGCAAATGCTCAAGGCTGGATTAAGGTTTCCTTTAAGCTATTTACACCGTCAGCTTCTCCAATACTTAGGTTTATCCGTCACCCAGGTTTCTCCAAACGCATGGATGGTTTTCCTTGGGGTGGAAGTCCTGTATGGGGTAATGTCAAAAGGGAAGAAAAATTAACAATGGAAGAGTTCTTCCACTGCTACTGTCCAGTTGAGATTACAAAATCAAAAGGCATGTACAGTTTTGTAGCGAGGAGTTCATTGTTACGTTTGGTGAGTGATATTCCAGATTCCAATAGGGACTGGAAGTCTAGGTACTTCTTCATGGACGGTAATGAATGGATGTGTCATCCGGGTGACACAAAATTCATGCTAGTGGATACCACATGGGGTATATTACCCCCGTCAGGTATGCATCCATTTTTTATTTACTTTCAATTTATAAATATCGTCGATGTTTTTCAACCGCCTTCTTCTTGCAGCTCAGAATCGTCTACAAATTTCATTGGAGGACTGGAGTTTCCTTGAAAAAAAATTTCAAAAAACCAAGCTAGAAGAAAGGTCTTGGGCCAAATTGGTCAAACTTGAGACCATAAATTGGTATTGTGACGGACCAGAACCGTCAGAATCAGCCCTTAGGTACGAAAAGCAAATTCGCGCACGTAAGTTTTGTAAGATTTTTTCTTTACTTATCCCTTCCCGTTCACTGCCCTTAATTCAAATACCGTCCTTTGCAGAAATGGACGATGCTAAGAGGAGGGCAATCATCAAGCAACAGGCAGCTGCAAAGAAGAAAATTGGCCAAACAGGTGGGACGGATACCTCTAAACCGTTTGGAAAGAAAAGAAAAAACGGTTCAGAGACTAACCGTCAAACCAAGAAACTGAAGGGTACAACGGAGACCGTCATGGGTCTCCAAGCAGAGGTGAAGAAGACGATCCTGCCCAAACACGGAACTGGCAAAGGCTTGATGATGGGTGGCATTGTTCCTCCGGCAGAAAAGCCACTTGTCTTACTCCGCAAAGATTCCAAATATGCCCTGGAGAGGCTTTCCTCACTCTTCACTGCTGAAGACTATGAGGACCTTGGCAACCATGCCATTGAAGCAATGGGAGAGACGAGTCTTTTTAGCATTGCACAGGTGAAAATTTTTATCTGTCTACCTCCTTCAGTTCCTTTTTCTATTATCATCTTCTTGTCTTAACCCCCCCCCCCCCCTTTTTTAGGCCATGGTCGTGATGAAAGGACTGATGAACCATTGTGTTCATCATGAGACGGCTCTGGGCCGTGTAAGAAACAAAGCTGCAAAGACGGAGAACGAATTGGCTCAGCTTTCATGCCTGAAGGGTGGCTCAAGAGAAAAAATTAGCCTGTTCGGAGCAAGCTCGTGGGGAATTTGAAAAGCAGACGAAGATACTGCAGAAGGTTCTTGAAGATAAGGAGGCAGAAATCAAAACCCTAAAGGACCAACTCCGTCAAGCTAAGGACGGCGCGATCCTCGAGTATCATGACTCTAAGGCCTATCTAATGGAGCTTGGCGGTACTTTTGCTGATGGTTTTGAAGACTGCCTCCGTCAGGTGAAGTCTGCATATCTGAGCCTGGATGTGTCAAATTTTTCAATAGATGCTCAAGGCTAGACCTCTGTTCTCCCCGTCGCCTCAGAGAATACTGAAGATATTTTTGCCGAGGCTTTTGACGGCCAAGAAGACAGTACCCACGAAGATGGTGACGATGCTAAGACTGCCCTCCACACTCAGGCTAATATTGAAGATGCTAAAGCTGAAGATGAAGTCAAGGATCCTCTCGTTCAGTAGTTAATTAAATTTTTTTTTAGCAAAATTTTTTTTGGACGATTTTTGTACCGTCGTGAACAGCTTGCCCTTGTTGGCATTTATATTTAGGAATGGCAATAGGTCGGGTTCGGGCCAAGTTTTTTCATACCCGGACTCAACCCGTAGGCCAAGACCCGCAGCCCGAACCCGGTCCGTTTATTAACCGGGTTTTTTTCCTGAGGCCCAGACCCGCCCCGCTGGGCTCTGCGGGCCCCGTTAAGCTTTGGCAGATTTGGGCCTAATCTAAGGCCCAAATCACGGCCCAACAAAAAAAAAAAAAAAAAAATTGGACTGAAGCCCAATTTTACTTTTTTTGATGATATTTGAAGCCCAATTTTTTTTATGAGAATCCAGGCAGCAAGCTTATTAACATGGCCCAAATGCCAAATGCCAGGCAGCAACTTTTTTTGCCTACATTGAAGCATGCATATTCAAGCCTAAATAACGTCACGTTATTAACGTGGCCCAAATGCCAAATTAATCCAAATCATAGGCTACTAATTATAAATAAATAAATCACCTGTTAATTATAAATTCATAAATCAATAAACCATAACTAATATCATAAACCAATATATCATAGCTAAGATTATAAATCAATAAATCACCTAGCTAAGATAACTATTTAATCATAAATCAATAAAACATAGCTAAAATCACCTACTAAACATAAAAATAAAATAAATTCAACAAGTCCAAGAAATAAGTATTACAAGTCCAACAAGTCCAAAAAATTAAAAAACTACAAAATAAGTCCCACAAGTGACAAGTTTAGAATAATTACAAACCAAAAAATTAATTCAAGAAGTCTAAGAAATTATAATGGCTACTAAATTAATATAAAATCTAATCCTCTACAGCTGTGACACAAGTCTCATCCTCTTCATTGGGCTCCCCATCATCAAGAATTGATTGAAATGTACAATCTCCAGACATAGTTGAAGAACCTACAACAACAATAAATTAAAAAATAGAATAAACTTCATCAAATTATAACTAACAAATATTTAAAAAAAATGATTTTATAAATACAAATTAGTCAATTGCTAACCATTGATTTCACTCCATAACCAGTTCTGAGCACACATCATTGCCTCTATAGTTTTGGGATGAAGCCTACTACGGTGTGGACTTAACAGTCTCCCACTAGTGCTAAAGGCAGATTCTGAAGCAACAGTTGTGACAGGAATGGCTAAAATATCTCTTGCAATCCTTTGTAAAGTAGGATATTTAAGACCATTACTTTTCCACCATGCCAAAATATCAAAGTCTTCACTCCTTTTCAACACCCCCTCATCAATGAAATGATCAAATTCCATTCTAGCACTCCCATGTTTCTTTGTACTACTTGAATTGTTGTTCACAAACAAATCAAAAGATGACATTGACCCACTCAACCTAAATTTCATTTGTGCCACTTGATTTGAAGTACTTGTAGGCACATTATCTACAGGGTACTCATCAATATCTCCATACTCATCAAGCAAATCATAACAAAGATTCTTGATTTTTTCAATCTCCAAATCAGAATTATCACCATAAATATTAGGATAATAAAACTCCAATAACTTCATCTTATACCTTGGATCCAAGATAGCAACAACAGCCATAACAACACTAACATTAGCCCAATAAGAATTAAATTTAGCAAGCATGCTTTCTGCCATCGTACTTATCATCTCATTTGAAGACAAACTCCATTCATTTAATGCAATTTTCAACTCACACACCAAAGTAAAATACATATTAGTTGTGGGATACTTACGACTAGAGAAAAACTCAGTCACACTATGAAACAACTCCAACCTCCCACAAATATCTTTGGCTACCTCCCAATCATGGTCATATAGCAAACAAGTATAAGATGTTTCACGTTTAGCCAAATGAGAGAAAACATCTTTATAAACCAATGCAGTAGAAAGCATTAAGTAAGTTGAATTCCAACGTGTCTTACAATCTAAAACCAACTCTTTGGTGCATTGAATACGCAATTGGCGTGCATTTTCATCAAATTTTTGCCTCCTTTTTGGTGATCCAGTCTAATAAATCACACTATCACGAATCCTTTCAATACCATCACCAATAAGAGACAAACCATCTTGAACAATCAAATTCAAAATATGTGCAACACACCTCATATGCAACATAGAGCCACTCAACATAAGAGAACTAGTATCAAGCTTATTCAAAAGAAGTCTTATCATGGCATCATTAGTACTACAATTATCAACAGTTATTGTGGACAACTTCCTATCAATGTTCCATTCTAAAAAACAATCAACAAGGACATCTTTCGTGTGTGGAGAAGGAACATAAACAAACCTAGAAAAATAATAGGAATAATTATAAGATAACTTTATAAACATTCTATTTAACATAAAGTCTAAGTTTGATCAATAAACTCAATTCATAAATAAATAATAGATTTAACATTCATAGATTAAAAAATTACCTTAAAACCCGGCTTTGCAACGTCCAAGTTTGATCAATAAAGTGAGCGGTAATGACCATGAACCCTCTCTTTTTGTTACTCAAGGTCCACATATCAGTTGTAATTGCCATCCTACTTCCATTCTTGTCTGTCATCTTCAAAGCTTTCTCCCTCTCATTCTCATAAATTTTAATGATGTCACTCTTCAAAGTGTTTCTTGAGATAAGCTTAAACAAAGGTTGAAGAGACTTCACAAATACTCTAAACCCAAAGTGGTAAACTATTGAAAGTGGGTATTCATGTAGGATGACCATATGAGCAAGATTATTCCTCACTATGTTTTGATCAAATTGGTAAGCATTTAAACCCATTGTTCCATCCACATTATTTTGTTGTCTAATTAACACTTGTTGTCGCATATCCCTTATATCTTTAAATTTTAACCGTGTACATCTTGCTAAATGATTACGCAAATAGGTTGTACCTTGACTAGAGTCGCCCAAGTAAAGCTTGCTACAATGATGGCATTCGGCTTTAAATTTTCCATTAACTTTCTTCCTTGTAAAATGCTCCCAAACATCTGAGGTAGTCTTTCTTTTTCTACCTGTATCCTCATCCTCATTTGTACCCTCTTGCTCTCCCTCTTCCCCTATCCCTTGTCTCCCCTCTTGTTCCTCTATCTCTAAGTCCTCTTCCACCAAGTCCACCACTGGGGATTTTGGACTCCTAATTGGTTCAAAAGTTTGGGAGTTAGAAATTCTATCAATCAAAACAAATATTCACAAATTCAATATTCACAAATTCATTATTACACATATTCACAAATTCTATCAATCAAAACAAATATTCACAAATTCAAACACTCACTCGTTGTTTAATGGGCATAAAGGTGATGGTGATGGTGATCCTGAGGGTGAGTTGCCAGAAGGCAACAATGGCGAGGGTGATCGTGAAAATGGCGAAGGAGACCGCATAGCTGGCAAGGGACAACGTCCAGTTCCCGAGGGAGAGCCGCTTGGCGAGGAAGAACCAGATTTGTTTGTGTCTCCCATCTCTATTTTAGGCACTACATTCATAACAAACACAAAAAACAATAAACAATTTCTTCCATTAAACAAACTATGCAGATATGAACAGCAGAACAGAAACACTATAAGTGAAATTGCTGGATTTCAACAACTTGAAAATCCTTAACAAAGAAAAATGATCCATATTACAAAAACAAAGTTCATAAAGTTCACTTATTAAGTTCACTGTGTATAGCCCAAGTCCTTTGTTTTGTCTCCATGTATACTTTATTTCTCTTCTAAAAAAAAAAAAGTATACTTTATATACATATCACTATTATAAAAGAAATTGTATTGTGATTCACATTGATGCTATCTATAATCACATGTAGCTGTAACTTTTCTAGTTCCATTCATAATTACATATGCTTACCTTCATTTTTTTTAACATAGCTTGAAAAGTACAATTTTTTTTTTATTTTGACATTTCATATTAAATTTTTTTTTTTTACAATATTAACTTGTTTATTGATCTTTATAAAAATAGGACATTTACTTAAACTGCTAAAACAAGTGCATGATGTACCACAACCTTAAGATAGTGATAAATTTTATATAGTTTAGCATGGTCCAGCCGAATCATATTAGGCATGTGGTCACAGAATCTTGGGTCAATCATTCTTAGTTTCTAACTTTCCAATAAACTCACTTCCTGTGCATAAGTAGGAAAATAATGTATCAATGTTTAAAACCCAAATCATATTTCAGCTCAAAACAAGAAAATCCAACAATCCCATTCCAATCAAGTAATCAAAAACATTTCCATTTCACATAAACGATAGCAAGAGAAGGTAAGCTATACCCATTTAACATTTTCACATAAACAAATCCAACAATCAACAAGCAATACCCAGATCAAGAAAAACTGAAAAAGACAAAAACAATAGAGAGAGAGAGAGTTGAGGAGTGTACCTGAGGAAGAGGAGGCGTGAGCTGCATGGGCTGTGTAAGGAGGCGTGATTTGTGTGAGGAGGCGTGAGCCGTGAGGAAGAGCTGCGTGCTGCATGAGGAGCCGTGAGGAAGAGCTGCGTGCTGCGTGAGGAAGAGCTGCGTGAGCCGTGAGGTGTGAGGCTGTGTGAGGTAAAGTTTGGAGGTGTGAGGCCGTGTCACCGTGTGCAGGTGTGCTGAGTATGTGTGCTGAGTGAGGCAGCGCAGAGAGGGTGAGGATGGATTGAGGGAGGCGTGAGTGAGAGTGAGTGGGCTTAGTGGCTGTGGCTGCTTGCTGAAAGTGAAAATGAGGGCTAAAGTTAGTTTAAGAGAGATATATATATCTTAGGGTTTTTTGTAATTTTATAACACCGGGCCGGGTCCAGGTCTGGGTCTGGGTTTCGGGCCGGGTTTTTGTAAAACCCAGACTCGACCCAGACCCGAATCGGGTTTTTTTTTTAAAAACCCATACCCGACCCTATTCCTTATCGGATCGAGTAAAATCCGGCCTATTAGGGTCAGGCCGAGCCGGGTACCCACGGATCGGGCCGAAATTGCCATGCCTATTTATATTCAAGTACTTTTTAAGTGTTTTTCCTTGAATTCTCTTATCTATAATGTTGAATTGGTCTTTTATTTTGGATTCGTTTATATATGCTTTAGATGGTATTGACACCCGTCCTCATAATGTAATATTTTTGCATACTTTATACATCCGTCTTTGTCGTTGCATGATAATTTTTCTAACGTATGGGCATCTGTCCTTTTAAGGACTTGGGTTTTTTTAACGCCCCATTAGGGTGTGTCCGTCCTGTTATGGACTTGTAATTATACGCCCGTTGGAATGCATTCGTCCTTTTTATGACTTGAATGATTACACCCTTATTGGGATTTATCTGTCTTGTTAAGGACTTAAAGTTATACACCCCGTTAGGATGCATCCGTCCTTTTTAGGACTTGAATGATTACGCCCTTATTGGAATTTATCTGTCCTGTTACGGACTTAAAGTTATACATCCCGTTGGGATGCATCCGTCCTTTTAATGACTTGAATGATTACACCCTTATTGGGATATATCCGTCCTGTTAAGGACTTAAAGTTATACACCCTGTTGGGATGCATCCATCCTTTTTATATGGTTGTTGAGTATCCGTCACACCGAGTTCCGTCCATTATAAGGTGTTGTAAGCAATGTTGAAAAAAAATCTAAATAAATTCCTCGTGCATAAGTAAAAATTTGCCTCTTGAGCTTAAAAGGTATTGTAGCAAAAAATTAAATAATAATTAAAAACTAAGGAAAACTAGGAAACAAAAATAGATAGTGAAGCATCCTTCTCTGCATTTTCTTCTACTGGTAGTACTTCTTGAGGTGTTCAGTGTTCCAAGGGTGAGACAGTCTTTGTCCGTCCAGGGTCTCTAGGTGGTAGGTGTCTTTCCTTACCCATGAAGTAATTCTGTAAGGGCCTTCCCAATTCGGGCCAAGCTTACCTTGAGTTGGATCCCTAGTATTACCCATCACCTTTCTTAAGACGAGGTCCCCAACCTTGAAGTCTTTGTGTTTGATCTTGGAGTTGTAGTACTTGGCCATAAGATCCTGATATCTTGCAAGCCTTTGTTCAGCTATCACTCTGACTTCGTCTATTAGGTCAAGCTATAGACGTATAGCCTCATTGTTTCTTTCTTCGTCATAGTTATTCACCCTATAACTGGTGAGTCTGATTTTTGCTAGGATGACTGTTTCGCTACCATATGCCAAACGGAAAGGGGTTTCGCCTGTTAGGGTTCTTGTCGTCGTCCTGTACACCCATAGCACGCTAGGCAGTTCTTCTGGCCATATACCCTTTACCCCCTCGAGCCGAGTTTTGATGATCTTCAGCAAGGATCGATTCGTAACTTCAACTTGGCCATTGGCTTGAGGGTGTGCGGGGGATGAGTAGTGGTTCTTGATCCCAAGTTCTGAGCAAAAATTCCTAAAAGAGTTGTTGTCGAATTGTTTCCCGTTATCCGAGACAAGAACTCTTGGTATGCCATACCTGCAAATGATATTCTTCCACACAAAGTTGCGCACATTCGTTTCCGTGATTATAGCCAACGCTTCTGCTTCTACCCATTTGGTGAAGTAATCGATGCCGACGACTAGGAACTTCAACTGTTTGGCTGCGGTCAGAAAAGGGCTCATTATGTCTAAACCCCATTGGGCGAATGGCCATGGGGCCGCCACCGGAGTGAGTTCTTCTGTGGGTTGTCTTATGAAATTGTCAAATCTCTGGCATTTGTTGCAAGTCCTGACGTATACCTGGGCATCCTTTTGCATGGTAGGCTAGTAGTATCCGGCCCGGATGAGCTTGTGAATTAACGACCGCGATCCTAAATGGTTCCCGCAGACCCCTTCATGTACTTCCTTCATTACGTAATCTGCTTCTTCGGGGCCCAGACATCTCAAGTAGGGGCATGAAAACCCTCTCTTGTATAGGACGCCGTTGATCAGTGTGAACCGCGCTGCTTGAACCTTCAGTTTCCTAGTAGTTTCCTTGGTGTCGGGTAGCATGCCTTCCTTCAGGTAGGCGACTATTGGCGTGGTCCAATTACTTTCTGAACCTATCTCCTATACGTCTATATTATCAATAGCAGGTGAAAGTTGAACAAAGGAAAGTACCTTATTATAGACGGTCATATGGTCTGCTAATGCGGCCTTGGCTAGCCGATCGGCCTGCTCGTTCTCCTTTCTAGGGATCTGCACAATCTGTGCCTGCAAGTCGCTCATCTTCCTTTTCGCCTGCTCCAGATACATTCTCATCCTTGTACCCCTGCATTCGTACTCTCCAGTCACCTGATTGGAGACTATTTGAGAATCACAGTGTACAACGGCATTGGAAGCACCATATGTTCGTCCCCTGTATGGTCACGGACCCATGGAGTGAGGGGGCAGCTAAAAAGGGTAAAATTCCATGCCAGGTTTTAATGACGGAGGAAAATGAATGTATCTGATGTGGATAGGTGCTGAACGGACATAATGTTGACGGTCTGAGGTACACGTGTCAACCCTTTTAAATGGAAACAACTTGCAGATTACGCATAATTAAGTATGAAGAATCCTAATCGAAATAGAATCCAAGTGTAAGGGGAATTTCGTAATGTTCGCCCAATCAAATGACAAGTCCTATATGGAAAAGACTTCTTCAACAAGAAAGGAAGGTCGGTTCTACACTACTATAAAAACCCCAAAGGCTCTCACAAAAAAGGTACGCATACTATTCCCCAACTCTGGCACTCTAGGGTTGTGAGCATCTACTAACTTAACCTTCGGAGGGTCCTTGGCCGGTGCCACACCAGTACCCTTTCAAGGTATTTGTTGTTTTGTGTTTTGCAGGTTGCGTCAAGCGTGAACGAGAGAACTTTGCAGCTTACTGATGATATTTTCACCGTCATCACATCACACAAAGCAAACTCTATAAAAAGCACTATTGAAATGGATATCTAAAATTGTATATGTACCACAATAGGATTATTTAAAAAAAAAAATCCAACTAAACTCACGCTCTATTGGTAACTAGCGAATAGACACTTATTAAAAAGTTATAAGTACTGTTTCACATTGCTGGGCAAAACAGGAATAACCAAATTAACGAGAGTGTGGCCCATAACACCGCTCAAGCATGCATGTTGGATTTGTGTGAGTGTCTAGGTGTTGTATAATTGTATTCATTGGATCCCCAAACCTAGGTCACAAAGTCCTACAATATCAGTAACCACTACAGAAGAAGTTGCTTCCACGGCCCATAGCAAATATGGCATAAGCACTTTATTTCAGGTATCCTCTATAAAACCTTTTAGCAAACAAGTAAACATGTACTTGTTGGAACACTTGTGAAATATTATATCAAGGTCCTAATATTATATTCCCTTCTTATAAGACCTAAGATGTCATAGGGTGGGATTAAAAATCTTTTAAACTTAAGGTACTTATTGATTAAACCAAAACATGAGACCAACGTAATTGGGGGGGAGTGGTAGACAAGCATAGGAGTGTTAAATAACATTTTAAAAAAAATTCTTTTTGATAAGTAAGTTCTGGCCCCAAGGGGAGGAAGAAGAGGACATTCAAACTATTGACCTCTACTTCATGAAGCTTGGTCCCCAGCTACTTGTGCCACCCCTTCAAGGGTAGCAATGTTAGAAAACCTTGAGGGAAATATCAGCAAAAAGAAAAGTAAAATAAACTATAGGAGCAACATCAACATATGAAACATGTGAAGACATAAATTAATAAGCACACCTCCATCACAGGCAAGCCCTCCGACAGGGCTTCTAGGCCCTTTTGTGTGAGAAGTGAAACTTTTGTGTGGAAAATGAAAGATGTAAGTGGAGAAAAAATTTTAGGGAAATTTTGGGGAAGGGAAAAAAACATTTGGGGGGAGGGGGGAGAGCAAAAAAATAATTAGGCATGGGAAATTTTGTGTGGGAAGGATAAAAATAAATAAATAAATAAAAAGTGCATAAATGCACTTTTTGTCCCTATATTTTGGGGTCATTTCTATTTTGGTCTTTACTTTTTTATTTTACCATTTTTAGTCCCTAAAATGAAAAAATGTGTTTCGTTTTGGTTCTTACCGTCATCTCACTAACGAAAATTGTTTACATAGCAAACAGAGTGCACTATTTGCACACTAAATGCTGACATGAATATTAAAAAAAATATTAAAAAAACATATTTGGCATATTAAAAATTCCGAGTCAGAAATTAAATAAATAATAAATCACATATAAAATTTTTAAAAAAATTAAATTTCTAATTATTTAAATAAAATAAGATAATTAAATTATTTTTTTTAGTCCTTTCATTATTATTAATTTTTTGGAAGAACACGTTTTTGTTCTTTGTGTTCTTCCAAAAATATAAATCATATTCTTAGATCAATAACAATTAATCAAAATAACATTTTATCAAGCATTTTCTTACACAATCACACACTCAAAAGAAAAACTTCAACCCCAAAACCTCCTTCTCAAACCAGTTCCCTAATTTTTCTAAGACATTCTCTCTCTCTCTCTCTCTCTCTCTCTCTCTCTCTCTCTCTCTCTTCCAAAACTATCATATCTATCTCTATCTCCATGATTGAGCACTGCCAACTTTGCTCATCTCTCATTGCTCATCGATCCGCTTTTTATCTCTCAATTTTGCTCAAATCAGATCCAAATGTCTCAAACTCCTCCTCCCTCATACCGATTTCTCTCTCTCAAACCGGTGGGTCTGTCTCTCTCGCTCAGATCGATGTCTCTCTCTCAAAGATCGATGCTTCACTCTCTCTTTCGCTCAAATTAATGTCTCTCTTTTAGTGGGCCTCTCTCTCGATGGATCCCTCTATTTCTGCCTCATCCCTTTATGGTGGTGATGGTCTATTAGGTCCGGTGGTGAGTCGTGGTTGTGGAAGTGGTGGTGATGGTGATGGTTAGTTAGGTGGTGAGTCGTGGGGTGGGTTTGTTGATTGCCTAGTTTTGGTTTCAATGGGTTTTGGTGTTAGCTGGGTTTTGTTCTCAATAGGTTTTGGTGTTTGGTTGCTAAGAAAATGCAAGAAAATAAACCAAAATTGACTAATCCAATTTTATATCCTAAAAGAAATTCTCATTTATATTATTTTCTACTATTGCTAATTTTTATTTTTGTTTCTTAATCTTTTGAAAAACTATAATAGAGAACACCTACATAGTTCTATAAATTTAGCATAACACAAGTAAATTTACAATTTATTAGCAAAATTCCTTAAGACCAAGTTTGAGTATTAGCACTGGCGACTCCACGTTAGAACCAGGGTGGTCACAAGACCACCCTAACCTGGAAAAAAAATCATTATTATATATAAAATTTAAAAATTTTATGATTTTTTTACCCTTAAAAAAATGTGTGACCACCCTAAGTTTTTTTAAGCTTAATATAATTAAATTTTGGACAAACATTAGCAATAAATTAACTTAGTTGTAGACTAAGCCTACAACTCCACTAAATATTTTTTTAATAGATACAAATTTTGACAAATTGACAATATGATTACATTTTTTTTTTTTTATATATCTATCATGCTTGCAAAACTTCAAGAAAATCAAAGATCAATAACTTAGGTAATCAATCAAATGTTTAAATTTTGAGTTTTTGTAGTCTAAAATTATACACAAAAAATAAGTTTATGGATTAAATAGTAAATAACATCCGATTGACATGAAATTTGACATGCATTTTAAGACTATAAAAAACATTTAATTCAATGGTTAGATTTTCAAAATATGTAGTCATGTTAATTTGTTTAGTGAAAGTTGTAGTCTTAAGCTACAACTAAATTTGTAGTCAAATTTTATCCTTAAACTTTGTTCCTCTTAACAATATATTGAGCCCTTACAAACAAAAATAAAAATCAAAGAAAATTTTTATTTAACTAAAATTTTGAAAAAGATGTAGCTTGTAGCATTGATAATGAGATTATCATGCAACGATTTCCAAATAAATAAAAAAGTTGTAGAAGAAAATTGTAAGACTTCATGTATTTGGATTTTTTTTTTCTTTTATATTTGGTTGTTGTCAATATATGAATTTATCTTTTTATTAGATTTTGTTTAATTTTAATTTCTTCATGACCCCTTAGAAAAAATTCTTGGAGCTGCCACTGAGTATTAGCAATATAATTTGTAAAAAATAAGACTAATTACCCAAAAAAGAAAATTTGATATCATTGAGATTAAAAAAGAAAAAAAGAACTAATATTTACCTTGCTTCATTGGCGTTGTCAATGCTAAAAGCCAAGTATTTGGCCTCGTCCAAGCCTCGACGGCTGTTTTTGGGGCTTCAATCAATGAGCGGCGGTGGTGAGTGCTAACAGACAGAGACCCGAGTTGGATTTTGAGAGTACCTTGCTTCATCAGTGCTATCAATGGCAAAAGCCAAGCAATTGGCTTCGTCCAAGCCTCGACGGCTATTTTTGGGGCTTCAATTGGTGAGCGACGGCAATGAGTTTTAGTAGAGAGAGACCCAAGCTAGATTTTGAGAGTGAGGATGTGTGGCAGTGAGGATGCGTGGTGGTGAGGATGCATGGTAGTGGTGGGAAGATCGATCACTGGGTTTTGACAGTGACGAGAGATTTTGAGAGTGAGAGAGAGTGTGTTTATTTATTTTTTTGAGAGGGAAACAAATGGATGATAAATGAAAAGCTTGGACACTAAAGTGATAGGTTTAGGAGATTTTTTAAAAAAAAGGAAAAAAATTGGACCAAAAATGGGTTTGGGCAATTAAAAGGTCTATTGCGGCGGTCACTAAAATGTACCGCCACTATAACTAATAAAACATGTTGCAAAAAGGCATATATTGTGGTGGTTCAGTATACCACTGCTATAACTAAAATAAATGCCACTAAAACACATATATTGTGGCTGTTTTTTATACCGCTACAATAGAGCACCACAAAAGACTATATGTATTGCGGCGATCTAATGGTACACCGCAATATATCTCATGTACAGGAGCGGTTCAAAAAAGCGCCACAATATGTGACGTATAGTGGCAGCTTTTGAAACCGCCGCAATAGCCCGTTTTTCTTGTAGTGAACAATAAAAATAAATAAATATATCATGGACCCAATTGGTTTCAAAGTTCCACTTCAAGAACTGTAAAACAAAATTCCACGTGCAATCCCATTAAAAAAATTATCCTTATTTTCACGCCTAAATTCAATTATTTTATTCAGGTAATTTGGTGTTTTATGTTATTGTATGAAATTTGAGGGTATTTTTAAAATTTTCAATTTTAATGAAGCTTGTCTAATACCATAAATGACTTCTATAAATATTTATATTTCTTAATTGATTTTTAGAAAATTGAAATAAAATACTTCTATTAGAATTTCTTAAATTTATGATGGATTTCAAGTCTATATTTCCTTTATTCGTCAAGGTTTCTTTAAACTAGAAAGAGAAATTGGGGCATTGCTTTACAAGAAAGTACCCCCTCCCCCCCTCTTGGTTAAAGAACAACGAGTCAGGACGTTCTCTAATGTTGTGTCACCATGCTATTGTGTTGGTATATTCATGGAGTTTACTAGCATGACATTGGTTATTTTTCCATTTGCTTGTTCAATGGAATAATTCTAACTTAAGGCTGCAATTTTAACTCTAGTTTGATGAAATGAAATCAACCTTTTATCTTGTGCTTTTAAAATTACTAGAATAAGCAATCACAATCAAACTATCACCTACTACAAATGCCCTAAACATATCCTAAAATAATTCATCCAAATCCCAATTCTTATGCAGTATACAAATCCAATTTTCTGTTTGTTTTCATTGGAAAAACGTATGTGAAGATAGTTTTTGCATTTCCCTGTGTTGTAGTGTGTGTGTGTGTGTGTGTGTGTGTGTGTAAAGAGTTAAAAGAAGACTGTTTCTTAGCTTCCCTTATTTAGCTTGACATGAGATATAATTGTTTTCAGCTAATAAGCAAGGTTTTCAGATCCGGACCGTTCATTGAACCGTAAAAGAGAGAGGTTCAAGGTTTTTAAGGTCGAACCGAGGTTGAACCGGAATTGAACCGTGATGACGTCATAATTAATTTAATAATTATTTTAAATATAAATTAATATATTAAATTAGTATAAATAGAAAAATTGACTATAATAGTTCAAAAAAATATAGAAATTTATCTTTCAAATGTTTTTTTTTTAATAATATATATCATATCTTTCATAAAGAAAATAAGAAATATTCAATTCTAAGCAAACCGAAATAATTTTGGTTAAAGTTTAATATTATACCCAAGCCCAATAATTTGACATGTCCAAGCCCATTTGACTAGAATCATTTATGAAATCTCTTAAAATAACACAAAAAAAAAAAAAAAACAAAAACAAAAGCTATAAGAGTAGCCGGCCAAACCATTAAAATATTTGATTATATAAAGAACAAAACCCAATAACATTTTCAAAAGAGAGTGGTTGACAGCAAGTACTTTAGTGGGTGACAAGAGAGCAAGTTGTCCATCATGCAGAGAAGAGTCAGTAGAATAGAAGACTCTAGAGTGCAAAGGCAAAAGCAAAACGCAGAGAGAGAGAGAGAGAGAGAGAGAGAGAGAGAGAGAGAGAGAGAGAGAGAGAGATGCAGAAAGAGCAATCAGACTAGAAGACTCTTCTTCTTCTTCTTCTTCTTCTTCTTCTTTTTTTCTTTCTTTCTCAAAAAATAAAAGAAGAAGTGCGAAGAGAAAAATGCAGAAGCAACCGTTGGCAAAATCCATGATAGAGAGGAGTGAGAGTGAGAAAAAGAATAAAAAGAAATGGTGGTGTGATCTAAAGGTCTGAGGTTGCAGAATGAAGATTCAACAATGGCTAAGCCTGTAAGGACCCAAAAAAGAAGAAAAAAAAAAAGCTCTGAACTGACCCGCGAGAACCGTCCACGGTTTTCAAACCCGGGAGGTTCAACCGCGGTTTGCACAGTTCACTGACTTTGGTGTATATACCGGTTTTTGGAGTTAAAAAAACCGTTTTGTTGGACGGTTTCCGGTTAACCCGGTCGGATCGTACGGTCCGGTCTGGGTTTCAAAACCTTGCTAATAAGTTTTTGGAAAATAACTTTATCTCACGCTAAGCAAAATAAGGAAAATTGTATCTCACACAAAACTAAATAAGGGAAGTTGAGATATAGTTTTCCAACTCATTACCAAACCAAGGAAAATTACATAGTTTTCTAGAAAATTATTTTTGGAAAAGGATTCATTTTGTTGAAAATGTGGATTTCGGAACAAAGAATGTTAAGCTAGCGTGGACATCCTATTGCGAAACGTAACTAGGTAATATAATGTTGCCAAATTTGATGATTATAGCATTTGAGTGTGGGATAATATTTGGTTCTATAAAATGATGGGCATGTAAAATGTCAATTTACCCAACTAAACTAGCATTGAAGAGTACACTATGATTTCAATCAATAGAATTGTATTGTTGCAATTTTTTCTTGTTTTGTTTTTGCCTAGTTTTCACAAGGTTAAAGGAGGGCTTTTTCAGTTTTTTGGGCTTGAATGTTACTGTTCATTGTAAATTTGGGCATAGTGATCTTGGGTCTCATTTCATCCAGTATCCAAATGGCTTCTATCAATTTAACTTTAAACCAAGTGCTTTTGGCACTTCTGATTACTATTGTAATTTTCAATGGCCAGATAATTTCCATTGGTTTGATATCTACCTATTTGATAGAGATCACCCTCAATGCAATAATAACTTTTGGAAGATTAGGTTTGATGGTGTTTGTAAGTTAAATTACGAGACCACACAGTATGATCTTTGCTGTCCGTGGAACTCATATTAACTCGATGCCCCACCTTTGTTTTCATAAATCAATGTCTACTACTTACAAAATAATTATTTGCCTTCTGTTTTGTTGGTTTTTTTTTTTCTTCTTTTTCTTGAAGCATGTTTCTTTCGTTGTTATGAGAAGAAACATTCAAAATGATGTGTTTGTTGAATCTTTTCTTTTGTCAAAAGTCAAATAAAGGGAAAACTTCCTTTTTGTATTGTTAATCTCTTTTATTTTTTTTTTTCTATTATCCTAATATTATGATTTATGCACTATTTATTAAATTTCAGTCATTAAATTTTAGTTTACCATGATTTATTGTGAAAGATGCTATAGCAACCCCTGATAATTGTTTAGAACCCTAAACCATGCTTTTTACGGCTATATCACTTCTAAGCAAAACTAATACGATTAGTCCAAGTGTTTGTGATTAACCCGTTTCCGTCAACCAAGAGCTAGGCTAAACAAAGCATATCAAATATAAAGCAATATTGAAAAAAGGTAAAAGCATGCAAACCATAGCTAAACACTTAGATGTGTTCAGGAAGGGGAAAATTCTAGACTCCAAGCAGAAATGAGAACACCTGCATAGCTCTGTAAATTTAGCATAACACAAACAAATTTACAATTTATTAGCAAAATTCCTTTAAGACCCAATTCGAGTATTAGCAATACAATTAAAAAAAAAACTAAAAGTAATTACCCAAAAAAGAAAATCCGATATCATTGAGATTTAAAAAGGAAAAAAGAACTCATTTTTACCTTGCTCCATCAGTGCTGTCAATGGCAAAAGCCAAGCGTTTGGCTTCATCCAAGCCTCGACGGCTGTTTTTGGGGCTTCAATCGGTGAGTGGCGGCGGTGAGTGCTAATAAAGAGAGACCCGAGCTGGATTTTAAGAGTACCTCGCTTTTTCGGCACTGTCAATGGCAAATGCCAAGCATTTGGCTTCGTCCAAGCCTCGACAGCTATTTTTTGAGCTTCAATCGATTAGCTGCGGTGGTGAGTGTTAATTGAGAGAGACCTAAACTAGATTTTGAGAGTGAGGATGCGTGGTAGTGAGGATGCGTTGTGGTGGTGGGAAGATCAATCACTGGGTTTTGAGAGTGTCGAGAGATTTTGAGAGTGAGAGAGAATGTGTTTATTTATTTGTTTTTTGAGAGAGAGACAACAGATGATAAATTAAAAGGTTGGGCACTAAAGTGATAGGTTTAGGAGAAAAAAAAAAAAAAAAAAGCCAAAGGAAAAAAATTAGACCAAAAATGGGTTGGGTATAAAAGGTCCGTTGCGGCGATCACTAAAACTACTGCTATAACTAAGAAAACATGCACCAAAAAGGCATATATTGTGGCGGTTCAGTATACTACCGCTGTAACTAAAAGAAATGCCACTAAAATGCATATATTGCGGCTATTTTTTATACCGCCACTATAGAGTGCGGCAAAAGACTATATCGATTACGACAGTCTAATGGTATGCCTTAATATATCTCATGTACAAGAATGGTTCAAAAAACCACCGCTATATGTGATGTATAGTGGTAAGTTTTGAAACCACCGCAAAAAACCCACCGCAATAGCCCATTAACATTAAAACATTATATAATATTCGCAGAGTATTATAATATTTTTCATATTAGACTTACATATTATATGATATAATTTGTATGTTGTTGTGCATGTGCGCAATGTATGTATATATACATATGTCTAGAGAGGAAATTGTAAAAACTATGTCAACATATAGCACGTTCAAACTAAGCTTACATCATTTCTTCTAGAAGAAATCATAAAAATTTGTCCGTATATTTTCTTTTTATAAATACGATAATATTTACATCATTTAACTAATTTTTTTTTTTAAATTAGTTAGTGTTAATGCAAAATTAATTTAGTTATAAAATGTTAGTGATAGCTGTATGTTCATTTAACTTTGCGTGTGTGTATTTTTTGAAGAATCTGTATATATACAAAAATCTCGATAATACTTCCAAGTATAATTTTGAAAAATAGATTAAATATAATTATGGGCATTTTCTTTTGGTTCCATTGTGAAAGGAAATAAAGTAGAATTTGTAAGGCAAATGGTTTGAAAGTAACATTTGAGATCACTCTTAAGTTCATTTAAAATATTTTGCACATAAATATGAGGTATGAATACACCAAATAACTTCTTAGAATATTCATACGGGAATTATGTGATTTGTTATATACTCGCATGATCTTACTGGATATTAATAATAATTAAGAAGAACAAATAATTTAACATTGTCGACAGGGCCGGCCCTTCCATTAGGTGAGTTAGGCAATTGCCTAAGGCCTCCAAGTGGAAGGGAGGCCCAAAAAAAAAAAAAAAAAAAAAAAAGGGTAGGTGGGAAAAAAATTTTTGGTTTCAGATTAATCTAAAAAAATCCGGAACATCTTTTGACCTAAAAACAAAATTTCTGTTTATACGCTTATTCCCGGTTAAACATTGGTAGCACAACAAAATTTTTTGGTCTAAATAAAATCAATTGTCCCAAAAATAACATTATTATCCCTTAGACAAACCAAAATTCAACCAGATAAACTATAAATCCAGTCTAAGAAATTAACCATAAAACAATCAATAATCAAAACAAATATAAAACCTCAAATCTCTAAAAATTTTACCGCCTCTTTCTCATTTTTTCTCAACTCTTGCTCTCCGCCTCTCTCATTCTTTCTCTCCATTGTTGCTAGGCCTGGCTGCCTGGTCAACATGCAGCTTCCATCTCTGAATACTGTATAAGTTTCGTATCATTTGGACCTTATAAGTCGGGAGAAAATTACGTTCGTGCATGTATATTACTTAAAAATTCCATTTTCTGCTTTTTGTTGGTTAGCTTTTTAGGGTTTCATGAAGTGTATTGTTCTTTGTTGTTTGCTGCTTTTGCGGCTTGTTCTGTTACATATTTGTGTTAAACTTGTAATCATTTGTTGATTTGAGAATAGAATTGAATACAAACAAGAATTTTCTCTTGTGTTTGCTCATATTGCCAACAATTATATAGAAAGTTATAAAGCGTTAAAGTGATATATAGTTCATTAATAATGACATCATTTGTAGTGTTCTATGTTTACAATTCAAATCCTACCTTCTTCTCCCCCTTTATCTACATATTGAGAAAAAAAAAAAGGTCTCATATTCATCTTATCCCTACAATAAACTTCAATTTTTTTTAACATATTTTTATCCACATTAATAAAAGCCTTATGTTTCTATAGTTGAATAATGTAGTAAAAAACTTCACATACTTATTTCTACAGTTGGAATAACTATTGAAATAGGTGTAAAAAAAATCTCATAATCATCTTAATTATCATGACAAAGTTCAATTTTTTCAACATATTTTTATCCACATTAATAAAAGGCTTACATATGTTTCTACAGGTAATAAAAAAATTCACAAATCTGAGATATTTTGAGAGAAAAGGAGTGGTGGGGAATTAAGGGGTAGGTGGGTGGAGCTCACGCGAGTTAAAAATCTGACCACCTCTTTTTTTTTTAACTTGATTTGGGCTGGGGCGTTACATTAGTGCTTGAACATTGTGGTAATTGTTGCAATATGGAAGCTGTTATTTAAAGGCATATCCACCAACTTGCGCGTTACATTAGTACTTGAACATTGTGGTAATTGTTGCAATATGGAAGCTGTTTTAAAGGCATATCCACCAACTTGCTCCATGCGTAAATCGCCGGAGTACATTTTACTCCGGCGATGTATTCCGGTGATTACATTTTGTTTGAATAAAAAAAATTTACTTATTAAAAAAAAAAGTCACATTAAAGAACACTTAGGCTAGAGTGTTGAGGGATTGGGTCAACAATTAAGTCATCAATATCATTTTGTTCGGTTTTTTTGGTGTCTGCATAACTTGTAACTGTTCTGTTCTGCAGGAGATGTTTCTTCTTCAAACGAGCCAATGATGCTTCTACTTCATGTTGGTCATAATTCAACTGCTTGGGACATCATTGAGCTTCTATATATATTAAAGACACCAGCATTAAGTTCTCAATGGGTTAATAAATGTGGTGGAGAAAACTCAATGACTTCATCCATTTGAAATCACGACTTTCCACCACATACACATTGTTACACATAACCTATTCGCAATATTTATATTAGTATCCCAATATTAAAAAATAAATTCTCATCAAAATTTGTAAGATAACAACTTTTGCTTTCCCCATCAGGCAATTCCTTTCTTGCTGATTGGTAAGGATCATGTTGGCACTAATTTACAGGAAGTACGTACTTCTGTGCTCCAGAATGTGGTTGTTGATGTTAATTACTTGTTTACACCCATTGCCTATGGGAACTGGGAAGCATAGTCAGCACCAAAATTCTCTCTGAGGTGATTCCTGACATTCATGATTGATTATAAGCATGATGTTTAGACCCCCCAGATTTCCGAACACCTGTGTCCCTTTAGCCGATGTTCGACCCTAAGTCTAAAACCATGCCCGTCTAAGTCATATAAAATTCAGTTTATATAAATAAAAAAGTGTTGTGCAGCACCTATCACACTCAAAGCCATCAATCATACTGGGTGCAGCAGCAGTCAAAGGGTCAATTTCCCTCTGTTGGATCCACTAAATATTCCTCCTCATTTCAAATGAAGTAGTTAAATATTTCAGTACATCTATTAATTTTTTCATGATATATTTATTATATGAAAAAATATATTATTTTTTATACTTACTTTCTGTAATTTAGTGGGTATATTTTGGTAGAAATCAATTTGGTCTATATTTTTCTCAATATGACTAGGACATTATTTTTAAGATAGTCTTACATATTATGTGATATAATAAGTTTTTTTTTTTTTTTATATATATATGAAGATTATGATATAACTTGTTGAAGGCCCAAACATTGTATAGTTTTGAATATAATCTTATATAATACTAGACTTATGTTTTGCGCATGCGATTACCTTTTTTTTTTGTGGGGGGCGGGGGGGGGGGGGGGGGGGGGAGGGAGAATTTAGTGAAATAATGTTTAAAAGTGAGATAAAAATAATGATATAATTTTTAGGATTTTTCTCTACATGAGAATTGATAAAGTTTGAAAGCCTAAAATTTAGGAACTTTTTTAAAAAATATTACATTACTCTTTTAACCAATTTATGCTTTTAAATTTAAAATTATTTTACTAAAAGATATGGATATCTTAGAGAGTTTAAGAATTCATGTGATGATATTTTAGTATGCAAAATAATGAACCTAAACAAGGAATCCTATCATTAATAGTACAGATATAATTTTATTAAGAAAGAATAATTAAATGAATTATTATTGCATAATTTAAGAAACTTTATGAATGTCTCTTGTTGAGACTTGTGGTTGTTTGTAATGACATGCTTACATGTGAATTGTCTATCTAATAGAAAAGAGAATTGAATTTTTTTTTTAACCTTTGGGAGTTCTTTCGATACTTCTTTACAAATCTATAAAAATAACTCTTATGTAAACTCAGAGCTTTGAAGATTTGTTATTTAAAATTGTATTTTTCGCTTCTCATAACTGCATGAAAACAATTAAAAAAATTATTTTATCACAAAAAAGCATAGACTTACCTATAATATAGTACATTTCATACCTTGCCAAGAATGATGTTCAACTTATATGCATTAGAATTTAAACTTATACTAGTAACTTCAAATAATAAAATTACCGACTTGCATTTAATTGTTTGTAAATTTTTCATAAATTTAACTAACATTTTTCTAAATAAAACCATATGTTTATACAATACATATGTTGGTAAACATGAACTTAGTAACACGTGATATAAATTATACAATTTTTTTATGTTAATTCCATGTACATATTGGATTCTCATAGTAGAAAGACTTGTATTTGTCATTTGCATTGGTATTGTATTGAAGTTGACGCAATTATATGTTTCAAAATTCTCATCACCTCAAATTCAAGGTTCTTTAATTAATTTTAATGGCATTCTCTTCATGTTAAGACCATTCAAAATGTAAAGAACTCAAATCAGCTCAACAAAAGGTTTGGGTAGAAAGCTCGAACAGCACATAAAATGATACATAATGTTCAAATAATGTGCTACAAGATGTGCTGCTACTCGATCCCACTATCCGCCGATCCCACTAGTAGCCATTTTTCTCCTCCGATCTCACTCTATCCACCTCATCTGCGAGGCCTTCTTCCTCTTTCTTCTTTTGTTTTGAAATCGTCCTTTTGGTGGATTGACTGAATTCTTAGACCTTTATTGATTCTTCCTCTCTCTCTCTCTCTCTCTCTCTCTCTCTCTCTCTCTCTCTCTCTCTCTCACATAAAATAAAAGAAGAGTTTTGTTGATTAATTTAATTTCAATTTAAACCTCTAATAGTTTTTGGGAACTTAAGTTTCAACAATAGTAACATTTTTCATTATGCTAACATGGTTGTTTCCAATGAAATTAAGAAGTTATTACCTCCAATTACATTATATATATGATCTTTAGCCATTAAAAATGTTGAATTTGTCAAAAATTGATAGCATAAATTTTTACATATTTAATTTCCTATTTTCATGATATTCACTTGATTTTTAGCTTGATCTTTTTCCCATGAATAGTCACAATTGAAAGTAATTTCTTGATTTTTAATATACGATCAAAATTAATGCGATCAGCTGGTCAAAATCCCAGGGTAGACATAATTTGATACCTAGACCTCTTAATACTTATTGTAGACTAAATACTTCACTTTATTTACTTTTTTGTAAATGACTCAATTAAATGAAAAATCATTAACAACATTTTTTAGAAATTGACACAAATATTACAATAAATGATGTTCTAACTTATACTCTACAAAATTTAGATTTTTACAAGTAACATCAAACAATAAAAGTACCAACTTGCATTCATTTATTTGCAAAAGTTTAATCAATTTAACAAACATTTGTTTGAATAGAAACATATGTTTATACATACATACATACATATATATATATATATATATATATGTTGTTAAACGGAAAAAATGGGCTTTTGCCCTTATATTTTAAAATATCTAGCACAATGTCCCTATTTTGAAACTATATAAAGATGTGTCCCTATTTTGGAACTCGATTTTCTCAAAATCGAGTTTTAATGTAAAACTCGATTTTCAGAAACTCAAGTTATAGTCAAATCAAACTTTAAAAAAATATATTTTGTGGAAATCGAGTTCTTGAAAATTTTCAAGCAACTCGAATTCCATGAACTTGAGTTCTACACTGAAACTCAATTTTAAGAAAATCGAGTTTCAAAACAGGGACATATCGCTATATAGTTTCAAAACAGGGACATTGTGCTAGATATTTTAAAAAATAAGGGCAAAAGCCCATTTTCTCCTTTGTTAAACATAAACTTCTCACAAATAAAAGAAATTAAACAATTTTGTTATGTTTACTCCAAGTGCATATTTTTAGTGGATGCATTTTCCTTTTCTATAGTCTTTGTTTCAAGGTTTTTCAAATGTCATACTAACAAACCTTTCAAGGGTTTTGTCCTTCAAAGAAAACAAACTTTTTTGGATTGTTACATGTTTGTCTCTCTTGATGTTGATTTTTTTTTTTTTTTTTTTTTTATACAAGATAGAATTTCTACTTTAGCCTTATCTAAGTATATATATGTGTGAAGTCCCCTTCTGGAGACTTAAACCCTGGCCCTTACCCCATACACCCCACAAGCACTTATACTTGTAGAGTAACCACCACACTAAGGGTGTGCAGTGGTTTGATGTTAAATTTTGACTCTACCACATAGTTTTATGATGGGAGCCAAATATAGGTCCTAAATGAAGCTCTTGATCAACTAAATCTTTTGGTTGCTAGGCATTTAGTTTTATGAGACATCTTCTTTTATCATAGTCATGTGAACATATAACATAGTCAAACTAAGTTTACATCATTTGCTTTTAGATGAAAAAAAATAGTCATCTTAATGCAACATTGACTTAATTATATAATGTTAGTAGTAGCTATATAATCTTTCAATAACATCACGTACAATTTTGAAAAAATAAATTAAATATAATTAGATTAGTTTTCTTTTGTGCGATTGTGAAGGGAATTAAACTAGAATATGTAAGCTACATGGTTCAAAAATGCCATTTGAGATAACTCTAAATTGATTTAAAATACTTTACACAAAAGTATTAGGTTGAATACACAAAAAAAAAAATGTTATAATATTAATTTGGCAATTAGTTTTTTTTTTTTTAAAGTACTTTTGAAAAAGAATTCATTTTTAAACTCACTGCAACAATACTTTTACCAATGATCACCATTGTTGGACTCTTCTTACACTGCACAATTGTAAAAGGATTTTCACCAGTATTACTGGGGGGGCTAAAGGATGTTGCCAGCGATAGTGTTACCAACAGTAGCCAAGTCAACATCCAACTTCCAGCTCTGAATATAGTCTAAGACTATTTGTCTCTTATCATAATATATATAAAATTGTAACCTTCATGTGCAAAGTTTATTTTCATATTACTTGAGAATTTTGTGATTTGCTTTTATTGATTAGCTGAAATATAGATTTTAGAATGAACTGTTTGAGGTGTGAGGTTTGCAGCTTTGGCCTTTAATTTTCTCACTAATTATATATTGCGTTATTTTTTGTGAAATAGATTGCCAAAACAGAGATTATGATTGTGCAGATTTGATCTATTTTCACTTTTGGAAGATATGGAACACCTCAACTCTACTCCCCCTCCCTCACCCTCAACCTAAACTAACCCTAAAGGATTTTGACACTTGACAAGTCGGGGATCGTCAGTCTGTTTGGTCCCCCTTTGCTCTATTTCTCTCTCGACATCACTCAACCTCTCCACTGAGCCATGGATTAGTGATAGGCGACTCTGATTGTGCTCATCCCATCATCAACTGTCGAAGGTCGAAACCCCATCCGGTCAATATCCGTTGCTTGCACTCTCTGGGTCTTGCCACTCACGTTGCCAATCTGGGTTTTCTTTGTTTTATTTTTGTTCTTCTTTTGAAAGAGGAGTATATATGTTAGTTTGTTAGTTTGTCGCAGTACATATGCTTAAAAAAGAAAAATTATATTTTAGGTATAATTTATGTTAATGTTAGTTGTGACTTTATGATTTTTTTTTTTTTCTTCTTTTCAATGATACTTGTTGTGACTTATATAATGAATTCTCTAGTATGTTTATATTATTATTTGATATTTAGTAATTGTTTAAACTATTATTAGAGATACTGAATAACTGTATTGTATTTCTCAGTAAGGAATATATATGAGTGTACCTTTATATAGGAGGCATATGAATGCAGTACAAGTAGGAGTGTAGTACAAGATGTGTGCTGTACAAGTAATCTAGTGTGCTTTGCAAGTAAACTAGTTGGGCCTAAAGCCCACAACACTATACACGTTAATAGCCCCCCTCAAACTCAAGGTGGATGTGAAACCAACTTGAGGTTGTCAACTAAATCACAAAGGCGTCCTTTAGGATGTGACTTGGTGAAGATATCTGCAAGTTGATCTTTGGAGGAGACGGGGAAGAGCTAGAGAGCACCATGGACAAGATGATAACGGATAAAATGACAATTAATCTCGATGTATTTAGTAAATTCATGGAAGACATCATTGTGAGCAATATAAATAATACTCTGGTTGTCACAATAAAGAGGAGTAGCAGAGGACGTGGACACACCTAAGTCCTTAAGAAGCTATCATAGCCACAGGAGCTTAGATGTGGTATCAGCAAGGGCACGATATTCTGCTTCAGTACTAGAGCGGGCCACATGAGTTTGTTGCTTGCTTCGCCAAGAAATAAGAGAAGAACCAAGAAGAAAGTAATAACTAGTGGTGGACCTGCGATCAGTGGGATCTCCTGCCCAATCAGCATCAGAAAATACACGGAGAATAAGAGGAGACTGAGCAGAGTAGAAAAGATCATGGAAGAGAGTGCCCTTTAAGTATCGAAGAATGCGTAAAACAGCAACATAGTGAGTCGATCGTGGAGTAGAGAGATACTGGCTCACTTGGTAAACAATATAGGAGATGTCTGGACGAGTGACAGTGAGATAAACTAAGCTGCCAACCAAGCGTCTGTAAAGAGAGGGATTAGACAATAGTTTCCCTCCTGAGGGAGTCAGATGCGCATTAAGCTCAACTGGAGTGTCAACAGTCTTGCTATCAGTGAGTCCAGCTCAAGACAAGAGTTCAGAGGCATACTTGGCTTGAGTAATATAAAGTCCATTTGTACAATGAGTGTTTTCAAGACCCAAAAAGTAGCTGAAATGTCCAAGATCTTCATCTCAAATTACTGACTGAGAAAATCCTTGAGTTCTTGAATGCCACTGAGGTCATCACCAGTTACGATCATATCATCCATATACGGGAGAAGTAAAATAGTGCCTTTGTCAGTTCGACGAAGAAATAAGACAGAATCATAATGACTGGCCATGTAAACCAAGCGAGAGATGGTAGAGTTGAATTTGGCAAATCAAGCTCGTGGAGCTTGTTTAAGGCCATAAAGTGCACGTCGAAAGTGACAAACCTTGTTTGATTCAAAGAGAGACCAGGAGGAGGTTGCATATAAACTTCTTCACTTAAATCCCCATTAAAGAATTCATTTTTAACATCCATTTGGAAAATGTCCCAT
This sequence comes from Lithocarpus polystachyus, assembly GCA_033629205.1. NCBI lineage: Eukaryota > Viridiplantae > Streptophyta > Magnoliopsida > Fagales > Fagaceae > Lithocarpus > Lithocarpus polystachyus. Next base: position 2,351,990 of record CM066166.1, read on the forward strand.
TTACTGGCAACAGCAACAGCTAAGAAGGCACGAACAGATGAGATACGTGCAACCGGAGCAAAGGTCTCTTCATAATCAATCACATACTCTTGTGTAAAGCCTTTTGCAACAAGACGAGCTTTGTAGCGCTCAATGGACCGATCAGAGCGAGTCTTAATCTTGTAGATCCACTTACAACCAATCACAAATTTCTCAGAGGGGAGAGTCACCAAATCCCAAGTATGGTTTTTAGATAATGCATCAAGTTCCTCTTTCATTGCAATCTGCCATGAAAGGTCAGTGGAAGCCTCACGATAGGTGTGAGGCTCGTGCAGTGTAACAAGGGTAGTGTAACAATGATAGTCAAGTAAATGTGCAGGAATGGATCTTACCCGAGTTGAGTGACAAAGTGGAATGTCTTGTGCAAGATCTTCAGGTGAACCAGGAGCAGGGGACCCAAGCTCAGAGTTGGGGTTGGGTTGCTCGTCTTCAACCTGTTCATCTTCCACTTGTTCATTAAAGGGTGAACTAGGAAAGGGATCAATAATATCTGGTGGTTGGACAGAAAAGTCTACATGAGAATCAGGAGCAACTATAGGAAGATCAGGAGCAGCTACAGAAGGAATATGTGCCTCATCTGGAAAAAGATTTAAGACAGAGGAGGAAGATAGGGAGGCATGGAAGTGAGAGAGCTCGACAAAGAGGCGATGTTCCCAAAAGACAACATTGCGGGAGACACGAAGATGATGAGAAACAGGATCATAACACCGATACCCCTTTTGAGTTTCGCCATAGACAAGAAAACAACAAAGCCTTGACCGAGGTTCAAGTTTGTTATGCTCATGTGGCTGAAGAAGAACGAAACAGGCAGAACCGAAGGAGCGCAGGCGATGATAATCTGGAGATGACCCAAAAAGGCGCTCATATGGAGTTTGATTTTGGATGACAGGACTGGGAATGCGATTAATAGCATGAACAGCATGAAGTGCAGCTTCGAACCAAAAAGGAGCAGGAACTTTGGCAGAGAGAAGCAGAGCACGAACAATGGCAAGAATATGACGAAATTTTTGTTTGGCTCTACCATTTTGCTGAGAGGTACCTGGACAAGTTAGTTGATGAACAGTGCCATAGGAATGCAAAACAGCTTGGAAAGCATATTGAGTGTACTCAAGAGCATTATCAGATCGGAAAATTTTGATACGTTTGGAAAATTGAGTTTCAACCATTTTTGCAAAATTAGAATATACTTGCAATAATTCAGAATGATGTTTCATATGAAAAATCCAGCTATAACAGGAATAATCATCAATAAAGATAACAAAATATCGAGATCCACCAATACTAGAGACAAAGGAAGGTCCCCAAACATCAGAATGAATTAGGTCAAAGATATCAGTGAACACTGATTCACTAGTATTGAAAGGCAAAGCTGGTTGTTTTCCTAATTGACATGAAACACAATCAAAATTTTCTGTGGATACTAAGCCTAACAAACCTCTAGAAGCCAAGTGTTGTACCCTAGAGGAAGATGCGTGACCAAGTCGGGCATGCCAAAGTGCAAGGGAAGGAATAGAAGAAACTACAACAGCTGCAGCAACAGAAATAAGAGCAACAAGTGGAAGATGAAGGTTGTCCACGGGAAACATACGTCCAACTCTGGGACCGGTACCAAGCTTCTGTCCCGTCCTCGGATCTCGCACAATACACCCAGAATAATCAAAGATAATGCGATAATCCAACTCAGCTAATTGTCCCATAAAAAATAAATTGTAAGAAAGGTCAGGAACATTAAAGACCCCAGGAACTGAGAGGTTGAAGGTCGAAACAGAACCTATATTATGACCAGACATTGTGGAACCATTTGCTGTGCGAATATTAAGAGGGTGTGGTGCAGGTTGAAGTTCAGAAAATAAGGACGAGTGAGGTGTCATGTGATTGCAACAAGCAGAATCCATAAGCCAAGAGGAAGGAGACATACCAGATAAACCTAAGAGAGAAGAGGAATAAGATGCATCACCAACCATACGAATGACATTAGCAATGATGTTTATAAGGTCATCTCTAAAAATGGTGAAAGTGGATCCAGAAGAATGAGATTGTGCAGTGACGGGAGCCATTGGTTGGACACTCTCAGTGTTCGCAACAGTAGTAATAGAAATTGAAACAGCTAATTTGTTGCGATGATAGCAAGTCTCAATATTGTGGCCAAGACGTTTGCAAAAACGTTTGCTGGATTGTTGGTGACAATTATTGCAACAAGAAGAAGATATGTCCTTATTCTTCATTTAGAAGCAAAATATGAAAAAATGAACTGCAAAAATGAAATCTACGTGAAAAACTAGGTAAGGAGTACCTGGACAGCAAAAGTCAACCCCGAAGAAAAAGTCAACGGTCAAAGTCAACATTCCGGTCAACACTGGTCAATGGCTCGGTCAGCGATGACGTCAGCTATCTGGATGGGTGACGTCAGCAGAGGAGTTGATGATGACGTCACTAATGATGACAACAAACACTAATAGAGGCGCGTGACTGAGGCGCTGCTTCTTTTGGCTGCGCGTGCGGGCTCTAATGGCTGCAAGGCTTCCACGACTGAGTAGATCTTGGCGAGACGATCACTGTGGTACCAGTAAAAAGTTGATCGAAGCAAGACAGACGGCGAAGACGATGAGTGCAGTGATCTGTAGTGCAGGACTCCTCAACGACGACGGCTGCAGGTCGTTGTGACGGCGGAAGCGATAAAGGTGGAGTAACACTAAAGGAGATGAGACTGCTAAGAGAAAGATCAGAGCAGTGGCTCTGATACCATGTTAGAAATACTAAATAATTGTATTGTATTTCTCAGTAAGGAATATACATGAGTGTGCCTTTATATAGGAGGTATATGAATGCAGTATAAGTAGAAGTGTAGTACAAGATGTGTGCTGTACAAGTGATCTAGTGTACTCTACAAGTAAACTAGTTGGGCCTAAAGCCCACAACACTATACATGTTTGTAAGTTCGTTTAGACCCCTTAAACCCAATAGATTAACCTAGTGAATTAGCCAAGTGATTAACTTAGGTAATTTAATTAAATCTAGGTTAACACAAAATAAGCAAAAACAACAAAGCAGCGGAAATTAAAGAACACAAAGATCTGATGACCCAGGAAACCACACCGGTAAAATCCTGGGGAGGATTTAACCTAGCTATCCTCAAGGTAAAATAGCAAATCCACCAGAAAGAATCGAAGTTTACACAATAACGACTTAGACCACTAACATCCTATTGCTACCCAAGTGTAGGAAACTTACTACCACGACCCCATGATAGCTCCGAGATCCACGGACTCCTTCTTTCCTTGAATTCTTCAGCAAATCACAAGTGCACTTGCTTGTATATCTTTATGCTCTTTTGATTCTGCAACTGTATTGATTTACACAACTCTTGACATGAATCTCAAGTTTGTAAACCCTAAGTGTATGTGAAGGCAAACACCTCTAGATCTCACAATGAGATTCACAAACACAGCATTCAGAACACTAAAAACGTGGCTAGGGTTTTCCCTTATATACTTAGGGCAAAATATAAAACCCTATACATTAAATGGACTAGGGCTGAATTGGAATTTTCTGCAGAAAAACGATCTGCCCGATTTTCGATCGATCGAGTCTAATTATCGATCGATCGAGTTAGGCAAAAAGTGAACAATTACTTCTGCAGTAAACTCGATTCCAACTTTACATAAAATCCCATACTTTGAGCAAAGTCTAACACAAGACTAAATATTGCTTTGATCATGGTTTGCCAACATATAAATTGAAGTTCTAATACATTAGTTCCTAATTCTTAGAACCTAACAAACTCCCCCTTTGGCAATCCGTAACAAAACACAGACTTAACAAAAAGCTCAAAGTTTGCAAATTGAAATAGCCCATTACAAAATAAATAGCCACATAAACAATTCAACCTAAACTACTATCTAACAGTTGCAAAGTAGACAGCAGCACGACTGAAAACAACCTGTATATTTCTGTAACACTTAACAAACACATAAACGCATGTGTGGAAGAAAAAAAACAAGGAATATAAAAAACTTCTTGATTTCACATAATACAAAATAAAGACATAAATCATGAATAACATCATAAATATAAATCAATAAGCAATGAAGTATAGTGAAACAAGAAACATATATATAAAAAATGAAGCACAATATAAAAACAAAAGTAAACTAACTCTCCCCCTAAGTTAGATACATCAAAATGTTTTTATATTCTCCCCCTAAACATAACAAACAGGATTCTCACATTTCATTTATTTCTCCCCCTTTTTGTCACGTATTGACAAATACAACTCAAACAAAGAGTAAACATGAGAGAAAAAAAACCAAGGGAATATAAAACAGTTTAGCTCTATAGAAAAAAGAGATAACTCCCCCTATAAAGAGCAATAACTCCCCCTATGAACAACATAGGTAAAAAAAAACTTTTCTTCCCCTATAAAAATAGGGAAAACAAAACAAGTTTTGGGAAAAACAGTTTTGGGGAAAATTTAGGAGGTGGGGATAAATAAAAACACACAAACCTAAAAAAAATAGTTGAGGGTACACATGAAGAAAAATATTCTCTCTTTCAATAAATGCAAACTTGACACTATGTGACCCATAAACAGTTGCATGAGTAGAGAAAATATTTGCACATTGATTATCCATCATATCTCTTAAGAAAAAATATTTTCTGCAATTCACTCATCAAGAAAAATAGCATATACTAAAATGTACAAAGGACTCAAAAATTAATCAATCAATTTTTAATTCAAGTTGAGTACCCAATTTAGCAAACTGTATGCATGTTATGTGTGAAAACAATGAGAGATATGACTGCAAAACTGCAAGATGGATATAGAAAAACAATGCAACTCATGTGAATCCTAACCATAAATGATGCATGAAAATATTTGGTCAAAAACTCTAAAAACTGAAAATTTTTCAGTTTCGATCGATTGAGTATCAATCAAATACCAATCGAGTCAGACAGAATCAAATCAAAAATTTTAATCGCAATTTCGATCGGTCGAAAAATAGCTTCGATCGGTCGAAATTCTGGAAAACTCAAATTTTTGAAAAACAAAGCAATTTAATGCAGTAACTCCTCAAAGCACAATATTTTATGAATGAAATGCATGAGTATGAGACTAAAAGTTTTTCAAAAACACTTGAATTCAACCCATATTTTTCAAAAACAAGTTTTTCAATCAATATGACCTTAAAACTCAAATTTTGCATCAAAATCAAGAAATTTTCAATCTTGGATAGCCACAATAAAATCACATGCAATAACATGTACAAAGTTTAGCAAAGAGTAACATGAGTAGTGTGTGCAACTAGCAAAAGCTTGAGAAACATGTGAGGTGATATGTGAATAGTAATCAATCACAAAGTCTACAAAAATTCATCACATAAATTTGAAAGAGACTATCACCTAATCACCTAAAGAGTTACATCATATAACTCTCACATCTCCTAGAATAAAAGCTTGCAATCATGTAAGTTTATTGATTTGCCTCATAATATACACACCAATTTTAATTGATTAGAAACTTATTATAGCCCAATAATGTATACACCAGTTTTAACAATTCAAATCGAGGCTACACCTTATATTCTTTTTGTGCATGTGCTACACTTTCTCGAGCACAAAATCTTATGATATACACTAAGGTGTTCATGATTGGCTAGTAAACAGTGGTGAGATGGTTATTTATGCCTTTTTCAATAAGTTTAAGTCCAACAATCAAAGGCATGTGACTTCAAGATCAAGACAAAGTGATCAAAAACTATAAGCATCTTCCCACACAACATGCACAACAATGCTCAAACTAGTAAAATGCAATAAAATAAGTTCATCCAAGCTAAACAAGGTACATAAACATGTTATGTAAAGATAGTATGGCCAACCTTAATTATAAATCCAAGATATATAATACAAAACACATAAAAATATTTTTGGTTTTAAAAAAATTTATGACCAAAAACAAAAAGCACACATTATGCTAAATGAACAAAAATACAAATGCAATGCATGATAGTGCTTAACTAAGCTATAGAGGGTACACAAACAAGAAATATCAATTTCTTAATTAACCTTTGAGTACATGTACAAACTAGTACATACTCAAACAAAATCAAAAAAATAGCTTAGCACTTATAGAACACATAGTTTTTATGTTTCTCCACAATATCAAGTATGTTCTAAATCAAGAGAAATATATCATAATTCATGTAATCCTCAAGAAAAATAAAACTAGACACAAAATAAAATATCTTTGTCTTTTTGAAATTTTTCAATGTTTTTGGATTTAAAAAAAAAAAACAACCTAAAAAACAAAACAACCAAAAACAAAAACAAAACATGTCCACAAACATTTGAAAGAATTAAAACAGGGACAAGTCAGAACACTCACCTTAGAGAATCTTTTCTCACCCATATAGCACGAGTCTTAGGCTTTGTAGGTGAAAATCCATGTGAAGTAGAGTGTGTTTGAGGGATTACACTAATCTTCTGAGAAAGACTAAAATCCTGCAAATTCCTTTCACAAGCCAACAAGCTTAAATTTTTCAAAAGCATATGAAACAATTATTTGGACTCATGGCAGGAGAAATATCATCACATGTCCTAGATTGAAATACAGAATGCTTAAATTTCAATTTATGACAATTAGGACGAATGTGACCAGAGACACCACAAAAGTGACAAACAGGAACAAATTTAGGAACATCAGTATTCCTAACAGCAAATCTAGTCTCAGATTTTGGTTTTTGCCTCAACAAAGAACAATTTGGTCTAATATGACCAACAACACCACAAAGGTGACAAGTAGGCACAAAAACAGATTTATTTTGCATACTAGCAGTAGGTTTAGACTTAAGTTTAGAAACCTCAGCGTCAACATCAGAACTTTTACCTTTGTTTAACCTAGCAAAATAAGCCTTTTCTTTATTATTCCTCTTGAAAGGAGGGATATAAACTTTTTCAGCTTTAGGCTTAAGAGAAACAGAAACACTTCTATTATCAACAACAAGCTTGGTACTAGTCAAATTTTCAATTTTAGCCTTAGATTCAACTAGCTCTTGTTCCAAGCTTTTCATCTTCTCATCTTGTGAGGAAATTTGATTTCTCAAAAATTCATTCTTTTTATTAGATTCATCGAATCTAACAATCAATTCCTCTTTTTCAAGATTAGCCAATTTTAACTCTTTCTTAAATTTCTTAGCAATTCTCATAGTTTTCAATAATTCCTTACGAAGAGTTTCACAGGCATCAATAAAATCAACAGAAACAACAGTGTCCTTTTTATTCAAATCATCACAAACATGAGCAGAAAGACACATCAAATTATCCATGATAACAGGGATCAAGGATCAACTCTTAGATCAAAGGATCTACAACAGAAGAGCTACCCACTCTGATACCACTTGTAAGTTCGTTTAGACCCCTTAAACCCAACAGATTAACCTAGTGAATTAGCCAAGTGATTAACTTAGGTAATTTAATTAAATCTAGGTTAACAAAAAATAAGCAAAAACAACAAAGCAGCAGAAATTAAAGAACACAAAGATCTGATGACCCAGGAAATCACACCGGTAAAAACTTGGGGAGGATTTAACCTAGTTATCCTCAAGGTAAAATAGCAAATCCACCAGAAAGAATCGAAGTTTACACAATAGCGACTTAGACCACTAACATCCTATTGCTACCCAAGTGTAGGAAACTTACTACCACAACCCCATGATAGCTCCGAGATCCACAGACTCCTTCTTTCCTTGAATTTTTCAGCAAATCACAAGCGCACCTGCTTGTATATCTTTATGCTCTTTTGATTCTGCAATTGTATTGATTTACACAACTCTTGACATGAATCTCAAGTTTGTAAACCCTAAGTGTATGTGAAGGCAAACACCTCTAGATCTCACAATGAGATTCACAAACACAGCATTCAGAATACTAAAAACGTGGCTAGGGTTTTCCCTTATATACTTAGGGCAAAACATAAAACCCTATACATTAAATGGACTAGGGCTGAGTTGGAATTTTCTGCAGAAAAACGATCTGTCCGATTTTCGATCGATTGAGTCTAATTATCGATCAATCGAGTTAGGCAGAAAGTGAACAGTTACTTCTGCAGTAAACTCGATTCCAACTTTACATAAAATCCCATACTTTGAGCAAAGTCTAACACAAGACTAAATATTGTTTTGATCATGGTTTGCCAACATACAAATTGAAGTTCTAATACATTAGTTCCTAATTCTTAGAACCTAACAATGTTAACAACTATAATGCACAATAAGTATTTGATATTTGCTATGACTTATTTATTTGAGCCTAAAATATTTTTTGTTCCTAAATTTTATTAATGAAAATTTTGTTTTTATCCTCAAACTATTGAAAATATTTTACCTTTTGTCTTTAAACTTTAGATAAGATTTTTTTTTTTTTTTCATTCTTAAACTATTGAAAAAAAGTTCATTTTTCATCATTATTGTTTTCTCAAAACTAATGAGAAAATCATTTACAAAGTTTAGGGATAAAAAATAATTTTTTAAAGTTTAGGAACAAAAGATAAACTTTTGATTAATAAAGTTTAGACACCAAAATAATATATTATCCTTCATTTAATAATGAGTATTTGTTGTTAGTACAGTGAGTATTCTATGACTTTTTTACTATCTATTATTGCTTTTATATTAATTGTAGATATATTTTTAAACATATTATTGTTGTTACTTAATTTTAAAATCTAAAATAAACATAAATTATGTCAAAGAGTATATAAATATCTTTAAAAATAAATATTAATTAATTAATTGTTGCATCTCCAATAACGTGTCCCCCATCTATTGTACCCTAATTTCTTAAAAAATATCATATCCATAACCATTTCGTACCAGTACCCATGTTGGTACCATGCAACATAAAATAAACATATGAGCCTTATTTATTAGAATTATGGAATTTCATAAAAGGATGCATGCAAGCAAATTTATGAATATAGGAAGGATACATTAACATTCAGTTCATTTCTAAAATGGGCCACCAATAATAAAGAGGACCATATTAGTAATTCTCCTAGTGGATCTAATAATTTCTCGAGAGAACAAATTTTATAAACCGTCAATGCCATAATTACACTTTCGACATCACCTAAGATTGCTTGAAAAGGTTGAAAAACCTTTGGTCCAAATCTCTTCTAAAGCCCATAAAGGGAGCCCAATGCTTCCTAAAGTTTTTGAGTTCGTTATTCTCAAACTCATGCTCCAAGTATGCATTGAGTTTAGAGGTAAAAAAAAAGCATAGGAAATTATCTATGAAAAATTATTAAGATTTAAGAGAACAATATTTTAGAATAATTTGAGACACGAGTGCACGCCAATACATTATCAAGGTGGTCATTTACTAAGATTTTCATCCTAATGAAAGGTAAATTGGACGTAATAAGGCAGTATTTGCTCGAAGATTCAAAGTATAACTAGTATTGGTGATGAACACTGCTGAGGCTCCACAAATTGTAGCGCTCGATTATATTTATGCCACTTTCGAAAATGTTCTTAAAGTGCAATAGTTAATCAATGTAATAGAGCTGCAAGCTCAAAAAGCTGGGATACCTTTTAGTATTGATGTGTGGCAAGAAATTCCAGGTTTCCTCTTGGATATTGTATACAAATATTTATAACAATGATCAATGAAAAATGTGCAACATTCAATTAAAAACTAATAAAAATAAGCTGATGCACTATTGGCGAGAAAGCCAAAAAATTTAGCTGAAGCACTATGATTGATTAAAAATCTTTTCTCTTTACCACATGAGTTGTAGTTTGATGGTAGGAGTCCTTGCTTTGCACCCATACCCATAGGAGTGCGGTTAGAGCGATAGCCCCAGCAAGGCCTGTGTGGTACACATGATATTACCCATTGCCGTCACATGGCGCGGGGATGAGCCCACACCGGAGACCCCTTTTTTCATTCAGCAAAAAAAAAAAAAAAAAAAAAAAAATCTTCTCTCTCTGTTCAGGCCTCAATTTTTATGGTTAATGTTGTTTGTTTTAGTTCGAAGGCTACTTGTTACTATGTGGAGTTGCATCGTTTTTGTGAAATGAATGTTGAGCGTGAAAGTCATATCATTTTTTTGTGAAATGAATGTTTTTTCATTTATATTTTGTAAAATTAATATATTTAACAAAAATAAAATTTTGTAAAATATATGTTTTTTTTTTTTTTTTTAAGTTTAGGTTCAAATATGTTTGAAGTTTTAGACTCCAATCACCAATAAGAATATATATGACATTTGTCATTATCATATATAGTACATGTTACTCACTTAAAGTTTGTTAAGTTAAATGAGTCATGTGCATTAAATATGACAGAACATATATTAACTTTCTATTGGTAGTTGGAGCTTAAGGCTCAAAATATATTTGGAGCTAAACCTTTTCATTTTTTTTCCCTTCACTTGTGAATTAAACTATATGATTTTTTGGCTACTTTTGTTAATTATTGTTAAATATTCATTCTCACATACTTTATTTGATTTTAGGATGAAATATGTGTTACTAATTTTATTATTGAATAATATTTGAATTTTTTGTATTGAGAAAATTAGTTATAACCTGAACAAGTCCGTGCTTGTGTATTTTACACACACACACACACACAAAACCTTTCAAAAAGTATTTAAGAAGCTAGTTTTAATGAAAAAGTATAAAATATTCCGAAATTATTATTAATGAGTACTCATATTTTTCACAGAAATAATGAAGAGGGAGCATACATTTACTATATCCATTGAGTATTCTATAATTACCCAATTTTAAGTAAATTATATGCTATAATTAATAATATGGTAGTTTTTTTTTTTTTTTTTTTTTTTTTTTTGAGAATCAATAATATGGTAGTTAAAATAGCTAAACTGCTCTCGTCAACTGAGACTCAAAATATGGGATTTTCCCCCCTTTTCAAATGAGAACTGAGGTGGAAGCATAATTTGAACTTAAGAGCATTTTCAGTAGTTTCTTCAAATTTTTTGTACTGTTTGGTGAGTAAACAGTGACCTTTACATTTTATCTATCTACTTTATAGAATACATCTTTCAACAGATTCTCTATCTCATTTAAATATTATATTTTTCATTAATTATTTATTCATTTTTTAATACACATATCCTTATACCCCATCCCCACTCCTTTCTTTGCTTTTTTTTTTTATTTAGTTTTATTCCTTTGCAAATGTATAGTAGCCCATAGACTTGATGAGCTACTGTTTATGAGCCCAAAAAAAAAAAAAAAAAAATCATACTTTAAAGAATCCATTGAAAATTATTTTACTTTTACTTTTACCTAACTAAGCCACTGGAAATGCTCTGAGATATTCTACTCTAGCAGCGTAATAAATTTTTGACTTTCTCAAAAGCTTCAGCCGACGAATAGTTAAATTAATAATTTAATTTAGTAGAAACGTCTAGGAAGATTCCTTGATCAAACCACAAAGAGTGAAGGACAAGACCATAGAGTATGGATTGTGTCCTCATAGCCTGCTTTACACTCTAGACAGAGAGTCATGGTCACAACATTTCGTCTCCATAGGTTGCAAAGAGTTGGGATCGCGTTGTGTGCAGCTCGCCAAAGCGAGTGCTTAACTCTGTTAGGCACTTGGAGATTCCAAAAACCATTCCACAAAGTACTGTTGGGACCCTGATTCGAGCAGTTTGGTTTCAAACTTCTCTCCACTCCTGCAAAAAGGTGATAGGCACTCCGGGCCGTGTAGCTCCCACTTGATGATGGGAGCCGGACATACTTGTCTAGGACGGCCCGATTACTCAGAGGAATGCCCAAGATCATATTTGCTTCATGTTCTAAAAATTCCTGCCTTACTAGATCAGTCCTCCATGAATAGGACTTTTCATCCAGTAAAGCACTAACACTCGAGGCAGGGGGGAGCACAGCAGGTGGAGAGGTGATCCTGACAGCAGGTAGTTTTGGCAGCCATCTGTCTGTCCTGATCTGCACAGATTTGCCACTATCGATCCTCCAAACTGAACCCAACGAAAGGACATGACATGCTTGTAAAATGCTCTTCTAAGCATAAGACCTTTATTCGAGCTTTCACAGTCCACGCTAAAAAAGTTAACACTATGCATTTTAAGGAAAAAAAAAATATATATATATATATATATTTTTTTTTTTTAAGTACTTCACTATTCCCATAATTTATATAAGTATAATTATTATTAAAAAAATTTACTGTCATGTCTTTTTATTTCCTTCCATTCAGGACTATATGCATATTGTACTGCTAACATTTTATACATCGTAGTATTTAAAAAGTATTTTTTTAGATAATATATATCATAGATTTTTTAACAACAATATATATAGTAATCAAAAGAGTTTATGAAAGATCAATAAAAAAAAAATTATGAAAGCAAAAGGGGTATCCCAAATTTCATATCATAATCATTCAAAGTGTTTTTATAAATAATGTTTTTATATAGGGAGATTTTGTGGAGCTTTAACCTAATGTAATTTACCTACACAATAGAGATAAATCCAAATTTATTCAATGTTTCACTAATAATGTTTGCTGGGCAAACTACATATTTGGTCCTCAACTTTTACACTATATATCAATTTAGTCCTTAATCTTTTAAATGTGTCAATTCGGTCTCTAACTTTTTGATATTGTGTTAAAATAGTCACCGCTGTTAAGTGATGGATGGAAAATACTAACATGACTATATATTTGGTCCTCAACTTTTACACTATATGTCAATTTAATCCTTAATCTTTCAGATGTGTCAATTCGGTCTCTAACTTTTTGATATTGTGTCAAAATAATCACTGCTGTTAAGTGATGGATGAAAAATGCTGACATGACTAACAACCAAAATAAAATATAATTTTTTATGCCACATAGACTTGCATGTGTACTGTCATATATATCAACATAAATTTAAAAAAAAAAATGTAGATCAAACAAAATCCCTAAATCTCAAACAAATATCTTTGATTCTCCTCACTAAAACTTGATGACAAATTCAAAGAACATTAATAGAAAAACAAAATCTAACACAAAATTTCCAACTTGAGCATAAATGGGTAATAATAATCGCCCATAAATGTTTTTAAATCAAATGGGTAATTGTTAAAAGAATTCCAATCTTCCGATTAGAGTTTCCGAGAAGAAGAAGAAGAAGAAGAAGAAGAAGAAGTAATATCCAAATCAATGGAGACATGGATGAAGAACAACATTGGAGTTTTTTTTCTTAACAAAAAAAGGGGTTTCTTTTCCAGTATTTTCGTTGGAACCAAACACAGCAGAATCGGTACTTAAAAAACTTGAAAAGGCAGATATGGAAGGTGAAAACGCAGGGGTGACAAAGGTAGAGAGAATATTCACAAAGAAAGGAGAAAGGGGAGACCATCAAATAGCCTAAACCTCTAGTTCAGTCCTCACTGTAACAGACCCAACAAGTAGTCTCACCTCTACGTACTCACGCCACAACTTTACAACAAAACCCAATAGAGAAATTGGGCTATTCAACTCACAGCCATAAACAAAATGACTCCATTGCACGCCTCTTATATTAGGTAGTCCCCACCAAATGATGGACAATAAATTTTGGGACAGTGATTGTGGGTTATAGGATGCCATTGCAAAAATAGGCTGACAGAGAGAAAGTCAGAGTAATTCCTGGGTTGTTGTTTGATATACTTTAGATATCTTTATTTTTGTTTTAAGTATTTTGCTAATGGTGACGGTAGATTGAGAGGCTCCATTCTTTGGCAAGGCAGGGAGATAGGGATTGATCAAGGATGGGAACAGAGAGATTTTATTTTGTATTAGTTTGATCTATAATGATGTGGGGATCTAAGTGTCAATTTAGTGGCAAAAAAATTATACTTTATTTTAATTGTTTGCCACGTTAGCACTTTTCATCCATTACTTAATAACAATGACTATTTAGCCCAATATTAAGAAGTCAAGGATCAAATTGACATATTTAAAAAATTAAAAACTAAATTGAAATATGATGTAAACGTTAAGAAACAAAAATGTAATTTTCTCATGTTTGTATATTAATTCATAACAATTAGAAGCATTTTGTTTTCTTTGATTATTACCAAACAATTAAAACTCCCAAACGTTAATCCAATCACAACCAAAATAAACTCATTCTACTCGGACAATGTCAAATCAGACTCTCTATCATCGTTAGGATGCCTAGTTGTTGACAGCATGTCCATGATAGTATCGATGAGGTAGCAAACCCTCTTGTACTCAGTCGCGGCGCCACGTTCAGGCCAGGGTGTTCCTAACCTTATCTGAAAAAAAATTATATATAATAATTAAATTTTTTTATTTGTTTACCCTTAAAAAAAATTAGGAACACCTTCAACCAAAATTAGGAACACCTTGAATAGAGCACATCAACGACAACAACCAACGGACGGCACCTCCGCCTTGAGCAACGCTGCAACAGAGCATATCGATCATCACATCGTGCCTTAAACTTGAGCTCCAAAACCAGAACACATCATGCATCAGAGATCGGTCTTCCTTGCCACCATGAAATCTATCAAATGTTGAGATGAATACTTCTGCAAAATCCTTTGGAAAAAAAAAAAAAAAAAAAAAAAAAAAGCACGATGACATCGCAATGTTTCTGCAAGATTTTTATGACAAAAAAATCTTGCATTTTTGTTGTTTGTAACTGAGGCTGAGAAGGAGGGAGAGTAAGAGATTTGTTAGGAAGAGAATGAAGAGATTGAGAAGGGCAGAGAGGAAGAGACTTGAGAGAGAGAGAGAGAGAGAGAGAGCCTCTGAACGTGTAGATAGGAACTGGAAAGGTGCAAGTCAACTAGTCAAGGCGTTGGGAAAGTAAGAGAAGTTTTAAATGTGTGGATGAGAACCATTCAAGACAGGAGTGAAAAAAGAAAAAAAGAAAAGAAAAAAGAGAAGATAAAGATGAGAGAATTAAAAAATGGTGGAAAGGAAAAAAAATTAAGGCAAAATCAGATTGGGCTTGGGCAATTTAGGAATTTACAATTTTCTTTTATCAAGTAATTTTTCATCATGTCACTTTCTCTTCTGGTACTCGTTGATTGATATATATATTTATATATATAGCTTTTGTCAAATTAGATTATTAAATTATTTTTTCTCAAAAAAAAGATTATTTGCACATGAGACGTGTGTTAGTGCAACTAATAAACAATAATTTAATTAATTAATAATTAATTAGATGAAGCAACTAATAAATAATAATTAATAATTTAATTAACCAATATATTATAAAAGACAAACAAATTAAATTATGTTAAACTAAACAACAATTAATAATTTTATAATTAATGAAACAACAATATAACAAATTATAATTTATAAAAGACAAACAAATTAATGAAACAACTAAACAATAATAATTAATAATTTTATTAATATTTCAAATGAACTTATAATTTATTGCTTATTTTTTTACTAGAATTATGGACAAATATTTGATAAGAAAACCTCGCAGAAGACAATTGTAAACTTTATGTATTTATGTATTTTTTTTATTGTTGTTGTTGTCAATATACAAAATTTTATTTTTATTAAATTATGTAATTTATGTCTGTTAAAAAATACCTTAAAAAAAATTCTTAAAGCTGCCAGTGCCTGTACTTCACGTCCATGATGAAACCAATGAAGGTGGTTTGTGTCCATGACAACGATGCAATGGGTTTGTATTCTTTGTTTTGCAATGCGGCAATAGCGAAGGCAAGAAAAAACTTAAAAACTGAGGTGACAGACAATAAATTAGTGCAGTGAATGGAGAGAGAAACTATAAAGAGATAAGGAATTGGATGTTCAGTTACAAAATTTGATGAAGAATTGATATCCAAGTCATAGAAAAATTTATGACAGCGACCCAATAAGAAACCTCCTAGATTTTCCATTAAAAAAAAAGTCAGTTTCTGTCTGAATGCTAAAGATTTGCGGTACATCACTGGCAGCTTCCATCGCCCTCATTTTGACCGAAAGACTTGAAATGTTATCATCAAGATACCTAATACTATTTCTATTTAAAAGGGAAAAAGTAGATAAATTACCTCAAAATCGAGCTAGGTCCATGTTCTTGAGCCTCACAAGTTTATACCTTACCTCCCTCCACACCAAAAACCCATAATAGTCTGAGCCATAAATGGCAGCTTCTACGCCCGGCCAATCAATTTCCATTCCTTGTACCTCCGCTTCATCCTAATCTATCTTCCTTTTTTACTCCTCCTCCTCCTTTTCCTAATGGGTAACAATAGCTTACAATTTTTTTTTTTTTTAAATTGACAATCTCTCATTTTTGGTTCCATTTCTCTATGTATCAAAGAAGAGCAGTTGCTCCTAGGCCTCGAAGTTGCGGCAATACTTTTGTTCATGATACTCATTGTTACTCTACACAATTGTAAAAAGAATTTCAACAGCACTACTAAGGTCGAAAAGGTTGGTGGCAGTGATTGTAGTAACAACAACCAAGTCAATATCTAGCTTCCCGCTTTGAATCTTATTTGAGCGCTTGTCCTGTTGTTTGTTGCTAGTTTCAACATGTTGGGATAATGTGTATTTGTCCAACTTATATGCAAATGATGTCGACGGTGGCTCCAAAAAAAACTTTCAAGGCGGTCATTAAAATTCAATAAAATAAAACTTAAATATATCAATATCACAAAAAAATCACACAAATATATTAATTTTTAAAATTTTGCTTTTACGAGTTTTAATATTTTAAAATCATTGTTGTATGATAGCTTTATTATCAATAAGGTAAATTACTAATTACACTCCTAAAATTTAAAGTTACTTAAATTTTACACCTTAAAATTTGAGAAAAAATGAATTTTATACATAAAGTTTGTTTCCATTAGTTTAGGCTGTTAAGTGGCATGATGGCATGCTGATGTGTATTCTTTTTTGCCGGATCAGCTTCCCAAAATGCAATATTTCACCCAAACTCAAAACACACAACCATTTGCAACGACCAATTTCACCCAAACTCAAAACAAAAATCATCCCATTCCCAAAATTAAAAAACCACAAAGTGCAACGACCAGAAATCAAAAACCCATTCCAAAATTACTTCCATGGTAGATCCTTGTGGCATAAAGGGAAAAAACAAATCATTAATTACCTTTTAATTTGATCTACAAATAAATTCAAAACTACATCATTACTGCCCTGGCTTCACTCAATAGGGCATCTCATGATTATACAACTCAATGGAAGCAAAGATACAGAGACACTCTTTAAAATTCGTGTCTAATAAAATTTCATCTACCTTAGTGGAGCAGACTGCCATTGACATGATACAAATGACTATAGGCAAAAAAGTAGAGGAGATGTCACCGCATGGGGAAACATCATTGAGGCTATCAGTGCAAGCTGGTGTGTGTGGAGTCCTGGTGACACGTGAAGTGTGTGAGACGATTCACCAAGGCTATTGGCGACTAAGTGGGCACTCCCAAAATGAAAAAAAATCCACAAACAAACTTGTTGAAAACCCACAAACAAAGTGCAGCGACCAGAAATCAAAAACCTATTCCAAATAAACCTGCTGAAACCCAGACCTCTTTGTTTCGTCACCCACAAATCCTCTCCATCTTGCTCGTTCCAGGTCTCCGGGGACTGTGAGATCTCTGCTTCAACTCGATGGCGATGGTTCGACGGCGACAAAATCCCACCAACAATCCCAGAAGCAAAAACACTAACAAATCCAATTCCAACAATGGCAAGAAAAAAGCAAAAGAGAGAGAAAGCGAAGAGAAACTCGCCATCGCCGTCGTTGTCGCTGAGCTGGATGGGTCCACGATGGGTTGGTGTGTTGGGTTCGTGGGCGTTTTGATTTGGGAATTGAGTTGGCGAGTTGTTGTGCCTGTGATGTGAAACGGTGTTACAGATTAATTTGTGTTTTGTGTTTCTTCATGTGCGAAATAATATATAGTGTTGTTTGGAAGTTTTCATTCTCTTTGTTTTAAGTGAAACGTGTTGTTTTGTAGTGCTAATTTGGCAAAGAAAAAAGCACATCAGCACTCCAGCTTGTCTCTTAATAGAAAAAATTAACTGATGGGGAGGTTTTATCAAGAAAACCTAATTTTAGAGTGTAAAATCCATTTTTCTAAATATCAATGTGTAAAATTTAAGTAACTCTAAACTTCAGGGTGTATTTTGCAATTTACCTTTATCAATACTATTAGCTATATCTTTTTTAATATACACAATCAAGTAATTATTAAACTATTGATCTCCCATTCAATTACTAATATCTTACTTAAATAAGTAACAATATAAAAAAAGTCCATCATCCTTTTTTATGATATGTTCCAACCAATTTTTTTTTTCTTTAAACTAATTAGGAATTAATCGACGCAATGTTCCGCTTATTTCCTTTTTAAGGGAAATCATGGCCAAGAGGTTGACAATAACCACTTTGTAAATATATATGCTCTTCTTATTTCATCCTGGTCATTAAGATAAACAGATGAGATATTTTCACATAGTGCATAGGATTTGAAATAAATTTATTCAAGTCAATACGAATTTACTTAGAAAATGAATTTACAATACAAATGATTTCTTTATCAAACAATTGTTCATAGTGCTAGCAAAAGGGAAAACTATAAGTTCAATTCAATGTATTTAACTTAGGAATTCAGTCATTACATTAATCATATTTAATAAAGTATTCAGGTATTACTTTAGTTCATATGCGTGTGTACAAAATGCATTACATAAATTCAACAACTTCAGCTAAAAATTAAAGCATGCACTAACAAACTAACTATTTGAAAATGTATGTTTTTTATAATTAAAAAATATATACATAGCGATTTTAAAATATGCCTTTTGAAAATACAATTTAAAAAATCACAATTTAACATTTGATTTGGGTTTTGGGGCTAATTTGTATATGTTTGGGCAATTTTTGAGAAGTAGTACTACGTTTATAATATTTTTAAAACAAATTCTAAATAGTAAGTTGCTATTGGTTATAATTTGAACTTACAACCGAAATTATCTTTTTGTCAACTAGAAATAATTAATAATAACCTACCACTTAGGATTTATTTATAAAATTGTTATGAAAATGTTATGAACATAGCATTTCTCACAATATTTTGGTTCAATTTTCAAATAGACAAAATTTTTGGAGAGATCAATTTTTATTTTAATGGGCTCAAATTTTTGTTTAAGGTGTTCAATATTTTTTTTTTTTAATGGTGGTCAAGATTTTTTTCTTGGGTGGTTAATAACCTATATTAATTTTAACTTTTTTTTTTAATTACATAAAAAAAATTCAAGTCAAGGTGGTCATGTCATGTGACCACCTTGATTAACAAGTAGAGCCGCCCTTGAATGATGTTCAACGTTTAGACAACAAAATTTAATCTAATAACCTTGAATTTTCAAAAAATAAAAGTACCAACTTGCATTAAATTATTTGCAGAATTTTCATAAATTTAACAAACATTTTTCTAAATGAAATATGTTTATATAGAAACAAGTTGCTAAACATAAACGTGTAACACATGAAAGAAATTAAACAATTTTTTATGTTCATTCCATGTGCATATATTTAGGATGCTCATAGTAGGTAGACTCGTATTTATCATTGGTATTGGTATTGCATTGACATCAATGCTATTAGTTGTTTTAAAATTTTCACCACCTGAAATTCAAGATGTTCTAATAAATATGAATAGCTTTCTCGACGTGTTGGGACCCTATTTACACCCTTAATTATTATGACCTCTCTCTCATTCATAGTGTGCTAATTTTGGTATAAAAAAGTTAAAAAGATTTGTGAGGTTTATCAGACTTCAATTTAAGTCTCTATTAGATGTCTGAGACTATATTTTTTCAGCTAGCTTAATTTTATTTAATAAAATTATTACGAAATACACCGGCATAAATTTTTTGAAGGTAACGTTTATATTGTAGAAAAAATACATTTTTATACGATATCATCCATTAACAAAGTTGAAATATTTTGAAAGTTAATAGTATAAAATTTATTTCATTGATTTCATGATATTTTATTCGATCTTAAGCAAGATTTTTGCCCATGAACAGTCAAATTGAAAGGAATTTCATGATTTTTATGATTTTTAATATGGGATCACAGTTAATCCAATCAATTGATCATATTTTTGTTAAAACTTACCCAGCTTTCGTAAATCCTATAAAAAAAGGTTTTACAATTAAAACAATATTAATGATTTATTTAAAACTTGAATTTTCATCAAAATATAGGGGTAGCCAAAATGTGGTATCTACACATCTTAATACCTAATGCACACTAAATATGTCTCTTTATTAAAAAAAAATCAATTAAATGAAAAATCATTAAGTACCGTTTTTAGAAATTGAGGTAGATATTTCATCAAATTATTTTTAACTTGGACTCTACAAATTTAAAGTTTTACAATTAACATCAAGCAATAAAAGTACCAACTTGAATTTAATTATTTCCATCATTTAATAAAGATCTTTCTAAAAGCAAACATATGTTTATACATAAACATGTTGTTAAATATAATGTTATGTTCACTTTATGTGCATATTTTTAGCAATTGATTTTTTTTTTTCAACAGTATTTGTTTTGAGGGTATTCGAGTTTTATCATAACTCTTAAATTAACCCTTTTTGAGGGTTTTTCATACTTTTTTTTAAAATAGGTTTTTGACCCTTGAAGAAGACCAACTTATTTGTAGTGAATTAAAAGTTTTGTCCCTTATGAAGTTAAATTTTGGCTCTACCACAGAGTGGGATGTTGGGAGCCAAGTTTTGGTCTTAAATGATGCCCTTGATGAACTAAATCTTTTGGTTGGGCATCTAGTCATAATGCATGAAACATCTTCTTTTGTCCTAGTCATCTGAACATAGAACATAGTCAAACTAAGCTTACTTTATTTTCTTTAAGAGGAAATTAAAAAAAAAAAAAAAAACAGTTAGTGTTAATGCAACACTATCTTAGTTATATAATGTCAATATATAGTAGATATATATCTCTCTTAATAATACATTGATCACATATAATTTTGAAAAATAGATTAATTATAATTGTTGTAGTTTTGTTTGGTGCGATTGTGAAGGGAAATAATAGAATATTAAAGCTATATGGCTTCAAAATACCATTTGAGAACATTCTTAAATCGATTTAAAATATTGTGTACAAACTTATCAAGTTTAAATAAACACGTTATAATATGCATTTGACAGTTATGTGATTTGTTAAATAGTCACGTAGTAGTAGTAATAATAATAATAATAATAATGAAAAAACGACCCTCTAACTTTCACAAAATTTATTTCAGTCTTCTAATTAATTTTGTTTTCGTTCATTTTAGTTCGCTAAGTTTCAAATTTATTCAATTAAAGCTTTTTTGAATTTTTGTTAATTTTTTTTATATATAAAGGAAAATATTTTTCAATCATTAATTGAATTTTTTTTAATTTAAAATTTTTGAAAAGAATATTATAAAATTAGACAATTAACCGCAACAATTAACAAAAATTGATGAAGAGACCTTAATTTAATAAAGTTGACGGTTCTATGTTCTACTATTCTAGTGACTAGCTTACTGTCCCTTTCCTTGAACAGGACCAATGGTTCTATGTTGCCCAGTGACGTACTCCAATGGGTTATGCATGGCTTATGTTAGTTATATAAAATTCTCCAATCATAATTTTTTATTTATTTATAATATCATGTTTTTTTTTTTTTTTCATATACTAAAAGACTAGCTATATATAATTTTCCCATCCTACAACAATATATATAGCTTGGTTTGACCCAAGTAGCAGTGGAACGTGCTAACTTGGATGGTTTGTAATCCCATTAGGCTCTTAGGGTCCGTTCAGTTAGAGAAGTGGAAAAGTGGGAGGATGAAAAATTGTGGAAGGATGGAAAAGTGGAAGGATTAAAAATATTTAGTTTTCCCTCTTATGTATTCGGTTAGAGGGGTGGAAAAGTGAGAGGGTGGAAAACTCTTTTGTTTGATTGGAGAGAAAAATGGAAGGATGGAAAATGTAATTTATATAAATTGACTATTATACCCTTGTTACATAATATGTAAGAAATATATTTATTTGTAATCATCAAATAATATAAAATTTATCACATCATATATATAAATGTATATTATTATAATGTAAAAATTAGACAGGTCACGTTGAAAAAAAAAAAACGTTTAGTAATGTTGAAAAAAAAAATAACGTTGAAAAAAAAACAAAACAAAATAACGTTCAGTAACGTTGAAAAAAAAAAAACAAAAAACAAAACAAAACAAAACGTTGTTCAGTAACGTTGAAAAGAAAAAAAAAATACAACAACAACGTTAACATTGAAAAGAAAAAAAAATAAAAATAACATTCAGGTCAGTTGAAAGAAAAAGAAAAAAATAATAATAAAAAAGAAGAAGAAGAAGAAGAAGAGAACGTTGAAAAAAAATAGGTGGGAAGAGGGCATTTTTGTAAAAGTGCTACTATAGAATTTTTCTCTTTAGATTTTCCTTCCAATTTGGAAGGAAAAAAATGTGGGCTCGGAAAAAAAACTTTCTCTTGAGTTTTCTCTCCTTCCTATTTTCTTTCCCCAAAGGAACAGTGAAAAACAGCATTTTCTACCCTGTTTTCCTTCTTCTATTTTCCTTTCAAACGAACTCACCCTTAATATCAATACAAAGCCCCCAAATATAAAAAATAAAGAATAAAAAATACAGCACCCTGCCAAATACAGCCCTCCTCTGTAACACCTATAAATTTTGTTTGTATTAATTTTGTGCCCTCTAATGGCATTGGCAGGTTCCATGCCCAGTTGCCCACCCCCATTTAGATAACTTTTATATATTATTAAAATTTTATTTATTAGGTTATTGATGTTACATTTAGTGTCACGAATTTTTTTTTTTTTTTTAAGTAACAAAGAGGTTACTAAAACATTCATTGTAAAATGTAATAGTTTTAAACTTTTATAATCTCTCTTTGTATCAGAGAAAAATAAATTGATATTGGGCCTTAAACTCTTTGGAACAATACTTTTTTTTTTTTTTTTTTTTGTTGGACTTGTTCTTACGCTACACAATTATAAAAGTAAAATCCATCAACATTACTTTGGGCTAAAAGGTGTTAAATTACTGACTATTCCAAAATTTTAAACTATTATAATATTATAAATTTAATTATTTAACTACGTACTTCTAATAAAGAGATAGTATTAATGGCCAATAGGCAACAACAACTAAGTCAACATCCAACTTCCAGCTCTAAATAATAAATATTGTCTGTGCTTGTCAAAAATATAAAATTTTAACCTTCATGCACAAGGTTAAATTTCATATTACTTGGGAATTCCATGGTATGCTTTTATTGGTTAGTTAAAATATAGATTTTAGCATGAAACTGTTTAAGGCGTGAGGTTTGCTGTTTGCAGTTTTGGCCTCTAGTTAATCACTTAATTGTCATGTTATACTGCGTTGACTTGTTTTTGCGAAATGGATTGCCAAACAGAGATATATGATTGTGCAGATCTAGCTACATTTTTGGAAGATATGGAACAACGTTGTTGATATGGAATATATTTAATCCCACAAATATTTTATTCAAACCACTCATTTTCAAATTTCGTAGGATTCAATTCTTCCTTTTTAATATTTATTCTTACTTTTTATATTCAAGAAGAATTGAATTTCTATTGAGAATTTTAGAGACAAGTTGAAACCAGCAACAACAAACAAAAAAAAAAGGCTAAACAAATACATAAAGAGCTTGAGACATGCTAAAACTAAGATTCAAAATCCTCTCAAGAAGATTAACAATTCAGAAACACTAGGCAGAAGCTACTTCCCTAAATACACAAACAACCTTAATTCTATGTGAAAATTTCGGTAGAAATTCCTCATCTGTAGCCAACTTCCCTGATTATACAGGAGCAATGCTAGTAAGTCGTAACCAACACTTTCAATTGGTGATTTCACCTGCTTCCTTATTATTTCCATTATTTGCTGCTCTATTTTGACGGTGCCATACTGAAAATAAAATTCCTTTACATATAAAGGTCCTTTTATTAAGCCTCATTCTAAAATAATTATATGACAAACTAAAACAATATATTATTAACAATAATAGGAAAGAAAGGGATTGGTGGCGAGAAATTTAATTGAAATGTGGCCATCGCCCATCTTCTACTTTTATTATTGTCTTTTTCATTCATTAAAAAAAAATTATATATATGAATTTGACTGATAACATTGAAGCACAAAATCCTCTAAAAGAAATTGAAGCAGATATATGAATGTGACGGAAATATTGAGGTTACCTTCAGTAATTTTTTAACTGGACATGTCCTTTTGTTTTAAATATACAATATCAAGTGGTAGTAAGTTTTAATCTCCATTTTTTATTTAATTAATGGATGATGTGACAACCTTTCATTAAAATAAAAAAAGATTTCTTTAAAAAATAATACTGAAAGTAAGTCAAATCATTTAGGTAGCAGTAAGGTAAGCAGGTTTATTCTCATTCAAGGAAGAAAAAAAGAAAAAAAGAAAAAGAAGTTTATGCTCTATTTAATGAGAAATTTAGTATGATTCCACTTATAATTACAATTTCTTTTCTTGCAATTATAGATATGATAGAATTTTAATTTAAGGGATCGGATTTATGATGATTTCTTTTTATCATCATGTACAAAACTTAGATATTTTATTTAAGGATAAAACATTTAACCAATTAAACTAATTGGAATCCACCAATTACAACTTGTAAAGGAGCTTTTTTTAGACTAAGGGGGTCAATCCATAATGCCCTAAGTCTTTCAAAAATTGTTTCAAAAATTTTATATAAATACGTAAAATTTTTATATGAGTTAAATGCAATAATGATTTTATCAATTATGAGTAAAAGATCAGGAAGTTGATTCTTCTTCTATTTTATTTTATTTATATATTTTTTAAAACTCAATAACAAATTGGTCTGCCTATTCTGCTTTTCATTCCTATGATCAGTGGTTAATGAGTGTTTAGTGCAGTATGTTTTGGTAAACAAAACTTATTCTCATGTTACGAGAAGAAAAAGAAAAAAAGTTGAAAAACCATTTAGATGTTATTATTAAGCGAAGATATGGGTCTCATCCACCACTAGAAAAAAGATGAAGGATTTATTGTAGGACCAATCTTTACAACATCATTTTTCATAATTATTTTATGGTAAAGATGCACTATGATTATCTGTTATTTTCATATAAATTCACCATTTTTTTTCATCATTTATAATTTGCCACATCAAATTTGTGATACAAAATATTGTAGTTCTCTAGATTTTCCTAAGATAGAAGAGGTTGAGAGGTCTACTGGTCTATTGCATCAGTTATTGAGCTTTGCCTACCGGAGAGGGAGTTATTTCTTAATGAGTGTTTGGATCCACGTCGCATTGCGTTTTCTTGCGTTTGCCCCCCCCCCCCCCCCTTTTTTTTTGGGCATGCTTTTCAGCCAACATAGCTACTGTGCAGTTACTGTTTATGCACTTTTCATAAACAGTAGCCGCACTTTTTGACTTTTCAACCCACAGTGGATCCCACAAATCTCACTTTTTAACAACTTTTTCATTAAAAATGAGTCCCACGATACTATTCATACATTTAAATAATATTTTACTACAATGTTTTCAGTTTTCAGTTTCAGCAAAATATTTGGTCTGATTGTATTAGAAATAGTTTTAAAAGAATTTACCAGCCTCATTGTATGTGCGTGATCACGGCTCCTTTATAAATAAAAAAAAAAAAAATAAAGAATTTGAATTTGAATTTGAATTTTATTTGTCTATCTAATTGAGATTTATCTGTTTTCCAATAAGAAAAATATTCAGAGTGACTGATACCCACCGGCCACACCTACACATTGAATAATGACTTCAACGTTATTTCTAAGTTCTTTATATATATATATATATATATATATATATATATATATATATATATATATATTTATTTATTTATTTATTTATATTATTGATAGTTTGTTTAGAACCCATAAACCAGATTATTTAACCTAATTAATTAGTCAAGTGATTACTTAGATTAATTATCAGATCTAGGTTAAACACATGTAAATCATATCATGTAAAGTTGCAGAAAAGTAAATAACACCACGATATGATTATCTAGGAAAACCAATGAAACTAACTCGTTTCAAGGTAAAAACCTGGGTAGGATTTGACTTAACTATCATCAAGGTAAACCAAATCCACTATAAAAGAATTGAATTTAAAAAAAAAAATTTAACCCTAAATTTAGTGCTACCTCCAGTAGTAACTTATTGACACGACCACATACAAGCTCCGAATCCACGGATTCCTTTTCTTCTTGGATTAACAGCAACACAAGCTGCCTTGCTTGTGACTTTGAGACTCCACTAAAAGGTTTCAGATCACCTTCACTTGTTGGTCTTGATCCAGCAACTAGTTTTATCAATCTTTGATTGTAGTTTTAGCTCTGGTAGATTCTTGTGTTGTTAGAAGGTACAGAACCTCTCAAATCTCACAAAGAGTAACACACAAATCTTCTTCAACCCCCTAAAATGTAATTAGGGTTTTTATTTTATATGTAGAGAATTTTAAGTGAAACCCTAAACGTTTACGCGGGCTTGGGCCTGTTTAAAAATTCCGCAGAAAAACTATGCTTGCGATTTTCAATCAATCAAGAAAGGTAGAACCTCACTTTTCTTTTCTGCAAACAGCTGGACTTCAAAACATGAAACACCCTTATTTAAGCATTGCCTAAACACCTAGACTAGACATGTTTTGATTTCGATTTGCCAACACAATACAATAATGATTCTAAATATTTAATTCTTAATCTTTAGAACCTAACAATTATTATTATTATTATTATTATTATTATTATTAATAACACACACAAAGGGAAGAATGAACGATACTCTTAACAAAAAGACACATCACAAATTTCACCAAAAAATTATGGTAACTTTAAGATATGGTCGGACAAGTGGGATAATTCCCTCCTTTTAAAATAATTTTTTTAACACAAAAGTAGATCACAAACCTCATTCAATAGTCATAGTAATTTTTAAAGGAAGGTCTGGAAAGTAATCTACATATATACAGCACCCTCTATCTCTTAAAGTATGTGGGATAATTATCTCCATTTTTTCAAAAACAAACACGCACAGTATGGAGAGTGAATGAAGTTTTAATATAAAGACACATAACAAATTCTACTAAAAAAAACTATAATGATTTTTAAGGGAGAGTGAGAGAAGTAATTATACTACACACACAAAACTCTCTCTTAAGTAATGTTAGCTAATCACTCTTCTTTTTTTTTTTTTTTTCAAAAACAAAACTACACACATGAAAGAGAGGGAATGTGAGTCTAATACAAAAGCATACTACAAACTCCACTCTAAAGCTAGAATAACTTTTAAGGAATATATGATAGGTTAAGTTATACTACACACTTTCTCTTAAACATTATATGAAAATTACTTTTTTATTCGAAACCAACACGGAAAAAAAGAACGTGATTATGGCATGTAAAAACACTCAACGAGATGATGCTTCGTAAATTCCTTTATCCACTTACTTATTAAACAGATGAATAACAAAAACTATTTATTGTGTCATATAATTATAACCTAAAATTATTTTATTTTATTTATTTAAAATCCAATATACATACACACGTACATCTTCATCTTCTTTTTTCTTTTTTCTTTTTTTTTTGCTGAGACACACCTACATCTTTTATATATGATAATAAAATCTAAATATAATTTAAATCACAGAAAATAATAATAGGTATAAGATTCCACTACAAAAAACGAGGTCTATAGCCGCGTTTCAAAAACGCGGCTATAGACGCAAAAAACGCAACTATAGGATATAGCCGCGTTTCCTATAGCCGCGTTTACAATCCAGACCTATGCCATGCAGCAATAGCCCCCGGCGGGTCTATAGCCGCGTTTTTGTAACCGCGGCAACAGTCTTCGGCCCTATAGTTGCGTTTTTAGAAACGCAGCTATAGACCCGCTTTAAGCCGCATTTATAACCACTGCTATATGGTTTTTTTTTTTTTTTTAATTTTTGGGTTTTTTTTTTCCCCAGAAAAATTTAAAATTCAAACCAAAAACGAATTTAAAATTAAACACAAAACCAAAAAATTCAAAATCAAATACAAACCCAAAAAATTCAAAATCAAATACAACATACTCACAATACAAACACACCTAGAAAATTCAAAATCAAACACAATGTGCTCCAAAATCAAACAAAGACATAGACACAAACCTAATGACAATGTCCTCTCATTCAACAAAACCAACCCAAATCTCAGAAACACAAAAGTAACAAGCTCAAAAACACAAACCCATTTAAACATAAACACAATATCAGCAACAAAATAGAACAAATTCAAGCATAGATCCAAAAAAATCCAAATCAAAACTCAAATCCAAATCAAGACATAGACAAAAATATTGCTAGAATATTCACTTCATTAAAAATTTTCAGCATTTCCTCCATTTTCTTACTAACTAAACATAAAATAACAATTAAAAAAAATTAGATCTATAGACCCCCAAAAAAAAAAAAAAAAAAAAAAAAACACAAAAAAGCAAAAAGAGAGATAAGGGAAGGAAAAGAGGGCTAACTGGTGTGGACGGCAATGTGGGTGGGTTAGCAAAGAAATAAAGACAAAAAAAAAAAAAAATTGTGCTGGAGTGAAAAAAAAAAAAAAAAAAAAAAAAAAAAGAGAGAAAGAAGAAGAGTCGAAGTTGCAGAGAAGAAAGAATGACCAAAGAAAGAAAAGTGAAGAGAAAAGATGAGAGTGGAGGCGTAGGTGAGAAAGTGGGGGGTAGGTGGGAAAGTGGGGATGTCATTCAGTTGGTTTATTTATTTATTTTTTTTTTTGTGATACCTATATTATCTAGCTGGATCTATAGCCGCATTTTCAAAAACGCAGCTATAGGTCCACCTTAAAAAAATAAAAATAAAAATAAATTCGGCTGCAATGTACATCTGCATCCATTTAAAAAATAGGTATTATTTGGTTGGACCTATAAAAACGCGGCTATAGGGCCTCCTTGTAAAATATACACATGGACCTATGGCTGCGTTTTCAAAAACGAGGCTATAGGTCCTCCTTTAAAAAAAATATATATTATTTGGTTGGACCTATTGTCTCATTTTTAAAAACGCAGCTATAGGGCCTCCTTAAAATAAAAATATGGACCTATAACCATGTTTTCAAGATGCGGCTATAGGCTCTATCCAAAAAACGCAGCTAAAGACACTTACAAACACAACTATAGATGACTATAGCCGCGTTTTTTGTAAACGCGGCTAAAAAAAAACGCAGCTATAGCTCACGTTTTTTGTAGTGTTCAAGATTGTGATAAAAAAATTTATAATTTTGATTATAATATTACGCATTTATTAGGCACTCTGAGAGTTTCTAATAATTTTCCCTTAATAATATGCTCAGTTATGATTTTAATAAAAACATTGAATGCACTAGGCAACAACGTGAACATTTAGTAAGTACTTATATGTTTAATCATAAAAAGCCCTTATTTTTCAAATTTTTTTTTTATATGAATACTTTAACTTTCATTAAAAAGAAAAGAAATTTAATATATCATGAGCCAATGCAGACTCAATCATACTAGAATTTTCCACTATCTATGCCACATAAAGAGCAACATCCTTGGCATGTTGCCCCAAGACATGTGTAGGTCGATTCCTAACCCCTTCAGGTGGCACACTTGTGCCATTAAGAACACTTGCATCTTCTGCTGAATTCCCAAAATAATATTAGCAGTACTAACAGGAGGCTCAGGAGGCTCACTTGTACTATTTATAGCATCAAAAATGATTTTTATTTCACACTCAAAAATTGCCTCTCAAATGCCTACATCCCATGCAGAAGTAACAACCTCTTCCAAAGCCTTCGCTTCTGCCTCAAGAGGTCCCAATGGTTGGTGGAAATTCTTACTATCGCCGCGTCCACTCTTCTCTCATGGACTCGTATCATTGCCCCCATGCCTAAAGATTGCATTGACTTAAACACCGCCCCATCAACGTTGACTTTGTACCACACACACACACACACACACACGTGTGTGTCTGCGTTGTCACTTGTGTTTATAGTTTTGTATAAACATAATAATAATAATGTAAGGTTGAAATTTATCAACCATTTTGTTGGTTTTATTCCGTATCAATTTGCTTGTATTTCAGCACTTAGAAACCCTGTATTTAGGTGGGAATCATGTAAGGGTAGTGTGTGAAAGAGTGTGAAGAATTGCTCAAGATTGTGCAGTGAAACAAGGACTCGAGACTGGATCTCGCGGGTAGCTTGCGACTGGCAAGCCGCCAGAAGATGTACACGAGTGAAGCGTGCGAAAAAGCTGAACTGTTTGCCAACTGTTGCACTACATGACAAAATATCCAGCCTGGCCATTTAGTTAGCTCGCGGCTTGAACTCGTGACTCAGTCAAGTCGCGTCAAGCCGCGAGGTCAAGTTGCCAATTAGCTTTGTTTTGGAAAAACTAACTCTTCGCATTCATTTCTCACCCTAGTATAAATACCCCTTATACCCACGAAATGTAGAGAGCTTCCAGGGAGAATTTTGAGAGAAAAACCCTAGAGAAAAACAAGATTGACTCATCCACAATCTTTACATAGAGACTCTTCAAATTCCTCTACTCTCACCCTCTCCATTGTTAGATCCTTGAGAGGTTCATTACCCAAAACCTTTTCTCACCTTACCCATATCTGTGAGAAGGTTATTTGGGGCTTTGGGAAGCAGTTAGGAAGGGACCAATTGATATTGGTTGATGCTATGGGCTATAGCGGAATCCAAGAAGCTAAAGAAGAAATAGGTTCGGCGTAACCTCGTTGGAGTAGGAGCTTGGAGGGCTTAGGAACACTGGGTAGATTAGGCTTGGAGGGTCTATTGTTGTCCATGTATCCCAACTACATTCTTTAGTGGATGACTGATCGCTTGGAGGGCAGCGGAGAGATTTTAAGCCAAGGGTTTCGGTTTCCTCTTTGATAACACATCGCTGTGTTGTCCTTGTGTTTGCATCTCTCTTCCCTTAATCTTTGCCATATAATTTTTGCTGTGGATGTGATTTTATTTAGTTTAGATTATTTACCAATTCTGTTTTAAGCTTATGTTCATTTTTCGCATATAATTTGTTTGATATTAAGCTTGAATTAGTAATTTGAAAATTGGGGGTCTAAACATTCATAGTGTTTTATACGCTATTTGAACTTTCAATTGGTATCAAAGCAGGTGCACTTGCTGTGGTTTAATTACCTTAGTGTGATCCTTGACCCCATATTGAGATGGACCGATCTCAATCTTTAAATGTACTACCATATTTTGATGGTAGCAAATATGTTTTTTGGAAAGTCTAGATGAGGGCATTTTTGTGTTTTATTGATGAAAGTGTGTGGGATGCTGTTGATGTTGGATGGGTTAGGTCGAAGGCTGAAAAATCCACTTGGGATAAAGCAGCCCTTATAGTATCTAACGCTAATAGTAAAGCTTTGAATGCAATTTTTTGTGGTGTGTCACCAGATAAGTTTCACAGGATCTCTCACGTCTCGGTTGCTAAGGAGGCATGGCAAATATTGGAGACCACGTATGAAGAAAGAAAGAAAGTGAAAGATACTAAGTTGCAGATGCTAACCACTCGCTTTGAGTAGATCAAAATGAGTGAGGACAAGTCCTTTAACTCTTTCTATAGCAAGCTGAATGAAGTAGTCATCGACAAGTTTGACTTGGGTGAGAAGACGGACGACTCAAAGATTGTAGGGAAAATACTTCGATCATTGCCAGAGAGCTTCCGTGCAAAAGTTACTGCAATTGAAGAAAGATTTAGATGATATCAAAGTTCAAGAACTAATTGGCTCACTTCAAACTTATGAGCTATCTTTGCCATGTCAAAGGAAAAGCAAATCTCTTGCTCTTAAGACAATTAATGAGAAGGTGGAAGCTCACGACTCATCGGATGAAGATGAGGCCAATAAACATGTGGCATATCTTGTGAAGAACTTTCGAAAGTTCTTGAAGTTCAAGAAGAATGGAACATTTGCTGAGAAAGGAATATTCCCAAGTTTTGGGAAGGAGAAAAAGGACTTTAAGAGGAAAGATGGGAAGGAGTCTCAATCCTCTCAAGGAATCACATGTTTTGAGTACAATGGACATAGACACATCAAGAAAGAGTGTCCCAATTATTTAAGAGGGAAAGGAAAAGTGTATGCCACGACTCTTAGTGATTCAGATTCTTCTAACTTAGATTCGGACGAAAGCTGTGACGGTGAAGGGAATTACTCCGCTTTTATGACCATTAATCATGTTGCATTGTTAGATGACTTGAGTGTGCTTGTAGAAGAGTTTGGTGAGCACTTTGAATTGGAGTCAATAGGGATAATAGAGGAATCTAATGATGAGGAAGATGAAGATACAGTGGGATTGCAAGAGGCTTACAATTCTCTTCTCGAGAAGATTGGTGAATATGCAAAAGTGGCTAACGCAGCCATTAAAAAGATGAAGAGGGCAGAGGGCAGAGGAAGATTATAGAAGTCTCCTAGTACGACATAAGGAGGCCAAGTGTGAGATAGAAAAGTTGAATGGAGAATTGTCAGAAGTCTATGCAAAAGTGAGATTCCTTGAGTTTGAGGTGGTACAAGTAAATGCCAAAGTGGAAAGGGTCTCCACTAAGAAGCTTGATGATGTCATTTCCTCACAAAAACATTTCTCAGACAAATCTGAGTTGGGATATACCGGAGAAAGTAGTTCAGCTGTCAAAATCGCCAAGGAAGTGAAGTTTGTAAAAGTCAAAGAGCCAGTAGTGGCTGCACCTTCTCCTGAGAAAGAAGAAAATGAAAAGAAGAAGAATGTGGTTGAGCAAAGGGTGCTGAATAAGCCCCGTAATCATTCATTGGTCAAACCTGAAACTAGAGGGAAATCACTTCCAAGATCACAAAGAGGTCCGAGAACGAACCATTTTTGTCATCATTGTGGACTTCAAGGGCACACCAGACCAAATTGTCACAAACTGAGAGCATTGAAAAATGCAGGTTATCAAAGGTTAAAAGGACCAAGAAATGACAAGAGAACTTAGGCTGTTAAGCAACTAAGAGGTCGAGATGGTAATTCCAGAATGATGGATGTGATGAAGATGATTGGTGTATTCACCACTTGCTTGGAAAGCTTCACTAAAAGGTTTGAAAGTCCTAACACTCATACCTAATCCTATAGGGATATCACCCCAAACGCACGTGACGTGTGGGTGAAAAAGGGCACTCATGCATAAGCATTACAACATGTCCATGCATTAATACTTCCTATGTTTTGTGACTATGCTTGGTTGTGTGTTTTGTGCTTGCTCGAGTTGAAAAATTGTTTGTTTGTTTGTTTCTGCTTTAAATGCTTTTACATTGATTGTTTTTTTTATCAATCTTTTTTCTTATTTTGTGTCAAAAATCCAAAAACACATAAAAAGTAGAAAATCTAAAAAATTTGATCGACTTTGTTAAGTTTTGTCTTAAACATGTTTTGCCTTGTTCCTTTGTACTAATGACTTTGTGCATTCACGAGTGTAACTTGTTTTTATTGCACCCATATTATTGTGAGAAAAATCTTAAAATTTTTGTGACTGTTGTAAATCGATCTTCAAACTCGTCATGAATGATTAGTTAATGATTTTGTTGATCTTGAGACATGTATAGAATTATGTCTATATATCTTCCCACTCTTTTTTTTTTTTTTTTTGCTTGAAAAGAGCTCTACAAATGTAAATCTCCAAATGAAAAGAGATAATGAGCTACAAAAGCCTATTGCACATACTAGTATTTGACTAGGAAAAAGAGAAAGCGACTCAAAATAAATTATATAATGCCCAAAAAGCCAAAGGCTGATTCATCAAATTGAAATATCAAAAATTTTAGGCATCATTCTCCAAATGAGATGTTGTGATTCAAAAGATCAAAAGAGTTGATGTATTTGGAGCCAAATGAAAAGCTTCAATGTCATGCTATCTTGTTATCAAGTTTTGTGGGAGGTCATATATGCATATTTCTATAATTGAGATGAGTCACATTATCTAGTGCTAATTGTGTATGCCTTGGTTGAATTGATCATGGAAGCTTCACATTAGACTAAGGACTATCTCATTGTTGATATCCACACACATCACACATATCTATGTTCAATGAATGCCTTATTCATTTGTGTGATTGTACTTGATTAAATGTGTTTTACATGCTCAGTTTTTGTTGATTAAGCACAAAAAGATTTTTGAGTATTTTTAGTTATTTTTGGAAAGTATTTTGTTTTTACAAAATCTGTCAAATTTTTCAAAAACTATGTTGCCCTGTTTTGGCAACTTGGTCGCGGGTAACTCCAGTCGCATGCCCCAATCATGAGCCCAATACAGTAGGTTTTTGCGCCTCATTGGCGAGTCAATGCCCCAATCGTGAATAATACTTAGAAAATGTTTCAAAATTTGGTTATTGAGGCTTCTCGCAATTTGATGTGGCAACTTGTTCACAAGTGGAGGCTCAGTCGCAAGAATCATACAGAAAGTTTCGCGGCTCAACTCGCGACTCTCTCGCAGTTTGAACTTCCAGTCGCGAAAAACACTTGGAAAATTCTTCAAAATTTTTGTTTCAAGTGTTCTGGAGACTTGCACGCGACTTGATTCAGTCGTGAAAAACGCGTGATTTTCGTTTTCAAATTAGTTTTTAAAACTTTTCAGTTTTTCCCTCGAATATTTATGACTGTTCATTGCCTTGCCCAAACATACCTCTCTCAAACTCACCGTGTCTGTCACTTAAACCATCATTGTTCTTCATCATTTCAACTTCAATCTTCAAGAAAAAGGTATAAGTTTTCTCATTTTCACTTCATTCTTCATGGGTACAGTCTTTATTTCTTGGATTATCGTGTTGGTATTTGGTTTTTGTGCTATATGGTGTTTTGGCCATGGTTTGGGTAGTTTATTGAGTTTGTTTGATTGGGTCTTGTTTATCTTATCTATTTGTTACAATATATTCATGTTTATCGTGATAGATTATTGTCTCTTCTTGAATATGTTGACTGATCTGATCTGTGTTGTGTGGTTCATACCCTTTGAGATTCGTCTTTTCAACCTATGCTTATATTTTAGGGTTTTTTGTTAATTTCACTATCTGAGGGTGTTTTTGGTTCACTATTTACTTATTGCATATCTACATTTGTGTTTGAATGGGTACTCTAAGTTGTTCATGTGTGTTCCTATGCACTTTGTCACAATGTGTCATTCTTAAGTGTTGGTGATGAAACTATACTATGCTCCTCAAGTGTTGAGGCATCTTTTATCACTCTAATTCTGTTATGTTTATAAACTCAATGGTAAAAGTCTTACTCCTTTCGGTGACATTAACATGTAACTAATTTATGAACTTTCATCTATTGTACTCTATTTTTGTGGGTATTGCTGTCATGGTCTTGCAGATTACTCCTACAAAGAAGAAATCTACTGCCAAAAGGGGTGACATAAGGATGAAGATGGACAATACAAAGTTCAGGTCTCCTCAACATTTTGAGAAATACACCTAGTATTACATGAAAGTACCTATTATCCAAGAGAGGTTTGTAGACTTGGTGGATCTAAAGGACACTTTAATTCCAAGTTGTTTTGAGGAAAGAGATGGGGAGAAGCTATTGAGAGACCTGCCTAGGGTATGCAAACCTCTAATCATGGAATTCTATGCTAATTCTGTATTGAGAGAGCATGAGATCAACTGCTGGATTAGGGGACAGGAATTCACTATAGATGTGGATAACATTGATGAAGTGTTGGGCTCTAACAGCATGGATGACCATGATTTCACGCATTATAAGGACATGATGCTGTCCTTAGAAACTGTTCAGTCACATATTGGTGGAGTATGAAAGGGAAGATGTCTCAACACCAATGCCTTTCCAGCATATATGAGATGCCTCACTGTGATAATGATGTTCAACCTTTATCCAGTGAAGACGCTGACCACAATCAATAATGCCAGAGCCATCTTTCTTATGGAGCTCAAGAAGAATACCTACATAGACATCAGTGCTCACATATTCTACACCATTTTTGATGAAACCAAAACAACATCCAGAGCCAACTTGATTTTCCCTAGTCTTCTTATGAGGATTTTTAGACTGAAAGGAGTGGAAATTCCTCAAGATATCAACCTCATGACTACTCCCTCAGCCATTAACAAGCTAACCATTACAAGGATAAGAGTTCGTCTTCTAGGTGATGAAAAGGAAGGTGATCAAAAAGAAGGTGAAGCCATGGAGACTGAGACAGAGACTGTAGGTCAACCCTCAAACTCACGAGGTTGTGGCAAGAGAAGCAGAGCATTATCCTCATCAGATGTACCTCCAGACGCATTCCAGATCATCCTTGAAAGAATTGATGGGCTTAGAGATGTACAGAATGAACAATCTGATAGCCTGGCAACACTCCAAGACCAGATGAACATTCTTTCAGCAAAGCTTGACAACTTCACCACACAGCACTGACCCTTTGGCTATTTCGGTCAAAAAGGGGGAGATATTTTTTTTGGGAAGTTAACTCTAGAGAGGGAGCACATGTTGAGGGGGAGCATACATAAACTTTATCTCAGCAGTTTACTTTATGTGTTTATATTCATGTGTTTTGGTACTTCTGTTGGTTTGTTATATACATTTGGTTTAATCTCTTGAATATGGTTCTTTGTGGTTTGTTCAAAGCTGTTGGTACTCTGGTTTATATATATTAGATGATATTTTGTTTTGGTTAATTTGTACCTTTGCCTATGTGGCATTTGGTTATTTTGTACCTTTGCTTTTGTAGCCTATTTTGTACTCTTGCTTTGTGGCTTTTGTACTTGTTGCTCAATGTTATGCATTTTCTTTAAGTACATCACTCTTGTGCCTTTTGTTGGATTTTATATCCTTAATGCAATTACCTTGTGTTGTTGCATTGGTTGAGTGTTGGACATGCAAATGATTCTTTGCATTGAGCTTATTAGCTTTGCATGTCTAGGTGTTCATTCCATGCGTGAATGAGCATTGTAATCACTATTTACAATGATTGTTTTTTTTTTTGGTCAAGCCACACTTTATTGCCTTTATCCTTTTTGCTTGATCGCATTGTGCTTGCTTCATATGCATTACAAGTTTTTTTTTTTCTGCATACAATGATCTTGTTGTGTGGTTGTTTTTCAGGAGAAACTTGTTCTTATGATTCTAGAGCTTCACAGATTCTAGAGTTAGGTGTGAGTGAGTTTTGTTCAACTGTTCCCAACTCACGCGTTAAGTTTAGAGTTTGTTGTAGGGTTTTGTCACGGAATAGCCAAAAGGGGAGATAGTAAGGTTGAAATTTATCATCCTTACAAACCCTGTATTTAGGTGGGAATTATATAAGGGTAGTGTGTGAGAAAGTGTGAAGAATTGCTCAAGATTATGCAGTGAAGCAGGGACTCGCGACTAGCAAGCCACCAGAAGATGCACACGAGTGAAGCGTGTGGAGAAGCTGAACCGTTTGTCAGCTGTTGCACTACACAACAAAATATCCAGCCTGGCCATTCAGTTAGCTCGTGGCTTGAACTCGCGACTCAGTCAAGTCGCGAGGTCAAGTCGCCAGTCAGCTCTATTTTGGAAAACCTGACTCTTCGCATTCCTTTCTCACCCTAGTATAAATACCCCTTATACCTACGAAATGTAAAGAGCTTCCAGAGAGAATTTTGAGAGAGAAAGCCTAAAGAAAAACAGGATTGGCTCATCCACAATCTTTACATAGAAACTCTTCAAATTCCTCTACTCTCACCCTCTCCGTTGTTAGATATTTGAGAGGTTCATTACCCAAAACCTTTTCTCACCTTACCCATATCTGTGAGAATGTTATTTGGTGCTTTAGGAAGCAGTTAGGAAGGGACCAATTGATATTGGTTGATGCTATGGGCTATAGTAAAATCCGGGAAGCTAAAGAAGAAATAGGTTCGGCATAATCTCGTTGGAGTAGGAGTTTGGAGGGCTTAGGTACACTGGATAGATTAAGGTTGGAGGGTCTATTCCTGTCCATGTATCCCAACTACATTCTTTAGTGAATTATTGACCGCTTGGAGGGCAGCGAAGAGGTTT
Organism: Lithocarpus polystachyus; assembly: GCA_033629205.1. Classification (NCBI taxonomy): domain Eukaryota; kingdom Viridiplantae; phylum Streptophyta; class Magnoliopsida; order Fagales; family Fagaceae; genus Lithocarpus; species Lithocarpus polystachyus. The sequence continues at coordinate 2,390,214 of CM066166.1, forward strand.
TACGCCGAGGGTTTCGGTTTTCTCTTCGAAAACACATCACTATGTTGTCCTTATGTTTGCATCTCTCTTCCCTTAATCTTTGCCATTTAATTTTTGCTGTGGATGTGATTTTATTTAGTTTAGATTGTTTACCAATTCTGTTTTAAGCTTATGTTCATTTTCCGCACATAATTTGTTTGATATTAAGCTTGAATTAGTAATTTGAAAATTGGGGGTCTAAACGTTCATAGTGTTTTATACGCTATTTGAACTTTCAAATAACAATAAAAGGAAGACAAAGAATAAGAGAAGAGAAGAAAAGAAAGAATAGAAGCTTCGCACCTGCTGATGTAAGCATAACGTTCATAGATTCATATGATTTACAAGCAGCATCGGTTGACCCCCGAGGTTTGTGAAGTTTGTGACTCTGTAATCATAAAGTGTAAGAATATATAGATTATGTTTTCTTTCAACTCATAACCACAAGAAAAGGAACACATGCTGTTCAATAATAACCTTTTAAATAGGGACTCAACGAATGCACAAGATAAATTGTTTTGGAATCCAGGCATAAAATCGAGAAAAACTCTTTGAAATTATATTATCACTTATAGAGGAACATTAAAATCGAACTTCTTGTTACGACATGCATGTTTTTGAGCCTCACAAGTCTAAATCTTATCTCCCTCCACACCAAAAACACATAGTCTGAGCCATAAATGGCAGCTTCTACGCCCAATTCAATTTTTGTTCCTCTTGTATCTCCGCTTCGTCCTAATCTATCTTCCTTTTTTATTCCTCTTCCTTTTCCTAGTGGGTAACAATAGCTTTTTATTTATTTATTGTTGAAGGGTAACAATAGCTAACAAATTATTGTAAATTGACAGTCTCTAATTTTTGATTCCATTTCTCTATGTATCAAAGAAGAGCAGTTGCTCTTAGGCCTCAAAGTTGCGGCAATACTTTTGTTCATGATACTCATTGCTACTGTACACAATTGTAAAAAGAACTTCAACAGCACTACTAAGGTCGAAAAGGTTGGTGGCAGTGATTGTCGTAACAACAACCAAGTCAATATCTAGCTTCCCGCTTTGAATCTTATTTGAGCCTTTGTCCTGTTGTTTTTTGCTTAGTTTCAACATGTTGGCATAATGTGTATTTGTTCAGCTTATATGTAAATAATGTCGATGGTGACTCTAGAAATTTTTTTCAGGATGGTTATTTATTTATTTATTTATTTTATACAAGATAAAAATTCTTTTCTAACCTAATGTAAGTGTATATGTGTGTGAATCTTCTTCTTGGAGAGTTGAACCCCGGGTCTTGCCCCTCACACCCCACAAGCACTTATACTTGTGGAGTGACTATCGCACTAAGGATGTGCGGTGGTTCAGGATGGTTATTCAAATTTAATAAAAATAAAACTTAAATATATCGACATCAAAAAAGAAAACCACACACAAATATATAAAGCTTCAAAATTTCCTTCTACAAGTTTTAATATTTTGAAATTGTTGTATGATATCTTTATTATCAATACTATCAGTTACATCTTTTTAAATATACACTATTAAAAAATCATTAGAATATTAATCTCTCATTCAATTACTAACATCTTGCTTAAATAAGTAACAATATATAAAAAATGCATCATCCTTTTTTATGATATGTTCTAACCAATCTTTCTATTCTTTAAACTAATTAGGATTTAATCGATGTAATGCTTCGCTAATTTCTTTTTTAGGGAATGGCCAAGATGTTGACAATAACCTCTTTGTAAATATATATGCTCCTCTTATTTCATCCTGGTCATTAGGATGAACATATGAGACATTTTCTCATAGCATAGGATATGAAAGAAGATTATTCAAGTCAATATAAATTTACTTATACAATGAATTTTGTAATACAAGTGATGCCTGTATCAGAAATTTGTTCATAGTGCTAGGAAAAGGGTAAACTATAAGTTCAATTCAATATATTCAACTTAGACATTCAATTGTTATATTAATCATGTTCAATAAAGTATTCAAGTATTACTTTAGTGCATATGCATATAAACAAAATACATTACATAAATTCAACAATTTCAGCTAAAAACTAAAGAATGCACTAATAAACTAACTATTTGAAAATGTACATTTTTTAGAAGAAAAAAAATATAGTGATTTTAAAATATGCCTTTTGAAAATACAGTTTTAAAAAATCACAATTAAACATTTGATTTTGACTTTTGGACTAATTTGTATTTGTTTGGGAAATTTTTGAGAAATACTATGCTTATAACATTTTTACAACAAATCCTAAATATTAAGTTATTACTGGTTATAATTTGAACCTACAATTGAAATTACCTTTTTGTCAACTAGTAACAGTCAATAAGAACCTACACTTAGAATTTATTTATGAACGTGTTGTGAAAATTTTTTGAACATAAAATTACTCACAATTTTTTGGTTCAATTTTCAATGGAAAAAATTTTGGAGAGATCAAATTTTATTTTAATGAGCTCAAATATTTATTTAGGGTGTTCAATATTTTTTTTTTAATGGTGGTCAAGATTTGTTTCTAGGGCTTAACAAGTAGAGCTACTCCTGAACGATGTTCAACTTTTAGGCAACAAAATTTAAACTAATACAAGTAACCTCAAAATTTCAAATAATCAAAGTACCAACTTGCATTAAATTATTTGCTGAATTTTCATAAATTCAACAAACATTTTTCTAACAGAAACATATGTTTATATAGGAACAGGTTGCTAAACATAAATGTGTAACACCTGAAAGAAATTTAACAATTTTTTATGTTCATTCCTTGTGCATATATTTAGTATGCTCATAGTAGGAAGACTTGTATTTATCATTGGTATTGGTATTGTATTGACATCAATGCTATTAGTTGTTTCAAAATTTTCACCACCTGAAATTCAAGGTGTTCTAATAAATATCAATAGCTTTCTCGGCATGTTGGAACATATTTACACCCTTAATTATTTTGATCTCTCTATCATTCATAGTGAGCAAATTTTGGTAAAAGAAAATATTAAAAAGATTTGTTAGCTTTATTAGACTTCAATTTAAGTCTCTATTAGATGTCCAAAACTTTAGTTTTATTGCAACTAGCTTAATTTTATTTAATGGAATTACTACGAAATACTCCGGCATATATTTAACATTGCATATGAAATTTCAACCGGTACATTTCGTAGTAAACTCTTTTGAAGTGTTTAAATATCACTGGTGATATTTATTGGACAATATCACTGGCATACATTGTCCATTAACAAAATTGAAATTTTTTGAAAGTTAATAGTACAAACTTTATTTTATTAATTTCATGATATTTCACTAGATTTTAAGTGAGATTTTTGCCCATGAACAATCAAATTGAAAGGAATATCATGATTTTAATATTGGATAATAATTAATCCAATCAAGTGATTATATTTTAGTAAAAACTCACCCAAATTTTGATAAACCCTATAAAAAAAAAGTTTCACCATTAAAACAATGTAAATGATTAATTTAAGACTTGAATTTTCAGCAAAATACAAGGGTAGCCAAAATGTGGTATCTAAACATCTTAATACCTAATGCACACTAAATATGTCTCTTTTATAAATTAAAAAAAACAATTAAATGAAAAATCATTAAGTTCCATTTTTAGAAATTGAGGCAAATATTTTATCAAATTATATTTAACTTATGCTCTACAAATTTAAAGTTTTGCAAGTAACATCAAGTAATGAAATTACCAACTTTAATTTAATTACTTCCATAGTTTAATAAACATCTTTCTAACTACGAACATAGGTTTATACATAAACAGGTTGATAAACATAAACTTGTATGGCTTGAAAGAAATTAAACATTTTGTTATGTTCAATTTATGTGCATATTTTTAGCAGATACTTTTTTTCTTTTTTGATGGTGTTTGTTTCGAGTGTCATCCTTACCCTTAAATTAACTCTTTTTGAGGGTTTTTCATACTTTTTTGAAAATAGGTTTTTGACCCTTGAAGAAGATTAACTTTTTGTTGTGAATTAATAATTTTGTCCCTTTTGAAGTTAAATTTTGGCTCTACCTCATGGTGGGATGTTGGGAGCCAAGTTTTGGTCTTAAATGATGCCCTTGATGAACTAAATATTTTGGTTGGGTATCTAGTTATAATGCATGAGACATCTTCTTTTATCTTAGTCATGTGAACACAGAACATGGTCAAACTAAGCTTACACCATTTTCTTTTAGAGGAAATAAAAAAAATTAGTTAGTGTTAATGCAATATTAACTTAGTTATATAATGTCAATAGTAGATATAGAATCTCTTAATAATACATTGATCACATATAATTTTGAAAAATAGATAAAATATAATTGTTGTAGTTTTCTTTTGGTTCGATTATGAAGGGAAATAATAGAATATTTAAGCTATATGGCTTGAAAATACAATTTGAAAACATTCTTAAATCGATTTAAAATATTATGCACAAATGTATTAGGCTTAAATACACAACAAACATGTTATAATATGCATTTGACATTTACGTGATTTGTTAAATAGTTGCATAATAATAATAACAACAACAACAACAACAACAACTAGCCTCATCACACGAACTTCCCACATGTGATAAGACTCTTTTTTTTTTTTTTTTTTTTTGGGTACATAGTTTTCTACAAATGCTAACTACTAAGCATTGACTCATGACCTTATTTTTCACAAGAATTTTATCCTTCTTGATCTCCCCTATTTCTATGTCCCTCCATTTTAGGACCTATCATCATGAACAAATCAATTGTAATAAAATAAAGTAAATAATAATAAAAAATTTATAAGAAATTCTATAGTTCACTGTTACAAAATTACAGAAAGAAAAATGGTGTCATCTCTTGAACATTATTCATTATCTGGCTTCGATCTCATTTCGTCCTTGGTTCTTTACTTTTGCCCCCATAAAAGCAAATATACAACAACTAAAATTGCTCCAAAGCCCTAAAAAATAGTAATTATACAATGTTTATAATTTCATTTTTTTTTTCTTACAATTTCCATAACAAACAAATCAAAATCATATACAACAATCAAAATCATATGGGCAATAAAACAATAAAGAAAGAAACAAAACTAAGAGCATTACCTTGTAGGAAGAGCTACTCTTTCCTCTGAGAGAGAAAAGGAGAGGTTTTAAAAATAAATAAAAAGATTAATTAGAAACTTAATGAGAAGTTGGAATTAATCAGTGCTTGAGTTTAGGAGAAATTTGATGTTGGCAACCACTGTTACTAGGATATTAGGAATGTTAGTGGGAAGTTATTGAGAGGAAATTGCAGTTTTTTTTAAGGGAGTTAAAAAAAAATTTAAAAAAAAAATTTATATAAGAAAACCGCAATTTTGATATAGTTTTTTGTTTTTAAATTTTGTTGAATTACGGTTCTATCTTCATTTTGATTTTTTAAGAGTAAGACTATCTAATTAGGTTGGGGTATTTTGATAATTCAGGAAAGTGATAATTAACTTTCTGAATAATAATAATAATAATAATAATAATAATAATAATAATAATAATAATGAAAAACCTGCCCTCTAACTTTCACAAAATTTATTTCAATCTTCTAACTTTGCTTTCATTCATTTCAATCCTCTCAATATCAAATTATTTAATTAAAGCTTCTCTATCAACTTTTGTTATTTTTTTATATATAAATGAAAATATTTTTCAAACATTAATTGGATTTTTTTAATTTAAAAATTTTGAAGATAAAATTATAAAATTGAACAATTAACCGCAATAATTAACAAAAGTTGATAGAGAGGATGGAAATATATAGGGAAACATAGAAGGTGGGTTTTGTATATCAGTGTAATAATAATAATAATAATAATAATAATAATAATAATAATAATAATAATAATAATAATAATAATAAACATAATTATAGTAATTGTGGGGGCCTGAGGACCAAAAACGGATACAATAAGCCGTGACTATCACTATAAAAGCATTCTAAGCCCGAGGAGAGGATTCACCCAAAGATAGGAGGAGAAGAGAAATACTTCCAAGAAGTCTGAATGGAGGGGATGGTGTTTAGAGAGAGGATCAAAGTGGTTAAAGGAAGTTTCCAGTGATAGCTCACCTAATACCTCCGCATTAAATGACTGGCAACAGCTTTATCAACTGCATTAATGAGGAAGTGACCTGAATAGTGGAATTCACAGCTAAGCAGTTCCTTCTACCACCTTCAACTGAAGTTTAAGGGAACAAGTGTCCAAAGGAGAGTTTGGAGGATTGTAGATGAAGGGTCAGGATGCAATGAGCTTGGAAGTATATAAGAGAAAGGGAACTTCTTGATGAAGGGATCGAGAAAAAAAGATAATCAAAGTATAGAGATTAGAGCAAGAATAGTGAGAGAAACAGAGCAAACAATGTATCTCCTAGCCTAAGAACTTAGTTCTCGGGCGAGCTTATAAAGAGTCTTTTATATGTTTAATCTTGGACCTTCGTTCATTCCTTCCCTGTTTGTATCCTCCGGCTAAGCCCAACTTGTTTGATCCCACTTTCTTTACAAATATTTGTTGCTTTGGGCCCAACTGGATAGCACAAATTTCACTAATCTAAGTGGGTTTAGGCCGCCAAATCTCTGTGTCCTTATAATAATAATAATAATAATAATAATAATAATAATAATAATAATAATAATAATAATAATAATAATAATAATATAACATTATTGAGCTAAACAAATTGACTATCTACTATCTTATTCTTATGTTAGCAAGATACAAATTCTCCAATCACAGTTTATATATATATATAAAAGGGGTAAGTTACAGGCTAAGCGGAAACAAACTGTCAGATGCCGATCAGGGCTATCTGATTGACTAAATTACAAACTGGGCCAAAGCCTTTTGGTTACAAGTGTAAAACTGACTGGGGTATTACAAATGTAAAATGCTATTCTAATTACAAGTATTGGGTTGTAAGAGAAGGGAGAGGTTTTTCCTAAAATTTGGACCTATCGAAATTTTCGGACCTGCCTCAGACTAGAATGGAAGTTGCCTTATAAGGGAGAAGGGAGTCTTGGATTCTGCTGAAGATTGTTGAAAATCCGGAGAGTAAATTGCTTTTACTGAGGTGAAAACATTTTCGACCGAAAGCAAATAGTATTTCTGGATAATTGTGCCGGGTACTGTTTATGAATAGTGATCTATCCCTTGTCTTTTAGTGTCGGCTAAGTGCTGGTTACTGTTCATCAACAGTGACTGGTGCTGTAGATGAATAGTATCTTGTCTGGGGGAAATTTTTTGAATAGTGACTGGTGCTATCCAGAACTTGCTTTTAATCATCTTCTAGCCTTTAGGCATCATTTGGATCCTGGGAATCTTGGAACAGCGGACTATTTGGATCAAAGTTTGTTGAGGCTTCAGAAGAGGCAAGAGAACCTTTCTCTTACTCTTGAGACTGTAACTCTTCTGACTAGAGAAGTAACTGCTGGGCAAGATCCTTTAATTCTTTGCTGGATTTTTCGGCAAACTGTGTAGAGTCTAAACTAGACTGGGATCTTGTGACTATATTCCTTTGAACTGGAAGGGGGTAATCCTTATGAACTTGACTGATGATTGAATCAATCTTAAGGGAGTCCCACCACTTAACTGAGAATTCTCTGTTTAACAAATTTCCTTTAATATCGTAGTTCCACATGCTGATCCAGTGAATTCTGTAAATGATTGTCATATGCAGAATGGCTGGGTACTGCTCACCATGAGGAGTGAGTCTACATCTTGAACTAAAATACCTAAGGGTATCCTGAAGGAGGTCTGGGAAGATTTACGGAACTGATCCAAACATTTCCCACCACTTAAGGAACCGTGTTGGAATTGTACTAGAGAACTTTTTGTCAAACATTAAGAACCAAGAGTGATCAAACTTCTTGTTCTGGTAAAAGAGGACTTTTTCAAATGCATCCACGTAATCATGATAACTGTAATGGAGATTTGAACCTATGATGGACTTGAGTCCTTTGAGAGTCTTTAGCAAAGAAGGATGCTATCCCCAATCTTTGCTGCTGATAAACCCTGTGATTATGAATTTGTAGTAGAGGACGACTAAGGGGTCCGCTTTGTTCATGATGTTTTCTACTCGGGCAGACTCTTCCTCAATGAGGATTTGTCTATAATATTTGATGTTTTTCTCCGGGTGTTTTGGGAGAAAATGCCATCCATCTGGGAAGACTTCCATGGCTAGAGTGAGAGGATCTTTTATATGAACTATATGTGGTTCGATATAAGAGATGTGTTGAATGAATGGCTTCTTGAAATAGGGTGACCTATTTTTTCTGGATAAAGGCTGGGATGATTTTGGGACTGCATGGGGCCAAAGGGATCATCAACTGTATATGGGGTGATTTGCCTAGGGACTGGGGAGGCTAAGGCTGAACTATAACTGGGTTGAATTAGCCTTCCGTAGTTGGGTCTTGGAATGGTAGACACCACATAACGATTGGCAATTACAGCTAGGGATGCTGGTACTAATTGGCCAGGGTTCTTTGCCTAACTAGTACTTCCTAAGGTTTGCTGTTTAAGCAACTTTGAGGGAACGGGTTTCTTTCCTGACATCTTGGTTTGGGCTTTGCAAAAATTCACGGGTAAGAAAATCAAGGATGCTGTTTTGAGTTCCTTTTATGAATTCTATGTCAAAGTCAAAAACTGAAAGGATGGCTTGCCATCATGCAAAAATCTGTTTTGATGCAACATTTTGTACATCTTTTTCTAAAACATGTTTTGCAGATTTACAATCAATCCTTATTAAAAACTTTTGATTTAAAAGGTCACTTTGGAATTTTGAAATACAAAGTACTATGGATAAAATTTCTTTCTTAATAGTGCTATAATTTAATTGAGTGGAGGTCTAGATTCCAGAATGGAAACAGACTATCTGTTCCGGGGAATTTGGACGAACACGCTGGAGGAGAATGCCACCATAACCTATGTCAGAGGCATCAGTCTGGACAATCTTGGAGGAATTAATTGAACGAATTCCTAAGCAAGGAAGTGTCTTGACATATTTCTTGATATTCTGGACAACTAGGGTGTGTACTGGGGTCCATGGAGATGGATTGGTTTGAAGTCTATCAAATAGGGGTTTGCATTGCTGCCTGATATTTTGATAGAATTCTGAGATGTAATTGAGAGATCCTAGAAATCTCTGGAGCTGGGTTTTATCTAGGATTTCGTCTGGGAATTTGTCAGCAAACTGGATAGCTCTATCAATAGGTTTGATGACACCATGCCTTATATCAAAACTTAAGAATCGCACACAGGTTTGGAAAAGCTTGATCTTGGGGGCTGAAATAACAAGACCATTGAACTTGATAGTTTGGAGGAAAGCACGCAAGTGTTTCCAATGTTTTTCAATAGAATCTGAAAAGATGAGTACATCATCAATATAGAATTGACTAGGTCTTTTTTGTTAGGAATTGGGTACCTTACCCATTCTAAGACTTTGTTAAGGGGCTTGTAATTTATGACTAACCTAGGTACACCTCTTTCAATCTCAGCATTTTTCTGGACATAAAAGGCTGGACAAGACCATGGTGACCTAGAGTTTCTGATGATTCCTTTCCTAAGGAGATCCTCAATCTCAGCTTTACATACATCCATGAGTTCCTGATTCATTTGGATGGGTCAGGCTTTTGTTGGAATATCTTTTTCATTGAAATCTCTAGTATAAGGAAGGGCTACCTCGTGTTTCTTCCTATACCAAAAAGCTGTGGGTAAATCAGAGCAGGCTTCCTGCTTGAGCTTTTTCTCAAACTCACTGATTTCTTTCTGAATGTTTTTACAAGTCAGTCTTTCTTCGACTTTCTTGTATCTCAAATCTTCTTTCAGATATTTGACCTATTGTCTTTTGGCACTAATAAGGTTAAGAGTTTTGGAGATAGAAACATCTTGGAGGATACTAATATCTCTTGGTTCTGGGCTCCTAAGGAATCTAAACTTAACTGGATGGCCAAAAGGATGGGTAGTGATTCCTTCACTATCCATAACAAAGGGATACAGAAGACACATGAACGGGTTTCTTAGGATAACCTTATCCGTCATGTTTTTTACTAGGACGAACGTAGTTTTGAAACATGCATTGTCCTGGCAAACATGTGCTCCTGGGATCTTATACTTAATTTGCATTTTTCCTCCACTTGCAGATGTCAACCTTTCATTAGTTTTCTTAAAGTACTTAAAGGGAATAATTCCTTCCTGGATACAATTGAGATCAGCACCTGAGTCAACTAAGGCAACTGCTTGAAACTCATAGTCATTACTAATCACAATCTTAACTACAGAATGCCATTTTTGGAACTCAATCCTATTCATGATTTCTAAAAACTTTTCTTCTTTAGGTTGTTCATTCTGAACCATATCTGCTGTTGGGTTAACTGTGTCATCTTCTTCATCAGAAGGGTTTTAATCCGAAGGATGCTTCACATTTTCTTGATGAGAAATCTCTTCTAGGTTCTTGACTCTTTGGTCAAGGAGAGTATTATCAACCCTAAGAATGGTTACTTCTTGCTTGAGGGTTCTAACTTCAGATTTGGTTTCCTTGATGTCTTTTTGGAGATCATTAATAGTGACTTCTCTTTTGGATCTGGAGAACTTATCAAAAATTTTCTCTGGATCTACCTCGGGTTCACGTATCCTAGGCTGCTCGGGCTTACTGGTTTCCCTAACTAAGGTTGCATGAAATGCACTAAGTTTTTGGGCTTTGATCGTTGGGTCCTCGATCTGTTCTATGAGATCTAGGAGTAATTCCTCTTGTTTACTAAGAACTTTTACCTCAAAAGAGATTTTACTAAGATTAAGGGCTGGTTGGCTAATGATTTCTTCGGGTTTACTGTCTTGGTGTATCTTGGGTGGAACACAAGTCTTTCTGTGCCATACAAAATGGTTCTCAAAGTATTCAAAGAAAGGGATATTGTCATGTATCTCTTTCATGAATTCTTGCCAAACATTGTAAACTTCAAGCTTTTGTTCTTTGGTATGGTTGGCTCTATAGGCTGTCTTTTTGTTTAGGTTCTTTTCTAGATCAAATTTTTTGCCTAAGTAGTCCATATCTGGTTTGAAATCCTTTTTCAAAACCTTGAGATCATAATCCTTAATATTATCATCATGATATGGGTCCTCCATATCGGTTCCTGAGGGTGATCCAACTTTCTAACTGTTGTCGTCATCATGATCAACAACTGAGTCCTGTTATGCTGTATGGCAAGGTGTACTATCCTGGGATCTGTTTTTAACTCCTTGAAAATCTGCACTTAGATCTCTTCTAGATCTAGGGTATGGCGCTAGTGGTCTAGAGGAGCTGGCTTGGGATGTAGGTTTATCTCGTAAGAGGTTAGATGGTTGCCTAAAAGGTAGAGGAGATCGACTGAGATCTATTGGGGATCTGGGCCTGTAGACATCTAACGGTGATCTAAACCTAGAGTTGTTAAAGCTAAGTCTAACAGTTCCATCTGCTAATTGCTGGACAAAGTCTAAGTCAGGATTTTGGTCTGGGGTTTGGATCTGTAGAGGGTAATTTTCATTCTCTAGAGTCCAGTTGGGAGGAAAATCAATATCATCCCATTTCAAGGTTCTGGGTATCTGGATTTTTGCTTGAACATTGGTTTGGATCAGAAGTGTTTCTCCTATCTTCTTTTTATCCAAAGCTCCAACATTCATGTTTGTTTTGATACACTTATAATACACCCTATGTATAAGTGCTATCTGGCTAGCTCCTTGCACCATGAGGGTTCCATGGGTTTTGATATTTAGGGTAAGTGCCTTCATGATATGCGGGTCATGGAGGTGAAGTGTGAAGTTTGGGAAACAGTCGAAGTGGACTGGTCCGTTACTTAAACTGGTTTGGATAGTTCCTAAGAGACTGTTTTTAAACCTTAAATGATGGGTGTCTCTAAGGGCCAAAAGGATTGAATTGTTCAAACCTGGTCTGATGAGTGCTTTCACTCCAACCTGGACTAATCCTATGCGTAGGAAATGGTGTCCTTTCTTTATGTGGGCTTTTATCTGGGCTGGACTGAACAAATAGCACGTCTCATACTTTTTGTTTATTCCATAAACTTGTTCTATGGTCTTAACATGGTAATCTGTCTTGAAGGCTTTCAAGTTCCATGAAGACTTATAGAATTCTTTTGTGGGTACCTTAGGGAGGTTCCAATCTCCTAACTTAAGGTCTACATCAGACAACTCATATTCTTCACTATGAATGATTCCAGATTCTTGTGGAATTTCTAGGAGTGATGTGGAACTACTAGCTAAATTAGAGGTTGAGTTACTTCTAAACAATTTACTTATCATCTTGTCTATCTGGTAAGGAAACACAATTAAAACCTAATTACCTTTATCTCCAAACAACTGGATCTAACCTTAGATCTGAAAACAGGGTATTCACACTGAGACAAGGTGCCTTCACAATGCACAGTATAGCCTCCAACTGCCTTTTTCTCCTAAAACGCCTGAAAACTCCTCAACGCCTCACTCTGGCTAAACGGCTAAACGGCGAACCAAGGATAATAAGGACTAACTGGGCTATAGGAAAACACTGGTAGGTCTTACACATCTCAAATAGTCACATGCAACAGATTTTGGGGCTAAACACAATGATGAGAAGAAGAAGATAACTGAGTTAGCTTGAACAGATAACACAGAATGAAGGAATAAATAGAGAAGAAATAACTGAATCAACAGGTAAGTGAGTAGAAGAAGATCACAAAACAGAAACAAAGAACAGGAGTATAGTGAGAAAATAATGCCATAAAAATAATGAATGCAAATACTGAAAGTAACTTTGATAAACTGAGGCGATATAACCGGCCAAACTTGATTAATTGAAAACAAAAGTAACTTACAAACTGATCTGCTAAACTTGGCTCTGATACCAAAAGGGGGTAAGTTACAGGCTAAGCAGAAATAAACTGTCAGATGTCGACCGGGGCTATCTGATTGACTAAATTACAACTGGGTCGAAGCCATCTGGTTACAAGTGTAATACTGACTGGGGTATTACAACTGTAAAATGCCATTCTGATTATAAGTATTGGGTTGTAAGAGAAGGGAGAGGTTTTTCCTAAAATTTGGACCTGCCGAAATTTTTGGACCTGCTTCAGACTGGAATGGGAGTTGCCTTATAAGGGAGAAGGGAGTCTTGGATTCTGCTGAAGATTGTTGAAAATCCGGAGAGTAAATTGCTTTTACTGAGGTGAAAACATTTTCGACCGAAAGCAAATAGTATTTCTGGATAATTGTGCCGGGTACATTTATATATAGTGATCTGTCCCTTGTCTTTTAGTGTCGGCTGAGTGCTGGTTATTGTTCATCAACAGTGACTAGTGCGGTAGATGAATAGTATCTTGCTTAGGGGAACTTTTCTGAATAGTGCCTGGTGTTATCAAGAACTTACTTTAATCATCTTCTAGCCTGTAGGCATCATTTGGATCGTGGGAATCCTGGAACAGGGGATTATTTGGATCAAAGTTTGCTGAGGCTTCGGAAGAGGCAGGAGAACCTTTCTCTTGCTCTTGAGACTGTAACTATTCTGACTAGAGAAGTAACTGCTGGGCAAGATCCTTTAAATTTTTACTGGATTTTCCGGCAAACTAGGTAGAATCTAAACTGGACTGGGATCTTGTGACTATATTCCTTTGAACTGGAAGGGGGTAATCCTTATGAACTTGACTGATGATTGAATCAATCTTAAAGGAGTCCTACCACTTTACTGAGAATTCTCTGTTTAACAAATTTCCTTTAATATCGTAGTTCCACATGCTAATCCAGTGAATTCTGTAAATGATTTTCATATGCAGAATGGCTGGGAACTGCTCACCATGAGGAGTGAGTCTACATCTTGAACTGAAATACCTAAGGGTATCTTGAAGGAGGTCTAGAAAGATTTGCGAAACTGATCCAAACATTTCCCACCACTTAAGGAACCATGTTGGAATTGTACTAGAGAACTTTTTGTCAAATATTAAGAACTAAGAGTGATCAAACTTCTTGTTCTGGTAAAAGAGGACTTTTTCAATTGTATCCATGTAATCATGATAACTGTAATGGAGATTTGAACCTGTGATGGACTTGAGTCCTTTGAGAGTCTTTAGTAAAGAAGGATGTTGTCCCTAATCTTTGCTGCTGATAAAGCCTGTGATTATGAACTTGTGGTAGAGGACGACTGAGGGGTCCCCTTTGTTCATGATATTTTCCACTCGGGCAGACTCTTCCTCAATGAGGATTTATCTATAATACTTGATATTTTTCTCCGGGTGTTTTGGGAGGAAATGTCATCCATCTGGGAAGACTTCCATGGCTAGAGCAAGAGGATCTTTTATATGAATTATGTGTGGTTCGATATAAGAGATATGTTGAATGAATGGCTTCATGAAATAGGGTGACTTATTTTTTCTAGATAAAGGCTGGGATGATTTTTGGGACTGCAAGGGGCCACAAGGATCATCAACTGTATATGGGGTGATTTGCCTAGGGACTGGGGAGGCTAAGGCTGAACTATAACTGGGTTGAATTGGCCTTTCGTAGTTGGGTCTTGGAATGGTAGACACCATGTAACGATTAGCAATTACGGCTGAGGATGCTGGTACTAATTGGCCAGGGTTCTTTGCCTGACTAGTACTTCCTAAGGTTTGCTGTTTAGGCAACTTTGGGGGGACGGATTTCTTTCCCTACATCTTGGTTTGGGCTTTGCAAAAATTCACGGGTAAGGAAATTAGGGATGCTATTTTGAGTTCCTTTTATGAATTCTATGTCAAAGTCAAAAACTGAAAGGATGGCTTGCCATCATGCAAAAATCTGCTTTGATGCAATATTTTGTACATCTTTTTCTAAAACATGTTTTGCAGATTTACAATCAGTCCTTATTAAAAACTTTTGATTTAAAAGGTCACTTTGGAATTTTGAAATACAAAGTACTATGGATAAAATTTCTTTCTTAATAGTGCTATAATTTAATTGAGTGGTGGTCCAGATTCCAGAATGGAAACAGACTATCTGTTCCGAGGAATTTGGACGAACACGTTGGAGGAGAATGCCACCATAACCTATGTCAGAGGCATCAGTCTGAACAATCTTGAAGGAATTAATTGAAGGAATTCCTAAGCAAGGAAGTGTCTTGACATATTTCTTGATATTCTGGACAACTAGGGTGTGTGCTAGGGTCCATGGAGATGGATTGGTTTGAAGTCTATCAAACAGGGGTTTGCATTGCTGCCTAATATTTTGATAGAATTCTGAGATGTAATTGAGAGATCCTGGAAATCTCTGGAGCTGGGTTTTATCTAGGATTTCGTCTAGGAATTTGTCAACAAACTGGATAGCTCTATCAGTAGGTTTGATGACACCATGTCTTATATCAAAACCTAAGAATCGCACATAGGTTTGGAAAAGCTTGATCTTGGGGGCTGAAATAACAAGACCATTGAACTTGATAGTCTGGAGGAAAGCACGCAAGTGTTTCCAATGTTTTTCAATAGAATCTGAAAATATGAGTACATCATCAATATAGACAATAGCATGATTGGAGAATGGATTGAAAATCTCATTCATGATATTCTGGAATTCGGAAAGTGCATTTTTGAGACCAAAGGGCATTACGCTCCGTTCGTAATGACCAAAGGGTGTGGTGAAGGCTGTCTTATACCTATTAGACTCTCTGATTTGTATCTGCCAAAAACCACTCTTCATGTCAAACTTGCTGAAGATTACTGCTTTACTAAGCCTATTAACTAAGTCTTTTTTGTTGGGGATTGGGTACCTTACCCATTCTAAGACTTTGTTAAGGGGCTTGTAATTTATGACTAATTTGGGAACACCTCTTTCAATCTTAGCATTTTTCTGGACATAAAAGGCTGGGCAAGGCCATGGTGACCTAGAATTCCTGATGATACCTTTTCTAAGAAGATCATCAATCTCGACTTTACAAACATTCATAAGTTCTTGGTTCATTTGGATGTGTCTAGCCTTGGTTGGGATATTCTTTTCATTAAAATTTTTAGTATAAGGGAGAGCTACCTCGTGTCTCTTTCTATACCAAAAGGCTGTGGGTAAATCAGAACATGCTTCCTACTTGAGCTTTTTCTCAAACTCACTGATTTCTTTCTGAATGTTTTTACAAGTCAGTCTTTCTTCGACTTTCTTGTATCTCAAATCTTCTTTCAGATATTTGACCTGTTGTCTTTTGGCACTAATAAGGTTAAGAGTTTTGGAGACAAAAACATCTTGAAGGATACTAATATCTCTGGGTTCTGGGCTCCTAAGGAATCTAAACTTAACTGGATGTCCAAAAGGATGGGTAGTGATTCCTTCACTATCCGTAACAAAGGGATACAGAAGACACATGAACGAGTTTCCAAGGATAACCTTATCCGTCATGTTTTTTACTAGGACGAACGTAGTTTTGAAACATGCATTGTCCTAGCAAACATGTGCTCCTGGGATCTTATACTTAATTTTCATCTTTCCTCCACTTGCAGATGTTAACCTTTCTTTGGTTTTCTTGAAATATTTTGAAGGGATGATACGTTCCTGGATGCAATTGAGATCAGCTCCTGAATCAATTACGGCAACTGCTTGAAACTCATAGTCATTGTCAATCACAATTTTAACTACAGAATGCCATTTTTGGAAATCAATCCTATTCATGGTTTCTAAAAACTTTTCTTCTTTAGGTTGTTCGTCCTGAACCATATCTGCAGTTGGATTAACCATATCATTTTCTTCATCAGAAGGATTATGGGACGAGGGTCTGTCCTCATTGTCTGGATTAGAAGTGTTTTCTAGATTCTTAACTCTTTGATCAAGGAGGGTATTATTAACCCTAAGAATGGTTAGTTCTTGCTTGAGGGTTCTAACTTCGGATTTGGTTTCCTTGATGTGTTTTTGGAGATCATTAACAGTGACTTCTCTTTTGGATCTAGAGAACCTATCATAGATTTTCTCTAGATCTACCTTGGGTTCACATATCCTAGGCTACTCGGGCTTACTGGTTTCCCTAACTAAGGTTGCATGAAATGCACTAAGTTTTTGGGCTTTAATCGTCGGGTCCTTAATCTGTTCTATGAGATCTAGGAGTAATTCCTCTTGTTTACTAAGAACTTTTACCTTAGAAGGGATTTTACTAAGATTAAGGGCTGGTTGGCTAATGATTTCTTCGGGTTTACTGTCTTAGTGTATCTTGGGTGGAACACAAGTCTTTCTGTGCCACACAAAATGGTTCTCAAAGTATTCAAAGAAAGGGATATTGTCTTGTATCTCTTTCATGAATTCTTGCCAAGCATTGTAAACTTCAAGCTTTTGTTCTTTGGTATGGTTAGCTCTATAGGCTGTCTTTTTGTCTAGGTTCTTTTATAGATCAAATTCTTTGCCTAAGTAGTCCATATCTGGTTTGAAATCCTTTTTCAAAACCTTGAGATCGTAATCCTTAATATTATCATCCTGATATGGGTCCTCCATATCGGTTCCTGAGGGTGATCCTACTTTCTGACTGTTTTCGTCATCCTGATCAACAACTAAGTCCTATTTTGCTGTATAGCAAGGTGTACTAACCTGGGATTTGTTTCTAACTCCTTGAAAATCTACACTTAAGTCTCTTCTAGATCCAGGGTATGGCGCTAGTGGTCTAAGGGAGCTGGCTTGGGAGTGATGTGGATCTACTAGCTAAATTGGAGGTTGAGTTACTTCTAAACAATTTACTCATCATCTTGTCTATCTGGTAAGGAAACACAATTAAAACCTAATTACCTTTATCTCCAAACAACTGGATCTTACCTTAGATCTGAAAACAAGGTATTCACACTGAGACAAGGTGCCTTCACAATGCACAATATAGCCTCCAACAACCTCATTCTCCTAAAACACCTGAAAACTCCTCAACGCCTCACTCCAGCTAAACAGCGAACCAAGGATAATAAGGACTAACTGGGCTATAGGACAACACTGGAAGGTCTTATACATCTCAAACAGTCACCTACAACAGATTTTGGGGCTAAACACAACGATGAGAAGAAGAAGATAACTGGGAGATAACTGGGTTAGCTTGAACAGATAACACAGAATGAAGGAATAAATAGAAGAAGATAACTGGGAGATAACTGGATTAGCTTGAACAGATAACACAGAATGAAGGAATAAATAGAGAAGAAATAACTGAATCAACAGGTAAGTGAGTAGAAGAAGATCACAAAACATAAACAAAGATCAGGAGTATAGTGAGAAAATAATGCCATAAAAATAATGAATGCAAATAGAAGAAATAACTGAATCAACAGGTAAGTGAGTAGAAGAAAATCACAAAACAGAAACAAAGAACAGGAATATAGTGAGAAAATAATGCCATTAAAATAATGAATGCAAATACTGAAAATAACTTTGATAAACTGAGGCGGTATAACCGGCCAAACTTGATTAATTGAAAACAAAAGTAATATATATATATATATATATATATATATAAACTAAAAGACTAGCTACATTAATTTTTCCCATCCTACAACAATATAGGTTCGTTTGACTTGGATGGTTTGTAATCCCATCACCCTCTTAATATCAATATATACAAACTCCCCCAAGTATCTTTTATATATGGAAAATTATTGTGTACTCTCGGAGTACCATAAATACGTACTCCCTCTTTTCACGTGAATAGTGGGTCCCACTAATTAAATTCATAGTGGAACCCACCATTCATGTGAGAGGGAGAACTACGCATTTATGGTACTTCAGGAGTACCTAATAATTTTCCATTATATATATATATATATATGTGTGTGTGTGTGTGTGTGTGTGTGTGTGTGTGTGTAACTCTTGGCATTAATTATACAAACAAGTACTCCCTTCGTCCCAGTTTGTTTGTTCCCTATTCTATTTTAGGATATTCCAAAATATTGTCCTGTTTTTAAAAATAAAAGTTATTAATTTATTAATATTCCTATTATACCTCTACTTTATTTTCAAAAATATTTGAAAAGAAAACTAACAAATATTTAAAAAATCAATCTAATTGGGGCACCTTTTTAATTGTCTCATTAAGAATAACTCTTTTTAAAAAAAAAAAAACTTGTAAAATTTATTTAAGGGTAGTTTTGTAAACTAATACATTTTTATAAGGTAGATAAGACAATAAACGATATTCCCTTAAACAGTTTGACTTTTCAAACATGACAAACAAATTGAGATGGAAGAAATATAATTTTGTGCCCTTTAATGGCATTGGCAAGTCCCATGCCCACCCCTATTTTCATTTCCTCGTGACTCCACTTCCTCCTACCCTATCTTCCTTTTCAACTCCTCCAAACAGGTAACAATAGCCGTTTTTTTTTTTTTTTTTTTGACATTCATATTTCATGGTATGAATACTATTAGGGTTACTACAAAATTAAAATTAAAATTAGTTAGACATGGATGGAGTTAACATATAAATTTTATTAAAATTTTATTTATTATGTTATTGGTGTTACATTTAGTGTCATGAAATAATTTTGTTTTTTTAAAAAGTTACTAAAACATTCATAGTAAAATGTAATAGTTATAAACTTTTAATAATTTCTGTTTGTATCAGTAAAGATAAGTTGCCATTGGGCCTTAAACTCTGCAGTGATACTTTTTCTTGAATTACACAATTGTAAATTAAATTTCATTAACACTACTACCGACAAATTAATAGGATATGTTGTTACCAAAAGTAGCCAAGTCAACAACCAAATTCCAGTTCTAAATATTGTCTATAAAATTGTGACCTTCATGCACGAAGTTAAATTTCATATTACTTTAGAATTTCATGATCTTCATTTATTGGCTACTTAAAATATAGATTTTAGAATGCATTATCCGAAGTGTGAGGTTTGCAGCTTTGGCCTTTAATTTTCATATTATATATTGCATTGATTTGTTTTTGCAAAATGGATTGCCAAATAGAGATTATGATTCTATATATCTAATTGCACTTATGGAAGATATAGAACCTAAGGCTAAACCCTAAACCCTAAAATTAAAGAAGTCTTAGGATAGCTTCGTTAATCACAAAAATAGAGGATAAAAAGCAAACAAACAAACAAAATCACTAAAAAAATATATTCTTATTCATGTACGATGAGGCTCTTCTTTTTTGGTCTAATATCATAATTTTTCATTCATATCAATTTTTAGATTATGACACAACCAAAAAAAAAAAAAAAAAAGCCTTGCTATCATTTAATGATGTCATCTCTTTTCTTTTTCTTTTTCTTTTTTTTTTTTTTCATTCTTGTTGTTAGTGCAAAATGAGCAAGATGCTTGAAACTCTTGGCCCTCTTGGCTTGGAATTTTGTTTTAGCACAATCACGGATTCAGCAAAAACTAATATATGAATTGAAAAAGAAAAAAAAAAGAAAAAAAAATAAAGGAGAAAGTAAAATATATATATATAGGGGATATTTATAAAAAAAAATCCTTAGAACTGTCATTTAATGATGTCATCTCTTTTCTTTCTATTTTTTTTTTTTTTTTCATTCTTGTTGTTAGTGCAAAATGAGCAATATGTTTGAAACTCTTGGTCCTCTTGGCTAGGAATATTGTTTCAGCAAAATTACAGATTCAGCAAAAACTAATATATGAATTAAAAAAGCAAAAAAAAAAAGAGAGAGAGAGAGAAAAGAGAAAGTAACAAAAAAAAAATGTACATAACAAATATCATTATGAACCAACTATGAAACTCTTATCTTCTTTGTGGGAAAGGACCAATTTGCTGTGTGCAGGTGGAATTCTTTGCAAAATTGAATAGTATTAAAAGAAAAGAAGTGTGTGTATATATATATAGGTATAGTTCTAAATTGTTGAAACTGTTTTTATTTGAATTTGAATTGAAATGTGGGGTGTTTAAACGAGGATATGTGGTAGTGCCTAAATTTAAGGAATATGGTTGAGAAGTTATGATTTTATGGTAGGAGTTTTTTTTTTTTTTTTTTCAAATTCAAAATAAAGAAAAGGAGATTTAAGAAGGTAAAACAAAAATGTGGGATTATTAGGGATAAAGAAAACTGGAAATTCAAAAAACAAAAATGTGAGATTGGGAATTAAGGAAACCAGAAATTCGAAAAAAAAAAAAATTGGAACGTGGTCTTGAAGGAAATAACAAAGTGGACTAAAAAGTTTTTTTTTTTTATTTAATTTTTGGATAAGTTTGTTTTGAAGACATGGATTAGTAAAAGAGTGTCCTATTTTGTAGGTGTTTTATGTGGAGATGGAGATATAATTTTACTAGGTTATCCCCAAGATTTGTCTCTATTAAACTTAGAGTTTAAGGGTATTTTTAAACCACATAAAAGTCTAATTCAAAGAGGGGAATCCTGTTATAAATAGTATAGATTAGTGGATCTACCTTGAGTTTAATTAGTAAAACACAGCATTAAGTGATAAGAGGGAATACATAATTAATGTAATCCTGAAGTATTGTCTAATTAGTATTTACTCCTTAAATCTCTCTAAAAGACTGAAATAAGATAATATTCTAGAAAAAATTAATACAATTCCAAAGAAATATAAAAGATATTTATTAAACAAGTATTAAATCCCTTATTCTATTCTATATCAGGTTTGGATGATACTTTTGCCTGTCACATGAATGATGAGCCCCACTATTATATGAGATGACTGAATAATAGTATCATTTATAATTCAATTGTTACAAGAAATGGTGGAGGGAAAAATCCTCATTATTTCAAATTGTATGGAGAGAAGAGTAGGGGAAGGGGTTAAGGAAGGGAGGAATACTTACCCATGTCCTTCATTTGGATATTTTAAAATTAAATGGGGAGAATAACTCTCTAGATTTTGATGTTTTAAAAATTAAGTATGAAGAGGAAAATATTGAATGATCATATATATTAGCAACTATTACCATACTTTATTAATTTTAAAAATAGATATAAATTGATACCATAAGAACAAAATAGACCATTTAAAATTTTAATATAAATGAAACCCCTCTTGGACTCTCATTTCTTCCTCCTTTTAATTCCCCCCAATTTAGGGAATTGTAATGAGAGGTTTTACAAGGGTAACATTTGGCTCCAAATCCCCTCAAACCCTTCTCCTCCTCAAAAAAAATTTGAACAAGATTCATTAAACAATTTTCATTCCTCTGCTCTCCTCTCATGTTTCTGATTCAGTATACACATTCTCATGTGAAATAGACACTCTCATGTCTTAATATATAGAAGTACTAAGGAATAAAATAAGAGAAAAGTTAATGGATGACCTAAGGATGTTAATTAAGAAAATGTTTTAAGAAATTTTTTATAGAAAAAGAAAAAGTAATTACCTTTTTAACAACTTTTTATACTTTTCATAGAAGTACGTAGATCAGTATTTTCTTAAAATTATTCATTAACAAATGTCTTAAAGTGCTTGTATATTAGACTTTATAAAAAAAAAATGTTGACAGCATGTCCGCCTAGCTGTATAGAGACATCCAATAGAGCTCTTTCCTGTAATAGGTTCTATAAATTTGCACAATTCTTGTACGCTCTAACCTGTAAGACCAAACACCAAAAAGAACAGCCCAACAAAAATTTCGGCTCCCACTAGTCCAACTGGGAAAATTCTTAAGTATTTCTAGAGCACGGAGAAATTATGTTACCTCCTCTTACATTCATGGTAGATCCCACTATAAATGAGAGAGGAAAGAGTATCATTTTTCGTGCTCCGTGAATACCTAAAAGTTACTCGTCCAACTAAGCCATAATAGTCGGTTTCAAGGCATTGGCATACGTTCTAGCTATATTTTCTCTCACCCTATCATCATCTCCATCTCATCCACCACCTCCTCCTCCTCCACTTCCTCTAGACCAGTAACAATACCTAATGTTTTCCTTTTTATTGACAAATATAATTCTAATTGCTGATCATTTTGTATGAGGCTCCAAGAGTTGTTCACTGTCCTCAAAGTCACAATAGCAACAGTTAACCTAGCCGCCTCCATTATTGGGCTCATAAATGTTTCAGCCTATGCAATCTCCAGCTCTCAATTCAGAGCGTCCAGGGCTCTCATCATTTGGAACTTCTTCGTCTGGAGAAAGCTATACACATATTACTTTGCTATGTTTTTGTTCATGTAAAAGAACAATTGAAGTGTGCGGTTTGCAGCTTGCTACTGTTGATTGTTGAATTTCTTATTGCATCTGTTATACTTTCTAATCCTCCACTTATTGAATACTACTAAACGTTGTCAGCCATTTACTAACAAAAAATTTTATGGACAATCAGTAACATTAAATTTTATTATAGTATCAGAATAGGTGATTCTAAATCCAATTTTTGCTCAATCTCCCGTATTTAAAAAAAAAAAAAAAAAAATCAACTAAGCTATGAATAATTTATCATGTCATTTGAAGACAAGTTGAGAAGGCTTCGCAATGTTGCTGAATGTTGAATTTGCTTTTTTTAGGGCTTTTGTAGTTTTGAGTAATATTGAATTTTTGAGCCTTTGCAATGTTTTGGTAAAACTAAATTGATATGTGCTTCTTAGCTTATACATGGTTGTTCACTTGTTCTAACTAGAAACACAAACATATCTCACTTTTACGATCAGAACACAAAAATTTAAACCCTTAACTTATGTTTGGTGGATGAGAAATGGTATACAAAGCTCTAAAAGATTTGGATCATTTTAACATGTGAAAAGTAAAGTTCATAACTTTATGCATGCCATGTTACAGTTTTTGGTCGATAGCAATGAATTTTTTTTTTTTTTTTTTTTTTTTTGAGTGTTGTGATTTTCTGATTTGCACTTAAACTTGTAGAGGTCGTTAATAAGCTGGTTTTAAGTGCTAATGTGTTATTGTTGCATTGATATGCATGTGGATTCTACTGCACTAATGTAGTTTGATGGCTGTTTAGGGTTCTCTTGTACCTTCCAAGTATAAAATATGTAAAACTCACACTACTGTTTGACATGGTTTTCTACTAGCAAAATGCTATATGGGATTTTAACTTATGTTTTGCAGTGTTTCTATTGCTGTATGGTTGCATTTCTGCATTTGATACCTTGTTTGTCCCGTCCTCTATCTACAATATTTATTTTAATTGCTTATTAGTGTTAGAGATATATATTAGACATATTGGCCGAATGTAATAGGCTCAAGCCTACCCCTACTTGTACTAGTAGTCTAGGATTTAGTCGCCTATATATACTTGTTAGAGATATATATTAGACATATTGGCCCAATATAATAGGCCCAAGCCCACTCCTACTAGTACAAGTAAGAATGGGCTTGGGCCTATTACATTAGGCTAATATGTCTTGGGCCTATTACATTGGGTTAATATGTCTAATATATATCTCTAACAATACTCATGCTAAGGTTCATTGTAACACAGGTTTTTATACTACACTCTTATATAATAAAGATGTAGCCCTCAAGGGATTCCTCCATGGATGTAGACAGACAAGGCTGAAACATGTAACCCTCGTGTTCTCAGTGTTCCTATTCTATAATTTCCCTTCCGTATTCACTCTAGCATATACAACATGGTATAACACATTGCGTTGCTAATAATAATATTATATTTAACATGGTATCAAAGCCAAATTTCGTTCTTGGCATCAAACAAACATCTCTACACAGCAAGAAGATTCTCAAGTGCACACCACCATCTGAAGTCACACATGTTTCTCTACTAGATCTAGACTCCACGGCATCTCGCAGCCACCATGGCTCTGTGCTGTGTCAAAATCCAACAACCAAGCAAACCGTGACTTAACTTATCAGATCTACGCAAATCCAAGCTTTGCCTAATGAAACCAACACCACAGAAGTGCTCCACGACCTCCCGCAAGAAAAACCCAGAAGTCCGGCAACCAAAGGAAGTCTCAGGCACCTCCACGTGCGGACAAAGTTCCCGGCTCATTCTCCCATGCGCTGCCATGACTTCCTGATGTGCACCTCATCCATCGGGCACACGCGCTGATGTATAGGCCTTGTCGTCCGCCGATCTATGACGCACAAAAATCTGGTCCTCATCCGAGACTGCACGCGCTCACACGCGCCTCTTGGACTCTCGCTGTGGTCCCACGCGCTTGTAACAGAAGCACGCTCCATTCACACGTCGAAGAACCCTTGATGATGCCATCGAATGACATCATCAGCCACGTAAGCAAAAGCCACGTCAACCCTAGACACGTCACGAGCCACGTCATCTATACACGTCTGCGATGTCGCCTCGTTAGCACCACGTCACCTAGCTGATCGTTGACCCAGACCGACCCGACCTAGACCACCCGAATCTGACCCGTGAGCACTGACCGTTGACTTTGACCAGGATCCGTTGACTTTGACTTTGACCAAAAGTCAAAATTCCTGAAAATGGCTTATCTTGCTCAGTTTTTCGCGTAGATTCCAATTACGGACTCCGTTTCTTCATTTGAAACTCCAAAATTGGTCAATTGGCATATTCTTCATTGTGGTTTCTTTAAAGGCATTCTTCAAGGCATCCCTAAGTGATCTTCTCATGCTTATCCAACCTTAAGCCTTCATCGAGCTTCCGTCTTGAGTTTGAGGGAGGGTGTTAGAGATATATATTAGACATATTAGCCCAATGTAATAGACCCAAGCCCACTCCTACTTGTACTAGTAGTCTAGGGTTTAGTCACTTATATATACTTATGCTAAGGTTCATTGCAACACAGATTATTGTAATACACTCTTACACAATAAAGATGTAGCCCTTAAGAGATTCCTCCGTGGATGTAGGCCGACAAGGCTGAACCACGTAACCCTCATGTTCTTGATGTTCCTATTTTATGCTTCTCCTTCCGCATCTACTCTAACTTATACAACATGGTATAACACATCGCGTTGCTAATAATAATACATTTAACAGTTAGTTTCATCATGTTGCCATAAATTGGCCTTTTTGCTTATGCTACATATCCTTGTACTTTCTGGTCTAGAGCTCTTTGGGTTACATTAATCTTATTTAGTTAGGGCATCAAATATAAGTGTGGTTCTGATATTGGTAATCTATAATCATCAGGTGTGAGAATTAAACCATTTTTATCGAATGCGTGTTTTCTTTTTCTCACCAAGTTAAAATATTTGATTTTTGGGGTACATTTTCAAAGCCCTTTCAAATTTTTTCTCACTCATGAGTTGCAGTGCTTAACTGGAATTTTCTTTAACACTAGTTCAAGGAACATTAAGCTAATAGACCGGTTATATTGATTTGTGTAGCATATGCTTGTGACACTAATATAGCACCTGACTATTAGAGCATTCCCATCAAGTGTGTTAAATGCCAAATATTTGGCATTTGACATATCAAACTCTAAAAAACTACTTTCATCAGGTGTTTTAAATGTCATAATATTTGGTATTGATGAACAGTGCAATCTCAAATTTGAGACCGCACTATTCACAAATTGTAAAACTTATATTATTTTTTTATTCAAGTGAGGCCAACTTAATTTCTTTTATAGAAAAAAATGAATAAAAATATTAAAGAAAGAATATTTAAATGAAATTGTAAAAAAAAATGTTTGATATTTGGTATATTGTAAAATGAAGTGTTAAAATTATAAAAATAGTGTTTTGAAATTATAAGTGCTAAAATTTTTACAATTATCGATAAGAATGCTCTTAATACGTTTTGAAAATACAGTTTTGATGAATCGTTGGGCCTGAATGAATGGAGAGCCAGCCCACCAGACTACAGTACGACACTTTTGGGCCCAAAACAATTCACTTTCTCTAAAGTGGGCTGCAAAAAATTCAGTTTTAAGTCCAATTCGTGTGACTCAAAAGCCGTTTCAAAACTCAAAGAAAGGAGAGCAATTTATATTTTATATCACCTAAAAAACCATAATTTTATACTTTCAATATCACCCAAATATGCTTGAAAGGTAAAAGGACCTTTGGTCCGAATCTTTTTTTTTTTTCATTCTTTTTGTCTTTTTGGGTCCAAATCTTTGTAAAGCTCGTAAATAAGCCCAATTAATACTTTCTTACAGCAAGGGCCCATTCCTTTCAATTTCAGGCCAAATTCGGCATATTCCAACTATGAATTGAGTTTTGAGCCTGTTAAGTCTATGACATAATATTAAGATTATAGATTAAGAATGGTTGATGGAACACACCATGCACTCTCAGGTCCGTTATTTTAGGGAGAACGAAAAATTGAGAAGAGAAAAGTAAAGTGAAACTAAGTGTTTGGTTGAAGAGTGGAGAGGAAAAAAAAAGTGGTGAGGCCTGAGAGTTTTCTCCCCGGGTGGGCCAGGTCTGTGTAAATGTTTTCTCAAAGGGGGGAAAGCTAATGGAAATGAGCTGCCAAAAATGCCCTGAACATTGCACTTCATTTTTCTTTGCTTGCATTTTTTTTTTTTTTTTTCCTTTTGATTTTGTATTTCTCTGTTACTAAGCTTATGGACGTGTTGGCTTCTTTTTTTTTTCTTGTTCTTGTTCTTCTTCTTCTTCTTCTTCTATTTTTTTTCTTTTAGTCTTTTGCTAGCATTCAAGATCATTGTTTCCTTCTCCTTTTTTTTTTTTTTTTTTTTTTAAAAAACATGTCTCTTTTCTGATCAATTTTGGTTGGTTTTTGTTTTGTTTTTTGTTTTTTTTAGAAAACAGTCTGGGTTAATTTCTCATGCTCTTTTTTATTTTATTTTAATAAAGTGTTCATCTATACACAATTTTTTTTAAAGTATAATGTGTTATTTTTTGTTTTATTTAATAGGGATATGATAGTAAATTTATACAAACTCTATTTTTAATCATCTCATTTTTCATCTCGACCAAATAAAAAAAAAATTTCATCCTTCCACTTTTCCGTATCCTCCCAACGAAACACAAATGAGAGAAACTAAAATCTTTTCTATCTTCTTTCTTTTCCATTCTCTCTCTATTTTTTATTTTCTCACTTTTTCATTATCCCAACCAAACAATCCCTAGAAGTGACCATTTACTAAGATAAAACTATGATTTTCATCTTAATAAATTGTAACTTGATAAATTTTTTTTGAGCAACTATAACATGATAAATTTGATAGCGAACAATATATAAGTTGATCAATTTGATAGCCCTCAATCCTCTTTATTAATTTTGTTTAGCCTTGGGGATTAACAATGATCAATAAAATATGTTCATAAATTCAGAATAAAAAACGGCACATTTTATTTCTACATTCTAGAATCTAGACACAATAACATAGAGAGCGCCGCAAAAATGAGTTTAAAGAATAATGAGCTGAATTCAATATTTTTTTAAAAAAAATTTTAAGTACGGTTTGTTTCTACATTCAAGGCACAGAGAGCGCCGCAAAATAGAGCTGAAGTACAAATTGTACAATGATTGATCAAAGGATGTCTCAGTTTATTCCAAGACAAATGTCCTTTTCGTGCAAAAAAAGTGACATTTTACTCCCTTTCTCAAACTAATTAGAAAAATGTCTCTCTTTTGTAACTCAATTTTCTAAAAATCGAGTGTAAAAAAAAAAATTCTGGAGCCCTATAACGGCGTTTTAAGGAACTTATAATGACGTTTTCAGGACCAATAGTGGCGTTTTGTAACTCGATCTCCATAAACTCGAGTTATAGGCAAATTTTTTTATTTTTTTACCTATAACTTGAGTTCATGGAGCTCGAGTTTCAAAACGCCACTATAGGTCCAAAAAACATCACTATAAGCTCCTTAAAAACGCTGCTATAGAGCTTAACTCGATTTTGAGAAAATTAAGTTTTAAAAGAGGGGTATTTCCCTAATTAGTTTGGAAAATATGACAAAATGCTGATTTTTTTTTTTTTAAAAAAGGCATAGGCCAATTTTGTCTGTCTATTCTACTTCCACAGCCCAATGGAGAACTTAGATTAGAAAACGCATGCACGTGATTAGAAAACGCTCGCAATTTATTTGGGTTTTTGTTGTTTCTTTCTGTTTGTAGGCTAGGTGTTTATGTACATTATTGTATACATACATTCATGCATAGCTTTCCATGCTTCGCATTCATTTTAGCATAGTGTATGCATTGCATTCATGCAAATATTGCTTCTCGGACCTTAGCGGTTGAACTTACGGTGAATATGCTCAGCCAACATTTTTCATATTTACATGATTAGCCTAAAATTAAATATGTCTTATTTGGACTTTCTTCTACATTTCTTTTGTACCCTTGCATATAATGTAAGCAGTAAGCATGACAAACTTCATATTTTTCACGAGTTCTTGATTTTTGGACAAAATCACTATAATAATAAGGGTTTGATTAATGGACAAAATCACTATTTTTGGACAAACTTCAGGAGTCAAGACTGCACTTTTTCTTGGAGGAATATACTGAAATTAGACATATAAAATTCAATTTGTAGTATAAATATTAAGTGCTATGTAACCCCTATTCACACCCAAAGCCACTCTAGTGGGAGCTTGGGCAGTTGAATTTACATTTAAATATTGTTAATGATGTGAAAAAAAGTGGATTCTAGTTAACTCAATTGGTAAAGTTTCAAATGCTTGAATATGAGTTTTATGATTCAATTCCTGCTTACACCAAAAATCAATTGGTGCCTTGTTCTTATGATAAAAAGCTATCATCAGGAGTGGATGCTATAGGTTGAAACTCTCTTAAAAAAATGTAAAGAAAAAGAAAAAGAAAAAGAAAAAGAAAAAGGAAAAAAAAAAAAAAAAAAAAAAAAAAGCAGACGCCATAGGTTAAAACTCTCTAAAAAAATAAAAAGCAAAAAATGGTTATGGTTATGGTTTAATCATTTTATGAGTTAAAAAACAATATAAATTGTACTTAAGCTTTATGTCATTACTAAAAAATGTTATATAAGAATTGTTATTTAGGAATGATAAGTGAAAATATGGCAATGAATAAATTACAACATGACTTATTCATACATAAAAACCCTAACAAATAAACACAAAATATTGAATATATATTTACTATTTATGGGTTTTACTACAAGAAAAATGGGCTATTGCGAAGCTAAAGGTCAGAACACTAAAGGTCAGAAGGCACTTTTGACCTTTAGCAGCTGCTTTTATTGTGGTGCTTCGAAGCGCCACAGATTAAGTGCTACAATAGACCTATTGCGGTGGTAGTAATAAGCGTTGTTGTATTGGTAACTTTTAGTGGCGAATTTGGTTTTTTGTGGCGGGCTTTCCACCACCACCATATAAGGCCAGGAATTAGGTAAATCAACTTTTAGTGATAGTTCATACCCACTGCTATAGGCGTCCTCATTTAGAGGTAGGCAATAAGGGCCGTTATAGGGTTTCATTTAAAATGTTCCAAGTACACTTTTAGCAGCGCTTCTGACCACCGCTATAGGTTTCCACATTTAGCAATAGACAATAAGCGCTGCTATTGGGCTTCAAGTAGAACGTTCCCAGTACACTTTTAGCAGCGCTTCTAACTGCTGCTATAGGTTTTTTTTTTTTTTTTTTTTTGGTTTTAAAATTAGATAAACTATTTACAAAGATCCTGTAATTTTGTAACCTATTTACAAAGAACTTGTAATAGTTTACTTCAAAATAATATCTCTTTAACACAATACCTTAAACAGAATAATATTTCTGTAACACAATACAATAATCTGCTCCTCTTAATTGATATCCTTAAACTCTTCCTGGAATTTATCTAAACTTCCAAACTGCAATATATTAAAAATCAAATATTCAAAAAATGGTCATAACGTTCATAATCAATTATTGTAACATACCCTTAAGTGAAAATGTGATCAATTAAGAATTCTAACTATCAGGTTATTTGGAACACTCAAGCTGGCAGCTCCAAGACCACCAAACATGTTTATCATCAACTCCAATGCAGCAACATTAGGTGCTCCTGTAATGAACAAACATCAAATCAAATGAATCTAATTGAAAGGGAAAGTAAGACAAAAGAATAGTTATAATGAATATTCATTTCTAAAATTGTGGTTTTCTCTTTCACAAATAATATGTTTGACAAGACAAGGAGAAATTGGCACTATAATCCATAATTAAGATAAAGAGGTCACAATTCATCAAAATTGAGGGATAATGAATCTTTTACACCAAGTATTTTAAACAATGGTGTGTTTGACAAGCCATGGAGAAATTGAATCAGTCCATAGTGATGATGTAAATAGAGCAGTGACAATATGATCAATATAAAATGGTCATATATCCAAAATTTGTCTTTCACAAGAAGTATTCAAAAAATAAAACTCATTTAGAGGCTTATTATCAAGGGGCATAAACTAGTTGCCATGTATATTGATTCATTCAATTCTAGCAAGCGATTACAACCTAGGAAACAACTCTGATAACTCGTCAGGTAGTTGCACCGGCACACAAACTAGATGATCTTATTACAACCTAGCAGCAAGCAAATTAATGGCAACAATCCCAAATTCTAATCAAGAAAGACATCCACACTTACTGGGTTGATTGCCATTGATTGAGGTGAGACAAAAGTGGCTGTTGTAAAGCTAGCATTTATTGCAAGAGGAAACAAAGAAAGGAGCCAAAGAAAAATCAAGCATGTGCGAATCACAATTAAATTTCTTGAAAAAATGTTACAAGCATGATCACTAAATTCAATCAACCACAATATTCTCACTGGCCAAATCATGTTATAAAAGTAAAATGTAAGATTTTTTCCCACCTAGACAAGACTTAAAACAAAATGTCAATATCAACTAGTTCAAATGAACATGCACTCAAGCATGTAAGTTACTTTCTCCACACACAAATTGAGACCATGTGTACAAAGTCATACCTGCATTGTCTCAGGGTTAGTTAATTGACGTAGAAGATTTGGATTTTGCATCATTTCTCTTGATTGAGGATTTGTATCAACTAGGCTATGCAGTTGAGGGTGAGACTAAGAATCTAAAAAAGAAAAAGATTATTGAACCCAAAGCAACATTTACGTAATTGAAGGGATACATCATCATGATGGTGAAAATATCGTCAGTAAGCTGCAAATTTCTCTCGTTCGCGCTCGACGCAACCTGCAAAACACAAAGCAACAAATACCTTGAAAGGATACCAGTGTGGCACCGGCCAAGGACCCTTCAAAGGTTAAGTTAGTAGATGCTCACAACCCTAGAGTGCCAGAGTTGGGGAATAGTATATGTACCTTTTTTGTGAGAGCCTTTGGGGTTTTTATAGTAGTGTAGAACCGACCTTCCTTTCTTGTTGAAGAAGTCTTTTCTATATAGGACTTGTCATTTGATTGGGCGAACATTATGGAATTCCCCTTACACTTGGATTCTATTCCGATTAGGATTCTTTATACTTAATTATGCGTGATCTGCAAGTTGTTTCCATTTAAAAGGGTTGACACGTGTACCTCAGACCGTCAACATTATGTCCGTTCATTACCTATCCGTCCACATCAGATACATTCATTTTCCTCCGTCATTAAAACCTGGCATGGAATTTTACCCTCTTCAGCTGCCCTTTCACTCCATGGGTCCGTGACCACACAGGGGACGGACGTATGGGGTGACGATTCGAAGATATCTGATTAATTATTAGGACATGGACTAATTAATACGGTCAATAAATGCTGTCGAACACGTGTCACTTTCTTACTGGCTCTTTGGCAAGACTGAAGTGTCCCTTCGTCTTCTGTGCCGTTCTCCTATATAAGATTGCCCTTTTCCTCCTCATTTCTCGCTTTTCACAGAAATCAATAGACCAGAGCGCATCCGTTCACTTTATTAAAAGCTCTATCCGTCACGTTTATTGATTCGTCAAGTTCCACAAACCCGTCGCATTCATTCACCCGTCATTCAAATTTCCTAATTTGCAATACAACTAGTAAGCACTTACTCTTTTTCATTCATTCTTATCACTGTCGAATACCTTTAGATTCGTTAGTGTCTTAGGGTTTACTATCATGTGTTGGTGACAGATGTCTAGCGCGTCAAGTAACCAGTCGTTTGTCCGCGACGGAGCGGGCAACGATGAAGTACACCCGTCGGGTCCAAGAGATCCTTATACATCAAGTGAAGATAGTTCATCCGCCACTTCCTCCTCTTCCTCAAGGGATGAGGATAG
The DNA here is from genome assembly GCA_033629205.1 of Lithocarpus polystachyus. Lineage (NCBI taxonomy): Eukaryota > Viridiplantae > Streptophyta > Magnoliopsida > Fagales > Fagaceae > Lithocarpus > Lithocarpus polystachyus. The sequence continues at coordinate 2,423,271 of CM066166.1, forward strand.
GACGAAAAGTAATCTTGGTGACGGTCTAGGTGAGAGTGAGCCTCCACCGCAGTCTATCATTGGTCCTGACGGGATGAGGAAATTTGTAATGCTCTCATTATGGACAGTAAATGACTTTACGTCCTCAATTAAAGAGAGTCATTTTAAAAATTTGAGAGAAAAATATCAAATACCCGTCAACATACCCCTCCGTCTACCTTTCAGATCGGAGAAGTGCTACTATGACGGCGTAGTGGGTGTTGGAATTTATGAGCAAATGCTCAAGGCTGGATTAAGGTTTCCTTTAAGCTATTTACACCGTCAGCTTCTCCAATACTTAGGTTTATCCGTCACCTAGGTTTCCCCAAACGCATGGAGGGTTTTCCTTGGGGTGGAAGTCCTGTATGGGGTAATGTCAAAAGGGAAGAAAAATTAACAATGGAAGAGTTCTTCCACTGCTACTGTCCAGTTGAGATTACAAAATCAAAAGGCATGTACAGTTTTGTAGCGAGGAGTTCATTGTTACGTTTGGTGAGTGATATTCCAGATTCCAATAGGGACTGGAAGTCTAGGTACTTCTTCATGGACGGTAATGAATGGATGTGTCATCCGGGTGACACAAAATTCATGCTAGTGGATACCACATGGGGTATATTACCCCCGTCAGGTATGCATCCCTTTTTTATTTACTTTCAATTTATAAATATTGTCGATGTTTTTCAACCGCCTTCTTCTTGCAGCTCAGAATCGTCCACAAATTTCATTGGAGGACTGGAGTTTCCTTGAAAAAAAATTTCAAAAAACCAAGCTAGAAGAAAGGTCTTGGGCCAAATTGGTCAAACTTGAGACCATAAATTGGTATTGTGACGGACCAGAACCGTCAGAATCAGCCCTTAGGTACGAAAAGCAAATTCGCGCACGTAAGTTTTGTAAGATTTTTGCTTTACTTATCCCTTCCCGTTCACTGCCCTTAATTCAAATACCGTCCTTTGCAGAAATGGACGATGCTAAGAGGAGGGCAATCATCAAGCAACAGGCAGCTGCAAAGAAGAAAATTGGCCAAACAGGTGGGACGGATACCTCTAAACCGTCTGGAAAGAAAAGGAAAAACGGTTCAGAGACTAACCGTCAAACCAAGAAACTGAAGGGTACAACGGAGACCGTCATGGGTCTCCAAGCAGAGGTGAAGAAGACGATCCTACCCAAACACGGAACGGGCAAAGGCTTGATGATGGGTGGCATTGTTCCTCCGGCAGAAAAGCCACTTGTCTTACTCCGCAAAGATTCCAAATATGCCCTGGAGAGGCTTTCCTCACTCTTCACTGCTGAAGACTATGAGGACCTTGGCAACCATGCCATTGAAGCAATGGGAGAGACGAGTCTTTTTAGCATTGCACAGGTGAAAATTTTTATCTGTCTACCTCCTTCAGTTCCTTTTTCTATTATCATCTTCTTGTCTTAACCCCCCCCCCCTTTTTTTAGGCCATGGTCGTGATGAAAGGACTGATGAACCGTTGTGTTCATCATGAGACGGCTCTGGGCCGTGTAAGAGACAAAGCTGCAAAGACGGAGAACGAATTGGCTCAGCTTTCATGCCTGAAGGGTGGCTCAGGAGAAAAAATTAGCCTGTTCAGAGCAAGCTCGTGAGGAATTTGAAAAGCAGACGAAGATACTGCAGAAGGTTCTTGAAGATAAGGAGGCAGAAATCAAAACCCTAAAGGACCAACTCCGTCAAGCTAAGGACGGCGCGATCCTCGAGTATCATGACTCTAAGGCCTATCTAATGGAGCTTGGCGGTACTTTTGCTGATGGTTTTTGTTAGGATATGTGCCCTTAAATCCTATTGTATGATGCTATGTATGATATTATGTATAACATTATTTGAGAAATGATGTATGACTTAATATTATGTGTAATAAAGTTGTTTTATTCTTATCTAAAATAATGGTAACATGAATATTCGGACATTATCAAATAGTCCATGAGATGCATAGTATGTGATTTATGTGATTTAGTCACAGAAGATATAGATCACAAGTTCTTTGTAAACTCAGAATTTTGGTTCGTAGTCGGTGATGAAATTGGGCATTTCATCTGCGAAGACTATAACATATTAACTACGATGATTTGTCTTGATCATAGAAATGGTGATTTCTAGTTAATATGTTGATATGTTTTAAGAGTTAAGACATATTGAACAGGATCGCTGTGAGATTTATTATTCTCCTAACGACTGTCAATTGAATAATAAATCTCACGACTTGTATTCACATGAACTCTTAATCCTGAGAGAATAATGGACCTGATCATGAAATGTAGGTTGCTTTGATATATCAGGAGTGAGATCTAAAGTAACGGTCAAAACCTCAGTATGTTGGGCAGCCACATTTAGTGTTGATGGAACATATATTCTCAAGATAGAATTCATAGTCTCTTAACGGAGATATAAAATATTCCCTTGAGATAAGTTTAATGAGTACAGTTATTCAGAGAGTTAGGCCTAACCACTTTAGTAAGACTAAAGTATATATTTATGAAATTGGATTTCATAAATATATGGTGAATAACTTAAAAGGATTAAACCGGGTACTCAAGGATTAAGATGTAGTAATTCACAAAGTGGCAGTCTATATTTATGACTTTGTGTTATTACGAATATTTTATGAAGGGGTTGCATGTATAATAAAGTCTTGGGATATAATTTATTAATGAGGCCTAGAGTGCAATTATATTTATATAGTGGTATTAAATATAATTAATGGTAACTTTGGACTTGTCAAGAGTTGACAGAAAAGCCCAAGGCCCATTGGAGCTAGTGTCTTATTTGTTCCCTTTTGGTCCCACTCCAAGCCACACACTAAAGCCCAATTGGGAAGGCCCAAAAGGCTAGCCCAATTAGATAATCAGTTATGTGGAGAGAAACATACAGAATTTTATATAGAATAAAATGGTTTGTATGTTTAATAAGAATATATAAGATATTCTCTCTAGAAACATAGAACTGATTGAGAGACCACACATCTTGGGCATCGAGTGGAATTGGAGTGAAGATTGAAAGTATTCCCGAGTACTTCTTCATTCGGTTTTGAAATTCAACGCATCAAGGTACACTCTTTTGTTCTTATATTCTGAAACTTACATAGTGCATGTTATCGATTTCGTATGAAGTAGATCTGTTTATTTTCCGCTGCGTATGTTTTGTATGCGATACAAACATGATGATTTTCCCAACAGTTTTGAAGACTGCCTCCGTCAGGTGAAGTCTGCATATCTGAGCCTGGATGTGTCAAATTTTTCAATAGATGCTCAAGGCTAGACCTCTGTTCTCCCCGTCGCCTCAGAGAATACTGAAGATATTTTTGCCGAGGCTTTTGACGGCCAAGAAGACGGTACCCACGAAGATGGTGACGATGCTCAGACTGCCCTCCACACTCAGGCTAATATTGAAGATGCTAAAGCTGAAGATGAAGTCAAGGATCCTCTCGTTCAGTAGTTAATTAAAAAATTTTTTTTTAGCAAAATATTTTTTGGACGATTTTTGTACCGTCGTGAACAGCTTGCCCTTGTTGGCATTTATATTTAGGAATGGCAACAGGTCGGGTTCGGGCCAAGTTTTTTCATACCCGGACTCAACCCGTAGGCCAAGACCCGCAGCCCGAACCCGGCCCGTTTATTAACCGGGTTTTTTTCCTGAGGCCCAGACCCGCTCCGCTGGGCTCTGCGGGCCCCGTTAAGCTTTGGCAGATTTGGGCCTAATCTAAGGCCCAAATCACGGCCCAACAAAAAAAAAAAATTGGACTGAAGCCCAATTTTACTTTTTTTTTTATGATATTTGAAGCCCAATTTTTTTTATGAGAATCCAGGCAGCAAGCTTATTAACATGGCCCAAATGCCAAATGCCAGGCAGCAACTTTTTTTGCCTACATTGAAGCATGCATATTCAAGCCTAAATAACGTCACGTTATTAACGTGGCCCAAATGCCAAATTAATCCAAATCATAGGCTACTAATTATAAATAAATAAATCACCTGTTAATTATAAATTCATAAATCAATAAACCATAACTAATATCATAAACCAATATATCATAGCTAAGATTATAAATCAATAAATCACCTAGCTAAGATAACCATTTAATCATAAATCAATAAAACATAGCTAAAATCACCTACTAAACATAAAAATAAAATAAATTCAACAAGTCCAAGAAATAAGTATTACAAGTCCAACAAGTCCAAAAAATTAAAAAACTACAAAATAAGTCCCACAAGTGACAAGTTTAGAATAATTACAAACCAAAAAATTAATTCAAGAAGTCTAAGAAATTATAAAGGCTACTAAATTAATATAAAATCTAATCCTCTACAGCTGTGACACAAGTCTCATCCTCTTCATTGGGCTCCCCATCATCAAGAATTGATTGAAATGTACAATCTCCAGACATAGTTGAAGAACCTACAACAACAATAAATTAAAAAATAGAATAAACTTCATCAAATTATAACTAACAAATATTTTAAAAAAATGATTTTATAAATACAAATTAGTCAATTGCTAACCATTGATTTCACTCCATAACCAGTTCTGAGCACACATCATTGCCTCTATAGTTTTGGGATGAAGCCTACTACGGTGTGGACTTAACAGTCTCCCACTAGTTCTAAAGGCAGATTCTGAAGCAACAGTTGTGACAGGAATGGTTAAAATATCTCTTGCAATCCTTTGTAAAGTAGGATATTTAAGACCATTACTTTTCCACCATGCCAAAATATCAAAGTCTTCACTCCTTTTCAACACCCCCTCATCAATGAAATGATCAAATTCCATTCTAGCACTCCCATGTTTCTTTGTACTACTTGAATTGTTGTTCACAAACAAATCAAAAGATGACATTGACCCACTCAACCTAAATTTCATTTGTGCCACTTGATTTGAAGTACTTGTAGGCACATTATCTACAGGGTACTCATCAATATCTCCATACTTATCAAGCAAATCATAACAAAGATTCTTGATTTTTTCAATCTCCAAATCAGAATTATCACCATAAATATTAGGATAATAAAACTCCAATAACTTCATCTTATACCTTGGATCCAAGATAGCAACAACAGCCATAACAACACTAACATTAGCCCAATAAGAATTAAATTTAGCAAGCATGCTCTCTGCCATCGTACTTATCATCTCATTTGAAGACAAACTGCATTCATTTAATGCAATTTTCAACTCACACACCAAAGTAAAATACATATTAGTTGTGGGATACTTACGACTAGAGAAAAACTCAGTCACACTATGAAACAACTCCAACCTCCCACAAATATTTTTGGCTACCTCCCAATCATGGTCATATGGCAAACAAGTATAAGATGTTTCACGTTTAGCCAAATGAGAGAAAACATCTTTATAAACCAATGCAGTAGAAAGCATTAAGTAAGTTGAATTCCAACGTGTCTTACAATCTAAAACCAACTCTTTGGTGCATTGAATACGCAATTGGTGTGCATTTTCATCAAATTTTTGCCTCCTTTTTGGTGATCCAGTCCAATAAATCACACTATCACGAATCCTTTCAATACCATCACCAATAAGAGACAAACCATCTTGAACAATCAAATTCAAAATATGTGCAACACACCTCATATGCAACATAGAGCCACCCAACATAAGAGAACTAGTATCAAGCTTATTCAAAAGAAATCTTATCATGGCATCATTAGTACTACAATTATCAACAGTTATTGTGGACAACTTCTTATCAATGTTCTATTCTAAAAAACAATCAACAAGGACATCTTTCGTGTGTGGAGAAGGAACATAAACAAACCTAGAAAAATAATAGGAATAATTATAAGATAACTTTATAAACATTCTATTTAACATAAAGTCTAAGTTTGATCAATAAACTCAATTCATAAATAAATAATAGATTTAACATTCATAGATTAAAAAATTATCTTAAAACCCGGCTTTGCAACGTCCAAGTTTGATCAATAAAGTGAGCGGTAATGACCATGAACCCTCTCTTTTTGTTACTCAAGGTCCACATATCAGTTGTAATTGTCATCCTACTTCCATTCTTGTCTGTCATCTTCAAAGCTTTCTCCCTCTCATTCTCATAAATTTTAATGATGTCACTCTTCAAAGTGTTTCTTGAGATAAGCTTAAACAAAGGTTGAAGAGACTTCACAAATACTCTAAACCCAAAGTGGTAAACTATTGAAAGTGGGTATTCATGTAGGATGACCATATGAGCAAGATTATTCCTCACTATGTTTTGATCAAATTGGTAAGCATTTAAACCCATTGTTCCATCCACATTATTTTGTTGTCTAATTAACACTTGTTGTCGCATATCCCTTATATCTTTAAATTTTAACCGTGTACATCTTGCTAAATGATTACGCAAATAGGTTGTACCTTGACTAGAGTCGCCCAAGTAAAGCTTGCTACAATGATGGCATTCGGCTTTAAATTTTCCATTAACTTTCTTCCTTGTAAAATGCTCCCAAACATCTGAGGTAGTCTTTCTTTTTCTACCTGTATCCTCATCCTCATTTGTACCCTCTTGCTCTCCCTCTTCCCCTATCCCTTGTCTCCCCTCTTGTTCCTCTATCTCTAAGTCCTCTTCCACCAAGTCCACCACTGGGGATTTTGGACTCCTAATTGGTTCAAAAGTTTGGGAGTTAGAAATTCTATCAATCAAAAAAAATATTCACAAATTCAATATTCACAAATTCATTATTACACATATTCACAAATTCTATCAATCAAAACAAATATTCACAAATTCAAACACTCACTCGTTGTTTAATGGGCATAAAGGTGATGGTGATGGTGATCCTGAGGGTGAGTTGTCAGAAGGCAACAATGGCGAGGGTGATCGTGAAAATGGCGAAGGAGACCGCATAGCTGGCAAGGGACAACGTCCAGTTCCCGAGGGAGAGCCGCTTGGCGAGGAAGAACCAGATTTGTTTGTGTCTCCCATCTCTATTTTAGGCACTACATTCATAACAAACACAAAAAACAATAAACAATTTCTTCCATTAAACAAACTATGCAGATATGAATAGCAGAACAGAAACACTATAAGTGAAATTGCTGGATTTCAACAACTTGAAAATCCTTAACAAAGAAAAATGATCCATATTACAAAAACAAAGTTCATAAAGTTCACTTATTAAGTTCACTGTGTATAGCCCAAGTCCTTTGTTTTGTCTCCATGTATACTTTATTTCTCTTCTAAAAAAAAAAAAAAGTATACTTTATATACATATCACTATTATAAAAGAAATTGTATTGTGATTCACATTGATGCTATCTATAATCACATGTAGCTGTAACTTTTCTAGTTCCATTCATAATTACATATGCTTACCTTCATTTTTTTTAACATAGCTTGAAAAGTACAAATTTTTTTTTTTATTTTGACATTTCATATTAAATTTTTTTTTTACAATATTAACTTGTTTATTGATCTTTATAAAAATAGGACATTTACTTAAACTGCTAAAACAAGTGCATGATGTACCACAACCTTAAGATAGTGATAAATTTTATATAGTTTAGCATGGTCCAGTCGAATCATATTAGGCATGTGGTCACAGAATCTTGGGTCAATCATTCTTAGTTTCTAACTTTCCAATAAACTCACTTCCTGTGCATAAGTAGGAAAATAATGTATCAATGTTTAAAACCCAAATCATATTTCAGCTCAAAACAAGAAAATCCAACAATCCCATTCCAATCAAGTAATCAAAAACATTTCCATTTCACATAAACGATAGCAAGAGAAGGTAAGCTATACCCATTTAACATTTTCACATAAACAAATCCAACAATCAACAAGCAATACCCAGATCAAGAAAAACTGAAAAAGACAAAAACAATAGAGAGAGAGAGAGTTGAGGAGTGTACCTGAGGAAGAGGAGGCGTGAGCTGCATGGGCTGTGTAAGGAGGCGTGATTTGTGTGAGGAGGCGTGAGCCGTGAGGAAGAGCTGCGTGCTGCATGAGGAGCCGTGAGGAAGAGCTGCGTGCTGCGTGAGGAAGAGCTGCGTGAGCCGTGAGGTGTGAGGCCGTGTGAGGTAAAGTTTGGAGGTGTGAGGCCGTGTCACCGTATGCAGGTGTGCTGAGTATGTGTGCTGAGTGAGGCAGCGCAGAGAGGGTGAGGATGGATTGAGGGAGGCGTGAGTGAGAGTGAGTGGGCTTAGTGGCTGTGGCTGCTTGCTGAAAGTGAAAATGAGGGCTAAAGTTAGTTTAAGAGAGATATATATATCTTAGGGTTTTTTGTAATTTTATAACACCGGGCCGGGTCCAGGTCCGGGTCTGGGTTTCGGGCCGGGTTTTTGTAAAACCCAGACTTGACCCGGACCCGAATCGGGTTTTTTTTTTTTAAAAACCCATACCCGACCCTATTCCTTATCGGATCGAGTAAAATCCGGCCTATTAGGGTCAGGCCGAGCCGGGTACCCACGGATCGGGCCGAAATTGCCATGCCTATTTATATTCAAGTACTTTTTAAGTGTTTTTCCTTGAATTCTCTTATCTATAATGTTGAATTGGTCTTTTATTTTGGATCCGTTTATATATGCTTTAGATGGTATTGACACCCGTCCTCATAATGTAATATTTTTGCATACTTTATACATCCGTCTTTGTCGTTGCATGATAATTTTTCTAACGTATGGGCATCTGTCCTTTTAAGGACTTGGGTTTTTTTAACGCCCCATTAGGGTGTGTCCGTCCTGTTATGGACTTGTAATTATACGCCCGTTGGAATGCATTCGTCCTTTTTATGACTTGAATGATTACACCCTTATTGGGATTTATCTGTCTTGTTAAGGACTTAAAGTTATACACCCCGTTGGGATGCATCCGTCCTTTTTAGGACTTGAATGATTACACCCTTATTGGGATTTATCCGTCCTGTTACGGACTTAAAGTTATACATCCCGTTGGGATGCATCCGTCCTTTTAATGACTTGAATGATTACACCCTTATTGGGATATATCAGTCCTGTTAAGGACTTAAAGTTATACACCCCGTTGGGATGCATCCATCCTTTTTATATGGTTGTTGAGTATCCGTCACACCGAGTTCCGTCCATTATAAGGTGTTGTAAGCAATGTTGAAAAAATATCTGAATAAATTCCTCGTGCATAAGTAAAAATTTGCCTCTTGATCTTAAAAGGTATTGTAGCAAAAAATTAAATAATAATTAAAAACTAAGGAAAACTAGGAAACAAAAATAGATAGTGAAGCATCCTTCTCTGCATTTTCTTCTACTGGTAGTACTTCTTGAGGTGTTCAGTGTTCCAAGGGTGAGACAGTCTTTGTCCGTCCAGGGTCTCTAGGTGGTAGGTGTCTTTCCTTACCCATGAAGTAATTCTGTAAGGGCCTTCCTAATTCGGACCAAGCTTACCTTGAGTTGGATCCCTAGTATTACCCATCACCTTTCTTAAGACGAGGTCCCCAACCTTGAAGTCTTTGTGTTTGATCTTGGAGTTGTAGTACTTGGCCATAAGATCCTGATATCTTGCAAGCCTTTGTTCAGCTATCGCTCTGACTTCGTCTATTAGGTCAAGCTATAGACGTATAGCCTCATTGTTTCTTTCTTCGCCATAGTTATTCACCCTATAACTGGTGAGTCTGATTTTTGCTAGGATGACTGCTTCGCTACCATATGCCAAACGGAAAGAGGTTTCGCCTGTCAGGGTTCTTGCCATCGTCCTGTACACCCATAGCACGCTAGGCAGTTCTTCTAGCCATATACCCTTTACCCCCTCGAGCCGAGTTTTGATGATCTTCAGCAAGGATCGATTCGTAACTTCAACTTGGCCATTGGCTTGAGGGTGTACGGGGGATGAGTAGTGGTTCTTGATCCCAAGTTCTGAGCAAAAATTCCTAAAAGAGTTGTTGTCGAATTGTTTCCCGTTATCCGAGACAAGAACTCTTGGTATGCCATACCTGCAAATGATATTCTTTCACACAAAGTTGCGCACATTCGTTTCCGTGATTATAGCCAACGCTTCAGCTTCTACCCATTTGGTGAAGTAATCGATGCCGACGACTAGGAACTTCAACTGTTTGGCTGCGGTCAGAAAAGGGCTCATTATGTCTAAACCCCATTGGGCGAATGGCCATGGGGCCGCCACCGGAGTGAGTTCTTCTGTGGGTTGTCTTATGAAATTGCCAAATCTCTGGCATTTGTTGCAAGTCCTGACGTATACCTGGGCGTCCTTTTGCATGGTAGGCCAGTAGTATCCGGCCCGGATGAGCTTGTGAACTAACGACCGCGATCCTAAATGGTTCCCGCAGACCCCTTCATGTACTTCCTTCATTACGTAATCTGCTTCTTCGGGACCCAGACATCTCAAGTAGGGGCATGAAAACCCCCTCTTGTATAGGACGCCGTTGATCAGTGTGAACCGCGCTGCTTGAACCTTCAGTTTCCTAGTAGTTTCCTTGGTGTCGGGTAGCATGCCTTCCTTCAGGTAGGCGACTATTGGCGTGGTCCAATTACTTTCTGAACCTATCTCCTATACGTCTATATTATCAATAGCAGGTGAAAGTTGAACAAAGGAAAGTACCTTATTATAGACGGTCATATGGTCTGCTAATGCGGCCTTGGCTAGCCGATCGGCCTGCTCGTTCTCCTTTCTAGGGATCTGCACAATCTGTGCCTGCAAGTCGCTCATCTTCCTTTTCGCCTGCTCCAGATACATTGTCATCCTTGTACCCCTGCATTCGTACTCTCCAGTCACCTGATTGGCGACTATTTGAGAATCACAGTGTACAACGGCATTGGAAGCACCATATGTCCGTCCCCTGTATGGTCACGGACCCATGGAGTGAGGGGGCAGCTAAAAAGGGTAAAATTCCATGCCAGGTTTTAATGACGGAGGAAAATGAATGTATCTGATGTGCATAGGTAATGAACGGACATAATGTTGACGGTCTGAGGTACACGTGTCAACCCTTTTAAATGGAAACAACTTGCAAATTACGCATAATTAAGTATGAAGAATCCTAATCGAAATAGAATCCAAGTGTAAGGGGAATTTCGTAATGTTCGCCCAATCAAATGACAAGTCCTATATGGAAAAGACTTCTTCAACAAGAAAGGAAGGTCGGTTCTACACTACTATAAAAACCCCAAAGGCTCTCACAAAAAAGGTACGCATACTATTCCCCAACTTTGGCACTCTAGGGTTGTGAGCATCTACTAACTTAACCTTCGGAGGGTCCTTGGCCGGTGCCACACCGGTACCCTTTCAAGGTATTTGTTGTTTTGTGTTTTGCAGGTTGCGTCAAGCGTGAACGAGAGAACTTTGCAGCTTACTGATGATATTTTCACCGTCATCACATCACACAAAGCAAACTCTATAAAAAGCACTATTGAAATGGATATCTAAAATTGTATATGTACCACAATAGGATTATTTTAAAAAAAAAATCCAACTAAACTCACGCTCTATTGGTAACTAGCGAATAGACACTTATTAAAAAGTTATAAGTACTGTTTCACATTGCTGGGCAAAACAGGAATAACAAAATTAACGAGAGTGTGGCCCATAACACCGCTCAAGCATGCATGTTGGATTTGTGTGAGTGTCTAGGTGTTGTATAATTGTATTCATTGGATCCCCAAACCTAGGTCACAAAGTCCTACAATATCAGTAACCACTACAGAAGAAGTTGCTTCCACGGCCCATAGCAAATATGGCATAAGCACTTTATTTCAGGTATCCTCTATAAAACCTTTTAGCAAACAAGTAAACATGTACTTGTTGGAACACTTGTGAAATATTATATCAAGGTCCTAATATTATATTCCCTTCTTATAAGACCTAAGATGTCATAGGGTGGGATTAAAAATCTTTTAAACTTAAGGTACTTATTGATTAAACCAAAACATGAGACCAACGTAATTGGGGGGGAGTGGTAGACAAGCATAGGAGTGTTAAATAACATTTAAAAAAAAATTCTTTTTGATAAGTAAGTTCTGGCCCCAAGGGGAGGAAGAAGAGGACATTCAAACTATTGACCTCTGCTTCATGAAGCTTGGTCCCCAGCTACTTGTGCCACCCCTTCAAGGGTAGCAATGTTAGAAAACCTTGAGGGAAATATCAGCAAAAAGAACAGTAAAATAAACTATAGGAGCAACATCAACATATGAAACATGTGAAGACATAAATTAATAAGCACACCTCCATCACAGGCAAGCCCTCCGACAGGGCTTCTAGGCCCTTTTGTGTGAGAAGTGAAACTTTTGTGTGGAAAATGAAAGATGTAAGTGGAGAAAAAATTTTAGGGAAATTTTGGGGAAGGGAAAAAAACATTTGGGGGGAGGGGGGAGAGCAAAAAAATAATTAGGCATGGGAAATTTTGTGTGGGAAGGATAAAAATAAATAAATAAATAAAAAGTGCATAAATGCACTTTTTGTCCCTATATTTTGGGGTCATTTCTATTTTGGTCTTTACTTTTTTATTTTACCATTTTTAGTCCCTAAAATGAAAAAATGTGTTTCGTTTTGGTTCTTACCGTCATCTCACTAACGAAAATTGTTTACATAGCAAACAGAGTGCACTATTTGCACACTAAATGCTGACATGAATATTAAAAAAAATATTAAAAAAACATATTTGGCATATTAAAAATTCCGAGTCAGAAATTAAATAAATAATAAATCACATATAAAATTTTTAAAAAAATTAAATTTCTAATTATTTAAATAAAATAAGATAATTAAATTATTTTTTTTAGTCCTTTCATTATTATTAATTTTTTGGAAGAACACGTTTTTGTTCTTTGTGTTCTTCCAAAAATATAAATCATATTCTTAGATCAATAACAATTAATCAAAATAACATTTTATCAAGCATTTTCTTACACAATCACACACTCAAAAGAAAAACTTCAACCCCAAAACCTCCTTCTCAAACCAGTTCTCTAATTTTTCTAAGACATTCTCTCTCTCTCTCTCTCTCTCTCTCTCTCTCTCTTCCAAAACTATCATATCTATCTCTATCTCCATGATTGAGCACTGCCAACTTTGCTCATCTCTCATTGCTCATCGATCCGCTTTTTATCTCTCAATTTTGCTCAAATCAGATCCAAATGTCTCAAACTCCTCCTCTCTCATACCGATTTCTCTCTCTCAAACCGGTGGGTCTGTCTCTCTCGCTCAGATCGATGTCTCTCTCTCAAAGATCGGTGCTTCACTCTCTCTTTCGCTCAAATTAATGTCTCTCTTTTAGTGGGCCTCTCTCTCGATGGATCCCTCTATTTCTGCCTCATCCCTTTATGGTGGTGATGGTCTATTAGGTCCGGTGGTGAGTCGTGGTTGTGGAAGTGGTGGTGATGGTGATGGTTAGTTAGGTGGTGAGTCGTGGGGTGGGTTTGTTGATTGCCTAGTTTTGGTTTCAATGGGTTTTGGTGTTAGCTGGGTTTTGTTCTCAATAGGTTTTGGTGTTTGGTTGCTAAGAAAATGCAAGAAAATAAACCAAAATTGACTAATCCAATTTTATATCCTAAAAGAAATTCTCATTTATATTATTTTCTACTATTGCTAATTTTTATTTTTGTTTCTTAATCTTTTGAAAAACTATAATAGAGAACTCCTACATAGTTCTATAAATTTAGCATAACACAAGTAAATTTACAATTTATTAGCAAAATTCCTTAAGACCAAGTTTGAGTATTAGCACTGGCGACTCCACGTTAGAACCAGGGTGGTCACAAGACCACCCTAACCTGGAAAAAAAATCATTATTATATATAAAATTTAAAAATTTTATGATTTTTTTACCCTTAAAAAAATGTGTGACCACCCTAAGTTTTTTTAAGCTTAATATAATTAAATTTTGGACAAACATTAGCAATAAATTAACTTAGTTGTAGACTAAGCCTACAACTCCACTAAATATTTTTTTAATAGATACGAATTTTGACAAATTGACAATATGATTACATTTTTTTTTTTATATATCTATCATGCTTGCAAAACTTCAAGAAAATCAAAGATCAATAACTTAGGTAATCAATCAAATGTTTAAATTTTGAGTTTTTGTAGTCTAAAATTATACACAAAAAATAAGTTTATGGATTAAATAGTAAATAACATCCGATTGACATGAAATTTGACATGCATTTTAAGACTATAAAAAACATTTAATTCAATGGTTAGATTTTCAAAATATGTAGTCATGTTAATTTGTTTAGTGAAAGTTGTAGTCTTAAGCTACAACTAAATTTGTAGTCAAATTTTATCCTTAAACTTTGTTCCTCTTAACAATATATTGAGCCCTTACAAACAAAAATAAAAATCAAAGAAAATTTTTATTTAACTAAAATTTTGAAAAAGATGTAGCTTGTAGCATTGATAATGAGATTATCATGCAACGATTTCCAAATAAATAAAAAAGTTGTAGAAGAAAATTGTAAGACTTCACGTATTTGGATTTTTTTTTTCTTTTATATTTGGTTGTTGTCAATATATGAATTTATCTTTTTATTAGATTTTGTTTAATTTTAATTTCTTCATGACCCCTTTAGAAAAAATTCTTGGAGCTGCCACTGAGTATTAGCAATATAATTTGTAAAAAATAAGACTAATTACCCAAAAAAGAAAATTTGATATCATTGAGATTAAAAAAGAAAAAAAGAACTAATATTTACCTTGCTTCATTGGCGTTGTCAATGGTAAAAGCCAAGTATTTGGCCTCGTCCAAGCCTCGACGGCTGTTTTTGGGGCTTCAATCAATGAGCGGCGGTGGTGAGTGCTAACAGACAGAGACCCGAGTTGGATTTTGAGAGTACCTTGCTTCATCAGTGCTATCAATGGCAAAAGCCAAGCAATTGGCTTCGTCCAAGCCTCGACGGCTATTTTTGGGGCTTCAATTGGTGAGCGACGGCAGTGAGTTTTAGTAGAGAGAGACCCAAGCTAGATTTTGAGAGTGAGGATGCGTGGCAGTGAGGATGCGTGGTGGTGAGGATGCATGGCAGTGGTGGGAAGATCGATCACTGGGTTTTGACAGTGACCAGAGATTTTGAGAGTGAGAGAGAGTGTGTTTATTTGTTTATTTATTTTTTTGAGAGGGAAACAAATGGATGATAAATGAAAAGCTTGGACACTAAAGTGATAGGTTTAGGAGATTTTTTAAAAAAAAGGAAAAAAATTGGACCAAAAATGGGTTTGGGCAATTAAAAGGTCTATTGGCGGCGGTCACTAAAATGTACCGCCACTATAACTAATAAAACATGTTGCAAAAAGCATATATTGTGGTGGTTCAGTATAACCACTGCTATAACTAAAATAAATGCCACTAAAACACATATATTGTGGCTGTTTTTTATACCGCTACAATAGAGCACCACAAAAGACTATATGTATTGCGGCGATCTAATGGTACACCGCAATATATCTCATGTACAGGAGCGGTTCAAAAAAGCGCCACAATATGTGACGTATAGTGGCAGCTTTTGAAACCGCCGCAATAGCCGTTTTTCTTGTAGTGAACAATAAAAATAAATAAATATATCATGGACCCAATTGGTTTCAAAGTTCCACTTCAAGAACTGTAAAACAAAATTCCACGTGCAATCCCATTAAAAAAATTATCCTTATTTTCACGCCTAAATTCAATTATTTTATTTAGGTAATTTGGTGTTTTATGTTATTGTATGAAATTTGAGGGTATTTTTAAAATTTTCAATTTTAATGAAGCTTGTCTAATACCATAAATGACTTCTATAAATATTTATATTTCTAATTGATTTTTAGAAAATTGAAATAAAATACTTCTATTAGAATTTCTTAAATTTATGATGGATTTCAAGTCTATATTTCCTTTATTCGTCAAGGTTCTTTAAACTAGAAAGAGAAATTGGGGCATTGCTTTACAGAAAGTACCCCCTCCCCCCCTCTTGGTTAAAGAACAACGAGTCAGGACGTTCTCTAATGTTGTGTCACCATGCTATTGTGTTGGTATATTCATGGAGTTTACTAGCATGACATTGGTTATTTTTCCATTTGCTTGTTCAATGGAATAATTCTAACTTAAGGCTGCAATTTTAACTCTAGTTTGATGAAATGAAATCAACCTTTTATCTTGTGCTTTTAAAATTACTAGAATAAGCAATCACAATCAAACTATCACCTACTACAAATGCCCTAAACATATCCTAAAATAATTCATCCAAATCCCAATTCTTATGCAGTATACAAATCCAATTTTCTGTTTGTTTTCATTGGAAAAACGTATGTGAAGATAGTTTTTGCATTTTCTGTGTTGTAGTGTGTGTGTGTGTGTGTGTGTGTGTAAAGAGTTAAAAGAAGACTGTTTCTTAGCTTCCCTTATTTAGCTTGACATGAGATATAATTGTTTCCGCTAATAAGCAAGGTTTTCAGATCCAGACCGTTCATTGAACCGTAAAAGAGAGAGGTTCAAGGTTTTTAAGGTCGAACCGAGGTTGAACGGAGTTGAACCGTGATGACGTCATAATTAATTTAATAATTATTTTAAATATAAATTAATATATTAAATTAGTATAAATAGAAAAATTGACTATAATAGTTCAAAAAATATAGAAATTTATCTTTCAAATGTTTTTTTTTATAATATATATCATATCTTTCATAAGAAAATAAGAAATATTCAATTCTAAGCAAACCGAAATAATTTTGGTTAAAGTTTAATATTATACCCAAGCCCAATAATTTGACATGCCCAAGCCCATTTGACTAGAATCATTTATGAAATCTCTTAAAATAACACAAAAAAAAAAAAACAAAAACAAAAGCTATAAGAGTAGCCGGCCAAACCATTAAAATATTTGATTATATAAAGAACAAAACCCAATAACATTTTCAAAAGAGAGTGGTTGACAGCAAGTACTTTAGTGGGTGACAAGAGAGCAAGTTGTCCATCATGCAGAGAAGAGTCAGTAGAATAGAAGACTCTAGAGTGCAAAGGCAAAAGCAAAACGCAGAGAGAGAGAGAGAGAGAGAGAGAGAGAGATGCAGAAAGAGCAATCAGACTAGAAGACTCTTCGCACTTCTTCTTCTTCTTCTTTTTTTCTTTCTTTCTCAAAAAATAAAAGAAGAAGTGCGAAGAGAAAATGCAGAAGCAACCGTTGGCAAAATCCATGATAGAGAGGAGTGAGAGTGAGAAAAAGAATAACAAGAAATGGTGGTGTGATCTAAAGGTCTGAGGTTGCAGAATGAAGATTCAACAATGCTAAGCCATAAAGGACCCAAAAAAGAAGAAAAAAAAAAAGCTCTGAACTGACCCGCGAGAACCGTCCACGGTTTTCAAACTCAGGAGGTTCAACCGCGGTTTGCACAGTTCACTGACTTTGGTGTATATACCGGTTTTTGGAGTTAAAAAAACCGTTTTGATGGACGGTTTCCGGTTAACCCAGTCGGATCATACGGTCCGATCCGGTTTCAAAACCTTGCTAATAAGTTTTTGGTAAATAACTTTATCTCACGCTAAGCAAAATAAGGAAAATTGTATCTCACACAAAACTAAATAAGGGAAGTTGAGATATAGTTTTCCAACTCATTACCAAACCAAGGAAAATTACATAGTTTTCTAGAAAATTATTTTTGGAAAAGGATTCATTTTGTTGAAAATGTGGATTTCGGAACAAAGAATGTTAAGCTAGCGTGGACATCCTATTGCGAAACGTAACTAGGTAATATAATGTTGCCAAATTTGATGATTATAGCATTTGAGTGTGGGATAATATTGGTTCTATAAAATGATGGGCATGTAAAATGTCAATTTACCCAACTAAACTAGCATTGAAGAGTACACTATGATTTCAATCAATAGAATTGTATTGTTGCAATTTTTTCTTGTTTTGTTTTTGCTAGTTTTCACAAGGTTAAAGGAGGGCTTTTTCAGTTTTTTGGGCTTGAATGTTACTGTTCATTGTAAATTTGGGCATAGTGATCTTGGGTCTCATTTCATCCAGTATCCAAATGGCTTCTATCAATTTAACTTTAACCAAGTGCTTTTGGCACTTCTGATTACTATTGTAATTTTCAATGGCCAGATAATTTCCATTGGTTTGATATCTACCTATTTGATAGAAGATCACCCTCAATGCAATAATAACTTTTGGAAGATTAGGTTTGATGGTGTTTGTAAGTTAAATTACGAGACCACACAGTATGATCTTTGCTGTCCGTGGAACTCATATTAACTCGATGCCCACCTTTGTTTTCATAAATCAATGTCTACTACTTACAAAATAATTATTTGCCTTCTGTTTTGTTGGTTTTTTTTTTCTTCTTTTTCTTGAAGCATGTTTCTTTCGTTGTTATGAGAAGAAACATTCAAAATGATGTGTTTGTTGAATCTTTTCTTTTGTCAAAAGTCAAATAAAGGGAAAACTTCCTTTTTGTATTGTTAATCTCTTTTATTTTTTTTTCTATTATCCTAATATTATGATTTATGCACTATTTATTAAATTTCAGTCATTAAATTTTAGTTTTACCATGATTTATTGTGAAAGATGCTATAGCAACCCCTGATAATTGTTTAGAACCCTAAACCATGCTTTTTACGGCTATATCACTTCTAAGCAAAACTAATACGATTAGTCCAAGTGTTTGTGATTAACCCGTTTCCGTCAACCAAGAGCTAGGCTAAACAAAGCATATCAAATATAAAGCAATATTGAAAAAAGGTAAAAGCATGCAAACCATAGCTAAACACTTAGATGTGTTCAGGAAGGGGAAAATTCTAGACTCCAAGCAGAAATGAGAACACCTGCATAGCTCTGTAAATTTAGCATAACACAAACAAATTTACAATTTATTAGCAAAATTCCTTTAAGACCCAATTCGAGTATTAGCAATACAATTAAAAAAAAAAAAACTAAAAGTAATTACCCAAAAAAGAAAATCCGATATCATTGAGATTTAAAAAGGAAAAAAGAACTCATTTTTACCTTGCTCCATCAGTGCTGTCAATGGCAAAAGCCAAGCGTTTGGCTTCATCCAAGCCTCGACGGTTGTTTTTGGGGCTTCAATCGGTGAGTGGCAGCGGTGAGTGCTAATAAAGAGAGACCCGAGCTGGATTTTAAGAGTACCTCGCTTTTTCGGCACTGTCAATGGCAAATGCCAAGCATTTGGCTTCGTCCAAGCCTTGACAGCTATTTTTTGAGCTTCAATCGATTAGCTGCGGTGGTGAGTGTTAATTGAGAGAGACCTAAACTAGATTTTGAGAGTGAGGATGCGTGGTAGTGAGGATGCGTTGTGGGGGTGGGAAGATCAATCATTTTGAGAGTGTCGAGAGATTTTGAGAGTGAGAGAGAATGTGTTTATTTATTTGTTTTTTGAGAGAGAGACAACAGATGATAAATTAAAAGGTTGGGCACTAAAGTGATAGGTTTAGGAGAAAAAAAAAAAAAAAAAAAGCCAAAGGAAAAAAATTAGACCAAAAATGGGTTTGGGTAATTAAAAGGTCCGTTGCAGCGATCACTAAAACTACTGCTATAACTAAGAAAACATGCACCAAAAAGGCATATATTGTGGCGGTTCAGTATACTACCGCTGTAACTAAAAGAAATGCCACTAAAATGCATATATTGCGGCTATTTTTTATACCGCCACTATAGAGTGCGGCAAAAGACTATATCGATTACGACAGTCTAATGGTATGCCTTAATATATCTCATGTACAAGAATGGTTCAAAAAACCACCGCTACATGTGATGTATAGTGGTAAGTTTTGAAACCACCGCAAAAAACCAACCGCAATAGCCCATTAACATTAAAACATTATATAATATTCGCAGAGTATTATAATATTTTTCATATTAGACTTACATATTATATGATATAATTTGTATGTTGTTGTGCATGTGCGCAATGTATGTATAAATACATATGTCTAGAGAGGAAATTGTAAAAACTATGTCAACATATAGCACGTTCAAACTAAGCTTACATCATTTCTTCTAGAAGAAATCATAAAAATTTGTCCGTATATTTTCTTTTTATAAATACGATAATATTTACATCATTTAACTAATTTTTTTTTTAAAATTAGTTAGTGTTAATGCAAAATTAATTTAGTTATAAAATGTTAGTGATAGCTGTATGTTCATTTAACTTTGCGTGTGTGTATTTTTTGAAGAATCTGTATATATACAAAAATCTCGATAATACTTCCAAGTATAATTTTGAAAAATAGATTAAATATAATTATGGGCATTTTCTTTTGGTTCCATTGTGAAAGCAAATAAAGTAGAATTTGTAAGGCAAATGGTTTGAAAGTAACATTTGAGATCACTCTTAAGTTCATTTAAAATATTTTGCACATAAGTATGAGGTATGAATACACCAAATAACTTCTTAGAATATTCATACGGGAATTATGTGATTTGTTATATACTCGCATGATCTTACTGGATATTAATAATAATTAAGAAGAACAAATAATTTAACATTGTCGACAGGGCCGGCCCTTCCATTAGGTGAGTTAGGCAATTGCCTAAGGCCTCCAAGTGGAAGGGAGGCCCAAAAAAAAAAAAAAAAAAAAAAAGGGTAGGTGGGAAAAAAAATTTTGGTTTCAGATTAATCTAAAAAAATCCGGAACATCTTTTGACCTAAAAACAAAATTTCTGTTTATACGCTTATTCCCGGTTAAACATTGGTAGCACAACAAAATTTTTTGGTCTAAATAAAATCAATTGTCCCAAAAATAACATTATTATCCCCTAGACAAACCAAAATCCAACCATATAAACTATAAATCCAGTTTAAGAAATTAACCATAAAACAATCAATAATCAAAACAAATATAAAACCTCAAATCTCTAAAATTTTTACCGCCTCTTTCTCATTTTTTCTCAACTCTTGCTCTCCGCCTCTCTCATTCTTTCTCTCCATTGTTGCTGGGCCTAGCTGCCTGGCTCAAGCTTCCTTTCGTCTGGTGTAATTTAAATCATCAGATTGCTGGCCGCTGGCTCAAGCTTCCTTCCTCCGCAGACTGCCCTTTTTTTTTCGCTGCTGCCGTCAGTGCCGTGCTGCGTTTTGATTCTGGCTGGGTAATGGGTTTTGACTTTTGAGTATAACTAATATTCCAATAACTTATAAGGCTTAGCCGCTTAGGCTTGCTTTCTATAATTCTATTCTACTTTATATTTGTGAAGTCTGTTAAGAGGCCTGGGCCGTGCTGCGTTGTTGTTGTGTTGTTTTTTTTTTTTTTTGGGGAGGGGGGGGGGGGGGGGGGGGGGGGGGGTGTAGGGGTCGGGGGGTTATAGGTGTAGTGTAAATGTAATAGGATATTAGGATTTGTCTTATCTATTTTGTGATGGGTGGGTCTCGGCTGGGCTGGGCTTGTTTTTGTTATGGCTGCTATGAATATTTTTTTTTTTTAATTTTAATCTTGTGTTTATATATATATATATATATATATATATACATTTTAGTGATCGGTAACATAATGAATAAATCTTTAATTTATGCAGATTAAGATTGCTAAAAACTTAGTATTATTTGTTAAAACTACAACAATACTTTTTATATAAATTACTAAATCAGGTTCTATTTCTCATTTGCTCTACAATTGAAAGTTATTTTTTATTTTAGTCTTTATAAATATATTGTTTGATTAGAAATGTCTACTAGAAAATATGCATTTGAATATGAAAAACTTAAAAAAAGAAAAAGAGAAGAAAAATTAATTGAGTCTAAAAAAGAATCAATGGATAAATTTGTTATTAGTAATAAACAAAATATAACAAAAAATTTAATTAGTCAATTTGCATAAAGAAAAATAGATTTTAAATGAAATATATTATAATATAAAATATTAAATAAACATTAATTTAATTAATATATAAATATAAAAAATGCCCCATTTTTGTTTCCGCCTAAAGCCCCAAAATGTCTA
The DNA here is from genome assembly GCA_033629205.1 of Lithocarpus polystachyus. Taxonomy (NCBI): domain Eukaryota; kingdom Viridiplantae; phylum Streptophyta; class Magnoliopsida; order Fagales; family Fagaceae; genus Lithocarpus; species Lithocarpus polystachyus. Next base: position 2,445,171 of record CM066166.1, read on the forward strand.
GGGCTGGCCCTAATTGTCGAGCTATACAAATTGACATGCTACTATCCCAATAGGTAAATTCCATAACAATTCCATAACAACAGTGTTTACACCCTATTGACTCATAGATTGCGCATGGTTTGGTTTGATGATGTTTGCCATATAAATTCTCCAATCATTGTTTGGTTTAATAAAAGACTAGCTGTAGAAAACTTTCCCATCCTACAACAATGTTTAGCTTGTTTGACTTGAGTTAATATCATAGGCCTGGCCGTCTTAGTCTTTTTTATTTTAGCGCTAGCTGTCTTGTTATAAAAATACAGCACCCTGTCAAATATATAGAAATACAGCACCCTCCCTTACTCCCTAACTCAAATGATTCTATTTGCAATAATTTTGTGCCCTGTAATGGTGGGTTACATGCCCAACTCATTTTCATTTCCTCTGACTCCGGTTCCTCCTGCTCTATCTTCTTCCTTTTCGACTCCTCCCCCAAACGGGTAACAATTAATATCTTTTTTTTTTTTTTTTTTTTTTGTTTTGGCAGTTTCATTTTGTTGTGTAGACATTCTTAATAGGATTCTGTTAGTTTTAGTTTTTTTCAAAAAAAAAAAAAAAAAAACACGTAGAGGGGTGGTGGATGGGGTGACTCCAATGCGCCTAGGACAACCAAGGAGAAGACAAGCATCAACTCGCTTACAAGTGAGAGGACACTCAAACCTAAGACCGTTATCTTGTTGGCCCAAATCCCTTAGAACTAGGCCATTTGCCGCATTCGCAGTGCTAGGATATATTACTACAAAATTTTAGTATACATATACTCTATACATTACTATTTATTATGTTATTAATGTTACAATAATTATGTTATATTTATTGTCACGAAAGCTTATAAAAATTTTACGGCAAAATTGGTAATAGTTTTAGTATGTCCTCTTTGTATCAGGGAAGAAAAGTTGATATTGGATCTTAAACTCGCTACAGCAATGCTAGCGCTCGTGATCCTCATGGTTGGAATCATCCTCACAATTGTAAAAGGAATGTCATCAGCGCTACTGGGGGCCAAAAGGATGCTGGCAGCGAGGGTGTCAACATCCAACTTCCAGCTTTGAATATTGTCTAAGCTCCTATCTGTCACTTATTATAATATAACAAATGTATTGTATACGAGGTACTATGGAATAAATAACCTTCAGGCACAAGGTTAAATTTCTTATTACTTCATTTACTTCATAAATTCATGATCTATTGTTATTGGTTGATAAAAATATTGTAACTTTTAGCAAGAACTGTTTCAGGGGTAAAGTTTGCAGCTCTAGCCTTAATTTGTCATTTTATGTATTGCGTTGACTTGTTTTTGCAAAATGGATTTCCAAATAGAGATTATGATTGTGCCTATTTAATTGCACTTTTGGAAGATAGAAAATGTTAAAAGGTATTATAAGTTTTAGTATTTAACGCTTATAAATTGATGTGACATTACATGTAATTGATGACCTTTAACTACCACATAAAATGAATTTTTTTTAAAAAAAAAATTACCACATAAATGAAATTTAAATTGTCTCTTATAATTAGTAACACATTAGTTTGTATGTATCCCCAAAAAAAAAAAAAAAACATCAGTTTGTAAACTTAATATAGTAAAATTTATAATATCAATAGCATATATTTCTCTTAAAAGATATTATGTAACAAGATGGTTGAAATAGAACAGATTTAATTCCCTGTATGGAAGATGGTTTTTTATTGTAATATCATATACTATATATAATAGCAGAAGCTTTTAAGGAGGTGCTGCCACGTTAGGAAAATATCCCTTCAAAAAACTGACACGTATACAGTTCTTTCTTTAAAAATCCGTACGGTGCGTTTGGGAGACTCTCCTCATCAACCGGTTATATAAAAACCCAAACCCGCTTATTTAAAAAAAAAAAAAAAAATGCAAACCCAAAGACACAAACGCCATATTTCCCAGAAACAGATACGCTGCAAAAAGAAAAGGAGAACCGAGGAAGAGAAAGAACTTCGGTTTGTCATAGATGGTGGATAGAAAAAAATCTGAGAAGAAAGTCAGGCTTTGCCACCATCTGACCACCGTATCCTCCACCGGTATGGTCTCTGTTTTTTTGTGCCGAAGGTCAGCGTACTCCCTTCCTCTTTAAATATTGTTTTTGTAGTTTGAAATATTGAAACTCCTTACCATTGCTTATCCTATTCGAATTAGAATATTTAATCTTCAATTTCTATGTTTTTGAATTCAAAACCTGCAGTTCCCCTTAACTTAATTTTCTAGGGTTTTTCTTTTACCCTTTGAAAAAAAAATATTAGATGGGTTGATTCTCTTTCTTTGGATGCTTTGGTTTCAAATTATCCCTCTATATATTTTTTGGTGGTAACATTAGGGATTTTGCCCTGGCCAGACTTAGACCATGGGAACAGTAAGCACAGAAAGAAACCGTTAGGATCAACCACCCGAATTGTCGGAACCAGCACTGGTAAATTTTCTCTTTTTCCATTTTTTTGATTTGGATATGAAATGTTACTTTTAATTGAGTTTTTTTGTTGGGTAGGTTTAGATTTGATTCGTTTTTGTTTTGAGTTTTAGGGTTTTCTATCAAAATGTTTGTAGATATTTGCTTTTTTTTTTTTTTTTTTTCTCATAACCCTTTTCCTCTCTATTTGTTAAAATCAGGGAAACCCCTCACGGTTTAAAACAAAAATGCCGTTAATTGAAAGAGACCGTGGGTCTGATTATATAATTCTGTTTATATAATTTGAGAGTTTATGTTTAATTGATGAGAAGGATTAGGTTTACAAAAGGCAAAATTGGTTGATTATAAGTAACGTGATTTGGACTTGATCCCTACTATTCTTAACAGGTAGAAAGTATGTTAAATTGTATTGTTTTTTTCATTTATATAGTTCCATATTTAGGCATTGGTAGAGAATTTGGAATCATTTGAGGTTTCTTTTTTGGCAATTTTCTTTACTGGGTGTCTGTTACAAACTTACAATTCAAAGTAAATGCGTAATTCCATTTTTCACAGTTTTTACTTTTCACTATTTGAGTCTGCTGTGTACATGCTATTGCTAACTTTCTATGCTGAATTTGCTGTGAAAATTGGTTTTTTATTTATTATTAATTTTTTTTATAATCGGGTTTTAACCTTGAATTGGCTTAATTTAGATTCAGATATTTTTCATTTTTGTAATTATTCAATCTTTGGTCAGTGACTTTAGCTCAATTGGCACCTCCTCCCCCTTACAGGGGCTTGGTAAAGAGTGATGTCTTGAATTGAAGATCCTATGCGTGTATGTGTGACTTATTCAATCTTTGCTATGAAATATCACAGTTTCATTTCAAGCCTTTGCTGTGACTTGACTTGAGCCACATTGTCTAAGGAAATTAAACGCTTGACTCTTTAGTGAGTGTTCTGTTTTTGTTTATATGTGCCCACAGTTTGTTTAATTCTTTTTTATTTTTCTTTTTCTTTTTCTGATAAGTAATTTGTTTAATTCATAGGTTGAGAAAGATCTCAAAATGTTGTTGGTTGTTTTTATAGACTTTTTGGTGAAAATGATCAATTCTGTTGTTGTAGTTGAATGGAATTATGTTCCTTACATTCTAGGAAAAGTAAGGTATACTTAAATTCACGGTCTATTTTAAAAAGAGTTTCAAATTACTATAGAAAAGTGCTTCTAAAACTAAAAGGTCAAGTTACAATTCATCTTCTTAATGATAATCAATATCAAGCAAATGGCTAATCTAATATTTCTTATGTGCTGGAAATCTAATCCTTCTTGAGGCCTCTAATTTGTACTATATATAAAAGTAGAAGCCTTTAAGGAGGTGCTGCCACGTTAGGAAAAATGCCCCCTTACAAAACTGACACGTGTATAGTTTTAAGTTAAAAACCCGCACAATACAACGTTTCAATAATCTTAAAATTTTTACTTTAACTTCTACAGCACCGTTTGAAAGCCTCTGACTATAAATAAAAAAAATTAGAAGCCTCAACCAAACTTTAGACAAAAGTATCCGCTATTTGCATTCGTTATACACAAACGGCCAAAAGAAAAAGCCTCCCTTGCCGATCTGCTTTGCAGTTTGCACTATGTTCTGTTTCTTCTCTGCAACAGAGTGCAAACTTGCCCACTTAGATTTCTGCCACCAAGTCAGTTTAGAGTCACAAAAGAACGATCGTTATATCGTTTGAAGATTCTTTTAAAAATCGTTTGGAATAAGCCGATACAGAAGGAGAGAGGACGATAGAGAGACGATAAGTCTGAATAACCAGTTCTGTCATCACCGTTAGGGCCTCCGCCCATAAGTTTTGTTTATAATTTTACAAATTGGGGTTTTTGTTTTGGAAAAATCATTTGGGCGTTATTTATGATTCGGGTATTTGGGTTTGATCGGTTATGATTTAGGTTTTTCGGTTGGGAGTAGTTTTGTTTAATATATGTTAGTAGACGGGTTAGATTTGGTTTTGATTAAAAGATTTTGGTTGGAAAAAAGTCTTTTACCAGGAACTCTCGATATCAGACCTTTCTTTCTTGGTAATATTCAACTAATCTCTTACCCTATTGTCTTCAATTAGGTTTGCTGTCAATTTAGAGATTTGAAATCAGGGAAGCAACCTCGAAGATCAAATTCTAAATGAATTGTTATTTGGAATTTTTAGTTCCTAGGTTTTATATCAAATTCTAATTGAATTGTTATTAGGAATTTTCAATTTTTGAGTTTTGTTCCTTTACTTTCATGAATTTCAGTTTCATATTTCATTTTGTTTTGTGACTTGCTATCAGGGTCATTAAAAGGATTTTTATATAAGAAGAGAAAGGCAGTGGAACATACACAGATCAAAAAGGGAGAAGGTTTTTATGGTGATTGGCTTTTTAAATTGGCTTTTCGATTGGTATAGCGTGGGTTGATTTTTTGTTTTTTACAGATTAATTTTTTCCCTTTCGTTTTTCAATTCACCTCAAGCTATTTGAAGATTGCCCCTTAATTCTGATTTTGGTTTTGGTTTTAGTTGAGTGGAACCATGAAGGCAACTGGATATAGAAGATGTCCATGAGACTAAATGTAAGAGAGAGTTTGAGACACAAGCAGCATGGCAAGCGTTGGAGATTTGTTGCCCATCTAAAGAGATTCACTGTAAGTCATTATTTTAGGTATAGTCTAAAATTTTAATCCACTCTCTGTTTGGTTTCCCATAAGCACAAAAGTTTAGGAAAAGAAAAGTTATAGTTTCTTTTTGTTTTTCCTTTTCCTACGTACCAACGCTGGAATGAATATGGTTGCTTGGAGTTTAAAGTATTTGTTTTGATTTTTAATTTTTTAGGGTATAGCTGAATTTGATTTTGATTTTGCCTTTGATTTATTTTTTGGGTGGAAACTTTAATTGGACTAATGTTGATGAGTTTGCATACATAATTGCGGATGATAACAAGCATTATGGCATGACATGGGTTGTTTATTGCACCATTTCATTGTTGTAAAAGAAAAATCTATTTCACTAATCAATATACAGAGTAAGAGTATGTAATGCAATGAGAGAGAAATTTGGTGGCTCTGCCGCTGCCTTCTCGGTCTTCTGCCACTGTCATACTTTCAGAACTATTACTGGCAATTTTGTTCTATCTATTTATTTTAAGTTAGGTGACAAATATGATATAGGAATTAATGAGTTGCTTCTGTTTTTCATATTTGTGTCAAAAAGAATACAAGGTATGATAATAATTGATTTTGTTCTTTTGATTAAATCTATAGAACCCAAAAGTTTAATGTTTTCACCTTACATTACACTTTGTATTAATGCGCATCCCGTGTAATCCTAGATTTACAAGTTGAATGATGTCACTTCTCATTAGATGGGGAGTTCATATGCTTATAGGTGGGCTTGGTAGGAAGCCAAGAAGGTGAGCAGCTAGGTGGATTAAAATTGTTTCTTTTTGAAACATTGTTCAATGCTGCAGACAGTGAGGAATGCATACTTTAATGCTGCTATAGTCAAAAGATTAAAAAAAAAAAACCATAATTCTTCTTTAGTTGAATTATTTTTAATTAGCCTTCTCTTATTTATGATTTCCTGGGTATGTCATGTTTCTAAATTTTTAAAGCCATATCAAATGTTGTATACACAGCATTGATGTTTGAAGTGTATTTATTGGAAATCGTTGCTGATCTTTTAGTTCTTTTAATAGTGATGATCTATGTGTTTGGTTTGATTGAACAGGAATGGCCAAAGAAAAAAAAACCCACTTAAAGAACTGCCATGTGTAGAGTTTAATTGTGAAAAGTCATACCATACGACACAATCACGCTTCCAAAAAAACAATGCAATTAGTAATTCTTAAAGAAACGGTTTAAAACACATTGCTTAACCCATCACTTTGCTTAGTGTTTATAACAAAAACTGCCTGTTTAAACACTTTTTCACTTCCTCTTTTACAAAAACAGCGATTGATAGAGATCATAAGGCAGAGAGAGAAACATTTGAGGACTGCCATTGCTGCCATTCTGGCCTTCCACGACCGTCCAGTCTCTCGCTGACTTGCTATTAGTAAGTTTTGATTTTGTAAAACATTTTTTACTTTTTGAGAAAGAAATTGGCGTTAAGTATTATTTAGGCTTGAGATTGTTTTTGCTATACGTATTTGGCTGAGATTAAGGTATTTTGATTATTTTGGTTTGATTGTTTTCGCTTAAACCTTATGACTGACAACCTCTCGCTGTTTACATATAAAGAAACCTAAACATTTAGAATCAACATTAAGGGAAAGTTGATAACCGTAAGTCACGCACAAAGAAAAGAGATGGACAGCGAGAAAGAGGAAACATAGTATTCCCACCCATCGGCAAGTAAAGCTTTTAAATAAAAATAACAAATTCAGCTTTAAAGTCTAGAATTTGGGTTGGAATCTATTTGAACAAAAGTCCTTTGGTTAGAATCAAATAGTTGCTTTAAGAGATTTATTTTATTTTGGGTATTTGTGTTAGATTTAATTTTGTTTGGGCTATTTGTTTTTATAAAACATCAATTGGCTCAAATTTAAACTTCACTTTTAAGATAATGTGGTGTTGAAGAACTCGCGTGGCTAACATGTTTTATTCTATAAAAGTTCTCATCACAGTTTTTAAAAAAATCATGTGGGATGCATGTTTTGTTCATTAAGAATGATACTGCATGGTTTTTCCTATCTTTGCTAGGGACTGACAAGGATATTTTAATTAGTTCATGCATGTGATTTGTATGGTGTATGTTAGGTACAAAAAGGAATAGCTCATGAGATTAATGTTTGTAGTTTACCTACTTTTTTTTACTTCTTTTATCTTTATGTTTATTGCCTAAATGGTTTCCTTCTTTTGTTGCTGCTGAGCCCACATGAAGAAACCATGTTTGAATGAGACATCTATAACTGATGAATTTTTACCCTACCAATCCTGTTTTGAATGTACCTATTATATGATTTATATTATTATCATATAAATTATGAGTGGGGTGGGGGGTTAAATTGTGCTGCTTCTTCTTTGCTGATTGCTTACTATAAGTTTATACCACATGCATGTTTTGAGTCTAGAAAAATCCTTATCCTTTGTTCTGTGTTTTAGGACTATGCATGATTTGTTGTTCTGTTTGAATTTTTTATTAGAGGGAAGAGACAAATTTTTTATTAGTTATTTACACAATGTAGGTTAATTTAATTTCTTTGTTTGACTTGATTTCGTGTGTTATAATCCAAATCCTCAAACCCACCTTATTAACCAACTTATTGACAAAGTTATATTATAATGAAAGTTGTTTGTTATGTTCTATAATTTCACAGCTCTAACTTGAGCTCCTTTTCTACCCCTACTTGGATCAAGCCACATTGGTTTTTGGTGGACTAAGGAAGAATTTTGCAAGGGTGGGTCATTTGAATTAAGCATATAATACAAAGTTAAATTTATTTTCTATGTTTTTTTTTTTTTTTTTGGATTTCTTTGAATGTATGATAAATAGTGCTGAAAAGCTTAAAACAACCATGCTAATGGTTGGAGAAATTTGAGGGAATGATTATAACTATGCATTGTTTCAAGGCAAAACAATTGAGGAGGTTAGACACATGGTTCTAGAAATTGTCCAAGCAAAAAAGGATGTTGATACAGTAAGTTTTTTTTTTTAGTTAGCAAAATAAATTCATTTTTTTTTCCTTGTAAAATGACTTTCTATGATTATTGATTCCTAATTCTCTATTATTGTTCCATAGGCTGTTTAGAATCTTCCCAATAGGCTGTTTACCAATATATCTTGCAGTATTTTAGACCAACTCTGCTAATTATGACAAATTTTTATTGCTTGAAGGGATTAGTCAATTCCACCGTACTGAATATTGTGAATCATAAGATTCACTTCCTACATATTATTGAAAAAAAAATATATATATATATATATATATATATATATATATGACTACACAATAGAGAAATATGAGAGAAAAATCGATTACCTTCAAAAGAATAATCTACGGTATGATCGTTTTTATTGTGTATGTCTTAGTGTTTTGGATTTGAGTACTTATATATGATTTACTTTTATTTATTTATTTTATGAATAGATGATTACATAATGGGTTGTTGTTAACAGATTTTATCTATATCATTGCAGCTTTTTGGGGATTGTGAGCTTTTTCTTTTTCTTTTTTTGTTTTGCAATTGAATTTTAGGGCCAAGATTAAGATTCGATGTCATTTTTATGGGTTATGACTTATGAATTGGTGAGGTTTTAGAATTTGAGATTCCCATCTACTATTGATTATGCATTTTATTTGTTGTAGGTGGAATTTTGTTTTGTTTATATGTTGTGGCTTGATTATTCACTACAGCTTTTTCTTTTTTCTTTTGTGATTAAAAGGTTGGATTCAATGTCCCTTTTAAGGGTTTTATATTGGTTGGGTTTTAGAATTTGAGATTCCAATGTACTACTAATATGCATTATTATTTGACTAATTTTTTTCTGACTTTCTGTTTCATAAACCTGTATTAATATTATTTGACTAAGTTTGTGTTGGATGCAAAGTTCATTAATTTGTAAAACGATCCCGCGCATTGCGCGGGTTAAACACTAGTTTTTTTAAAGGCCAAAGGATCAAATAAACATAATAAATAACAATGAATAAAAAAAACAACGTTCCCTTAAGCTAATTAAATCATAACTTTTTTTTATTTATTTAAACCACTCAAATTATGGAGAGCTTTGCGTTAACTGGTGGTGGCATGGTGCTTAAAATTTCTCTTTGTTTGCTTTAAATGATTTGACTCAATTGGTGGGATTTTTTTTTTTTTTTTTTTTTTTTTTTTTTTTTTTTTTTTGCTATTGTTTTAAGCCACCTTTATGTGATGAATATTTGTTGTGAACCAAGAATGATTTGTTCTTGATGTTTTGGTAGCCTCTAGTATTTGTTCAAAAGAAGATTGTTGTAAACCCATTATTTTATACTCGAAGTCTTTACTAGACTAGGAAATACATACACCCAGTTCTTTCATTCTTGCATTTTCATTGAAAAAGCTATGTGTCACCATACTCACTGTTATCCAACGATTAGGAGCTGAATTGCTAATTGACACAACTAAAGTTTTGTAACTATCTGTTAATGAACTCAACAATAGTAGTTCTTGCACCTCACCATCTGACACAAGTTTTATACTGGAAAACTCGTTCAACACCTCTTGGAAGTCACTCAAGTGCTCGGCAACCCCTTGCCCATCCTTATACTTCAAGTTCACAAGCTTCTTATCATAAAGACTTTGTTTTGCGCGATCTTGCAATCATACAGAGTCTCTAATTTTTTCTCAACGTTATATGCGTCAACTTCTTTGGCTACATGCTGAAAAACACTCTAATCAACCCATTGCCTTAATTGTCCAACGGCTTTCCTAATTAAAATATCCCCTTCATCATCGATCGGTTTTAGACAATGGTTTCACTCCATTCTCGTCTTCCACACCGGATAATTAGAAGCAATAAGTTTAATCATGGTACTAGACTCCATTTAATTCATACAAGAACAATTCCACAAGACCCTTGCTCTAATACCACTTGTTAAAAAATATATAAATAGGTGAGAGTCAAGTAACAATCCCACAAGACTCCTTTAGATCACTCTAGATGAAACAAAATGCTGAGAGATTATTACGTGGAATAAACAAGTTACTATCTCAAAATTAATCTTTCCAAGTTTTCGAAGTCTTTTCAGACTCGATCATTTCTGTTGATATAAAACGACAGTAATTAATCTTTTAGGTTTTAACATGGTCAAGATATGTTAGCGTTGCTCTAACTTTTGTCGCAAATTATCAATTAATTAAATGGTCATGCTAGTGTAAAAATAACTTTAAAAATAGTGTTTCGTTTTCTCCTTTTTTGTTTATAAGTCAATGATTAATTAAGTACTGTATACATTTATATTTTCGGAATACATGGGATTACGAAGATTGGGTTGCAAAATTAAATTCAGAGGACTACGTACCGTATGTAACAAAACGACGATGATCACACCATATAACTATACATTCTTATGTACTTTATTTTTACATGCATGGAGGCAGCAATGGAGTTCGATCCAGAATGCAATCGGCCCACCTGAATTCGGTCAGATCCGTTTGAGCTGCTGTTGGGCCAAAACCTACCCGCTTTCACCTAAAATAGAGAACAAAATCTCATTTTAAGCCTGACAACAAAAATGGTTTGAAACTCATAGAGTGGAGAAGAATTTTCTAACCCCTGTAGGTCCCTTATTACACTTTGTAAATTACCCAATATTGCTTAAAAGGTTGAAGGACCTTAAGTCAAATCTCCCTAAAGCCCATAAAGAGAGCTCAGTTAAGGGAGTCAATCTCATACTAGAGGCTGCACCAGTTTGACCAGTGGGCCGATATATTTCGTTACCGATTAATATCGGTGTACCGTTTTTGGTTTACCGTTATTTGTTTTATATTTATAAATATATATATATATATATATATATGTGTGTGTGTGTGTGTGTGTGTGTGTGTGTATTATAATAAATATAAAAGTTTACCATAAAACACATTACCTCTCAATTCAGAATAAATTATTCAAGGTTTTAGACTTTAACATCAATTAAAAAAAAAAAAAAAAACACACAATATAAAAAATAGAAAGCTTAAGTGTTCATTGCATACTAAGAAAACAAATAATACTAATAAGTTAATGCAAATAAGTTACCATTCCACCCTTACAAAAATTCAAAAATTACAAAACCTCAGAAAAAAAAAAAAAAAAAAAATTTGTATCGACCAGTACTCTCGGTACCGGCTGGTATTACCTGAAATTGGCCGGTATAGTTGGTACATGGCCGATATTTAAACTGATACAAAACATTAACGTTTCGATACCAGTATACGTATCGGTACGGTACATACCAGCCAGTACGGCTGGTATCGGTACGGTATCGACTACCTTGAGCGCAGTGCTTCTTAACGTTTTTGGGCTCGTTATTCTCCAAGTCATGACCAAGATCCAAAATTGACATATTTCAACAATGATTTGTGAGCATTAGACCTGGGAAACACTCAATGACACAATGAGAATAAGTTAAAACTTAAAACTGATTAGCAAAAAAAATGTTAAAACTTAAGGCTAGTTTAGCTGGATCGCACACCGAATTAGCAAACGACTGCACATCAATGCATTAAAGAGTTACCACCGCGATGGTCACCCCACAGGTATACGTACTTGTGGAGTGTGGGGGACAAGAGCCAGGATTCAAGTCTTCAAGAGAGAGTTTCATACACATATACACTTAGATTAGGCTAAAGTAGAATTTCTATCTTGTATTAAAAAAAAAATGCATTCAAGAGTCATTTACTAAGATTTTCATTCTATTAAACAATAAATCAGATTTGATGGTGCTCACTATTTTCTAGTGTTAGGAATATACCTGAATTCCTAGATAAGTGATAGATGTATAAGAAAAAGAAAAGTAACACACAAAAAGACAGTCACATGATATAAAAAATTAAGGGGCTGTTTGGATTTTGTGTTTCCATAACTCATAACTATGTTTCCATAACTCATAACTCAAAAATAGTGGGACCGATAATTCAATGTTCGTTTGGGAGCACCATAACTCTGTTTCCATAACTCTGTTTCCATCACTCAAATTCCTGATTTTTGAGTGATGAGTTATGAAAACTGAAAACACAGTTTAGCTGTTTTCAGTTTCCATAACTCATAACTCAATGACATTTTTGTAATTAAACACACATAGGGGACTCACTCAGCCGCAACTTTTGACCAGTCAACCTTCTTTTTTTTTTTCTTTTTTTTTCATTGAGTTCGGTTTGGGCTTTTTTTTTTCTTTCTTTTTTTTCTTTTCTTTTCTTTTCTTTTCTGGGTTTGGCGTCTTCAATCTTTTTTTTTTTCTTTTTCTTCACTGGGTTCGGTCTTCCCCTTTCTTTCTTTTTTCTTTTTTCTTTTTTTTTTTTTCTGGGTTCGGTCTTCACATCTTCACACTACTTTTTTTTTTTTTCTTCACTGGGTTGGGTTCGGTCTGCACTCATCCTGAAAAAAAAAAATGAAAAAAAGAAGAAGAACAAATGCAGACCGAACCAGTGAAGAAAAACGAAAAAAAAAAAAAAAAAAAAAAAGCAAAAAGCTGCACAGTGACAGATATGGGGTCCACATATAGTGTGACAAATATTGAGTGATGGTAACTGAGTGATAATGTCGTTTGGATGTGATATTTTAGAGTGATGAGTGATAAGTGATGGGTGATGAGTGATGAAAATTGAGTGAGGAGTGATGAGTGATAAAAAAAAAAAAAAAAAAAAAAAATCCAAACAGGCACTAAGTAGTTGGACAAGTTTTCTATGTCTACGGAATAACAGCGATTTTTACTATTTTTAGGGAAAATATACAAAATGCGGCAATACAAATTTTCTCTCTAACAACACGACAAACCCTAATATGAAGCAACAATATTTATATTCCATAAAGCCTCCTTTCTATCCTTCCATTAAAAACCATAATGAGGGAAAATGCACGTACTTTTGTTAAATTGAACTCAAATCCATTCACCAAGTTCAAATTTTCTATCCCATATTTCTTAGTCTACTTTATACTCTACTAATAAAAACTTTTCATATATACACCCATTTAATTCAAGTCTAATTTTCATTATTTCTTTTTTTAGTTTCCTAAATAAACAAGTAACCTAAACCACTGGCTGTAACCACCACCAACCTTCACCAACGTCATCAATAGCCAACCACCACCTTCCGCATTGGCAAACACTATGCCGAGCCCAAACACAACAACTTGAACAAAATTCCTTGGAGATTTGCAATGAAAAGGACTTTGAGGGAGTGGTGAAAAATGGAAAGATTTATGGTGAGTTTCTTTTTTGGTTATGGATTCTCCACTTTTATGGAAACTTAGTTGGAGGCCAGTTGTTGTGGCTAGTGGCCAAAGTTGGTGGTTGAACATTGACAATGTTGGCTAAGGTTGGGGGTGATGGAGGATCGATTCTGGTGGTGGCTGAGGGGATGGTTTAGGTTTTAATTTTGGCGGCTGGTGGCCGAAGGTGATGATTGGCCATTGATGACATTAACAAATGTTAGTGGAGGTGGACTAGTGGTGGTGGTGGCTAGTGGATGATGGGTGATTTAGATTTTAATTTATTTATTTTCAAAAAATAAAATAAGAAAATGCTGAAAATTATATTTCAATTTAATGGGTGTATATACGACAAGTTTTTATTAGTGGAGTATAAAGTAGAGAAGAAAAAAAGGGATAGAAGATTTGAACTCCCATTCACCCACCTAAACTCGAAGGAAAATATATGGGTATGGGTGAAGTTGTTTGACGGTGTAAGCCTCATGAGTTGATTGGGTTGAATAGTTTTTTAACAACAAAAATTTTCTTTTGTGCTTTTTGTTATTTCTTTTCATCTATAGACTCTACCCTCTTGTTTCAATTTTTTTGACTTATTTACCTCACTTCATTAGTTCTCTTCTTCCTTTTCAATTCATTTTCCATAAAATTTCTTGAGTGGGTCTAGAGATTAGAGAAGAAAATGCTGCAGAGGACAAATTTTACTTCATCACTTTGTTGGTGATACAAACCGCATAAGAGTGAAAATTGAACTCTTAACTCTTTATTATTATTTCTTTCCTTTTTTTTTTTTTTTTTTTTTTTTCTAAATTTCCTCTCATTTCTTCCAGGTTCTTTGCGCAATTTTCTTCTCACAAACCCAGTAATAAGGCTTCATATTAATTGTTTTTAGGGAAGACTTCATATTAATCATTTACTTAAGTTTCTTAGCTAAAAGCCTTTGTATTATTCTTAAAAATTTATAGGTTTAATTATCTTTGTAAGTACTTTAAATAGTTTATAGAATTAAATACACATAAATGATTTTATCAATTGTTATGTAGTTTATTGGAGGAATTTTCCACTAAACGGATTTCAAGTTACATGTTTTCTTTTATGTATTATTATCTTTTATTTCTTGAGTATTTTTTTTTATTTGTTATTCTCTTATTTATATTGAAAATAAAATAAAGATAATACATTGTTTTTTACAATAATTTTTTATTTGAAAAAAATATGAATCATACCAAACGGACACAAATCAACACAATTCATAAAAGACTGAGTTATGGTCATGAGTTTAAAATCCTATTTATGAGGATCTTCTTAAGACCATAATAGGACAGATCGAACTGATCCATTTGTTGTCTAAAAAAGTAGAGAGAGAGAGAGAGAGAGAGAGAGAGAGAGAGAGAGAGAGAGAGACCCGATCCATTTGCAAGCTCTCACATCACGTGTGATTGCATAATTGCATTTTTCATTATGAGAACTGGACCAATGAAATTGGGATCGAGTTCAAGTGCAAAAGCTCTCAATAGTTGAGATTTAAAATTAAAAAATGCATTTTTAATCTCAACCATTGAATAAAAAGAGTTGAAAAGAAATAAAAAAGTAAAAGTTTAAAAATTAAAAGGTTCAAATAACAAGTACCCTTATGACATTTATTAATAAACAATTTTTTTTTTAAACTTTTTATACCACAATTTTTGAAAAATAGAAAAAACTATCAAAATATTAATGATTTTTTTTTCTTTTCTCATAAAAATATATCTTAAAAAGTTCACTAACATATGTCACTAAAGAATCCATTAATATTTTTCAAAATTAAAAGGTATAAGAACTAATTATTTTCTTTTTTATTTATATGTTGTAAACATTTAATAGACATAAGTTTCATTTCTACATATTAAATTATTCTTTGATATTTGTATATTTCTCATTATTAAATGGTGTGATGGTGTGTTAGATATTATTTATGTTGGAAATTTGAGTATGAAACACGTGTTGTAAGTGTCTCCAGAAGTTTATTTTTTGAAGACACGACTGCTGCAAAGTTCTACAATAGACAAGAAAGTTTCTATAATTTCAACTAATTGAGATATCATAGGACCAATTGAGACAGAAAGTTTCGACCCATCGAGTACTTAATTCGATCAACTGATCGAATATCTTAGATCATATTAGCTTGCAAATTTCATGCCCAAGCCCACTACCTAAACTACTAGGGTTCTGTGCCACTTATGCCACACCATAAAAGAGGCCCTATTGGACATGAGATATAAGAGAGAGAAGAGACTCATTTTCTGCATAAAAGGATTTTGTACCCAAAGCCCAAGCCCACCACCAAGAAAGTTCCTGTAATTTTGACTAATTAAGATATCACTAGACCAATGAAATAGAAAGTTTCGACCCATCGAGCACTTTATACAATTAACCGATCGAACATCTTAGTTCATATTAGTTTGTAGATTTCAAGCCCAAGCCCACTGCCTAAACTACTAGGGTTCTGTGCCGTTTATGCCACACTATAAAAGGCCTTATTGGATGTGAAAAATAATAGAGAGAAGATACTCCTTTTTTATATATAAGGATTTTATACCTAAAGCTCTCAGATACCTTCTATTGGTGATATTCCTTAATGAAGCTCTAGATCCGGTACCGTAGAAATTGTTGCCTCATCCAGAAAACATAGTTGCTAAAAATCTAAACCTTCCAGTGGTATCTTGAAATTGTGGACTAGAGATCTACATTGAAGCAAACTTTCTAGTGTAATCATGGAGTCGTGAATTAGAAATTCATGTTAAAAGCACTTTCATATCAAAGAAGTTCATGGATCTTGGAGCTAAGTTTTGGTAACTTTAGTTAAGTTTACAAAGAATAGAGTTATCTAGTCCGTAAACTTTTATTTAATAGTGGATCTATTTACCATGGGATTGAAAAGTTAATGTCCCTTTAAGTTTTTACTATAGAATTAGTTTGTTTAACAAGTTTTCCTAAGTAATCATATCTTGTGTTCATTTGTATATTTCTACTATGCATGATAATGATGATTGCTGAATTAACCAAAGGCTTGAATAATTAATTCAATCTAATTATCAACCTAGTCTTAAAATTGGTTAATTACTATTTTTAATAGAGGCCTAAACCCAACATGGTGAAATTTGTTTGTGCATACTCTTGCCCTCCCAACGAGAAAGAAATCCGAGTTCTATTGTTAGTTAACATTTAATAGTTATGATATGACAATTTAAAGTCCTCCTCCTCCCCACCCCACTTCCCACCTCACCCCCAAAAAATATCCCGAAGCTATTCATTCAATTAATTGTAAATATGATCATAAAAATAACATTGATGGTAAAGGACCATCCTTTTTACCTATTTTAGGCTTTAGCGCCAGCCATAAATAAACCAGTGAAAAGAATTAGAGGATGGAGAAGCAATGCCGTAATGATGAAATCTTTACTAAATAACCAAAAAAAAAAAAAAAATTGATATGTACGGTTATATTTTAATCATAATATATACATCGAATTTTTGGTTAATATGGTAAAATAATTTTCTAAAAATGTGTTATATATATATATATATATATATTGAGAACGTTACATATATTTATTAGAAGTTTAGAATGCGTGGGAGGGCGAAATTTTTAGTACTTTTCATGAAATAATTTCCTCTTGATAAACAGTTTTAACATTTAGTGTCTGTTCTTAATAATTATTTTTTATCATTATATCAAGATATTAAATAGTTTTAGTGTAAGAGATTATCTAACCTCAAATTCTTCATTCGACAATAAAAAAATTTCTTAGTTGAACTAATTGAAAACTACAATGGTGAAATAGTCTCTCTTTAACTTTTTTTTTTCCCCCAGAATGGATGGGAACTAGGAACCCTCTAACTTGTTACCTACTCTCTTTGTAAAATTTAACTATTGTATAAAAAGTAATAACGCATAAAATTTCCATCACCCCCCCCCACCCCCCCCCCCCCCCCCCCGCCCCCACCCCCCTGGTAGTACATAAAATTTCTAGGAATAAGGAAGAAGAAAGACCAAAACATTGCATTCAGCTAAAATTTTCAATTAATAAAACAAGTCGTAAGTTTAAGTATGGCATCGGACCTAACTCCTGACTTTTCCTTTCTTCACTAAGGAGTTGTCATTTTAGGGATGGAGTTTTGACGAGAAATAGTTTGGTGTTCGTACTGCGTACCCAACCTTGACCCAGATTGGGCTCCATTGAATCACAGGCCGGTCCACCAACTGGATTCAACAAAACAAGGACAATCTTATAACACTTCAAGTCTTCCAGAGAATCAAGACCATAATTATACTTCGGGTATTCTGGTCTAGTACTCCTATTTTTTAAAATATTTGATAATATGTCTCTGTTTCGATACTTGATTACCTTAAAATCGAGTTTCAATGAAATACTCAATTTGTACAAAATTGAGTTATGCCCAATCAAACTTAAAAAAAAAAAAAAAAAAAGTTATGGAACTCAAGTTCAAGGAACTCGAGTTCCAAAACGCCACTATAGGTGTTACAGAACGCCGCTGTAGGTGTTCCTGAATGCCGTTATAGCTGATCAAACTAAAAAAAAAAAAATTGTATGGAACTCAGACATAACCTATAACTACGTTTTTGTTTTCCTATAGTGACGTTTTTAATGAAACTCGAGTTCTTTGAATTCGAGTTCGATGCAAATTTTTTTTTTAGTTTGATCGGGCATAATCTATAGCTACGTTTTTTTTGTCCTATAGTGGCGTTTTTTATGGAACTCGAGTTCCATGCATTTTTTTTTTTTTTGTTTTTTTTTTTTAAGTTTGATCGGGTATAACTCGATTTTGTACAAATTGAGTATTTCATTAAAACTCGATTTTAAGATAATCGAGTATCAAAACAGGGGCATTTGCCTATATAGTTTCAAAACAGAAACATATTGCTAATTTTTTTTTTTAAATAAGGGTAAAAGGCCAGATTCCCCATTATACTTCCAATAAGAACTAAGTTTACTTAAAAGAGGTTGAGAGACCTTCGGTCCCAATCTGTGTATAGCTCATAAAGGAGCCCAACAGTGATGGGCCCAGCCTTCTCAATTCAAGCTCGATTGGGCATATTCAACCATAAAATGAGTACCCAGAGTTAGGTCATTTGATAGTTGTACTCTAGTCTCTAGTTATATAATGTCTTATAATCCGATTTAAAACATTAGTATATATACTTTCGTGTGTGTTCTAACTTCTAATAAGTATTACTGTTTCTCAAAAAAAAAAAAAAAAAATCTATGAATTGAGTTTTTTTTTTTTTTGGGGAAATTTTTAAGTGTTTTAAGCCCCAGGACCTGAGCAGAGATGAAATGTTCTACGAAACAATATTAAGTGAATAGGTTAGAAATGGTTCCTCTTAAGAAAAAAGTTTAAAATGGTGGAGATGGAATACACCTGCGTTGGCACTTGGCAGACAACTGCACAGTAATGCACTAAGGTTACCGTTTAGTAATTTTTATCAAATTAAACAGTAAGCTGATAAATTTGATAACAAACTGTAATATGATAAAATTTGTAGGCTCATTATTTCCAGGGAAGATTCAAAGTGTAAATAGAACCTTGCGTTTCGCTTGCAAGATTGAAATGAATGAAGAGGTATTGGCAGCCTGGTTGAGGAAGCTTGATCACATTTAGGACACTTTCGAAAATGGGCTGTAACTTGTAAATCAAAATAGTCTTTTGCAAGTTTTGATGTCTGTAAAGAAGTCCAGATTTCATTTTCGATATTGTATACAAATATATTATACTAGCCTCCATGCACGCAAGGCTCTTCTATATATATATATATATATATATATGAGAAATGATATGTTCACAACATTTTCACAACATTTTTACAACAAATCCTAAGTGACAGGTTATTACTGGTTGTTATTGTTGGGGCAAAAAAATAATCTTAATGTTAGATTCAAATTTGAACAAATAACAACTAACCATCTATGATTTGTTGTAAAAATATTATAAAAATGTTGTGAACGCAGCACCTCTCATATATATATATATATATATATATATATATATTTTCCGAAGGGGCAAAAATTTCATATATACTAATTCAGAAGTAATGCATGTTTCAATTACCAAAATTCCTAAGGGAGTGATAAATCTCCAACACCCAAGGAAATTATGTGATTGAAAAATGTACCAACCCGAACTTTTTGCTAGCCTTTCACCATGAACATGATGAACTTTGTACTACCTTTGCCCCAAAGGTGACATATGTCTTACCAAGAAGATTTATTAAAAAAAAAAAAAAACCATTATCAACCAAATTCCTTTTTCTTAATTAATTAAATTCTTAAAAATATCTGTTATCAACCAAATTTCTTTTTCCTAATCAATTAAATTCTTAAAGATATCTGTAAAGAGAGAAGGAAAACTCACCTATCATCTCAATTGCTTCCCCTACATACATTCAAATGATAGTAGAAAAAAGGATGTTAAATCAATTTGACAAAATTCTATTTGACTTGAAAGGGAAAAAAAAATCTTAAAAATCAAAATTTGAAATTGCATTAAATAAAAAAATAAAAAATAAAAAGTACATTGTGCTTGCCTTTCATTATACCCTTTCTCCCAAAGATAATAGCAGTGATATATATATATATATATATATATATATATATATATATATATATATTGTACGGCCCAAGGTCGACCCCTTTTTGGGCCTCAGATGCTGGAATCAGGTCTCGCCAAGAAATCCATAAGCCCAGTCCTTTCCACCTTAACTCGGGCCGGGTTGGGCCCGATTAATTGTCTGGGAATCATGCTGATTGACATGACCTGTAGAAGGTCCATTACTCAAACCCCCGTCATCCTTACACGATTGGCTGATGGACGAGCCATCATTCAGTGGAGAGCATCTCCGTGGAGGTTTATTCGCAAGAGAGCGTCGTGTTTAACTTGGCCGGCGCCACACTAAGGAAGTCGTTGCCAGACATCCCTCCAACAATGATGAGCAAGTTCCAATGCCACTCTTGCCACACACCTACCAAACTCCCACTTAGCAACGATGACATTGGACCCCCTTTTCCATTATCTCTCAGAGCAATCATGATCCCCCCATTAAATTGAGGCTATAAATAAGAGGGAACTAAAAGGAAGAAGAGGAGGTTTTTTGGGGGGAAGGAGGGGCTAGAAGGAAGATAGGGACATGAAAGTAACAAAGCAAAAAAGGGTGAAATAGCTGAGAAGAGAAGGAATCGCCGTTGGGCCTCAGCAACCCATTGTAGGAAATCCTAAACCCATTTTCAAAAATAAATTGTGAGCCCAAGTAAAGGCCCAGTATCGTAGCCTTTTGTTTGGCCCGCACAATTGGCGCCGTCTGTGGGAATCTCCTACCAAGCCGAAGTTCAAAGCTGTGGACCATACCCGGTGAGATGTCTGACAAGCGCTCGGGCAGTTACGCTGAAAGTGGTTCAGCAAGATCCACATGGCTAGAGCAGAGGCACAAAAGGCGCGAGGACAGAGATCGTGTGCGAGACGAAGAGTAGTCTGGCTAAGGCGAAGGGTCGCGCAGAACCCACCAAACGCTGTCCGGTGCCACGGAACACAGGCAGTTTGACGAAAGAGATGAAGAACTTGAGCGGTTGCATAGGCTGGTGAGAGATTTGGAGTTGGACACAGAAGGAAGGCGGTGGAGAGAGAACTAAGGACGTTGGGAAAGGGTGCCAGGGGGTGCAACGGACCGTTAGGGGGAAGGGTCTAATCAATCCGGCCAATATCACCCACGGGATCGTCCGCATTTCGCGGGAGTCGCAGAGACACCGAAACTGTTCCCGTTCACGGGATTATGCTGACCGTGGCTCGGACTCCCCGGAAGAGCGACGGCCACGAAATGCGGCCATGGATGCTATGAGCCAAGCGCTGCGTAGAGTCGCTTGGTCCCCATTCTCGGATGATATAGAGCAGGCGCCAATGCCGAACAGATTTACGCGCCCGCCGTTCAACTCTTACGACTGGAAAACAGACCCGGTAAAGCACGTCAGCCATTACATCCACATAATATCTTTGCATAAAAATGATGACGTGCTGATGTGTAAGGTCTTCCCGTCCAGTCTCGGGTCCACCGCGCTAAGATGGTTCAACGGATTATCGAAGGGTTCGATTCACAGTTTCGCAGAATTGATTCTAGAATTCGGCACCCGGTTCATGACCTATAGCTGAGTACCCCAATCGGTTGATGCATTGTTGTCTATGAAGATGAGGGTCGGGGAGACCTTATGCAGTTATGCGAGCTGATATTGGGAGCTCTACAACGAGATCGGCGAGGACAACAAGAAGATCGCGGCGAGAACCTTCAGGATAGGGCTGCCCAAGGACTCCGAGCTAAAAGAGTCATTGACAAAGAGGCCTCCCGAAGATATGAGACAGCTCATGAGGCGCATTGAGGAGTATAAGCGCCTAGAGGATGACCGGCTACAAAGTAAAGGTAAAGCCTTGCTAGCCAATCGTCCACGACAAAACGTTTTTCAACCAAAACCTCGAAAGAATTTAGTGGACCAAGAGCCGAGATTACAACTGAGAGAGGTGAACGTGACGTTTAAAGAGCCAGTACACAGAATCATAGACCGAATCAAGAACGAGCCGTACTTTAGGTGGCCGAATAAGATGGCGGGAGACCCGTCCCGAAGAAACCAGAATTTGTACTGCACTTACCACAAAGACATGGGACACACAACTGAGCAATGCCGGGTGCTAAGAGATCACCCGGGGCAGCTGTTGAAAGCGGGGCATTTGAAGGAGTTTGTAGTAAGTACCAAAAATAGTAAAGCTGGACTAGGCGCACGGTAGGGCGTGAATCCCATCCCGCCCCCTATTGGAGTGATCGAGGTGATCCACGTTGTCCTAAGGGGTATCGTTGGGGTCAGGAAAAGAGAGGTATTAATGGTGACACCGGTGGAAGACTACTCAGACGAGTATACAACTAGAAAGAAGATGAAGCCCACTCGAGAGCCTATAGCTTTCTACGACGAAGATCTAGTGGGGACAATCCAGCCGCACGACGACGCGCTGGCAGTGACTGCGCGGATAGGCGATTTCTTAGTGAAGAGGATAATGGTAGATCAAGGAAGCAGTGCCGAGGTGATGTATTCGGACCTATACAATAGGCTCGGGCTGAAAGCCGAAGACCTCACTAGATGTAATACGCCCCTGATCGGATTCAATGGCCAAGTAGTGGTGCCTGAAGGACAAATCTCCCTTCTGTAGACATGGAGAGGAAAGAAGTAGTGGTGTCATTTATAGTAGTTGCCTCATTTTCCCCTTACACTGCGATTCGTGGGAGGCCATAGATTCATGCAATGGGAGCTGTACCATCCAGTTTGCATGTAAAAATTAAGTTCCCAACCGAGTAGGGTGTCGCTGTGGTGAAAGGAAGACAGCAGACGGCCAAGCGATACCTCGTTGCAGCAGTGAGCCGGAAAAATCAGGATGCCAAACAGAAGGATCAGTCTCAAAAAGCCCCTTTATAGCAATTACTGCAACCCTTGGAGGAAACGGGGGCTAGTTGTGCAGAAGAGCTGATCAAAGTAAAAGTATTGCCGGATGATTGTAGGTATTTTTAGATAGGGGCGAGTATGAAAGACAAGGATAAGGTGGGAACATTGCTGTTTCTTATACAGAATGTAGACGTGTTCTCATAGAGCCCAAATGAGGTGCCCAGGGTGGACCCCGAGTTCATTGTCCACCAGCTCAATGCAGATCCTTTAATTCCGCCCAAAAGGCAAAAGCCGAGAAGATCGGCCGAGGAACATGTTGAAGCCGTGAAGCTGGAAGTGAAGAAACTGAAGGAAGCCGGGGCCATAAAGGAGACCTTCTACCCGGAATGGTTGGCAAACACTGTAGTGGTGAAGAAGAAGAACGGCAAGTGGAGGGTTTGTGTAGATTTCACGGATTTGAACCGACCATGTCCAAAGCATCCATTCCCAATGCCAAAGATAGACCAACTAGTGGACGCCACATACGGACACCCGAGAATGAGCTTCTTAGACGCTTTCCAAGGTTATCACCAAATAGCCTTGGCGATTGAGGATCAAGAAAAAACGGCGTTCATCTCCCCGGGGACCAACTATCATTACACGGTGATGCTGTTTGGACTAAAAAATGCCGGAGCCACTTACCAACGGATGATGACAAGGATGTTCTGCGATAAGATAGGACGCATCGTGGAAGTATACATAGACGACATGGTAGTCAAAAGTAAGCAAGAAGCAGAGCACATCGAGGATCTTCGGGCGGTGTTTGAAGTGCTTCAGCAACATAAGTTGCGCCTTAATGCAGAAAAGTGTGCCTTTGGAGTGGGAGCTAGCAAGTTCTTGGGATATCTAGTTACTAGCTGGGGGATTGAAGTCAACCCCGACCAGATCAAGGCCGTGAAGAATTTAAGGCCACCAAGGAGTCCGAAGGAGGTGCAGGTGTTGACCGGGATGTTGGCTGCCCTCAACCGGTTCATCTCTAAATTCTCCAATCGCTGCCATCCATTTTACCAACTCCTGAAGAAATGGAAGGGATTCCAATGGGATACAAGGTGTGACGAAGCGTTCCAAGAATTGAAGGCATATTTGGCGCGAGCCCCTATGTTAACGACCCCGTTGTCTAGGGAGGGACTTGTTCATGTACCTCTCAGTATCGGATCACGCCGCTAGCGCTGTACTCCTAACAGACCAGGGAGCACAATAACCCGTATACTACATCAGGAAGACCCTGGTAGATGCGGAAATTAGGTATCTGCCATTAGAAAAGTTAATGCTGGCCCTGGTGCACGCCACAAGGAAACTTCCTCATTTCTTTCAAGCCCATACTGTGTATGTATTGACTGAGTATCGTTTGCAGTCACTATTGAGAAGGTCAGACTTCATGGGGCGAATAGCTAAATGGGGAACCAGGCTCGAAGCCTTTGACATACGGTATAGACCGAGGAATTCGATCAAGGGTCAAGTATTGGCCGACTTTGTGGCCAAATTTTCTCCTAAGAGACAAGGGGAGACTGTTTGTCATGTGGACTCTCGCCCGTGGAAGGTCTATGTGGATGGTGCATCAAGCGCCGTGGGGGCTAATGCCGGAATTGTCTTGATAACACCGGAAGGAATACGGTTGGAACATTCCCTCAGATTGGGGTTTATGGCTTCCAACAACGAGGCGGAGTACGAGGCCCTGCTTGCCGGTTTAAGGACCGTACTGGGATTGGGAGCGTAGGATGTAGAGGCGTATTCGGACTCACAGCTGGTTGTTAATCAGGTGCAGGGCAGCTTCGAAGCCAAGGACCCCAAAATGAGAGAATACTTGCAGTTGGTAAGGAGAGTTATGAGCAGATTCCGCATGGTAAAACTGACACAGGTTTCCAGGGGGCAGAACAGGCATGCCGATTCTCTTGCCACGCTAGCCTCAGCATTAACGGAGGATGTGCCTTGGATGATCAAGGTTGAACTAATTAAGATGCCGAGCATCCAAAGAATAGGTGACAATACTCCTAAAATTGGAGTTGCCACGGTTTCCACGACCAGCCCATGTTAGATGGACCCGATCATTCAGTTCCTTGCCGAAGACCGGGTTTCCGACGATGAAAAGGACGCTACCAGGATCGCCGAACTGTCGCCAGATATTGGTTGTCAGCAGATCGAAAGTTGTACCGGAGATCTTTTGGGGGGCCGTATCTTTTGTGCTTACTCCCTGAAAAGGTAGGGTCACTTTTAGCTAGGCTACATGACGGGGTGTGTGGCAGTCATGTGGGAGGACGCTTACTGGCACATCGAGCAATAACTTAGGGATTTTGGTGGCCGCTGATGCAGAAGGATGCCGCTGACTATGTGCGAAAGTGTGAAAAGTGCCAAAAACATGCCCCCTTGATCCACCAGCCGGCAAGACCCCTTAATCCAGTCAGCTGCCCTTGGCCTTTTGCTCAATGAGGGCTAGACATTCTTGGTCCATTCCCCCAGGCAACGGGCAACTGGAGGTTTGTCCTAGTAACCGTAGACTACTTTACCAAGTGGACGGAGGCTGAAGCGTTGGCAAATATTCGGGACGTGGACGTAAAGAAGTTCATCTAGAAGAACATAGTCACGAGGTTCGAAGTACTGTACTGTCTGGTGTATGACAACGGTTTGCAGTTTGATAGCCGGCCTTTCCTCGAATTTTGCAGTAATCTTGGCATCAAGAATAGGTATTCAACACCCGCGTATCCTCAAAGCAATGGTCAGGCTGAGGCCATTAACAAGACGATTGCAAATGGATTAAGAAAGAGGTTAGACGGCGCGAAAGGCCGGTGGGCTGAAGAGCTACCTAGCATTTTGTGGGCATACCGGACAACCCCAAGAAGATCTACAGGGGAAACTCCCTTTTCCTTGGCGTACGGTCCAGAAGCTGTGTTACCAGTCGAGATAAACCTGTGCAGTGCACGGGTCGAAGGGTTTGACCCCAGCCAGAACAAAAAGATGTTGACGCAGCGCTTAGACCTCCTCGACAAATACCGAGACCCGGCAACGATACAACTAGCTGAGTACCAACAGAAGCTGGCTCTTCGCTACAATCAGGGGATAAAGACGGGGGTTTAGCGCGGGAGATTTAGTACTTCGGAAAGCCTTGGGGGGCATGAGGGATACGAATGCTGGGAAGTTGGCCCCAGCCTGGGAAGGACCGTATAGGGTCACTGCAATTACCGGGGCAGGAGCTTATTATTTGGAAATCCTAGATGAAAAACCTCTTCCTCGGCCGTGGAACATTCATAATTTGAAAAAATTTTATTTCTAAGAGCCCTGTATATGCTTTTCGCCGACTATGGTTAAGGGGATGCTTTGTGCTTAATTTCGTTTTCAAATTTTCTCACCTGATCAAGAGGAATAGGTAAAGCTCGAAAGACTGATACGCACCAATGTAACCGACCCTCGGTTCGATCATCATCTTCGAATAAAACCGTGGTCAATCTAAGAACAGAAGCCTGTCCCCAGTTCGATCCTAATCGCCGGCCAGGCGGAAACCTAAGATGCAAATTTCTAAGGACAGAAGCCTGTCCCCGGTTCGATCCTAATCACCAGACAGGCGAAAACCTAAGATGCAAATTTCTAAGGACAGAAGCCTGTCCCTGGTTCGATCCTAATCGCCGGCCAAGTAGAAACCTAAAACGCAAATTTCTGAGGACAGAAGCCTGTCCCTGGTTTGATCCTAATCACCGGACTGGCAGAAACCTAAAACGCAAATTTCTAAGGACAGAAGCCTGTTCCCGGTTTGATCTTAATCGCCGGCCAGGCAAAAACCTAAGATGCAAATTTCTGAGGACAGAAGCCTGTTCCCAATTCGATCCTAATCACCGGACAAGCGGAAACCTAAAATGCAAATTTCTAAGGACAGAAGCCTGTCCCCGGTTTGATCCTAATCACCTGACAAGCGGAAACCTAAAACGCAAATGTCTAAGGACAGAAGCCTGTCCCCGGTTCAATCCTAATCACCGGACAGGCGGAAACCTGAAACGCAAATTTCTAAGGACAAAGGCCTGTCCCCGGTTCGATCCTAATCGCCGGCCAGGTGAAAACCTAAAATCCAAACCTCTAAGTACAGAGGCATGTCCCTGGTTCGATCCTAATCGCTGGCCAGGCGGAAACCTAAAATCCAAACCTCCAAGGACAGAAGCCTGTCCCCGGTTCAATCTGAGTCACCGACCAGATGCTCATTACGCAAATTTTCGATTGGTCAATACTGATCGAGTTCACAGAATAATTAAATCAATTTACCCCTCGTGCAAAATAAAGCATTTCATTCAAGCAACGAGATCAAATCAAAGTGCTAAAAAGTAAATTAAATGCACAAGCATACATTAAAGAAGTTTTGTCACTACACCCCAGTGACTAAGTAAAGCAAAATTACTTAGGACATAAAACTTAAAACAAACAATCTTAAAACAAATAATTGTTCGGACACCACTGCCCTGTGACTAGGCAAACTAAACAAACAAAAATTAAAAACATGAGCACTAAAAAGAAAGGAAATGAAAGCAGGTAGCAAAATCAAATTGCCAGGCAAGTCCGAAAGGGCGGAACCAGGTCAGCTGCGGCTTGATCCGAGTTCGTTGCCAAGAGCATTGAGGTTGCTGGTGACCTCCAAATCGAGATCTTCAACATGGGTATCAATGGCCCTCACCAGCTCCCTCATGCTAGGGGTGTCCTCATCTTCAGCAGCACCGGCCTGGCTTTGGACCGGGTTAGGAAGGATAGGCTGGGGGATATTCTCTGAGTTCCAGAGTATGGAGTCCCTGAGCACGCCAGAAGCCTGAAGAGCGATCTGCCATCCTTTGTCAAAACCATGCGCCCGAGCTTGGAAAACGACAGGCTCCACGGAGTTCTCGGCATCCGCGAAACTTTCGTTATACCGTTTCTCCTCACATGCCTCCAAAGTTGCCTTAAGGTCGGCAACTTCGTCAGCATGGGCCATGGCCAGACTCTCAGCTTGCGCCAGCTTTAGCTCGGTCTCACTCAGCTTCGCCTCCAGCTCGGCCGCTCTCAGCTTCGCCTCCAGCTCGGCCGCTCTCTTCTCTGCCAGCTGCTTGGCCTTCTCAGAAGACTGAGCCTTCTTCTCGGCATTCTCGGTCGCAGTGGCCTTATCTCGAGCTGTGTCGGCAGCCACCTCCCTTAGTGCCTTCTCATGCTTGGCATCCTCAGCAAGCTCACCCATCCACTCGCCGAGCAGGTGCATAATCTGTACGGCCTGCAACGCAAAAATGACAGACTCGGAAATGATTGAAGTAAGGTATCACACATCTACCAAGTTGGTAAAAGCACAAATTAAGAAGCTCACCGCTATAGTGTGCCATTGAAGCCGCTGCACTATAGAGTCCTCAGCGCCATCCTTAAAGAAGTGGATATCTTTAGGCAGCATCAAGCCGCTTGCCAAGCTTTGTGCCATCCGGCCACCTTCCCTTTGGGCCCACAGCCTCAGGCTCGCCATTGCCGGTAAAGGCTCGCTTCCTAGCATGAATGTCGGCTGCCAGCTGGCCGGATGACGAGAAGAGGAAGCAGACCCAATACCCCCACAAGCAACCGGCTGGGAATCGCTCACCAGATCCCAGATCACGATCCCGCTCGAAGGGCGGGGAGGCATCTTGGAAGGTGCATCGCCTTGTCTTCCGGGAGGGGGGTCCCCGACACGTTGCTTCTTCTTTTGTTTGCTCGACGAAGGGAGAGGAGTGCAATCCCTGGCTCGGGTTTGCTGTGGTTGAATCGGGGGCCGTGAGCTGGGCAAAAAGCGGTCGACAGTAAGCGTTTTCCTTGTCACCATATATGCTGTTGGCTCGGCTGCTTAGGCTTGAGCTGCTTGGGACTCAACCTCATTCCTCTCAATGGAAACGTGTCCTCGCTCCCTCAACAACCGAGATACATGCTCAGCAGATTCGTCTCGGACTGGGGCTATATCGTCGGCTGTTGTGTAACGCGGGCCGATGTCTTGGGCTTCACCAACAGTCAAAGAGGGTGGAAGGAAGTTAGCGTGCCGAACGTCTATGTAGGATAACAACGGACTATCCACCAAAAGGGCTTGAGTGAAGGGTTTCCAAGTCCTGTAAACAGGAATGCAGCCTAGTATCAGATGCGATGCTCGGAGCTGCCCGTCCGTATGTACGAAGATTTCAGACCTAAGCACAAAGTTGAGGTCCCTTACGTGCACTGCCCTAATGTCCGAGGTGAACACTCTACCGTCTGCAATAGAGAGAAACAGCGGATTAGCCTTCAAAAAGTAAAATGAACGTTAGTAGAAAAAAGAGCAAGTTAGTATTCGGTACAAATCGACTTCGCACCGTGAGAGGGGGCAGGGAGCATCATCGGCAAACCAGTTGCCGCTCACCCGGACGAACTCCCCGGCGGAGTTTCTGTTAGAGTCAGGTAAACAGGAGATTAACCGTGCCAGCATATTTCTGACTTTCAGATAATAGTTGGTTCTCTTATTCCCACACAAACTATACATGTGGTTTATATCGTTATGGTCCAATTGCAGACCGTATATTTGGTTTAACCTAGTGACATAACTAACTACCCGATAAAAGTTGGGAGGAAGTTGATCCGGGCACAACCCGTAAAACCTAAGGGTGCTGAGTAAAAGGGGATCCACGGGAAACCTAACCCCACCCTCCAAAATTGCCATTAGGGGAAAGAAGGCAATGTTGGACCCCCTATAGAGAGCGATTTCGCTCTCATGGTAGTATGCGACATTCACATCCTATAGGATGTTGAATGTCTGCCTAAAGGAGACTAAAGACGCCTCAGTATTTAACAGGTGAGCAAAACCCATCCTAAACTATGGAAATTGAGAGAGGAAGTTTAAACGAAGAAATTAAAGTAGGAAGAAGAGGCAGAAGAGTTACTTTGAATTCTAGAAAAAGGGTGTTCTGGGCTGAGGGATAACCACACAGATGAATGCACTGCAGAGAGGGGATTTAGAGACTGAGGGAAGCAAAAGTATAGGAATGACTTGAAATGAGCTATTTATAGGTGCTAGAGGAGCAAAGATGAGCATTATTTAATAAAAAAAGGGGGAAGCGGGAAAATTCACGACCCCTTACTTCAACTACCATGCTTGCGCCACCTCCGTTTACGAACCATCAGGCAATAATGACGGATGGAACAACGGACTGGCGTGACACGCCTTTTCAGGGTGCATTAAAGTTTTCCTTAAAACCTTTCGATATCAGACTCCTTAGCATCCTAGGGCAGCTACTGTCCCCGGGCTTCCTTGATTCTTCACCACCAAGTGGATACTAATCAAGGGGGGGCTATTGTACGGCCCAAGGTCAGCCCCTTTTGGGCCTCAGATGCTAGAATCAGGTCTCGCCAAGAAATCCATAAGCCCGTTCCTTTCCACCTTAACTCGGGCCGGGTCGGGCCCGATTAATTGTCCAGGAATCATGCTGATTGACATGACCTGTAGAAGGTCCATTACTCAAACCCCCGTCATCCTTACATGATTGGCTGATGGATGAGCCATCGTTCAGTGGAGAGCATCTCCGTGGAGGCTTATTCGCAAGGGAGCGCCGTGTTTAACTTGGTCGGTGCCACACTAAGGAAGTCGTTGCCGGACATCCCTCCAACAACGATGAGCAAGTTCCAATGCCACTCTTGCCACACACCTACCAAACTCCCACTTAGCAACGATGACATTAGACCCCCTTTTCCATTATCCCTCATAGCAATCATGATCACTCCATTAAATTGAGGCTATAAATAAGAGGGAACTAAGAGGAAGAAGAGGAGATTTTTGGGGGGAAGGAGGGGCTAGAAGGAAGATAGGGACATGAAAGTAACAAAGCAGAAAGGGGTGAAATAGTTGAGAAGAGGAGGAATCGCCGCTGGGCCTCAGTATGATGAGCAACCCATTGTAGGAAATCCTAAACCCATTTTCAAAAATAAATTGTGAGCCCAAGTAAAGGCCCAGTATCGTAGCCTTTTGTTTGGCCCACACACACACACACACACACACACACACACACACACACATATATATATATATATATATATATATATATATATATATATAACAAATAAAGAAAGATAACCTGAACCTATTATCAACCAAATCCTTTCTTTCATAATCAATTAAAATTGTTAAGTATATGTAAAACTAAACAGAGAAAAAAGAAAAGTAAAACTCACCTAAATTTGGAGAACTTACACTTGAGCGTGAAGTCAAATGGGATTGAAAATAAGGCAAAATAAAGGGAGAAAGATATAAGATTCATGAGTGTGGTAGTTTTTATTGACCAAAAAGATCCAAAACAATTGCGGTACTAACGATTTTAAACATGTAGTTTCCATGAAATTGTATTGTTTTTAAAATTTGAATTTTGGAAAAAGTGGACAAGTGGGGAGTTGTAATTTTTTTTTTCTTAAAAATTATCCTATCTATTATTGTGATAATTGTATGAATTGAGACAAGAATGAGTAGTTATTTCTTCTTCTTTTTTTATGAAGTAACAGTATATACTATAAAAAAAATTATAAAAAAAGTAACTGTATATGTAATTGAAGTATTTCAATTTTGAAAAAGTTTAAATTTTAGGAAGTTTGAGATAAGCAGGGTAAGAGGTTTTTTTTTTTTTTTTTTTAAATTACTAGAGTTGTTTTAGTCAAATGAAAAAGAAAAAGAAATGCTAAATTTTAGGGGGGAAAAGCCACTTTTTTGTTCATTTTATTTGGAAAACAATTTGTGTTGAATTCATCAGTTAATGTTCGAAAATTACCAAATGAATACGTTAATATCACAAGACACGCAACCACATATTAACAATTCATCCTTACTATTTCTATCCTATGTGGGATTTTGTCATTTAATTAACTAGGTAATTTACAGCACTAATTTTGAACCATTTAGCTTGCTTCTAGTTTATCTCCCTCAACAACAAAAGAAAATGCAAATAATTATAATTGTTTTACCTCTCAAAATTATTCTTAATTTGTTTTTAAGAGACTTATGTTCAACAAATTATAAGAATTCATAATGAAGCTTTATATATATATATATATATATATATATATATATATATTTAATTGGAGCACTGTCATCAAGAGCAAAACTAAGTAAAAGTAACTTGAGATTACAACCTTATTTAATATCTTTTTATTTGTGGTGAATTTTGACAAATTTACCATTAATTGGATTATATTTTCTTCTTATATCCTTAATGCTTGCAAAATTTCTAGAAAATTAAAGATCAATAGTTATGTCATCAATAAATTATTTAAATTGCAAGTATTTGTAGTTTAAAATTATGTATAAAATACAAGCTTACAGATCATATAATAAATAATATTTAATAGAAACGAAATTTGATATATGTATTAAAAATATAAAGAATATGTAATCCAAATATGTAGTAATGTTAATTTTTTCAAAGAAATTTTTAGTCTTAGACTATAACCGATTTTTTAGCTAAATTTTCTCCTTGAATTAATGACCCTCAGTAAGAGTGAGCGAGAAATATGATTACTAATTAGGGTGACGGAAAATTTTGTTCTCTCTTTCTTCGGAAGGACCATTCCCTGTTAGAAAGGGAATCCTAGCGAGCCAGATTGGATGTTGGTTCCGCATCATCCAATCAAGTTGCTCCTAAGATCCTCTCCGGTAAGCTCGTGACCCTTCATGCGATAAAGAAAATTGAAACTCTGCATTAACTTCTTTCAAATTCTAAGAATATCTGAGGTAGGTAGAAATCATGGACGAAGCTAAGGATTTTCCATCAACGTATTGACTCTCTGTTTAATTTGACTAAAGAATCACATTAAAAAAGAAGAAGAAGAAGAAGAAGAAGAAGAAGAAGAAGAAGAAGGTTTTTTAAAGGCCTATTTGGTGTTTGGACCTATTCAGTTGTGGTTATCTTCCCTTGGGCGTCTTTCTTATGAAAAGATATTACCACATAATAATAATAATAACGTGATGATGACGATGAAAGGAATTCCTTTGCTTTTTTTTTTTTTTTTTTTTGTTCCATTTTTTATCCAACCTCAGTTATTCTTAGAACTTGAAGTTGAAACTTGAAAGGCTGGCTTGAATCTCAATTTTTGTGACAAAAATATTAAACCACACGCAGCTAATATCAAGCGTTTTTGTTGTAATTTCTATGCAAAGCAGTTGTGAAGTTGAAATAAGTTAGTTCTATAGCAGAGAGCTCATCATCAAATATTACCTCTTGCCTTTCTGTTGAAATATTATCTTTTGCCCTTTTGTTGTTGTTCCTAAGAAAATTTCTAAAGTTCTTGGCAAGATATACAATCTATGTAACAGAGAGCTCATCATCAAATCTATTTACATCAATATCATCAACAGACTTAAGAGTCATAGATTTGAATTTGCTTGTCTTAGGTAGGTCCAACTTATAGGACCGAAGAGATTCTACAAGTTCATCAACAGGGATGGAGTCTACATCCTTACTTTCAGTGATGACAGTCACTTTGGATCTAAAGTCCTCAGTCAAAGATTTATGAATTTTCCTAACAATTTTAGGTTGATCGTAGATTTCTCCCAAATTATAAGCAGAATTAACAATGTCATTAAGCTTAGCATAGAATTCATCAAAACTTTCATCATCAGACATTCTAATTCTTTCAAATCTAGTTGTTAACTGCTGCAATTTATTGATCTTAACTGCCTTTGTGCCTTCATGCACAGTTTGGAGAATATTCCATGCAGTATGAGCAACCTCAACATTAGAAATTCTTTTGAATTCCTCCATAGAAACAGCATTAAAAATAACATTTATTACTTTGCTATTAAAAGCGGCTGCTTCTTTCTGAGAAGTTTGCCACTTACTAACAGGAGTAAAGGGCTTCTCCCATCCGTATTCAACGGAGTTCCAAACTATCTCATCAATAGATTTCAGAAATGTTTTTATCCTTACTTTCCAGTAGGCATAGTTGTTCCCATCAAAGTGAAGTGGAATCTCAACTTTTTATCTTTAATCTTTCTTAAAAACACACAAAACATGTGGATTTTTTCCAAAATTTCTATTTGTAAGTCGATTTTTTTTTTTTTTTGGGTGTTAAATAATGAAATGGTCTAAGAATCAAGCCACACCAACAATAGCAACAATAATACTGAACGATTTCTTTACACACCTTACGAATCCTATTCTTCTTAGATTTCTGATTCTCTTCCCTATCAATCAAAACAATCCAAAAGTATTTAAATATATTATACCACAAAAACTGATAGAGAATCAACCAACTTCATATAATATATTATAACAATGATTGTTATATATATCATACAATTGCAACAGTTATACATATAAAAGGTCAATTTAGTGGGCCATTAATAATAACTGAACATTAACGAAATCTTTCAAAAAGTTTATCAATTAGTGCAATCAGTTATTGCTATAAATATATATTTATATATATTTATATATATATATATATATATATATAAATTGTGTATTCCAATTCCAAACGGTGCGAGAGTTAGTTTAGAAAAGAAAAAAAATTAAGGTTGAAAACAAAACTCCCTTTACGTACAAACAGGATTTTATTTATGCAAAAGGCAATCACCAATAGTAGAACTTATATAATTATCCCAATTCAATCACAAAATAACTTCTCAAATCTTATTTAGTGCACACACACAAAAATGTACGTTTTTAGAACCCTTAAAACACAACCAAATTAACCTAGTTATTTAGCCAAGTGATTAACTTAGGTAAATTATGCACATCTAGGTTAACACAGATAAATCATATCATTGAACAATGCGGAAAATAAATAACACAACGATATGATAACCCAGGAAAACCAGACCGGTAAAAAACCTTGAGAGGATTTAACCTAACTATCCTCAAAGCAAAACAAATTCACTATGAAAGAATTGAAGTTTACACAATAGCGACTTAGACCACTAACATCCTATTGCTACTTCGAGTAGGAAACTTATTACCACGACCACGTGACAGCTTCGAGTCCACGGACTACTTTTTTCTTGGATTCACAGCAAGCACAAACACTACCACTTATGTATCTTTAAGCTCTTGAAACTGCAACTGAACTGATCACCAAGCTCTTGACATCAATCTAGATCTTAATAACTCTAAGTGTATGTGAAGGCAAACACCTCTAGATCTCACAAAAGATGCACACACACAGCATAAAGAGCAACCACAAAAACGTGGTTAGAGTTTTCCTTTTTATACTTAGAGTAAAACATAAAACTCTACATGTCAAACGGGCTTTGGCTAAGTTAGAAATTCTGCAGAAAAACAATTTGCACGAGTTTTGATCGATCGAGTCTTATTTTCGATCAATCGAGCCAGGCAGATTTATCCAGTAAATCCTACAGTACACTTGATTCCAACTTTACACTTAAACATACTTTGAGCAAATTTAAAACAAGACTAAACGTTTTGATTATGATTTGCCAACATTACAAATTGAAGTTCAATACATTTAAACCTAAGGTCTTAGAACCCAACAAGAAACTTTCCACTAAAATGACAAAAATAAATTGAGAAAATCTGTCTTAAGATTGTTAGATATTATTATACAAATAATTTACTTTTGTAGTTAAGATCAATAAATAATATATGCACAAATCTGATCATGTCCCTTAGTTAAGGATGCCGTGTTTTGATAGTCTTTATATTATCGATGAACACATAAACTTTTATTGGTAATATTAAAGTTTAATGAATCTTGCTTTTGTATTCTTGAAATCCTTTAATATATTTTTATATATATGGATTCATATATATGCATGCGAATCATATAAGCCTTTTAACTAATGCTTTGAAGGTATATCAGTTTAAGTTTTTTTTTCGGCACTGAGAAGTATAACTGATGGACAAAGTGGCCCACAGTATATCTTTTAATGACGGTGCCGACTCTGCTAGTCTTTTTATTAGTGTTGTACACCGTCAATCTTTATATAGGATTCATGGCCTGACTTCAGTCGGATTAGTTTAGATCCTTGAATTGATAATATATGCATGATGTTACTTTGAGAAGTTAACTATGTAGACATTCAAAGAATTCTCTTTTTCGGTATTGATATAGATGCTCTCATGCTAATGCTAGAATTAGATTGTTAGGGCTTGTGCCCTAAGAGAAATAAAGTAAAACTTACAAACCAAATGAATACATAATGTTTGATATAAAACTGACCAAGATACAATGATCAACAACATGTAGAAGAAGCACTACAATTTTCAGGCACAACGAATAGAATTGTGTGTGTCTCTCTCTCTAAAGATTCTTATGAATGAATTAAAAAACTAACTTTTTAAAATGAAATGAGGGATGCCTCTTTATAGGCACACTAACACTAGTTCAAAATAGATGTAATTGTGAATAGACATATTGAAAAGATACAATTGTTTGGTGTCACTACCAAAAAAAAGACTTTAGGCCGCGTTCTAAAGTCCGAAAAACGCGGCCATAGACTATGGCCGCGCTTTTTTAGGCCGCGTTTTTAAATGTGGCCTAAACCCCGCGACTATAGGCATTCAGGGTCTATGGCCGCACTTTTTCAAACGCGGCCTAAAACCAAGGTCTATGGCCGCGTTTTAAACGCGGCCTAAGACCAAAGTCTATGGCCGCGTTCAAAACGTGGCCTAAGACCAACGCCTATGGCCACGTTTAAAATGCGGCCGTAGATTCTACCTTAGGCCGCGTTTAAAACGCGGCTACTGCCAAAAATATTTTAAAAAAAAAATTCTGAACACGCAATAAATATAAATGCAATATTTTTCTGGAAAAAAAAACTAATAAATTTGAAACAAACCCAGCAAACACAAACCCAGAAAATAAACACAAACCCAGCAAAAACAAGAATACAAACCCAGCAAAAAATTAAACCCAGCAAGAACACAACCCCAGCAAACACAAACCCAGCAAAAACAAGAACACAAACCCAGTAAAAAATTAAACCCAGTAAAATTTGAACAAGAACATAAACATGAACACGTTATATTTGATCAAGAACATAAACACAATAAAATATTTGCAGAAAATAAACACAAACCCAGAAAATAAACAAGAACAAGAAAATATTTGCAGAAGAACACAAACCCAGCACCAACAAATCGGAACGAAACCCAGCACCAAGGACTCCATCTCCGATGTCCTCCATCTCCGATCGGACCGGAGATGGAGGACTCCATCTCCGAACCGATCGGAGATGGAGGACTCCATCTCCGATGTCCTCCATCTCCGATCCGATCGGAGATGGAGGATTCCACCTCCGATCCGATCTCCAAGCTCCGATGTGTGTGTGTGTGTGGGAGACTCAGCTTCAAAATAATGTGTGGGTGTAGGCTGAATAATGTGCGGGAGACCCGGTGAAAAGTATAAATATACAAAGCCTAAAGCTGCGTGTCTAACACGCGGCTTTAGGCAAAAGTTTGGGCCGCGTTTGGAAAAACGCGGCCCCATCCATCTTGAAGCCGCGTTTTTAAAACGCGGCTTCAGGAGAAGCTTGAGGCCGCGTTTTTAAACGCGGCCTCACGCTTTTATTTTGGGCCGCGTTTAAAAAATGCGGCCCATTGAACTGACTAAAGCCGCGTTTTTAAAAACGCGGCTTCAGTAGCTTTTGGGCCGCGTTTTTGCAAACGCGGCCCAAAAAAACGGGGCCTAAAGGCCCAGTTTTTTGTAGTGTGTCTTTAAATGTATATGTGGCATAAATTTGTGTAGTCACATAGCACAATAAGAAGTAGTCAATAAAAAGTCAAACGTTTCAATTATTAGTTATTATATATATATATATATATATATATATATAACCTAGTTAGTAATAAACCGTATTGAATTATTTCTAGTTACACAAAAAATGGCTCCTAAATATAAAGTTATTCAAACTCTCTCTTTCTCTAATTTTATATATAGGGTTAGATATATGATTAGGTTTTTTTTTATGGTTTATTTATATTGGACTCTTTATTTTCTATACTAAAATAACTCACTTGGCACAAAAAAAAAAAAAAAAAAAAAAAAAAAAAAAAAAAACTACATGGGACATGTGGTCCAAAATTAAACAGTAATTGAAATCTAATTTGAAATTTATGGCCTGTTTGGAAGTTTAACAAAGGAGGGGGAGCAGAGTAAAGAAAAGGAGAGTAATTTAATTACCTTGTTTAGAAGTTTTTTAAGGAAAGAGGGAGAGGGGTTTGGAGGGATTTCAACTACCTTTAACCCTTCATTTTTAATTCTTCCAAATTGGAGAGATTTGAAAGGAGAGTAGAGTAGAGTAGATAAATTATTGACCAAATGAATTTTTCAATTTACCCTTTCTAAATTAATAAAATTACAAACCAATTATATAAATAATCTTTGTTTGTTTCTTGAGAAAATTTCACAAATTCCCAAACAATGCAACCAGCTCAGCTCAATTCAATTCACACAATTCACCAAACCAAACCAAAAATTACCGGATCAAAGCGAGAGGGTTCTAGATATCAATAGTCCCATCGACAAACCACCGGCTGCATCAGCGATAGGCTTCCCCCACGTAATCCTGCTGAATCGCTTGGAGCTTGGTGTCTCTTCGACGAGCTGCATCTTGTGATCGTCAAACTAGAAATCAAGCTTGACCAGCTCAAGGCTCGCCGGCGAGCTGAACGACAGATCCACCACCCTCGCCATCCTCCCCGCCGCGTGGAATTTCGCTTAACTCTACAAGATCGGTTCTCGATAATATCTGTTGGATTTTGAATCTAGCTTAACTTTGCAAGATCGTTTCTCAATCATATACAAGTTCCGTTTCTTTGTATATTTTGTTGATATTCTGTTTGGTTCCCTAGAAAATTAGCTAAGAAAGAGAGGGAAAAGGAACTTAACATTTATTCACATTTCTATTAACGTTAATTCTGAAATTTTCACTTTCTCGGCCTAGCTAATTAATTAGAATGCTTATTATAATTTTTTTTGAGGTAATAAAAATTATTTTATAATAGTTAATAGTAGTTTTATACTTTTATTAGTGGTATTTGATGGAATAAGAATGTTGATTAGATAATTATTTAATCTAACAAATTAATAATAGACCAATATTATAAGTCCATTTTCAAATAGGGGTAAATTTGTCTATTTCAATAATTTCTTCTCCTTTTTCATCCTAATTTTTAAAACATCCAAACAAGAGGAAGAGCTAATTACTTCCTTTCCCTTTACTAATTTTAAAAACATTCAAACAAGGTGGAGGATAACCATTCCCCTCTACTCTCTTCTCCACTACTCTTCTCCCCTTTACTCTCATTTACTCTCCTCTCTCTCTAAACTTCCAAACAGGCCATAAAATTAGAATTTCAATATATACTAATGTGTAACCCAGTGCATTTGTATGAGTACAATTAAAAACAATCACAATTATACAGTTCAATTACACATACATTTTTTTAGAAGAGTTTCAAATTATACATACTATTTGCTTACACTTTTTTTAAACCATACATTTTCTAAAATATATAATGGTTTCTTATTATATATATATATATATATATATATATATATATATGATTCAATATTTAAGGGGGTGTTTGGTTTAAGAATTTTCATCACTCAATTCTCACGTTTCATCACTCAATTCTCACGTTTCATCACTCAATTCTCAAATTTTGTGGGCCCCAGCTTAAGCCTGTTTGGTTCAATTTTTATCTCAATTCTCATGACTCATTACTCAAAAAAGTGAGTTAGAGTCATGAAAACTTGGGGAAAAAAAAACTTTTACGAGTTTTTAAAAATTGAAAATTGAGTTATAGGATATGGGTTATGAGTGATGAGTTAACCAAACAGGTCCTAATTGATTTTAAACTCTTTGGTTTTTGTACCCAATAATTCACTTGCCACAAAAATTAAAACTTAGATGGGCATGTGGCAAAAAATTAGACTCCAATTAAAATCCAATTTAAAATCTAATTGGATTTTGGACTCTTCAATTTTTACACTTAATAATTCACTTGGCACAAAATTAAATAAGACACTTGGCCCAAAATTGAGAATCCAATTAAAATTTAATTAGATTTTCATTAAGTTTTGGCTATATATATATATATATATATATATATATATATATAGACACACACAATAATTCCCTTGCCACAAAAATTAAGAACTTTGATGGACATGTGGTGAAAAATTAGACTCCAATTGAAATTCAGTTTAAAATCTAATTGGATTTGGACTTTTCGATTTTTACACTCAATAATTCACTTAGCACAAAATTAAAAATTAAATAAGACATGTAGCGTAACATTGAGAATTCAATTAAAATCTATTTAGATTTTTTTTTTTTTTTGAGCTTTATCTATTAGTGTGTGTGTGTGTGTGTGTATAAATATATAAATGAGAGGGACTTAAAAGAAATTGAAAACAGTAGAAGAAATCAAAACACACCTTCAACTATTATTGTGTAAGTGCCTTAAAAAGTACTTCCAAAAAAGAAAATTGAAGTACCTTTAAGAGTAGATGGGGTTAATCTTTTGAACTTCTCAAACCATGGCTAAGGGTAGAAAATGGTTATTTATTTATTTTATTGAGAAGGAAGGATTAAAAAATTATATTTTAATCCTTTATTCATATTATTACCAATTTACCATCGGATATTTTGCTTGACTATGCAACAAACAATTCACAGTATATATATACTTTTTGTGCTCAGACAGATCACCAATTTTTAAGGATATGTTGAATCAATTTAAGAGAGTATTAAGTTGGTTACCATACCGTGAGATTTTTAAAAAGTGAGAAAAAAAAATTTTAAACCCTAAAACACCTTTGTTAAAAATACGGAATACTCAAAAATATTATTTGATCAACCTAAACTCATGGACAGTGGACGTATACTGGTGTGTAGACGTGACAAAACGGGCGGGTCGGGTCGGGGTCGAGTCGGGTCAATCGGGTTTGCGGGTCAAACGGGTCACGGGTCATTTTTTAAAGGGGTCAATCTGGTTGCGGGTCGAGTCGGGTCGAGTTGACCCATATTTGTCAAACAAGTTTTTTTTTTTTTTTTTTGAAATAGATGCAATCTGTCAATTGTTTAAGAGGTCCTTAACTGTGATTAGATTCTCATTGGTGATACTGTTACCATTTATCAATTACCACTAAACACTTGATACCCAAATTTGATGCAACACTTATTCCAGCTTTCAAGAAGCTAATTTTGGTATAATCTTCAATCTATTTAAAGTAGAAAGAGAAAATGAAAGTGACAAGTAAAGAATGACAAACTATAATGGAGTACATAACATATTAAGTAAAGA
Organism: Lithocarpus polystachyus; assembly: GCA_033629205.1. Classification (NCBI taxonomy): domain Eukaryota; kingdom Viridiplantae; phylum Streptophyta; class Magnoliopsida; order Fagales; family Fagaceae; genus Lithocarpus; species Lithocarpus polystachyus. The sequence continues at coordinate 2,486,301 of CM066166.1, forward strand.
AAAATAAGTAAATATTTTATAAGAATTACATCTCAATCTCAATTTACTCAACATTGATATGCATGGCAAAACGGGCGGGTCAGGTCAGGTCGGGTTCGGGTCAATCGGGTCACGGGTTAAAACGGGTCATTTTTAAACAGGTCAATCGGGTTACAGGTCAGACGGGTCGGGTCAGAAAATTCTGACCCGTTTTGCCATGTCTACTAGTGTGGAGTATGACATGTAGTTGGAGACAAGATTATGAACTTCTACGGACTGCCTTCTACAATTTTGGGTCTTACAAGTTACAACCATTGTTTTCCAGTGTCAAACATGGAGGCTGAGGGCAGTGGGCCCTAGCCACTAGCCAAAAAATTAACCATGAGATCACACTTTTCACGCCCTAGCTACAGAAGTTGCAAATATCCACATTGAAGTAGTTGCTGAGCCCTAACTATGGTGAGACTGGTAGACTGTTTTCCTCCTCTACCTCCTCCTCAGAAGGGGTATGTGCGTAGCTTTTATTTATTTGTATTGAAATTTTGTTTTGTTTTATTTTTACTTTTGTGATATTGATACCACTTTCCCTCTTGTACCAGGGTAGACATGCTGCTTTGGATCAAGGTTACTACTGCCACAGTTGGCCTTGGGATCGCTATTATCTCTCTATATCTCGCTATACGGAGGTGTAGATCCAACAACAATGAAGCACCTCCCACAATCGAACTTCAGGGTGCGATTCCGGGAAACTTTGGGAACCTTGTCTGATGATTTCAAAGGTGACAGAAACTCTTCTGGATCGGTATCTGAATATTTGTATTTGTTGATTATATATCGGTTGTGCTAGTGATCTAGACTTCTGTTTTTATCCTTTTTAGCTTTTGCTTGGTGTTGATGCCTAAGGAACCACAAAAGGGGCCGTGAGGCCAAAGTACTGGACATGGGTATTTATTTATGCATTTTTGTATTTTTCCACTATATATTGATAAGTGATGTTTGGTTTTACAAGGATTTCACATAGGATTCTGTATTATCACAAACATGTTATAACATTAATTTGAAAACAAGTCTATATCGTACGTATGTGTATTTTGTTCAAAACCCATCTTGACCTTAATAATAGTACGAAATTTAGAGCTGACCTCAAAACTGAACCGCCTATAAATTTAGAGCTTATTCCAGGTGGGTTTTTTTTTTTATCCTCTTTAACTTTTGCTATGTGATGATGTCTGAGTAAGGAACCACAAAAGATGCGGAGAGGCCAACAAAGTACTGGGCATGGTTATTTTTCCTCCTTGTGATGAAGCTGTGAGTGGATTTTATGTATTTCTGTGTTTTTCCACTTCATATATTGATAACTGATGTTTTGTTTTAATTTACAACGTTTTTAGATGGGATTTTGTATTATAACAACTGGTTCATCATGAACTTGTATCACCATCAATTTGAAAACAAGTTTTTGTGGTGCGTATTTGTGTTTTGTTTTCCCCGAAACCGTCTTGAGCTTAATAAAAGTACAAAATTTAGGGCATGCCTCAAAACAGTACTGCCTTTAAATTTCCAATTGGGTTTTTGTTTTAGTTGGTTTTAGCTCAACCACAAGTTGTGCTACTAGGGAATCTGATCGACTTTGGGGAAGGTCCACCTTTGAACTTTGCAAAATGAACTGCGACAAAGTTAAGGAAGCCACACATCAAGATAAGAGGAAAAAACCCAGATAAGGAAAACAGGAGTTAAGGCAACATTATGGTTACTTTTTATACAAACATAATCGAAAAGAGACACTTTCCAATTTGGAGATGCAGCAATTAGTAGAAAAAAATATATGCTCTACCTTGCCTTCCTTTACGAGTCTGTCCTACTCTTTTTCAACTTTTACTCCATAGATAAGCTCATATCTACAAGTCAGGGGTGGCGCTATAGCCGACCCAGGGGGTTCAAATCAAGGGCGGAGCCAAGGGAGGGCGAGAGGGGCACCTGCACCCCCTGACTCCTCTGACACCTCTTGAAAAGCCCCATGGGTATTATAGCATCTATGTTCCTTTCTTAAATGCTTTGCCTGACATAGGGAAAAAAAAAATAAAAAGAGTAGTTTGTATTGCTATAGAAAAACAGCTCTGACACCCAAAAATAAAAAGAGGAAAAGCTTTACAGTTCACGCTTAATAGTTACCATAGTAATATAACTTCTCTTTTTTAAGCTTTTAATGGTCCAAGTTGTCAATTTGATAATTACCATACACTATACTTAGTGTTTAACTCCAAAAAATATATATTTATATTCACAACCATTTGAGTTATTCTACAACCTCAACTAATGCTATATATATTTTTTACAACTATTCTATATAGCAGACTATGACTGATTGTTTGTCACTTCACATACATATATACAATTTTATAGGTTATTGCTATACTCTTAACATTTTTTTTTTTTTTGAGAAATATTATACTCTTAACATATTTAGATTGATTTATTTTCTCAATTGAATTTAAAGAATTAAATTAGACATTTAAACTTTATGTATTTAGATTAATTTTTTACTTTGTTAGTGACTATGCAATAATTTCAATATATATATATATATATATATATATATATAAAAGAAGTCAAAGGCTATTCAATAAATTAAACTTGGAATGAAAAATAAATTATAGTTAACATTTAAATTTATATTAAATTCTGTATGACAATTAAAGTTGTTTACAACTTTTTATTCATTTGGTTATTGATATTGATTTTTTTAGGTTATTTTTGTTTAATATTTTCTTTAAATCTTGCTCCACCTAAACTGGAATCTTGGCTTCGCCACTGGTTCAAATGAACCCCTGAACTAGCCAATTTTTTTTAATATATATATATATATATATATTTGTTTTGCTTCTAAAAATAAAAATTTGAACACCCTCACTTTAAATTTTGTTTAAATCCTGCTAAAATGAGCTTGAATATGATCATTCTAGTGTTACTTTTACAATATTTTTCATAATAAACAATAAAGATTAAGTGACAAGTTGTAACTGGTTTTTATCTAAACCCACAACCTACATCATTTTTTTACATACTTTAACAACTTGCCACCTAGATCTTGTTTTGAAAGTATTGTATTAGTAACACTACTCTTAAAACTGCTCATTCATTAAAAATAAATAAATAAATAAACATTCTTTCTAGAAAATAAATAAATACACTTCAAAAGCAAAAACTTATATCAATTATTATTTTTTCTTAGTTTCATGTTTACTCTCAATTCTATTTCTAGGTGTTTTGCTATTCTTTTTTATTATATATTTTCATATAATTGATATTAAATATAATAAATTATTATTAATTTGACAAAAATATATGATTAGTTAATTAATTATATTTATTTATGCATTCAATGGTAGTTGTCTTATCAATCTTTAAACCTTTAATAATTTTTTTAGACTATATTGTATATAATATTTAAAATACTATTTTAGATTATTGTATATAATATGAAAATTGTATATACATAAAAAAAAATCAATTTATTTATAATTCCCCACAACAAATTTCTAGTTCCAACACTATTGACTCCTCTAAAACATAATCCTAAAGCCTCCACTGCTACAAGTCCATCTATGCCTGTAAAAGCCAACCCATAAAAAAAATTATACTTATCACACAAAAAACATATAATATAGATGAAGAATGATTTAATCTAGTATTGAAGTGCCAGCATGCAAAGAATTCTAATGAAGAAAATCTCATGGGTTTTGTTAACTTACCTTGTTACACACCACGGTATATAGAAGTCCTCTGTCCAAATGTATCACTGGACTTTTTTGGCACTGCCTCAACGTCAGATGAGTCATCAGGAGGCAAGTGTTGCGAACTCAGCAAGAGATTGACGCTCTTCACTCTCTTGTTTGAAGATCTAATACTATCTAGTATATGAAAGCCATAACAAGACTAGCTCAGTCATGGCAGAAGTATCCGAAAAAAGATATATCCTTCACCATTTCCTTATGGAATTTGTCCATTTATATCTCATGCATGCGTTGCCCGAAATGTAAACCAACCGAACTATTCAGGTATATAATTAAGCCGCTTTGTTGAAATTGGATTAGCCATGGACTATCTAGCTTTTTGTAAAATTTCTTGTAGTATCTTTGTTACGCATCTCCGGACTTTCTATAGCTAGTTCGGCCACGCATGTACACATCGTCATTGTCAAATTATGAATTCCAAAAAATAATGCAGTACCTAATATGACATACCCAAACAAATGCGACAAGAAACTTCCCACTATTAGCTTGAACTTTAGCTCTATTCTCCTTATTTCGCAGTGGCTCAAAACTAGATAAATCCCATTTATAAAAAAGCTCATGAACTGGGTTCTAAGAATATAAGAATATATGTAATAGGATGAGAAGTGGAAAACAAAAGGCTGATACAAGACTAGACCGATAGTTGCGATGTCAACTGACCTAAGGCTCATTGGAAATTTCCTCCATCATATTGATACATTTTGTTTGGTTAAAAACTGGTTCTTTTGATAGAGGCCAGCAAGTCTGAAATCAGATTTCATTATTTTAAAAAATTTTGAACAGCCTTTTAAAATGTCCCTCTTTATAATTGTATTTTTATGCTCCTCTTCATAATATTAAAACCAAGTATTCCGAATCATTTTGAAAAATACACGCATTGCTTAAACAGACTATTCAATGACCACTTTTTGAAGAATATGGTCTAAATTTCACGAGAAGTCTGAAATTAGATATCATTTACAAAATAAATCAGAAATTGGATTTGGAAAAAAAAAAAAAAAAACTAGAAGAAGAAAATGAACATTTTTATCGAATCCCAGCCTCATTTGAAATTAGATTTGAAAAACAATAAAATAAAAGTATAAATTATTTTAAATAATGTCAAAATTATCAAAAATAATTACATAATTTGATGCGGTCTAAAATTTCAAAATAAATTTCTATTAAGCTCTCTTAACCTCCATTTTATTTATTTTTGAACGGAAACCATCATTTTATTGAATTAGTTAACAGTATGCAAAGAAATGAGAAACGTTCTCATTTAGCAGATCGTTTAACCAAACTAGGAGGAGTCTTCTATTCCTATGTTTAGCCCAATAAATTCTTTACTCATTCCAGCAAGCTTATGTGCAATAGCGTTTCCTTCCCTCTTTTTGTAACTCAGCTGGAAATGTTGGAACCGAGACAGATCCTTCTTAGCTTCCTGAACCAAATGTCCACAAACATTGCTTCTTCGAAATTTACTGATCAGTGCATTTCTTTGCTACTAAATTTAACAAGTTTTTGTCCGCAAAGAAAAATTAAATATCACTCATTGCTTAGTCTTTCTCTTTAAATGCAAATTCATATTACCTTTTTACTAATTTTTTTTTTTTTTAAGAAAAAGTTGAAAGGAACACAGTTATACGTTTTTTCCGTATTTAAAAGAAAAAAAAAATTGTACATAAATTACTAGTTAAAAAAATTAAAAAAAAAAAAAAAAAAAAAAAAAAACCCTAATCCAACTGCTCAAAGATGGTGTTCGTTTCTTTGCGTTGGCCGCTTAGATTTTTCTTCTCGTGTATTTGCAAAGAAAGAATATAAGGGCTCGTATGCTTTTGCTATGACGTAAGTTTTGTCTCATTCTACTATCTCTCTAATTGGTAAGTGTTATTTTAGGATTTGGATTGGGGATTGCACCAACTGCAATTATTGACTCTTCTCACATAAATTTTTTTTTATTTTTTAACTCTAATTTTTTAAATATTTTTATAACTTTTTTTATTTAATGCAGTTGAGACTAAAAATTTCTTTTTAAAATTTTTAATCTCAATTATCTATTGCTATTGCACCTTATCTGTGATTTTAAGAGAAAGAAAAATGGGGGAAAAAAAAAAACAGAAGAGAGATTGCTATTTTGTTTTTTCTAATGTAAGACGATATTAGTCTTATTCAAACAATATCAAACTGTAAAATGAGGATCTGTGAATACTATCTTCATAATTTCTTACCCACAGTTCAATATTTTAATGGGTCCCTCCTTAGAAAGTACTGCTTTTGCTTACCATCTAGTCAAGGTCAACAATGGATACTTACCTTAATGGGTGTTTAGCCTTTATTTAGATACTTCAGGTATACGTTAAGTTCTGTGTAAATACTATTTATAGCTGAAAATTTAAAATTTATTGTTAAAAATATTATAATAAAATAATTTTTAAACTATAAATAATATCGGTAAAACCCAAATTTATTATTTCCTTATGCGTTTTTCATACTTTTGAATCCTTAAACAGTGCATAAAATCTAGAAAAAATGCAAAATTAGCCTTCGTTTGGATAGCACGTCTGCGCTCACGCTTGCGTTTGTTTTTTCTTATTTTATTTCCCCCCCCTGACACGCGCGTTTCAGCCACAAATGGCTATTGTGCGGATACTGTTCATGAACAGTAGCCGCAACTTTTAACTTTTTCAACTCATTTTTATTGTTTATGGAATCCACAAATACCACTTTTCAGCAACTTTTTTATTAAAAATAGGTCTCATTATACTATTTATCTATTAAAAAATTATTTTACTATAATATTTTTCAATTTTCAATTTCAACAATTTTACTATATCATTTTAAATAGATCTCACTATACTATTTACAAGTTAAAAATTTACTTATCTAGCAACGCGTACTCATTTTAATGGCATTCAAGATCTTCGGTTATTCTTGAGATGAAATTTTGTTGCTCCCAAGATTCGAGGGACCAGCATATATAGTGCCATAGAAAAACGAAAAAAGAAAGTGGTGGACAAATCTTTGGTTTGTCGGCCCACTCTTATGAGTGGGACCCAACTACTTCAGCAATAACTATTTTAATCATAATTCCTTCCTTTGCGGGGCCTCCTTTCAATCCTAAATAGTCACTCACACTATTATGCTCCTCTTCCAGGGAAGTTATAAAGAATATTCTCTCTGACTATTTTAATCGTTCACTATTACTATGCTGTTATCAATGTGTTAGTTTTACAACGATAAATTCACTATTTACTATTTCTATTACTATTCTATGTGGAACTTTTATTTATTTTTTATTTTTTTTATAGAAATTCTATGTGGGAATTAATTTTTAAAAAGAATAATTACAGCAAACCCACCTGTGCTATGACCCGTTTTCACTTTACCTACCCGTGGTTTAAAACTTTACACTTTGCCCACCTGAACTTCAATCCGTTACCCATCTGTTACCCACCTCGCCCTCTGACGTTAGAAAAAGACCCTTTTGTTAAAATCAGAACATAACAACGATCAAAAACACGAACCATCAGTTCTTTTCCTCACGAGCCCTAGAAACACGAAAATCCCTTGTTTGAGCTGAGGTTTTGATTTTTCTGATTGTGCTTTCATGTGAGGGTGAGGTTCTGACTTTGGGTTGTCTTGAGGCATTGAATATTTGAAGAGAGATCATCACCAGGTACGACATTTGTGCTTTATGTGGGTTTGGGTTTCAAGTGTTGACGGTAGCTTTGATTCAGAGGAAGTTGATAAATGATGTCTTCTTCGAGTGGAATTTACTCTGGTTCAAATGGGCATATGTGTACATATGAGACTTGTGTGCTGAGAACAAGTCTGACAGTGGATAATTTTGGGAGAAGGTTTCTGGGTTGTAGCCGATATAAGGTTGGTCCCAAGTGCCCTTTCTTCAAATGGATTGATAGTCCCACTTGTGTGCGTGGGAATAAAGCTGCCTATTTCGTGCAACAAAAGATGGATTTACTGGGAAGTGAGCTGCAACTTGCACATGAAAGGGAAAGAGCAGCTACCCAGGTAGCAGCAGAAGCTACCCAAATGGCAGAAATTGCTCAAGACAGGGCAGCAAAAGCCACTGAGAGGGAGAGAAAGTTTCAAGCTTCCTCAGTTCAAGCCAAGGAGATAGCAGTAAGAGCTTTAGAGCAAGAGAGAAAGTGCATAATTGCACTAATGCTGTCTTGGTTTTTTTTTATTTTGGTTATGTTGTTTTCGTGTTTTAGCTCAAGTGAGAATGTTGGAATGATGAAATTGAGTCTACCTGGTGGGTTGTAACATAAGCTGGTCCTCAATTGTATTGTAATAGAATTATGTAAGATGTAGATGCTGTTGGCTTGAAGCCAGTTAATAATATAAGTCTTTTTAAGATAAAGTGTTAAGATTGTTAGATGTTGTTGGTATTTTTGTTTAAAGTGAATTGGCTACTTGTAAACTGTGAGCTGTTGGTGTTTTGTTGGATGCTATGAGCTGTGTTGGTTTGTGCATAAAGTGCATTGTGTGTAGATAATTGTGTTGAAAGTTAATTGTTTAAAGTGTAAAGTGTATGACAACTATCTGTCAACTTGCAAGAAAAGACAACAAATACACACACAAACCTGCTATTCAACATATACACCTACTATTCAAAAGTGACTGCTATATTCAATACATACACACATAAACAAACTCATATGTTCAACTGCAATAACCAAAATAATAATTTTGAACACTTACCATTAAGTTGGGAAGTTGTATACATATTTAAGGTAGCATTGAATAGTCTTTCATCAAGCACCAGTAAATATAGGGCATTTGGTACAACAACCAAAATAGTTGCGCTTGCCCCTGTTTACAAAACTTAACAAAAATACAAAAAGTGATTGAACAACATATATAAAAAAGTGCCAATATTCTTTTTCTGCCCTGCCATTGTCTACAAATTACATATGACCCTAACATTACAAAACCCTAATACATAGCAACAAAGTGTCTTGACATAGTCTTCATTTACTGCCCCTGCCCCTACCTCTCCCACCACTGTTGGCCTTTCCACCTCTTGTTCTACATTTCTGAGTCCTAGCTGCATTACCCCTTCCTCTCAAAGCAGCTCCTCTGGTAGCAGGTGATCTTGTAGCAGGTGGTCTACTGTCCCATGTTTCTGCAGGGGTGTGTGGTGCTGGCTGGCTTGAAGCAAACCAAGGAGCTCCTCTAATTGTGTACCTGAAGTCTGAAGAGTACCACTGACTTGGTTGTTGTGACCATGGAGTCTGAGCTGGTGGCTATGTAGCTGGTGGCTGTCGAGCTGGTGGTTGTATAGCTGGTGGTTGTATAGCTGGTGGTTGTGACCCTGCTACCTGGTTGGATGAGGTTGAGCCCATAGTGTAAGGCTGATGTGTTGGTGGGGGTTGAGATGAGGATGAGCCCATAGTGTAAGGCTGATGTGTTAGTGGGGGTTGAGATGAGGATGGGACTTGTCTGCATGTAGAGGGCCTTCCACTTCCCTACAACAAAAAATGATCATGTTTACAGTGTCAGTTATTGGCATTTTGCATTTAATAAAGAAAGTTTGTAAAGACTTACAAATTGTTCTTTCTGCAATCTCTTCCTCCTCTCCCATGGTGTCTCACCAGTAACATTGGCCTTGCATCCCCTTGCATTGTGCCCTTCCTTTTGACACCTTCCACACTTCATTGGCTGGTTTGCTCTAGACACCTTATAAGGGTTCCTTGGCTCATCAGCATCTCTCTTCCTCTTCATGGGTGGCCTGCCCGGTGGCTTATAGATAATAGGTGCAACAGGCTTGGGTTGGCTACTTGACACCCACTCAGACTGGCCAGGCATGGGAGGTATAGGTGTCTTGTATGTCTCCACATAAGCATCCTTGTAGTAGCATGGATGGGTGTAGTCTTCTAGCATCTCATGATTCACAAAAATTGCTGCAACTCCATGTTTGCAGGGGATTCCTATCAAGTCCCATGCTCTACAACTGCATGTCCTCCCTACCAAGTCCACCACATGCCTTTCCCTCTCACTGGCAACCTCATACACAAACCTCCCAGATGGCATTGCACAGAAGCTCTTAAACTCTAATTTTAACTTCTCCAACTTGCCCTGTATGCTTGGACACAACCTGCCACCATACTTTTCTATGCCAATCTTCTTCACATACAGTCTACTCATAAGCCTAACCCTGATCCATTCCAGCATTGATAAGATTGGTTTGTCTCTAGCCTTCAGAATCATAGAGTTGAAACTCTCACTCAGATTGTTTGCCAGACAATCTGTCAAAGCTCTTAGAGAGAAGTGGGATCTGGTCCACTGTGCAAGCTCTATATCAGCAAGGTACTTCCCAGCTTCTTCATCCAAACTCTTAAGATGCTCCATCCCCCTCTCAAATTCCCTTACTAATGTTGTGCCAGCACACCTCCACAGTACACTCTTTAACTCCATGCCCTTGTGGTTAACCTTGAAGTTGTTGTATATGTGCTTCACACAATACCTGTGCTCCACAGTTGGGAATAGAGTCTCCATTGCAAGTAGAAGGAACATGGATCTCATGGGGAAGAAACATGGATCTCACCTTTGCCACATCCCAGCATCTTCTACCTGCATCCAAGAGGCTTGAAACCATTTCCTCGTCCTATTTGTTTAACATGTGGGCTGATTGCTTTGAAGGATTCCGGATTTGGTATCCACCTATCCTTCCAAATGCGAACACTTGCTCCATTTCCAATGCACCATCTAGAGCCCCTATCTATGACCTGCTTAGCTGCCACTATGCTTCTCCACACATAAAAGGGTCTTCGCCCCAATTAAGCCTCTTTGAAGGAGCTATTTTTGAAGTATTTCACCTTGAATACTCTGTGCACCAAGGAGTGTGGATTTTGCTGAATTCCCCACCCTTGTTTAGCGAGAAGTGCTATGTTGAAAGCTTTGAGATCCCTAAATCCCATCCCCCCATCTGATTTTGGGGTGCACATTTTCTCCCAAGAGACCTAGGCCAACTTCCTCTCCCTATCCTTTTGCCCCCACCAGAATTTGCTCATAATGGAATTTAGTTCCGTACACAATAAATCCGAAATTTTGAAGCAACTCATCGTATAAGTAGGTATAGCTTGAGCTACTGCCTTGATGAGTATTTCTCTACCCGCATGAAAGAGGAGTCTACCCTTCCAACCCGCTATTTTCCTTCCTACTTGGTCTTTAATGCGATTAAAAGCCTTTCGTTTGCCCTTTCCCACAAGCGGAGGCAACCCAAGGCATTTTTCATGGTGCTGCATAATTTTTGCTCCAAACTTCTCCTTAATTTGTTCTTAGACCTCCCTATTGGTATCCTTGCTAAAGAAAAGGGAAGTTTTTTTCTTTTTGGAGCTTTTGCCCCGAGTCTCTTTCATAGTCTTCCAGCACCTTTATGATCCTATCACATTCTTTAACTGTGGCCCTACAGAACACGATATTGTCATCAGCAAACATTAAATGTGATATGCGTGGAGCCCCCCCCCCCCCCCCCCACTAACTGTAATCCCTTTTATGTGACGCATCCCTTCTTCCTTCTTCAACATGGCAGACAATCCTTCAGCACACAATAAGAACAGTATAGGGATATTGAGTCCCCTTGACGCAAGCCCCTTGTTGGAATTATCTTCCCCTTTGGCTCGCCATTAATCAATACAGAGTAAGACACCGTGGTCACACACATCATTATGAGCGAGATCCACTTCTCATGGAATCCCATCTTCCTCATCATTGCCTCTAGATACACCCATTCAACTCTATCATAGGCTTTTCTCATATCAAGTTTTATTGCCATTGGTGCTTCCTTACCCTTTTCCCTTTGATTGATACAGTGCATTGTTTCGAAGGCCACAAGGACATTGTTCGTAATTAGGTACAAAAGCACTCTGAGATTCATCAATCACTGCTGCTAGAATTCTTTTTAGTCTATTAGCAAGGATTTTAGACATTATCTTGTATATGACATTACATAGGCTTATGGGTCGGAACTCTGTAATTTTTGGAGGGGACTTCACTTTTGGGATAAGGCATATGTATGTATCATTTATTCCACAAGGCATGATTCCAGAATTAAGAGCATTCAAAACACAGTTTATTACTTCCGAACCAACAATATCCCAATAGTTTTTAAAGAAAATAGGGGACATACCATCTGGTCCGGGGAATTTTGTGGGATACATTTGCTTAAGCACACTCCAGACTTCCTCTGCCTTGAAATCAGCAATCAACTCTTCGTTCATATCTGTGGACACCCGATTAGATATTGCACATAGGCTGGCTTCAAAACTAGTCGGCTGGTCCGACCTGTATATTGAGGTAAAGTAGTCCATGATAATTCCTTCAACTCCTTCCTTGTCTTCTTTCCACACTCCATTCAGGTCCTGTAACCCCACAATTCTATTTTTCCTCCTTCTTTGGCTAGCCGTAGCATGGAAGAAACTCGTGTTCCGATCACCCCATTTTATCCATAGTGCTTTAGACCTTTGATTCCACATGATTTCCTCCCTAATCAGAATTTCATTAATCTCTTTCTTCACCCTTTGAATTTCTTCTGCTTTCTTGTGTAGGCTGTCCCGAGCTTCTAATTGTTGGAGTCTTTCTTTCTTTTGTCTCAGTACTTGATGCACATTCCCAAACACTTTCCAATTCCATTTCAGAAGCTGATCTTAGTAGCTCCTAATTCTGTCCGTGACCTTATACCCTAGACAAAGCTATGAGGCAATGATCCGATACGGACATTGACACATGCTGCACACTAGCCTGAGGGAAGAGTCTCATCCACGCCTCGTTTGCTACCATTCTGTCGAGTTTGAGTTTAGTTCATTGGTCCCCAAAGCGCCCATTACACCATGTATAGTGTTGTCCGATAAAACCCAAATCATGAAGCTCACATCTGCTCTAGCATTCCCTAAAGTCCTCCATTTGTTTTGCATCTCTGTCCAACCCACCAATTTTTTCATCTGGGTGTACAATTTCATTAAAGTCTCCAAACACTACCCACGGCATCGTGCATTGCTCTTTCAAAACTTCTAGTAGCTGCCAAGAGATGAATCATTTTCCAACATCAGGTTGCTTGTAAAAACCAGTAGCTTGCCATGGTGTTGATGCTGATTCCCCATTAACAACCACATCAATGTGTGTATTGGAGCAACTTTTGAAACAAATTTCCGTACCTTCCTTCCACATCAGTGCAAGACCTACGCTTCTCCCGTCGCTGGGTACCGTAATACCCTGAGTATACCCGATTTTGTTTTGAACACCCTTCAACTTGCTCTCCCCTGATTTTGTTTCTGCAAGGAAGACCATCAATGGATCTCTCGCTTTCACCTCGTCAGTGAGGGTCTAAACTGCCAGGGAAGACCCAAGACCTCGGCAGTTCCAAGCTAAAATCGTCATTTGGACCGGCGGTGCTGCTTCGTAGCCACTGCCACTCCGCCATCCTTTGGTGTGTTTTCATCAAAGGGTTTGGTTGCTCTGTTTTCCTCCTTTTCTTCGTTTCTAATTGTTAACATTAGAATCCAGTTCTTGCAGCGGGATAGGACCCTCTCTCTCCAGCCGGGTTGGGCTTTTTTCTTCAAAGTTTAGTTTTGCTTTAGCTTCACGGGCTAGCCTCTTCCAATGCCTACTTCCTGAGCCTAAAGGTTCAGCTGTCCATCCATTGCTCGTGTCATAGCTCATAGCTATTGGGCCTGGTTCAACACTTGGTGAAAGTGGGCTGCCTTCCACATTGTTGGTTTCATGGCTTGGCGCCAAAACAATTTTGAAATTTGGGGTTTCCTCGTGATCAGTTGCTGACTCCCACAACATATTCTCTGTAAACCCCATCCTGGCCTTTGGATTGGTCCAAGACTTTTTCCCCCAAAACTGCTTCCTTCTCCCCTTTCTTTCTCACCAACTCACTGGCCATTCCATTTTCATACAAGATTTCTAGCTGCTGTTTCGAAGCACCTGGACTTGTTTCTCTCCGTGTCAGAGGGCACTTCTCTAGGTTCGTCAGGTTTGGAACGTGTTCCTTCCCATATTGTCTTGGATTGATGACGAGGAGAAACATATGAATGAGTGTTCTAATGTTCTAATTTTTAAATTTAAGTGTAAGTTATATAGTTAGTTACGTAGAATAGTAATAAAACCGGTTAATGATTAAAATATCTTTGAAACACTAACGCATGGACATGTAGTTTCTGAATAAAAGAAAGTAGGTAGAAAATAGTAATGAATGAATAAAAAATGTTTAAGAATATTTTCTGAATTCGGTCTGATTGGAAAGTTCCCGAGACAGAACAAGCGGTCCCACTCCGAATACAAATTCATAATCTAATTTCTGATATCCAATCAAACCAAAGAAGAAGAAAACATGGTCCGTACAAAGTCAAGAAGCTCACCTTAGATTGGAGGTGGTATATGGTGTTTTCGGTGTATGTATCCTTCCTCTCGCATAAGTGTTAGCTTTATAAGTGTGGGGTACACCCTTATGTGAGAGGGAGACTGCGTACATCGAAAACACCATGTATTTTCTCCCCAGATTGAGACGAGAATATATAAAAACCGACACATGTCCTTTTTATTCAAGGAATAAGCTATTTATGCATGATCTGGCTACCTCCATAGCCAGTAGTCATTAGCTGAGTGCAATAAATACAATACCAAGGAGTCCTCTATTTCTACCAAAGCAACTATTTGTTTTTATAGGTTTCATACAATTAATTTTCTCTTGGTTACTGTAGGGAAAAAATGTCGTTGTTTTCAGATGCTAAACTTGCTGCTCAAATACTTACCTTGGTGATCCTTATCATCACCCTCATTCTCACACTTCGCAGATTCAGGGCCGGCCCAACCTAATTTGGAGCTTAAGGTGACAGATTTATGTGGGATCTTTCATATATAAATATTAACTAAATAAAATTATTCAATATTAATCAAATTGAGGTTAATTTGAGGTATTAAATACATAATTTAATGGATAACACTAACTAAAACTAAGGTTAATTTCATATAGAGAATGGTATATCATAGTTGAAAAATTAATTAAAAAAAAAAAAGAAAATAATTTAAAAGAAAATTAATTTACCTTGGATATATAACAATACATAGTTAATTACATGTATAATCTAATTTATAATCTATGATATTAATTGATGTGTGACTTTGTAGTAGATTAATTTATAAATATTAAAGTTTCAAACTATTAGGGGAGATTAATCGTCATTGATGATCTAACACATTTGCAAAAAAAATTTTAATGCCTTGTTAGAACTAGAAAAGGAAAATGTTGAAGGTATTATAAAATATTTATAATATAACGTGACAATAACAGCGATTAATGAACTTTTATAATATAATTAATAAATATTTAAAATATTTTTTTGTGGTTGGTACCATGTCAATTTGTAACTCTATAATAAAATTTGTGATAACTCTAATATTACTAATAATAAAATGTGCATAATAATTTAAAAAAATTCATATTTTTTATAAAATTTTAAAACTTTTACAAGGGGATGTAGGCTTTTTTTTTGTAAAGGGTAAATATTTTTTTATGGTGGGGGCCTTAGGCCCAGGTCTAACTTGCCTAGGCCTAAGGCCGGCCCTACGCAGGTTGTTAACTAACAACACTGCTACTGCTACTGCTACCCAAATCCTTCCTGGCAGTAATCTTGCCGGAAACGATGGCGTTACCAATAGCAACCAAGACAATGTCGAAATGATAGCTCTGAACGTCAACAACGCTATCTAACCCTCCAAGACAAATATGTATGCTTCCTTCTCATCCATGCTCTGCTTTTGTTGGTTCGTTTGAAAATTTGAATTACGTCGTATGAATAGTTTGTGGTGTAAGCCTGTAAGGTTTCCTATATGTATATATGTTGTGTGGATCTGTTGTACTATAGTCCTCAGTAAATAAAATGTTTTAGTCCAATACTTGTCAAGGGGCTATGAAAATTTGTATTTCTTTGGTTTTCTGGTTGTTTTTAGTACAAGTCATGCTCTGTGTTTCTCTTTCCTCCAAAACTTGTTAGGTTTATGAATGATAGTGTGGATCGTGGCATTTTTTCTGTCTGCTGGCCAGTTTGGGAAGTTTTCATAGGGGAAATGATTTGGGACTCCAAAACCAAATCTTCCTTTATGGGCTCACATAATAGATGTGGATTTAGATGGATTTTTATAGAAGGCCCAAATCAATATGGAGAGGTCACCTTTTTCATTTTCTTTATTGCAAAATTTTCCTATTTACAAGTGTTAAATTACCAGTTATCCTAAAAGTTTAAACTGTTAAAAAATGATGAATTTAATCACTTAACCATAAGTCTAACACTCCCCTTCACTTGTGGGCCTAAACTTTTCTTTAATAAGTGGGAGCTCAACAAGTGGGAATTTAACATTTTAATAGGAGGTAGAGTAAAGCTAGGGATCGAATTCAGGATCTCCTGCTCTGATACTATGTTAAATTACCGATTGTCTCAAAAGTTTAAGCTGTTAGAAAATTGTGAATTTAATCACTTAACCATAAGTCCAACACCAAGAAAGATTATGATTGATGCAGATCTAATTGCTCTTTTGCATGATTTGGATTTTGGAACAGGGTTTCCATTTTTTTTTCCCTAACAAAGGACCAAATAAGGGTTGTCTTTTGGTCATGATTGACTTGTCGATTTGGCATCTACGCTAGTCTCTTCATGTTGTACAAGAGTCCTTTCCAAATGCTAGATTTTGGTCAGAGGACATCCAATACAAGTTCAAAAAAGTTGGGAGTGGCAGATATAACGTGTTGCCTATAAAGATAGCATCCAATCCAAAATATTAGGTTTAACTAAAAACAGGAACAGGTAAGTAGCCCAGTATTTTATCATGTTTGACAGTCTTTTTTTTTTTCTTTTTCTTTTTCTTTAAATTCATAAATGCAACTAGCATATTTATTTTTGGTTTTGGTTCATCGTGTAGCATTTGCTTTGGACCATTTTTATGATGAGGAATGCGGGCAAAACCCCTATCACCATTTTTTTTTTCGGGAGGGGGGATCCACTATCACCAAATTTGAATGTCTCCATAGCCTAACATTTAAGAGTACCCAACAATCTTTTAACTTTTATTTTTGCTATATTTTCAAAATGCTACTTACTAAGATATGATGGATGGAAAGTGTTGATATGGTAAATGGAATTATAGAACATCATAGCTTCACAATTATTTCAAAAATCCAAATTTACTTGGGATTGGCTTGAAAAAACAGAAGCCCAATTATAGAAACGGCCCAATTGGCACTAGACAATATTAAAGTGTTAAAAAAATCATAAACATTATAAAATTTAAATATAATAATTATCTTTTTTTCCAGGTTAAGATGGTCTTGTGACTTCTTTGGCTTCAATGTGGAGCCGCCCCTAGATCAAATCCAAAAAACTTATTGAACTAAAATGTGTTAAATGGACCAAACCAATATTTGGGCAGCCAATTTTGGCTTAGATATTGTATTATTAATCAACTAAATCTTCTAACTGTTTGTTGATTGATAATGCATTTGAGACATTCTTCTCATCCTAATTTACATGAACATAAACATAGTTCCTCAACAAGGTGTTCTTAAGAGATTTTATTAAATACTAGTGTAAGTGTGTAGCACAACAAATTTTTTTGTTACAAAGAAAATATTACATCAAAAAAAAAAAAAAATTATTGTGAAATTTTAAAGATTAATTCAATATCACATTTAAGCATGGCGCAAGACCAATATAAGGCGAGGTGAAATTAGAATCGTAAATTGTACTTTCAGTATACTGTTGAAAACACATTAGAGACATCTATATACTCTTCCTATAGTGATATGAACATATGTACATATTCAAACTAACTTTACATATATGCTTTTAGAGAAGACGACAAAAATTAATAATTTTAATGTAGTATTAATTGAGTTATAAACTATTAGTAGTGGCTATATATTTTTATTCAAACTGACTCGAGTCAGTTTGGTTTGTGGTTTTTGCTTTTTGACTCAATGCATTTTGTGAGTAGGACAATTGGGTTTTTGATTTTCTGACCCAATGCATTTTGTTAGTAGGACGTTTTTGCCCTCAGTAGCGTCAGGGTTTTGTGCTATTTCATATAATAAATAATATCCGATTGGCACAAAATTTGATATGTGTATTAAAAACATAAAAAATATGCAATTCAACAGTTAGATTTTCAAAATATGTAATAATATATATTTTATTGAGTAAGGTTGTAACTTAAGGCTACAACTAATTTTGTAGCTAAACATTGTCCTCAAAAAAATAAATTACTTTTTTCTTTTTTGAAAAAGAGTTATTTAAAATATTTTTCCCACGTTGTTTTATTCATTGAAAGTTTTAGCAATATTGCGTTTTGGCCTTTCTAATTCCTTATTCATTGGACTGAAACAAAATCACTTCTTGGCTCATTACAAGATACCTAACAATCGGATGATAGTTGATCAATGATATTGATACCATTTATGACCCAAACTTGGCTCCAAACCGGCCATATTTGTCTTGCACCATTTATAAATTGTGTGTGTGTGTGTATATATATATATATATATATATTTTTTTTTTTTTGAATTTATTCATGGTCCTTCATAAATTGATGTGAATAAAAATCTTCAGAAGATTTAGTTGCCAATTCAAGTTTGTTAATTGTTCTTCATAGTCTAAGCATGAAAATTTTAATGGTATTTGTCAGTTCGTTTAGACCCCTTAAACCCAACAGATTAACCTAGTGAATTAGCCAAGTGATTAACTTAGGTAATTTAATTAAAACTAGGTTAACACAAATAAGCAAAAACAACAAAGCAGCGGAAAATAAATAACACAAAGATATGATGACCCAAGAAACCACACCGGTAAAAACCTGGAGAGGATTTGACCTAGCTATCCTCAAGGTAAACTGAATCCACTATGAAAGAATCGAAGTTTACACAACAAGACTTAGACCACTAACATCTTATTGCTACCCAAGTGTAGGAAACTTACTACCATGACCCCATGATAACTCCGAGATCCACGGACTGCTTCTTTCTTGAATTCTTCAGCAAATCCACAAGCGCACCTGCTTGTATATCTTTGTGCTCTTTTGATTCTGCAACTGTATTGATCTACACAACTCTTGACATAAATCTCAAGTTTGTAAACCCTAAGTGTATGTGAAGGCAAACACCTCTAGATCTCACAATGAGATTCACAAACACAGCATTCAGAACTCTAAAAACGTGGCTAGGGTTTTCCCTTATATACTTAGGGCAAAACATAAAACCCTATACATTAAATGGACTAGGGCTGAGTTGGAAAATTCTGCAGAAAAACGATCTGCCCGATTTTCGATCGATCGAGTCTAAATTTCGATCGATCGAGTCTGACAAAAAGTGAACAGTAATTCTGCACAACAACTCGATTCCAACTTTACATTAAGACCCATACTTTGAGCAAGTCTAACACAAGACTAAACATTGTTTTGATCATGGTTTGCCAACATACAAATTGAAGTTCTAAATACATTAGATCCTAATCCTTAGAACCTAACAATATTGATCACCCATATATATATATATATATATATTAATCTGGATCTCCTGCTGTACAACATGAAATATATAAGCAATATATTAGTATGTTTACTTTCTTATTGTGAAAATTCGCATAGAATTTCACTTTAGAAGGGTAAAGTGATCCAACGTTGCTCCTCAAACAATCCATAGTCAAGGCTCATTTTGAATTGAAAATCTGGGTGTGTGTTTCTGATGTATTTGACATGAAAACAATTGTTGAAAATATAATTATATCAACAACTAGAAAAAAACCTGAGAGGCTTATAATGGAACATTTGCAAATTGAATTTCGCAAAATTCTTAATCAATAGATGTATTTACTTGTGTTGGATGATGTGTGGAATGAGAATGAAGAAACATGGGGTAAATTGAGAACTCTTTTTTTTTTTACAATAGTGAAAAAACAATCCATCACTTTTTTTTTATTATAATTTTCCACTATTGTATTCTTTTGTTATTTATTAAGCTAATACATCATCAGGGCATTGCTTCTTCATCCTTTATTTCTTTTTAGTTTTTAGTAGTTTATATATGGTTGGCAACAACTACGTAAAAAATATTTTCCTATAGAGAGTAAATTATGTAAGGATATGGTGTAAAACCTATATTTTACCCTTCCAATCCAAACATGCCCCATCGCCTCATCACCTTATCATATATTTAAGAATAAGCACAACCATATTACTTGTGTTGGATGATGTGTGGAATGAGAATGAAGAAACATGGGGTAAATTGAGAACTCTTTTTTTTTTTTTTTTTTTTTTTTTTTATAATAGTGAAAAAACAATCCATCAATTTTTTTTTTAATTTTTTCCCACTATTGTATTCTTTTGTTATTTATTAAGCTAATACATCATCATGGCATTGCTTATTCATCCTTTATTTCTTTTTAATTTTTAGTAGTTTATTTATGGTTGGCAACAACTACGTAAAAAATATTTTCCTATAAAGAGTAAATTATGTAAGGATGTGGTGTAAAACCTATATTTTACCCCTCCAATCCAAACATGCCTCATCGCCTCATCACCTTATCATATATTTAAGAATAAGCACAATCATACTCAATCAATTCTAATACTCATATATAAATCTATCCAAATTAGGAGTTTATAGAGATGTTATTAGATGTGGTAGGATGTATTGAATTTTAAGTAAAATGCTGATATATCAATATTTTATTAGATGGTGTAAACCATGGGTTTTACATCCTATCCTTACCAAATTCAAACTTTTCTTTACTATGGTTATTATTTTTATGATCAAATTGGCAATCAATTGATTGGAAAAGTTCTTCTCAAAAAAAAAAATTTTGGAATAGCGTTTAGATTAAATTTTGGGGGAAAAAAAAATGATTTGTACTCTTAATTGTTGGTTTCTAGAGAGTTGAACGGCCCAAAACAAAATTTCTAGTTGGGTCAAAATGTTGTTGAACTCATTAAAACCAGACATCTTCAACTCTCATCTACCAAAGATGTTAATTTTTTGGGCTATTTAGTTGCATGTATTTGGGTCAATCAAATGGTTTGGACTCAAATCTTAAGACTATAGCCCATAGGTATCACTCGCTTCTCACTTCTAAATTTTATGCATTTGTATTGTATAGCCACTAACCCAAGTTTAGCATTTGGAAATTACTTTGCTATACCACATAGGAAAAGGGAAAGATGGCTCAAATGGAAAAGGCAAACTTTTGGTTTGTCAGAGAAAACAATAATGGAAACCTAGTTCCAGATCATACGAAAGAGTAATTAGATCTACATCAATCATAATCCATGTTGATTGGTGATTAGGAGAACAACTTAGAACATTTTAAAAAAGACAAAGATGAAAAAAAAAAAAAAAAAAAAAAAAAGTGACCTATCCATGTTGCTTTGGGCCTTCAATAAAAATCCATACAAATCCACATCTCTAGTTTGTGAGCTCAAAAAGGATGATTTGGTCTTGGAGGCCCAAGTAAATTTCCCCGATGAAAACTTCCCAAAGTTTTGGCGGAAAAAAAAAAAAAAACAGAGCATGACTCTAATACAATCAAAAATCCAAATATTCATAGCCCCTTAAAAGAGGATTAAAAAGTACAACAGATCCACACAACATATATTCTGCAAAATGGGAAAAATAGTACAGAAGTAAATTGCAACACCACTGAGAAATTCAATTCAAGCTGCATAATTCAAACAAACCAACGAAAACAGAGCATGGATCATAGTTATTGGAGGCTCAGACAAGGTTCAGAACTGTAAGCTCGATATTGTCATGGTTGATGCTGTTAGTGACGCCATCGGTGCTAGCAGCGTTGCCTTCAGGAAGAGTTTGGATAGCATGTCCAGTGTTGTTAGTTGTAAGCCTGCGAAATGCGAGAATGAGTGCGATGATGAGGACGAGCAGGCTAAGTATTTCTGCAGCAAGCTTAACGATTGAAAGCAACGAGGTTTGTTCCCTGCACCAACAAGAGGAAATTAATTCTACGAATTACTTTACTGGAACCAACAAAAATAAAATTACAAAATAAATTGCTAATAAAAGAATATGTAGCTATTGTCACACCTGTTTGGAGGAGGAGACAAAGAGGACGATAGAGTTAAAGGAAGAGGAGCCAGAGAATCTAGAAAGAGTTTTTCCATGGTTGCTTAAAAAAAGGATTGAAGAGAGCAATTGAGTTATATATCACGATATATGGCCTCACTCACAGAGAGTTATATATCACGAGGTAAAAAGAGGAGACAATATATAGGTAAGGTACTAAGAACCCTCAATGGCAACGCGAGATCTGGTAAAGCTCCTCGATCGGCGGTTGTGTGCTCTTCCTCGTTGCCGCATTAACCCTCACAAACACAAACAAATAGTTTCAGAAATAGACCAAACAAAAGCCTATGGGTCAATTAGCTAGACGTCATTCATGATATCATGAAGTTATTCTTGATTCCTCGTCGGTTCACCTTACTAAGAACCCTCAATGGCAACGCGAGATCTGGTAAAGCTCCTCGATCGGCGGTTGTGTGCTCTTCCTCGTTGCCGCATTAACCCTCACAAACACAAACAAAAGAAACGTCAAAACGTGTGAGGGCATTTTTTTTTCCTATAAATAAAACCCTCGTCTACCGACGAGGAGCACCATTACAAAGAGATAGTAACAGAGAGAGAGAGAGAGAGAGAGTAACGTGTGAGGGCATTTTTTTTTCCTATAAATAAAACCCTCGTCTACCGACGAGGAGCACCATTACAAAGAGATAGTAACAGAGAGAGAGAGAGAGAGAGTTTGTTTGTGTTTGTGAGGGTTAATGCGGCAACGAGGAAGAGCACACAACCGCCGATCGAGGAGCTTTACCAGATCTCGCGTTGCCATTGAGGGTTCTTAGTACCTTACCTATATATTGCCTCCTCTTTTTACCTCGGGATATATAACTCTCTGTGAGTGAGGCCATATATCGTGATATATAACTCAATTGCTCTCTTCAATCCTTTTTTTAAGCAACCATGGCAAAACTCTTTCTATATTCTCTGGCTCCTCTTCCTTCAGCTCTATCGTCCTCCTTGTCTTCTCCTCCAAACAGGTGTGACAATAGCTACATATTCTTTTATTAGCAATTTATTTTGTAATTTTATTTTTGTTGGTTCCAGTAAAGTAATTCGTAGAATTAATTTCCTCTTGTTGGTGCAGGGAACAAACCTCGTTGCTTTCAATCGTTAAGCTTGCTGCAGAAATACTTAGCCTGCTCGTCCTCATCATCGCACTCATTCTCGCATTTCGCAGGCTTACAACTAACAACACTGGAAATGCTATCCAAACTCTTCCTGAAGGCAACGTTGATAGCACCGATGGCGTTAATAACAACATCAACCATGACAATATCGAGCTTACAGTTCTGAACCTTGTCTGAGCCTCCAATAACTATGATCCATGCTCTGTTTTCGTTGGTTTGTTTGAATTATGCAGCTTGAATTGAATTTCTCAGTGGTGTTGCAATTTACTTCTGTACTATTTTTCCCATTTTGCAGAATATATGTTGTGTGGATCTGTTGTACTTTTTAATCCTCTTTTAAGGGGCTATGAATATTTGGATTTTTGATTGTATTAGAGTCATGCTCTGTTTTTTTTTTTTTTTTCCGCCAAAACTTTGGGAAGTTTTCATCGGGGAAATTTACTTGGGCCTCCAAGACCAAATCATCCTTTTTGAGCTCACAAACTAGAGTCGTGGATTTGTATGGATTTTTATTGAAGGCCCAAAGCAACATGGATAGGTCACTTTTTTTTTTTTTTTTTTTTTTCATCTTTGTCTTTTTTAAAATGTTCTAAGTTGTTCTCCTAATCACCAATCAACATGGATTATGATTGATGTAGATCTAATTACTCTTTCGTATGATCTGGAACTAGGTTTCCATTATTGTTTTCTCTGACAAACCAAAAGTTTGCCTTTTCCATTTGAGCCATCTTTCCCTTTTCCTATGTGGTATAGCAAAGTAATTTCCAAATGCTAAACTTGGGTTAGTGGCTATACAATACAAATGCATAAAATTTAGAAGTGAGAAGCGAGTGATACCTATGGGCTATAGTCTTAAGATTTGAGTCCAAACCATTTGATTGACCCAAATACATGCAACTAAATAGCCCAAAAAATTAACATCTTTGATAGATGAGAGTTGAAGATGTCTAGTTTTAATGAGTTCAACAACAGTTTGACCCAACTAGAAATTTTGTTTTGGGCCGTTCAACTCTCTAGAAACCAACAATTAAGAGTACGAATCATTTTTTTTCCCCCAAAATTTAATCTAAACGCTATTCCAAAATTTTTTTTTTTTTTTTTTGAGAAGAACTTTTCCAATCAATTAATTGCCAATTTGATCATAAAAATAATAACCATAGTAAAGAAAAGAGTTTGAATTTGGTAAGGATAGGGTGTAAAACCCATGGTTGACACCATCCAATAAAATATTGATATATCAGCATTTTACTTAAAATTCAATACATCCTACAACATCTAATAACATCTCTATAAACTCCCAATTTGGTTGGATTTATATATGAGTATTTGAATTGATTGAGTATGGTTGTGCTTATTCTTAAATATATGATAAGGTGATGAGGCGATGAGGCATGTTTGAATTGGAGGGGTAAAATATAGGTTTTACACCACATCCTTGCAGAATTTAATTTCTATAGGAAAATATTTTTTACGTAGTTGTTGCCAACCATAAATAGACTACTAAAAACTAAAAAGAAATAAAGGATGAAGAAGCAATGCCCTGATGATGTATTAGCTTAATAAATAACAAAAGAATAAAATAGTGGAAAAGAAAATTAGAAAAAGAAAAAAAAAGTGATGGATTTTTTTTTTCACTATTACTGCTTTACCTAAAAAAATTGAATTGTTAGAGATTATATAGGAATTCTCATCAACATTTATAGTGCCAGTGACTCTTGAGGCCTGATTGAGAGGAGGAGCTAGGAATGAGATGGGAAAATGCAAAGAATATTTGTTTGTATAATTTTTTTGATAAGCATGAGCCATGAATCTTCTAACCTGTTACTTACTCAGTTACTTTAGTACTCTTTATAACTCTTGTATAATTGTGTTGGGAAAAAAAAACAAAACAAAACAAAACAAAACAAAAATTTGTAAAATTGTGCAAGTGGTCCTATGTTGAAATTTTCAAGTGGCAGTTTGACACGTAAAATTTCCAATCACCTTGCAATTTTGTGCAGTGGCGATATTAATGATGCAACATTCTGATCGTGGATCAACAACAAAACTTATTAGGCCTATCTCTAGCAAAGAAATGGATTGTTTGAGGAGCAACGTTGGATCACTTTACCCTTCTAAAGTGAAATCCTATGCGAATTTTCACAATAAGAAAGTAAACATGCTAATATATTGCTTATATATTTCATGCTGTACAGCAGGAGATCCAGATTAATATATATATGGGTGATCGATACCATTAAAATGTTCATGCTTAGACTATGAAGAACAATTAACAAAATTGAATTGGCAACTAAATCTTCTAAAGATTTTTTTTCACATCAATTTATGAAGGACCATGAATAAATTCAATATATATATAAATATATACACACACACACACACAATTTATAAATGGTGCAAGACAAATATGGCCGGTTTGGAGCCAAGTTTGGGTCATAAATGGTATCAATATCATTGATCAACTTAATCATCCAATTGTTAGGTATCTTGTAATGAGCCAAGAAGTGATTTTGTTTCAGTCCAATGAATAAGGAATTAGAAAGGCCAAAACGCAATATTGCTAAAACTTTCAATGAATAAAACAATGTGGGAAAAATATTTTAAATAACTCTTTTTCAAAAAAGAAAAAAGTAAATGATTTTTTTGAGGACAATGTTTAGCTACAAAATTATTTGTAGCCTTAACTTACAACCTTTCTCAATAAAATATATATTATTACATATTTTGAAAATCTAATTGTTGAATTGCATATTTTTTATATTTTTAATACACATATCAAATTTTGTGTCAATTGAATATTATTTACTATATGATCTATTGGGAGGACCACAATTTGACTCCCTACAACCACTGTAAAAACTGGCCCGCATGGTGTGATGTTGAATACCATAAAGGATTTGAGTGTGTCTTCCCATCACCAATTGGTTTTAAAATGGAATGGCACAGCTCAAGGTTCGACAAATGGTATCAGAACCAAGGTCATGGGTTCGAGTCACGGGAGTGTCATTGTGAGGGAGGGATTGTTGGGAGGACCACAATTTGACTCCCTACAACCATTCTAAAAACAGGCATGCATGGTGTGATGTCAAATGTCATAAAAGATTTGAGTGTGTCTTTCTTATCGCCAATTGGTTTTGAGGTGAAATGGCACAGCTCACGGTCCAACATAATCAGTAAGCTTATATTTTATGCATAACTTTAAACTACAAAAACTTGCAATTTAAACAATTTATTGATAACATAGCTATTGAGTTTTAATTTTTTTTTATAAATTTTGCAAGCATGGAGAATATTAGAAGAAGATGTAATTTAATGATTGATTTGTCAAAATTCACTTTCAATAAAAAAATATTGAATAAAGTTACAGCCTAAGATTACAACCAATTTTGTAGTTAAACTTTTTTTCCTTTTTTGGCAGCTTTTTATATATTTCATAAAAATAGTATCAAAACTTTTTTTAAATTATTAATTAACAAATACTCTAAGGGCACTAATTAATCAAACCCTATAAGTATTTATATGTAATCTGATTTGATAATAAAGAGCAATTATCATAAACTAAAATGTTGTAGTTTTCAAATTTGATCATATTTATAAAAATAAATAATAATAATAAAAAGTAGAATATTCACATTTAAATTGTCATGTTAGTTGAATGAATAACTCCTACATAGGAAAAATTAAGGTGAGTAGTTAATAGATCTTTGATAAACTAACACATTAACAAGGCTGTTTTCGAATATAGATCCAGTTAATAAGTACCCTTAGAGCATTTGTTAATAGACCATGTTAGAAAAGTTTTGATAATACTTTCATGAGAAATATAAAAATTATCAAAAAATTGCTTTTTTATTGTTTTACTCATAAAACTTTTTAAAAATATTTCTTAGACCAATACCTTTAGAGCATCTGTTAATTTTTTCATTAAAATATAATAAAATTTATAAAACCCATGGTTATATTGTCTTAAGATGCGTCAAGTGATAGACATGCGTTAAGTGCTTTCTAATTGCTAGATTACATATTATTGTTATATCCTTCATGTTTGCAAAATCTCCAGAATATCAAAAATCAATTGCTATGTCATCAAACAAATGTTAAAATTTCAAATTTTTGTGATTTAAAATTATGTATTAAAAATAAGTTTATTAATTGAATAATAAATAATATCCGATTTAAACGAAATTTGATATGCATATTAAAAACATAAGAAATATAAAATTCAATGGTTAGATTTTCAAAATTTAAACCCAAAAAATAGATATATGAAAAGTTTAAAGAGTATCTTTCTTAATAAATTTGGAGAGAAACTTTGTTCTGTTACTCTCATCAAACACTTGAAAATGTCCAAAAGGTCCCTCTATGAAACACTTTATGTATTCCTATCATAAACATAATTCGTAAGGTCCACAAGACATTACGTAGAAGGTATATATAAAAACATTTATGGATACAAACAAACATTTGAAAGGGTCCCTCTATTAGATTATGAAACATTCATGAATCCAAAAGGTATATGAACACGGTCCCATGAAACACTAATTTCCATCTCTATCATGTCCAAACAAATAGCCATAAGGTTATAAGGTCATAAGGATTAAGGCCATAAGGTCATCAGGTCTTATAAAATACGGCGTTACACACAAGAGTTATATATCACGATATAATCAACTCAGAATTGCTCTCTTCAGTCATTTTTTGAGTACCAGTCTCCCAGAAGAAAACATGGTCAAACCTTTCCGTATCCTCTATTCCTCTGCCTCCGCTTCCTTCCACCCTATCGTTTAGTCAATTGATATACAAGTTCAAAAAATTTGGGGCTGGCAGATATAATGTTAATGTGTGACCTATAAAAGTAAAAATATAGCATCCAATCCAAAATATTGGGTTTAACCAAAAACAAAAACAAGATCAATAAGTAGCCCAAAATTTGATCACGTCTCACAATCCTTTTTAATCCAACTAGTATAATTATTTTTGGTTTGCTTTGGGCTATTTTTATGATAAGGAACGTGGGCAAACTCACCATCACCGATTCGAATGTACTATCAACTCCTAGAGAATAACATTTAAGAGTACCAAACAAACTTTAATATTTTTTTTTTATTATTTTTAGATTTCACTTTAGTTCCTATATTTTCAAAACTATTTCAAAAAGCTAAGGGTATGTTTGGTAATTGTTTTTTTCTCTTATTTTTTATTTTTCAAAACAATTTTCTATTTTTAAAACTAAAAAACTTGTTTGGCAATCCAAAATGAACAAAAAACAAAAACTGTTATCAAAATTCAATTTCTGAAAAAAATTGAAAACATACAAAAGGCTGTTTTCAGTTTCTAATTTTTAAAAGTCAACGAAAATACACATTTAATTTAATAAATCCGTCTCATTTAATTAGTTAGCATTAAAGTTCAAATCTTAGTAACAACATATTTAAGTATTTTCTATTTTTTTTTCAAAAAACTTTTTTTTTTTAATTTCAACTAACCAAACATGTTTTTGATTTCAAAAATATAAGAAAATTGTTTTTTTCTTTATATTCCCAAAAACAAGTTTTTGAAAATAGAAAACAAAAACTGTTACCAAACATAACCTAATTATTAACATATGATGATGAAAAATGTTGATATGATAAACTGAATTTATATCACATCATGGGCTTCATGTCATTGAAGAGGCCTCGATTAAATGAATTTTGTTTTATACATTAACATTTTATGTTCATTAGATATTTTTAAGGATATTTTTGAAACATTTTAAAGTATAATAATAAATTTGAAACAAAACCAAAGGTTAAGAAACGAATTTGTAATTTGACAAATGGTCTTTTACCAAAATTATCCAAAAGTTGACAATTCCTATCAAATAGTTGCCATTTTTTTTTTAATAATAGCTAGAAAAAGTAAATGTGAAATTTGATCATTAAAATTACATCCATAATAAAAATGTTTTAAGAAAACCTTTTATTTTTACAAATTTTTAGTGTAAGCCAAAAATAAACAACCATAAATAAATAAATATATAAATAAATGGTGGGAAGTTATGCCCTACTAAAGGAATAAATCTAAGATGGCCTACCCTTCTTCATTGGTAACAAAAGCAATTAAGCAACTCAAATGTGTTGTTTTAAACTGTCGCTATCTTTAAAGGCTACAATACAAACCAAAATTATCAAAAAATAACAGCATGCTTAAGTCCAAAGGCGGACTATTAAAAAGAATAATCTTGACTTGAATCCAAGCCTTTCTTGCTAAGGTGTCTACACGTTTGTAAGTTACTATTAAATTCTTCAGTAACCCAACCAAGCATAGTATTTGCATCAAGCTCTATCTCAACTACCAAAAGATTTAAACTAATACACAACACCAGACCATCCCTAAGCAAGGTGTGGAATGGAAAGAAAGTCTTTATGGGACTGTTGTCTAAGATGAGAATTCTCAACCAAGTTTAGGATATGGATGGTGTAGAGGAAAAGGGAAGGATATGGGGAGGAAAAGCCACCATTTGAAATTCCCCCAATTTGATGGACTTGGAAGTAAAGGGATATGAATGCTCAACTGTTTCGTTGGTTAGGAATGGTAAAATTTGACACAACTCACAAACTCGACACGACTAACTTGTTTATAAACAAGTTATGGGTTGAGGCTAAATGGGTTCGGGTTTCATTCGAGTTGACACAGCTAACTTGTTTTATAAATGAATTGTGTTCATATTCAACATGCGAACTCGTTTGAACCCATTTGATCTATTTAACTTATAAAGTTGTTAGTTATTTCAATATTATTACTTAATTTATAGTTGTTTTTATATTTTTATTACTATATATATAGTTGTAATTGTACTTTAATTTTAGATATATGGGAATTGATAAAAAATTATATAGGTTAGATAAAACCTATTAATCAAATAGATAATTAAATGGGTCATTTGTATTGATCCTTACATGACTTGTTAATTAAACAAGTTAAACGTGTCGGGTTGGGTCGACCTGTATAAATAATCAGGTCGTGTTCGAGTTAAGGATTTCTGACACGTTTACTAAACAGGTTGGGTTCGAGTCAACCCATATAGTTGAATAATCATGGTTTAACACGACACAAACCCGACTTGCGAACACGAATTGCCACCACTATCATTGATGGATTTTAGTCAAAAGATGGATTGCTTTTTTTAATGTACAATCAATGCAAAATGGGTTGCTTTTCAATTTTACAATCAACGCTCTTATATACAATCCGCATTTTAAGAGCATCTCCAGCAATCTCTTTAAATTTTTATATTGTTTGAATGGTGAACAATTCTTTTTAGCTTTTACTTACTTATTTTTTCAAATACAATTTCCAACAGATTCTCTATCTTTACTTTATTTCATTTAAATATTATTTCTCCATTCATCCTTTATTCTTTCTTTAATTCTTCGTTTATTTTGTTGAATTGAAAGTTTTTTGCTGCAAGTACTGTAGATAAAAGTAAAAATTAGCTGAAATAGTGTAATAGGACCATAAATAGTATCAAAAAGTACAGTGGGACTCATGAATAATATAAAAAATAAGCTGAATAGTAAATAAGTTAGTAAAAATAATTTTTGCCAAACGCACACTTAGGGCCCGTTTGGGATTTGTTTATTTTGCTGAAATTGAAAACTTTTTACTAAAAGCAATGTACATAAAAGTAAAAGTTAGCTGAAATAACACAGTGGGACCTATGAATAATACCAAAAAGTGCGATGAAATCCATGAATAGTAACAAAAATAAGCTGAATAGTAAAATAACTTAGCAAAAATAATCCATGGTAAAAAATAAGTTGAATAGTACAACTTATTTTACTCTTCAACTTATTTTTGGTACTATTTATGGGTTTCACAACACTTTTTGGTACTATTTATGGGTCCAATTGTACTATTTCAACTAACTTTTACTTTTATTTACGGTACTTTCAGCAAAAAATTTTTAATTTCAGCAAAATAAACGGATCCTTAATTTTCATTTTTTAATCTTACTTTTCCCAATTAAATTTTTAATCTTCAAAATTTTCAAGAGTTTTATTTGTTAATATTCTACTTTTAATTTAAGAGATCATCCCTTAAATTATCCCCTAAAATTTAATTATTAATATCCATTAACTTTCCATTATCTCTTTTTTCTATAAAAAAATTATATCTAATCTTAATTAAAGATCCTATTCATTAACTTCTAATTAATTTCCATAAAAAAAATAAACTTAGTATTAGTTTCGTTTTTAGTGTAAACTTAGATTATTAAAAAAAAAAAAAGAAAAAAAAAAAAGAAAGAGCTGGAAGGCTGAACGCCACGTTTATTTCTCCCATCAAAACACCTAATAAAAATAAAAAACAAAAGGTCACACACCATCCACACGGTTCACCATCTGGATTTGATTTCTTCTTATCAATCAGAGAGAGAGGGCCAAACTCCAAGGGGAAAATCGGCGTCGTGCTTCACCGGGCGAGAGAGAGAATCGCGTCG
This sequence comes from Lithocarpus polystachyus, assembly GCA_033629205.1. NCBI lineage: Eukaryota > Viridiplantae > Streptophyta > Magnoliopsida > Fagales > Fagaceae > Lithocarpus > Lithocarpus polystachyus. Next base: position 2,517,801 of record CM066166.1, read on the forward strand.
TATTCGTCATCCATCATCTGCTCTGCTTTCACCACCGCTCGTCATCTTCCCCACTGCCAACGACATGCGGTCGAAATGGGTTTGATCGGTTTTTTTTTTTTTTTAGTTTATGAGAAAGATTGTATTTTCTGATTTCATTGCATTTTCTGTTTGTGTTTTGTTCAGATTGTATTTTGTTGCAGTCAGTAGCCGTTGAGATAAAGGCTGAATTTTTTTTTTATTTTTTTTTGGGTTCTGATTTTATTAGTTTATGAGAAAGATTGTATTTTGTAGTTTTATACTTTTATTGCTTTTTTTGTTTTGTGTTTTTGTTCAGATTGTATGCAATAATTTTACTTATGAGAGAAGAGTTGCTTCCATTTGTTCTCTCTGATGTGAAGCGAGAGAGGGAGTGAAGAAAAGATAGAAAGGGAAGTGAGAGATTTTTTTTTAGCTGGTTATTTTTTTTAAATAAAATAATAATTTGGAGCGGCTAATCTCTATCCAGAGAACTACTGTAGCTGAAAAAGTTTTACTTTTACATCTAGAAAATCTGTTGGAGTTGACTCACTTTTGCAGCTCAAAAGTCCAAAACTAAACAGTGTCCATAAGGTGAGTGATACAAGATGCACAGGTGTCAACATCTTAACGGATCCAACGGCGTTCCATTTAACAAAGCTGTCCTCCTTCAGATTCGCTTATATAGATTGCTCAATGAATTTCTCTTATCACTCTTTCCTCAACCCTTACGTTAGAAATCACAACTATTTATTGTTGTCGCAGAAATAGTTGGAGTTGAACTCATCACTTCGAGTATTTTCCTGGCTAAATCTGGTGCTATTCTACCTTTTCGAATCCGTTCTTTAAATCTTCAGAAAACACTTTTTATGTGCATCATATTTGCAGCTTAACATGTTTATATTTGGATTTTGTATCGTTTTTGGATGCCAAATTTTCTGTCTTGCAGCTCTTTGGGTTTGTTTATCATCATTATAGCTGTGTTTCTTTGTTTTTGTGTTTTGTGTTTTGTTTTTTGTTTATTTTATTTTATTTTACTTGTTTTATCTTTGTTATCTGTGTTGGGCGCGAGAGTTATTTTATCTTAAATGATTTTTTTTCCCCTTTTTCTCAGCTCTAAATTATACATTTGATTTTCTGAGTGTTTTTATGATTATAACCAGATATTCATTCTCATATACTTCGTTTGATTTTTGGAGGTAATATATGTTACCGATTTAATTACAGCTTTTAATGATTTAAACAGCCGCAGCCTTTAGTAGTCTGTGTATATGGTTGCTGATGGAGCATAATTAGAGTCTCCCATGTGGTTTCTCTAAAAAAAAAGCTATGACTGTTTTGGTGGGCAACTGGGCAAGTGTAGTTTGGTTCCCCAGTTTCTTTTGCTTTTGTCATTTGAAGACTAGTCAAGAATCAGGGTGGCTTTGCTTTGTTTTAAGAGCTTTTGTACTTTTGGGCTATATGATGTGGACATCTAATCCATTAGTGTAGTTTGATGGCAGTGGGACATTTCATTTTAGGGTGGCTTGGTGTTGTGGACTTAAGGTGATGAGTTTACTACAGATTTTGGTTTTCTTCACAAATTTCTATTCACAATCAATATCCCTGATCTTGATGCAAGGAAATCAATGGTGGATTAAAATGTTTCTAAAAAGTTGGTGAGCATCTCTCTCTGGGGTTCTCTTTTAAACTTTCAAAAAAAGAAAAAGAAAAGAAAACTCTCTTTCTGATTGTCTAACATGGTTTTCTTTTAACATTAAATTTCTTGTGGGGTTTGGCATTTTACTTTTGCTCATGTTTTGCAGTGTCGGTATATTAGGCATTATGAATTTGAGACCTATATTTGCAAGACATTTTAAATTGGCTTGCATACCAACAACTCTGCTTCCTCCTTGTGGTGCCCCCATTCTTCTCAATCTGCACTCTTCATTTTAATTCTTGTTAGTTTCATATTGTTGGCAAAAATTGGGTTTTCGCTTAATACTTGAGCTAACTGTATTTTTTTACTTTAGAGCTTTTTAGTTTGGTTTTATCAGTCTTATTTGAGCATTACAACTATGCGGTTTGCTAGGTCAGGCATCAGATATAGTCGTGCTTTTGATCCTGGAAATCTATTTTCAGGTGTGAGGGTGCTCTTTTTGTCACCTCTAAGTTAAATTATTAGGGTAATTACAGTAAACCCACCTGGTTTGACTCAAATTCACATTGACTACCCGTGATTTGCAAAGTGTCACTTTGTCCAGTTGAAATTCACTCCGTTTATCCTTACCCATATTTGTTAAAAACATGGGTAAATATGTATTTTTTCTCCCCTTTATATCTCTCTTCCCCAAAACATAAAAAACATTAATGGACAGATAAAACAAGATCAAAAGGTGCTGTTGAGAAAAAAATTATACAATGTCTTAGAACTTCAAGCTTGTATTTACCCTTCCCATCATTTGAATAAAAAACATCCGGCTAAATATACACAAAATAAAAGTACTTTCTAAAATAAAAGCACCTTCTTTGTTCTAAAATCCCTATTTTCAAAATCTACAAGTTCTACACACACTCTCTCTCTCTCTATATATATCCGTATAACAAGACCCACTCCGCACTCCCCATGCTTTCAGTCCTGCTTTGGCAGTGACTCTTTCATTGCCTTTCTAAGTGAAATGTTTAAACCCGGTCATTGCCTTTGGGTTTGTGGTTGTATTTTGATAGATCTGTGGGTTTGTACTTTGCTGGTGTGGGTGTGTTAGTGTTGGTGTCTATGCAAAATCAGGTTGTATGGGGATTGATTGCTGAATTTTTATGCAGATTACTGTGATGGGTTTGAAGCTTAATATGTTTGAATATTGGTCGTTGGTTTGAGGTCGAAGACAAAAAGGATGGGTTTATTAATTATGTTATATTTTTCTGGGTTTTGATTGCGTTGTACTCTTAAGCAAGATTGGGTTTTTGTTTTTGATACGGTAAGACTAAGTTTACTCTGCGTATTCAACTATGGAAGAAAGAAGAAAACTAAGAATGAATGCGAATAGTCCCAATCATTCTGCAACACCTTCATATATTCTCACTTTCAAGCATACGCTTTCCCAAACCAAATCCCACCCACAAGAACTCACATTGTTCTCGCGAAGAATAGTTGCTTTCATTTTCTAAACAATCTTTTTCAAATAACTTTTGAGCAATACTTAAAAGTACTGTTTTTTAGATTTTTCTTTTAAGATTTTAAGATTCTGTCATGTGACTTTTTTTTATGGATGAAAATATATTTTTTAAGTTAAGTAGCCACATTACAGAATCTTAAGAAATGAACTTAAAGAAAAGCACCTAAGGTACTGTATATAAATTTTGTTCACAACGTTTACGATGAATAATCTTGTTTAATTTTGTGTTTTTTTTTTTTTTTTTTTTGGAAGGGGAGAGACATAAAATAAAAACAAAAATACAAGTTTATCTCTATTGTTAACGGAAGTGAGTAACAGGAGACAAACAGAGTAAATTTTGACACTTTTCAAACTACGAGAAGAAAATTTGAGTTAAACTACGTCTACGTGTGGGTTTATTATAACTACTTTGGATATTTTTAGAGTGTGTTACATGTTCATTTTTAAAATCTCATATGCTTTATTTTATTCTAAAAGGAAGTGTATATTACTCACTGGCTTCGAGGTGTGAAAGTGCACCTTATTATTGGTTGAGGCCTCTGTGGCTCCGTCTGGTGCATCGAAGCACTCACGGCCACGGGACATTGGGCTGACTTGTGCGTCTTATCTGCTTTATTATTATTATTATTATTATTTTGAGAATAACTTATCTGCTTTATTTAATTTCAAAATGAACTATACATCACTGATTTAATTATTACATGAAATTTGGCTTTGATATTTTGAGAGAATTAAATTTGGGTTAGGTAAGATTAAGTGGAAAGGGTGGACGAAGCAATCCAACTTTAATGCAACGATTGATCCTCAATTGTGAGAGCTGACGAGGATTCTCACTCTCCTTCAGATGCAAAATTGATAAATGGGCGGTAACAATTCCTTCAAAGACTACTTTATTCAGTCCTGGTAGGGCATGGAAAAATTCATCTGCTTTTTAGTCTTTTTAACACCTACACTCCTAGTCGCACCTGTGCCTATCTTAACACATAAGAAAAGAGATCAATGGTTTGTCTTTAATTTCCGTACTTCATATCATGATCACACTTTTCTTGGAGTGCTGCTAGGGGCGTGAAAAATTGATCTACTTGTTCACACCCATTCAATTTCTTGCATGATTGATGACTATTCATCGGTACAATTTGTCACGAAGTCTAAGAATGTTGGCCGCCACATGAGGAAATAAGAAGCTCTCTCTCGCTTTTCTTGCATGACTGTCGATCATTCACTAGTATGTGAAGGTATTTTCTTGTTTGACAAGTTGTTTTCACAATACAGTTTTTCTGTTATTAAAATTATTGTGCAGAACAGTTTTTATATAACACAGCGTTTTCTCTCATAATTTTTTGTTCACAAATTTACAGTACACATATTAATATATATATATATATATATATTTTTTTTTTTTTTCTTTTCAGTGCTTCCTCTCTCTCTCTCCCCCAAGAAAAAAATTGTGCCCAACATTCATATATGTATTCTAAACATCATTTGAAGACTATGGATTAACTTTATTATCCATTAATATTTTAAATTGATATATGTTTTTTTTTTTTTTGATACGAAATTGATATATGTTAAACTAAAAATTATAAATTAGTGCTTACCAATATGAATATATATATATATATATATATATTTAATAATTAAAACGTACCCCCATATAGTACCATAACTATAAGGCTTTTCTAAGTAATTAATTATTGTTCAAACAATTTTTTTTATTATTATTAAATTGATTTAGCTAAAATGCAATTTACATCTTTGATGGAGCAGTCTATGAACAAGATAACAAATCTGGACTTGGTGTGGTCATTCGGAATAACCAAGGTCAGGTCACTGAAGCTCTATCCCAAAAATTACTTCAAGCTTACTAAGCAATGGATATTGAAGATCTAGCTCTTGCATGGGACAGAACCTGGTATTACCCGCGCTTTTTTGGAAGGTGATTTGGGGACGATTTTTTTTTTTTTTTTGAGAAACGGGAATAATTAGGGTTGTAAACAAGCCGAGCTTTGTCGAGTAGTGAATGTTCAAGCTCGGTTTGATAACAAAAACAGAATGTTCAAGCTTGGCTTGAGCTTGATACAAGCCTACAAATAATGTTCAAGTTTAAGCTTGTTATAAAGTATAAAAGCTTGAACTCAGCTTGGCTTGGCTTGGTTCATTAGTCAAGCCAAGCTCGAGCTCTATATCAAACCTAAACTTAAGCTCAATATCATGTTTTTGAGCTTGAGATCCAACACAAGTATATTATCAAAGCCTATATCAAGTTTATTATCTAACTTATTTGGTTTGGATGAGTGGTCTCAACTTATAATTAATTAAAGTCTTAGAATGATATGAGTTTACTTGTCAAGATCATATCAATTTTATTACCAAACTCATAAATAAGCTTAGGCTCAACTTGTTTTGTTACTTTTGTATTGAGCCTTGGTATTTACGGACTTGTTCATGAATAATATTTTTTACTCGGGCTCAGCTCGTTTATTAAATAAGCTTAAAACTAAAGCTTAAGTTTGGTTTGTTTATAAACAAACAAATATGAATGAGTTTTTTATCGAACCAAGCCCAAACTATTTATGAACAGTTTGGTTCATTTATAGCCCTAAGAATGATTGTTAAAGCTCTGGCTAATGAGTTTTTTAATTGGCTTCCCATGCTCCTTTGATACAAGATGCGAAGATATTATCTCGGTCTTTTTCTCAATTGCTTTACTCTCACATTAAGAGAAAAGGCAATAAGATTGTTTATTGTTTTTTAATATATTAAGATACAATTATCTATCAATAAAGACAAAAAAAAAAAAAAAAGACAAAAAACAAAATAATGTTTTTTTTAATACTAAGTCAAGGCATTCACAATAATTGTGCTAAAAAAATTTAGCTTTTATCACCTAAAAAAATATTTTATTTATTTTTACTATCTTACTTTACAATACATCCAACATCAAATATTTTTTTTTTACCACTTTATTTAAAATAGAGAAAAATACTCATTCACTTTTTAAACTTTGGAGTTGTAGCTCTTACAGTCTTTTGAACTTTCATTTTAGCCAATTTAGTACCGGAACTATACACACGTGCCAAATCACAACGCCGTTTGTTTGGCAGCTTTGGCTGTTTAATGCTAAGGTCCACTCGATTCACGTGGTACACACGTTTAAAAAAAAATTTCCAAACCGATTCTGTAACAGAGAGCTGGAGAAACATTCTTAAAAGAGAAAAACTGAGGTGATTAGAAAGAGATCACTTGTGTTTGTGGTCTTGCTGCTACTAGCGTCGTTCTTGGTTCTGACCAGCGTCTCTCTTCTTGATGCGGAGGCGACCAAACGTGAATGACTTGGAGAGAAGCTGAAAGCCTTTGGTCAACAAGGAAGAGAAGACCATTTTTAAATTACAAGCTAAGAGATCCAAGAAGTTTCAAAGTCTGCAACTTCAGAGCAAAAAGATTGTTCCCACCAAGTCAAACAGGACATCAAAACTGTTTTTTGATATTCTGAACGTCAACACTGTCTGAGCCTCCAATATACCATGTTGGCTTCACAGCATTTAATATACATGAAGTTGAAACAGACTAGCAGAGTGTGCAGTGATCCATGCTCTGTTTATGTTGGTTTTTGTTTGAATTTTACGTAGCTTGAATTGAATTTTCCTGTGGTGTGAGTGTGAGGTTTGCAATTTACTTATGTATTAATTTTCCCATTTTGCAGAATATATGTTTTGTGGATCTGTTGTACTTTTTAATCCTCTGTTGAGGGGTTATGAAAATTCAAACTGTTTGGTTTTTTTATTGTATTAGTACAAGTCATGCTCTGCTTTTCTTTTTCCTCCAAAACTTGGTGAGGTCTATGAATAATAGAGTGGATCTGGGCCTTTTTCTTTCTTCTGGCTGGTTTAAGATCTAATTGCTCTTTTGTATAATCTGAAACTGGTTTCCATTTTTGTTTTCCCTAACAAACCAAATAAGGATTGTCCATTTGTGTCATCTTTTCCTCGTCCTGAATACGCCTATAACTTAATGACGCATGGACTGTGCACGTGCCAGACTTAAGCTCAGAATCTGTTGTTAGGCTTTGACAGGTGTCGTTGTTTCATTAGAGGATAATAAGTTTGTTAGAATTTGTTTTTTTTTTTTTTTGCCGCCTTTTTCTTTTGCTTGGAACTGATTCTGCTATGCTGTATAAATAGCAAAGCAGTAGATATTTATGATTGTATTCTCTCATTTTTCATCAATAAAAAAAAATAAATAAATAAAAAACTCATTCTATTTAGAGAGAACTTTCCTTTTCTTTACAGTAGCCTATAACGTAAGCTTTCAGTCAAACCCTCTAACTTGTTATGGTGTTACCCACTCTTTTTTTTTTTGGATAATAGTTAACTACTTCTTCGTCTTATTCTTTCATTTATTTATATTTTTAGAAAATTTATTAACTTAAATCATTTTGGAATACAATTTTTAAATTAGACTAGAGTTCCTTTACTCAAACATCTAAACCTGAAAATGAAATAACTCTTCTAGCAAAGGCATGGGCTAAACAGTTGTCCTCCCTTCTAACATACTTAAAATTAAACCATTGTAAAGATCTTGACAAGATTTTTGTCTCTTTTATAAAATATCCATGCAAAGCAAAGGAAGTTTTGTTGTCTCACAAGACCGAGATGACCAACAATGAGTCCCCTTCAATTTCAAGTTTGTGAATGCTAAGATCCTTGACAAACTGGACCACCGCATTAGCAACAAAAGCTTCAATGGCTTCAATAGTTGCCTACTCTTTCTAACTCTTGATAATTGTACAAGTGGTCTTACATTAAAATTTCCAAATGGCGGTGTGGCACATAAAATTTCCAATCACTTGCAACTTGATAAAGCATAGGGAATAAGAAAGAAAAAAATGCAAAGTATCACTAAAATTTTAGATGAAAAAAAAATGTGCCATAAGTTTAAGTAACGCTCCATACTTTACCTTTAGGAAACAACCAAATAGTTGTAAAAGTATCATCAACTGTGCTAAAAAAAAATTTTTATTTTCATACAACAAAAAATTACTTTATTTATTTTAACAAATCACTCTACAATACACTTTACACCACATTTTTTACTTTACTACACCACCTATTAAAATAACTTAAAAAAAAAATTCTACCTTTTATTTTTTTATTTATTTAAAAAAAAAAAAAAAAAACACCCCCACCTCTCCTACAAGCAGCAACCAGCCAACTTCCACAAAAACCCACCCAAAAAATTGGAACCTGCCCAAAGTCAGAGCAATCCAACCCAAAATTGTCCCATCCACCTAGACATGGCAAAACGGGTCAGAATTTTCTGACTCAACCTGTTTGACCCGTAACCCGATTGACCCGTTTAAAAATGACCTGTTTTGATCCGTGACCCATTTTGACCCGTGACCCGATTGACCCGACTTGAACCCGAACCTGACCCGCCCGTTTTGCCATGCATACCAACATTGAGTAAATTGAGATTGAGATGTAGTTCTTATAAAATATTTACTTATTCTTTTTTACTTAATATGTTATGTACTCCATTATAGTTTGTCATTCTTTACTTGTCACTTTTATTTTCTCTTCCTACTTTAAATAGATTGAAGATTATACCAAGATTAGCTTCTAGAAAGCTGGAACAAGAGTTGTACCAAATTTTGGTATCAAGTATTTAGTGGTAATTGATAAATGGTAACAGTATCACTAGTGAGAATCTAATCACAGTTAAGGAACTCATAAACAATTGACAGATTGCATCTATTTAAAAAAAAAAAAAACTTGTTTGACAAATACTGGTCAACTCAACTCGACCCGTGACCCGACTTGACCCGTGACTCGATTGACCCGCAACCCGATTGACCCGTTTAAAAAATGACCCGTTTTGACCCGTGACCCGTTGTTAGGGTACTTTTTTTTATTACACCTAATTTTATTTATACACACTATTCTATTTAAAACCCAAGAATACTTATGCTTGGTAATATTTGAAAAGTCCATGATTCAAGTCCATGGCAAAACAATTTTATCAATGGAATTCAAATCCATAAATCAAAGCCCATGATTTAAACTCATGGCAATTTATTTCTTCAAAGCCCAGTTCTCGCTGGCAATATTTAAATTCCAAATCTCATTGGCAACATTAAAAAGCCCAATTCTTATTGGCAACATCAAAAGCTCAATTCTCATTGGCAAAATCAAAAGCCCAAGCTAATTACTTGGCATTATTTTATCAAAAGTCTAAGTTAGCTACTTAGCTCTATTTTGTTAAAAGCCCAAGGCTATTAATACTTGGCAAAAAAAATTTTCCTAAACAAGTATATAAGCTAATGAATCATACCAAATATTTATACCATATTATCTATCTTATGAAATAACACCATTCATTTTTCCAAAACCCATGGCAAACATATATCAAGCCCATGGAGAAATGTGAGTGTGTGTCATTAATAATTAAGCCCATAGAAATTATATTCAAGACCTATGGCAATTTTATTTATCTTGCAAACCCATGGAAAATATTGATAAAAATCCATGGAAAATTATATCATCAAAGTAATTACTTATTCAATGATTATGAAGCCCATGGTAATTATCTTAAACCTCATGGAAATATGTGCACACAACCCAACCCAAGGGTTTGTCATGTCAGCTGAAGCCTAAAGGGTGATCAAACCCCATCATCTCCCTCAAAGCTGTACCTCCAGCGGAAGGGGTGCTGAAGCCAAATTATTCAAACCTCAACAAATTGATGTTATAAATGTAAAAAAACGTTCAAGACATGATTCATGTACCAAGCCCATAAATCCTAAAGGGGAAAATTTGGGAACATGTGGTTTGGAGGGCATAAAGAGATCTCCAGCGGAACCCCCTGAAGTAGACTAGAACTTAACACCTGGCTTGGGGTGTTGAATCTTGCTTTTTGGGGGACCAAATCTCAGTTGCAGCATTAGGATTCGTTCTTGATACACGCCATAATCACATTGATTCACCTCAGCCCCAGAAATCTTATCAATTAATGAAAAAAATCCATCATTTCCTAAAGAAGCAAGGCAGCCCCAAAAGCAAATCCCCCAATTCTGACCAAAAATCTCAGAAACTTGATCTTGATTTCGTCATCCTTGAGACGTCATCTTTTTTGGATTCTTATCAATCAATGCCCCCTATAGCTCCATTATAAATAGACAAGCAAACAACCACAAAGATGGGGGGGGGGGGGCAGCCACCTTCCTCTGAAGATCTGGATTCGTTTTCCATCTTTGCTGGTGGTTTAGCTCTCTTTTAGCTCACCATTCATCATCTTTCACTCACTCCCATCTAATCCCAGATGTTCCTCTCACACCTTCAGACAATCACAGCCCACCACTCACAAAAAGCCTTGAATTTGGTGTTGATCCCATCTCACTCATCATCCCTAGCCCACATTCATCTAATCTTAGATGTTCTTTTTTCTTTTTTCACACAAACACAACTCAATGTCTCTCCAACTAGTCACAAACAACCCATTACTCATAAAAAACTTCAATCTCAGCATTAATCTGATCTCACTCACTCAAAATGCCCCACATTCACCTCATTCATGTCTTATGGTCATACACTCATCAAAACCTTAGCTTAATACTTGCTGCACTGAGCTGGGGGTCTCTCTCTCCCTTCATTCCATCCTATTCTTCCTCTTTTATTTGTTACAATGGAGCCCTTAATCTTTGTTTATTATTATTATGATGAAGAATATAATATATTTGTAACAATTGAATTTTTCCCTCATATTGATGTAATGATGGCTGAAAGTACTCTAAATTCCCTTGCCCAAGACATACAAGGACCCCCAAGAGTGAACACTTCCCTAAATTTATTTAATTATGGACTGTTGGACTCTAAGTATAATTTCACCCCTACCGCTGGAGGACTAATTTGAACTATGACACTGTAAAAAGGACTAAAAAATATAATAAACTAACAATATTGACATGTTTATTGTGCTTTAGTGTTGTCTTGCAGCCTCTATATCTTGCTTGGATGGACTTCCACAACACCGAAAGCCTTTGGGCTTCATCTCAAGGCCCATCGTCGAGTTTCGGCTTGGCTACCCGACATTTTATATGGGGACATCAAAATTTTTCCCTCAACACCCGTTTGACCCGCAAACACGATTGACTCGACCCAAACCCGACCCGACCCGCCCGTTTTACCACGTCTACATCCACCCGCCGACCCCACCATCAGAACCACCCATCTACCCACAACAAAAAAATAATAATAAAAACCCTCCACAAGAAGGAGATCTGGACAAAATGGTGAGATCAGCGGTGTGGTGAGAGTGAGGTAGGCAAAGAGTTAGAGAGAAGCATACCGGTAGGGCCGGCTGGAGCATATATAGGTAATGATATAATGCCCCCAAATAAAGAATGTCTCATTTTTAACTAATTCTATACAGTGATAGCTCTAGAAATTTTTTCTAGAATGGTCATTAAGAGCATTCATATTAGTTCATATAAAATGGCATAAGAGCCAAATTTTGCACAACCAACCACAAAAATCATCCACATCAACTTATGTATTATTGTGCAAAATGCATATGTAGTTACAATAACTATACAAATATATACAGTTACCGTTTATAATGCAAATTTGTTTTCTAATACTTTCTTTACCCATATACAAAGGGAGAAATTATTTGGGAGAGTAGTAAAAAATTAATAAAGAAATGATACTTTAATAAAATGTAATGTCAAATAGATAATTTGACGTAGACATTTTTTCTTTCTGAAAAGGGGTTACGTAAAATAGAAAATTTAGCATTTTATATTAAAATAGATAAGAATTTTAGCACTAGGAATTGTTGTTGTTACTCAACTTATTGATTTTTGTAACGTGTTTACCATTATTGGTCTTTGTAACTGCATTTTATGCTATTCATTTTTCATTTATGGTAGACAAAAAAAAAATATATATATATATATATACATATTTATATATATATATTATATTATTTTTTTCCAAGTCAGAATGTTTATTTGAACACCCTAACCATAACATGGAGCCGCACCTGATTCTATAATATAATATATTTATGTGTACATTTTAATTGAGGCTTCTTTAGGCCTCTATTCAGGAAAAATTAATAATAATAAGACCCATTTTGTTAGCTAATAAATGTATTAAAAGACCCTTCTAGTACTCACAAAACACAAAAAGTGAAGGTGAAGAGACAAAATTAAGTTTAAAAAGTCCCCACTAACACATTTACACACCTAGTCAAAACCTTTTATTTTACTAACACTAGACTACTACCACGATGGCATTATCATGTGTTTTGTTAACTTTTTATTATTATTTTAATTTTCAATAGATTATTTAATCTGGATTATTTAGGAATATTTTTATTAGTTATTCTTTTAGAATAATTTACTTTATATTTGTACTAATTTATTAAGTTACGTGATAAATACATGTTTATTTGTGCAGATTTAGAGTATAAAGTGATCACATAATTTAGTAAAGTTGTGAGCTTGTTTTTGATATATCAAGTCCTATTGTTCTATTCTTTAAATTTTATCTTAATTAAATTGTAATTTTTTATTATAAATCGTGTCTTATTTATTTAGAAGTATTTCTTAATTATAAATATCTATTAAAAATGGATATAAAAACTTAAAAAAAAAAAAAAAGAGAAAACTTGAAAAATAAATTGAATCATAGAAATGATCTATGGATAAATTTGTTACTAGTACTAAACAAAACACAACAAAAAATTAGGATGAAAATATAACAAATGAACAAAAAATTCATAAAAAATAATTAGAAGATATTGAAATTATACAACGAAAAGATAATAATGAAAATAAATTTTATTTAGTTAATATTTACATATAAGAAAATGCCCCACTTAAAGTTTTCGCCTTAGGCCCCAAAAGTTGTTGTGCTGGCCTTGCATACCGGAGAGAGAGAGAGAGAGAGAGAGAGAGAGAGACAAACATGTGTTAGGAAAGAGAGAAAAAGAGAGTAAAAAAATAAGAAAAAAATTTACCATTTTTGCTGTATAGTTCTACTAATAGAATTGTATTGTTCATCCATGCTAAACTTTTTAGTATTTTTGAAAATTTGATGTGTGAAGTTTTTGGTGTTTGGTGTGCTATGCTAACCTGGTGCTAGTGTTCTTGGTGGGTCTATAATATAAAGTATAGGTCTAATGGGTTTGTAGAAAGATATAAATCTAGAATCTTGGCTAAGGACTACACTCAATAGGATGGGCTTGATTACTTTCAAATCTTTTCACGTAAGCTAACAAGGATTATTTTAGAAAATGATCAAAATTAATAATTTCTATTGCAATATTGATTTAATTGCGTATTTTTACTAGTAACTATATATTTATTTAATTTGGTAATTTATTTTAGAATCTATTTATATATGACGACAAACTTAGGTACAGTTTTTTATTTGTTGTACTACCTGAATTTTGGTCTATCTTCATATAAAAACATGTACATGTGTTAGAATTAGTGCCAAAAAAAAAAAAAAAATTGGATGATTCAATAATCACGAGCATCGGGGATTTCAACGTATGGAAGTAACAATTAAGCTAAAAACATTTGGCATGGGTTAAAGTATTTCAAAACATTTTATTGTGTAACAACAAAATCTACGTTGAAATGAAAAGGTTGCACCAAATTACCAATGACCTTTAGGTTGATTGGCCTGGCACTTTTGAGTGTTTCAAATGTCCAATGTTTAAATCTCTTATTTGAAATATATACATAAATACTGTGAAATTACCTAGATCTATTAAGTATACATTTTAAGCACGGCACATGACCAAACCAATATATAGGCAGCTAAGTTATATGGACATAAGACATATAGTCCCTCAACAATGTGTTCTTAAAAGATTTTATTATCATTAAATACTAGTGTAAGTGTTACACACAACAAAATTTTGTTACAATAAAATTATTATGAAGTTTTAGGGATCAATTCAATATAGCGTTTAAGCATGACGCAAGACCAATATATGGGGAGGTGAAGTTAGCTAGGGCCATAAAATTGTATCGTTGATGAATTTAATCTTCTAATTGTTAATAATGCGTTAGTGATCATCTTCTAATATTAACTGAGTTGTATACTAATAATATATATATATATATATATATATATAATCTTTATTATGAATTCTTATAAGTTGTTGAACATATATCTCTTAAAAACAAATTAAGAATAATTTTGAGAATTAAACCAATTATAATTATTTGTATTTTTTCTTTTGTTGTTGAGGGAGATAAATTAGAAGCAAGCTAAATGGTTCAGAATAATTACTATAAATTACCTAGTTACTTAAATGACAAAGTCCCACGTAAGATAGAAATAGTAAGGATGAATGGTTAATATATGGTTGGTAATTTCCGACACTAACCTATAGAAGCACTAAACGACTCCCTACAAAATGTGCTTTATCCAAAGCTATAAAATGTGCTTCCCTGCTTAAAATGTCTCAAACGCTTTCTCTACTGGGTGAGAATGAATATATCTTTTTAACAATTTAATTTTTACTTTTGTTGGTTTCAGTATTTCATACAATTAATTTTCTCTTGGTTACTACAGCGAACGAGCTTAATCCAAAGGTTATACTTGCTGCTCAAATAGTTCTTGGCCTGTTTGTTCTCATAATTACACTCTTTCTTGCGCTTCTCAGGTTTTTAACTAACAACACTGCTATGTTAGTATCTTCTTTGTGGTTTTTAATTTTACATAACTTGGAGCTTCCAATATAAGTAAGTTGAAACAGAGTGTGCACTGCTTCATGCTCTGTTTTTATTGGTTCGTTTAAATTGCGTAGCTTGAATTGTCCGTGGTATGAGGTTAGCATTTTTTTTTTCTTTTTGTAGAATCTATATTGTGTGGATCTATTGTGGTTTGTAATCTTCTATGAATAAAGTGATTTTAGTCCAATGCTTTTTGAGGGCTTAGGAAAATTTGAACTCTTTGTTTTTGTGATTGTTTTCGTGCATGTCACGCCCTGTTTTTCTCCAAACTTGCTGAGGTTTATGAATAATAGTGTGGATCCAGGCCTTTCTCTTTCTGCTGGTCAGCTTGGGAAGTTTGAATTTTCCTGTGGTTAAGAAAATTTGAACTGTTTGGCTTTCTGATTGTTTTAGTGCAAGTCATATATGCTCTGTTTTTATTTTTCTTCTTATACTAGTTAAAGTTTACGAATAATGGTGTGCATCTGGCTTTAAAAAAAAAAAAAAAAGTTTGGGAAAATGTTTTGGGCCTCCATAACCAAATCTTCCTTTTTGGGCCCAAAAACAAAAAGATGTGGATTTGGATGGATTTTTATAGAAGCCCCTAATCATCCTGGATAGGTCACTCTTTTTCGTACTCTATTTTGGGAAATGGTTTTTAGTTGTTTTTCTAACCGCCAATCAGAGATTATGATTGATACATATCTAATTGCTCTTTTGAATGATTTGGAACTAGATTTTTATATTTTGATTTCCTTGACAAATCAAATAATGATTGTCTTTTTTGGATAAGTTTGCCTTGTCCATTGGAGCTATTTTTCCCTTGTGTCCTTTTTTTTTTTTTTTTTTTTTTTTTTTTTTTTTTTTTTTTTTTTTTTTTCTAAGAAAGATGTCTTATCTCCTATGTGGTACAATACTACCCAAAAGCGAGATTTGGGTATAGCATAACTTTCAAGTCCAAAGACTCCACAGTCCAAACCATTTAATTGAACCAAACACATGTAGATAATTAGTCCAAAATTAACATCTTTGGTGGATGAGAATTGAAGATGTCTGGATTTAATGGGTTGACCTACATTTTAACCCAACTAGTAAATTTGTTTTGGGCCATTTAACTCAATTAGAAGTATGAATCATTTTTTTCCCCAAAATATAATCCAAACACTATTCCAATCAATTAATTGCCAATATGATCATAAAGATAAAAACCATAGTAAAGGAAAATATTTTTCTCAAAAAAAATATATATATATATATATATATATATATTGTGAAGGAAAATACTTTTTACATATTTTAGTGCCAGCCATAAATAAATGACTTGGAACTTGAAAGAAATAAAGGATGAAAAAGCAATGCCCTCATGAAGGGTTAGCTTAATAAATAACATACGAAAACAATAGTGGGAAAGAAAATTAGAAACACGTGATAGTTTTTTTCTTTCACTATCACCGTTTTACCTAACAAAATTGAATTATTAGAGATTATATAGGATTTCTCATCAAGATTTACTGTAGGTGACTATTAAGGCGTAATTGAGAGAGAGAGAGAGAGAGAGAGAGAGAGAGAGAGAGAGAGAGAGAGAGAGAGAGAGAGAGAGAGAGAGAGAGAGAGAGAATATTGTGTGTGTGTGTGTGTGTGTGTGTGTGTGTATTTGTTTGTTATTAATAAAACATTAATTTGTAAATATTATATAGTAATATTCATTGTAACCATAGCATCACTCACACAATAAATCTAAGGACAACATATTTCATGATTTATTTCACAACTCCTAATGTGGCTTATTGTATAACAAAAATAATATTGGCGTATAATAAAAGTGGTATTAGTAATAAATTTGACAAAAAGTAATATTATTCTAATTATAACTAGTTACGTCAACAATTACTAATTGAAAAATATTACATCCTCAACTTTACTCTTTTTGTTATATGAACATTAGCAACATGTGTCAAGATGCTTAAAATTAGAGTAGCCTGAAGGGAGTGCTACTTACTCCAAATAATAGTATTACTCTTTCTTCTTATAAATATGAGAGTTAATTAACAATTGTGTTACTCTTCCAACTTCCAACATCCATTTTTATTGAATACCATGCTACTCCTTGCTATTTTGTTACCATTAGAATGATTAGCATTATTATTATGATCTCTCTAGCTAGGCAGAAATTGTTCTCATAGATATAAAGCCTCAAATAAAAATATTTATTAGTGTATGAGTATGACATTGTTATAGGTTATAAAAGGATAAAGGTGTGAGGTTCTTTCAGAAATTCAGCTTGTTCTGTATTGTGTAAACTTCTTGTTATTCTCTGTTTGATTGAATACATTCTCATTAATCAAACAGTCCCTTTTGGGGTGGGGACATCCCATGAAATTGGAAGATATATTTAAAAAAAAAAAAGTGTAAAGGGAACAAGTTTATTTGGATTGAGAGTCTTGTGCCCATTGTTGTTGCGCTTGAAGTAAATTTGGGCTAAGATTGGGCCTTAATCAAGGATTGTACAAATTGTGACAAGGACATGCATTAAACATGATGGTAATTTTGTCCCGTCACACTTGCCCTGCCCCTCATCGTTTCACCCTGCGCCAATTTTTCCAGCCCTACAAAGGTGGTGGGGTGGGGATGGTACGAGATTTTAGCCCCGCATCACAAGGCGAGTGCGGGGACGAGTTTAGACTTTTTAGACCCACTTTACCTCACCCCATGTTGATAAATGTTATAATTGTAAATTTTTTATACCCTAAACCCCTACTATTTAAACAAGCATATCAATATTAGCTTATTTTATTCTATTCAACATGGCTTTCTACCTCTATTTTGTTATTTGTTTATAATATGAGATTTTTATTGTTGTGAAATTGTCTTGTTAAATACTTGGATAATATTATTCATTTTTTACTAAAAATTAGTTTGATTTGATGAGATAATTTTAACTGTAATTTCAAGTATATTTTTATTAGTGAAATAGTTTTATTAAAAAATATTGTAATAGTTGTGGGCAAATTAACAAAAAGTAGAGTTTTATGGAGTGAGGCAGGACTTCACGAGGCCCCAAGGGACGGGAATAGGGTAAAAAAAAATTTCCTGTCATGCGGAGCAGGACGAGAATAAGGCAAAACAAAACTATGTGAGGCAGGGGCAAAGATCTAATCCTTTGGCCTAACCCCATTGCCATCCCTAATCATGGACATTGGTTCAATTTTCAATTGAGGTTGAAGTTTGAAAGATAATTTTGATTGGTTAATTTCCACACAGAATGTAAATCCTTTGTTATTAAGGTGCTTGAAATAAAAGCCAAATCCACAATCAAGGGTCACTTTTTTCATCTTCTTTTTGCTTCTCATTTAGAGTGACTTCCTACGTGAATTTGCATATTGAAGTCAGTCAAATTCTTTCTATTCTGACTCAACTTTGAGCTTTGGTAATTCAGCAGCATAGCATCTTGGTCAATCCAATGAGGAGTTTGCCAGTTTGGTGTCTGTTTTGGTGTCAACTTTTTTGGCTTTTTGCTAAAAGTTGGTTGAATAATATTTGTTACCTTTACTATTAAGTATAAAATATTTCTCTTTGCCTCCAGTTCCATGTTTCGATTCCCATTTGTTTCAGCTTATAAGCTGACTTCTCTATCTAATTTGTGTATAGTTTTTTATGGCTTCAATATTTTTTTTTTTAATTACAATTGCATTTTTATTCAACTTATATTTTAAGCCAATAAGTTTAAACTATCATAATGAAACACTAAATCAAGAAAATACATGGATTAATATAATTAGAATAGCCTAAACTGGTACTATATTGTCAAAACAATCCAATGAGGAGTTTGCCAGTTTGGTGTCTGTTTTGGTGTCAACTTTTTTGGCTTTTTGCTAAAAGTTGGTTGAATAATATTTGTTACCTTTACTATTAAGTATAAAATATTTCTCTTTGCCTCCAGTTCCATGTTTCGATTCCCATTTGTTTCAGCTTATAAGCTGACTTCTCTATCTAATTTGTGTATAGTTTTTTATGGCTTCAATATTTTTTTTTTTTAATTACAATTGCATTTTTATTCAACTTATATTTTAAGCCAATAAGTTTAAACTATCATAATGAAACACTAAATCAAGAAGATACATGGATTAATATAATTAGAATAGCCTAAACTGGTACTATATTGTCAAAACAAAGAATGGGTATAAAAAGATGAGAAAATGTATTTTTATAAGGGAAATGTTAGCATTTGATAGCCTGAGTACTCTGCACTAAATCATAGTTTGCTTGTCATTGATCTTATAGTTTAGTGGTAGTGTCAAATGTCTTCCAGGACAAATATTGGATTAGAATAACCCCTCATTTATATTGGATTAGAATAACCCCTCATTTTTATTTTATAAAAAATAAGAACAAAAAAAATTATTTGCTTAAAAATCATAGCTAGCGTGTAATTATGTGTACATATACTTATATAAGTGTTTGAATAGATGTATCATACTGCTTCTCAACCACTTACTATCTTTAATACTTGTGTAGATCAAAAATTCTTTGTTAGAACGAAAAGGTTGCCCCAGTATTAATATAATCATGTCCAAATTTGATTGGTCCACTTTCTATTCCAACAATCGCAATCTGCCACACCTTTTTTTTCACCTTTAAAAAAATCGTTGAAGAAAATATCCATATACATGATATACTGATTTTTTCCCCTTGTTTAGGAAAATGCATACTAGTATAAAAAAATGGAATATTACGGATGGAATAAAAGATTCTAATATTGTGAAAGTTTCATTAATCAGTTTAATGTATATTGATCGTAACCAGCATTGGTCATAAATAGTATCATTGATCAACTAAATCATCTGATTGCTGGGTAGTTGTTAAGTACATCATGTTTGGCATAAAGACATAAAACATAGTAAAACAAATTTTACATATTTTGCTTTTAAAAAAATAAAAAATAATATTTTAAATGTAGAATTAATTTAGTTACATCATGTTTTTTTAATACAAATAGAAATTTTATTCTAGTCTAATTTAATTATATATGTATGTGAAGTTTTTTTTTTTTTTTTTTTTTTTTTTTTTTTTTTTTATTTATGACTTGAACTTCGACCTTTATCCCCTACACTCCACAGACACTTATGAAGTAACCTATATAATTAGTAATGTTAGTAGTAGCTATATGTTTAGTTATTTTTTAATCCTTTTTTTATTTTTATTTTATTTTATAGATTTGTTTGTAAATAACTCTTTTTAGAGCACAACAAGAATAATTTTGAAAAAATGGATTAGATAATCTTAATGGCACATAAATCATGATGGATCAGAGAGTTTCAACTTTTTCCTCCCCACAACCCATTATTGATCCTCTGTAAATTTTTTTCTAACAATCCGTTTTTTGTTTCAGATTTCAACTAGTTGTGTTGGTCCTAGAATACATTTTTGAAGTAGTTAGGACCATTGTCAGCATTGTTGTTCTAGTCACACGGTTAATACGCGATCTTCATCTCAATGACACATGATGAGTGAGAAAGTATTTCAACTTCTTCCTCCCCAAACCCGTTATTGATGCTCTGTAAATTTTATTGGTATTCTAACAATTCCATTTTGTTTCAGATTTCAGCAAGTTGCGTCAATCCTAGAACTCATTGATGATATAGTTGGGTCCCTTTTCAGCCTTGTTGTTACACTCCAACGGTTGGTACGCATATGCAGAAGGATTTGGTCCTTTTGGACTGCAAGACAACCTGTTGTTGTTGCCAATAACCACCAAAACGAAGTCCCACTTGCTGATATTAACCATGGCCAGAACGATATCCCGATTTTTTTTTCCAAATAACTTTATTGTGCTAACAATAAAGTAAGTTGCCCGGTTTTGAAAGTATGTGTGAAACTAGCATCTCGGGTTTTTAAACTTGATTTCAATAGCAAATCGAGTTTTAAAAACTCGAGTTCCAGACTTCTGAGTAAGTGATGTGGAGAGAAAGTCCACGTGGAACTCGAGTCTCTAAGACTTGAGTTCCAGAGTAAAAGCACCAAGCGGTCCACGGGGAAGAAAAAGAAGAGAAGAAGAAGCTTGGTCCACGGGGAAGAAAAAGAAAAGAAGAAGAGAAGAAGAAGCTTGGTCCACGGGGAAGAAAAAGAAAAGAAGAAGAGAAGAAGAAGAAGAGATCGTCTCTTCAAAAAAAGAAGAAGATCGGGATTCGGGATCCCGACCAAGATCCCGACGGCGATCCAGACAGCGATCGCGATCCGCGATCTTGATCCCAACCGGGATCGCGATCCCAACCGCGATCTTGATCCCGACTGACCGGGATCGTGACCGCGGTCGGGATCGCGATTCCGACCGCGACCTCGACCGCGATCCCGGTTCTTCTTCAGTTCAGTTCTTCAGTTCTTCGTGTGTTTCAGTTCTTTAGTTCTTCTTCGTTGCTTTCAGTCCTTTCAAAATCGAGTCTGAGAAACTCGTTTTTGGTTTTTAGATCTCGAGTCTCAAATACTCGAGATCTATGTGGCATTTTTTGTCCAACTCATCAGCTCAAAGTCTCGCAAAGCGAGTCTTTGAGACTCGAGTTTTAATTTGGATCTCGAGTTTCTAAAACTCGAGATGCTACTTTGCTTAATCAAAAATTTTTATTGTTAACTTACTATTTTGTCCTCCCTCACATGGTTATTCTGCACATTCCCACGATATCCCACTTGCTGATGCTAAAGGTGATGCTGCCAATAGCCAAAACGATGTAATTGTGAATGAGGAATTGAACATCTGAACTCACCAGTTTTGAGAAAACATATCTTTGTTCTAACATGTAGTCTTTGTTCTTCCAAGTAGCTTTGTTATGTACATAACCAGTAAACCAAATGTTTTTGGTTTTTTTTTTTTTTTGGTTGAAGAATACGTGAGCATTCTTTTCAAACTTTACTGTGATCAAAGTGTCCTTTTATGTCAGCTTTTGTTTGAGTTATTATTAAATAGATTCCATCATATTTATTACTTCATCAGCTTTTCAGTTAAAGATTGGGTGTTTTTCATTATCATGGTTATTATTAGACATTCGTTCTTCTATACCATCTGATTTTAGTAGGAAATAATATATTATACATGTCAACGATTTGTAATTTGCTACTGTAAATTTCATGGTTTTGAAATTTAGATCAGACCGTACAGTCCGATTGGGTTAATTAAAAACTGTCTTTTGAGATGATTCTTTTAACCCCAAAACCCGCTATACACAAAAAAAACACAATAAACCGTTCGAACCGTAGTTGAACCGTTCGGGTTGGAGAACTGTGGCCGAGTCTCATGGGTCAGGCCAAAGCTGGAAAAAATAAGAAAAAGAAGTAGCATTGTGCCATTTTCTCTGTTGAACTTTGTCTTTTTATCTCTCATCCTCACCACAAATCCGAAAATGCAGTCCCAAAACACACTAAGTCCACAAAATAAAAAAGAAATGAAATGCACAAACCTTATCTTTACCCCTTCTTCTGCGTTTTCCAATTTTTTCTTCTTCTCCATTCTTCTGCATTTATTCTTCTTGCTTCTTTGGCGTTTCCTTATTTCTTCTGTCACTGGTGCCCAAAACCAAATGAAATCAAATCAAAAGTCTAAAATATTTTCTTTTCCAATAAAGCTGTCTACCAATATGGCAGACACTACGCCTTCCCCGTGAAATAGTTGGACATGTGGCCACGCTTCCACCACTCATTTGCTTTTTAATTTTTTAAAACTTTTTTCATTTAATTGCATTTTTTTTATGGGATATTTAAAGATTTAATTGTATGAGTTTTTTCGCTGAATATTGTCATTTTTAAAGTTTATTTGTGTTATATGTACTATTTAAAGTTATTTGGAAATTCGAGGAGAGAGAGTGAATTTTGGTAACTGTGTTGCTGAAATTCAATGAAAAAGTGGGAGAGAGAAATTCTGAGTTGAATTTCGGCAATGTCATTGCCAAAATTTTGCTGCCCAAATTTACTTCTGCCTGAGGGTGTGCTCGAACTGAGAGAGGTGAGTGAGGGGTGCCCAAAATAATTTTTTTGCCCCCCTATTTCGGCAATGGCATTACCGAAATAGGGGGGCAACTTTTTCTCTTTTTTTTCCCCCTATTTCGGCAATGGCAATGAAATAGGGGGGGGGGGGAATTAAAAAATTTTGCCCCCTATTTCAGCAATGCCATTGTCGAAATACGGGAAAAAAAACAAAAAAAAAATTTACAATTGGAAAAAAAATTGTGTATGGATTGCCGAAATAGAAAAGAACAATAAAAATTTTTTTGCAATTGGTTTGTGGTAATATCATTGCCGAAATAGAGGGAGAAAAAAATTTTGTAATTAGTTTGTGGCAATACTATTGCCGAAATAGAGAGGAAAAAAATTTTACAATTGATTTATGGCAATGATATTGCCGAAATAGAAGGAAAAAAATTTACTGATTTGTGGCAATGCTATTGCCGAAATAGAGGAGAAAAAATAAATTTTGCAATTAGTTTGTGGCAATGCCATCGACGAAATAGAGGAAAAAAATTGCAATTCATTTGTGACAATACCATTGCTGAAATAGAGGGAAAAAAATAAATTTTGCAATTAGTTTGTGGCAATGATTGCAATTGATCTGTGGCAATGCCATTGCTTAAATAGAGGAGAAAAAATAAATTTTGCAATTAGTTTGTGGCAATGTCATTGACGAAATAGGGGCAAAAAACAAAAAAAATTTGGCCCTCCTATTTCGGCAATGGCATTGCCGAAATAGGAGGGAAAAAATAAAAAAAATTTGCAATTGGTTTGTGGCAATGCCATTGCCGAAATAGAGGGGAAAAATTTTTTTACAATTCATTTGTGGCAATACCATTGCCTAAATAAAGGGAAAAAAATAAATTTTGCAATTAGTTTGTAACAATGTTATTGCCGAAATAGAGGGAAAAAAAAAATTGCAATTCGTTTGTGGCAATGCCATTGCCAAAATAGAGGGGAAAAAATAAATTTTGCAATTATTTTGTTGCAATGCTATTGTCGAAATAGAGGCCGAAAAAAAAAAGTGTGGCAATTATGGCAATTCCATTGCCGAAAATTGGAGGAGAAGTACACAATCAACCAATCAACTTGTTGTCAGAGATTCTTTTTTTCCTTTTTCTCTTTCATAGCTTCCATTCTTTTTTTCCTTTTTCTCTTTCATAACTTCCTCCATCCAAGTACAAAAAGAGAAAAATTACAAGCAGCCCGTGCCAAGCTATGTGCTACTGAGATTCTTCTAACATAGGAAGCTAATAAAGAGACAAAAAAAAAAAAAAAAAAAAAAAAGACATAGGAAGCTATAAAGGAACAAGAAGAAGTGTGTACTTCTCCACTATTGTGGCAAAAAAAATTTTTATTGTTTTTTTCTATTTCGGCAATTCAGACACAATTTTTTTTCCAATTGGAAATTTTTTTTTTTGTTTATTCACCTATTTCAGCAATGCCATTGCTGAAATAGGGGGCAAAAATTTTTAATTTTCCCCCCCCCCTATTTTGGCAATGGCATTGCCGAAATAGGGGGAAAAAAAAAAAGGTTGCCCCCCTATTTTGGCAATGCCATTGCCAAAATAGGGGGCAAAGAAATTATTTTGGGCACCCCCTCACTCTTGAGTACACACACACCCACGGAGAGAGCAAATTTGAGCAGAAGAATTTTGGCAATGACATTGCCGAAATTCAGCCCAGAATTACTCTCTCCAACTTTTTGATTGAATTTCGACAACTGTGTTGCCGAAATTCACTCTCTCTTCTCAAAATCCCAAATAACTTTGAATAGTGCATATAACGCAAATAAACTTTCAAAATGGCAAGATTCAGCCAAAAGACTCTTATTTATAGGTACTACAAACCCAAGTATTCGTATATTAAATTCATGTACTGTTCTTCTCAACAACCATTCATGTACTGTTATTATAAATTAGGATTTATATTATAGATTATATAAATGTGTATAATATTGCATAAATTTATAAAAAAGTGTACAATATTATACATATTTGCATAAAAATATATAACGTTGTATACATTCATTTTGTTTATAATATAAATATATTTTTATATTGATAGTATAATTTAAACTAATAATTTTTTTATTATTTTTAACAATTAATAATAATATTTCATTGATTTTTGAAACACCATAATGAAAGTTATGATATAAAAAATACATTTGAATGATGGTCTTTATATTTATTTGAATTATTTTAGTCAGTTTTTTCTATCTATACTAATTTATTATATTTATTTATATTTTAAATAACTATTAAATTAATTATGACATCATCACGGTTCGACCTCAGTTCAACCTTGAAAACCTTGAACCTCTTCCTTCTCCGGTTCTTTGAATAGTCCAGATTTTAAAACCATGATGAATTTTACAATAGACTATTTAAAGGAGTAAAGAGAGCATGTGCGCAGGTGGTTGAGCCTTTTGCGACTTGTCCACCTAAACCGTCGCACACTGGCACTTGTCTCTTCTCTCTCCAAAATTTTACTGAAAAAACATGTGTACAACAAATTCTTTTGCATTATTGGTCAGTTTATAAAATGGAGCCAGCAAGTTTAGAAAACACAAAGATTCGCTTCCTGAGTTCTTGGTTGTTTTTCTATCTTTCTGTCTGTTCGGGAACTAGGTTGATGCATAAATATGATTTATGCAAATCTGATTGTTATTTTGGAACTTGGTTGATTTTGATATATACGGTGTAGTTTTCTTGGGTGTATACATCTTTAATCCCTGCCCTACAGATGTTTGGGTTTATTTGTCATTAGATATTTAGTTGTGGTCTTGATCTTGGTAATCTGTATTGTAAGTGAAGTTTATTTCATTTTTGTGAGAAAACAATGCTCTCTTTTTCTCAGCTCTAAGTTGTACTATATGATTTTCAGCTCATTTTGGTCTCATCGGTCGTTTTTAGAATATTTTGGGTCTGATCTGGTATTTTTTTGGAGAAAAGTTTATATGGGTTTGTTATAATATTTTAATAGAATGAATTGTAGAATAGAGAGTGAGATGTAGAGTGGATAGTAAAAGTGGATCTATAAATTTAAAAAGAAAAAGAAAACTTTTTAAGAGCTAAATTAGAGAAATTAGAAAAGATAGATGTGCATGCTCTTCTACATATTCATTCTCATATATTTTATTTGGTTTTAGGAGGATATTTATGTCATTGATTTAATTATTGCATGATATTAGGATTTTTTTTTATTTTTTTTGAGAGAATGAAATTGTAGCCCTGGACAGGTAGGGGTTATATTATATATATCTTTATTTTTGGCAAATTGTAATTACATGCATTATTGTGAATTTTACAACGATTCCTCAAAAAGTAGTTTTCAAAGTTAAATATTTACCCAGATTCATAGGCTGTTTAAGCAATTGAGACTTAGTCATCTATGTATGTGGTTGTTGATGGAGAATAATTAGAGTCCTATATACAATTTTTCTAAATAAAGAAAACTTTGATTGTTTTGGTGTGGGCAAGTGTAGTTTGCTTCCACAATTTCTTTTGCTTGTTTAATTTGAAGACTAGTCAAGATGGCTTTACTTTATTATTGAATGTTGAATTTGTTGTTCCATAGTTTTTATACTTTTGGGTAATAACGAATGTTTTTCGCCATTTTAATCTTTTGGTTAAAACTAATTGATAAGTGTTTTTTTGCCTATACATGCTTCTGCTAGGAACACTCACATCTTCCTTATTTATTCAAAACACACAATTAAATCCCTAGCTTATGTTTGGTTGCTTAGAAAAGTTGGTCTAAGTTTATAACTTTGTAGTTTGGATCATTTCAAGATGTATAAAATAATGTTTTGAACTAGGACAAACAGTATAAGGAAGGTCAATATAGGTTATTGAACATATGAGTTGCTCTGTCCATGTTATTATAGTGTTAAATGAATAAAAATGAGTGGTTTTTTTAGTGTTGTGATATTCATTTTCCAAGCTAAAGCCTGTTGTGCAAAGTGAATATGGCTGGTTACCCTATATGATACACTGATAAGTATATAAGAAGCTAGTTTTAAGTGTTGTCATTGCATTAATATTTAATATGCTACTGCATTGGTGTAGTTTGATGGCATTAGGATAGTTCATTTTAAGGTGGCTTGATGTTGTGGACTTACATGATGAGTTTTCTAAGGAGTAATATGATATTCACAAATTTCTGTCCACAATTATATTATTGACCTTGTTTTATTGAACTAAATGGCTTAATTATTGCATGATTGGCTTTGTCATTGGAAGACTAGTCAATGTGACTTTGCATTGTTTTTGGATATTGAATTTGATGTTCCATAGCTTTTGTACTTTCTGGTAATATGAAATTTTTTGATCCATTTAAATGTCTTAGTAAAACTAATTGATATGTATTTTTTTTTTTTTAATAATCAATTCATATGTACTTCTTAGCTTTATATATGGTTGTTCTAGAAACCCAAAGACACCTTCCTTCTTTGATCAAAACTTATGCATCTAAACCCTTAAACTTATGTTTGTTGTTTAGTAAGGCAAACAAAGTTCTGAACTTTGCAGTTTGGATCATTTCAGCATGTGAAAAATAAGGTACTGAACTTGCAACTTGAACTTGTATTTTGATAACGAGTTTACTAGAGTTACAGTTTCTTCACAAATTTCTATTCACAATTATATCACTGATCTTAATCTATTAAATTGCTCTGTAATTACAAGTATGAAATATGTATGTGAACAATCAATGGTGGATGGAAGTGCTTCTAAAAAGTTTGTGAAATGGCATTTGTCTAAGGGGTTCTCTTACAACCAAAAAAAGAAAAAAAGAAAAACAGTAAAACTCTCTCTGATTGTATAAATGGGTTTTCTTCTGGCCTTAAATTTCTTGTGGAGGTTTTTCCTTTTACTTTTTGATCATGTTTTTCAGTGTAATTATTGTGCAAGATATTATATTTGTGTGTGTGTGTGTGTGCGTGCGTGGGAAAGAAGTACCAGCTCAAAGATGTTCTTCATTTATTATGATTTGAATAAACTTTTGACAGGCTTTCAATACAAATATGAAATATGGGTCTGACGATTTATGGCAACCTAATTAAGGGAGCCGTTTAGCAAAAAAAAAAAAAAAAAAAAAAACTAATGAAGGGAGCCTAATCACATTTACCCCACTTTCAAATATGGGCTAATTTTGCTTCAAGAGTCCGCAGCCCAAAAGCTCGGACTCTTGAAAGAAAGCCCACATTTCTTGTTGGATATTGTATACACCGTACAACCATTTACAACAATGATCAGTAAAATACTATTCTGGGCACATATGACGAGAGCGCCGCAAGATTGAGCTGACGCGCAATGATTGATTTTTTTTTTTTTTAATACGTTCTGTTCTAATTGAATAAAAAAAGGTGAACACGTGACTCTGGCATTTTCCTCATGCACCTTTGGGATTTGGTCCGTTTTGATTTTGGACTCGGATTGTGAAATGACTTTTGAACGTTGGGTTTGACTCGTGAGAGTTATATTGGCTATGTCCGGCGTATTAACTTAAATACATCTTTTTAGTTTTTAAATAATATTATATATTTTTTTATATATTTTTTTTATTTATATATATTTAAAAAATAAATAAAAATTGATGTTTAAATTCATGTACAAAACAGACCTATTACTTTTATGAAATGAATGTTTTTTTTCCTCACATCCTAAGTTATTGACTTAAACTATTTGAATTTCTGGTTGCTTTTAATATTGTTATTACTACATGATCATTATCATATACTTTATTTGATTTTAGGAGGACATATTTGTCACTAGATTTAATTAATGAATGATATTTGACTTTATTGTTTGAGAGAATTAGGATCTGTTTGGTTGAAGATATAGAAAAGTAGAATAATAGAAAATATTTTAATTTTCTCTCATAGTATTTGTTTGAGAGGATGTAAAAGTAGAGGGATATAATATATAATTTAAATTTATTCTTATATTCCTCTTATATAATATAAGAAATACTGTTTTTTAATCATTAGATAAAAATAAAAATTTTAATTTTCCATAATATTATATATATATATATGTAATTTTTATTTTCAGAATAATATACTATATATTTGCATTAAAAGTGAAAACCACCATTTAGTTCCAAAAGAAAAAAAAAAAAAACTGCCATAAATTAAGAAAAAAAAAAGCCACAATTGATTTTTAAATAATAAAAAAGACCAAAACCAAAACCCACCGATTTAGAAAGAACCCAAAAAAAAAAAAAAAAAGCAAAAATACACAGAGGAAATGAACTAAAAAAAGAAGAAGCAAAAATACATTGACAGGAAAAGAACGAACCCAAAATAGAAAAAAAGTAAAAAGAAAAGAAGGGTGAGACACATACCCCATGCCTGTCCAGATTGCAGAGTGCAGACAAGTTGCAAAAGAGAGAAGAAATGAGGGTTGGAGAGTGGTGTTAATTAGAGGTAATATAGTAACGCCAATTGCATTATGTTTTCACATTTGTTTTCTCTACCAAACGGAGAGATCTAATTTTGGTATGATAGGGGAAAAAATAACTGGGTTCCACCAAAAATCCTCCCAATTTTCTTTCCTTACCAAACAATCCAAAATCCTATTTTTTCACTTTTTTTCTTCTATCCTTCTTATTTCACCTCCAACCAAACATAGCTTTAGCCTGGATAAGTTGGGGTTATATATATAGAGAGAGAGAGAGATGAGTTCAAGTTACACATTTTTTATACTGTAGATTTCTAATAAATCCATTGGTTGGAAAAATAGCATTAAATGATTATTTTGTTTCTCTTCCTTATTTATGACAAATTAATTCTATCCTTTTTTCTCTCTCTTTCTTACCCAATAAAAAAAGAAATTTTCTTCTTCTTTCTCTCACTTATATTCTCTCTCTTGCTTACCCAATAAAAAAGAAAATTCTCTGCTTCTTTCTTTCATCGTGATCTGAGTAGAGGAAGAAAAGATAAAACAATATGATTTTTTTATGAATTAAAAAAATTACAGAATTAAGAAGCTTAACCAAAGCTTTGCAAGAAAATAAATCCCATGAGGTTTTTTAAGCTTTAATTTTGAGATAATTTTTCCCCATTTAGGAGACTTGGTTAATTGGTTTTGAAGTAAAAATATAAGTATAATGTTTGAGTTATGTTTTGTATGAGGCTTTGCTTTGTCTCTGTGGCTGTCACCTCTATCCATAAAGTTTTCTATCATTTTTTTAAGAGAGTATATGAATTAGGAGATTAGGAAAACTGAAACCTCAAAACCATTTGAAACACAAAACAAGTCTAACAAAGAAGAAGAAACGTTGTCTAACAACAGAAATTTTAGGAAGAAAGGAACACCATTAAACAAAATCCAATATCTAAGGTTGGCGGTCGCTTTGTCATATCTAATATCTAAGGGATTTTGACAACTTATATAATGCAAGAAGAGAGTTTTTAAATGATGATTAGTTGAATATGTGACATTCTAAAAAACATTTTCATTTTGCTGTATTAAACTTGTTTTTGGTTGAACACAGAAAACCTTTTCCATTGACTTACATTTTCCACCATAGAAGAAACATTGTCTAATAGCAAAAATTTTAGGAAGAAAGGGACACCATTAAACAAAATCCAATGAGATCTGGAAAGTAAAAAATGAGAATAGAGAAAAACTATTATTAATTATATAATTAAGTGGAAAGAAATAATCATTTAATGTTATATTTCTAACTGTTGAATCTATTAGAAATCTACGATACAGAAAATGTGTAACTTTTTTTGAGAAAGAAGACAATCTATTAAATGAATTAAAGTGCGGCCAAATCAGCCTGAACAAGACGTAAGGTATGAGATGGGACATCCTCCATCCACACAGTACAATCTGGTGTGATCAAAGCTAGCCTAGCTAGGCTATGAGCAACTTTGTTGCCATCTCTCCTAATGTGAGAGTATGACAATTCTGAATACAAACTAGAAAA
Source organism: Lithocarpus polystachyus (assembly GCA_033629205.1). NCBI lineage: Eukaryota > Viridiplantae > Streptophyta > Magnoliopsida > Fagales > Fagaceae > Lithocarpus > Lithocarpus polystachyus. Next base: position 2,548,620 of record CM066166.1, read on the forward strand.
TAAGGAGACATCATTTATCAAAGGTGCAAAAGAAACTAAACCATTATCCTTGTTCCTCAAAGCCTGGACAATCACCTCTGAATCACCCTCCACAATAGCACAGCCCACACCCAATTCGCTGCCAAACTCCATTGCTCTACATGCAGCAATTGCCTCCACTTCCACGAGCTGGAATGCTTGCTCCAATTGTTGAGTTAAGGATGCAATTACCTCTCCATTACAGTCCCTAATTATTACTCCAACCCCTGCTTTATTTTCCTCAGCTGAAACCGCTCCATCAAAATTAATCTTGTATATATTTGGTGGTGGAGCTATCCATTTTGGCTTTGGTTGAGGTCTGACCTGGTTTGGCCGTGGAATGCTAGCTCTCAACTCCTCCCAGCGTGCTTGAGCTTCGTGTAACTTAAACCTATATATATATATATATATATTTTTTTTTTTTTTCTTTTCAGTGCTTCCTCTCTCTCTTTCTCTCTCCTCCCAAGAAAAAATTGTGGCCAACATTCATATATGTATTACTATGGATAAACTTTATTATCCATTAATATTTTGTGCCATCTTTTCCTTGTCCATGAAGACGCGTATAAATTAATGAAGACATGGACTGTGCACGTGCCAGACTTAAGCTCAGAATCTGTTATTAGGCTTTGACAGGTGTCGTTTCATTAGAGGATAATAAGTTTGTTAGAGTTTGTTATTTTTTTGGCGCCTTTTTCTTTTGCTTGGAACTGATGCTGCTATGCTGTATAAATAGCAGAGCAGTAGATATTTATGATTGTATTCTCTCATTTTCATCAAAAAAAAAAAAAAAAAAACTCATTCTATTTAGAGAGAGATTTCCTTTTCTTTACAGTAGCCTATAACATAAGCTTCCAGTCCAAAAACTTGTTACGGTGTTACCCACTCTCTCTTTTTTATTGGATAGAAGTTACCTACTCCTTCTTCGTCTTCTTCTTTTATTTATTTATTTATATTTTTAGAAAAATTTATTAATTTAAATCATTTTGGAATACAATTTTCAAATTAGACTGGAGCTCTTATAACCAAATATCTAAATCTAAAAATGAAATAACTCTTCTAAAAAATGCATGAGCTAAACGGTTGCCTCCCTTTTAACATACTTAAAATTAAACCATTGTAAAGATCTTGACAAGATTTTTGTCTCTTTTATAAAATGTCCATGCAAAGCAAAGGATGTTCTGTTGTCTCACAAGATCGAGATGACCAACAGTGAGTCCCCTTCAATTTCAAGCTTGTGAATGCTAAAATCCTTGGCAAACTGGACCACTGCATTAGCAACAAAAGTTTCAATGGCTTCAACAGTTACCTACTCTTTCTAACCCTTGATAATTGTACAAGTGTTCTTACGTTAAAATTTCCAAATGGCGGTGTGGCACATAAAATTTCCAATCACTTGCAACTTGATAAAGCATAAGGAATAAGAAAGAACAAAATGCAAAGTATTGCTAAAATTTTAGATGAAAAAAAAAGTGCCCCATAAGTTTAAGCAACGCTTCATACTTTACCTTCTAGGAAACAACCAAATAGTTGTAAAAGTATCATCAATTGTGCTTAAAAAAAAAATTTATTTTCACATAACAAAAAATTAGTAAATTACTTTATCAATTTTAACACATCACTCTACAATACACTTTACATCACATCTCTTACTTTACTACACCACCTATTAAAATAACTTTAAAAAATTCCTACCTTTTATTTATTTTTTATTTTTAAAAAAAACACCACCACCACCTCTCCTACTGTCCTACAAGCAGCAACCAGCCAACTTCCAAAAAAACCCACCCAAAAAAATTGGAACCTACCCAAAACCGAAGCAACCCATCCCAAAATTGACCCACCCACCAGCTGACCCCATCATCAGAACCACCCGTCTACTCACAACAAAATGGCATAAGGGCCAAATTTTGCACAACCAACCACAAAAATCATCCACATCGACTTATGTATTATTGTGCAAAATGCATTTGTAGTTACAATGACCGTGTAAATATATACGGCTACTGTTTATATACAAATTTGTTTTCTAATACTTTCTTTACTCATATACACAGAGAAATTATTTGGGAGAGTAGTAAAAAATTAATAAGGAAATGATATTTTAATAAAATGTAGTGTAAAATAGATAATTTGATGTAGATATATTTTCTTTCTGAAAAGAGGTTATGTAAAATAGAAATTTTAGCTTTTTATGTTAAAATAGATAAGAATTTTTGAGGAATTTTTGCACTAGGAATTTTTGTTGTTACTCAACTTATTAATTTTTGAATCTGTGTTTACCATTATTGGCCTTTGTAACTGCATTTTAGGGTGTTCATTTTTTATTTTTTGTAGACAAAAAAACAATATTATGTAATTTTTTTCCCAAGTCAAAGTGTTTATTTAAACACCTTAACCATAACATGGAGCCGCCCCTGATTCTATAATATAATATATTTATGTGTACATTTTAATTAAGGCTTCTTTAGGCCTATATTCAGGAAAATTAATAATAATAAGGTCCATTTTGTTAGCTAACAAAATGCATTGTGTATAAAAAAGACCCTTCTAATACTCACAAAACACACAAAAAAAAAAAAAAAAAAAAAAAGAAGAAGAAAGAAGGTGAAGAGACAAAATTAAGTTTAAAAAGGCCCCACTGACACATTTACACACTTAGTTAGAACCTTTTATTTTACTAACAATAGACTACTACCATGATGGCATTATCACGTGTTTTGTTAACTTTTTATTATTATTTATTTTCCAATAATTTATTTAATCTGGATTGTTTAGGAATATTTTTATTAGTTATTCTTTTAGAATAATTTACTTTATATTAGTACTAATTTATTAAGTTATGTGATAAATACATGTTTATTTGTGCAGATTTAGAGTATAAAGTGATCACATGATTTAGCAAAGTTGCAATCTTGTTTTTGATATATTAGGTTCTATTGTTCTATTCTTTAATTTTTTTTAATTAAATTGTAATTTTTTTATTATAAATCGCGTTTTATTTATTTAGAAGTATTTCTTAGTTATAAATATCAATTAAAAATGGATATAAAAACTTTAAAAATAAAGAGAAAACTTGAAAAATAAATTGAATCACATAAATGATCTATGGATAAATTTGTTACTAGTATTAAATAAAACACAATAGAAAATTAGGATGAAAATATAACAAATGAACAAAAAATTTATAAAAAATAATTAGAAGATAAATAAATTATTCAACGAAAAGATAATAATGAAAATAAATTTTATTTAGTCAATATTTACATATAAGAAAATGCTCCACTTAAAGTTTTCACCTTAGGCCCCAAAAGTTATTGAGTTGGCCCTGCATATCGGAGAGAGAGAGAGAGAGAGAGAGAGAGAGAGAGAGAGAGAGAGAGAGAGAGAGAGAGAGAGAGAGAGAGAGAACATGTGTTAAAGGAGAGAGAAAAAGAGAATAAAAAAAATAAGAAATGAATTTACCATTTTTGCTGTATAGTTCTACTAATAGAATTGTATTGATCATCCATGCTTAATTTTTTAGCATTTTTGAAAATTTGATGTGTGAAGTTTTGGTGTTTGGTGTGCTATGCTAACCTGATGCTAGTGTTCTTAGTGGGTCTATAATATAAAGTATAGGTCTAATGGGTTTGTAGAAAGATATAAAGCTAGACTCTTTGCTAAGGACTACACTCAACAGGATGGGCTTGACTACTTTCAAATCTTTTCACGTAAGCCAACAAGGATTATTTTAGAAAATGATCAAAATTAATAATTTCTATTGCAATATTGATTTAATTGTGTTTTTTTACTACTAACTATATATTTATTTAATTTGGTGCTTTTATTTTTGGAATCTATTAATATATAACGACAAACTTAGGTACAATTTTTTATTTGATGTACTTTATGTTTCTTAATTAAAATTAAACAAATTATTATATGACCAATACAATACAAATTATGTTAGTGTCCCTTAAACAATTACATTTAATGTACTATATTTTTTGAATTTAAATTAATGAGAAACATAATGTATAGAACCTAAGAAATTGTCTCAAATGTTTAACTTAAAGGCAAGATAACATGCTTTCTACAGGGTTGGCAAGCATAAACCTCACCAATGGTATCTGCTTGGATTTTGCTCTATCTTTATATAAAAACATGTGTAATTATATATTTGTACATATATGTGTACATATATTAGAATTAGTGTCAAATTTTTTTTTTGGATGATTCAATAATTACAAGCAGGCGGGATTTCAACATTTGGAAGTAACAATTCAGCTAAAGACATTTGGCATGTGTTAAAGTATTTCAAAACATTTTATTGCGTAACAACAAAATCTATGTTAAAATGAAAAGGTTGCACCAAATTACCAATGACCTTTAGGTTGATTAGCCTGGCACTTTTGAGTGTTTCAAACGTCTAGTGTTTAAATCTTCATCTCTTATTTGAAAATACATAAATACTATAAAATTACCCGGATCTATTAAGCATACAATTTAAGCACGACACATGACCAGACCAATATATAGGCAGCTAAGTTATATGGACATAAAACATAAAGTCCCTTAACAATGTGTTCTTAAAAGATTTTATTATCATTAAATACTTGTGTAAGTGTTACACACAACAAAATTTTGTTACAATAAAATTATTATGAAGTTTTAGGAATCAATTCAATATAGCATTTAAGCATGGCGCAAGACCAATATATGTGGAGGTGAAGTTAGCTAGGGCCATAAAATTGTATCGTTGATGAATTGAATCTTCTAATTGTTAATAATGCGGTAGTGATCAGCTTTATGTTCCTAGAGTCAAACGAAGAGAAAATGATAAAAGTTAATATTTTAGTCTAATATTAACTGAGTTGTATACTAATATATATATATATATATATATAAAATCTTTATTATGAATTCTTATAATTTGTTGAACATAAATCTCTTAAAAACAAATTAAGAATAATTTTGAGAATTAAACCAACTATAAATATTATTTGCGTTTTTTCTTTTGTTGTTGAGGGAGATAAACTAGAAGTAAGCTAAATAATTCAAAATTATTGCTATAAATTACCTAGTTAATTAAATGACAAAGTCCCACATAAGATAGAAATATTATGGATGAACGGTTAATATATGGTTGGTAATTTCCGAACATTAACGGCCGCAAATCCGGCCCATTTGACTGTAAGCAAGTTCCAGATGAAGACCAACATACAAATGATACCAGCTTAAGATAAAAAATGATCCAACAATCTACAAATACTACCAGTCCATCCCATAAATAAAATCATCCAACAATCTACTCTGAAATGACTGGTCCCCTGGTCCTACTACTACCTAAATGACTAGTACCTGAAAACTAAAATGACTGGAAGTCCCTGAAATGTCCAATAAAATCCCATAAAATGAAATGCTGGTCCTACTACTACTGAATGCAGACTCCGAGGCAACAGTAGTAATGGGAATGCTCAAAATATCACGTGCCATCAAGGAAAGTTCTGGAAAACAATTACTGTGAGACTTCCAATATCCCATAACATTCAAATCCTCGTGCAACCTATAGTCAAGTCGAGTCTCTTCCAAGTATAAATCCAATTGTGACTTGCTTGAATCTGAACCTATAAGTTGACTCTTATATGTCTCAAAACCAGAGAAATCATCATGCCTAACATAATTACCACGCACTCCACCACTACTGGATGCTACTTCAACCACATTGCAGATATCACTAGTAGAATTCTTATATTCCTCAAAGATGCCATACAATGTATCACGAAGATTAGCTGCCATAGATATTGCTTCCTGCTTATACAACTTGCTATAACAAAATTCTACACATTGCAACTTGTATCTAGGATCCAAAATGACAGCAAATGATAGCACAGGACTGTAATACTCCCAGTATTTATCAAACTTTTCTTTCATTTCTTTTGCCATTGCTCTAATTATCGCATCATCATCTTCCAACTGTTCTATAATACGCAACTGAATCTTCCAAACACAATGGAAATACAAGTTGGCTGTGGGGTAGTTTGTCCCAGAGAAAAGCTTGGTGATATCATAAAATGGTTCCAAAACCCTTGCTATCTTCTCCACCCTTTCCCATTCCTCCTCTGAAGGGCAATTGAGAAAGTATTTATCAATCCTACTCAAGTGAGAAAATGCATCTCGATACTTAAGACAAGTCTCAATCATCAAGTATGTTGAGTTCCATCTTGTTGGGACATCTTGGCGTACTTTCTTACTTGTCAAAAAAGGAAGCTCTGAAAGACATTGAGCAAACCTCAACTTCCTATGATCCGAACCTCTCACATATTTAACACTTTCACGTAAATTATACACAACCTCATTTATGACTTTTAATCCATCTTGTACGATAAGGTTTAATATGTGTGCACCACAACGCACGTGAAAGAACTCACCACCATAAGGTAAACAAGGTCCAAAAGAACGGTGTCTCTTTAAATGACTCACCAAAGTATCATTATACGAAACATTATCTAAAGTAATGGTGAATACCCTTTTCTCAATGCCCCACTCTTTCAACAAACCTAACAACCTCTCTGCCAATATAACACCACCACGTGGAGGTGGCACATGACAAAAACTCAAAACTTTCTTCTGCAACACCCAGTGTTCATCAACAAAATGTGCTGTAAGAACCATGTACTCATCAGTGTTAGGTGAAGACCATAAATCTGATGTTAAGCAAAACCTCCCAGGAATTGACTTTAAATCATGTTTCAAATTTTCCTTTTCTCTCTTGTATATTTTTATCACATCTGATTTTGCAGTGTTCCTACATATAGTCTTAACATCAGGATTCAAATAACAATGAAGCAACCTATTGTTCTCATGTTCTACAAATGAGAATGGATAGTTGTGCCTAATGATTGCCAATGCAACCATTTCCCTATACATAGCTTGATCTAAAGGCTGACGAGACACAATTTGATTGTCAATCTCATGGCATTTTGCTCTATGACGCAACAAAGAAGTAGTGCCACTAGAACCAGCAACAAAAGTATTTTGACATTTTTTACACTTTGCTCTCTCTTTCCCATCAGAACCTTTAGGTAATATTTCAAAATCCGACCATACAGAAGAAGTCCTACATCTCATTCTTTTTGGAGCACTTGAAACAGTATCACCATACTCATCATTTTCCTCATTCATTGAATCCATATCTAAAATGTAAAGGAAAACAAAACCAACAACAATAAAAAAAAAAACTCAGCATTCAACTTTGATATTTTATATATCATTCAACTTGTTTGCAAATTTCTAAATCACAGGAATGTTTGCATCAAGACACCTTATAACAAGAAACCAATTCACTGTTCTTAATAGCATGCCATCTCCCGTGGGATGACCCCTTTTTTGACAAGTTGGACAGTGTTCATAATACAAGAAGTGTACTAATCATCAGGAAAGAATTTAAATAAAATATATTTGTCTCATTGAATTAAAGAAGCTGGATCAGAAATTGTGAAGCAATGACAACAGTTTTTTATTGGTAAGTTACACATACACCCAATGGGTCTTGAGCACCCTCCATTTTGGTCTTACAAGACAAGGAGGTGCCAATTGAGGTAGAGCTCATTGGCAATGCAATATGAATTTTACATATAAGATTAACATTGATAAGCTTTCTACCGCCCTTAGAATCACCCAGAAGCCAATAAGTTAATGCCTACACTCACCCACCAATTATCAAAACCAATAAATTTTCAAGTCAACCTCATATATACAACAATCATTAAAGCTATACAATTACAAAATAATAAACCACAGATCATTTCCATTGTTCAATTGCACAAAACATATAAACAAATCAAAGGGAAACAGCAACCCCACCTCCAAAAACAAATCACCAAAATGAATTTTATCACCAGCTTCAATCAGAACATCCGCCTTTGAATTGCTCGCTTTTGAAATGACAGATTTCACTCCAGGAACCTTAGTCTGCAAATTACATGGCATCAATGGGAAGAAACTAAATTTAATCACAAAATTTGGTTTTACAAAGACAAATTACAAAATGGGCAATGAAGAAAACAAGCAGAATGATACATAATATGGAAAAATTCCACACCTTGATGCTAGAATCAATGGAAAGAAACAAAATTTAATCACAAAATTTTCTTTGGCAAAGAAAAATTACGAAATGGGAAATGAAGAAAACAAGCTGAATGATAATATGATATGGAAAAAAGTCCACACCCTGATGCTCTAGCATCAATGTAAGAAACCAAATTTAATCACAAAATTTGGTTTTGCAAAGAAAAATTACAAAATGGGTAACGAAGAAAACAAGTTGAATGATATATAAAATATGGAAAAAGTTTTTTTTAGCATAGTTCTTCTAGCTAATCCAGAAATGATATAAAAATTGAGCAGAAGTAATCAAATTTGATCAAAGAAGCCAAACCCATAAAATTCTGAGGTGACCCATTTCCACAATTACAAAGAACAACATAATTCTGAGCATAAAATTCTTTTGAAATGACATCAAAATTGAAACTTTCAAAAAAAAAAAAAAAAATACTCACCAGACCTCCAGAAAATCAAGATCGATTGCCGAGTTGATTGCAGAGAGAGAGCAAAGCTGGCGTCTGATGGGAAAGAGAGAGCAAAGTTATTGAGGTCGAGTCAGAGTGGCGAATCGATCATCGAGGATGAGAATTTGAGAGAGAGAGAGTTAGGGTTTACGAAAAGCTAGGGGGCGAAGAAATCGAGGTTTGAGTTCTGAGAAAATTTCAGAGAGAGAGAGAGAGAGGGAAAAATTATAGGGATTTGGTTATGTGATTTGTTGTTGAGGTCGAGTCATTTCCACGCTGAAGCTGTTGGGTTTCGCCTAAACCGTGATTGGAGACTGAGAAAACGAGAGAAAATGAGGGAAAATGAAAAACTTGTGAAATTCTGAAAGAGTGAAGCAAATGGGTTTGGGCTGGGTTTTGTTTTGTTTTTGTTTTTGTTTTTGTTTTTGTTTTTTTTAAATAGGGCTGGGTTGAATTTGGGGATATTGTTTTTGGGTTAAATGGGTTTCAATGGGCTTTTAAATAAAACCCAATAATTTATGGGTCTAATTGGGTAAATGTTCATTTAACCCAATTAATAATTGGGTGGGTTTGGGTTTAATTAGAGTGGGTAAGTTTGGGTGGGCAAATGGGTTTGGGCATATTTTGCCACCCCTACATAGAATCCCATACAATGACTGGAAGTCCCTGAAATGTCCAATAAAATCGCATAAAATGAAATGTCCAATAAAATGACTTTCTACCTGAAAACTAGAATGTCCAAAATAAAATCCCATAAAATGTCTGGTCCCCTGGTCCTACTACCCTGATCATCTACAAATAAAAAATGAAATGTCAACTAGTATCCTACTACCCTGGTCATCTATTCCTATCTCCACAACCTAGCTTCCTCTACTCCTCCAAGAACCAAAATGCAGCTTCCTCTACTGGGTGAGAATGAATATATCTTTTTAACAATTTAATTTTTACTTTTGTTGGTTTCAGTATTTCATACAATTAATTTTCTCTTGGTTACTGCAGCGAACGAGCTTAATCCAAAGGTTATACTTGCTGCTCAAATAGTTCTTGGCTTGTTCGTTCTCATAATTACACTCTTTCTCGCGCTTCTCAGGTTTTAACTAACAACACTGCTATGTTAGTATCTTCTATGTGGGTTTTAATTTTACATAACTTGGAGCTTCCAATATAAATAAGTTGAAACAGAGTGTGCACTGCTTCATGCTCTGTTTTTATTGGTTCGTTTAAATTGCGTAGCTTAAATTGTCCGTGGTATGAGGTTAGCATTTCTTTTTTTCTTTTTGTAGAATCTATATTGTGTGGATCTATTGTGGTTTGTAATATTCTATGAATAAAGTGATTTTAGTCCAATACTTTTTGAGGCTTAGGAAAATTTGAACTCTTTGTTTTTGCGATTGTTTTCGTGCATGTCACGCCCTGTTTTTCTCCAAACTTGCTGAGGTTTATGAATAATAGTGTGCATCCAGGCCTTTCTCTTTCTGCTGGTCAGCTTGGGAAGTTTGAATTTTCCTGTGGTTAAGAAAATTTTATTGAACTGTTTGGCTTTCTGATTGTTTTAGTGCAAGTCATACATGCTCTGTTTTTATTTTTCTTCTTATACTAGTTAAAGTTTATGAATAATGGTGTGGATCTGGTTTTATACAAAAGAGAAAAGGTTTGGAAAAAAGTATTTGGCCTCCATAACCAAATCTTACTTTTTGGGCCCATAAACAAAAAGATGTGGATTTGGATGGATTTTTATAGAAGCCTCCAATCATCTTGGATAGGTCAGTCTTTTTCATCTTCTATTTTGGAAAATGGTTCTTAATTGTTTTCCTAACCGCAATTAGAGATTATGATTGATACATATCTAATTTATTTTTTGTATGTTCTGGAATTGGGTTTTCATATTTTGGTTTCCTTGATAAACCAAATAACAATTGTTTTTTTTTTTTTGGATAAGTTTGCCTTGTCCATTTGAGCTATTTTTCCTTTGTGTCTTATCTATTTTTTTTTTTTTTAGAAAGATGTCTGATCTTTTATGTGGTACAATAAAGTACTTTCCAAAAGCCAGATTTGGGTATAGCATAAGCTTCAAGTCCAAAGACTCCACAGTCCAAACCATTTAATTAAACTAAACACATGTAGATAATTAGTCCAAAATTAACATCTCTCGTGGATGAAAGTTGAAGATGTCTATATTTAATGGGTTGACCAACATTTTAACCCAACTAGTAAATTTGTTTTGGGCCATTTAACTCAATTAAAAGTATGAATCATTTTTTTCCCTAAAATATAATCCAAACACTATTCCAATCAATTAATTGCCAATATGATCATAAAGATAAAAACCATAGTAAAGGAAAATATTTTTCTCAAAAAAATATATATATAGTGAAGGAAAATACTTTTTACATATTTTAGTGCCAACCATAAATAAATGACTAGGAACTTGAAAGAAATAAAGGATGAAGAAGCAATGCCCTCATGATGGGTTAGCTTAATAAATAACATACGAAAACAATAGTGGGAAAGAAAATTATAAACAAGTGATAGTTTTTTCCTTTCACTGTCACGGTTTTACCTAACAAAATTGAATTATTAGAGATTATATAGGATTTCTCATCAAGATTTACTGTTGGTAACTATTAAGGCCTAATTGAGAGAGAGAGAGAGAGAGAGAGAGAGAGAGAGAGAGAGAGAGAGAGAGAGAGAGGAATAAGGTGGGGAAATGCAAATAATAATTATTTCCTTATAATATTGTTTATATATATATTTATTTGTTTGTTATTAATAACATATTAATTTGTAACTATTATATAGTAAAATTCATTGTAACCTTAGCATCACTCACACAATAAATCTAAGGACAACATTGTTCATGATTTATTTCACAACTCCTAATATGGCTTATTGTATAACAAAAATAATATTAGTATATAATAAAAGTGGTATTAGTAATAAATTTGACTAAAAGTAATATTTTTCTAATCACAACTGGTTACATCAACAATTACCAGTTGAAAAATATTACATCCTCAACTTTACTCTTTTTGTTATATGTACATTAGCAACATGTGTCAAGATGCTTAAAATTAGAATAGCTTAAAGGGAGTGCTACTTGCTCTAAATAGTAGTATTACTTTTTCTTCTTATAAATATGAGAGTTAATTAACAATTTTGTTACTCTTCCAACTTCCAACATCCATTTTTATCGAATACCATGCTACTCCTTGCTATTTTGTTACCATTGGAACGGTTAGGATTATTATTATGATCTCTCTAGCAAGGCAGAAATTGTTTATGTAGATATAAAGCCTCAAATAAAAATATTTATTAGAGTATGAGTATAACATTGTTATAGGTTATAAGAGGATAAAGGTGTGAGGTTCTTTTAGAAATTCAGCTTGTTCTGTATTGCGTAAACTTCTTGTTATTCTTTGTTTGATTGAATACATTCTTATTAATCAAACAATCCCTTTTGGGGTGGGGACATCCCATGAAATTGGAAGATATATTTAAAAAAGAAAAAAGAAAGAAAGAAAAGGGTCAAGGGAACAAGTTTATTTGGATTGAGAGTCTTGGGCCCATTGTTGTTGAGCTTGAAGTGAATTTGGGCTAGGATGGGTTCTTAATCAAGGATTGTACAAATTGTGACAAGGACGTGCATATCAACATAATGGTAATTTTGCTCCGTCCCACTTGTCCCACCCCACCTCACCCTACGCGTTAGTTTATTTTATTCTATCCAACGTGGCTTTCTACCTCTATTTTGTTATTTGTTTATGGTATGAGATTTTTGTTGTTGTGAAATTGTCTTGTTAAACATTTGGATAATATTATTCATCTTTTACTAAAAATTAGTTTGATTTGATGAGATAATTTTAGTTGTAATTTCAAGTATATTTTTATTAGTGAAATAGTTTTATTAAAAAATATTTTAATAGTTGTGGGCAAATTAACAAAAAATAGAGTTTTGTAGAGTGAGGCGGGACTTTGCGGGGCCCTAAGGGGCGGGAATGGAGTAAGAAAATTTTTCCTATCATGTGGGGCAGGACGGGAATAAGGCAAGACAAAACTATGTGAGGCAAAAGCGAACACCCCGTCCTTTGGCCCCACCCCATTGCCATCCCTAATCATGGACATTGGTTCAATTTTCAAATGAGGTTGAAGTCTAAAAGACAATTTTGATTTGTTAATTTTCACACTGGACTTAAATCCTCTTTTATTAAGGTGCTTGAAATCGAAGCCAAATCCACACTCAAGGGTCACTTTTTTCATCTTCTTTTTGCTTCACATTTAGAGCGACTTCCTACATGAATTTGCATATTGGAGTCCATCAAATCCTTTCTATTCTGACTCAAATTTGAGTTTTGGTAATTCAGCAGCACAGGATCTTGGTCAATCCAATGAGGAGTTTGGTGTCTGTTTTGGTATCAACTTTTTTGGCTTTTCGCTAAAAGTTGGCTGAATTATAGTTGTTACCTTTACTATTAAGTATAAAATATTTCTCTTTGCCTCCAGTTTCATGTTTCGATTCCCATTTGTTTCAGCTTATAAGTTGACTTCTTTATCTAATTTATGTATAGTTTTTTATGGCTTCAATATTTTTTTTAATTACAATTGCATTTTTATTCAACTTATATTTTAAGCCAATAAGTTTAAACTATCATAAAGAAACACTAAATCAAGAAGATACAAGGATTAATTTAATTAGAATAGCCTAAACTGTTACTATATTGTCAAAACAAAGAATGGGCATAAAAAAAATGAGAAAAGGTATGTTTATAAGGGAAATGATATCATTTGACAGCCTGAGTACTCTGCACTAAATCATAATTTTCTTGTCATTGATCTTATAGTTTAGTGGTAGTGTCTAATATCTTCCAGGACAAATATTGCATTAGAATAACCCCTCATTTTTATTTTATAACAAAATAAGAAAAAAAATTATTTGCTTAAAAATCATAGCTAGTGTGTAATTATGTGTACATATACCTATATAAGTGTAGGGACCTAAGGTCCAAATATAGATGTTGGGCCGTGGGCTTTTCCGAGGAGGCACAACTATCCGAGGACAGTAAATAACGAAAAAAATGCATAGCAACAAGCCTCACAAGTATTTGGCAGGTGTGTAAACTGAGAAGTGTTGTCCAAGAGGGATTACATCCTCAGATAGTCAAAGAGAGAGTCAGAATATGCATTCTGGCATTTATTATGATATTTTAGGGGATTTTTCTGGTATAGAAGCATCTTGTAAGCACATAAGACAAGTGGAAGCAGAAGGATATTATAGACAAAACTGCTACCACCGTATTAATTGCCCTACAGCTAATTCTCCGACTGCATTAATGAGGAAAAGATGTATGAACAGTGATTTTCAACCTTTACAGCTGCCGTCTGAATACTTCCAGGCGAGGTTAATGGGGCAATTATCAAAAGAAAATCATCAGACTAGCACGTGGGAGAAAAGGGAGTATAAAAAGAGAGGTAGGCAATGAGAAGAGATGATCGAAGGATCTTGGAAGGAAAGAACAGAAGTGGCAAAGAAAGAAAGAAAGACACAAAGTTGTAAGGATACAAAAAATTATATAACTATCCTCTTCGGACCAAGCCAACTACGGTTTTCTACAACATCACTACTCTATTTCTGTCTTCTTGTTTATCAAATTCGCCCGAATAATTCTGAACTCACTTAATGCCCATTTTTTCTAATCCACACTCTATAAATTCATTGCTAAGACCTTTTGGGTCTAAGTCCTTCCAGCTTGTGGGCCTAGCCTTCAAAACTGTGCTCGTACAATAAGTGTTAGAATAGATGCATCAAACTACTTCTTAACCACTTACTATCATTAATACTTGTGTAGATCAAAAATTATTTGTTAGAACAAAAAGGTTGCCCTAGTATTAATATAATCATGTCCAAATTTGACTGGTCCACTTTCTATTCGAACAATCGCAATTTGCGACACCTTTTTTTCACCTATAAAAAAATCAATGGGGAAAAAATCCATACACATGATATACTGATTTTTCCCCCTTGTTTAGGAAAATGCATACTAGTCTAAAAAATGGAATATTACAGGTGGAATAAAAGATTCTAATATTATGAAAGTTCCATTAATCAATTTAATATATATTGTTATGGCTTCAATATTTTTTTTTTTAATTACAATTGCATTTTTATTCAACTTATATTTTAAGCCAATAAGTTTAAACTATCATAAAGAAACACTAAATCAAGAAGATACATGGATTAATTTAATTAGAATAGCCTAAACTGTTACTATATTGTCAAAACAAAAAATGGGTATAAAAAAAATGAGAAAAGGTATGTTTATAAGGGAAACGATATCATTTGATAGCCTGAGTACTCTGCACGAAATCATAATTTGCTTGTCATTGATCTTATAGATTAGTGGTAGTGTCTAATATCTTCCAGGACAAATATTGCATTAGAATAACCCCTCATTTTTATTTTATAAAAAAATAAGAACAAAAAAAATTATTTGCTTAAAAATCATAGCTAGTGTGTAATTATGTGTACATATACCTATATAAGTGTTAGAATAGATGCATCAAACTGTTTCTTAACCACTTACTATCATTAATACTTGAGTAGATCAAAAATTCTTTGTTAGAACGAAAAGGTTGCCCTAGTATTAATATAATCATGTCCAAATCTGACTGATCCACTTTCTATTCCAACAATCGCAATTTGCCACACCTTTTTTTCACCTTTAAAAAAATCAATGAGGAAAAAAATCCATACACATGATATACTGATTTTTTTCCCCTTGTTTAGGAAAATGCATAATAGTGTAAAAAATGGAATATTACGGGTGAAATAAAAGATTCTAATATTATGAAAGTTTCATTAATTAATTTAATATATATTGATCGTAATCAACATTGGTCATAAATAGTATCATTGATCACCTAAATCATCCAATTGCTGGGTACTTGATAAGTACATTTTGACCATTTGAGATTTCTTAGTCATAAAGACATAAAACATAGTAAAACGAATTTTACATATTTTGCTTAAAAAAAAAAAAATCTTTTAATGCAGAATTAATTTAGTTACATCAGGTTTTTTTAATACAAATAGAAATTTTATTCTAGTCTAATTTAATTATATATGTATGCAAATCATTTTTTTTGGAGACTTAAACCTCGACCTTTGTCCCCTACACTCCATAGACACCTATACTTGTAAAGTGACCTATTTAATTATCTAATGTTAATAGTAGCTATATGTTTAGTTATTTTTTTAACTTTTTTTTTTTTTCAGATTTGTTCGTAAATAACTCTTTTTAGAACACATCAAGAATAATTTTGAAAAAATGGATTAGATAATCTCGAAGGCACATAAATCATGATCGGTGAGAGAGTTTCAACTTCTTACTCCCCACAACCCATTATTGACACTCAATAAATTTTTTTCTAACAATTCGTTTTTTGTTTCAGATTTCAACAAGTTGTGTTGGTCCTAGAATTCATTTTTGAAGTAGTTAGGACCCTCAGCATTGTTGTTCTAGTCCTACGGTTAATATGCGATCTTCACCAGATATTCTCAATGACACATAATGGGTGAGAAAGTATTTCAACTTCTTCTTCCCCATAACCCATTATTGACGCTTCGTAAATTTTACTGTTATTCTAACAATTCCATTTTGTTTCAGATTTCAGCAAGTTTTGTCAATCCTAGAACTCATTGATGATGTAGTTGGGTCCCTTGTCGGCCTTGTTGTTCTACTTCTACGGTTGGTAGGCATATGCAGAAGGATTTGGTCCTTTTGGACTGCAAGACAACCTGTTGTTGTTGCCAATGACCACCAAAACGAAGTCCTACTTGCTGATATTAACCATGGCTAGAACGATATCCCATTTACTGATGCTGAAGGTGATGCTGCCGATGGCCAAAACGATGTAATTATGAATGAGGAATTGAACATCTAAACTCACCAGTTTCAAAAAAAACATATCTTGTACGTGTAATACCACTTTCATCACCTCCACTGTTCATAATATGTAGTCTTTGTTCTTCTAGGTAGCTTTGTTATGCGTGTAACAAGTAAACCAAATGTTTTTTTTTTCTTTTTTTTTTTTTTGGTGTTGGGGGGGGGGGGGGGGGGCGGAATTGAAGAATACATGAGCTTTCTTTTCAGACTTTACTCTGATCAAAGTTTCCTTTTATGTCAGCTTTTGTTAGAGTTATTACTAAATAGGTTCTATCATATTTATTAATTCATCAGTTTTTTAGTCAAAGATTGGGTGTTTTTCATTATCATGATTATTATTATTATTAGACATACATTCTTCTATACCATGTGATTTTAGGAGGAAATAATATGTTATATATGTCAATGATTTGTAATTTATTACTGTGAATTTTACAATAGACTGTTTAAAGGAGTAAAGAGAGCACGTGCACACGGTTGAGCCTTTTGTTACTTGTCCACCTAGACCGTCGCACACTCGCACTTGTCTCTTCTCTCTTCAAATTATTACTGAAAAAACATTTGTACAACAAACTTCTTTTGCATTATCAGTCAGTCTATAAAATGGAACCAGCAAGTTTAGAAACGTAGAGATTCGCTTCCTGAGTTCTTGGTTGTTTTTCTATCTTTCTGTCTATTCGGGATCTAGGTTGATACATAAATATGGTTTATGCAAATCTGATTGTTATTTTGGAACTTGGTTGGTTTTGATATATATGTAGTTTTCTTGGGTGTATACATCTTTAATTTCTGCCTAACAGATTTTTGGGTTTATTTGTCATAAGATATTTAGTTGTGGTCTCGATCTTGGTAATCTGTATTGTGTGTGAAGCTTATTTCATTTTTGTGAGAAAAAATGATTTCTTTTTCTCAGCTCTAAGTTGTACAATATGATTTTCAGCTCATTTTGGCTTTACCGGTTGTTTTTAGAATATTTGGGGTCTGATCTAGTATTTTTTTGGCGAAAAGTCTATATGTGTTTGTTATAATATTTTAATAGAATGAATTGTAGAATAGAGAGTGAGATGTAGAGTGGATAGTAAAAGTGCATCTGTAAATTTGAAAAGAAAAAGAAAGCTTTTTAAGAGCTAAATTAGAGAAATTATAAAATATAGATGTGCATGCTCTTCTACATATTCATTCTCATATATTTTATTTGATTTTAGGAGGAAATATATGTCATTGATTTAATTATTACATGATATTTGGCTTTTTTTTTTTTTTTGAGAGAATAAAATTGTAGCCCTGAATACGTTGGGGTTATATTATATATATCTTTATTTTTGGCAAATTGTTATTACATGCACCATTGTGAATTTTACCACGATTTCTCAAAAAATAGTTCTCAAAGTTAAATATTTATCCGGATTCATAGGTTGTTTAAGCAATTAAGGCCTAGTCATCCATGTATGTGGTTGCTGATGGAGAATAATTAAAGTCTTATATGCAATTTTTCTAAATAAAGAAAACTTTGATTGTTTTGGTGTAGGCAAGTGTAGTGTGGTTCCACAATTTCTTTTGCTTGTTTCATTTGACGACTAGTCAAGATGGCTTTACTTTGTTGTTGAATGTTGAATTTGCTGGTCCATAGTTTTTGTACTATTGGGTAATAAGGAATGTTTTTCGCCATTTTAATCTATTGGTTAAAACTAATTGATAAGTGTTTCTTTGCCTATACATGCTTTTGCTAGGAACACTCACATCTTCCTTATGTAATCAAAACACACAATTAAATCCCTAACTTATATTTGGTTGCTTAGAAAATTTGGTCTAAGTCTTGAACTTTGTAGTTTGGATCATTTCAAGATGTATAAAACAAGGTATTGAAGTAGGACAAAATAATGGTAAAATTTGTCTCTAAATTCTAGGCACTTATGACAAGAGCGACGCAAAATTGAGCTGACACACAATGATTGATTCATTTTTTTTTAGTGTAAATTCCACTAAACTCCCCTGAGGTTTGGACTAAAACCCATTTAAGTCCAAGACTTTTAAAAACGACCAACTTGGTCCTTAAATGACAGTTTTATCCCTAACTCTATTTAGCACCATTCACTCTTCTCTTTCTCATCTCAGATCCTCTCTTCTATTCACTGTGATTACACTAACACGCATGGATTTGAGCACAAATCACACTTCCCAGATGCACCATATCATAGAACACAAACATACACACTTAGCCATACAAATTCCAAAATCTGAAACCCCTAAAAATCATCCAGATTACCAATCATACACATATTCATATGCACACACACTAACAAAATCAACAATTAGAACCATTTTGAGACAAACCTAATAAAAAAATACCCACAAATTAGCAAATGATCATACCTAAACCCCACAAATTAGCAAATGATCATACCCAAACCCCATTTCAAACTCAGATCAAAAATCACCAAATCCTTATATCACACAAGAAAACTCAATCTGTAAATTGACCAAGACCCAAACAAATAAAGAACCAAACCAAAATAGAAAAAATAAAATAAAATAAGAACAGAGAAAGAGGATAGAGATTGACGGCCACCGGTGTTGGCGTCATCGATGGTGGTGGCGGAGCTCGTGGCTCTTGTCAAATGTTCCTTTGACATTTGACACATAAACCCAAACACAAACAAAGACCTAAACCCAGAAATAATGACCCAAACCCAGAAATAGAGCTACAAACCCAAAAACGAAGACCCAAGCACGTTTGGCACCAGATCAGAGCTGTTGGCATGGAACAATAGCAGTGGTGGTGATGTGAAGCTCAAAAATCCCTCGTCAAATCTCTCCATGGCACTGATTTGAGAAGAAAGTGGAAGATGGTAGTGGAAAATATAGGTTTCAGTCATGAAAGATAGAGTTTTCAGCCGTCGTGGGTATGGGTGAGAGAGATGGAGCCACCGTGGGTGTGGGTGAAAGAGAGAGAGGGAGCCCGAGGTCTGAGAGAGAGAGAGAGAGAGAGAGAGAGAGAGAGAGAGAGAGAGAGAGAGAAGGGTTTGGGACTGAGATGAGAAGTTTTGGATAGTCAAGGATAAAAATGTATTTTAAGGACCAAGTTGGTCGTTTTTTAAAAGTCTTGGACTTAAATGGTATTAGCCCAAACCTCAAGGGGGTTTAGTGGAATTTAACCTTTTTTTTTTTTTTTTATATATATGTTTAGTTCAAACTTGAATAAAAAGAAAAGGGTGCACACGTGACTCTGGCATTTTCCTCATGGACCTTTGGGATTTAGTCTGTTTTGATTTTGGACTTGGGTTGTGAAATGACTTATGAATGTTCGGCTTGACTCTTGAGAGTTATATTATTTTTGTGAAATGAATATTTCTTTTCCTCACATCCTGAGTTATTGATTTAAACTATTTGAATTTCTGGTTGCTTTTAATATTATTATTACTACATGATCATTATCATATACATTATGGTAAACTACATATTTGGTCCCTAACATTTACAATATATGTCAATTTAGTCTCTAACCTTTCAAATATGTCAATTTAGTCTCTAACTTTTTGGTATTGTATCCAAATGGTCCTTATTGTTAAGTGACGGATGAAAAATGCTGACTTGACAATGAAAAATTATTTTTATGCCATCGAGACTGCCACATGGACGCCACGTGGCCTAAATAAAATAAAAATAAAAATAAACTAAATTAGCTTAAATAACCCTAAAACCTAAGTGAAGTTTATCATCTCTCAACCTGATCGAATCATACCTCCATGGCCAAACATTCAATGCTTTCACCGCTCGCCAACACCTTCCTAGTGATGGCCTTGAACTTGTCATCCCTTTGTCACTCCCACTATTCCCACCCTCTCTCTCTCTCTCTCTCAAACCTAGATCGGTTAATCCGGCTAGATTCTCTCACCTTTCAAACCCAGGAAGGACTCAGTTGGAACCACCGTTGGTTGCTCTTATTTTTTGTTCGCATTAGTTTTTGGGCTTGTATCAAAATTTGCAATAACTCAGTCAAACAAGATAGGTTTTTGTTTTGTGGTTGTTTTGTAACTGGGTTTGTTTTTGTTGTGGGTTTTAAAATTGGCATGTGGTATACAATTGTGCTCCAGTTGTATTGGGTTGCTTGACAATTCCTTGTTGGTATTGGGATTTGGGTTTGTATCAAAATTGTGTGCAACAATATGAATATTTTAAATATGATATTCTAAATTAAATATGGGAATTTAATAGTTGTTTTCAATTAGGTGAGCTTGGATTGGAAAGATACAATGATTTTATGAGTAAATGATAGAAATTTTATTAAAATTGAATCATGAGTATACAGAAGTCTTGGAGACACAAAACTAGCCTAGGTTTGGCATGTCTAAGATAATAACAAAACAGAGAATAAAAACAAATAGAATGTTACAGGACCAGGAGTGTTGTTGGGTTGCTACTAACCTTTGATATTCCTCCAATTGTTTGGTAACTTCCTTGAAAATTACCGTTGGGTTTACTGTAGAATTCCATTTCCATATTGGACTTGAATGAGAAAGGAAACAGAGTGATAGAGTAGTAGCAAGAACGATGGTCCAATTGAGTCCTTCCTAAGTTTGAGCGAAGAGAGAGAAAGGGTGAGAATAAAGGGAGTGAAAACAGGGACGACGAGTTCAAGGCCACTACCATCACAGGTGAGAAAACCAAAGTATTGAAGGTTTAGCCGTGGAAGTTTGGTTCAGTCAAATTGCAAGAGGACTTTCAACTTGGTTCAGCGTTTCAAAAAACGTTTTAAAGTGTTTAAGTTATTTTAGTTTTTTTAAATAAAAAAAATGACAAGGCAATATAGTTGTCCATTGACATGGAATTTTTTTAAGAGATAATACCATAGACTAAATTGACAAGACACTGAAAGTTCAGGGACCAAATTGATACAATTAAAAGATTAAGGATCAAATTGAAATATGGTGTAAAGGATAAGGACTAATTTTGTAATTTACCCTATACTTTATTTGATTTTAGGAGGAAATATTTGTCACTAGATTTAATTAATGAATGATATTTGATTTTGTTATTTGAGAGAATTAAAAGTCTGTTTGGTTGGAAATATAGGAAAGTGGGAGAATAGAAAATTTTTTAATTTTCTCTCATAGTATTTCTTTGGGATGATGGAAAAGTGGGATATAATATATAATTTGTATAAATTTATTCTTACATACCTCTTATATAATATAAGAAATAATTTTTTTAATCATTAGACAATAAAAAATTTTACTTTTCCATAATATTACATATATATTATATATTTATATATATGTAATTTTTATTTTTATAATTATATACTATATATTTGTATTAAAAGTGAAAACAACCTTTTAGTTCAAAAAATAAAAGCCACCAGAAAAGAAAAAAAACCACAATTGATTTTTAAATAATAAAAAAAGACCAAAACGAAAACCAAAACCCACTGATTTAGAAAGCACGTTGGGAGGAAAAGAACTCCCCGCAAAAATGCGTTGAGAGGAAATGAACCAAAAAAAGAAGCAGCAAAAATTCATTGACAGGAAAAGAACGAACCAAAAAGAAAAAAGAAAGAAGGGTGAGAGACATACGTGCATGCCTGTCCAGATTGCAGAGTGTAGACAAGTTGCTAAAGAGAGAAGAAATGAGGGGTTGGTGAGAGGTATTAATCAGAGGTAATTTGTTTTCTTTACAAAATGGAGAGATCAAATTTTGGTGAGCTAGCGCAGAAAATGACTGGGCCCCACCAAAAGTCCTCACAATTCTCTTTCCTTACCAAGTAATCTAAAATCCTATTTTCTCTTCTATTTTTCCTTTTTTTCCTTTTCCATCTTTCTTATTTCACCTCAAATCAAACATAGCTCTAGTCTGGATAGGTTGAAGTTAGATATATATGTGATTACTGGTTATTGGCACATTGTGATTTCTAATTCATTGTAATTTTTACGGTGGATTACTACAAAAGTATTTAAAAAGTTGAAACTACTTTTAATAAGAAATTACAGGCAGTAAATTTACTATATGACTTTTGAAATAAACAGATTGAATTTTACTACACTGACAACATTTAAATGAACATTAATTATCACTTATTTGGTATTGTAAATTTCAATTCACTTATTAAAAAAAAAATAAATAGGGTTTAAAGAATGTGGACATCAAATGCACTAGTGTAGTTTGATGGTAGTGTGGGACAATACATTTGGGGTGGCTTGAAGTTCGCTTTATATATGGTGAGGGGATTACTATAGATTTAGGTTTTCTTCATAAATTTCTATTGAAGTTTCTCATGGTAGGTTCTAATTCTTAAGAACTATGACTAGTACACAAGAACCAATAAATTCTCATTTTTATCAAAATTCATGGGTGTTTCATTTTGAAAATAATTGTACAATTGTGGAAAATATTTGATAATTTTTCCGAATATTAAAAAGAGAAATGCTAACGAATGCCTTAGGATATTAGTTAATAATCCATTTAAAGAAAGTTTTTATGATAAAAGAAAAGAAAAAGTAATTAATGTTTTGATAGTTTTTTTCATTTCCCATAAAAGTGGTGTCAAAACTTTCTTGAAATAAATGTTAACCAATGCCCTAATGACACTCGTTAGCATGACCCTATTAAAAATTACCCTACTATATATGATTGATCTTTGGAAAAACAAATTTCTTTCTAAGTATACGCGAAGAATATAAAAAACTATTAAAATAAGTCAAACACCCATTAATGGGGTCTTCCATTGCTAATGATAAACAAAAGCATTAAATAAAATGGTAATGATAGCGGGTGTCCTTAAAATACTGGTTAACAATTTATTTTAGGAACGTTACGTTTAGACGTCACTTTTATAGGAAATGAAAAAAATTATCAAAACATTAATTGATTTTTTTTTCTTTTCCTATAAAAACTTTCTTTAAATGGATTATTAACAAGTGCTCTAAGGGCATCGGTTAGCATTTCTCTAAATAAAATAATACAATAATAATACTACTTCCTAAACCCAAATTAGCACCATTGCATGTTATTAGTGGGTGTTTGTGAAAAGAATATCAAGTTATTGATGTGTATTAAATTTGTTGTGAAATTTAACGTGGGTCTTGTGTCATTAGAATTACTAGGTAAGCAAAGGCCAAGTTAGTGTTTTGTGGAGTAAAGCTTATCATATAAAATAGCGAAGAAGCAGTGAACAATAAAATAGGTCATGAGTAGAACAGAAGTTAAATTTAAAATTTTAGATGCCACATTTATTTTTGGATTTTCTAAAAAATAATTCTAAAATTATTAAAAAATATGTTCATTTAAAAAAAAAAAAAAAACCAAAAGGTTTCTTAAAATTAAGCTAGGAAATTTCCAATGGCCTAATTAGGCCAGTTGAATTCCCGTATGGCACATGTATATATTCTTAAAAGTTATAACTTGAAAGAAAATAAGAGATTAACTGTTTAACTGGTAAAAATCCAATGTGAACAAAAGCGAGAGAGCAAGAGATAGTCCTCAACATTGTCGTAGGGTGCCGCTTATAAAGTTGTAAAGCGAGAGTGAGAGCCATTATTATCTTGTATTTACATTTTTTGAATTTAATTTTTTTTTTTTTGGTTCCATTATTTATAGAATTAATTTCCTCTTGTTATTTATTATAGGAAAAAATGTCGCTTTTGAACCTCAAACTAAATCATCCGATTGTTAGGTATTTGTTAATTACATTCTGACCATTTAAGACCTCTTAGTCGTAAAGACATTAAACATAGTAAAACGAATTTTACTTATTTTGCTTTTAAATAATAAAAAAAATATTCTTTTAATGCAGAATTAATTCAGTTACATAATGTTAGTAGTAGTTATATGTTTATTTATTTTTTAACACTTTTTTTTTTTTTAAATTTGTTTGTAAATAACTCTTTTTAGAACACATCAAGAATAATTTTGAAAAAATGGATTAGATAATCTCAAAGGCACATGAATCATGATGGGTGAGAGAGTTTCAACTGCTTCCTCCCCTAAAACCCATTATTGACGCTTTGTAAATTGTTTTCTAACAATCCATTTTTGTTTAAGATTTCAGCAAGTTTAGTTGGTCAAAGAACTCATTTCTGAAGTAGTTGGGACCCTTGTTAGCATTGTTGTTCTACTCCTACGGTTAATACGCGATCTTCACCAAATAATCTCAATGGCACATGATGGGTGAGAAAGTATTTCAACTTCTTCCTCCCCAATTACCCATTATTGACGCTCTGTAAATTTTACTGTTATTCTAACAATTCCATTTTGTTTTAGATTTTAGCAAGTTGTGTCAGTCCTAGAATTCATTGATGATGTAGTTGGGTCCCTTGTAAGCTTTGTTGTTCTACTCCTTCAGTTGATATGCATATGTAGAAGGATTTGGTTAATTTGAACTGCAAGACAACCTGTTATTGTTGCCAATGACCACTAGAATGAAGTCCCATTGATATTAACTATGGTCAGAACGATATCCCACTTACTGATGCTGAAGGTGATGCTGCCAATGGCCAAAACGATGTAATTGTGAACAAGGAATTGAACATCTGAACTCACCGGTTTCGAGAAAACCTATCTTGGAGTGCCCCTCCTTTTTGTATTCTCCATTATATTTGCTTGCCAGTTTCATATTTTTGGCAAAAATAAATTTTTGCTTATTCTTGAGCTCATTGTTTTTTTTTGTTTAGCTTTTGGATTTTTGGGTTAAATCTATTTTATATGAGCCTTACTTTGCTGTTTATCAGTTTGGGCATCAAATATAGCCATGGTTTTGAACTTGGTAATCTATGTTGGGTGTGAGAGTTAATATGAATCTACTTTGAGCCGGATAAGTAGTCTCTCTTTAAGCAATTGTAGCTTTTGTAAAATGTTCTACAATGCTAGTTTTGAGTTGTGTGCTCATAGTTAATGCATAACCAAATCATATAATACTAATCTTGTTGGATAGGAATTAATATATAACATAATTGGGTTTAAATCCATAGGCCTAAATTTTTGGGTTAAGGTGTTATCACCCTAACATGCATTACAATACTCACCAAAGGAAATGGTCTACTACTTGGCATTGTAAAAGGGACATAGAACTTCAATGAAAATCGTACGATGAATCCATGGACGGAGCTATATATTGACTAGGGGGGCAATGGCCCCCCTAATTTTTTTTTAAAAAAATATTAGTATATTAATAGTACTAATTTTAGCAATTTTGTTCAATAAAATTACACTTTGTCCCTCTTAACAATATCATCAATTTTTTTAAGAGTAATGTTATAACCACAAACTTTTTCCAATATTTTTACAAACTATTGAGGTAGCAAATTCTTATTGGTTCGCATATTTGTATCATATTTTACTTACCAATAACCACTTACCATATTAGAAATTTGTAAAAAAATTTAGTTTTAGCATTTTCCACCTTTTAAAGGCCATACAAAATTGATAGATTAAATCTAAAACAAAATATATAATTCTAAAAAAATTTGCCCAATAACAAAAATTATCAATAATAAATCTAAAAAAAATTAAGCTCAATCAATCTATTTTACAAAAAATAAAATCTTGGTCCTTTAAAAAGTTTTAAACAAAAATCCTTAGTGGTAAAGCAGTAAAGTCAAAGGCTAGAGTCGCCTCACATATCAACCAGCAAGGCCACGTCCCCTAATTCCAAGTCCTGACTCCGTCTCTAGATGAATCAATTTTTTCCTCACTGGTAATGCATTGTTGCATTGCTTATTTGGAATTTGAACGTTTGCCATTTAGAGAATGAAGCTACTTGCTTATGAATTATCAATTTCTCATTTTGAACAAGATTGTTTTGGATATATTAGACTTACCTTCAATACTTTTTTAATAGGAGATGTCATTTTGTTTTAAATACACAATAGCAAGTGGTAGTAGGTTTTAATTTTTACCTTTTATTTAGTTAGTGGGTGATGTGCCAGCTCTTCATTAGAACAAATGAGATTATAGTTAAAAAAAAGTACTTGAGGTAAATCAAACTCGTTTTAAATGTGTCTCTAATAACTTGTTAACTCATTAACTTTCAGGAGTATTTAAACCACAAAATTATATATAGAAGTAATCTCTTTAATCTAGTGTTTGTGTTTGTATATATAATTTTTAATATGAAGAAGGCCGATTGGTATAATTTATTCATAACTTGCAAAATTTTGTTAGTGAATTCAAAGGAGTGGAGAACTTACCAAAAAAATAATATATATATATATATATATATATATATATATATATATAAAGGGAGTGGTGAGAAATTTCCAAAGGCAGGGGCACTATGGTTAACTTATTATCAACTATTACTCCGAATAAAGAAAGAAAAAAATTATAATCGACAAAACTAATGTGCAAATTTTTCGTTTATATTAAAAATTAATTAGTGTTTTAATTTGATAATAAAAAATAATCATTATAAAATTAACAATACATGTTTTAAACCTCTAATCTATTATGTGTTTTTAAAAAGATAAAAAAAAAGGGAAAAAATAGAGATTTTGAGAGTGTTATTGGCTTGAGGAGACTCATCCATGAAAAAAAAAAAAAAAAAAAACAAAAACAAAAACAACCTCGAGGGCACTTAGCACTATTCGAAGAGTAAACCAAGTTTGATTGTTGGAGTAGTGAGAGAAAAGGAAATAGAGCAACTATGAGCTAAAGCTTAAGCCTGTCTTGTCATAAATGTAACGTCTAAATTAATGAATGTCGTGCCATATTATTACCTGATAAAATCTGCCTCTTTTTCATAAATACAAAAAAAAAAAAAAAAAAAACAAAGAACAAAAAAAAAACATTCATCTTAAAGCCATTGATGTTCATTGTATCTGTATTTTTCCAACTAGCATTTTATCCTCTGATCCTATTAAATTATTATTTTTCCAACTAGCATGTTCAAAGTGATTTTTTTTAATTAAAATTTTTTTTTCTGATATGTAGAACTTTTTAAAACTTTCAATTTTGGTACAAGTACAAGAGTACAACTATACTTTCATCGATTAATTTTTATTTGATAATTGGGAGTGATGGAATTTAAATCTTGAATATTTATATTGAAAATATCAAAAAGTACTAACTAGTTTAGTTACAAAACTCTTGACAATTTACTTTTAAATATAATACCAACAAAATTAAACTGTACCAAACCATCGTAGCTATTTCAATATCCCTAAACAATAATATTCCAAGAAATTTCATCCATTGTAAGAACATATATGTAGCTATTTCAACGAATTTTGCATATTTTGCTATTAAAAAAAATTAATACAAAATTAATTTAGTTAACATAATGTTAGTAGTAGCTATATGTTTATTTATTTTTTAACCTATTTTTTGGAATTTTTTTGTAAATAACTCGTTTTAGAACACATCAAGAATAATTTTGAAAAAATGGATTAGTTATAATTATTTAAGTTATCTTTTGGTTTGTAGGTAAATAAATTACAGTAAATAACATAAATGGTCACATATATATACCATTTTAGAAAAGTCTAATCTTAGATTGATTCAAAATATTCTGCATAATGGGTGTTAGGTTTGAGGACATAAAAATACATATAAAAAATTCACAAAGAGTTATGTGGTATTTTTGTTAGAAAGTTGAATCTCACATGAGGTAGTATTAATAAAAGTGAACGATTAGTATATCATAGGGCATAGGTCTAATTGTTCATTTGTTTAGATTTACAATTCGTTTGGTAAGATTATTCATAAGTTCCACTGTATTATTTCAACTAACTTTTACCTTTATTTATAGTATTTTTAGTAAAAAGTTTTTTGGTACTATTCATGAGTTCTAAATAAACCCTTACTATTCGTCAAGGTTTGGAAAATTGTCTCACGTCACCATTCTCCTCTAGAACAAATGAGAGCTTTGGAAAGTGTCCCGAAATTTTCCTTTCCCAAATGCGGGTTCACACCGTGATGTTAAAGTTTCCTTACCCCTTCTGCCTTTGCCAATCTCACTTTTCCACTAGTAATTTGCACTTTGCAAAGTTGTGAAATATATTCAAAAGATTGATTATTACACAAGCGATGCTTTGAAGAATTGCACAAATTGTTGGTCAATTACAACAACTATCATCTTTGTTGATGGAGAGAGGAAGTAAACACGTGCCCAGCAAAATCAAAACTAAAACACATCAAACTACAAAAGCACAAGACCAAATTTGCTTCAATTCATGGTTTTAATTTCATTGGTGAAATTAACAAGCCCAAGTGTATCCACGATGTAGGTGCGATTTTGAGGCCAATGAGAATGTAAATGGTGATAGTTATCATGGTTTTTAAACCCGGACCATTCAAAGAACCGATAAAGAAAGAAGTTTAAGGTTTTTAAGGTCGAACCTGAATTAGACTGAGGTCGAACCGTGATAATGTCATAATTAATTTAGTAATTAATTAATATGAAATAAATATATACAAATCAAAAATCTCAATTAAAATTTAATCTAAAATAATTAATTTTATTTTGAGTGAAACCTAAACTACCGCTTAAAACTTATTGTGAAAATATTATAGTTATAAATTATAACATTTCTCTTTCTAAAAAAAAAACACTGATAACATTTCTCATATAACAATATCTTTAAAATTATTACATTAATATATTTTAACTCTTTAATACTCGCAAGTACAATTACAAAAAAAGATATTCCAAATATCAAGGTGGCTTAGCTGTAAACCATTCCGGCAAAGTAGAAGTAAAATCAAAACAAAAAAGTCCAGTCCAATCCAATCCATTCCCGTTTAAAAAAAAAAAAAAAAAAAAATCCAATCCAAGTATCAAGTGGCTTAGCTGTAAACCATTTTGACCATTGCTTTTAATCCAATGGCCAGTCACTATGTTGAGTTCTTAAAAGCTCATACCAAACTTAACCCTACAAACGTTATTCTTTTCTATTCTTTTTTGCTTTCCCCTACTGCCTCTCTCTCCCTCCTTTGTCAACCTCTTTTCCACCATTTTCAAACAAACAGAAGTCGCTCTTTCACAGTTTTTCAACAAACAAAGAAGAATCAGATGCATATATAGAAGCCAAAAGCAGATTTGTAGTCTCTCTTCCACAGTTATCTATTCTTCTTCTTCTTTTTTTTTTTTTTTTTTTTTTTTTTCTTCAGGGGAGATTATTTGGCAATGTTTTGTGATTTTTTGAAGGATCGTCAGACCGTGCCCCATTTTGAAAACCGGACGGTTTGACCGAGGTTCAAAAGGTTCACTGAAAACCAGAATGGTAAACGGTTTTAGCTATTTCTGAATTTCAAAACCACATTAGTTGTTTTTTTTAGATGATACAATAGTAGACTTTATTAATACAAAATCACAAAATCATACAATGGAGAAGAGTAAGAGGGACATTCTTTTAACCAAATAATGACTTCATTCTTTTTTGTAACATTAGCCAAAGCTAGAGCTTTATGGTTACATCGTAAAGAAATACTAAAAAAAGAGAAATAAATCAAAGCTATCACACAGAAATATAATGTCTTCAAAAACCCAAACTACTGCCAAAGAATAAATCCACTCTTCAAAGTTTTCGGATGCCCATAAAACTAGTAAGGCGCCAAACAACACCCTCTTGATTTACTAAGGTATCAGTGTTGTGTGGATTTTTTTTTCTTTTATTTATTTATATTTTTTTGGGGGAAACTGGGTGTTCTTCTATTGCTAAACAACGAAATCTGTCACTGCCTCTAGGATCCCAAGCCCATGGTAGCTAATGCTAGAATCTTCATGGTGGGGAATGGGGTGAGGAATTACCTCCAACAGCTTTTTGAGAGACACTAAAACTATCTGAGCAGATAGCTTGTTTTTTAGCATGTGAAGGATCCAAGGATAGTGTGGAAGATGAAGAGCGTTTACCCGAAGGTTGAAACTTAGACAAATTCTTAAGAGAAGTCTGATACTTGGAACTATGTAGAATACGCTTCCATGATCTCAAAGACAATTCTTTTTTGCCCGGTATATCCTCATCAAAATTGGAAATACACTCCTTCTCCGTATCTGACTTTAAGCTTTCCTCATTTGAATTTTCATTAGCCACATTTGCCAGCGTACTCCCCTTAATCACAGTTTGACCAACGTTTGGTATATTAGCGAATTTAGCGTCAACGGCTGCTCCATGTTTTGAGATGGATCCTTATCTGACTTCCCATCATTTACAAGAGTCCTAGTCGAAATACAGTCCCTAGGAAATTTTTCTCCTTTTGAAACTTCCGAATTAGATTAAATACTTACCTGTTGATTTCTTGGAGATTTTGATTTCGACAAAGAAGGAAATTCCTTATTCTTTGGAGTTACAGATCGGGTACACTACCATCACATTCAAAACTTGAAAATTGAATAGGATCAAGAAATTTCGACTTACTCAGATCTCTTAGTTGTCTCGGCTTCTCTGGTAGTTGCTTAGCTGTATCCGTATCAGCTTCACTGGTCGTCGGCAGCGGTGGTGGCTGAAGGTTAATGATGGGTTGCCCAGTTCCTTCCTCTTTCCATCAATAACTTGATTTTCCTCTACGTCAACGTCACTAAATCTGGACTGGCTGGGGCTTCCCTTTCTCTGTTTTATTTTGGGAGCAATCACACGCATCCGTGGGCCAAATTGAAGTTCATCCTCGTCCATTGACAGACAGCCCTTATGTACCTTACAACACTCCCAATCCTAATGACCAAGTATGCCGCACCTATAACAAAAGGTAGGCAGCCTTTCATACTTAAAAAACACCCAAACCTTCTCCGCTCCTTCAATTGGAATGTCAACACGAATCCTAAGAAAAGGACCCCAAGCCAATCCATTCTTCGGGGCATCAACCAGAATTGGAACACCAATCTCATTGGCAATCCGGGTACCAACGCAAGAATTCATACTTTTAATGGGGATATTGAAGACCCGAATCCAAAAAGGGGAGTGTTGGAAGGAAACATCACCTGGACTGAGATCACCTTTAAATTGCTTCAGTAAAATCAATCTCCTATCAAAAGACCAAGGACTTCTGTCTAGAACCTCCACCATGTCCTCCTCGTCTGTAAAAATAGCCAAAAAAAAAAAAAGGGTTGTTTCCAACCTCTTTAATAGTAACACCGTGCAAACCACACCATAGTTTCTGAATGGTGGATTTGAAAGCTTCCTTGTTGAATTCCTTACTTGCTTGTAACTTGAACAAAATACTGAATTTTGCATGTTGTTTGGAGTCTGATACCTCCTAGGAGCTAACTGCCAAAATTCCTTTTTCCTCTTCCGATAGGCTAAATTTTTTCCACTTCTCTTCGCCGCATCCATTAATAATGAGAGAAGTATCAAGGATAAAAGAGCAGGAAATACAAGAAAGTAAAGAAAAATAAAGAAATCTCCCACTACGGTCAAAGAAGCAGACCGGAGAGGTTTGAATCTTACGTTGAGCAACGTAAGTTGGTTTCTTTTACTTCCCTATCTTGGAGAGAAAATTTTCAAGGACTGTTCAAAACCACGATAGTTATTAATTGTCTATATATTATTATATTTGGACTGTAAGGTCTTTTACTTATTTATTTTTTTTCTTTTTATCAACATAATTGATAATTCTTTCAAAAGTTTCTATAATTTCGACCAAAAGAATTCGGCTAACAACATTGTCTTCCTACGGTAGACAAACATATTATATATTATAAAATTTTCTAGATCTACCACATAAGTCTGTAAGGTTAATTTAGAAAATGATCAAAACTAATAATTTTTAATGCAGTATTATTAAAATCATATATTGTTATTCGTTAGTACTAACTATGGAGTATTTATTTTGAGTAAGTTACCAAAAAAAAAAAAAACTTCTTTGAAATTTAGAGAAATATGACACGCTACCCAAAAACTTAAGAGAAATAATACTCCCTTGAGTCCCTTTTTATTTGAAAGAAAGCAACATAGTAGTCATCACTCATTCTATTAATAACAGTAACAAAATATTTCAAAATTTGAAAAGATTCTATTGATCAAGTCTTAATAATGGTTAGTGAAAACTAGGGGTGGCAATTCGTGTTCGCGTGTCGGGTTCGTGTCGTGTCAACTCATACGTATCCGACTATATGGGTCAACACTAACCCGACCTGTTTATTAAATGGGTCAAGATTCCTCAACCCTAACACGACCCATTTATTAAACGGGTCAGTCGTGTCGACCTGTTTATCTAATTTTATCAAAATAAAGAAAAACATTTATGAAAAAACAAACAAATAAATATTTTAAATATAAAATTCAAAATTAATGAGTAACTGCATCACAAATAATCATTCAAAATTAAAGCATATCTCAATATCATAAATAATCAATCACAATATGCCAAAGAAAATAAACTACAACAACTAATAAGTTTATATACCTAGGGTTTGAATGGTATATTAGTAAAATTTTATTTAATTAAACGGGTTAGACGGGTTAAACGGGTTCCATTGGTTGAACCCTAATCCAACCCGTTTATCAAACGGGTCCGTCGTGTCAACCCGAATATGACACGAACCCATTAAGCCTCAACCCATAACCTGCTAATTTCGTGTCGTGTCGTGTCGGATTCGCGGGTCGTGTCCAATTTTGCCACCCCTAGTGAAAACTTTTTGAGTTAAATATTATTACCGTTCATTATCTCCAAACTTCTATAAAGAAGCACTTGTTGATGTTTATGAATAATAATGCGGATCTGGGCTTTTTTTTTTCCTTTCTATTGGCCCGTTTTAGGAATTTTCATATGTGGAAATCGATTTCGGCCTCCAAAACCAAATCTTCAGTTTTTGGGCTCACAAAATTAATGTAGATTGAATGGATATTTTTTAAAAGGCCCAAACCAAGATCACTTTTTTCATCATCTTTTTTGGGAAAATGTTTTCAACTGTTTTCTTAATATCCAATCAGAGATTATGATTATGATTTAGTGGCTATATATTTATTTAATTTACTGTGAACTCTCAGAATTTGTTATGCATGAAATCTCTTAAAAGCATATAAGAAGAATTTTGACAAATAGACCAATTATAATCATTTGCATTTTCTTTTTCCGTGGAGGGAGATAAACTTGAAGCAAGCTAAATAGTTCACAAATACCACCTTAAAGGGGCCAAGCACACTCTCGAATTGATTTAAAATATTATACATGATATTTACTAGATATATGAGTATACAAAAGTATATATTACAAATATTCATATGTAATTTTTTTTAACAATAAATAAAATTACTCTGTCAACATAATTATGAAATTCTACCGTGTGTGCATATATAATTATATATTCATAAGTAAGCTATCTAGTTAGTTATAAGATAAAGTTTCACATATGACAAAGTACGAGTGAATGGTTAATATATTGTTGTTATACTAGAATGGTTTTGTAAATTATGGGGCTTTACCTGATCATTTGTTATATGTGACTAGGAGTGATGCACAGGGTTGTTTTTTGTTAAGAAAAAAAATGGTTAGAGGGGGATAGGGAGCGGCAATTTTTTGTTAAGAAAACTCTGTAGACTGTAGTTATTTATTTATTTATTTATTCTTTGGGTTAAGATACAAATGGTAAGAGGGGGGCGGCCATTTCTGCTTAAGAAAACCCTGTAAAACAAAACAAGTAGAAATCGAGTATTAAGGCCATCTTCCCTCCCTCCATATAAAGCATACAAACACACCACACAAGTTTGCTCAAAATAGTGGTTTTGCCTTGTTGATTTGGCGTCTACACTTGTCTTCATGTGGTACAATATAATACAAGTTCAAAAGAGTTGGGAGTGGTGGATATAATATGTGTGGCCTATAATAGTATAAATATAGCATCCAATCCAAAATATTGGGTTTAACCAAAAACAAGACCAGATATGTAGCCCAAAAGCTTATCATGTCTCGCAATTCTTTTTAATCCAACTAGAATATTTATTTTTGGTTTGGTTCTTCCAGAGCATATTGATTTGTTTTGTATAATTTTTATGATAAGAACTGTGGGCAAACCCACTATCACCTTTTTTTTTTTTTTTTTTTTTTTGGAGAATCCACAACCAAATGTCTCCCGAGGGACTTAGACAAGGCGATCCACTGTCTCCCTACCTTTTCCTCATGTGTACTGAGGGCTTACATGGGTTGATTAAAAATGCAGCAAATAATGGAGATATTAGGGAGGTCTCACTTTGTCGTAATGGGCCTAAACTAACACACCTCCTTTTTGCAGATGATAGCCTTGTCTTTTGCAGGGCCAAACTAGAGGAATGCCAAAGTTTGCTCAATGTCTTGGCTAAATATGAGAGGGCTACTGGGCAGCAAATAAATAGAGCAAAGACCACCCTCTTCTTTAGTAAATCAACTTATGAAGAAACTCAATTGGCTATAAAGGAGATGATTGGTGTTCCGGTGGTCCATCAGTACGAGAAATACCTGGGCCTCCCTTCTCTTGTTGGCCGTAATAAAAAGGAGAGCTTCACTTATATTAAACAGAGGGTTTGGAAAAATATTCAAGGTTGGGAAGCTAAACTCCTCAGCCAAGCAGGAAGAGAGATCTTGGTGAAAGCTGTGGCACAAGCCCTCCCTACTTATACCATGGCTTGCTTTAAGCTCCCTTCAACATTTTGCCATGAGATCGAAATGATGATTTGCAGATTTTTTTGGGGCCAAAGGGGTGATAATAGGAAGGTCCATTGGGTTAAGTGGCAGGACTTATGTAAGCCTAAATCCTAGGGTGGTATGGGCTTTAAAAACCTCTCCCTTTTTAATGATGCACTCTTGGCAAAACACACATGGAGGCTACTACATGACACAAACTCTTTATTCTACTGTGTTTTTAAAGCCAAATTCTTTCCCACTACATCAGTGATGGAGGCCAAAGTACCTGCATATGCTTCTTATGCATGGCGGAGTATTATACGAGGAAGAGATGTAATTAAACGGGGGAGTAGGTGGAGAATTGGTTTGGGGAACTCAATCCACATCTGGAGGGATAACTGGTTGCCACTCAAAGCAAACCCAAAGGTACTATCCCCACAAATTGAGGGAAGCAACATGGCCCTTGTCAGTGATTTAATAGATCATGAGTAGAAAATATGGAGGGAAGAGGTCTTAGAAAGGACTTTCTATCCTTTTGAAGTGAGTGTCATAAAAAATATCCCCTTCTGTAGGACGATTCAAGAGGATGTATTAATTTGGCCCTTCAACCCAGATGGTAACTACTTTGTTAAATCCGGGTACAAGTTTCTGCATGAAGAACATCTTGGTAAGCAACCTGGTCCGTCTAAGAATGACACCTTGAAGCCACTGTGGAAGAAGATTTGGGGTCACAATGTTCCAAACAAAGTGAAACATCTAGCTTGGAGAGCTTGCAAAGATTCTTTACCCACTAAGATGAACTTGGTCCGCCTTAAGATCATTACCTCAAGCACCTGTGATCGATGTAAAATGCACCAAGAAGATGCCGTGCATGCTCTGTTGCACTGTTCAGACCTGACGCCCCTGTGGTGCACACGGCCAAAGTGGAACCATGGCACGCTCTTAGCGTGCTCCTCTTTCATTGACGTGTTTGATTTCATTTTTGCGGGGAACAATGAACCGGAGCTGTTTGCAGCAGTAATTTGGACACTATGGAATAGGCGCAACAACCTACGCCTTGGCAAACCTGCCTTACCACTTGATAAAGTGTTGGAGTTTGCCCAAGAACGCTTAATGGGGTCTGAAACTACCAACGTGCCACCTTTGCATCCCCATGGACGATCAACAACCCATTGGACAACACCTGAGGCTAACGGGTTCAAGATCAATTTTGACGGCGCGACATTTGCAGATAGTGATAGTGCTGGTATAGGCGTGGTGATCCAAAATGATGCTGGGCTGATTATGGCATCCTTGACTCAACAAATACCCTTGCCAGCTTCTGTTATTGAGGTGGAAGCACTAGCAGCCAGAAGAGCTTTAGAATTTGCTATGGAACTAGGCTTCGATGATATAACTCTTGAAGGTGACTCCGAACTCCTTATAAAAAATTTGATAAATGGAGGTAGCAAGCTGACCCACTACGGAAACATTGAAGCTGATATTCTCTTCCTGATGTCTCACTTCTCTAAAGTGTCCTTATCTTTTTTCAAGAGACATTGTAATAGGTTAGCACATTCATTAGCTAGGAGAGCAGTTATACCTCCTATTATGTCCGTCTGGATGGAAGAAATACCACCAGACCTTACATCTGTATTCTTGGCTGATCTTGAGAGCCTTCCTTAATGAAGTTTCACAGTTTTGATTCTCAAAAAAAAAAAAAAAAAAAATGTCTCCCGAGACTATCCTTTAAAAGTAACAAACAAACAATTACTTTTATTTTTACTATATTTTTAAAATTATATCAAAAAGCTATTTAGCGACATTATTACGGATAAAAAATGTTGATACGGTAAACATTAATTTATACCACGTCATGGGTTTCACATCATTGAAATAGTCTTGATTTTAGAATTTCATTTTCTACATATAAATTTTACATCCACCAGAAGTTGTTAAGGATTTTGTTGAAATACTTTGAAGTTTAAAGTATGATAATAATAATTTTGAAACAAAAATCAAAGGTTAAGAACCAAATAAAAAATTGAACCAACAATTTTTAACAATAATGAACCAAAAGCTTACAAATTCTAATTGAGTAATTGCCATATTATATTTCTTTGGAGTAATAGTTAGAAAAAGGAATTTTCATTGATCATTAAAATCACATCCATGATAAAATACTTTTTTACGTTTTTTAGTGTCATCCAAAAAAAAAAAAACAACCAAAAAGAAACTGATGGTAAGAAGCTATTGAGAACTAAGAAGAGATGGTCTAAAACACCCCCCTATTCTCCTTTATACAACCTAGTAAACTCCTCACTATCGTGGCAGAAACGCTAATAAGTTCGAGGCTTGCATAGTTGTATTATACCGAAAGGGAAACCTGTTAGGTTCTAAAAGTTTAGAATAATTGGCAAATCGTGGACATACAAGAACATACAAGCTGCAGGAAGAAGATTTCATAATTTGTCTGGTTCGACCGATCGAGAAACAGGCTCGACCGATCGAGATTCGTATTTGCAGAATTTTAAGTTGCCCTAAACAGCAGTTCAAGCCCATTAAGGATTAGGGTTTCAAATCTACTTCTCCCACTATATAAAGAAAACCCTAAACACGTTTTTATAAGGCTTTTTAGAGAGAGAAGAGTGTGCCTCTTTTGTATTTAGGGTTTTGTTCCTAAAAAGCTTTCTAATGTCTTCTACCGGTGTTATTACTTGAAGATTCTCAAGATCCGGTATTGTTGAAGTTGCTGCCTTCTCTAGTTATCAAAGGTGCTGATGATCTAAACCTTCAAGGGTGGTCTTGGAGTCACAAACAGGAGAGTTTGTGTTGCTAAACCTTTGAGTGGATCTCAAAGTCACAAACGTGGGTGTTTGTGTTTTGCAAAGGTCAAGGAAAGAAGTAGTCCGTGAACTCGGAGCTGTCACGTGGTCGTGGTAGTAAGTTTTCTACTCGAGGTAGCAATAGGATGTTAGTGGTCTAAGTCGCTATTGTACAAACTTCAATTCTTTCTAGTGGATTTGCTGTTTTACCTTGAGAATAGCTAGGTTAAATCCTCCCCAGATTTTTTATCGGTTTGGTTTTCCGAGGTCATCATATCATTGTGTTCTTTATATTTCCGCTGCTTTGCATGATATGATTGTTATTATTTTAACCTAAATCTGAATAATAAACCTAATTATTCACTTGGTTAATTAATTAGGTTAAACAATCTAGTTTATAGGGGTCTAAATTTCTTACAAAACCTACAGCTAAGAGCCATAACAAAAGCAGCTCATATGCAACATTTCTACCGTCAATGACTCAGTGTCACTAATTTACTAAACCAAATAGAATAAATAGAGAGGAGATAAGGATGAAAATTTAATTCCTTTATTCAGAATTTTTTAAAGGAGAGAGGGAATACTTTGAGGTGGACTTGAAGGGAGTTAATCCCTCCAAAACCCACCTTTTTTTTTTTTTTTAATTTCCTCAATTTGAAGGATTTTAGAAGAAAATGGTTTATTTTAATAAAATTTGATGTATTTTTCACTTTCTCATTAATATTTTTTTAAGTATAGGATTTAATAAAAAAAATTAAATATTTGCCGGTGAAAGTTCAAATAAGGTGTGAAATACCTATGAATGTTTAGACTTCCAATTTACAAATAACCAACACAAACTTATAATCAAACAATATATGTGCAGAATATAAATATAAGCTAAACCCAAATTGGTAAAACACTCTAAATCATACTTAATCACAATCATAGTAGCAACTAAAAGGTAAAGAGTAAGGGAAGAAGGATACAAACATAAAGATAACATGGTGATGTGTTATCGAAGAGGAAACCGAAGCATTTGACGAAAAATCTCTCTGCCATCCTCCAAGCGGTCAATAATCCACTAGAGAATAAAGTTGGGATACATGAATAGCAGAAGACCCTCCAAGCCTAATTAACCCAGTGCACCTAAGCCCTCCAAGCTTCTTGCTCCAACAGGGTTACACCGAACCTTGTCTTCTCTAGCTTACTGGATTCCGCAATCTCCTATTGCATCAACCAAAATGAAATTGGTTCCTTCTGAACTGCTTCTCAAGCACCAAAATACCTCCTCACTGATATGGGTATGGTGAGATAAGGATTTGGCTAAATGTACTTCTCAAGGATATGTTAATGGAGAGGGTGAGAGTAGAGGAATTTAGAGAATCAAGGATGAAGATTGTGGGTGAGTCAATCTTGTTTTTTTTAGGGTTTTTTTTTCTCAAAATTCTCTTTGGAGGTTCTCTATATTTCGTGGGTGTAAGAGGTATTTATAGTAAGGTGTATGAGGAATGCGAAGAGTCAGTTTGAGTTACGAACTCGCAACTGGAACGAGTCGAGAGTTTGAGTTACGAGCTAACTGCCTGGCCGAACTGGAAGTTTTGTCCTGTAGTGCAATAGCTGGAGTGACCCTTCAGCTCCCTTGCATGCTTCACACGTGTGCCACCTTTTGGTGACTCGCCAGTCGCGAGATCCTGTTGCGAGGCTTTTCTTCACACTCTCTCACACACTACCCTTATATGATTCTCACCTAAATACAGAGTTTTTAAATGCTGAATTACAAGCAAGTTTGGCATGGAATAAAGCCAACAAAATGATTGAATAAATTCAACCTTACAGCCATTTCCTAATTAATTATCATATCCCCTCATTTTCACTTCACAACCAAATAAAAAAAAAAAACTCAATCCTATCCCTGAGCTAAGGAGATGGATATTTACACAAATATCTATTTCTCTCCTCTCCTATCTCTCGGTCCCACCCCTCTTATCCCCTTTCCCTCCAAACTTTCAATTTAAGCTCTTACTTTTTTTTTTTTTTTTATTATCGAGAAAGGAATTATATATATGAAAGGTAGGGAAATGAAGCCTAATTTTTCAACTATTTTGTTTTGATTATTAAAACGATATGAGAGAAAGGTTCAGTAGTGGATTCACGGACCCAAAATTTTGATTTTGTTTCTTTATTTTATATACATATTAAAGAATTTAATATTTGGGCATCAAAATTTTGAGACCCCAAAAAAATGGAATTAATTCAATGAAGATAAAAAATTGGTAGATGAATATTTATATATTCTTTTTTAGATATTATTTTTTGCATATATTCAGAGTAAACTAAACAATATTTATATACTAATTAAAGTTTAGGAAAATCACCTGATGATAATCATGAAAATGAAGAAAAGTTTTTTTTTTTTTTTTTTTTGAGAAAGAACAATGTGCTTTTATTTAGGAAGCTGAAACGACATGAACTACAATGGAAAGGCATGGAGGAACATCCTCCATCCACACTGTGTACTTGCTAACATGTCTCGCATGTCTAGCATTGTTGTTGGCTAAACTATTACATTGTCTTGGAACATGGCTGAAATCAACTGAGACAAATCGGTCAGCCTGCAGCATTTGTGCATGACTTCGATTAGGTCCACCTTTCTTCTTCAATCCCCTCACGATTTCATTAAAGTCACCTGAGCATAGCCAAGGCAGATTGAATTGGGAATTTAATTGACAAAGTAAGTCCCATGATTCATACCTTTTATGAGTGATCAGTTTACCATAGAACCTAGTGAACCTCCAGTCACCTTTACTACCCTTACCAACGATGCTTTCGATGTGGTTCTTTAATGATGTCTCAACTTTCAAGTTCAGTGACTCC
This sequence comes from Lithocarpus polystachyus, assembly GCA_033629205.1. Taxonomy (NCBI): domain Eukaryota; kingdom Viridiplantae; phylum Streptophyta; class Magnoliopsida; order Fagales; family Fagaceae; genus Lithocarpus; species Lithocarpus polystachyus. The sequence goes on from CM066166.1 coordinate 2,589,315, forward strand.
TTCTAGGATAAAACAATTCCACCACCTCAATGAATCCATGGAACAAAGAACATGTGATTAAGATGCAAATTTCATTTGATTTTTTTTTTTTTAGCCTAGCTTCATTCGTCCATGTTTCAGCTATAAACATGACGGAGGGATCTTATGCCTAGCTTATATCACCAATCTCCTTTTTTGTCATCAGGATCCCAAGCCCATAATAGTGTCGTAGGTAGAGACTCATGGCTTCTGGCAGGGCTGTTGTTCAGCCTCCACCATTGAACTTGAAGATGATTGGTCACTCTGAACTTGCATCTGTTTACAAGGGAAATCAAGGACAGCTTCCATGCCTGTACTTTGTTCCTCTTCCTTTCTGATTCAACAAGAACTGCAGCCACATTAGGGCTAGGTTGACGCATGATATGCTTCCATGACCTAATGTTTTTTGGTTGTTCCCCACTCTCTACCATTGATGGACTTAATTGGTTTTGATCCACATTAATTGTCACGTGGTGCTCATGTGTTAAGGCGGCTAGGGTTGTCTCTAAAGTAATTGATTTTCTCTCCATTACTCCTGTTTCTACAGGATATGCATTCATTAATTTAGATTATGAGCTTAAATCATTCCACAATGGGAAATTTGAACAAGAAACCAAAGACTGTTATATTCCTTTAAAAGTATGTAAAAAAGCTTTTATTCATATAATAGTTCTTTGTTACAATTCTCACTCTATGTATTTCTCTCTTTTTTTTTTTTTTTTTTTTTTTTTTTGTGTGTCCCCTCTCTTTCTTCTTTCTTCCCTTTTAATTATATGAGTCATCTCCTTCTTTTTCACGTTTTGTCTTTGTCTACCTAAATAATTTCTGATCTTATCGGGCTCTTCTTTCTTGGTTTTTATCATGAACGAAGCTTTCTAGGACTTCTTCTAACTGTTTTGACGTTCACCAAGATAATTTCTCATCTTATTGGGCTCTCCTTTTTTGGTTATTCATCATGAATGAAGACTTCTGGGGCCTTTTTTATTGTTCAAGCTTGTCCTTCTGCATTAAATGTGATGATGCAGACAAGTGACCTTCATTAATTGGGGGGGAGGGGGCGGGGGGGGGGGGGGGGGGGGAGGAATTGTTGTGGAATCATCTTAAAATCTCATAAAGTTACCTCTGAGAGGCTTGTCTTCTTTAGGATCTACTTTTGTAGCTCGGCCATGACCTCGACATTTAGTCTAGATATGTATTAGGACGATACTTAAAATTGGGCCCAATATTTATCCCATTATAATAAGGCTCAAAGTTTGCCCTACTACAATATATATATATATATATATATATATATATAAAAATTTTCATAGTATTGAAAGATCACCTACGCGTAATTGTAATATAAAGTGTAAACATTTTCCTCTCTTTTTTATAATTCCTGGCCTTAATTTATTGTACTGGGATGGTACAAATTGTTTGACAACAATTATTTCCAGGAAATGGCATCTCGTGGAAGGTGTTTTTTTCCCATAGGACTTTGGCAATTTTGACAACACCGTAACAGTCAACTGGTTTATTTTACAAAAGGGAGTGGTTGATCCAAATATTCATGGAGCTAGTATAAGCAAAGGAATACTGAGTTTTTTGCTCTATGCTTCAATGTTGGGTACAAACGAAGTGACATCACTATACTCATTAAATAACAAAAACCTCCTAAATCACGAACTTTTTATTATTATTATATATATATATATATATATTTTTTTTAAATGAAAATATTTAAACTTTTTTGAGTATCTAATTATTTTCAAGGGTGTATATAGTCTCTTCGTCCCTTATACACCAAATTATTATAGGGATAGATCTCCTGAAGATAGCACCAAGATTAGTAACGGAGCCAGGGATTTGTCTTTGGGGGACCGAGTAAAATATGTGATAATTAAATTGTTGGAGATTTAGAAAAATCTCTCCAAGTTCCACGATTAACGTCCAAAATGATGTTTTCAGGTTCAATCATTTCTTTGGGTTCCACCATTGACTATCCAGAAGGATGCTCTTTGAGTTCAACCCATGGAGATTTAGAAGTACGCTTATTGAAAGTGGAAGTTTTATGATTAGAACCCAAAATGAAAAGTGTATTATTTTCTAAATTACTATATTTCTTTCTTTTGCATAATGAATCAATAGTTTTAAACTTGCCCACTGACCTAGACTATTAAATTATCACCCATTAAGTATAATGGGTAAGATAAAAAAAAAAAAAATACTAATAAGTTTTAAGAAAACTAAATATTAGACAAACCATCACCCAAATTTCAATATATAAAAAAATATAATTAAATACAATCAATTACGTGATATGTTGTAGTATATTTTTATTAGGTATAATAATAGTTATTATGTTTATTTAACAAATAAAGATGAAAAAGAAAAGTCATAAAAGAGTTTATGACCCACATTGTTTTTTTTTTTTTTTTTTTTGATTGGAAATACTCATCAAACTTTATTGAATGCTTTGTAAAGAGAGTACATCATTTGCACAAGCATGTGCCACTAGACTGGGACAATCTTCCAGCCATACAATCTCGTTCGCAACGTTTAGAGCATGTTAAGCGAGCAAGTGGGCAGGGACATTTCCTTGCCTTCTAGTATGTAAAAAATCAAACATTCTGAAGCTCTGGGCCTTCCGCAGTACTCCATGGATGATATTCTGAACCGATGCCGCTGCCTCCCCCACGCCATGGATCGAGTTGATGATTAGCAATGAGTCTCCTTCAAACACCACATTCCTGAGCCCTATCTCCTCAGCAAACTGAACCCCTACCTCCAGGGCCTTCGCCTCAATTTCTAAAGTGCCTAGAAGAAAGTTCAGCTTTTTACACAAAGCCACTATCACGTTCCCTTCCTCGTCTCGCACGATCACTCTGATGCCTGACTGTTTTGCCTTCGAGAAAAGAGCGCCATCTGTGTTAACCTTGAAAAAACCTGGCGGTGGACGCTTCCAAGCTGCTGTGTCCACGTGTTCAGAGCTAACCCGATTCGGTGTTTCATTAACAGTTTGGAACTCCTCCAATAATTTCAGAGAGCTTCGCACTACTTGCAGTCCGGTTCGCTTCTTTCCTCCATTTCTAACCTCATTCCTACTTTTCCAAATTCCCCAGCAGATCATTACCTACTTCTCTATCATCCCGGACTGTGCATCCCAACAATTCCTCAAACTACTGAACGTGTCCACAAAGCTCCATGTCTCGTGTATAGTGAAGGGTAAGGCTAGTTTACTAGCACTCCACACCTCTGTTCCTCGGTTACAAAAACAGAGCGTGTGCAAAACTGTTTCCACATGCTTACCACAAGCTTCACAAATATTATTGCCCGTAATTTTCCTTCTAAAAAGAGATTCTTTAGTGGCTAGAATACCATTGCAGGCTTTCCACACAAAATGCTTGATTTTATTTGGGATGTTCAAACTCCACACCCCACGCCAAACGCACTGCATTTTCCACGGGTCTGAGCAGCTAGCATTATGATCCTCTACCACTAATTCCCGAGCAAGCTTGTATGCGCTTCTCACTGTAAATCTGCCTTTCTTGTCTTCAGCCCATACTAGTCTGTCTTTTGTAACCACATTACTGAGAGGGGTACTTAGGATTGCATCCACATCCTGGGGTAAGAATAGACTCTTCACCAGCTCTATGTCCCACTCCCTACCTCCTTCTTTCATCAAGTCCTTTACCATTTTAACACGAGTCCCATTGTTTTCGGGGGTAACCACCTTATGCGTGCTGCGGGTAGTGAGCCACTAGTCTTGCCATACCTTAATACTACAACCATCACCTACCTGCCATTTCAAACCACGTTTGACCAGGGGTTGGGCAGCCATTATGCTCCGCCAAGCAAAGGAAGCATTCTTTCCTATCACAACATTCACAAAATCTCCATTAGGGAAGTATTTAGCCTTGTAAACCCGAGAGAAGAGGGAAGAAGAATTAGTTTGAAGTCTCCAAACCTGTTTGGCTAATAAGGCCAGGTTGAACGACTTCAAGTCTCTAAAACCCAGCCCTCCCTTATCCTTTGGTAAGCACATTCTGTCCCAGCTCATCCAAGCCACCTTTTTCTCATTCTTCACTTGTCCCCACCAAAATTGTCTCACTATTCCAGTCAACTCCTCACATAGACCATCGGGGAGCTTGAAACAACTCATAGTGTAAGAGGGAACAGCTTGTGCAACCGCTTTAATTAATACTTCCTTCCCCGCATTTGACAGCATCTTTTCCTTCCAACCCGCAAGCTTGGAAGCAAGCTTTTGTTTCAACTGGGAAAAAGTGTTCTTCTTTGACTTTCCAACAAGTGATGGTAGGCCTAAATAGGATTCATGAGGTTTGATGACCTGAGCGCCAAACATGGACTTAATGGCCTCTTGTGTATGAGTGGGAGTATTGCTACTGAAAAATAGTGCCGTCTTGTTTCTGTTAAGTTGTTGACCCGAAGAGGACTCATAGATCCGCAAAATTCTTTGTACTTCAGCCCCTTCCTTCGCTGATGCTCTACAAAATATCAAACTATCATCTGCGAAGAATAAATGAGAAATTCTTGGTCCCCTAGCCGAAGCAGCCACTCCTTTTAAATCCTTCCTCAATGATGCCTTGTGTAGCAATGCCGAGAGCCCTTCAGCACAAAGTAGGAAAAGATAAGGGGAAAGTGGATCTCCTTGCCTCAAACCTTGTGTTGGAGTGATCCTACCCCAAGTTTGGCCATTGAGTCTAATAGCATATGTAACAGAGGACACACATGCCATTACAATGCTAATCCACCTATCATGAAACCCAAGCTTCTCCATTATTTTTTGCAAACACCTCCACTCAACCTGATCATAGGCCTTGCTCATGTCAAGCTTCAATGCCATCTCTCCCTCTTTGCCTTTCCTCTTCCTTTTAATGTGAGTCATTAATTCATGGGCCACAAGAACATTGTCTGTGATGAGTCTTTTTGAGACAAAAGCACTTTGGTTTTCAGATACAATATCCTTCAAAACAACCTTCATTCGGTTAGACACAACTTTGGAAGCAAGTTTATATGCCACATTACACAAACTTATACGTCTATAATCAATGACTCTAGATGGGTTTTTAGTCTTAGGAATTAGTACAATGTGGGTCTCATGAAATTTAGGGGGAGCAACACCATGATTAAGAAAGTCTACTACAGTTTGTATGACAACAGTATTAACAATAGGCCAATAATGTTGAAAAAACAAAGGAGGCATACCATCAGGACCTGGCGCCTTCAATGGGTGCATTTGCTTAAGAGCTTTCTCAACCTCTGCTACCCGAAACTCTTGCAATAAAACCTCATTCATTCTGTTAGTCACTTTAGGATGTATAGCTTCCAACAATTCCTCACTTATCATTGGGCATGAAGATGTAAAAAGCTCGTGGAAATAATCTACAAAGATCTGGCCCATGACATCTTCCTCATCCTGCCATTGACCATTAGAATCAAGTAACCGAGTAATGGTATTCCGTTGGTGTCGTTTTGAGGCTTTCTCATGGAAGAAGGATGTGTTCTTATCCCCTGATCTCAGCCAATAAATTCTTGACCGCTGCTTCCACATCGCTTCCTCTGCCATAAGCATCTTGTTAAGCATCACCTTTGTAGCATGTATCTCCTCCATATTTGCCCCACCCCCTGGTAAGCTCTCAAGAAACTGACGCTTCTTATTTAGAGACGCTATTTTCCTGCCAACATGTCCAAAGTTGGTGCTGTTCCAACTTTGCAAGGAGGTTCGACATTCCTCCATGCACCCTTCAAATTGGTTTTGATCCCCCAAATTTTGGCCTCTCTCCCAAGCTTGTTTCACAACCCCATCACATTCAGTCTCCTTATTCCACATTTCTTCAAATCTAAACAGTCTCTTCCTTCTTTTGTTCCTACTTTTAGGAGGAAGAGCTTTAAGAATTAACATGTTGTGATCAGATGTGCAAGTGGCCATGTTGTAAAGTCTGACCCGTGGGAATAAAGAAATCCAATTCGGGGAGACCAACGCTCTGTCCAATCTCTCACGAACCCATCCACAAGCACCCAATCGTCTGCTCCAAGTAAAATTCTGGACCCACACAGCCCATGTCTCTGAGTTTACTTTTGTTAATAGCTAAAGAAAAAGCTCTCATTTGCCATTCAGGTCTATCACCACCACCTTCCTTCTCACCCCTATGCCTAATCTCATTAAAATCTCCCATACAAACCCATGGTAGATCACTCCTTGTGCTCAAATTCACTAATAACCTCCATGACTCTTCTCTCTTACTGGTTTCGGGATGGCCATAAAACCCGGTGAACCGCCATTTTTTGTTCCCATCTTCCTCCGTAATAACCGCATCTATGTGATTAGGGGAATACGTTTGCACATCCACTGACAGCGAATCCTTCCAAAAGAGAACCAAACCCCCACTCCGGCGCACACTAGGGACAATCATACATTGTCTTCTTTTCAGCTTACTCTTAATCTCTGCCATTTCATCGACCTTAAACTTGGTTTCCATAAGGAAGACCAAGGTGGGATCTTCCTTCAAAACTGCTTTTTGGAGAGTGCCAACTGTTCGAGGGTTCCCAAGCCCTCAACAGTTCCAAGCTATAGCATTCATTGTTCCCGACGGGGCTGCCTAGCAGCCGCCGCCGATCCTATTTGTGTGGCCATCAGTTTCCCAAGAGCAATAACCTCCTTATCTAGCTTGATTTTCTTTCCCACCTCCATGTTATCTTTAACTTCTGACAGAGGTGCTTGTAGCTTTCGTTTAGGTCCCAAATTCATCTCCTCTACTTCCATTCGGTTTACATCCTCCTTGGCGCTTTCCTTCTGTCCAGTAGGAATACGTAGTCCCACCTTTCCTTTCCCAGACGTGGTTGCATGCGCCTGAGGCCTTCCTCGGGTTGGACTTTTGCAACTCTTATTACTTCCCTTTCCATTCAAAGCTAAATTTGTAGGCCCAACATGAAAAGCTTGTAAGTCCTGCATCTGTGTAAGGTTGGCTTTTGGATCATTTGAAATCACGTGGTTTTCATTTTGGCCCGTTACGGCTTGTAGCCCATTACAAAGCAGCCCATACCCAAGTCTTTGCAATAGATCACCCTCCCCCAAAGTTTCCTTATGATGCTCAATCGTCTTAATGTTCTCCCGAAATCTCTCCGAGTCCGCTATATCTACGTTACACCCCATATCGACATTACCTGAAATCTCGGCATCAATCTCTCTTAACTGATTCTTAAAATCACATTTACCGTTACATCCGGTCATTTTCTCCTTTATTCTAGCACTTTCCACTATCAAACCTTCCACATCAGCCTCTTCATGGTTGGTCGCCAGTTTCGCAGAGGCCGGAGAGCGCCTGGCTGAATCTGCTGTCTGCGGCGGATCCTGTTGCTCCCGTGCTGCTTGTTTCTCCCCTGACTGTCCATGCCTGTCGCTCTCCCACTCTCGCTGCACCAGCACTACGGGTGGCTTCTGAAGCCAATCCGACACTGCCCGCAACCACGGGCCATATTGTTTATCCTTTAAAGTTATCGCGTCTGCACTTCGGATCCAGTCAATGCAGTCCTTCTCATCATGATCAATTTTTACACATAAATAACAAAATACCGACAGTCATTCATACTTGAATTCAACCCATCGTGCCTCAGAACCACCCAAACGAACCATCCTTCCCCGGCATAATGGCTGCGAGATGTCCATGTTAACTCTAATCCTCAGATAATAGCCCAGGCTAAAGCCTTTATCCCCGACATCCACTCTTTCAATCTTGCCCAAACTACCTCCAATACGTAAACTCGCCTCCCTGGTCTGGCTCAAGGTTGGTAAACCATGAATCTGGACCCAGAATGCTGCTTTGTGAAAGAGTAAAGATGTGACTGACTCTCCCACCTCTAACTTATGCAACAAGAGAATATACTTATCAAAAGACCATGGTCCTTGTAAAAGAACCCTATCCAAATCCTCCTTATCCTGAAACAGAAAAAGGACTCTGTTTTCACCCATATCACTCACCTCAAAGTCTTTCTTTGTTCTCCAGACTGATCTTAATGCCCTCCCTGCAGCTTCTAAGTTCACTCTGTGTTTGGTACAAAATTTCCCAGCCAATACCAAACCTTGGTCTACTCTGGGGAGGGCTAGATCCACTTCGCTTCCTTCCCTCTCCGAGAGCTTAAGGTTCACACATTTGCTTGTGATTTCCTCCATCCGTATTAAGAACCAGGTTCCACCGTCTAAGCAGGGAAAGAAGGTTGCCTAGAGGCAAAGTAGTTCACACCTCCAGGCTTCGCTGAAACCTAGAGAGAAAAAGCTAATTAGTATCTTAACCTAATGATAAAATGACCCACACTGTTAGCATTAGTAGTGGTGGTACTAAAAAACTAAATTGCTTTTTTAGTACCACCAACTACAAAAATGGGAGTACATTGATGGAGCTAAATGTCTATATTTTAGTTTGCACAGCTATCTTTGAATATGCACCGCAGCTCAACCGTAAGTAAAAGAAATTGTATTTTATTTATGCGTTCACACTGATGAAGAATATTTAAATAATTTCTTTTGCTTTTTTCTCTTTTATTACCATTGCAGCTCTTAGTCTTTCTTCTATCTCAAGTTTCTCTCTTCTCTTCGTCAGATTCTTCTTTCTTTTCCTTTCCTCCAAATTCTAACCAACCAAACAACAAAATTCTAAATCAAATGTGCAATTTTCAATTACAACATAAATCCATAAACCCACTGCTGCTGCAGGCTTCTTCTTCTTCTTCTACCGCAAGCTCCTTCCTCTTTTCCTGTGGCTTCTTCTTCTCTCATTTTGTGTGCAATATATTTCTTTCTTCTTGTCTTTTAGTTTTAGGTGCATAAGAAGAGCCGAAAAGGAGACAAGATGGTGAGCGGAGGAAAAGAAAAGATATTTGATGGGAATGGGGAAGAAACGTGGGTGGCTGAGAAAAAAGTGAAGGAAATAAAATAAAATAAAAATAAAAAGAAGTTAGTGGGATATGTGTCCATCATGTAATGAAATTTACTAAATAAAAATTATAATTGTGTTAAAACACAACAAATTATTACAAAATTTTGGGTTTAAGAAAATTATTGTTACACTAGACATTATTTGCTATCATGACAATTAAGAAATTGTTTTAGTAAAACAAAAAATTGTATATATATAATTCTGGGTTAAAAAAAATTATTTTTACACTAGATGATTATTTGCTATCATATAGCGGTGGTGGTAGCGGTGGTGACAGCGGTGGCGGTGGTTGTGATTGTTATTTATTGTAGTGAATGTATAATATATTATTTTATTGTAGTGAATATATTATTTTATTGTAGTAGATATATTATTTTATTATGTTGTTTATATTATTTTATTATATTAAAAGCTAAAATAAAACCACTAATGTTAGGTGGTTTGTAAAGCAAGATGGTAAGAGTAACCACATCAGTGGTTGCAAAAATGTGTAAAATGCAAAAAGTGCTCAATTTTACAAATTTTAACCCAAAAAACATCCACATCAATTTTTGTAAAATGTGCAAATATTCACCACGGCTTTGCAAATGAATAGTAACTGTGCATATATGCACGGTTACTATTCATGTGTAAATTCTTTTTTTATTCTTTTTTTCTCTCTTCTCTATCAAACTAATTTTCTTCCCCAGCGTTTACAACAACCCAACGCAGCTAAAATAAGAAGAAGGAAGAAGAAAATAACCACCCAACCACTAAACCCAGTGCCACTACCAAACATCGCAACTTAGCATAGAACATTAACCCAAAATCAATGAAAAAGTAATTAGAAAATCCAACTCAAAATCAAGACAAATCCACTGGAAAACCCAACAAAATCAATCAAAAATCATCAAAAACATAACCTAAAATCAGTCCAAACCCACCAGAAAACCCAGCCCAAACCATACTCAACGTAAAACTCACGTGAAATGCCCAACGGAGCCGGATCTGTCACCCGATCTGCTGCCGGTCGATCTACTACCGTCGGGTCTTCCATTGCTACTGCCGGATCTTCCATTGCTATTGTCGGTTGGGGTTGGGAGGCGAAGGGTTGGTGGTGGAGCAGAGAGGGAGGGGCGAAGGAAAGAGGGAGGGTGAAAGCCAGAGGCAGGCTGAATCAACAAAGGGTTGAGGCAAGTAGCGACGGAGAGCTGGATTGGTGGCGACAGCGGGCTGGATAAGGCGACTATGAGGGAGAGAGTGAGGGAAAGGAAGGAATGGGTGAGAGAGCTGAAAAAGTAAAATAGATTCTGAGGGAAAGAGAGAATGAGTATTAATAAATAATATTATTTAATTAGAATAGGTTTGTGAAATAGATAAACTTTTTTTTTAGAAGTGTAAAATAGATAAACTCATGTGGGTGTTTTGGAAATGTGGTAGTGTAAAATAGAAAAAATAGGCTTTTAATGTAAAATAGATGGAAATTTTTAGACGAACTAATGCGATTGCTCTAAAATAGATAAAGTAGCTTTTGGTGGAGCCAAATAGCTAAAATTATGGCTCCACCAATGTGGATGCTCTTACCTGACCACCTGGGGACTCTAAATTTTGAGACTTAAAGTTTCAACCATACATGTGGTGGAGGTAGGATGGGTAATTGATAAATATTGCTTGGTAAAATCAAAAAGTCACACTCTCTACTTCACAAAAATGACGGAAGAACCGAATAAGTAAAGAAAGAAGAACTGGAAGGGAAAAAAAAGGTAGGTGAGTTAGAATGCTAGAGATTTAAAGGAGATGAGCTAAGAAAAGTGTGAAGACTGCTTATTTAGCAAGTGCCTACCCAGATGCATCTATCGGTGAAAGCTAATGCTGTCTGCAACTATATGGTGGTGCAGATTAGGTAAGTTGCTAAAATTATATTAATGTTTTGGATTGAATCTTAAATGTAATTTTAGAATTTCTTGTATAGAAAAAGAAACTAACAGGAGAAGGGTGGGCCAAATGCATATCTATTCCTTTAAAAAATATTAAAATAATTTGGATAACTCATAATTAAGTATATCTATTCTATGTTTTTAAAAATTATGGGCCACTGACCAAGATACTAGCAAGAGGTTTAAAATATTATGCATGATATGTAATAGGTATATGAGCATACAAATATATATATATATATATATATATATATATATATATATATATATATGTAGTCATGGTTTAGTGATAAAAGAACAATCATAATTAATATAAATGTTATAATTTTCATATTTACTTGTAAATTACCTAGTTAATGAAATGATTGAGTCCCACGTAGGATAAAAATAGTAAAGGTTAATGGTTAATAAATAATTGTTACATATGGTAATTTCAAATATTAACCTATCTCAAATGCAAATTCAGCCTATATGATTTGGGAGAATACGTGGTTTTTTCATAGGGCACGTTCGCTCACTCACATACTCTACTCACTCAAGAAATGTCACTCAACTCACTTTCTTACAACTCACTCAAGAAAGGGCGTCACTCACATACAAAACACAAACCAACCGTGGAAGAAATCGGGTCTTGTGTGGGAATTTGGTGGGCCACGGAATTGGCTATGGACACGAGAAAAGAGTTTTTGAAAAGGGACTTTTTCATTTATTTTAATTTTAAGTTCAAATATGATAATATTCACGAGAAGAGGATAATTTTAGATTAATTTAAAATCTTGTGCATAAACCTAAACAAATTACTCTCAGTGGCGTGTTATAGAAAGTTAAATCTCACCTGGGATAGTAATAATAGTAGTAGATAATTGTTTAGGTTTGGATAATTTAATTGCATATAAGTACAGATTTGGAAAATGTCCGAAAAATGAGAGCCTAGGAAAGTGTCCGAAATCCGGATAGTTTGCTTTATCCTACCTTAAGTTTTGAAATATATTCCCTCAAAAAATAAAATTGTGAAATATATCACCTCAAAAAAAAAAAAAAAAGTTGTGAAAGATATGCAAATTTTGATGATTACACAAATGATGCTTGAAGAATTACGTACAAATTGTTAATCAATTACAACTATCATCTTTGTTGGTGAATAACAACATAAAAACACGCATCCAATAACATATAAAAACTAAAACGAATCCAACTACTGAAGCACCGTACTAGGGATGGCAATTTTTGCCCGATCCGTGGGTACCAGGCCCGGCCCGACCTTAATGGGCCGGGTTTTACCTGGTTCGATAAGGAATAGGGTCAGGTTTGGGTTTTTAAAAAAAAAAAACCAAAACCGGGTTCGAGTCAGGTCCAGGTTTTTGTAAAAACCCGGCCTGGACCCGAACCCGACCCGGTTATATGTAATATAATTTATAATTCCTAAAATACCCTCATATATATATATATATATTTATATATTGTTATAAACCCTAAAATTCTATTCCTCATCCTTATTTCATTTTAGCTCACACAGCCGGCCTCTCTGATCTCTATTCTCTTCAGTCTCGCTCACACAATCTCACTCTTTCACTCACAAATCACAATCTCTCTCACTCACTCTCAATCTCACCTTCGGCCAACTACCCAACCTCTCGCCGCCGTCCCAAGCCTTCGTCGCCGTCCCAAGCTCTGTCAGTGTCATCTGTCACCGCCGGTCTCGATTTGTTATGTTTAGGTTCATTACGGTTTAGGACCTTTGGGATAGTTAGGGAGTTTGGGTTTTTTTTTTTTTTTTTTGAGAATCTGTTTTAGGTTTGTGATTTCTGTGTTTGGATTTGTGTTTGTGTTTGTGATTTTGAAAGGGAAAATAAAAAATCTGAAATTTTTGTGTTTGTTTTTGGGTTTTTACTTTTTAGTTGCTACTCTGTTCCAATTGAAGAATATGATCTGGGGTTTTTGTTTTTGGTTTTGGGTTTCCGGGTTTTTTATCTAGGTTAATGAACAGGATCTTGGCGTCTTAGGGTTCTTTTTTTTTTTTTTTTTTGGGTTTCTGATCTAGATTGATGAACATGACCTTGGGATTTTTTTTTTTTTTTTTTTTGGGATTTCTGATCTAGGTTTGTGGAGGTTTAGGGCTTTAGGCAACTTCTTTTTTTTTTTTTCTTTTTTTTATTGGGCCACAGATTGGGCCCTGAAGTGGCATAGGCTGGGTAGGGCCCGACGGGGAGGGTCTAGGGCACAAAAAAAAAACCTGTTTATTAAAAGGGGCGGGTTCGTGTTTTTAGGGGGGATTCGCTGGTCGGGTTCGGGTATTAAGAAACCTTGCCCGAACCCAACCCGTTGCTATTCCTACACCGTACTCAGTTCGCTTCAATTCATTAGTGAATAACACCCCCAGGGGTGTCCCAAATGCTACATGTTCGATTTTTAGGCTTACGTGAATGTAAATTATGATATTTAATACTCATTATTTTTTTAATAAAAAAAGCATAAATGATAATTCTTTCCGAAAGATTTGTATAATTTTACCCAATTCAACTTTTACCTTTATCATTATCAAGGCCCATGGCACACAAACATATTATATAATTTAATTTCTTTTTCTTTCTTTTTTTTTTTTTTTTTTTGATAAAAATTGTAAGGATGCAATTTGGTTCCCAAGCCCAAAAAATAGATGGATTTAGGCCTAAAAAACCCAATACAATGAATTTGTAAATAATGGATTGGAAAACTAGGCCTTGATGAGTTGAAACAACAATTAAAGTGGATACAGATGACAAGTAAACAAAGATAAAATGGTTTTACCTAAAGAAAATCATCATCGGCACAGTCCGAAGAGACTAATTCTAATATATCTTTTTTTGAATTTGATTACAAGTTCAATTCTTGTTGCTACAGTATTTTTCTCTCCAATCTCCGACCCCTTTTCCTGAAGGACTTCTTTCTATTTTATACTATCTTCTTTTTTTCATCTCCACCCTCTACGTGTAGATTAGATTGCTGGTGTTGATCCTTGTCTCATCAGCCCCTTCCTGAAGTCTTTGTGAGTAACTGTAAAACTGAAAATCACTGTTAAGGTATTACTTCCTCATTAATGCAGCCAAAGAATTAGCTACAAAGCATTCAATGCGATGATAGCAGCTTTCTTTTAGATATTTCACAGCTTTCCTTTGTCCAGTGCTTTAATGATGCATATCTTTATTAATAGAATCTCCTGGAACGTTGCTTTTAGATGGCAGACAGCACCTTCAGAGAATTAGCTGTAAGGCTGTGAAATTACTGTTAAGGTATTACTTCCTCATTAATGCGGCCAAAGAATTAGCTACAAAGCATTCAATGCAGTGGTAGCAGTTTTCTCTTATATATTTCACAGCTTTCCTTTGTCCAGTGCTTTCATGATGCATATCTTTATTAATAGAATCTCCTAGAACGTTGCTTCTGGATGGCAGACAGCACCTTCAGATCTCTACCTTGCTTAGCTATGGAAGCATCCCTCCTCAAAACACCTTCTTGGATCATCATGACCAGAACCCTTTCTTTATTCACTAATGCTGACTTCCCTAATAATGTTTCTCCGTCTTCGGACTACTGAGAGTCCTCGGACCAGGCCCCTTGCCTAATATATACTACTGAGCCTATCTTCCCTACAAAAATGATTTAATTTCTTAATCTATCATGTAGGCCAACAAGAATTATTTAAAAAAAAATGATAAAAAATAATCATTTTTAATGTGATATGATTTAATTATGTATCGTTACCAGTAACTGTATACTTAATTGATTGGTGTATGTTAAAAGAAGAGTAAATGGTTATTGTGGTGGTAGTAAAAGTGGTGGTGAACTGGTGATCAGTAAAGGGCCGATAATAATCATAAGCATAATTTTTTTTATATATACGCTGTACCTTAGGTTATTAGTGAAAATTACACATATTATTGTATTGACCAATACAATACAAACTATACAATTTTCCCAAGAACAATCATGCACTACATACTGGGTGAAGCTTAGTCCTTCAGTCCTTTCAATCTTGCAACTTTATTAGCTAGGGTTATATGTATATATTTATTTTTTCTGAATACATGTATTAATTGAGTTAGAGCATTAACATCACAAAAATGGTGTTGGTGTAGTGAGCTATAGTCATAGTTTTAAAAACCGAATCGGTTATTGAACCGTTTTTTTCAAAATTTTCGGTTCAACCCCGGTTTTTGGCCGGCTTTGACCGGTTTTCCTGTTTTTGACTGGTTTTGAGGCTTTAAAAAGGACTAGACTGGCTTCCGATTCCCGGTTGAATCGATCAGACCAGCCGGTTCGGTTCAGTTTTTAAAACTATGGCTATAGTAATCTGCCATCTATGGTAGATCACTGTGGCTCTTAGTTGAACCCAAAAAATAATATTTTATTTCACCTTTTTCCCCTTTTAATTGAATACCCTTTTTTATTAAAAAAAAAAATTGGAATACCCTTTTCTCTTTTTCCTATTGCTCTTCACCGTTTCAAGGATTTTTTTTGAAAATAATTATAATACTCAAACAATTTTATTAGTTAGGCAAGGTTTGAAAATATTTTGGTATCCAACAAATCGAGTTTATTAGACTCGATTTTGCCCTTTAAAATTGCACTTGGAACTCAAGTGTAAGACACTCTAGTATGAAACTTGAGTGTGAAACACTCGATTTCCAACTGCAAATTCATAGGGCAAAATTGAGTCTAATAGACTCGATTTGTTAGATACCAAAATAGTTTCAAACCTTGCCTAACTAATGAAATTGTTTGAGGGATTTAATTATATTAAAAAAAAATCCCCGTTTCAATCTTCTCCCTTTCATTTTTTTTTTCTTTCTTCCTCCTTTCTCTTAACATCATCAACTTCATCGACAACAATAATGACAATGATGAAGATGGCGGCAGCGGAATCGAAGTTTGATCAAAAGAGTGGTTGGTTGTCAAAGATTTTGAATTTTTGTTCGGAGGATGCAAAGGCTGTGTTCAGTGTTGTGACTGTGAGCATATTGTTCAAGTCATTCTTGGAGGATCCGAGGTCGATTCCATGATGTTGGTGGTGGGTCAGGTTTGGCGGCTGTGAATCGTGGGTTAAGGACATGCAACGGCGGTGGGCTATCTTGGGCTACTGTGGATTTGGTGGGTCACGCTGTGGACCTGGTTTTGGTTGAGTTCGTGGGTTTTGGCTGAGTTCGCGGCTTTTGGCTGATTTGGGTTGCTAGGTTATGATGTGGTGGTGGTCGGTGGTGGTGTGGTTGTTGGGTTTGTGGTGGTGCTGGTGCTGGTGGTTTTTTTTTTTAAATTATATTTGCAGTGGTTTTTGGTGGGTTTGATGTGGAATTTTTTTTGGGACAATGAATTTTTAGCCATGGATTGTGGACTTGTGGTGGCTAGTTTTACTGGCAGCGGCGGTGGGTGTGTGAATTTTTTTTTTTTTTGGATAGAAGTGTGATTGTTGTTCTTACTGGTTTGCTTAAAAGAAGAGAGAGACAGAGCAAAGAGAGAGAGAGAGAGAGAGAGAGAGAGACAAATAAAGAAAGAATAAAAAATAAGAAAAGAATATTTAAATAAAGGGTTAAAAAAATAAAACCATTAATATTATGTGTTATAAAAGTATGTTAAAATGGATAAATTGTTTTGTGCAAGTCATGCTCTGTTTTTCTTCAAAACATGTTGAGGTTTATGAATAATATTGCGGATTTGGGCCTTTTTCTTTCTATTGGCCGGTTAGGGAAAATATTTTTGGCTGCCAAAACAAACTCTTTCACGTTGGGCTCACAAACAAAAAGATATGGATTTGGATGGATTTTTATAGAAGCCCAAATCAACATGTATAAGTCACTTTTTTTTTTGGGGGGGGGGGGGGGGGAGAAATGGTTCTTAGTTGTTTTCCGGTTAGAGATTATTTAAAATAATCTAGATGCAATTCCAATCAATTAATTGCCAATTTGATCAAAAAAAAAAAAAAAAACAAAAAAAGAACAACCTTAGTAAAGGAAGATACTTTTTATGTATTTTAGTGCCAGCTATAAATAAACTACTAGAAACTAGAAAGAAATAATAGATAAAGAAGCAATGCCCTGATAATGGGTTGGCTTAATAAATAACAAAAAAAAAAAAAAAAAAGTGGGAGAGAAAATTAGAAAAAAAAAAAAGTTATATATATATTTTTGAGAGAGTTTCAACCTATGAACTCCGCTCTTAATAATAGCTCTTTATCATTAAATTAAGACATCAATTGGCTTTTAGTGTAGACGTGGTTCAATCAATGAATTGAACTCCAGATCTCTTATTCAACCCTTAGAAACTTTATTAGTTGAGCTAACTGAAACTCAAAAAAAAAAAAAAAAGTGATACCTTCTTTCTTTCACTATCACTACTTTAGCTGACAAAATAGAATTATTAGAGATTGTATAGGAATTTTCATCAAGATTTAGTGTAAGTTGACTCACTACCGCAAACACTTGGCGTGATGGTTACTCCACAAGTATAAATGTTTGTGGGTTGTGAGGGCTTAAAGGCTGGGGTTCAAATCTCTAGGAGGAAATTTTACGCACATATATACTTAAATTAGACTAGAGTAGAATTTCTATCTTGTATAAAGAATAAAAATAAAAAAATAAAAAAAGTGTAAACTGACTCTTGTAGCCTAATTGAGAGGAGGAGGAATGAGATGGAAAAAATGCAAGGAATAATCATTTCCTTTTTGTCATACTGGCTGCTAAAATAACAATTAGAGGGTTTTTACTTTTTACACGCCAATGCTAATGCTCACATATTACTCCATGTGGCTTGTTATAGAAATTCAAATCTCACCTGAGATAGTAATAATAGTAGTAGACAATTAATATAATAAAAGTACATATGTTTAATTGCATATAAGTATAGATTTGGCTAGACATGGCAAAACGGGTCAGAATTTTCTGACCCGACCCGAAAAATACTCGACTCGAACCCGACTTTTTTGACCCGAAGAAAAAACAGGTTGACTCGTGACTCGACCCGTGTTTTTTGCGGGTCAACCCGACCCAAGGCCCAAACCGAACCCGAACCATTTTTTTAAAACTTTTTTTTTTGGTAAAAAAAAAATAGTAAAATTAAGACAATATCGGTTTAAATGTTTATTATGAGTTTTAAGGAAACAATTGATACATTTACATAACTGCATGCAAATTAATTGAAAGATAAATGGTTGAGCATTTTGTAATGAGTAAATATTTTTAGATATCAAATAGCAAAGTACATGCCAAGGTAATCTAATTACAGTAGAGTTGAAAATATAGATTTAAAATTGTAAACATATGTGAGAAACATTCACAAGTGTGAAAATAGTGAAGCTAAAGTATCAAATTAGCATTAATTATGAATGCTTAGACCTATTTTTTAACAATTTATGTAAAAAATAAATGGCTTTTTAAAATAAATTATAATATCTTCTAGAGTGTGTGTTGCTTAACAATGATATGATATTCATAAAAGAGACCATGCATAAATAAGTAAGTAATCAAACTTGATTGTATTTCAAATTAAAATAGAGTGCCAACCACAATTGATAAAATATTATAAAATTAATTTTAAAGATTGTAAATTTCTTATATGTTTTTATTCTATATCAAATGAGTTATCCATTAAGTCATTTGTAATTTTGTTATATAGTTTGGAATATTGATATTGCGTAGAAATGAAACCTGTGTATTTGTTTTACTTATCTTTGTGTTATTTTGTTTTAGATAGCAATGTTAGGATTGTATAATTTTAAAATTATTGAATAAATATTAATAAGTTTAACTAAGTTCATTCTTGATATAAGTGGTTAATTCAAAATAATACATTTTACATCAAGTAATTTGTTGCATAACTTTCCAAATGGCAAATACATGTTGTTTTCTTTATAAAAATAAAAAAGAAAAAAGAAAAAAAAAATTCATGTGAAAAATACGGGTCAACCCGACCTGCAGCCCGATTGACCCAACCTGAACCCGACCCAACCCGCCCGTTTTGCCGTGTCTAGATTTGGCAAATTGTCTCACGTCCCTCTCCGCCTTTAGGAAAGTGTCAGGAATCTGGATAGTTTGCTTTACCCTACATTAAGTTGTGAAATATATTCCTATAAAAAAATTTGTGAAATATATCATCTCAACAAAAAAAAAAGCTGTAAAATATTTTTCACAAATGATGCTTGAAGAATTGCGTACAAATTGTTAATCAATTACAACTATCATCTTTGTTGGTGAAGACTGGAGTGGAAGTAAAAACATGTACCCAACTGTTGGGCTTTGTGGAGCCTAGTTTGTGTTTGATTCGGTTGACGACTCGACTCGACCCGAATAATGTTGCATGATTTTTAATGGGAGATTTTTTGAGGCTTAGTCCATGGAGCGGAGGCTTGGGCCGATAGGCCTAAGTTGGAGCGCTCGTGGACAAGCCTTCTGGGGGTTTGGGGGCAACGCTGTAGCCGCACTCTAAGAAGAGGTCTGATAATAAACATAGGTATAATTTTTTATATGATGTACTGTAGGTTATTAATAAAAATTACACATGTTATTGCATTGATCAATATAATACAAACAATACAATTTTTCCAAGAACAGTCATGCATTACGTTATAGAGTGAAGCTTAGTCCTTCAATATTTCCAATCTTGCAAGCTAAATAGTTCACAAATTCCACTTTAAAGGAGCAAAGCACAATCCTGAATTGATTTATAATATTATAAATGATATGTTATAAATATAGAGTATACAAAAGGGTATATATAAATATTCATATGTAATATTTGTTTAACAATAAAGAAAAACACTTGTGAATATAATTTTGACATTCTTTTGTATGTGCATATATAATTAATTAATTGAAAAGTGTGAGTCATTTTGTTTCAAAAAAAAAAAAAAAATCTAAATACTATTCCAATCAATTAATTGCCAATTTGATCTGAATGTTCAAATAACACCTTGAACGTTTAGACCCCCAAAATACAAATTGCCCATTCAAGCTTAATATCAAACAATGTATGTGCAGAAAATGAACATAAGCTTGTAATAGAATTGATAGACAATGTAAACCAAATAAAATCACATCCACAGTAGAAATTAAATGGCAAAGATTAAGGAAGGAGAGATGCATACACAAGGACAACACAACGATGTATTATCGAAGAGGAAACCGAAGCCCTCAGTGTAAAACCTCTCCACCGCCCTCCAAGCGGTCAATAATCCACTAGAGAATGAAGTTGGGATACTTGAACAACAGAAGACCCTCCAAGCCTAATCTACCAAGTGTACCTAAGCCCTCCAAGCTTCTTGCTCCAACAAGGTTACGCCAAACCTTTGTCTTCTCTAGCTTACCGGATTCCGCTATAGCCCATAGCATCAACCAATATCAATTGTTCCCTTCCTAACTGCTTCCCAAAGCACCAAAAAGCCTTCTCATAGATATGTGTATGGTGAGAAAAGGATTTGGCTAAAGAACCTCTCAAGGATGTAACAATGGAAAGGATGAGAGTTGAGGAATTTGAAGAGTCACTATGTAAAGATTGTGGATGAGTCAATCTTGTTTTTTTCAAGGGTTTCTCTCTCAAAATTATCTCTAGAAGCTCTCTATATTTCGTGGGTATAAGGGATATTTATACTAGTGTGTTTGGAATGTGAAGAGTCAGTTTTTCCAAAACAGAGTGGACTGGCGACTTTGCCTCGTGAATTGACTTAGTTGCGAGTACAAGCCGCGAGCTAACTGAATGGCCAATCTGAACTTTTTGTCTTGTAGTGCCCCAGCTGGCGTGACTGTTCAGCTCCTTTGTATGCTTCACTCGTGTCGTGTGAACTTTTGGCGACTTGCAAGCCGCGAGATCTAGTCGCGAGTTCCTTGCTAAGTGCACAATCTTGAGCTTTTCTTCACACTCTCTCACACACTACCCTTACTTGATTCCCACCTAAATACAGAGTTTCGAAGTGCTGAATTACAAGCAAATCGACGCGGAATAAAGCCAACAAAATGGTTAATTAATTTCAACCTTACATGATCATAAAAATAACAACCAGTGTAAAGGAAAACAGTTTTTTTTTTTTACTCATTTTAGTGTCAGCCATAAATAAACCACTAGAAACTAGAAAGAAATAAAGGATGAAGAAGCAATGCCCTCATGAAAAGAAAACAATAGTGGAAAAAAAATTAGAAAAAAAAAGTGATAGTTTTTTTCTTTCACTATTATTGCTTTACATAACAAAATTGAATTATTAGAGATTATATAGGAATTCTCATCAAGATTTATAGTGCCAGTGACTCTTGAGCCCAGATTGAGAGGGGGAGGAATAATGAGATGTGAAAAATGCAAAGAATATTTGTTTGTATAATTTTTTTTTTATGAGCATGAGCCATGAATCCTCTAACTTGTTACCTACTCTAGTATTCTTTCTAACTCTTGTATAACTGTGTTGAAAAAAAAAAACAAAAAAACAAAAACAAAAACTCGTAAAATTGTGCAAGTAATCCTATGTTGAAATTTTCAAGTGGCAGTGTGACACAAAATTTCCAATCACCTTGCACCTTAACGCATAAAAATCCCCTCACCCCATGCTAGCCTAGTACATAAAATTTCCAATCAACTTGCAATGTGTGGTGGTGATATTAATTAATGATGCAACGTTCTGATCGTGGATCAGCAGCAAAAGTTTTTAGGCCATCTCTGGTGAAGAAATGAATTGTTTGAGGAGGAACGTTGGATCACTTTACCCTTTCAATTGCAAAGTCAAATCTTATGTAAATTTTAACAATATGAAAGTAAACATGCTAATATATTGCTTAATTATCATGTTACACAGCAAGAGATCCATAATAATATGGACAAAATTAGCCTATACCCTTTTCACTCAAACTAATCAGCATTTTGTCCCATTTTCTAAACTAATTAGGGAAATGCCCCTATTTTGAAAATCGATTTTCTAAAAATCGAGTTAGGCCCTATAGCGGCGTTTTTAAGGAGCCTATAGTGACGTTTTCAGAACCTATAGCGGCGTTTTATAACTCGATCTTTGCAAAGTCGAGTTATAGGCAAAAAAAATGAAAAAAAATTGCACATAACTCGATTTCATGAAGGTCGAGTTATAAAACACCACTATAAGTCCTGAAAACGTCATTATAGACTCCTTAAAACGTCACTATAGGGCTCCAAAATTTTTTTTTTAACTCGATTTTGAGAAAATCGAGTTTCAAAAGAGGGGCATTTTCCTAATTAGTTTGGGAAAGAGGGCAAAATGCTGCTTAGTTTGTGTGAAAAGGACATTTGCCCATTTTGTCCATAATAATATATATGGTTGATCTATACCATTAAAATGCTCATGCTTAAACTACGAAGAACAATAAACAATCTTGAATTGGCAACTAATTCTTCTGAAGATTTTTTATTCACATCAATTTATGAAATTTCGTGGATCAATTCAATATAAGATCATCCGATTGTTGGGCATCTGGTAATGAGCCTAGGACTGATTTTGTTTCATTCCAATGAATAAAGAATTAGAAAGCCCAAAAGGCAATATTGCTAAAATTTTCAGTGAATAAAACAACGCGGAATAAGTTTGAATATGACACCTAACTTTACTGTCTAGAAAATAATCAAATGGTTAATTGGATCTATAAAATAAAATATAGGTCTAATTGAAGTGTAGAGAGATATAAAGCAAGACGCATAGCTAAGGACTACACTCAACAAGATAGGCTTGATTATTCTTTCTTTCTTTCATTTTATTTAAAATTTTTTTTTTATAATAAAAGTTAACTACTCTCTCTATCTCTTGTATAATTGTGCAAGTGGTCTTACGTTGAAATTTCCAAATGACAACGTGACACATAAAACTTTCAATCCAGTCACTGACAAGAGATAAAGCATAAAATTTCCAAAGCCAATATTGAGTGATTTTGTTTCAATCCAATGAATAAGGACTAACAAAGGCCAAAACATAACGTATTGCTAAAATTTTCAACGAATAAAACAACGCTCCTTGAGTTTAAGGCACCTGAATATATCCACTAGGAAACAACTAATTGATTTTAAGTGGGCTATAAAATAAAATATAGCTCTATTGGGCTAAGACCATACTCAACAAGATGGACTTGATTACACTGAATTCTTTTCACACAAGCCAACAAAGATAATTTTAGAAAAGGATCAAAATTAATAATTTCTAATGCAATATTGATTTAATCTTATATTTTTACTAGTAACTATATTATATATATATATATATATTTAAAACTATATATTTATTTAATTTGTTACACTTTTTTAGAATGTGTTTATATATATAGACAAGCTTAGGTACAATTTTTTATTTGTTGTACTTTATGTTTCTTAATTAATATTAAACACATTATTGCATTGACCTATAAAATATAAATAATGTTATTTAAAAAAAAATTACATTTATAGTCAATTATTTGAAGTCAGATAAAAAGCATAAAGTACAGCACTTAAAAGAATTACGTCAAAGTTTAAATTCATAGGCAAGATATCAAGCTTTCCAAAGGATGACTTGACATAAAGCTCACCCGAGTTATATAATCAAATTTTGCATATATATATATATATATATATATAGAGAGAGAGAGAGAGAGAGGGAGAGAGATGAGTTCAAGTTACACCTAATGTAGAGTTACAAATAATATAATTTCACAAGAGTTACACATTTTTTAAACCGTAGATTTTTTTTTTTTTTTTGGTATACAAAATAGAATTTCTATTCTAACCTAATCTAAGTGTATATGTGTGTAAAACTTCCTCCTAGAGATTTGAACCCTGGCCCTGGCCGTGGTCCTTGCCCCCCACACCCACAAGCATTTATAGCTGTAGAGTGACCACCACATCAAGGGGAAGCGGTGGTTAAACCGTAAAATTTTAAGAAATCTGATGGCTAGAAAATCACTATAGTCAATGTCATCTTCAAAATTAATTGCTTTCCATGTTAGCTAACCTAATTAATTTCAGAGAATATTATATATTTTTGTCTACTTTCTTTCTCTCTCCTAATTAATTCAAGCCTAACCTTGCACAAATGCCTATTTTTAATGTTCTTAAGTTGCAGATTTTATTTCTCTTGCACAAGAAAGATAGCCTCCCCTCTTCGTTATTCTTTGTTATTGTTAGGTAAAATGTATTAAAGTGGTGGGTTATTGCAAAATCCTTAGAAGCATCTAATACATTTTACCTAACAAAAAAGTCAAAAAAAAGTTCCATAGGAAACAAAACGTTCATCAATGCAAAAGGATCATCAACGCAACATCAACAAATATATTCAACAAAAAGCTCAAAAAAAAAAAAAAAAAAACAAAAAGGTCCATCAAACCAAAAGGATCATCACCGCAATATCAACAAATATAACAAATATAAATGAACTTAAAAGCTCTCATCACCATCATCAACGAAAATTCATTCAGGAAGTCAACAAAAACAACATCAACAAATATAACAAATATAAATGAACTAACAACATCAACAAATATAACAAATATAAATGAACTTAAAAGCTCTCATCACCATCATCAATGAAAATTCATTCATGAAAGGATCATCACCGCAACATCAACAAATATAAATGAACTTCAAAGCTCTCATCACCATCATCAACGAAAATTCATTCAAAAAGTCAACAAAAAGGTCCATACGAAACAAAAGGATCATCAATGCAAAAGGATCATCAACGCAACATCAACAAATATATTCAAGAAAAATCTCAACAAAAAAAAAAAACAAAAAAAAAAAAAAACAAAAAAAAAACATCAACAAATATAACAAATATAAATGAACTTAAAAGCTCTCATCACCATCATTACCTAAAACTCATTCAAGAAGTCAACAAAAAACAACATCAACAAATATAACAAATATAAATGAACTTAAAAGCTGTTATCACCATCATCAACGAAAATTCATTCATGAAAGGATCATCACCGCAACATCAAAAAATGTAACAAATACAAATAAACTTAAAAGCTCTCATCACCATCATCAACGAAAATTCATTCAAGAAGTCAACAAAAAGGCCCATAGGAAACAAAAGGTTCATCAACGCAAAAAGATCATCAACGCAACATCAATAAATATATAACAAATATATTCAACAAAAAGCTCAACAAAAAAAAAAAAAAGGAAACAAAAAAGTAAAAGGTTCATCAACGCAAAAGGATCATCAACGCAACATCAACAAATATATTCAACAAAAAGCTCAAAAAAAAAAAAAAAAAGGAAACAAAAGGTCCATCAAACCAAAAGGATCATCACCGCAACATCAACAAATATAACAAATATAAATGAACTTAAAAGCTTTCATCACCATCATCAACGAAAATTCATTCAGGAAATCAGCAAAAAACAACATCAACAAATGTAACAAATATAAATGAACTAACAACATCAACAAATATAACAAATATAAATGAACTTAAAAGCTCTCATCACCATCATCAACGAAAATTCATTTAGGAAGTCAAAAAAAAAAAAAAAAAAGAAACAAAAAGGACCATCAAACCTAAGGATCATCATCGCAACATCAACAAATATAACAAATATAAATGAACTTAAAAGCTCCCATCACCATCATCAACAAAAATTCATTCAGGAAGCCAACAAAAATAAAAGGAAACAAAAACGTCCATAGGGAACAAAAAGGACCATCAAACCAAAAGGATCATCACCGCAATATCAACAAATATAACAAATATAAATGAACTTAAAAGCTCCCATCACCATCATCAACAAAAATTCATTCAAGAAGCCAAAAAGAAAAAAAAAAAAAAAACCAAACAAACAAAGAAGCAAAAAGGTCCATAGGAAACAAAAAGGTCCATCAAACCAAAAGGATCATCACCGCAACAACAACAAATATAACAAATATAAATGAACTTAAAAGCTCTCATCACCATCATCAATGAAAATTCATTCAGGAAGTCAACAAAAAACAACATCAAAAAATATAACAAATATATATGAACTTAAAAGCTCTCATCACCATCATCAACAAAAATTCATTTATGAAAGGATCATCACCGCAACATCAACAAATATAACAAATATAAATGAATTAAAAGCTCTCATCACCATCATCAACGAAAATTCATTTAGGAAGTTAACAAAAAGGTTCATAGGAAACAAAAGGTTCATCAACGCAACATCAACAAATATATAACAAATATATTCAACAAAAAGCTCAAAAAAAAAAAAAAAGGAAACAAAAAGGTAAAAGGTTCTTCAATGCAAAAGGATCATCCACGCAACATCAACAAATATATTCAACAAAAAGCTCAACAAAAAAAAAAAAAAATGGAAACAAAAAGGTCTATCAAACCAAAAGGATCATCACCGCAACATCAACAAATATAACAAATATAAATGAACTTAAAAGCTTTCATCACCATCATCAACGAAAATTCATTCAGGAAGTCAACAAAAATCAACATCAACAAATATAACAAATATAAATGAACTAACAACATCAACAAATATAACAAATATAAATGAACTTAAAAGCTCTCATCGCCATCATCAATTAAAATTCATTCAGGAAGTCAAAAAAAAAAAAAAGGAAACAAAAAGGTCCATCAAACCAAAAGGATCATCACTGCAACATCAACAAATATAACAAATATAAATGAACTTAAAATCTCCCATCACCATCATCAACAAAAATTCATTCATGAAGCCAAAAAAAAAAAAAAAAAAAAAAAGGAAAGATGAAACAAAAAGGTCCATAGGAAACAAAAAGGGCCATCAAACCAAAAGGATCATCACCACAACATCAACAGATATAACAAATATAAATAAACTTAAAAGTTCCCATCACCAAAAAAAAAAAAAAAAAAAAGGAAAGAGAAAACAAAAAGGTCCATAGGAAACAAAAAGGGCTATCAAACCAAAAGGATCATCACCACAATATCAACAGATATAACAAATATAAATAAACTTAAAAGTTCCCAACCAAAAGGATCATCACCACAACATCAATAGATATAACAAATATAAATAAACTTAAAAGTTCCCATCACCCAAAAAAAAAAAAAAAAGGAAAGAGAAAACAAAAAGGTTCATAGGAAACAAAAAGGGCCATTAAACCAAAAGGATCATCTCCACAACATCAACAGATATAACAAATATAAATAAACTTAAAAGTTCCCATCACCATCATCAACAAAAATTCATTTAGGAAGACAAAAAAAAAAAAAAAAAGAAACAAAAAAGTCCATCAAGCCAAAAGGATCATCACTGCAACATCAACAAATATAACAAATATAAATAAACTTAAAAGTTCTCATCACCATCGTCAACCAAAATTCATTTAGGAAATCAAAAAAAAAAAAAAAAAAAAAAAAAAAAAAAAAGAAGAAGAAGAAGAAGAAGAAGAAGAAGAAGGGAAACAAAAGGGTCCATCAAACCAAAAGGATCGTCACCCCAACATCAACAAATATAACAAATGAACTTAAAAGCTCTCATAAGCACAACAATGGCAATGGCACATGATGGGTGAGAGAGTATTTCAACTTCTTCTTCCCTCATAAATCATTATTGACTCAAGCTCTGAAAGTTTTACTGTTATTCTAACTAGATTCCTTTTTTGTTTCAGAATTCAACAAGTTGTGCTGGTCCTAGAACTCACTGCTGAAGTAGTTGGGTCTCTTGTCAGCTTTGTTGTTCAACTCATACGGTTAATACGCATATGCATAAGGATTTGGTCCATTTTGACTGGAAGACAACCTGCTTTTGTTAGCAATGGCCACCAGGAGGATATCCCACAATGCTCTATAAATTTTCCATACATGGCAATGGCGGATAGGTGAGAGAATATTTCAATTTCTTTCTCCCTCATAACTCTCTAAATTTTGCCTTTATTCTAACAAAAATCCTTTTTATTTCAGAATTCAGCAAGTTGTGTCGGTCCTAGAGCTCATTGCTGAAGTAGTTGGGTCCCTTGCCAGCTTTGTTGTTCAAATCATACGGTTAATACGTATCTTCATAAGGATTTGGACCATTTGGACTGCAAGACAACCAGCTTCTGTTGGTAATGGCTACCAGGATGATATCCCCCTCGCTGGTAATGACGAAGCTGATGCTGATGTTGAAGCTGAAGCTGATGCTACCAATAGGAAATAGCCATCTGACCTCAAAGTAAGTGGTCTTTCTTTGCAGACTTTACTGTAAGAATGAAATGCATTCTTGCTTCTAAATCCGTTGTTTGTTCTAATTTCTTCAGAAAAAAGAAAAGGCTTTAGGAGATTTATTTATCTTGGTGATCTGAGTTTTTATTTATTTATTAATTTTATCTTGATTATCATTGTTTGGCGTGAGATTTATATTATTAGAGAGAATTGAATGTTTTCTTTTCGCATAAGTTTATACTGTTTGTTTGATTTTCTGGAAGTTTTTCAAAACATTCATTCTTCTATACATCCGATTTTACTATTTTAGTAGGAAATAGTCAACCATTTATTATTGTGAATTTGACCATAGACTTTTTAAAAAGTAGTAAATGAAGAGCGCGCGTGCCAAGCAATTGAGCCTTTTGCGACTTGTCCATATAGACTGTTGCTCTCTCTCTCTAACTTTTTGTGCCTTATATGTCTGCTATTTAAAAAAAGAAACCAGAAAATTTAGAAAATGCTTTTTTTTGGTCGTTTTTCTATCATTCTGCCTGTTTCGGAATCAGGTTGATGCATATATTCTTATGATTTATGCAGATCTAATTGTTCTTTTGTTTTACATGTATATGGTGAAGTTTAGAAAGTTTAGAAATTGCTTTTTGATCTGATTGTTCTTTTGGAACTGGTGTTGTTTTTGATATATATATATATATATATATATATATATATATATATGGTGTAGTTTTCGTGTGAGATGGGTCATTGCCTTTTAACTTGGTAAGGATTTTTACTCATATGTCTCAGAATTTGGATTTGCTTCGTTTTCTTTATGCCGAATTTCCGCCTTACTGCTTTTTGGGTTTCTTTGTCATCAGATATTTAGCTGTGGTGTTGATCTGGAATGCTCGGACGCGGCATTTTGGCCGGCGAATCCGCGTCCGACGCCGCCCGACGCGGGGTGCGATGGGCGACGCCGCTGCCTGCACGTCAGGCCGCGTCGTTTTTTTTTTTTTTTTTTCCCTCAGCGCGATTCGCGCCGACTCGGCTCGATTCGCGCTGATTCGCGCCGAACCAGGCCAACATCGGCTAGAATCGGACTGTACCGGCCGTTTCGGCCGTATCGGTCCGTATCGGCCGACGACCGAAACGGCCGAAATCGGCCGAAATACACACCAAATATCGCCGGAACCTCCGAAATTGGCTTTAAATGGAGCCCAAACATCCTAAATCTGTCATTCCTCAATTTTTTAAGAATATTTTAATAGTAAAAATATATAGAAAATATAAATAATAATTTTTTTAATAATATTTTAATCGCCGAGTCCCGCCGCACCCGCACCCACCTTTTTCAAAAATTGCCGAGTCCCGCACCCGCACCCGAGTCCGAAAACGCACCCGTGCTTCATAGGTGTTGATCCTGGTAATCTATGTTGTATGTGAGATTTATATCATTTTTGTGAAAAAAAAAAAAAAATTGCTTTCGTTTTCTCAGCTCTAAGTTGTTCTATTTGATTTAAAGTCTATTGGGTCTGATATGGTTTTTTTTTTTTTTTTGGAGAAAAATCTGTATGGGGTTGTCATAATATTTTAATAGAATGAATTGTAGAATAGAAAGTCAGATGTAGAGAGGATTTGTAAATTTGAAAAAAAAAAAAAGAAAAAAAAACTTTTTAAGGGCGAAATTAAAGAAATTATAAAAGATAGGTGTGAATGTCAAATAGATATTCATTCTTATAAATTTTATTTGATTTTAGGAGGAAGTATATGTCATTAATATTTGGCTCTGTTGTTTTGAGAGAATAAAGTTCTAGCGCTGGGCAGATTGGTGTTATATTATATGTATCTTTATTTTTCGCAAATTTTAATTACAGATATTATCGTGAATTTTATAACAGATTCCTCAAAAGTTGTTCTCAAAGTAAAATTTGTATTCGGATTTTAGAAATTACGGCCTACTAATCTGTAAATGGTTGCTGATGGAGCATAGCTAGAGTCTTCTATACAATTTTTCTTTAAAAAAAAAAAAAAAACTTTTATTCTTTGGTGGGCAACTGGGCAAGTGTAGTTTGGTTCCACAGTTTCTTTTGCTCGTGTCATTCTGAATATTAGTTAAGATGACTTTACTTTGTTATTGAATGATGAATTTGCTGTTCCAAAGTGTTTTTTACTTTCGGTAAAACTAATTGATATGCGCTTCTTTGCCTATACATGGTTCTTCTGGGAACACACATCCCCTTATGTGATCAAAACACACATTTAAATCCTTATCTTATGTCTGGTTGTTTAAAAAAAGTAGACAAAGTTCTGAACTTTGCAGTTTGGAACATTCCAGCATGTAAAAAATAAGGTATTAAATTAGAACAAATAGTTTAAGAAAGGTCAAGATCGGTTAATGAACATATGAGCAGTCATGTCCATGTTATAGTGTTAAATGGATAAAAATGAGTGGTTTTAAGTGTTGTCATATTCATTTTCCAAGCTAAAGCCTGCTGAGCAAAGTGAACTGGCTGGTTATCCTATATGATGACTAATAACTATATAAGAAGCTGGTTTTAAGTGTTGTCGTTGCATTAATTTTTAATGTGCTACTTCACCAGTGTAGTTTAATGGCAGTAGGATGGTTCATTTTGAATTAGCTTGATGTTGTGGACTGATGAGTTTTCTAAGGAATACTGTGATCTTCACAAATTTCTGTTCATAATCATATTATTGACTCTGATCTATTGGAACTAAATGGTTTAATTATTACATGATTGGCTTTGATGTATTGAGAATTACATTTAGCCCAGATAAATTGGGGTTAGATATATGTCCCTTATTTTGGGCAAATTGTAATTACAAAGTTATTGTGAATTTTACAATGGACTCTTCAAAAAGTAGTCCTTAGAAGTAAAATTTTGAAGGAAATTATTTTGATCCTGATACATAGGTTATTTTAACAACTGCAGCCTAGCAGGCTTTGTATCTGGTTTCCGACAGAGTATAAGTAGAGTATCCCATACAATTTTTTAAACGCAACTTGTAGGCAAATGGGAAATTGTTATTTGGCTCCTCATGTTCTTTTGTCCGAGTCATTGGAAGACTAGCCAACATGGCTTTGCATTGTTTTTTTATGTTGAATTTGCTGCTCCATAGCTTTTGTACTTTCTGGTAATATGAGATGTTTTGAACCATTTAAATATTTTGGTAAAACTAATGTGTACTTCTTAGCTTATATATGGTTGTTCTAGTAACACAGAGACACCTTCCTTCTGTGATCAAAACACATGCATTTAAGCCCTTAAATTTATGTTTGTTGTCTAGTAAGATAAACAAAGTTCTGAACTTTGCAGTTTGGATCATTTCAACGTATGAAAAGTAAGGTACTAAACTAAACCAGGATAAATAGTATAAGGAAGGTCAAGATAGGTAGATGAACACATGAGCAGCTTTGTTTGTGTTAAGTGTTAAGCGGATAGCAATGAGTAGATTTTAAGTGTTCTAATATTCTCACTTTCCTATTTCAGGTACCTTATATGCTACTGCACTGGTGTAGCTTAATGGTAGTAGGACAGTCCATTTTAAGGTGGCTTGAGGATGAAGACTTATGTGATGAGTTTACTATAGAGTAATGTATTCTAGCTAAATGCTGGTTATCCTATATGATTGACTGATAAGTATATAAGAAGCTGGTTTTAAGTGTTGTGTGGACGAGACATTCTCCAAATGATAGCTGTGAACGTCAATGTCTGAGCCTCCAGTGTACTATGTAATATGTAGGCTTCTTGTTGATCCATGCTCTCTTTTTACTTGTTGGTTTGTTTGAATTACGTGTTATAAATTGTCTCTTCTGTGAGGTTTGTGAAAGAAATAGAAACTTACAGCGGAATATAAGGGATTGGTTTTTTTCGGCATACCTCTCTTGGCCTAAACCGATGATCACACAAGAGTTTTGAGATTGTTCTACGCTGTCTAGAGCCAACCTCCACACAGACCAGCTATCCAAACACGTTTTGAATTCTAGTTTGTGTTAACCACGAACCAAAACCGTTTCCGACGGTGTTGCACACTACTAGAGTGATGCAAACATAACCCGCAAACATAACCCGCAAACTAAGAGCTTCACGACACTCTGTAAACACTATGAGAAATGCGGAATTCGTTCACCCCTCCAATGGTACCACTCTTGGTGTTTATATATACACCACTCCATTAATATTGAGTGGGATAGTTGACTTAGTGGGGGTAAAGTAACGGTCCAAACCATTACTCCATAACTCCTAGATGTTACAATTTGACTTAGGCAAACAGAGGGACATGCTCACTTTGGGTGTCTGTCTATATACCTTTCAGTTTCTAACATCTCCCACTCATCCACTGTGGGCATGGCCCTATTATCCATCTCTCAATGTGTTTCTCAGTGCGTTCATACTGGCAAATAGGTTGTGCGACCGCTGAGCACACTTGAAAAACATATTTGGGAGCACTATACTAAATCTATACCAAGACCAGCATAGCCACATCCTTAAAGTGTCTCATTATGCCCTAGACATATTTTAACACATCGGATCAAGCATCCTCTTGAGTTTAATACTCAAACTTTATGTTTAATCCATCATAACTATCCAAATGTACTCACGATTATTTCGCTACCATAAGCGCTGTAACTTGTCGACAGTGAGTACGAATGAAAGGATGTGTTACAAAAATAGTATTCCCTTTGCACTCATGTCTTTTAACTTTGGTCCAATCGCTTTCCCAGCAATGTCCCTTTAGACCGAATCCAACATGGCCATAGGTAACACGCCAAAGTAGCAGACATCAAAACCTCAGCTTTATGACATAGTCAAAAGTAACAAGGGTATAAGTAAGATCTTAATGAAAGATCCATGGGACTCACATGGTGAAGAAGCAGGGATTTATTCTTTCACCTCTGCTTTTGGTCGAGCAAGCACACGTAGTATGAAATACATGCTACAGTGGAGTTCTCTTAAGTAAGAGCGTATGTCTTAACTCAATACACTGTACAAATCTTAGTCTAGTCGCTACTCAAGCGCTTAACTTGAGTCCTTTATTCGCTTGCCGCCTTAGGCATCAAATAAGGTCTCGCATTTGGCTAACCACAGGCTACATGGATCATGGGCTATCCATATACGGTCTAATTAAGATAAATATATTATAGACCTCATCTTAGTTCCAACTAAGGCGACATCTGTTTGTGTCAATCATCTATACATGCTACATAAGCATTTAATGACACAATGTCTCATCTCTGCTCACTACTCAAGCGCTAGGGGCGATCGCTCGTGTGAGTAAGTTGACCTAAGCCTGCCAACATACCTTTCATACCACAGAACTCATCATATGATATGTGTGTGTGTAAACATACATATTATTAACTGAATAACATCATATGCATTTAAAACAAAATATCCTAAAAGAGTACAATAAATGGTAACTAAAAACAACATATCATCATATTCTCCGTAGCCCTAAACTCCTAACATGAGCCTGAAAGACATCCCTTCCTATAGGCTTTGTTAGTGGATCAGCAATCATGAGGCTTGTAGAAATGTGTTTTAGAACCACTTCATTGTGAGCAACCATGTCTCGAATGTAGTGATATCGTATATCAATATGTTTGGTTCTACCATGATACTTAGAGTCTTTAGCATAGGCAAGTGCTGCCATGCTATCACAATGTACCATAACTGAATCTGAGGCATCCTTGACAACCTCAAGATTCTGAAAGAACCTCCTCAACCAAACTGCTTCCTGAACAGCTGCTGAACATGCTACATACTCTACTTCCATAGTTGACAATGCTATACAGGGTTGTTTCTTGCTACTCCAAGTGATGGCACCATTATTCAACAAGAAAGCATATCCAGATGTAGATTTGCGTTCATCTAGGTCACTACCCCAATCAACATCACTATAGCCAATCATATGTGAATCTGAACCCTGATAATAAAGGATGTAGTCCGCTGTCCCTTTAAGATACCTTAATATCCTCTTAACAGCTTTCCAATGAGCAAGTCTTGGATTAGACTGAAATTTGCTGACTAATCCAACAGCATAACATATATCAGGACGAGTACACATCATTGCATACATCAAGCTTCCAACTGCATTAGCATAGGGAACACGAGCCATCTTTTCTTTTTCATCTTTAGTCTTAGGACACATATCCAGGCTTAAGCTCTCATTTTTGGCAATTGGAGTATTTATGGGTTTGCAGTTATGCATTTGGAAACGCTTAAGAACTTTCTTAACGTAGGTTTGTTGTGATAAACCCAAAAGTTTCTTTGAGCGATCCCTAAGGATTTTAACCCCCAGAATACAATCTACCTCACCCATGTCCTTCATCTCAAAGTTAGAGGACAACCACCCTTTTATGGCGATAATCATCTCCATGTCATTACTGGCCAATAATATGTCATCGACATACAATGACAAAATAATGAAACTTCCCTTGGATCATTTTACATAGACACAATAATCTTCTTCGATCATCGTAAACCCATTTATTAGAACGGCTCGTTGAAATCTCAGATACCACTGCCTAAATGACTGATTTAAACCATATATGGATCGCTTAAGTTTGCACACTTTGTGCTCTTGACCTTTGGTCACAAAGCCAATAAGTTGATCTATATAGATTTCTTCATCTAGTTCTCTATTGAGAAAAGCTCTCTTAACATCCATTTGGTATAACTCCAAATTCAAGTTTGCAACAATGGCCAGAATGAGTCGAACAGAGGCAAACCTCACAACCGGAGAAAAGGTTTCCTCGTAGTCAACACCCTCCTTTTGAGTATATCATTTTGCCATTAATCGAGCTTTATACCTTTCTATTGACTTATCCGCCTTGCGTTTGATTTTAAGAACCCATTTGTTCCCAATTGCTTTTCGCCCCGACGGTAGGTCTACCAGATCCCAGACCTGATTAGTTCTCATAGACTCCATTTCTTCATTCATTGCTTTCATCCACTCATCACTAACAGAAGATGAGAGAGCCTCTTGCACAGTTTTTGGCTTATCACCATCCTGCAAAGCAATCATGAAAGCTTCCCCCTTAATCTCAAAACAACGACGAGGAGCATTACCACAGTTGCTCATACGTGGCTGAGGTTGTTGTGGATCAACTTCTAATGGTATGCTCCCACTAGGTTGTGAGTCGCTCCCATTGTCTCTAGGAGTTTCAGGAATTGCTTCCTTGTCCCCTACTAGTCTACTTGAGGTGCCTCCTTCTTGATCCATCATTTCATAAAGAGTCAAGTTCTTTTCAACCTCACCTATGTTAGGGAATTCATTTTCAATGAAATCAACACCACGTGACTCCAATTCAGTCACACTTCCATCTGGTTGTTCACCTATCAACACATAGCCTTTGAAATGCTCAAAATATCTTATAAAGATACACTTCTTTCCTCTAGGCCCTAATTTCCCATATCCATGAGAAGTATTGTGAACATAACCTATTGAACCCTATGGCCGCAAGTTATTCAAGTCAGGTTTCTTGCCGGTCCATAGTTCATAAGGTGTGGAAGATACTGATTTAGAGGGCACTCGGTTAAGTATATAGGCTGCAATCAAAAGTGCATTCCCCCAATACAAAATCGGTAAGTTTGCTTGCGCCATCATTGACCTAACCATCTTTAGCAGTGTTCGATTTCTCCTTTCCGCCACACCATTTTGTTGCGGTGTATAAGGCATCGTTAACTGACTTACAATTCCCTTTTCATTACAGAGCTCCTTAAATTGCTCAAATAGATACTCACGTCCACGATCAGTTCTGAGAGCCTTAATGCTCTTGTCTAATTAATTCTCAACCAATCTCATATATCATCTAAAGCAATCTAAGGCCTCAGACTTATGAGAAATCAAATAGACATGACCGTAACGTGTATAATCATCTATGAATGTGATGAAGTAGAAACCTCCATGCCTTGCCCTCACATTCATTGGACCACATATATCAGAGTGGATTAGTTGCAATGGAAAAGATGCCCTTATGGCTTTTCCAAACAGTTTTCTTTTTGACTTTCCCACAAGACAATGTTCACATGTGGACAAAGTGACCTTAGCGAGATTGCCCATAAGGCTTTCTCTAGCTAACCTAGTCATCCTCTCTTGCCCTATATGGCCAAGCCTAGCATGCCATATAATTGAATTATCAGAAGTATTATCAGATGAAGTAAAAAAAACTGAACTATCGCATTATTATAATATTCAATATCCAAAATTAAAATACCATTTGAAATAAAACCACGGCCATAATAAACTGTTCCCAACTGCAATAAAACATGATTATTCTAAAAAATAAACCGGAAACCAAGTCTTAATAAAGTAACTACGGAAAATAAGTTACTTCGGATCTCTAAAGCATACAGTACGTCATGGAGTAACAGAGTGCGACCACCTCGCAACTCTAGCTTGTAGGTACCAATTCCAAGTACTTCCACACTAGCTCCGTTTCCCACTTTGATGTCTCTATTCCCAACAGGAATCCGGCGGTACTCCACAAATCTCACTCTATCTCTCGCTACATGTTCTGTTGCTGCTGAGTCTACAGTCCACATAGGAGCAGAATTAGCAACAAAGACATGACTAGTTACAAAAACATGGTGAGATGTAGGATTAGGTGTTACCTTTTTTGGCTCAGTGCAATCATGAGCAAAATGTTCTTTCTTTCCGCAATTATAAGAAGTCAACTTAGACTTGTCCTTCTTTGCATGCTTTCCTCTAGTATTGCGCTTGACAAACTTGGCCTTCTTAGGCGGTGGCCCGTTAGGTCTCTCTTGTCCAGGAGCATAATCAAGTTGCTTGCATTTAGGCCTAGATGCCTTATGCGAGCTAGTCTCAGCCATGTGCACAGAACTAATCGGTTTGGCTGCTTCAAGGCGCTTAGCTTCAAGTTCCAAGTGACGAGCCACATCATCAAATGTTTTGATGTTCTCATTATGTGTCAAATTTTGACACATCGTCTCCCATGAACTTGGTAGTGAACGAATCACTGCCTGGACTTATTGTTCGTCAGTAAGATTGTTTCCAGCTGATTTGAGCTCTCGAATCATGGAGGACATCGCCCTAAGATGCTGCTTCATCGTATGTTCAGAGCGCATCTTATATGAATCAAATTTCATTGTCAAGCCACGCAGTCTAGTGGCTGATGTCCCTCCATATCTTAGCTTTAGAGCTTTTCACATGTCTTGTGCAGTTGTATACTGCTCAAATTCACCAATCAAGTCATTATGCATGCTGCTCAGCATTGTAAAGCGCGCACACAAATCCTTCTTGCGCCAACTTTCATAGGCAGCAAGATCACGTTGGTGTTGCTTAGTGCTTCCCTCATCGGGTTTACTCAACGAATGAGTTAGAGTCTCTAGGACTTCTTGCTCATTCAGCACATACTGGATTTTGCGATGCCAGATATTGTAATTTTCACCATCCAGTTTCTCTCCTTTATTGAGATCAGCAACTATACCTTTGTAAGCCATTTCACTACAAAATTTCACAAATGGGACATTACACACATACTTCAAAAATTTTGATGTTCGATCTAAAATAAACTTAGATAATCAACGCACGTCGCAAGATTGAAAATTTGCTAAGCTTCTTAATCATCTCTTGCGCCACTTGTGCTTATTACTAAGCTTAATTTTAATCTATTTGTGCAAAATTATGTATGGGAGATAACACAACTCAACCATACTCCCACTATTCCATATTTCAATACAAAATATATGAATTGAAAATAATTCACCAATATTAAGTATTAAGTTAAACATGCCATCACAATTTAAACTCATGAGAACAATTCATATAGGCATCTCATTATTTCACTAAGAAATAATTATTTCTTTGTCATGTTAAATATAATATTTAACGTTGTGTAAAACCATATTTCACTAAGAAATAATCATGGAATTAAATAATTTATTAAATCAATTCCATATCATTGAAGCATATACCTATTATGTTTCATGAGAAATAAATGCTAAGTTAAATAATACGTTTCACCTAAAGAAACTCATTTATCAATAGCCATTGATATGCATATAGTAGGAAAATATCACAAAAAGGCAAAATTCCAAATATGGCAAATGAGCTTACTTTATGGTGGATGCTAATAATAATACAATAAACATATTTAGGAAATCAACTATCAACTTTTGTGGGACCCTTCCCTTCCCTTCCCTTTTATTATTATTATTATTATTATTATTATTATTTGCTATCAATCTAGTCCACGTGATGTGCTGGTTGTTGTTGTTGTTGTTTTTTTATTTTTTCAATTTGCTATCAGTTCTTTTGGCACGTGAAAGCCATGTGATTTGGAGGTTGTCTTCAACCTTCTTCCTTTCGAAGTTTTTCAACAAAACAAGTTTTACGCTGAAACTTTAAAAGTTTATATCTTTTTCATTTCAAATCCGTTTTTGACGTTCCACATACCGATTTAAAGCTTATAACATATAAATTCAGAATATGAAATCATATTTTGCAAATAAAAAAATATAAGAGCAGTTTTGTCCTTAAAAATTCAGTGTTCTAAGCTTTGTGAAACTATATCTCATGGCACACTTAGAGATTTGCTACGAAACTTAAGGTAGATGTTAATACATGTAATATAAACAACATACATTAGTTTCAAGGCACGAAATGCTCAGAATCAAAACTTGCCATTGAAGGACATGTGAGGTGCATAGAAATTCATAGCATATTACAGAAGCATAAAACACATTAAGAACTAATCATATATGCCTATGACAACGAAAACAACCTATAAAGGCTCTGATACCAATGTAAGAAATAGAAACTTGCAGCGGAATATAAGGGATCGGTTTTTTTCGGCATACCTCTCTTGGCCTAAACCGATGATCACACAGGAGTTTTGAGATTGTTCTACGCTGTCTAGAGCCAGCCTCCACACAGACCAGCTATCCAAACACATTTTGAATTCCAGTTTGTGTTAACCACGAACCAAAACCGTTTCTGACGGTGTTGCACACTACTAGAGTGATGCAAACATAACCCACAAACTAAGAGCCTCACAACACTTTGTAAACACTATGAGAAATGCGGAATTCGTTCAGCCCTCCAATGGGTACCACTCTTGGTGTTTATATATACACCACTCCATTAATATTGAGTGGGATAGTGGACTTAGTAGGATAGAGTAACGATCCAAATCATTACTCCATAACTCCTAGATGTTACAATCTGCCTTAGGCAAACAGAGGGACATGCTCACTTTGGGTGTCTGTCTATATACCTTTCAGTTTCTAACAGTTTGCAATATATATATTGTGTGGATGTGTTTTACTTTTTAAGGTTTTATAATTTAGTGAAAAAAAAGAAAACGATATTTGGTCTAATACTTGTTGAAGAGTGATTATGAAAATTGAACTTTGAAGTGTTTGTTTTCGTGATTGTTTTAGCAAAAGTCGTGCTCACATATTTTTTTATTTATTTATTTTGTTTCCTCCAAGGTTTATGAATAATAGTGTGGATCTGGGCCTTTTTATTTTGGCTGCTCGCTTTGGAAATTTTTAATAGGGAAAATATATTTGGGCCTCTAAAAACAAAAATTTGGGCTTAGAAAATAAAGATGTGGATTTGGATTTGGTTGGATTTTTATAGAAGTCTGACCCAACATCGCCATTTGAGATTGTGATTGATCATTGATGCATATGTACAAGAGTAAATTGCAAATTACACATAAATTTGTATAGTATTTGGATTTTACACCTTGAAATTTCAGAATTTAGATTGTACCTCATTTACACTCCTAATGTTTTAAAATTTTGAATTTACCACCTAAATTTTAGGGGTGTTTAGATTTTACTCCTTTAAAGTTTGGAGGAATTTGGATTTTACCCCAAATTTTGAAATTTTAGGGTATACAATTCAAACACCCCCAAACTTTAAGGGGTAAAGTCCAAATTCAGAAACGTCATTGTATAAAATCTAAATACTCCCAAACTTTAGGAGGTAAATTTCAAAATTTGAAACTTTAGGGTGTAAAATTCAAAACCTCCCAAACTTTAGTAGTGTAATTTGCTAAAATAGAGAAAAATATACAAAATGAGCCAAATTCCCAAACGTCATGTATAATTTGCTCTTTTGTATGTGATGGGAATATGTACGAAATTCTCAGACCTGTGAGATGCAAAAATAGAGAAAAATATATGCCAAAGAGAAACACTCACATAAAAAATAATATTTACGTGGTTCAACATTTTGCTTACGTTCACAAATTTGCAGAGATTTTATTATTCTCAAGGAAAAAAATAAAAACAACATAAAAAAAAGAACTCCTAATTTCCAAAACAACAGTTTTTATATCCTGCGCACAGGATTTACAATTGGTTACAAAATTGTAACAACTGTAATAACATTATTTCGAGTCGGGTCATAATTTGGATTAAATACAACTAGGCTCCACAAAGCACAATGGTATGATCTGGAACGGGGTTTCCATGTTTTTTCCTTGTCAAGGGACCAAATAAGTGTTGTCTTTTGGTCATGTTTGCCTTGTCGATTTGGCATCTACGCTTTGTCTTCATGTGCTACAACGCAGTTCTTTCCAAATGCTTAGATTTTTGTTAGTGCATGGACATACAAATAACAATAGTAACAAATACAAGTTCATAAAAAGTTGGAAGTGGCGGATATAGTGTGTGGCCTATAAATATAGCTTCCAGTCCAAATTATTGGGTTCAACAAAAAACAAGAGCAGATAAGTAGCCCAAAGATTGTTCATGTATCACAATTTTTTTAACCCAAGTAGTGTATTTATTTTTGGTTTGGTTCGGCTCATCCTGAAGCATATTTATTTGTTTCGGCCCATTTGGGACACTTTTATGACGACGAATGTGGGCAAACCCACTATCACGAATTCGAATGTTTTCAGTTTTTTTATTTATTGTTATTATTATTTTTTTAATACCACTTTAATTCTTATATTTTCAAAATTCAAAAAGCTGCTTGCTAGCATACATTGGATGGAAACTGTTGCTATGACAAACAGAATTTATACCACATCTTTAACTTCACCCATCAAAGAAGACTCAATTTATTGAATTTTGTTTTATATGTAAACATTTTTTATCCATCAAATTCCGTTAAGAATCTTTTGAAATATTCTAATGTATAATAATAATTTTAAAACAAAAACTAATGGTTCTGACTAGTGGTGGAGTCATGAAATTTTCTCAAGGGGCCAGTGAATACATTTTTTGTGTAATTTTTAGATTTATTACCAAATGTAAAAGAAGATTAAAGGAAAATTTCAAAAGTTAGGGGGCCATGGCCCACCTATGATTCTGACCCAAATATACAATTTAACCAACAAATTTTAATAAAATCATCCAAAAACTAACAAATTCCAATCAAGCAATTGGCATTTTTTTTAGTAATAGTTAGAAAAAGTAAATGCCAAATTTGATCATTGAAATTACATCCATAGTAAAAAAGCAAAATATTTTTTTACGAATTTTTAGTGTCAACAAAAAATAAACAACCACAAATAAATAAATAAATGGTGAGAAGCTCCCTAATAAATGAACCAATGATGGCCTACCCTCCTTTGGTCCTTCATAGATAACAAAAGCAATTAAGCAACTCGGACATGTTTGAAAAGAAAAGGTACCTTCGGTCAAGTTCGAGGATGGTATGTTCTTATGTATTTCTCCTAGACTAATACAAATATTCAAGTCCTTAATTACACAATGATATCTTTTCTGGATATCTGATGATCCCCCTTGTAATGGAATCCTTCTCTTTTATATTCCATTCCCCAAGCTCAGCTTAACAATTTTGGAAGCCTTAAGCGAAAATTTTAAGCGGGCCTTTATATATATATATATATATATATATATATATTTAAATATTAATTAAAAAATATTTATTCAGTTTTTTTTATTTTTTATTTAAAATCTTTTTTATTTTTTTTTTGCTTTTTGGGATGGAAAATTACTAATTAAGTTTTTGTATTTAAGTCCCTTTAATTTTTTTTTTCAATTAATAATATGGCTAATCCACTTAATCTTTTTTGCAACATAGTTAACCTTAAATAAGATTTTATTAATTTTAGTTTTGAAAAACTTCTTCCTGCAGATGCAACCATAACATGTTTTGTTAGTAATATTCTATAAGCAATATATGCATTTGGAAAGAATCTAGCATTTTTAAATAATTAAGTACATTAATTGGAGTATTTTCATCTATATACATAATTAAGTACAACAAATTAGTATCACTATAATATAAATGGGTTGATATGATATGTATCAAATTATAAATTGGTGTGATAACTTATAATAATTGATAAAGTATAAAGTAATAGTCTAAAAGATAGGTGTACAGTGTAGCAAGTGTGTGCCTATGCTATGAGTATACATTGAGATTGAGTGTGGGCCGTGGGTTAGTGTGTGTGGACCAGCCAGCCAGCTATGAGCTGTGGTGTGGCTATGGCCTTTGTGCAGTGCTTGTGTACCAGTGTGTTATCCTGTTATTGCTATCAACTGTGTGTGCAGTGGCAATGTGAAGATTAAAGAATAAAGGGATTTAAAAAAAAAAGTTTTCGTAATTAAAATATATAGATAAATATTTTATATATATAATTCTTTTTTTTTAACAAGTGGGAGCCTTCGTTTATTTGGGAGCCTTAGAAAATTGCATTAGTTGCATCTATAGTTGAGCTGGCTCTGCCCTTCCTCTTTTTCATCTCAGCCTTCCACGTGTAGATCAGATTGTTAATCTCATTAATACTAGCCCTATCAACAACTTCCTAAAGTATTTGTGGATAGCTGTAAAATTGAAAGTCACTGTTCAGGTATCACTTCCACATTAATGCAATTAGGGGGTTAGATGCTGAGTATTCAATGCGGTGGTAGCAGCTTTCTTCCCAGATATTTCTCAATTCTCTATTGACTCAACTCTCTCTAAATCAGATTGTTAATCTCATTAATACTAGCCCTATCAACAACTTCCTAAAGTCTTTGTGGATAGCTGTAAAATTGAAAGTCACTGTTCAGGTATCACTTCCACATTAATGCAATTAGGGGGTTAGATGCTGAGTATTCAATGCGGTGGTAGCAGCTTTCTTCCCAGATATTTCTCAATTCTCTATTGACTCAACTCTCTCTAAAGCTTATCCTTCCAAGCACGGTTGCCCGTGTTCAGACTTTAGGCTTCCACTCTGTTAACCGAGAAGGGATTGCTCC
The DNA here is from genome assembly GCA_033629205.1 of Lithocarpus polystachyus. Taxonomy (NCBI): domain Eukaryota; kingdom Viridiplantae; phylum Streptophyta; class Magnoliopsida; order Fagales; family Fagaceae; genus Lithocarpus; species Lithocarpus polystachyus. Next base: position 2,632,502 of record CM066166.1, read on the forward strand.
TTAGACAACGTCACCTGTTCATTATGATCAGGCCTCTTCCTCGGCTTAGTAATCTACTTGACTTCACTAATAAGTGCTTGTTTTCGGGCTCTTTGATGTCTTCAGGTGCAGCCCACGACCCAGTATCCTTGTCTAGGCCCTTCATCCCTGCAATTTACATTTTCTCTTCTAGTGGAGGGAAATAAAAAAGAAGCAAGCTAAATGGTTCACAAATACCACTTTAAAGGAGTAGAGTGCACTTATAAATGATATGTTATAGAGATATATATATATATATATATATATATATATGATGTATTTGTTTAACAATAAAGAAAAACACTAGTGAATATAATTTTGGAATTCTATCGTACGTGCATATATAGTTATATATTCAAAAGTAATTATGAGGCAAGTTAGAAATACTATTTAAAAAATCTGCCTTAAAGAAAAATTGAAACAATGAGGTTGTACTAAGAGTACGAAATGCCAAAATTAAATCTATTAAAATATTGAGAAATAACAAGTAAAAACAAAACCAGTTTCAAGTGGGAGCTCCAGAGTCCATACCATTAGACCAACCTAGACCAACTTGGTAACGAGTAGGAAGCCCGACAAGTCTTGAAATATGGGGTAAGGGAAGTTAAGGGGGTGTTTGGTTTAGAATGTTTTCATCACTCATCACTCAATTTTTATTACTCATTACTCATTTTTCGTGGGTTCCACACCAAATAAGATTGTTTGGTTTAATTTTCATTCTTAATTTCCATAACTCGTTACTTAAAGAATTGAGTTAGAGTTACTAGAAATAAGAACAAATTTTTCTTTCACCAAAAAAAAAAAAAGAACAAATTTTTCTTGTTTTCAAATTTAGAATTATGAGTTATTAGAGCATCCCCATCAGCCCGTGTATAAATGTGTATAAATGTGCAAAATGCAAAAAGTCACTAGTTTTACACATTTTGAGCAAAAAAAGCACCCACATCAGTGGGTGCAAACTCATGCATAATTGCAAGTTGCTACAGTAACCGTGCAAATTTCCACGGTTACTGTAGCATGTGTATATAATAAAATAATATATTTTCTCTCTTTCTCTCCACCGGACTCTCACATCTCTCTCTGCACGACAGCACAACTCTCTCTCTTTCTCTCATCTCATCAAGCTTTTCTTCCTCTAGCTTCCGCTGATCGCCCCGCCGCCGATGAGAACGAGATCGCCCCACCGCCGATGAGACGAGATTGCCCTGTCGCCGATGAGAACGAGATCGCCCAGCCACCGATGAGAACAAGATCGCCCCGCCGCCTATGAGAACGAGATCGCCCCGCCGCCGAGCCCAGAATCTTTTCTTACTGCTTGAGCTTGAGGCTGCCGTGAATCTCATGGGTTTTGATCCATTTTTGGTTGAGCTTGATCCATCTTTTTTTGCCTTATCAATCTTTTTTTTTTTACTGGTTTTCTTTGGGATTCCGGTGTGATCGGCTTGTGTGGATTCCGACGTCGATCTTGTTGGTCGGTGGGAGCCGGAGGCGTTGATCTTGAGAGAAAGGGTGGCTGATGAAGGTGGCCGTGTGGGTTGTCTTGGATGAAAGAAAAGAATATTTTATTTGAATAAATGTGTATAATAGACAAACTGATGTGGGTGTTTTGTAAAAATAGGTGTGTAAAATAGAAAAAGTAGGTTTTAAACGTGTAAAATGGAAAAATTTTTCCACGGACTGGTGTGGATGCTCTTAGGGTATTTTTGTAAATTTAATCACATTTGTGGGACCCATCTCAACATGTTGTCTCGTCAAGTCAGATGCATCTCACAAAAATAATTTCTTTTTCTTTATTTTCTTCTTCTTCTTCTTTCTTCCTTTCTTCTTTCTTCTTTCTTCTTGTACGCTAGAACCCAGAAGCAAAAATTCTTCCTCTTCTTTCTTCTTCGTAATTTCTTTCTTCTTCTTCGCTAACATCTAGTTGCTTGTTCTAATTTCCCCTTTTCTTTATTCTTTTTTTGTTCTTCTTCTTCTTTTCTTCTTCTTCACAATTTCTTTATTCTTTCCTCTTCACCTTTCTCGTCACATAAATATTATTTCTTCTTTATCAATCTAACACAGGAGAGGGAGAGAAAGGGCCGATCTATCACGGTGGGTTTGTGGCTTCCGGGTTTGTGGTTTTCGATTGGTGTTTTGTGCAGTGGTTGCAGTGGATTGGATTTTTAAGGGTTTGGATCGGTGGGTTATGGGTTGCGATTGATGGGTTGAAGTTTGGGATCGGTGGTTGCTGGATTTAACTTGGTGGTGGTTGTTGGCTTTAGCTTGGTAGCGGTTACTATGTTTTGTGCGGTGGTTGTTCATGCGGGTTACCGTTCTGACCAAAATTCAGCTTGTAGGCTCCACCATTAAGAGTATTTGAACTGAAAACTACACCCAAGTTTTTGAGCCAAACACAATTGGGATAGAGTTAAGAGAAAAATAAGATTACAAATATGAGATATGAGTTAAAGATATGAGTGATGAGAAAAAAGTTTTGAGAACTGAGTTTTGAGTTATTTCCAAACCAAACAGGGCCTTAAAAAATTGTCTAATGCTCTATTAAGGAGAAATTGGGCTCATATGAAAATGTCTCCTAAATAGAGCACACAAACACACCAGTATACAAAACCAAAATAGGCTTCTTGAAAATGTTTTATTATCCATTTTTCTCATTATATTTTTGTTGCTTCCAGTATTGATTGATTGAATTAATTTTCTCTTGTACCTTGTACATTACTATATGGAACAAATGTCGCTTCTTTTTGACCTTAAACTTGCAACTGAAATACTTGGATGGGTGATCCTCATCATCACACTCACTACACAAGTTTACAACTAACACCAAGGGCAACAATGGCAGCGTTGATGGCATCCAAGACATAATCGAAATGATAGCTCTAAATTAATGTCGTTAATCCTATCTAAAGCCTTCAATATTACTATATATATATATATATATATAATAGTATCCATAATATGTAATGAATATGTGCATATACTTTCACCAAAAAAAAAAAAATATATATATATATATATATATGAGTATGCAAAAAAATATATATAAATATTTATATGCAGTCATTGTTTGAGGATAAAAAACAATCATCATGACGATAGTTGAGAACATTTATTGAATGCCTTCTCTTTAAGTGAGATAGTCAAATTGTGCCTTATAGTCATTGGGTAATTCTCTCTTGGTTACTGCAGGGAACAAATGTTACTGCTTAATTCAGACCTTAAACTTGCTGCTCAAATAATTGGCCTGGTCATCCTCTTCATCACACTCATTCTCAAGTAAAGATTATGATTTAAGCAGATCTAATTGGTCATGTTTACCTTGTCCGTTTTAGCCATCTATCAATTCTATCCCATGCTTGTGTGGTACAACAGAGTTTTACCGACACATTTAATAAAAATTCTGAAACTCCTTGGCATTTGAGGAGTTTTACACACATGCACATCTGTTTTTTAAATTCCTTTGGACTAATTAAACTTGGGCAAGGCTGTCAAAGTTAAAATTATTTATTTTTCAATAAAATAAAAAGGGGTAGGAGTTTCTCAACGTACCTCTATCCCGATCTGTTGTGACTATGCTTCTGTTAGTTTTTACATTTTACATAAGAAAAGTGTAATGATACCTATTTTATCACCATAATTTTCTTGCGCATTCATAATGTAATTTTTGTGTTGTGATGGATCTCAATAATAAAGTGAGTCTATGAGAGAGTTTATGAGAAAGTAGTGGCATAACTATAGTATTAAGTATTAACATATATCTTTTGAAGGAGAGTCTGAGGAGAAAGGTCGTACGAGCACGTGATATTGTTGCAATTTCGTTTGTCTAAAACTAGTTAGAAAGAATTAATCCATGCCATGCACAAGATCCACTTACACCTCATAAAAAACAAAAATCCACTTACACAATAGATTATTGGTTTCGTGATCTCAACTTTTGAATTCCCTTAAAAATGGAGTATCAATGAAGCTTAGCATAGGAAGGGATGAATTAATTTAAGTGGTTGATTTAAAGTAGAACTAGTAACAATTTATCATTTATGATTTATTGTGAAAATATTGTAAAAATGTAACACTTTTAAAAGTATTAATTATTTATAAGCCTTTTCTCAAATTGTAAGTATGGATGTACCAAAGTTAGCAAATAATTAGAATAAGGGTGCCTTATACCTTTAGGGTATTTGTCAATTGATAATTTTAAAAAAAATTTAGTACTACTTTTATAGGAAAAATAAAAAAGTTGTCAAGAAAATTAATTAAAATTTTCATTTCCTAGAAATTTAAAAAAAAATACTAAATTAATGTCTTTGCGATGTCTTTTTTCTTTTAGTACTACTTTTTTAAAAATATCATGTCCACGCGTGGCCCCCTTGATAGCCATATGATAATTGGTAGGTCCGCCATGGAATATAAAGCACAAGGCAATTTGCTTTACTATTGAAATGTTCGACCCAATATAAGAATAAGAGCATTCTCATTTTTCATGTTTCACAATATGATCCGGAATGATTCAACCAAAAATAAAGAGATATCACACGAGCACAATATTGAATATTTGATAGGAATCCATTGAATACATATCTAATTTCTCTCTCTCTCTCTCTCTCTCTCTCTCTCTCTCTCTCTCTCTCTCTCCTATGCGCAACGGAGGCCATGTATCTCTGTACTTCAAACCAACCTGTACAAACTTATCCTGCCTTTTGCTAGCAGCCTTTATAGCTTAATCCAAAGATTATGAAACACATCAATAACTTGAGAAAAGAAGACATGGAGAGAAATAACATATGTGCTCAGAATCTGTTTATATGCGTTTAGTAAAATATCATTAGTGAATTCAGTAAAATATGTGTTCAGAATTTGTTTACTATCATATTTAGACAACATATCATTAGTGAATCCAGTATAATATGTTTTCAAAATCTGTTTATATATAATGGCAAACTTGGGTATAATTTTTTATTTGTTGTACTTTAGGTTTCTTAATAAAACTAAACATATTATTGCATTGACCAATACAATACAATTAATGTTATTTTCCTTAAAAAATTACATTTAATGTAATCAATTGTTTGAATTTAAATGGGAAGCGTAATATATAGTACCTAAAGAATTGGGAGAAATTACACTTCAACACCCTAAACTATACTCAATATTATACTTTTCATCATAAATTTTTCGAATACATGTTTTGCACCTTAAACTATGACATTTGTTACACTTTGCATCCTAATGTTAAGTTTTCTGTTAATTTAGATGGAAATTTAAAATTTATTGTGCAAAGTATAATCAAGAGTAAAATTTATGATGGTAAAATGCACCTTATTTGTTGTTTTTAAAGCATTGAGAATAGGGGCAATTAGGTCATTTCATGTGATACCATATTTTTCCATCAAAGTTTACAAAAAACTTAACATCGGGATGCAAAGTGTAACAGGAGTCATAGTTTAGGGTGCAAACATGCATTCAAAAAGTTTATGATGTAAAGCGTAATCAAATGTATAGTTTAGGTTAGTAAAGTGTAATTTCCCTAAAGAATTGTATTACATAACAGTTTAACTTATAGCCACATGAATATTGAATAGATTAGGTTTATTGAAATGTTTCAATAGGATTATTGCTACGCAGCTCTTGCAAATGTCTAATACTCTGGTGGTAGAAGGAATTAAGGAACTACCTTGAGAACTCTATGGTTATTGGTTACTCGTAGCACATAACAAGTAAAAACAAAACCAGTTTCAAGTGGGAGTTCCAGACCATTAGACCAACCTAGACCAACTTAATAGCAAGGAAGCTGATACCGTACCGTACCGGCAGGTACATACCGTACCGGCCTCGTACCGGTACAAGTACCCCCCCTATTTCGTACCGGAAAAAATACCGGCCGTACCGGCCTCCTACCGGCCATATCGGTGAATTCCGGCCGTACCGGCCTCATACCGGCTGTACCGGACCGGAACACAAAATGCTATGTTTTTTTTTTTTTTTTTTTGTAATTGTGGCAATTTTTTAAGGGCAGGATAGTAATACTCATATATATTATGGTCCTGAAGTAGATCCTTTTGATGGATAGGAGTAGATGATCCTATGTAGTTTATGTTAACTTAATTATTTGTATTATTTGTTTTCTTTGTATGCAATGAACAATTAAATTTTTTATTTTTTATATTGTGTTTTTTTTTTCTTTGTATGCAATAAACAATTGAAGTAATGTTTTATTGTAAACAGGAGGTAATGTTTTATGGTAAATAGAGATTTTGTGTGTGTGTGTGTGTGTGTGTGTGTGTGTGTATTAAATATAAAAAATAGCGGTAAACCCGAAACGGTACACCGGTATTGACCGGTACCCGAAATATATCGTACCGGTAGCCAAACCGGTATAGCCTCCGGTACGGTATTGACTTCCTTGCTTAATAGTGAGTAGGAAGCCCGATACGTCTCTAAATAGGGAGTGAGGGAAGCTAAGATGCCTAATGCTCTATTTAGGAGAAATTGGTTTCATATGAAAATGTCTCCTAAATAGAGCATACAAACACACCACACAAAACCAAAATAAGCTTCTTGAAAATGTTTTATTTACCATTTTTCTAATTATATTTTCATTGCTTCCAGTATTGATTGATTGAAGTAATTTCCTCTTGTACAATACTGTAAGGAACAAATGTCGCTTCTTTCTGACCTTAAACTTGCAACTGAAATACTTGGATGGGTGATCCTCATCATCACCCTTGCTATGCAAGTTTACAACTAACACCACGGGCAATGGTGGTGGTGTTGATGGCATCCAAGACATAATTGAAATGATAGCTCTAAACTAACGTCGTCAACCCTATTTAAGCCTCCAGTATTACTCTCTCTCTCTCTCTCTCTCTCTCTCTCTCTCTCTCTCTCTCTATATATATATATATATATATAACATTTTGCATGATATGTAATAGATATATGAGCATACAAAAAAAATATATATAAATATTTATATGTAGTCATGGTTTGATGATAAAGAATAATCATCATGAATAAAAGTTATAGCTATAGATTCCAGTTAATTCAACCAATATAATCTCTAATAATTGAATAAGAGATTTATGATTCAATTCTCGCATATACCAAAAACTTATTGATGTCTTGGTCTAATGATAAAGAGCACTGTAAGGACACGAACTGATGGACCTCCCTGAACGATAGGGGACAGCCCAAGTGATCCTTAAACAATAAATTTATAGAGAGTGAGAAGCTAAAGTCTGACTTAGATTGATTTGAACATCCAATGTTACAGGCTGGGGCTTTTACAAAGAAAGAACTAAAAGCTTAAGTCTTCTTGATTCTCCTTTACAAAGTCCGAGGAGATCAATATTGCTGTTTACTCTAACTTGGTTCTGTTTTCCTCTCTTCTTTTCTTTTTCGAATCCCCTTAAAAAATGGAGCTCCTTCGTGTTATATAGTTCCTTCCAGACCATCTCCACCTTACACTTGTCATTCATCTAATTCTTTACGTGAGTGCATGTCCCATCGAGCACCCCTTTTTGCCTGTTATGAGTCAGGGTGGCCAAGGTTACACTGTGTACCGGTCTTCTCCACATAAATGCGGCCAGAGGAGTTGGTGCAGCACAATTAATGCAGTGGTGGCAACCTTACCTCAGGTATCTTTGGGGATTCCCGTCTTCCCATAGCTGGAGTTGCTCCTCGGACCGCATCCCACACTTTAGAGGTGGCAAACCCCAGTCCGGGACCACGTATGCTCATCCCATCCTCCTCGGATTATCTCACGTCCTCGGACGTGATCAGGGGTTAACACATCGCTATGGGCCTCCAGCCCGTCGAGGCCCATCACATGGTCGTGGGATCCTCGAGCTTCTTATGGCCCAGCACGTGATCTTGAGCATCCTGTCCCTACAATAGCCCCTCAAAACGCCTGGTTTTCTCGCTGATCCGAGGAGAAAAAATGGGGTTTTGACTTACATGATACCCAACTATTAACTCCCTTGCTGGCACGTGCCACTTTCGACGTAGCGCCCCGAGAGTGTGTATTTCCATCCTTGCATCCGTGTCACTACTGATGATACGCTCTCGGACGCCCCGGATGACGCCAAGGCCTCTGGTGCCGAGGCCGAAGACGGGGACTCCTCGGTTCCTGGTGCGAAAGGAGCGAGGCCGAGGTCATAGGGTTCTCCTCTTTTGTAGTCTTATTTCTCTTTCCATTTTTGTCTTCGTGATGTATGCACATTACTACTCTCACCCAATGTAATTTCTGCTTTCATTAATGAAAAATTTTCTTTTCTATCCATCGCGTGTCTTTTTATTATGCTTCGTTGTTCACCACTCTCAATCATACCGAGCAGATGTAGGCATTTTTGTATGACACATTGACCTTCACGGCTAAATAAAAGGAAGGTAATTCAATCGTATTATTCAAAAATACCACAGAATTAAAGCCTAACGAGGAGGCTGTTAACCAGAATGCCTCTATGTGCCATGGGACGTTAGGAAGATTTATAATCTAATAGGCAGTGTTAACACTCAGGATAATTTAATTGGTAGCGTTAATTTTCCAGAGCAGATGGTTCGAGGGCTCGGCATAGCTCGGATCTGTTTAACACTTAGTATAATTTAGTAGGTAGTGTTAATTTCCCCAGAGCAGATGGTCCGAGGACCCGGCGTAGCTCGGATCTGTTTAACTCTTAGAATAATTTAGTATGTAGTGTTAATTTCACCAGAGCAGATGGTCCGAGGACCCGGCGCAGCTCGGATCTGTTTAACACTTAGTATAATTTAGTATGTAGTGTTAATTTCACCAGAGCAGATGGTCCGAGGACCCGGCGTAGCTCGGATCTGTTTAACACTTAGTATAATTTAGTATGTGGTGTTAATTTCACCAGAGCAGATGGTCCGAGGACCCGGCGTAGCTCGGATCTGTTTAACCCTTAGAATAATTTAGTAGGTAGTGTCAATTTCACCAGAGCAGATGGTTCGAGGACCCGGCGTAGCTCGAATCTGTTTAACACTTAGCATAATTTAGTAGGTAGTGTTAATTTCACCAGAGCAGATGGTCCGAGGACCCGGCGTAGCTCGGATCTGTTTAATACTTAGTATAATTTAGTATGTAGTGTTAATTTCACCAGAGCAGATGGTCCGAGGACTCGGCGTAGCTCGGATCTGTTTAACACTTAGTATAATTTAGTATGTAGTGTTAATTTCACCAGGGCAGATGGTCCGAGGACCCGGCGTAGCTCGGATCTGTTTAACACTTAGAATAATTTAGTATGTAGTGTTAATTTCACCAGAGCAGATGGTCCGAGGACCTTGTGTAGGTCGGATCTGTTTAACACTTAGTATAATTTAGTATGTAGTGTTAATTTCACCAGAGCAGATGGTCCGAGGACCCGGCGTAGCTCGGATCTGTTTAACACTTAGTATAATTTAGTATGTAGTGTTAATTTCACCAGAGCAGATGGTCTGAGGACCCGGTGTAGCTCGAATCTGTTTAACACTTAGTATAACTTAGTATGTAGTGTTAATTTCACCAGAGCAGATGGTCCGAGAACCCAGCGTAGCTCGGATCTGTTTAACACTTAGTATAATTTAATAGGAAGTTGAGTATTATACAAAACACAACGGGCACAAAAGAGATAGGGCATGTTCTCATTAATAATAATACCTTTTCAGGTTGTTTACATTCAAGGGACGCAGCACTGCCCTGTTTTTCAAATCCTCCAAGTAGTACGCCCCTATCCCGGCCACCGAGGTGATTCGGTATGGCCCTTCCTAATTAGGTCCCAGTTTGCCCCATGTCGGGTTCTTTGCGGAACCGACAACTTTCCTCAGCACCAAGTCGCCTGGCGCTAGAGGCCTTACCTTCACATTGGCATCATACCTTCATTTAAGCTTATGTTGGTAGTGTGCCAACTGGACCGTGGCGCATTCCCTTCTTTCTTCAATTAAGTCTAAGCTTCTTTCTAGTAGGACATCGTTGGTGCTCGGTGAGAAAGAGCTCGTCCTCAGCGTGGGGAAGCCGGCCTCTAACGGTATGACGGCCTCTGCACCGTAGGTCAGTGAGAAAGGGGTTGCGCCCGTGGACTTACGGGGTGTAGTTCGGTATGCCCACAAGACATGCGGCAGCTCCTCTACGCACCTTCCTTTGGAGTCGTCCAACCTTTTCTTTAGACCGCTCACAATGACTTTGTTTGCCGCCTCGGCCTGTCCGTTTCCCTGGGGGTAGGCGGGCGTGGAATACCGATTGGTTATTCCTAGCTCGCAGCAGTACCTCCGGAAGGCCTTGCTATCAAATTGGAGTCCGTTGTCTGAGACAAGAGTATGGGGGACGCCAAATCGGGTAACGATGTTCCTCCAAACAAATCTCTTCACGTCCGCGTCACGGATGTTGGCCAGTGGCTCCGCTTCAACCCATTTGGTGAAATAATCTGTGCCGACCACTAGATACCTCTTGTTCCCCGCCGCCTTGGGGAAGGGGCCCACGATGTCCAAGCCCCATTGGGCAAAAGGCCAGGGGCTGGATAGGGGGTTGAGCTCCCCTCCCGACTAGTGGATGTTCGGGGCGAACCTCTGGCACTGATCACACTTTCTTACGTACTCCTGGGCTTCTCGGTGCATGTTGGGCCACCAGTATCCTTGAGTGAGGGCCCGATGGGACAGGGATCTTCCCCTCGTGTGGCTTCCGCAGATACCTTCATGCAGCTCTTCCAAGAGGACTTCAACCGCCTCGGGATGCACGCATAGTAGATATGGTCCAGAATAGGACCTTCTGTACAGTTTCTGGTCCTCGGACAGCCAGTAGTGGGGGGCCTTCCTTCGGACTTTGTCCGCCTCCAACTTGTCCCCTGGCAAGGAGTCGTCCCTGAGGAAGTGAACGATAGGATCCATCCAGCTGGGACCCGCTCTAGCCTGATGGATCGACAGGACCTCTCGTCCCGAGCCGAAAGGCTTTAGGAGGTCCTCAACAAGGATTACCCTGGGTAGGCCTTATGCCGAGGAGGTTGCCAGCGTCGCGAGTGAATCTGCATGTGTGTTTCTACTCCTGGGAACCTGCATCAGGTTGAAGGATTGGAATCTGGATTGTAGTCATCTGGCTTGGCTTAAGTACTCTTGCATTCTGGGATCACGGGCTTCTAGCTCTCCTCGGACTTGACCTACTATGAGTCCGGAGTCCGAGAACGCATCTACGGTCTTTGCCCCTACCTTCAGGGCCATGGTCATTCCCGCCAGCAGGGCCTCGTATTCTGTTTCATTGTTGGTGGCCGTGAAGCCGAGTCTTAACGACTTCTCGATCAATATGTTCTCAGGAGAGATCAAGACCAACCCCACTCCGGATCCCCTGAGATTCGCGGCGCCGTCGACATAGATCCTCCAGGGTGAGGGTGCATTCACGGACATTACTCCACGTGAGCCTTCATCTGTGCTCTGCATCCCCGCGATCTCTTTTTCAGGGGCCTCGGCGAACTCGGCCAAGAAATCAGCTATGACCTGCCCCTTCACGGAGGTGTGAGGCATGTATTTGATGTCGTAGGCCCCCAGCTTCGTTCCCCACTTGGCAACCCTTCCGGTATAATCCGCACTTCTGAGTAGGGCTTTAAGCGGCAGGCGGGTCAGGACGACGACGATGTGGGATTGAAAGTAATGAGGGAGCTTGCGCGTGGTGTGTACTATGGCTAGGATAGCCTTTTCCAGGGGCAGGTACCTGACCTCAGCTTCATGCAGGGATTTGCTTACATAGTATACAGGTCTCTGCGTGCCGTCGTCATCCCTTACCAACACTAGACTTACAGCATGAGCGGCGGCGGCGATGTACGCAAACAGGACCTCATCCGCCCCCGGTTTAGACATGATAGGCAGCTGAGAGAGGTACTCTTTCAACTGTTGGAACGCCGAAGAGCATTCTTCTGTCCATTCGAAGCCTTTCCATTTGTTTAACAGCTGGTAGAATGGTCTGCACCTGTCCGCGGACTGGGATATGAATCGGTTCAGGGCGGCGATCATCCCCGTCAGTTTCTGCACCTCCTTTGGGTTCCGAGGTGGCCGGAGGTTGCTAAGGGCTTTGACCTGGCTTGGGTCGACCTCGATCCCGTGGTGGGTGACCATGTACCCCAGGAATTTCTCTGATCCCACGCCGAAGGAACATTTTGAGGCATTGAGTCGGAGTCTGTGCCTTCTCAGGATCTCGAAGGTGCTACCGAGGTCAGCCACATGCTCGGCACTCTTTCTGCTCTTAACCATCATGTCGTCAATGTAAATTTCAATGTTCTCTCCCAGCTGTGGTTCGAACATCCGCGTCATCATCCTTTGGTAGGTGGATCCCGCGTTTTGAGTCCAAACGGCATCACTTTGTAATGGTAGTTTCCGACAGGGGTGACGAAGGCGGTCTTCTCCTGATCGTCCAGGGCCAGAGGTATTTGGTGGTAGCCCTGGAAGGCGTCCAGAAAGCTCATCCGAGGGTGTCCAACAGTGGCGTCAACCAACTGATCGATCCGAGGCAGAGGGAAAGGGTCTTTGGGACAGGCCTTATTCAGGTCCGAGTAATCCACACATACCTGCCATTTGCCATTCTTCTTCTTCACGACCACTGTGTTTGCCAGCCAGTCGGGATAGAACACCTCCTTGATAGCCCCGGCTTGCTTGAGTTTGGCCACGTCCTCCCTGACGGCATCGGAATGCTCCCTTGAAGAGCGCCGAGGAGGTTGCTTCTTCGGAGTGATCGAAGGGTTGACGTTCAAATGATGGCAAATGAAGCTCGGATCTATCCCTGGCGCCTCGTGGGCGCTCCAAGCAAATACGTCGATGTTTTGCTTCAAGAATTGCACCAACTTGTCCCTTTCCTGAGGCGGCAGCAGGGCGCCTACCTAGAAAAACTTCTCCGGATTGTCCCCTATGAGTATCTTTACCAGCCCCTCGCATTTCGCCCCCTCCGCCTCACCACCAGAAATCGAGGCCTCGGGTGGTAATTGCTATAACTCTCTGTCGGCGGGGTCTGAGGGTTCCAGCTCGACTTGATGCGTGATGGCGGCAACCAAGCACTGCCTGGCCATCGACTGACTCCTGAGCAACTCCTCGACCCGGTCCCCAGATGGGTACTTCACCTTGAGGTGGAGGGTGGATGAGACAGCCCCTAGGGCGTGAAGCTAGGGACGCGCCAAGATGGCCGTGTAGGGGGAATAGGCGTCCACCACTATGAAGTCCACCTCCACCATCTCCGAGCCAGCTTGGACTAGCAACCTTATCTATCCGCATGGGATGACGACCTTCCCATCAAAGCCGACTAGTGGCGAGTCATAACTGGTCAGGTCTTCCGGTCTGAGGTTGAGCCCTTGTAGAGGTCCGGATACATGATCTCGACCCCGCTGCCTTGGTCTACTAGGACCCTCTTTACATCGTATCCGCCGATTTTGAGGGTGATGACCAAAGCATCGTCATGCGGTTGTATGGTGCCAGCTTTATCCACGTCCGAGAAGCTCAGCGCTGGAGGATCTTCCGTTCTGGCCCTCTTGGGCTCACGGGTTGTGGCCTCGGGGCCTAGACCGGCTATCGACATTACCCGCGAGGGCCGGGACCCTGTTCTACCCGGAGCGGCGAGAATAACATGGATGGTGCCCAAGGGAGGTCTCGAATGTGCGCCGCAGTGAGCCCCGGGCGCGGTGTGGTTCTCGTCCCTACCAGGCTGGGCCAAGAACTGTTTCAGCCTGCCCTCCCTGACCAGCTGCTGGAGATGGCTCCGCAGGTTCCGGCACTGCTCGGTCACGTGGCCTCGTTCCTGGTGGTAGTGGCAGTGTAGATTTTGATTGCGCTTCGCAGGGTCACCGATCATCTTGGTCGGCCACATAAAGTACGGTTCTCCCCTTATTTTTTTCGAAAATACTGCTCACGGGCTCTCGGAATAGGGTGTTAACAGTCTGGGTTGGCGGAGGTCTAGATTCCCCTCCGAAGTCCTTGCGGGGCCGACTGCTGCTGTATCGGTCTGACCTGAAATCCCTCCTCTCCTGAGGGATAACCTTACCTTTGCCCACCTGTTGCTGGTCTTCCTCAACCCTTTTGTATTTGTCGATCCTATCCATGAGTTGTTGCCCGCTGGTAGCAGGTTTCCCAGTCAGGGACTTCCTTAGGCCGTGGTCGGCGGGCAGGCCGACCTTGAAGGTTCTCACGGCCACGTCATTGAAGTCACCCTCTATTTCGTTGAATACCTCTCAGTACCTGACAGAGTACGTCTTTAGGGTCTCCCCCTCTCGCATGGATAGGGATAACAGGGAGTCCAGGGGCCGAGGCACTCGGCTGCACGTGATGAAGCGGGACCCGAATGCCTGAGTGAGTTCTCTAAATGAGTCGATGGAACTGGCCTTCAGACCGTCGAACCATCTCATTGCCATAGGCCCCAGGCTGGACGGAAATACCTTGCACATCAGGGATTTGTTTTTAGAGTATACAGCCATTTTCTAACTGAAGTGGCTAACGTGCTCGACGGGGTCAGTGCGGCCATTGTAGAGGGTGAATGTAGGCTGGGTGAATCTCCTGGGAAGCTGTCCGTCCTCGACCCTACGTGTGAAGGGAGACTCGGCAATTCGGCTAAGCGCTTTGCTCATGGCATCGTTTCCCCGGTTCTTCAAGAACGAACCTTCCCCCTTGCATTCGCGACGGTAATCCTGCTCGTAAGAGAAAGTCTCGCTCGAGGGTGTCCTTGATCTGTGCCTGTACTCCTCGTCTTGCCCATCGTCGGAAGAGAGGTCGGAAACAGAGGGACTCCGCCTTCTTCGCTCCTGGCGCAGCTTCCTCTTCAGCTGGTCAATCTCTTTTTGCATGGCCTTCTCACGTTTGTCATGAGAGACGCGGCTACCACCCCTAGAATGACTCTCACAGGTGTGGGTGGTGTGTATGCTTCCTTCGTGACCCCTTTGAGTACGATTCTGCTCCTGAGACGCCATGGACTCCAACTGGTGTGTCCCCGAACCTGCCATGATTGGAGGTTTAAAACTCTAAACAGTCTAAACTTCCCACAGACGGCGCCAATTGTAAGGACACGAACTGATGGACCTCCCTGAGCGATAGGGGACAGCCTAAGTGATCCTTAAACAATAAATTTATAGAGAGTGAGAAGCTAAAGTCTGACTTAGATTGATTTGAACATCTAATGTTACAGGCTGGGGCTTTTACAAAGAAAGAACTAAAAGCTTAAGTCTTCCTGATTCTCCTTTACAAAGTCCGAGGAGATCAATATTGCTGTTTACTCTAACTTGGTTCTGTTTTCCTCTCTTCTTTTCTTTTTCGGATCCCCTTAAAAAATGGAGCTCCTTCGTGTTATATAGTTCCTTCCAAACCATCTCCACCTTACACTTGTCATTCATCTAATTCTTCACTTGAGTGCATGTCCCATCGAGCACCCCTTTTTGCCTGTTATGAGTCAGGGTGGCCAAGGTTACACTGTGTACCAGTCTTCTCCACATAAATGCGGCCAGAGGAGTTGGTGCAGCGCAATTAATGCAGTGGTGGCAACCTTACCTCAGGAATCTTTGGGGATTCCCATCTTCCCATAGCTGGAGTTGCTCCTCGAACCGCATCCCACACTTTAGAGGTGGCAAACCCCAGTCTGGGACCACGTATGCTCATCCCATCCTCCTCGGATTATCTCACGTCCTCGGACGTGATCAGGGGTTAACACATCGCTATGGGCCTCCAGCCCGTCGAGGCCCATCACATGGTCGTGGGATCCTCGAGCTTCTTTTGGCCCAGCACGTAATCTTGAGCATCCTGTCCCCACAAGCACAATTATAAAAAGCGAACACCATAAGTTGACAAAAAAAATGTTATAGTTTTCAAATTCACTTATAAATTACCTAGTTAGTGAAATGATTGTCCCATATAGAATAAAAATAATAAAGGTGAATGGTTAATAAATGGTTTTGAGATTGATACATTGATGCGGTAGTTTCGAATATTAACCAGCCACGTCATAACTTGTGCAATAGTCATTGCATCTAAAATTCAAATGCAAGTAAAGATTAGTGGGATCTTCACAAATTTCTGTTCACAATCATATTATTGACCTTGCTTTATTGGAACTAAATGATTTAATTATTGCATGATTATCTTTGTTGTATTGAGCAATAAATTTATCCCGGATAAATTGGGGTTAGATATAGGCCATTTTTTAGTGGGTAAATTGTAATTATAGACTTATTGTGAATTTTACAATGGACTCTTCGAAAAGTAGTCCTTAAAGTAAAAGTTTGAAGAAAATTATTTTAATCTTGATACATAGGCTGTTTCAACAACTACAGCCATATTGGCTTTGTATGTGGTTGTTGATACAGCATAAGTAGATATCCTATACAGTTTTTTAAATGCAACATTTGATTATGTTTTTGGGCAAATGGGCATTTGTTATTGGGTTCCTCGAGTTCTTTTGCCTGTATCATTTGAAAACTAGTCAGCATGTCTTTGCATTGCTTTTGGCTGTTGAATTTGTTGTTCCATAGCTTTTATAGTTTTTGGTAATATGAAATGTTTTGGTAAAACTAATTAATACGTACTTAGCTTATATATGGTTGTTCTAGAATCACAGAGACACCTTCCTTTTGTGATCAAAACACTTGCATTTAATCCCTTAGCTTATGTTTGTTGTTTAGAAAAGGTAAAAATAGTTGAACTTTCCAGTTTGGAACATTTCAGTATGTGAAAAATAAGGTACTGAATTTAACCAGGACAAATAGTATAAGGGAGGTCAAGATCGGTAGATGACCATATGAGCGGCTTTGTTCATGTTATAGTGTTAAGTGGATAGCAATGAGAAGATTTTAAATGTTGTAATATTCACTTTCCAATTCGAGGTAAAGCCTGTTAAGCTAAGTAAACGTTGGCTGGTTATCTTATGTGATAGATTGTTAAATATTTAAAAAGCTGGTTTTGAATGTTATTGTCGCATTGATATATTATGTGCTACTGCAACTGGTATATTTTTATAGTAGTAGAATAGTTCATTTTGAAGTGGCATGATGTTGTGGAATGTGGTCAATATGATGAGATTACTAGAGTACTATTACCTTCACAAAAATCTACTCACAATCATATAACTAACCTTCATCTATTTAATTACTGTCAGATTACAATGGTTGAATTTGTATGTGAAGAATAATGATGGATAGGAATGTTCCAAAAAGTTTTGAAAAATGATATTTCTGTTTGGGGTTTTCTTCTAACCTTAAATCTCCAGTGGATTTTTTCTTTTTACTTTTTTTTCCTTGTTTTGCAATGTTGTTATTGTTGTATGATTGCATTTCTGGTTTTGATTCCAAATTTTGCAAGACAATCTAATTTAGCTTTCTTAAGCATCTCCAATAGGCTCTCTAAAGCCAATTTAGGAGAGCAAACACACCAAAAACTCACTCCAATAGCATCTCTATCTCTATTTTTGTTTTTAAGAGTTGCTATAGTACCTCTCCTGGAGTAGAGAATATTGTAGTGTCTGTAGCACCTTCAAATATTTTTCTCAACTAAAATAATCTCCGGTTGAATAAAAGATTATTATTTTTCCTCTTTCCTCCCTCTCTTTCAGTCTCCACAATCTCTTTTTTCATCGAAAAACAAAGGGGAAGCAACTCTCTCACACAAAATCAACATAACTTTCTCTCACAAAAACGATCTGGCAAATCCTTCAACCCCAAACAAAAATAAGAACAAAAAATATATATAGAAGCCGATGTAACCCAATCCGGCCGCATGCATAGAGTCTTAACAAGTCGAACCAAAAGCATGCATTTATGTCTTTGAAAACCTTCTTGATCTACCATTGGAACCTAGAAAACCCGGAAAAACCGAAGCTTCAAAACTACCAAATCAATTTGAGAGACTTTGGGTGAATGGTCGTTGATGATCTTGAAAGCTCAGATTTGTGCAAAAACACGAAAGCTTGTTCAAACCCCTAATTAAAAGTTACTGCTAGATTACTTTTACTCTAACTTAGACCAAATGCCGAACAAGAGTAAATAAGCGCAATAAACCGATAAAACTACCTTAAGCCATATTCATCCATCATTAACAATAAAATGAAAGCTTAAAGAGTAAGGAAAAGAGATGCAAACACAAGATAACACCGAGACATGTTATCGAAGAGGAAACTAAAGAACTCGGCGAAAAACCTCTCCACGATCCTCTAAGTCTAAATCGATCTACTAGGGAATAAAGTTAGAATACACGAATAACAAAAGACCCTCCAAGCCTAGTCTACCCCATGTACTTGAGCCCTCCAATCTCCTACTACCAACTAACTTCTCGGAGCCTTGTCTTCTCTAGCTTTCTAGATCCCGCAATTCAACCTGATTGCATTCGCCAATGAATGGCTCCTTCCAATACTTTCTAACAGCACCAAAATCCCACTTTACACTCAGATTGGATGTAGTAAGTGTTTAGGCTAGCAACCTTTTAAAGATATAGAAATGGAGAGGTAGGAGTTGAGGAAAACCACAAGTAAATGTGTAGATGATTATAAGTATAACAATCTTTAACTCTCAAGTGTATTTTCTAGGATTTTCTCCTTGAAAAAGCATTCCTTACAATTTGTGGGTAATGAAGGTATATATATAGTGTGGGTAAATACTTGGTAAAGCAAAACACAAATTTTTTCCAAACAGAGATTTTCGTGAGTCCTTCACAAGTTGGCTTTACACTCGAAGCAGTCGCAAAAAAGACAGCTTGGCATGACTCTTCATCTTCCAGTAATGTGTTCTACACGTGGCTTTTTCGCAAGTTGCTTCTCGTGAGACACTTGCAAGCCAATCGTGAAATCCACTTGTTCTTCTTTTGAAGCTTGATTCTTCACCGATCTTTCACACTCATTCCTTACAATTAAAACCCATATACATACAGGGAAAATGATTGAAGAAATTACAATCAAATTTGGCATGGAATTAAAGCCCACACAAAATAGTTGGAAATCACAACTTTACAATCTCCTTCTTTGGCTATTCCGTGACAAAACCCCTAAATAGACTCTAGACTTAAATGTGAGATTGGGAACATAGGCAAAACTCACTCACACCTAAATCTAAAAGCTGTGAAGCACTTGCACCAAAAACACCTGTATCTTGAAACACTTGCACATCACAACAAAACTCCATTAGGCTCAGAGACAAGTAGAACACAAGGTATGTATATGGAACAAGTAAAATGCGATCAAGATATCAAAAGGGATATATGTCAATAAGCATAACTTGATCAAACTTAAACAGTTATTAGGAAATGACTACAATGAGCATTTATTAAGTAAATGATCATCCGGACACGTAATGCAATTAAGAGCAATGCTAGAATCAATTTCATGTCCAATAAACCATATGATGCATTAAAGAAACTAAAGCAATAAGCAATAGAAAACAATAAGCATCAAGAAATGGCTATAAAAAAAATAAAAAAAAAGATACCAAACAATAATAAAGAAAATTAAGATTTAAACTAAAGTACTTGAAAGCTGTGGTTACTCCGAGGGGACAAATCAGACTACCAGTCCAGGTCAGCTCGGAAGTGGTGGAGGTGGATTTTATAGTGGTGGATGCTTTCTCTCCATACACGGCTATCATGGCGCGACCCTGGCTTCACGCCCTTGGGGCTGTGTCATCCACCCTCCATCTTAAGGTTAAGTTCCCGTCTAGGGATCAAGTTGAGGAATTGGTTGGAAGTCAAGTGGTGGCCAGGCAGTGTTTGGTGGCTGCTGTCACACACCAACCTAAATCAGAGCCCTCTGCCACAGCCGATAAAGAATCCTAGCAATTAAAGTCCCCAGCCTCGGCATCTGGTGGCGAGGCTGAGGAGGTAAGGTGTGAGGAGTTGGAAAGGGTCCTTGTTGCTGATGATCCGGCAAAATTTTTTCAACTCGGCACTCAATTGCCTCCTCAAAAGAGGGAAGAGTTGGTGCAATTCCTGAGGCAGAACATCGACGTATTTGCTTGGAGTACTTACAAAGCCCCAAGGGTGGATCTGAATTTCATCTGCCATCATCTGAACGTTAACCCATTCGTTACCCCTAAAAAACAGTCACCTCGACGCTCTTCAAAGGAGCATTCTGAGGCCGTCAAGAAAAAGGTGGCACAGCTTAAGCAGGCCGGGGCTAGTAAGGAAGTGTTCTATCCCAATTGGCTAGCTAACACTGTGGTAGTAAAGAAAAAGAACGGCAAGTGGCGTGTATGTGTAGATTACACAGACCTGAACAGGGCCTGCCCAAAAAACCCTTTCCCTATGCCTCGGATTAACCAACTGGTGGATGCAACCGTGGGGCATCCTCGAATAAGCTTTCTAGATGCTTTCCAAGGCTATTACCAGATACCTCTGGCCTTGGAAGGCCAAGAAAAAACAACTTTTGTCACCCCTATTGGCAACTACCATTACAAGGTGATGCCATTTGGGCTCAAGAATGCAGGGTCTATGTACCAAAGGATGATGACACGGATGTTCAAGCCGTAGCTGGGGAAGAACATCGAAATCTACATCGACGATATGGTGGTCAAAAGCAAGAAGGAGGCCGAGCACATTGTTGACCTTGGAAACATCTTCGAAGTCTTGAGAGGACGCAAATTACGACTCAATGCTTCCAAATGTTCTTTTGGCGTGGGGTTTGGAAAGTTTCTAGGCTACATGATCGCTCACCGTGGAATCAAGGTTAATCCGAACCAGGTTGAAGCCATTAATAAGCTACAACCACCTCGGAATTCTAAGGAAGTGTAGAGATTAACAGGATTGACTGCTGCTCTGAATCGCTTTATATCCCGATCTACAGATAGGTGTAGACCCTTCTATCGTTTATTGAACAAATGGAAAGATTTTGAATGAACCGAGGAATGTGCCTTAGCATTCCAGCAGTTCAAAAACTATCTTTCTCGGCCGCCCATCATGTCTAGACCTGAAGCGGACGAAGTCTTATTTGCTTATATCGCGGTAACCGCCTATGCGGTAAGCCTGGTGTTACTGAGGGTTCACAGCGGAGTACAAAGGCCCGTCTATTATTCAAGCAAATCCCTACATGAAGCCGAGGTCAGGTACTTGCCACTAGAGAAGGAAATCCTAGCCGTAGTAAATGCCACGCACAAACTATCGCATTATTTTCAGGCGCACACAGTTGTTGTCTTGACCCAATTGCCAATCAAAGCCCTGCTTCGAAGTGCTGATTATACTGGGAGAATTACGAAGTGGGGAACAAAATTGGGGGCCTACGACATCAAGTACATGCCCCGTACTTCCATAAAGGGTCAGGTCCTCGCCGACCTTCTAGCGGAATTTGCCGAGGCCCCAACAGAAGGAGATGGAAATAAACACAACATGGATGAAAATTCAGTTGGAGTAATCTCCGTAGAGCGAGCACCACCGTGGAAGGTGTACGTTGATGGCACCTCAAACCTCAAGGGATCAGGAATGGGGCTAGTTCTAATCTCACTTGAGAACATCACAATTGAAAAATCTTTAAGACTCGTTAGGCGCACACAACCAAGGATTGAAAAATCTTTAAGACTCGTTAGGCACACACATCACGATTGAAAAATCATTCAGGGCATCCACACAACCAAGGATCCTGAACACGTTAGGCGCACACTGAGTAGGTGCCAACCTATGAGCTATATGGTAGTCTCTCATAACTGTGCCCATGGGAATCCTTAAGGACCTCAACCTTCCCTCTATGAAGGCAATCATTTGGATCACAACTTCTCCCTCTTGTCTTTTCTCATGCCATTCCCCCTCTTTGCAATACCTAATCTCTACTCTCAAAGGAATCCTATACTGAGCTTTGAAATTCTCCATTGCTTCCCTCGATTCTACCAAATATTTAAACCTACTCATTCCTAGAGAGATTTCGGAAAAATCTAAGAGGATTGAAGAAAGAGGATAGAGCCGAGGAGAGGAAATTTACAAAAAACAGGAAATTATATGAGAAAAAGAAAAGTTGAGGGACTAAGATGACTTACACAAGTGAAGGAGACCTCCTCGGACAGGCTTTTAAAATTTGTAAGGGTACGCGCAAGAGAAACGGCTGACAGGTTCAACGTATGTGCGCTAGAACTTAATGATGGTTAAAGTAAGGCAAGAGATTAAGCAAGGGAGATATTTATGTCAAAGAGACAATTAGAAGCGGGAAACCCCTCCCCCCCCCCCCCTCATGCCCTCAAAAAATGCCCAACTATATGATTCGCATCTCACCGTAGAACGTGAAAGGCAGGGAGCCGTTAGAATTAAATGAACGCGTGTCTCGAGGGCCGCATCGTCAGGAGCGTGTCCTAGGAAGTCAAAAGGGTTCCCCTATGGACAAGACGGGACCGAGATCAGCTCTTATCAAGTACAGTGATATCGAAATCCTCCTTTCTGTCCGAGGGCCCAGAAAGAAGTATCTCGAGGGGCTATTGTGGGGGCAATGGGCCGCCAGGGGTAATGGGCCGGTACGAACAACATGCCAATGGGGATAATGGGCCTCAAATCCCTCATCCACTTGCGTAACACGTCCCCAAGCCCAAGCTGAGGACTGAGGCTAGTCCGAGGACGATTCAAGTCGGCTTAGGCAATCTGCCTTAGCAGCTAGGAGAGTTTAACGTAAGCTCAACGATCCCAAGATTCTACCGAGGACTCACATCGCCTCGGGCAATTAGAGCCGAGGTAAGACTAGGAACTTGGCATGTCAGGAAAGCCTCCCCCCCAAGAAAGTTCCACCCGACGGGGTGAATGTTGTGAAAGCATGTACCAAGAAAAGATCCCAAAATATCAAGGGAGAAGGCTGCCAACCCTGCATTGAATGCTCCACAACTAACCCCCTGGCTGCATTTATGTGGAGAAGACATCTGAACAGTGATTTCCAGTCTTGTCATTCTTATGTAAAGGGTTTTGGAAAAATTGGAGGTAACAGGTGCCAACAAAGAAATCATGACATCTATACGTAGAGGGTTCAGAGAAAGCAGGGAGGCAATATATAAGGAAGAAGGAGTCCAAAGAAAGAAAAAGGAGAAAAAAGGGAGGAGAGAGAGAGATGGGCACCCATTGCTAAGCAAGACTCACACCAGACGACTATACTCGGGCGTAGGTCGAGAATAGTCCTTTAAGCCAGAAATCTGTGTTTTATCCCAATCTGTGATCCTAGCCCAACCAGTTGGTGATCTAATCTTCACTAGCCCAGTCCTTCACAACTTACTCTCTACAAATTCATTGTAATTGGGCCCTTTAGACAGATCCCCTCACCTTTGGGCTAGATTTCGAAACTTGTGTCCTTACATCAACTTATGTATTATTGTGCAAAATGCATTTGTAGTTACAATGACCGTGCAAATATATACGATTATTGTTTATATGCAAATTTGTTTTCTAATTCTTTCTTTACTCATATACAAAGAGAGAAATTATTTAGGAGAGTAGTAAAAAATTAATAAAGAAATGATACTTTAATAAAATGTAGTGTCAGATAGATAATTTGATGTAATTTTTTTTTCTTCTGAAAATGGGTTATGTAAAATAGAAAACTTAGCTTTTTATGTTAAAATAGATAAGAATTTTTGAAGAATTTATGCACTAAGAATTTTTGTTGTTACTCAACTTATTGATTTTTATAACTGTGTTTACCATTTTTGGTCTTTGTAAGTTGTAATTGCATTTTAGAGTGTTCATTTTTTATTTATGGTAGACAATATATATATATATATATATATATATTATAATTTTTTCCCAAGGTCAAAGTGTTCATTTGAACACCTTAACCATAACATGGAGCCGCCCCTGAGTCTATAATAAAATATATTTATGTGTACATTTTAATTAAGGCTTCTTTAGGTCTATATTCAGGAAAATTAATAATAATAAGGCCCATTTTGTTAGCTAATAAAATGCATTGTGTATTAAAAAGACTCTTTAATACTAACAAAACATAGAAAATGAAGGTAAAGACACAAAATTAAATTTAAAAAGGCCCCACTGACACACATTTACACACCTAGTTAGAACCTTTTATTTTTCTAACACTAGACTACTACCATTATGGCATTATCACATGTTTTGTTAACTTTTTATTATGATTTTAATTCCAATAGTTTATTTAATCTGGATTGTTTAGCCAGTTTAGGAATATTTTTATTAGTTATTCTTTTAGAATAATTTACTTTATATTAGTACTAATTTATTAAGTTATGTGATAAATACATGTTAATTTGTGCAGATTTAGAGTATAAAGTGATCACATCATTTAGTAAAGTTGCAATCTTGTTTTTGATATATCAGGTTCTATTGTTCTATTCATTAAATTTTATTTTAATTAAATTTTAATTTTTTATTATAAATCGTGTTTTATTTATTTAGAAGTATTTCTTAATTATAAATATCTATTAAAAATGGATATAAAAACTTTAAAAGTAAAGAGAAAACTTGAAAGATAAATTGAATCATAGAAATGATCTATGGATAAATTTGTTACTAGTATTAAACAAAACACAATAGGAAATTATGATGAAAATATAGCAAATGAACAAAAAATTTATAAAAAATAATTAGAAAATAATGAAATTATACAACAAAAAGATAATAATGAAAATAAATTTTATTTAATTAATATTTACATATAAGAAAATGTCCCACTTAAAATTTTTGCCTTAGGCCCCAAAAGTTGTTAAACTGGCCTTGCATACTAGGGGGAGAGAGAGAGAGAGAGAGAGAGAGATGGGCTTTACTAAAAAAAATTTATTTTTTATGAAGATAATCCTTGTCCAACCATGCTAAATTTTTTAGCATTTTTGAACATTTGATGTGTGAAGTTTTTGGTGTGCTATGCTAACTTGATGCTAGTGTTCTTAGTGGGTCAATAAGATAAAGTATAGGTCTAATGGGTTTGTAGAAAGATATAAAGCTGAACTCTTGGCTTAGGACTACACTCAACAGGATGGACTTTACTACTTTCAAATCTTTTCACGTAAGCCAACAAGGATTATTTTTAAAAATGATCAAAATTAATCATTTCTATTGCAATATTGATTTAATTGTGTTTTTTTACTAGTAACTATATATTTATTTAATTTAGTGCTTTTTAAAAAAATATGTTTATATATAATGACAAGCTTAGTACAATTTTTTATTTGTTGTATTTTAGGTTTCTTAATTAAAATTAAACAAATTATTGCATGACCAATTCAATACAAATTATGTTACTTTCCCTAAAACTATTACATTTAATGTAATATATTCTTTGAATTTAAATGAGAAACATAATGTATAGAACCTAAGAAATTGTCTCAAAATGTTTAACTCATAGGCAAGATAACATGCTTTCTAAAGGGTTGGCATAAACCTCACCAAAGGTATTTGCCTGGATTATGATCTATCTTTATATAAAAATGTGTGTAATTGTATATTTGTACATATATGTGTACATGTGTTAGAATTAGTGTCATTTTTTTTTTTTTGGATAATTCAATAATTATGAGTAAGGGGGATTTCAACATCTGGAAGTAACAATTCAGCTAAAGACATTTGGCATGTGTTAAAGCATTTCAAAACATAGGCAACTAAATATACAATTTAAGCATGGCACATGACTAGACCAATATATGGGCAACTAAGTTTGGCTCATAAATCGTACGGTAGATCAACTAAATCTTCTAACTGTTTGTTGTTTGATAGTGCATTTGAGACATCCTTCTCTTCCTAGTTATATGGACATAAAACAAAGTCCCTCAACAAGGTGTTCTTAAAAGATTTTATTATCATTAAATACTAGCGTAAGTGAAGTAACATAGCAAAATTTTGTTGCTACAAAATTATAATGAAGTTTTAGGGATCGGTTCAATATAACATTTAAGCATGGCACAAGACCGATATAGGTGGAGGTGAAGTTAGGGTCATAAAATCATACTGTTGATGAATTAAATCTTCTAACTATTAATAATGCATTAAAGACATCCTTCTATTCCTATAGTCAAACGAACTTTGTGTATTTTCTTTTAGGGAAAATGGTTGAAATTAATATTTTAATGTAGTATTAATTGAGTTGTATACTAATATATATAAAAAAATTTATTGTGAATTCTTAGAATTTGTTGAACGCAAGTCTCTTAAAAACAAATTAAGAATAATTTTGAGAGGTAAACAATTATTATTATTTGTTTTTTTTTTTTTTCTTGTTAAGGGAGATAAACTAGAAGCAAGCTAAATGATTCAGAATTATTGCTGTAAATTACCTCGTTAATTAAATGAGAAAGTTCCACATAGGATAGAAATAGTAAGGATGTATGGTTAACATATGGAATCTTGTGACATTAGCATATTTGTTTGGTAGTTTTCGAACATTAACGGTCAACCAATTCTGAATACAAATCCTTCTAGAGTAAAAGGATAAAAGGTGGCATGTACCCCACCTTTGCTTCTTCTACAACATTACAAATCTCCAACCTCAGTCTAAGCTAAGGTGGTGTGTACGAGTCACAACATTACCTCAGTCTAAGCTAAGGTGGTGTGTACAAGTCACAACCTAGAAAGCACGGACGCAGCTGGGAGGGTGCCGCATCGGAGTCCGACGCGGCTGCTCAAGTGTCAGTGCCGCATCTGAGTTTTTTTTTTTTTTTTTTTTTTTTTTTTTTTTTTTTTTTCTTCTTCTTCTCACGGACTCGCGCCGACTCGACTCGATTCGTGCCGAATCGGCTTAGATTTGCGCCGAACTGGGCCAATATCGGCCAGAAAAGGATCGTATCAGCCGTATCAGGACGTATCGGCCGGTGACCGAAACGGCCGAAACATGCTGAAATCTTCACTTAATCTTGCCAAAACAGCCGAAATCGGCTTTTAATAAGGCCCAAACATCCTAAATCTGTCATTCCTCAATATTTTAGAATATTTTAATAGTAAAAATATATAGAAAATATAAATAAAAATATTTTTAATAATTTTTTAATCGCAGAGTCCCGCCACACTCGCACCCACCTTTTTCAAAAATTGCTGAGTCCCGCACCCGCACCTTAGTCCCGAAATTGCTGAGTCCTCAGAGCAAAGCAACCTCTTCCGCAAACCGTAACAAATCTCCTTAGAGGTGAGTCTCAAATCTCCAACCTCAATCTCCTTAGAGGTGAGTACCTTTGCTTCTTCTACAACATTACAAATAACAACTCTCCTCAGAGCAACCTCTGCTTCTACTCCTCAGAGTAGAGCAACCTCTTCCCCAAAACCGACCACAGTGCTACTGCTACTACAACATTACAAATAACAAATTAGCCTAGAATCGACTAGCCCCAGAACCTACCGTAGCACTTCAGCCCCAGAATTGACGGCAGGGCTACTGTAAATACAAAATTAAAAATAACAAATCAACCTCTACTCCTCCAAAAGGGTGAGAATGAATATATATACCTGAATATATCTTTTTTACAATTTTTACTTTTGTTGGTTTCAGTATTTCATACAATTAATTTTCTCTTGGTTACTACAGGGAACGAGCTTAATTCAGACCTCAAACTTGCTGCTCAAATAGTTCTTGTGCTGGTCATTCTCTTCATCACACTCCTCGCACTTCCCAGGTTTTTAACTAACAACACTGCTATATTAATACCTACTATGTGGGTTTTACTTTCACATAACTTGGAGCTTCCAATAAAAATAAGCTCTGTTGGTTTGTTTGAATTGTGTAGCTCGAATTGTCCCTGGAATGAGGTTTGCATTTTCTTTTTACATTTTGAATAAAGTGACTTGTTTGTGTGTGTGTCCATGTGTGTGTGTGTATATATATAGTGATTAATAACACATTAATTTGTAAATATTATATAGTAAAATTCATTGTAACCTTAGCATCACTCGCACAATATATCTAAGGGCAACATTTTTCATTATTTATTTCCCAACTCCTAATATCGCTTATTGTATAACAAAAATAGTATTGGTGTATAATAAAAGTGGTATTAGTAATAGAGTTAATTGAAAATAATATTATTCTAATCATAATTGGTTACGTCAACAATTACAAATTGAAAAATATTATATCCTCAACATTACTCTTTTTATTACATGAACATTAGCAACGTGTGTCAAGATGCTTAAAATTAGAATAGCTTAAAGGGAGTGCTACTTACTCTAAATAGTAGTATTACTCTTTCTTCTTATAAATACGAGAGTTAATTAACAATTGTATTAGTATTCCAACTTCCAACCTCCATTTTTATTGAATACCACGCTACTCCTTGCTACTGTGTTACCATTGGAAAGATTAGCATTATTATTATGATCTCTCTAGCAAGGTAGAAATTGTTCTCATAGATCTAAAGCCTCAAATAAATATATTTATTAGTGTATGACATTGTTTCAGGTTATAAGAGAATAAATGTGTGAGGTTTTTTCAAAAATTCAGCTTATTCTGTATTGTGTAAACTTCTTGTTATTCTTTGTTTGATTGAATACATTCTTATTAATTAAAAAGACCTGTCGGGGGGGGGGGGGGTTGGGGGGGCATCCCATGACATTGGAAGATATATTTAAAAAAGAAAAAAGAAAAAAAAGAAAGAAAGAATGGAAGAAAAGAGTAAAGGAAGCAAGTTTATTTGGATTAAGAGTCTTGTGCCCATTTTTGTTGGGCTTGAAGTGAATTTGCCTAGGGTTAAGTACAAAAAAATGAGAAAGGTATTTATATAAAGTAACAGGCTAACAACATTTGACAGTCTAAGTACTCTGTACTAAATCATAATTTGCTTGTCATTGATCTTGTTGGGTACTCTGCACTAAATCATAATTTGCGTGTCATTAATCTTGTAGTTTAGTAGTAGTGTCTAATCTCTTCTGTGACAAATATTGGATTCGAATACCCCTCATTTTTATTTTATAAAAAAATAAAGGCGTAAAACCTATTTTCATCCCTATATTTTCACGCGATTCTCACTTTGGTCCCTAACTTTTATTTCCACCACTTTTAGTCCCTATTTTGAAAAACGTGTCTCGTTTTTGTCCCTGTCGTTACATCAAAGACGGAAAATGCACATGTGACAAACGAAGTGCACTATTGGCACACTAAAAGCTGACGTGGCCATTAAAATAATAATAATAAATATTATTTGGCATTAAAAAATGCCACATCAGCATTTAAATTAAAAAAAATTATTAATTTTAACTAAATGAAAAAAATAAAAACAAAAATAAAAATCAAAATTCACATGAATTAAGATCTAAAAGTATCTTGAAGATGAACACCAACCTAGACTTAAGATCTCAAAATTGAAAACCACAAACCACAAACCTAGAAACACAAATACAAACCCAACAACAGATCAACCAAAAGTAAAATCTCCCCCATTAAAAAGGAGGCCTAGGGTTTGATACCTTCTCCTGCATCCTCTTCTTCTGCAACAACAAATCACCATGAAAGCAAAGCCTCCTTCAAAACCAAAAACCCATCTTCATCTTCATCAAGAAGAACCCCAAAACCCATCAGAATTCTCATTCGCCATAGCCAGAATAGTAGTCTCGCAGATTTGCCAGCCAGTGGGGTACAAGGCCACCTAGCTCTCCGCACTCAACACTCTGACCGTGGTGGCCACCAAGTACCTCGAGGCCATAGCCAAGTCAGCCTCTTCCTTGGCCAACACCTCCAACCGCACGCAGTAACCTGCTGGACCTCACACTTGCCCTCCATCACCTTATTACTCTCCACAACTCCACTCTCTTCTCCATCTCTTCCTTCGGAGGAGGAATCATTAGAGACCTCGCTGACTTCATCTCCTTCAATGACGAAATCCCATTTACCAAGCCAATCCCACGCCCACAGATTACTTCCATTCCTTCCTGGGCTTCTTCTTCTTCTTCTTCTTCCCATGTGCCCAAATGGCTGCCCAGGTTTCTTGATAGTGTTATTAGTTGCTCAATGAATGAGAGGAAGTGTGGGGAGAGGTTATGGGAGGATTTGGTTTTGGGTGGTGGAGGATTCGGTTTGGTTGATCTGTTGTTGGGTTTGTGTTTGTGTTTGTATTTCTGGGTTTGTGGTTTTTGGTTTTCAATTTTGAGATGTTAAGTTTGGGTTGGTGTTCTTGGTGTTCATCTTCAAGATACTTTTAGATCTTTAATACACATTAGGGACCAAAGTGGGAATCGCATAAAAATATAGGGATGAAAATGGGTTTTACGCCAAAAATAAATAAAAAATAAAAAAATTATTTGCTTAAAAATCATAGCTAATGTGTAATTATGTGTACATTTACCTATATAAGTATTAGAATAGATGCATCAAACTTCTTCTTAACCATTTACTACATTGATACTTGTGTAGATCAACAAATCTTTGTTAGAATGAAAAGGTTGCCCCAGTATCAATATAATCATGTCCAAATCTAATTGGTCCACCTTCTATTCCAACAATCACAATCTGCCACACCTTTTCTTTTCACCTTTAAAAGAATCAATGGGGAAAAATGAACATGATATACTGATTTTTTTTCCCTGTCTGGGAAAATGCATACCAATGTAAAAAAATGGAATATTATGAGTGGAATAAAAGATTCTTATTCACATCAATATTATGAAAGTTTCATTAATCAATTTAATATATATTGATCATGTCAGTTCGTTTAGACCCCTTAAACCCAACAGATTAACCTAGAGAATTAGCCAAGTGATTAACTTAGGTAATTTAAACAAATCTAGGTTAAACACAAATAATCAATAACAATAAAGCAGCGGAAAATAAATAACACAAAGATCTGATGACCCAGGAAAACCAAACCGGTAAAAAACCTGGGGAGGATTTAACCTAGCTATCCTCAAGGTAAAATGAATCCACTATGAAAGAATCGAAGTTTACACAATAAGACTTAGACCACTAACATCCTATTGCTACCCAAGTGTAGGAAACTTACTACCACAACCACGTGACAGCTCCGAGATCCACGGACTCCTTCTTTCTTTGACCTTTGCAAAACACAAACACCACCGTTTGTGACTTTGAGATCCCACTCAAAGGTTTAGCAACGCAAACTCTCCTGTTTGTGACTCCAAGACCACCCTTGAAGGTTTAGATCATCAGCACCTTTGATGACTAGAGAAGGCAGCAACTTCAGCAATACCGGATCTTAAGATTCTTCAAAGAACAACACCGGTAGAAGTTATAAGAGAGGTTTTAGGAGCAAAACCCTAAATACAAAAGAGACACACTCTTCTCTCTCTAAAAAGCCTTGTAAAAACGTGCTTAGGGTTTCCTTTATATAGTGGGAGAAGAAGATCTGAAACCCTAATCCTTAATGGGCTAGAACTGCTATTTGGGCCAACTTAAAATTCTGCAGATACGATTCTCGATCGGTCGAGCCTGTTTTTCGATCGATCGAACCAGGCAGATTCTGAAATCTTCTTTCTGCAGCTTGTATGTTCTTGTGTGCTCACGAGTTGCCAATTGTTCTAAGCTTTTAGGACCTAACAGATCGGAACCAGCTTTGGTCATAAATGGTATCATTGATCAACTAAATCATCCGATTGCTGGGTATTTGGTGATTACATTTTGACCATTTGAGACCTCTTAGTCATAAAGACATAAAACACAGTAAAACAAATTTTACATATTTTGCTTTAAAAAACAAAAAATATTCTTTTAATGTAGAATTTATAATTTAGTTACAAAACGAATTTTACATAATATATGTTTATTTATTTTTTAACCTTTTTTTTTTTTTTGAAATCTGTTTGTAATTAAATCTTTTTAGAACACATCAAGAATAATTTTGAAAAAAGGGATGAGATCCTCTCAATGGCACATGATTCGTGATAGGTGAGAGAGTTTCAACTTCTTCCTCTCCACAAGCCATTATTGATTCTCTGTAAAAAATTTTTCTAACAATCTGTTTTTGTTTCAGATTTCAGCAAGTTGAGTTGGTCCTAGAAGCCATTTCTGAAGTAGTTGAGACCCTTGTCAGCATTGTTGTTCTACTCCAACGGATAATACACGATCTTCACCAGATAATCTCAATGGCACATGATGGGTGAGAAATATTTCAACTTCTTCCTCCCCCATAATTCATTATTGACTCTATGTAAATTTTAATGTTATTCTAACAATTCCATTTTGTTTCAGATTTCAGCAAGTTGTGTCAGTCCTAGAACTCATTGATGATGTAGTTAGGTCCCTTGTAAACTTTGTTGTTCTTCCTCTATGATTGATACGCATATGCAAAAGGATTTCGTCCATTTGGACTACAAGACAACCTGTTGTTGTCAATGATCACCAGAACGAAGTCCCACTTGCTGATATTAACAATGGCTAGAACGAAGTCCCACTTGCAAATATTAACAATGGCCAAAATGATATCCCACTTACTGATGTTGAAGGTGATCCTGCCAACGGCCAAAATGATATCCCACTTACTGATGTTGAAGGTGATGCTGCCAATGGCCAAAACGATGTAATTGTGAACGCGAAACTGAACATCTGAACTCATCGGTTTCAAGAAAACCTATCTTGTACTTGTAATACCACTTTCACCATCTCTACCATTCATAATATGTAATCTTTGTTATTCCAAGTAGCTTTATTATGTGCGTAACAAGTAAACTAAATGTTTTTTTCCCTCGAAGTATACGTGAGCTTTCTTTTCAGACTTTACTGTAATCACTAGTGTTGGCTGCACGTGCAAGGCAAGTGCTGCCCTAGTAGTGAAAAAATTAATAGATTTTGTGTGTAAAACCGTGAATTTTGGCTCATCTAATTTGACTATATTAAAAAAGAAGTCTAAGAATACAACAAAATATCACAATATTTTCACAATATCTTCATTTTTAGGATCCGAATAGATTTTTTTTTTAATTTTATTTGAGAGAAATGCTACATTCATAATATTTTTAGAACAAATTCTAAATAATAAGTTGTTTTTGGTTTTAAACTATGACATTGTTATTGTTATTCTCAAAACATTTATTTTCAGTTGTGATTAGTCAAAATTTCATATTTTACTATTTTATTTCGACTTGTAAGAAATTGATACTT
Source organism: Lithocarpus polystachyus (assembly GCA_033629205.1). Classification (NCBI taxonomy): domain Eukaryota; kingdom Viridiplantae; phylum Streptophyta; class Magnoliopsida; order Fagales; family Fagaceae; genus Lithocarpus; species Lithocarpus polystachyus. The sequence goes on from CM066166.1 coordinate 2,665,446, forward strand.
CAATATTTGTAAAAATATTATGAAATTTGTTGTGTCAGTATAACAATATATATATAAGCTTACATAAATATTTAAAAGAAGAAAAAAAAACACAAACCGATTACTGGGAAAAAAAAAAGTTTAGGCACTATAGAGATTAATGTTAAAATGTTGTGAACTTAGCATTTTTTTATTTGATCTATAAGAAACTGAGATCTCAAAAATTGTAAAAATATTGTGATAATAATAAGTGTTATAATATTTTCTCAAAACATTTATTTACAGTTGTAGTCGGTCACAGTCTCATATTTTATTGTTTTATTTCGACTTGTAAGAAATTGACACGTCAATAATTGTGAAAATATTGTAAAATTTGTTGTGTCAGTATAACAATATATATGTCAATTTACATAAACATTTCAAAGAAAAAAAAAACACAAACCGATTACTGGGGAAAAAAAAAATCTTTAGGCACTATAGCTACAGTGCCAATTGAATAAAACAAAAGCACTATAGCTCCAGTGCTATCCATCAATAATAGCTGACCTATGATTTTTTATGAAATTAATGTTAAAATGTTGTGGACTTAGCATTTTTTATTTAATATATAAGAAACTAAGATCTCAACAATTGTGAAAATATTGTGATAACAATAAGTGTTGTAACATTTTCTCAAAAAATTTATTTTCAACTGTGGTTGGTCATAGTCTCATATTTTATTTTTTTTATTTCGACTTGTAAGAAATTTATACCTCAATAATTGTGAAAATATTGTAAAATTTTTGGTGTCCGTATAACAATATATATGTCAGCTTATATAAATATTTAAAAGGAAAAAAAAAACACAAACCGATTACTGGAAAAAAAAAAAAGCTTTAGGCACTGTAGAAATTAATGTTAAAATGTTGTGGACTTAGCATTTTTTTTATTTGATCTATAAGAAATTGAGATATCAACAATTGTGAAAATATTGTGATAACAATAAGTGTTGTAACATTTTTTCAAAAAATTTATTTTCAGTTGTGGTTGGCTACAGTCTCGTATTTTATTATTTTATTTCGACTTGTAAGAAATTGATATGTCAATAATTGTGAAATTTGTTGTGTCAGTATAATAATATAAATGTCAGTTTACATCAATATTTAAAAGAAAAAAAAAAACACAAACCGATTACTGAAAAAAAAAGTGACTAATTAAACCATAATTGTGAAAATATTGTGAAATTTATTGTGTCAGTATAACAATATAAATATCAGCTTATATCAATATTTAAAAGGAAAAAAAAAACACAAACTGATTATTGGAAAAAAAAAAAAAAAAAAGTGACTCACGAAAATAGCACTGTAGATGAACAGTGCCAAAACACTGGATGTACAGTGCGAAAACACCATAGCGGCATTGTCAAAATATTTATTTTTAGTTGTGGTTGGCTACAGTCTCATATTTTATTATTTTATTTCGACTTGTAAGAAAATGACACGTCAATAATTGTGAAAATAGTATGAAATTTGTTGCGTCTGTATAACAATATAAATGTTAGTTTACATCAATTTAGAAGAAAAAAAAAACACAAACCGATTACTGAAAAAAAAAAACTAAGTAAATTATAATTGTAAAAATATTGTGAAATTTATTGTGTCAGTATAACCGTATAAATGTCAGCTTACGTCAATATTTAAAAGAAAAAAAAAACACAAACCGATTAATGAAAAAAAAAAAAAAAAAAAAAGACTCACCAAAATGGCACTGTAAATGAACAGTGCAAAAGCACTGAATGCACAGTGCCAAAGCACTGCAATGGCATAGCCGCTTTTATATATAAGAAATTTGTTATGTTAGTATAACAATATAAATGTCAGCTTACATCAATATTTAAAAAAAAAAAAAAAAAACACAAACTGATTACTGGAAAAAAGAAAGTGACTAACTAAACCATAATTGTGAAAATATTGTGAAATTTGTAGTGTCAGTAAAACAATATAAATGTTAGCTTACATCAATATTTAAAAGAAAAAAAAAAGCATAAACCGATTACTAAAAAAAAAAAAAGTGACTCACGAAAATAGCACTAAAGATGAACAGTAAATAACACTGCATGAACAGTACAAAAACATTATTATATAAAATTTTTTTGTGTCAATATAACAATATAAATGCCAGCTTACATCAATATTAAAAAAAAAAAAACACAAACCTATTACTGGAAAAAAAAATGTGACTAATAAAACTATAATTGTGAAAATATTGTAAAATTTGTTGTGTCAGTATAACAATATAAATGTCAGCTCGCAGCAACATTTAAAAGAAAAAAAAAACACACACACACACAAATGGAATACTGGAAAAAAAAAAAAAAATACGAAACGAAGGCACTGTTGCCGCTACAGTGCTATACAATAATTTATCCTAGGTGTACAGTGCCGAAACACTGTAGCAGCATTACCGCTTTTTATATATTAAGAAAGTTTCCTTTTATGCTTTTGTTTGAGTTATTACAACATAGATTCTGTCATATTTATCTACGCGAACATGTGCGTATATTTTGGGTCTTTTAGCATATTCTGTCATTTTCTCATGGTATGAAAAGAGAAAAAAGAATGAAATGCATGTTTCCTTCTAATTTCTTCAGCAGAAAAAATAGCTTTAGAAGATTTATTTATCTTAATTATCAGTGTTTATTTTATTTTATTTTGGATCAGTGTTTGGCGTAACATTTATATTATTAGTGAAATTTGAATGTTTTCCTTTTCGCATTTAATTTTCTGGATGTTTTTAATTATCATGATTATTATTAGACATGACATTCTTCTTCTATACCATCTGATTTTAAGAGGAAATAATATATTACTGTGAATTTTACGATAGTTGTTTAGGGCATTTACGTCAAGAGACTTACAAATTTTAACATTTAACAACTCAAAAATTTACTTTTTCTCTTTTAACGCTTCATTGTACTGTATTCTCAACATTAAAACTTTTAATTTTTTTACCTCTATTGATATATTCTTCTTTAATTATTTTTAATTTTTTTTTTATTCTTCCACTTTGGCTCTCTCTCTTCTCAACCCAACAATCTTCCTGGCCACTACCACCGGTATAACAAAACCCAGAAGCCACCACAGCCAACAGCCAACAACCACCACACTATCAATAGCTTCCTTGCCCAAAACTCAAACACTACCAACAACCACCACAAACCACCACTGCATAACCATAGCCACCATCACCGGTGGCACCCAGAACCTCTGCAAAGAGAGCGCGTGCACATGTGGTTGAGCCTTTTGTGACTTGTCCACCTAGATTGTCGCACACTCGCACTTGTCTCTTCTCTCTCCAAAATATTACTGAAAAAACATGTGTACAACAAACTTCTTGTGCTTTATCGGTCTGTCTATAAAATGGAACCAGAAAGTTTAGAAAACGCAGAATTTTTCTATCCTTCTGCCTGTTTGGGAACCAAGTTGATACATATATACTTATGATTTATGCAGATCTGATTGTTATATTGGAACTTGGTTGATTTTAATATATAAGATGTAGTTTTCATGGGTGTATACATCTTTACTTTCTGCTGTACAGCTTTTTGGGTTTATTTGTCATCAGCTTTTGGTTTTTTTGGGTGTGGTCTTGATCTTGGTAATCTATGTTGTATGTGTAATTTATATCATTTTTATGAAAAAAAAAATGCTTTCTTTTTCTCAGCTCTAAGTTGTACCATATCATTTTGAGCTCATTTTGGTCTCATCGGGCGTTTTTAGGATATTTTGGGTCTGATCTGGTTTTGTTTTGGACAAAGATCTATATGGGTTTGTTATAATATTTTAATAGAATGAATTGTAGAATAAAGAGTGAGATGTAGATTAGATTGTAAAACTGGATCTGTAAATTGGAAAAAAAAAATTTAAAAGCTAAATTATAGAAATTATAGAAGATAGGTGTGCATGCTCTTCTACATATTCATTCTCATATATTTTATTTGATTTTAGGAGGAAATATTTGTCACTGATTTAATTGTTGCATGATATTTGGCTTTTTTTTTTTTATGAGAGAGAGAATAAAATTGTAGCCTTGGACAGGTTGGGGTTATATTATATATATCTTTATTTTTGGCAAATTGTAATTACAGACATTATTGTGAATTTTACAACGACTCCTCAAAAAGTAGTTCTCAATGTTAAATATTTATACGGAGTCATAGGCTGTTTAAGCAATTGAGGCCTAGTCATCTGTGTAAGTGGTTGCTAATGGAGAATAACTAGAGTCTTATATACAATTTTTCTAAATAAAGAAAACTTTGATTGTTTTGGAGTGGGCAAGTGTAGTTTGGTTCCACAATTTCTTTTGCTTGTTTCATTTGAAGACTAGTCAAGATGGCTTTACTTTGTTATTGAATGTTGAATTTGTTGTTCCATAGTTTCTGTACTTTTGGGTAGTAAGGAATGTTTTTGGCCATTTTAATCTTTTGGGTAAAACTAATTGATAAGTGTTTCTTTGCCTATACATGCTTCTGCTAGGAACACTCACATCTTCCTTATGTGATCAAAACACACAATTAAATCCCTAACTTATGTTTGGTTACTTAGAAAAGTTGGTAAAAGTTCTGAACTTTGTAGTTTGGATCATTTTAGGATGTATAAAATAAGGCACTGGACTAGGACAAACAGAATAAGAAAGGTCAATATTGATTATTGAACATATGAGCAACTCTGTCCATGTTATTAGTGTTAAATGAATAAAAATGAGTGGTTTTTTGAGTGTTGTGAAATTCATTTTCCAAGCTAAAGCTTGTTGTGCAAAGTGAATATGGTTGGTTATCCTATATGATAGATTGATAAGTATATAAGAAGCTGGTTTTAAGTGTTGTCATTGCATTAGTATTTAATATGCTACTGCATTGGTGTAGTTTGATGGCATTAGGACGGTTCATTTTGAGGTGGCTTGATGTTGTGGACTTATGTGATGAGTTTTCTAAAGAGTAATGTGATCTTCACAAATTTCTATTCACAATTATATTATTGACCTTGATCTATTGGAACTAAATGGCTTAATTATTGCATGATTGGCTTTGTCATTGGAAGACTAGTCAACGTGGCTTTGCATTGTTTTTGGATGTTGAATTAGTTGTTCCATAGCTTTTGTACTTTCTGGTAATATGAAATGTTTTGATCCATTTAAATGTTTTAGTAAAACTAATTGATATGTACTTTTTTTATTTGATAATCAATTGATATGTACTTCTTAGCTTATATATGGTTGCTCTAGAAACACAAAGACACCTTCTTTCTTTGATCAAAACACATGCATCTAAACCCTTGAAGTTATGTTTGTTGTTTAGTAAGGTAAAGAAAGTTCTTAACTTTGCAGTTTGTATCATTTCAGCATGTGAAAAATATGATACTGAACTTAACCAGGACAAATACTAAAAGGAATGTCAAGATTGGTAGATGAACACATGGGCGGCTATGTTTTTGTTAGTGTTAAGTGGATAGCAATGAGAAGATTATATGTGTTGTAATATTCACCTTCCAATTTCAGTTAAAGCCTGTTGAGTTAAGTGAACATGGCTGGTTACCTATATGATAGGCTGATAAATATTTAAGAATATGGTTTTAACTGTTATTGTTGCATTGATATATTATATGCTACTGCAACTGGTGTATTTCTATGGCAGCAGGAGTGTAGGACAGTTCATTTTGAGGTGGCTTGATGTTGTGGACAATTATGATGAGTTTACTATTGAGTACTATTACCTTCATAAATTTCTGCTCACAATTGTATAACTGACCTTGATTTATATAATTACTGTCAGATTACAATGGTTGAATTTGTATGTGAAGAATAATGATCGATAGGAATGTTCTAAAAAGTTTGGGAAATTTTATTTCTGTTTGGGTTTTTTTTCTAGCCTTATATCTCTAGTTGGTTTTTGCTTTTTACATTTTTCCCTTGTTTCGCAATGTTGTTATTGTTGTATGATTGTGACGTAGGACAACCACCAAAAACAATAGAATAAGAGATAAAACCCTAAGAGTCAGCACCTAAGGGTTGCTTGGAGTCAGCACCAAGCGTGAAAGAAAACTCAATAATTTTATATTCTCAAAATTGTCTTACAATAATCAGAAAAAGTGCTTAAATAGCTAACAAAAAAGTGCATAAAGAAACCCTAATTATAAAATGCTTGGGCTTGTCTAATCTTAAGCCCAATAACTAATAGGCTCCATCCATAAGGCCACAGGTTGGGCCGTCTTCTTTTTGCTCCTCCTCCCATACATGTGTATAATTGAAGGCTTATACCTCGTGTCCGCCCCAACTCCCCCTGGGTGAGAAGAACTCGACCCCGTCGAGTGGAAATCTGAAGAGCTCTGATAGTACTCTAGCAGGTCAGGATCTAGTCACTGTAGCTCATCTCGAGTAATCCATGCGCAATCAGAATCAGGTCGCCCTTGCCACCGAACTAGGAAACGGTGAACTCCTCCATCCCTGGTAGAAACAATCTGCTCATCTAAAATAGCATCAATAGATTCTTTATGTGCATAAGGCAGATTTAAAGGTAAATGGGTAGGGATAGGGGCATCTATAGGATCAAGCAAAGGCTCATCAAAAGGGGTATCAGGAATAGCTATGAGGCCTTTATAAGCAACTAGATCCTCAATATTAAAGGAGGAGCTAATACCATGATCATGAGGAAGGTCAATGACATATGCATTTGGGCCCATTCGTTTCAATACCTTGAATGGACCGGCACTACAAGCCTACAATTTCTTAACGGTCCCAGAGGGAAACCGTTCAGGTCGAATCCAAATCATGACATAATCCCCTACCTGAAACTCTGCATGACGCCGATGAGTGTCAGCATGAATTTTATATTGAGAATTACTTGCCTGAATTTTTTTGCAAATCTCATTATGCAAATCATGAATATGTCGTGCAAATGCCTTAGCAGATTCAGAAATCCTAACATGTGGGGACATGGGCAAAAGATCTAAGGGCTTCCTAGGCGTATATCCATGCACAACCTCAAAAGGACTAGCACCTATAGACCTATTGACAGAGCTATTATATGCAAGTTGAGCTATAGGTAGAATTGAATCCCAGTTCTGATTAGCTTCACCCACTAGACACCGAAGGAGGTTGCCTAGACTACGATTAACTACCTCAGTTTGACCATCAGTTTGAGGATGAAATGCCGTGGAAAATTTCAATTTGGTGCCCACTAAATGCCACAAGGTCTTCCAAAAATAACTCATGAAGCAAACATCCTTATCAGACACTATGGTTTTGGGGAGACCATAAAGCTTGACAATTTCATCAAAGTAGAGCTTTGCAATCTTAGAAGCATCAGAGGTCTTAGAACATGGTAGGAAATGAGCCATCTTAAAGAAGCGGTCAATGACCACTAGGATAGAGTCATGCTTCCTAAAAGTGCGGGGCAAACCTAGTACAAAGTCCATACTCACATCTTGCCACGGGCGATCTGGCACAGGTAGAGGCATGTACAGGCCAATGTTTTACTTGCGATGCTTGGGTAGTTGACATGTATGACACTGACCAACTATCTTCGCAATGCCCCTCTTAAGACCAAGCCAATAGAATTGACGTTCCACTTCCTCAATTGTTTTATCCCGACCGAAATGACCTGCAAGGCCTCCTGCATGTATCTCCCAAACTAGGAAATCTCTCACTGAAGACAGAGGGATACATAACCTGTTGGCCTTGAACAAGTAACCATCTCGAAGGATATAATCATCCAGGATAGGCTGTGAGGCATTACTTAGGTTAATGTAGAGTTCCCCAAAATCTGGACATGACTCATAGTCATCTTTGAGTCGTTCAAACCCAATAATCTTAACACTCATGACTGATAGCAAAGACACCCTTTGACTTAGTGCATCAGCAGCCTTATTCTCTACTCTCGCCCTATGTTTCACCACAAAGTAGTAGCGTTGCAGAAATTCAACCCAACTACCATGCCTAAAATTCAGCTTTTTTTGGGAATGGAGATAGCGCAAAGCCTCATGATCAGAGTAGATAATGAATTCTCGAGACAACAGGTAATGGCGCCAATGCCAAAGAGCTCGAATAATGGCATAAAACTCTTTGTCATATGTGGAGTACTTTTGCTTGGCATCATTCAATTTCTCACTAAAATAAGCAATTGGGTGGCGCTCTTGACTAAGTACTCCCCCTATACCTATACCTGAGGCATCACATTCCACTTCAAAAGGCTTGGTAAAGTCAGGGAGACGCATGACAGGTGCCTCAGTCATCTTTTACTTTACCTCATGGAAAGCCTTAGTAGCAGCTTTAGTCCAAACAAACTCCCCTTGTTTCATGCAGTCAGTGATAGGGGACATAATGGTACTAAACCCCTTGATGAATCGGCGATAAAAGGAAGCGAGCCCATGAAAGCTTCGAATTTCATGGATATTTTTAGGCTCAGGCCAATCCACAATCACTTGAACCTTTTGGGGATCGGCAGACACTCCCTCAGAGGATACTATGAAACCTAGGAAGACGACCTTATCAGTGAAGAAAGAGCACTTCTTGAGATTGCCATATAAACTTTCCTTCCTAAGGGTGGTACAAACTTGAGTTAGGTGGTCTAAGTATTGCTCCCTAGACTTACTATAGATGAGGATGTCATCAAAGTACACAACCAAGAACTTCCCCATAAAGGGCTTGAGCACTTGAGTCATCACTCTCATAAAAGTACTAGGAGCATTGGACAATCCAAAAGGCATGACCATCCATTCATATAAACCATCCTTTGTCTTGAAGGCAGTCTTCCACTCATCTCCAGAACGAACCCTAATTTGGTGATAGCCGCTTTTCAAGTCTATCTTGGAGAAGATTGTTACTCCAGCCATCATATCTAACATGTCATCCAATCGAGGGATAGGAAAACAATATTTCACAATGATTTTGTTGATGGCACGACTATCATCACACATCCTCCAAGTCCTATCTTTCTTTGGAGTTAAGAGTGTAGGGACTGCACAAGGACTCATGCTTTCACGAACAAAACCCTTCCTAAGTAGTTCTTTTACTTGCCTTTGCAACTCGGCATGCTCTGCAGGGCTCATCCTATAGTGAGTCAAGTTAGGTAGGGTCGCTCCAGACACAAAATCTATGGCGTGTTGTATGTCATCTTCACGGGTCTCTCCATGAAGTTCTCTGGCAAATAAGACAAACACAATAGATTCTTGAACTACTACCCCTTCAAATGCCTTTGGGCTTATGATATTTAGGCCTTTCGCCTTTGGTGCTTCCGTCTTCTTGCTCATGTCAATTGGCTTGGGTTTCAAGGGATTTAGCACAATCTTCTTACCCTCAAACATAAATGAGCAAGAATTGGATCGCCCATGAAGGGTGACATCCAAATCATAAAGCCAAGGTCTACCTAAGATAATATGCCCTACATCCATGGGAATTACGTCACACCATATCTCAGCCTTGTAGGTGAGGAATTGAAGTGGGACAACACATCTTTCTTTTATGGCTATGGAGGAAGTATCCACCCAAGAAACTTTATATGGGTTAGGGTGTGGGGTCAATTTCAAACCTAGGCGGGAAACAATATTAGAGGACACCGCATTAATGCAACTCCTACTATCTATAATAACCTTGAAGGTTTTGTCTCCACACTTAGTATAAGTTTGGAAGATGGCACTCCTTCGCCAATCATCAGTGTCCCTCTGCTCTGCCAAAGCACACCTTACAACATTCACTCTAGGGACACCAAAGTCCTTGAAGTCATCAATCTGGGGAGAGATGGCTCTAATGCATGTGAGATACCTAGGATCATCTTCCCATTCTGCCTCAACATCCTGGGTTTCTTCCACATTTGGATCATACACCAGCTCTTCAACATCTCCTACCTTTTCATCGTCCTCTTGAATGACAAGGGTCCTAGAGGGACATCTAGCTGTGATGTGTCCAATCCCGTTGCATTTGAAGCATTGGAGTCGAGAGGCTAACCTTGAAGGCTCATTGACCACACCTTTTCCTTTGTCCTCTTTGTCTGTTGGAATACTATTGGGGTTGACCTTAGGGGGTAAGGCAAGTCTAGATTTGCTACCAAGGGGTTGAGGGTTGGGAGGAACACTCCGGAGCTCAGAACATTGCCAGAAGATAGATTTGGATGCTAACTCACAATTCCTAGCAAGGTCATATGCTTCTACTAAGTTAGTGACTCCTCGAGTGATAATCTCACTTAGTAGGTTAGCATTTAAACCTTTCTTGAACCTATTGAGTGTGACAACCTCTTCCTTGGCTATTCGAATTCGTCTCTTGAACTCCTTGAACTTCTCTATATATTCAGCCACAGGAGCAGTGCCTTGCTTTAGGCGATCCCATTCCTCGAGGAGGGAGCTCCTATAAGTTGGAGGAAGATAATTCCTCGAGAGTGCATCCTTCATCTCAAGCCACTTAGTAATGGGGGGGCTCATGTCGTCGCCTAAGGGTTTCCTCAAGGTCCTCCCAAAAAAGGTCAGCTCTTCCAATTAACTTCATCTTGGCATACCTCACTTTCTTATTCTCAGCCCAATGGTAATAGTCAAAGAATTTCTCCATTTGATGCAACCAATCCGTGAAAATCCATGGGTCAAGGCAGCCATCAAAGGTGGGTGCTTCTATCTTTTCCTTGGACATCCTATCATCATAATCCCTAGGGCCATTGTGATTATAGTGATCATGATCAAAGTTTGGGACCCTATTAAAGTAACCGTGGTTATTTTGCCTAAGCATGTTATCTCCCTCATGATTGATAGTCTCTCTTTGAGATGCCTCAACTCGCTCTACCCTTTCCAATAAATCATGGACACTTTTTACTAGGCCTTCTATGGTTTGCTCTAAGGAGGACCTAGGCTCAGAAGTGGATTGGTGTTCAGGATTTGACATGATGCGACCACTACAGAGATGCATGCAACACTATATTTATGAATGAAGTTGAGATTCCCAAAAATTTCAAATAACCAATTCCCAATATAAAATCATGGTCAAGCAAGAGTACATGTAGAGACTAGATCAATGAATCAAAGAAATAAATTGCAGTCAAGTAGTGATAGTGTTCACAATATTGAGAGATAGCCCAAATAAAATTCAAATTCCAATAAGCTCCACGATTAATAATGAGAATCAGATATTTCAAAGAAATTGGTTTTTTTTTTTTTTTTTTGTATTTTAGAATAGGTACTGAAAGAAGGCACAAATAATAAAATAACTAGCTTGAGCACAAAATGGGTAGGCTAGTGGGGTATGGTGGGATATGCACATAAAAAATATAAAGATAATATTTTTTAATGAGACAAAATTGAACCCACCGAAAAAGAGTAAGAGTTATACCCTAGTCAATGGCCAACTTATTGCACTAGATAGTGACTAGCTTGGCTCCTCACGTGAATAGATCTGACTTGGGCAAATAAACCTGTGAAGAACTTTAAGGCACAGTACATGTAATTTTTTTTTTAAGGCACAATACCGTGTACCCTGTCACAGCAACAGTTTTTTTTTTTTTTTTTTTTTTTGAAATGAAAATAACAACTACAATAGTCAAACACGATGGACTCAACAGAACATAACTCAGGACTATCAACTAAACAAAACTCAAAAAGAAAAGGACAAAGAAGGTGGCCGCTGCGATGGATGTCGCCCCGCTAAGGATCGACGGCCGGTGGCGGCGCTAGGGTGTAGAAGACTGAGGCGGAGAGGCCGCTACTGGTCTCAGGTCTTGCATCGGCAATGGCTAACATCCTTAGTGGCGGTGGTCTGGGGTGAAGAAGATGAAGCAGGTGGCTGGTGGTTGATGGGTCTACGGCGGCTGAGGGTGGATGTGTGGGTCTCGGCGGCTGAGGGTGGAGGTGTAAGTCTCGGCGGCTGGTGACTGCTAGCCTGGGTGGATTGCTTCTTTCAATCTCGGTGGTGGTGGGTCGGGGTTGCCGATTGGTCTCGGCGTGATTTTTTTTTTTTTTTTTTTTGGTGGCTTGTGGGTTCTGTGATCAGAGGCGGGCACGGATGGGGGTCACTGACTTGGAAGGGGCTGCTGGCTTTTCTGTTGGTTTGGGGGTGAAGAACTCATGTGGGACTTGGGGAATACGAATTGCAGGGGCTGGTTTGCAGATTTCGTGGGGGAAGAGATTGGGTTGCTAAGGTTTGCAAATCTCGTGGGGTAAGTATTTGAAAAAGACTGACATATTTGGTTGATTTGTGCTTTTGCTGTTTTTGCTTTCAACTGGTTGCCTAAGGTTGTGTTGTATGGATCCGAAGTTTGCTCTGATACCAAAACTGACGTAGGAAAACCACCAAAAACAATAGAATAAGAGATAAAACCCTAAGAGTCAGCACCTAAGGGTTGCTTGGAGTCAGCACCAAGCGTGAAAGAAAACTCAATAATTTTATATTCTCAAAACTGTCTTACAATAATCAGAAAAATTGCTTAAATACCTAACAACAAAGTGCATAAAGAAACCCTAATTATTAACTGGTTGGGCTTGTCTAATCTCAAGCCCAATAACTAATAGGCTCCATCCATAAGGTCATAGGTTGGGCCGTCTTCTTTTTGCTCCTCCTCCCATACATGTGTATAATTGGAGGTAAGGGTCATCAAATAGCCCATGGCCCATAGCCCGGCCTAGAAACCCAATGGCCCACCGGGCTAATGGGCGGCCCAGCCCGTTGTTATTGAGGCCCATGGGTAGCCCACTAGCCCAGTGGGTCAGGCCGTGGGCTAGTTTTTATGCCCATGGGTACCCAGTGGGCTAGCCCAGTAGCCCAACCCGTTGCCCAGCCCGTTGGCCTAACCCGTTGGCCCAGCCCAATAACTCATAATTCATAACAAAAATATATAGGAAGTGTATGAATGATTGATCTTGAGATATTATAGAGGAATTTTTTAAGAGAACTCTCTTAACCATTAAGATACTAAAAGTAATTGTGCTAAACTTAGTTTATTATATATATATTTCTAGCAGTCTAGAAATTTTGTATTAACCATTTGACATTGTTTTTTTTATAAAAGATAAAAATAAAAAACTATTTAAAACCTTAATAAAAAAATTAAATAGGTTTCCATTAACGAAACAAAAAATTAAATAGATTTGACTGTAAAAAAATTTGTAATTAAGTATTAAATTCTTTAATTCTTTCCTTTAAAAAAATAGATTGATTATTCCCTTATAGAAATTTGATTCTTTCCTTATAAAAATAATAAAATAATATGCTAATACAAGCCCATGGGTAGCCTATTAGGCCCAACCCGATAGCCCAACTCGCTAAAGACAAAATGGGCATTGCCCATGGGCAGGGTCATGGGCTGAGGTTTTCTCTTTCGGGCCAGCCCGACCCGGCCCATTATCTAGTTAATAGCCCATTATGCCTAGCCCATTGTGCCCATGGGCCAAGTAAATATGGGCCGGGCCGGCCCGACCCGGCCCATTGACGACCCTTAATTGGAGGCTTATACCTCGTGTCCACACCAGATTGCATTCTGGTTTTGATACCCATGTTTGCAAGAAAATCTGCTTTAGATTTCTTACCAATAACTCCACGTCCTCCCTACAGTGCACCCTCCTCTATCTGCAATCTTCATTTAGATTGTTTGTTAGTTTCATATTGTAGGCATAAATCTGGTTTTCGCTTATACTTTAGCTCACTACATTTTTTGTTTTAGAGCATTTTGGATTCTTAAGTTATATTGAAACTTAATTAATCTATGCCTTGCTACTTTGTGTTTTGTCAGTTGGGCATGAAATATAGATGTGGTTTTGATCTTTGTAATATGTATTGAGCATAAGAGTTATATCATTTTTGTGAAATGAAAGTTATGTTTTTCTCACCTCTAAGTTTAACTATTTGATCGTCAGGGTGTTTCTTTTAAATATTATTAGATATTATTCTCATATACTTTAAATGAAAACATGACAAATGTTAATGCCTAACTGATTAAATACAATGCTTATATGACCTAGAGTATTGTACAGTAACTATAGCTAAACTACTTGTCATTTACTGTGTCTGCAACATTGCTGAAACTGAACCAGTGAATAACTTGCAACTTGAACTTGTATTTTGATTATGAGTTTACTAGAGTTAGGGTTTCTTCACAAATTTCTATTCACAATTATATCACTGACCTTGATCTATTTTATTACTCTGTAATTACAAGTATATAATTTGTATGTGAAGAATCAATAGTGGATGGGAATGCTTCTAAAAAGTTTGTGATAATGGCATCTGTCTAAGACTATAGCTCAAAGATGTTCTTCATTTATTATGATTTGAATAAACTTTTGACAGGCTTTCCATACAAATATGGGCGTGACCATTTTTGGCAACCTAATTAAGGGAGTCTAATTACACTTACGCCACTTTCTAATATGGGCTAATAGAGCTTCAAGAGTCCAAAGCCCAAAAAGCTCGGACTCTTGAAAGTTTTGATGCGTGGATCGAAGAAAGCCCACATTTCTTGTTGGATATTGTATACACCATACGACAACCACTTACAACAATTATCAATAAAATACTACGGAGTATTTGTTAATGTTACATTCAATAAATAAATAAAATAAAATAATGGTAAGATTTTATCTCTAAATTCTAGGCACATATGACGAGAGTGGCACAAAATTGAGCTGACACACAATGATTGATTCTTTTTTTTTTTTTTCTTTTTTTTTTTTGGAGGAAATTATATGTTCTGTTCTAACTCTGGCATTTTCCTCATGGACCTTTGGGTTGGTCTATTTTGATTATGGACGGGTTGTGAAACGACTTATGAATGTTGGGCTTGACTCGTGAGAGTTATATTTTTGTTTTTGAAATGAATGTTTCTTTTCCTCACATCCTGAATGTTTCTTTTCCTCACTTCCTGAGTTATTGATTTAAACTATTTGAATTTCTGGTTGCTTTTAATATTATTATCACTACATGATTATTATCTCTATATATTAAGAGGATTCAGAAAGTTAGTTATAACTTTAAAAAATATCAAAAATACCCATAATCTAATTAGATAATCCATATTCTTAAAAAAAAAAAAATGAGATTAAAATTGTAATTCAATGAAATTCAAAAAAAAAAAAAAAAGTATCAAAGAAACTTTTTTCTTAAAATTTAGCACACTCACTATTTAAATATATTTCACGCAAGTTTGATACATTTTTTCTTAAAATTTAGCACACACTAAACCAAGCAGTTTACTCCATTTCAAATCCTAAATTTCAATTTCTTAAAAATTTCTTTCTATATAATCTCCTTAATAATAAATAAATTCAAATTAAAAAATTATATTAAACTTAAAATAAAAAAAGACCTCATTGCACATGCGGAGCGTGTGTGATGAGGCTAGTATACTTTATTTGATTTTAGGTGAAAATATTTGTCACTAGATTTAATTAATGAATGATATCTGACTTTGTTGTTTGAGAGGGTTAAGGTTTGTTTCGTTGGGAATATAGAAAAATGGGAGGATAGAAAATGGAGAGGGAATAGAAAAATGAAAGGATAAAAAATATTTTAATTTTCTCTCACAGTGTTTGGTTGGGAGGATGGAAATATGGAGGATAGAATATATATAGTTTGTATAAATTTATACTTATATCCCTCTTATTAATGTAAGAAATAATTTTTTTTAATCATTAAATAATAAAAAATTTTACTTTTTGGCACCAGAGTAAGAGACCGCTACAAACATTGGGCATGAGGAGTATCCAAATAAGCCTACTGCCCAATTCAAATAGTTTCTTAAGCCCAACCAAGTTGATTTTCAAGCCCAACAAATAAAGCCATTATTTTCCCAACAATTTAGAATATATGAAGGATAATAATAAGTCATTTTCTTCAAGAAGCCAAAGAGTATTTAATGTTGGTTTCCTAGGAAACATTTAGGCTATGTTTGGTTAGCTTGTTTTTATCACTCAATTCTCACTTTTCATAACTCAATTCTCAAATTTTGTAGGCTCCACTCTAAGGTAGCTTGTTTGGTCTAGTTTTTATTCTCAATTTCCATCACTTGTTACTCAAAAATTTGAGTTAGAGTTATGAAAACTAAAAACAATTTTTATATGTTTTCAGATTAAGATAAAAGAGTTACAAGGGCATTATTGTAAAAACAAGCAAGTAAGTAGGACCCACTCTCATGAATGGTCTAATCAACAAGTTAGACTAACGGCTCTTTGTTTTTTTCCTTTCCTCTTCACACCTACTGCTCTTTCTTCTTTTCTCCTTCTTTCTTTTTTTTTTTTTTTTTCTTTCTTCAGGCGTAGTTCTTCCCTTTGCTTCTTCTTCTTCTTTATTTCTTTTCTGTTTCTTTCTTTCTTTAAATCTTCATTTGCCGCGAGACCGATTTGCCTCTTCGCGTGACTGGTTTTTTGTGAGACTAATCCAGGAAGAAACATTTTAGCAGTGGAGAGTAAGAATTGAAAACAAAATTTCTGCCGCAACTATCTATGAGTTGTGTATTTATGGGTTCCAATATGTGTTGTTGAGATCTTTGTAGGTTGTAATTGGTGTTTTTGAGGGTTGTGATTGTGGGTTTGTCGTGTTCTGTGTGTTGTTGAGATAAAAAATCTAAAGAATGAGTTAAATTAAAGAAAAGGAAGATGGGTCTGTGGTCACTCTGCCTGTAGCGTTACCGGCAATGGGTCTGCCATGGGAACTTGCCGGTGGTATCACTACAAAAAACTTCACTTTTTTCGACCCTCTATTTTCAAGGGTCTTCTAAAAAGGTCCAAACAGACGTTTAGAAATTAAACGTGAGCGAATACGTAATGCTAACTTTATTTCAAGGATCATTAAAACCATTGAAATAAGCCAATACAACCATTTTAAAAAAATGCAAATCAATTTTAGCAGCATTTCCGTGAGAGGTTTGGCTCCAAAATATTACATTTTTCAGCACCACTTTCACGCGACCCTTGAAAAAAAAAAAAAAAAAAAAAAGGTATTCCAAAATTTTCAATCAACGAAATAAAGCCCATAATTTGAAAATAAAAGGAGAAAACCATTTCATTTAGTTAGATCTAAAACTAGTGGATTCGTAGCTCTCCAACTCTCTCTCAGAATACTCAAAGGTGCGGTGGTCGACGACTTAGCTCCGTCGACTATTTCAGGCACGGTGGGCGGCGACATCATCTCCGACGACGAGCTAAGGGCATGGTGGTCAGAAATATCATCTCCTCCACTTCCTCGTTTGATTACAGGTCTCTATCTATCTTACTCTCTGTTTGTTTCCCGAGAAAAAAATTGAAGTTGTCCTAATCTCTCTCGTTTTCTTTGTCATTCTCTTCACTGGTAGAGAGACTACAAAGTATTAGTCCAATTTTGCGTAGTCCAAGTGTTTTAGGGGCTTAGAGAGCAACTAATAGTATAAATTAGGGGCTAGGGTTTGGATACTTTGGAATTGGAATCACGCCAAACTGGCTTTGATTCAAAATAGATCCCTGGCTTAAAAAAGCAGAAGGATGATTGGAATTGTCAGCTCCAATGACAATCCAGTTGAGGCACAGTTGTCGGCGATCTCAGCTCTGCCACTTCTTCATCGGATTACAGGTCTCTCCAATCTATTATTCTATTTAACTCTCTGTTTGTTTCTTGAGAAAAAAATTTGAACGAAATTCCATTTCCTAATACTAGTTGTTTGTTGGTTAATCTATTGATTTACCAGTTTAATTGAGAAAATTTGCGTGAATTCAATAGATCCTTCATTTATAAAATACACTGTGGAGCCAGTGAGTTTGGGGAAACTCACTTAACTCAAGGTAACTTTTCTCTTTTTCTCTGTTTGTTTAGTGAGAAAATGAATGAAAATATCATGCTTATGTGGAAGCTTGGTGGTTTATGTCTATATCCCTTCGAATCGTTTGTTATTGAAGAATCGATCTCTGGTTGTAGCATTCTATTTTTCACTGGATGTTGGAATAAATGTGTTCTTGTTGTGAATCTTGTAGTTTCAGTAGAATGTGGAAACTTGTGTAGCTTTATGTCTGAATCTTACTAGCAGAGCATTGCAATGACTTTAGTAATAAATAAATAAATAAAACAAAATTATGCTGCTTAAGGACATAGAAAAGTATTATTGTCTATATTAGTCTGAAACCACTTAGCAGGGTCTGATCATATTTGTGTATTTCAAATTGCTGATTTTGGATTGCAATCCTTCAGTTTTCATCTTTGTAAAAGGTCTCTCTTAAATGGTAATTCTGTCCAGGCCACTTACCAAAGGAAATTGCTGATTACTTAAATAAGATGGGTGCAAGGATACCAATCAAAAAACCTAGGAAGGCTACCATAGAATACCTCACAAGATTCAGGCATCGACTCGTTTTTGGGGTAATAATATGCATTTCTTTCAAAGGGAGCATTTATGAGTTATAGTCTGCTGCAGAATTGTAATAATATGTTTCTTTATTATTCTAGTTTGAGTGATATAATGTTCACTATTCTAGTTTTTTTAGCAGTACTGGTTCTCATTTTTTTTTTTTTTGGGTACTATAGTAGTCTAGACTATGATAGGGAATATTTGAGTACGGCCGTTAGCCTACCTAACCGACGGCACTACAAATGCCGACAGGACGGTATAGGCTGACGACCGTCCGTGCTCATACGGCGAGGCAAACGACCCCCGTTCAAGCCGACAGTCGACGAGGCCTAATTGGTCTAACCCTAGGCGACGGAGTAGGAAAGCGACGGGACCAAACTGAAGGCAGTGATACATGTCTTGCCATGTACGCTTCCATGAGAGGAAGAATCTTGTCACGTACGCTACTACTTGGACAAGTGTCTTGCGCAGTGCGATGCCTTGCCCAACACACTTGATTGCCCAAGAAGTATCTTGCGCTCCACACTACTCAGGGGCAATTGAGGTAAAGTGGTATCTTCCCCAGCACGCCTTGGTCAAGGTCTCCTACTACTATAAATACTTCCAAGCCCTCCCAAACCAAGGTACGCAAAAACTTCCCCAACTCTTGTACTCTAGAGTTGCGAGCGTTCACTAACTTAACCTTCGGATAGTCCTTGGCCGGTACCACACCGGTACTCCTCTTAAGGTCGTCAGCTTTTGTGTTGTGCAGGTTTTCCATCGGGAGCACGTGAGGACCGTGCGACTTACTAACGATTTTCGGCATCATTAGACTATATTATCAGTTATGGATACTACTAACAATCTATATTCTGATAGCTTTCTTGCTTGTTGAAATGTGTGAAGTCTTGAAGGACTTCTGGCCTTAAAGATAAGAACTTGTCTGACTTTCTTTCTTGACTGTTGGTTTGAAATCTGTTTTCCCACAACGTTAGACTTTTATTGAATTTGTGAGCTATGTAGTTTACTTTTGAGTTTTGACCCTACTTTTCTTTGTAGTTGCTCTTCATTCGATTGTGTGCAAAATGCAAAGAATCAATAATGGGTCCTTGACAGCACAAGGAAATCTGAAGAGTGGTTCTATTTTGGCAATAAGTGCCATTTGTTTTTTTAAGCCTAGGGTAGAGATTGAGGAAGTGAGAGCTAAAGGATAGAAAGAATGTAATAAATGGATAACATGCGCTATTTGTATGTGGTATGGTTGTTGTTCAGTTGAAGAAAGAG